>JALAZF010000031.1:0-1440000 GCA_022829125.1 Lathyrus tuberosus | reverse complement strand
TTGAATTGCTGGGTAGCCTTTATTTCTTAGTTTGTTAGGATTATTGTCCTTTATTTTTGCCAATATGCTCGTTATGTTTTTGCTGGTAAAATGTCTTCTGCACATGAACAGATGGTGAAGAATGCCCAGGCGAAGGTCAAGGGTGGCATAACAATCGGGAAGATCCGGCTCATCCCAGCAGGGACCTCCTCGTCTACTCCCTCATCCGTCCACACGTCCCCTGTGCCTTTTAATTCGAGGCCCAAACGCACACGGACCAGTGAGCTAGTGGACCTCAGCAAGGAGGGGGATAAGAGTAAGTTCGAGCTGCCCCCGTGCCTCCACAACAAAAGGTTCTTCGAAGGTTCTTCCTTGGCGATTCCTCGGCCGGAGTCTCTAAAGCTCAAGGAGGTGGATCGCCCGAGAAAAAGGGCAATGCTAGCTCAGGATGCTTATTCCCGGCCGATGTGGTCGGTTTTGTATGATTTATTTTCGCGCATGACTTTTCATTCCTTTATTTTCATTAAGTGTTGAAAATTTGCTCGATACGCACGTGTGCCCGTTATAAGGGTAACTTTGAATGATTTATTATTTCGCAATTTGCTCGACATAGATGTGTTCGGCAGTGAGGGGGACTGGTCGAACGACCTGGGTAGCTTCTGGGCATGAAAGCGGAGCTCAGGTCGCGTTTGAGGCCTGGGTTCGCGGCGTGAACTTCCCATCACGAGCTGGGTGTTCTGCTTGTCATGGTACTTGGACGACGGGATCGGTCGAGGAACCGCTGTTAGGCATGGGTCTTGCTCATTCTTGAGCAAAAGCCTGCCTTAATTTGTTTCGTTGTGTAGCGCTTGTACCTGGGCACGCACTTTATGGTCGGCGCGTTCCGCTCGTCGGGTCGAGGAGCATGCCGACAGTTAGGCCTTAGCTATAATATTGCTTTAGCTTTTCAGCGTTCCATTGTCGAGCAAGTTCTTCCCCATTGAATTGTTCAAGGTAATAGGCCCAATTCTCTGTTTTTGCTCGAACACGATAGGGTCCCTCCCAGTTTGCGGCGAGTTTGCCTTCTCGAGAATCTTTGTGATTCCTCCTTAGGACGAGACTGCCTACTTGGAATTCTCTTTGTATAACTTTGGTGTTGTACCTAATTGCGATTTTTTGTTTTAGTGAGTCTTCGCAAAGGGCTGCCCCTGACCGGGCCTCTTCGACGAGATCGAGCTCCTCCCTTAATGCCTCGTTATTGTCTCCTCATCCAATGGGGATTCAATCTGCCTGGAGGGCACGTGTATCTCAATGGGGATCACCGCCTCAGTTTCGTACGCTAGACGAAAATGGGTTTCCCCGGTCGAAGAGTGGGGCGTAGTACGGTAGGCCCAGAGTATGCTATGCAACTCCTTGACCCATTGTTTCTTTATTTCTTCTAGCCTTCGTTTGAGGCCTCGTAGGATTACCCTGTTTGCTGCTTCGGTTTGCCCGTTAGTTTAGGGGTGTTCGACAAACGTGAAGTGTTGCTTGGTGCCCAGTTGGGAGACGAACTCCTGAAACTTTTTGTCTGTGAACTGCATCCCGTTGTCGGTGACGATGGCTTGGGGGATGCCGTAGAGGGCAAGGATATTCTACTTGTTGAAGCGGATTATGTTGTGGGTCGTTATTTTAGCTAGAGCCTATGCTTTTATCCACTTAGTAAAGTAGTAAATGCCCACTATCAAGTACTTATTCTTATTTGACCCCACTACGAATGGTCCCAGGATATCCAAGCCCCACCATGCGAAGGGCCATGGGGAGGACATTGCTTTGAGTTAATTGGGCAGTGCCAAGTGCATGTCCCCGTGCAGTTGGCATTTGTCGAATTTCTTTATATGCTTTTTTGCGTCATGCTGCATGGTTGGCTAGTAATATCCTGCTTGTAGGGCCTTTCTGGCAAGGGATCTCCCACCGAGGTGCTGGGCATTGATCCCCTCGTGGATCTCACGTAAGACATGGGCTACCATCTCTTCCTCGACACATTTGAGTAGAGGGATGGAGAACCCTCGCCTATAGAGCTTATTTTCGACCAGGACATAGGAGCAGGCTCTGCGCCTGACTACGCGTGCCTCCTTGGGGTCGGATGGTAGTTCGTGGTCATCCAGCAATTTATGTCGCCGACGACATGCACGTCGAGGATCACAGAGGCTTTCTCGATGATGGATCGAGGATGCACTTCATGGATGACATACTTGTTTCCATCATTCTTCTTCGTGCTCTCCAGCTTTGACAAAACATCTACTCTGACATTATGTTCACGGGGAACATGCTTTACTTCTACCGATGCAAATTTCGTCATCTTCTCCTTGACCAGGGTCAAGTATTCAGACAAGTTGTCATTCTTGGCCTGATATTCTCCTCGAACCTATAGGGCCACGAGTTGAGAATCGGTACAGAGGATGACTTCCTCGGCTCTTAGGTCTTCGGCGAGGCGTAGACCAGCGAAGAAGGCTTCATATTTAGCCTGGTTGTTGGAAGTGGGGAAAGATAAGGTAAGCCAGACTTTGACAAGAATTCCTTCCTCATTTTCCAAGATGATACCTGCCCCGCTTCCTGCCGAGCTGGATGCCCCGTCGACAAAGATTGTCCATTTCGAGTCCCGCAAATTGGGGAATCGGGCAATGTCATCTTCGCGACAAATTCGGCCAGTGCCTGAGCCTTGAGGGATTTTCTTATCTCATATTGGATGTCGAATTTGGATAGTTCCAACGACCACTTGAGCATTCTGCCAACCATGTCTGGTCGGCCTAACAGTTGCTTTACGGGTTGGTCCGTTCGTACCACGATTGTGTGGGCTAAAAAGTAGTGCCTCAGTCTTCTTGCAGCATTGATAAGAGTCAGGGCTACTTTCTCTATCTGCTGGTATCTCAGCTTTGGTCCCTGCAGCGCTTTACTCGTGAAGTATATGGATTTCTGCGCATCGGGCATTTCACAAATGAGGGCGGCGCTGACGGCCTCGGTTGCGACGGCGAGGTAGAGATACAGGGTTGCGCCGTTATCTGGATGGGAGAGGACATGAGGTTCTGACAGTGCTCACTTTAGGTGGAGGAGGGCTTGGTCGCATTCCTCCGTCCACTCAAAAGTTGCCTCCTTGTGGAGGGGTTTGTAAAAGAGGAGTACGTGCTGAGCAGACTTTGCCACAAAATAGGATAGCGAAGCGAGCATCCCGTTGAGGGATTGGATAGACTTCTTCGAGTTTAGGTGGAGGAGGGCTTGGTCGCATTCCTCTGTCCACTCAAAAGTTGCCTCCTTACGGAGGGGTTTGAAAAAGAGGAGTGCGTGCTGAGCAGACTTCGCCACAAAACGGGATAGCGAAGCGAGCATCCCGTTGAGGGATTGGATGGACTTCTTTGAGTTTGGTGTGGGGAACTCGGAGAAGGCCCTGCACTTGTCGGGGTTAGCTTCGATTCCTCATTCTGTTAGATAGAAGTCGAGGAACTTGCCCGCTCGTACCCCGAACGTACAGTTTTTCGGCTTGCTCGAAGACTTTCCTCGAATGGGCCATGTGATCGGATTCCTCGAGGGATTTCATTATCATGTCGTCCATATAGACTTCGAGCATATCCCTGATTTCTCCCCGGAAGACCTTGTTCATCATTCTTTGGTAGGTAGCGCCAACGTTTTTCAAACCGAAGGGCATTACGTTGTAGTAATAGTTGCCCGATTCGGTCATGAAAGTTATGTATATTTTGTCTCTTTTTGCCATGGGTATTTGATTATAGCCCGGATATGCGTCCATGAAAGATAATAATTTAAAACCAGCAGAATTATCGACTAATTTGTCTATGTTAGGGAGGGGATATGCGTCTTTAAGGCAAACCCTATTGAGATTGGTATAGTCAACACACATGCGCCATTTTCTATTAAACTTTTTAACGAGTACAACATTGGACAACCAAGTAGTGTACTTGGTCTCCGAAATAAAATTTGCCTCTATGAGGTATTTCACAACTTGTTCGGCAGCCACCGTTTTCTCCGGAGACTGCTTTCGCATACGTTGAGCTATTGCCCTAGTGGTGGGGTCGATGGTGAGCTGGTGGCAGGCGACGTCAGGATCTAAGTCGGGCATTTTTGCGGCGCTTTAAGCGAACAAATCTGCATTCTCTCGGAGACAGGCTTTGAGTTGTTTCCTCGTTAAGTCGGGGAGTTCGGTCCCGATCTTCACTCCTCGTTAGGGGTCTTCGCTGAGCAGGACAAGTTCGAACTCGCCATCCAGAATTAGGCGCATCGGATGAGAGGTCTCGCCGGTACTGGTTGAAGTTGAAGGGCTGCTCGAACAAGGCTAGATCTCCTTCCCCTTCCTTTTCTGCTCCCTCTGGTCGTCCTTGGAGAAGTGGCTGTCAAGGTCGATAGAGTCGACGCGGGGCAGCAGCTTTGCTTCTTCAGAGCTGCTGGGCAGGGCATGCTTGTTGGAAGTCTTCGGCTTGGCGGAGATAGTGTTCTGCCCTTTGCAGGTTTCCTCGAAACATCTCCTGGCCTCTTCGATGTCCCCATGCAGAGTGGCGATGAGGCCCTTAGAAGTGTAGTACTTCCTCTTTAGGTGCACGGTTGATGGCACGAATACCAATTCGGCCAAAGTTGGCTGCCCAAAGATGCATTGATAGAGAGATGGGCGATCGATGACGAGGAACTGAACTTTGATAGACCTGGTCATCTCTGCAGATCCGAAAGTCACGATCTGTTCCACGTACCCTCAAGGCTTTATGACCTACCCGTTGAGCCTTGTAGGTCAGAGCCTATGTAGGGTGTTAGGTGTGTCTCATCTAGCTAGAGGGTGGAAAACAGTTATGAATACATGATGTCAACCGAGTTTTCTTGATCGACTAGGATTCGGCGAACGTCAAAGTTGGCCATTTGTGCTCTCACGAGCAACGGAGTGCTTGAGTTAGGAGCCCCACCGAGGAGTTCCTCACGGTAGAAGGTGATGGTGATTGACTCTCCTCAGACTTTGTCGAGCGTGGTACTCCGGTTCGAGCTCGTGCTGAGAAGATGTTTGAACTTTCTTTTAACAGAGCCCACAGTAACCTTGTTGAAGCCCTATCCGGAGATGAACATGGCGGAGGGGAAGGTTTCCCATGGCCTGTGCGCAACGAAGTAAGGGGGAGCGTTGAGTCCCTCGGGGATGTAGAAGTTCTCATGCCGCGAGATGCTCATGGAGACCTAAAGGCTCGTCTCTTCTGAGGAAGGCACCTCTTCTTAGACCTTCTTAGACTCCTGGGCGTCCTGCCGTGGAGCATCCTTCTTCTTGGCAAACTATTTCAGGTGCCCGTCCCTGATTAGTATCTCAATGGTATCCTTCAGGTAGATGTAGTCGTCGATTGTATGGCTGTGGCTCTTATGGAACTGACAATACTCAGACTTGTTAGTATTCGTCTTGGCCGATATCTGTTTAGGGAATCGAACCCCCGCTTGTCAGAACTCTTAGTTGGTACATTCAGAGAGGATCTTCTCCCTGGAGATGGTCATAGGAGTATACTCGTGGAAGCGTCCGGAGGGTCATTTGTTGTTCGGGGGCGATCCTCGCATCCTCTATCTCCTCGACGAGATGTCGAGGGCTCATCGTGCTTTGAGTATCTGGCACTCTCTTGGTGTCTTGAGTCGCTGGTGAAACAACTTCTTTCTCCTCGTATTAGATGTACGCTTGTGCCTTGAGGAGGAGGGCATCAAGCATTGCCGGGGTTTTAATGCAAACCGCTTTGGAAAATTCTGTACGGGGAAAAAGTCATCACTCGAGGAAGAACTTCTTCATGTCATCGGTCATTGATACCTCGACTGCTTCTTTATTGAACCTCTCAATATAGGCTCGGAGAGGCTCGTATTTCCCTTGAATTATGGCCTCTAGGGAGGCTTCGGTCTTTGGGTGGCGACAAGAGGCCGTGAAGTGTCTGGAGAACATTCTCCCTAACTGTCTCCACGAGGTGATGGATTCGTTGGGGTGCTTCTTGTACCAAGTCATCGCTACCTTCCTGAGCTTCGGTCTTTGCCCCGGACGCCACGGTAGTCGAGCAGTGCATCGATATTCTCGATGTGCTCGTCAGGATCCATTTTACCATCGTACATGCCCAAAGACGGTGGTTTCTCCTGCCCCTTTGGCAGGGCCATGGCCATGATTTCCTGAGAGAACGGGCCGCGAGGCTCGTCGTCGCTGCTGCTACTGGACCATGACGGGGAGTGGGTGCTTCGCCCGAGGACAGGACGTAGATCTCTGCGGGGAGACGGGGTTCGTGCTCGGCCCTTGGATCTGGACGGAGCTGAATGCTGGTTGTCGCAACTGCGAAAATCAACCGACGGAAAAGATAGAAGAGTCGCCACCGAACGTTATTTATCCCGACGCAAGGAAAGGAAACGATCAAAGAAAACCTAGCAAAAGGAAAGACAAGGTCATCGTAACCATAGTCTGGGTTCGAGAGTTGGTTACGCGAGAGGAAGGTATTAGCACCCCCTCGCATCCATCGTACTCGATGGGATCCACGCTTGTTATTTTGATAAAAGGGTGTAGGTATCTGAAGCTCAACTACTAAATGGAAAAAAATAGAACGGGAAACAGAGAAACGGGGAAATAAAAGAAAATGTGACTCGATAGGACATCGCCGTCCTAGGCCTACGTATTCCCTCGAGAGTGGGAAAGTCAGAGTCAACGTAGTTCGGAGGACTACGAGATAGTTGAGGGAAGGTTGCTCGCCAAGACATCGTCGTCTTGTGCCTATGTATCCTCAATCGGACAAGAGAGAGGAAGTCAGAGCAGTCGTAGTTTGACCTACAGGGTCTTTGTTTGTTTTGTGTCTTTTAAGTGGAAGACGCTAACGTTCGCGTTCTAGCAGTTTAGGTGTTGTCGCTCGTTGCGTGGTGTCTTACGCATTTACCTATTTGCGGTAGAACTGAAGTAGCGTATCCTTTACGATTGGAATGAGTGAGATGAGAAGAGAATCCCGAAGGAAAACGATTATTTTGTTTTTGTTTTTTTAGAAGAAAGTGTTTTGATTTGTATTATTTGTGATATGTATCGTGCTAAAGACTATGACATAGGATCGAATGCGTTGCAAATTAACCCAAGATGGGACGTATACAAAACACCCTAGATAAGGTAAGGAGGGACTCCCGTTTATCACTTCCCATGTGCTTAAGGCTCATGGCGCACTCCACATACGATATTTATTAAGTGCTTTTGCTTTTCTTTTAGAGAGAGAGAAGAGACTCAAAGGGTTAAAAGAAAACTCTAAGGGAAACTTATCCTACAAGTTGTTATGCATTGTGGCCCTATAGTTGAGGTTAGGAGGGAATATCTACCTATGTTATCATGCTTGGATTGATAACCTAATGTCTTTTCTACTTTGAATTTAATCCAAAATTAGATACAAGCTAGGAATCCTAAGGGAACATGTGAGCATGCACAAGTAAACATTAGATGTTTCAATCACAAAAGAGAGAAGTAAAGAAGAAGTAAGATGAGAGAGAAGTCATGTAAGTGTAAACATCAAGTTAAATTAACAAAAGTACTTACCAACTCCAAGCCAAGCTCAACTATTGAATAGTTGAAAGTAAAATGCAAAACTATGCACTAATGTACAAGCAAATGTCCTAATTCTAATCTAGGAGTAATATCAAACAATAAGCAAAGAGAAGTGAGTCCTAAAGGTGTATGAACCTAATAGGGGCAGTAGCTAAACCTACTATATCCTATCTATGTTAATGTCCTAAAAGGTGTCAAAAGAAATCAAGTTGTGGTTCATATCCTAACTCAAACAAAAGTCAATACACAATTCATGTAAGTTGCACTTTAAAAACTCAAACAAGTTAAACCAAAGGATGAATACCACATGGGGCAGTAGCATTTCATATCATAATCAATGCAAAGTGATGTTTGAAATGTCAAGGAATGATCATTAAGTTCATATCAAGTAATGTTCACAAGATTTGAAAATTATACACAAAGATGTCATACTTATCATGTATCCTTCACTTATGAACATACAATGAACAAGTGGGCATGAGATTGGTATTTGAATGACCTAGGTCAGAAGTTTAAACATGCATTCAATTCTTAAAATATCTTAAGTTGTCATAACAGTTCATCTCAAACACATTCTCAAAAGTTAAGGCAAGTAAGGAACAAGACAATGTCTAAACATCTCCATAAAAGCATGTTGATTGTCAATCAAGTAAAGGATGATCCAAGTCAAGTCAAATGGGTATCCAAGTACATATAGCAGTAGAAAATGACATGTAATATTCCATATTTGGGTCATGCAAACATCAACCAAAAAATGACACACAAAAGCACTCAAAGGAATTGTCAAAGTTAGCAAGTAAGCATGCACAAATGCAACTTCAATTAGGAACATGTAAAGCTCTATAAAATAGGATGAGAAGACTTTAAGTTAAGTCTAAACCAATGTACACATGTGTTTAACATTTAAAATGAACATCTAGACCTCCAAAGTTAGCATGGCAACACATTTCCAAGGATTAGTGTAAGTAGGGAACAAAACAATCTTAAGTGTCCTCCAAAAGCATATGAACTTCAATCATGTAAAAGAGGGAGAAAATTCATGTCAAGTAAGTGTCAAACCATATAGGGCAATACCAAATGACCTCTAATATGTTACAATTAAGTCACAAAAACATTAATCAAACTTGGCATACAAAGGTTCAAGCAAAAAGTGGGCAAAGTGGACAAGTTAGCGTGTACAAGTTCACAAAAAAAGTATCATCAATTAGAGGTCACCAAAGGACCTATAAGGTGGCATGGACAATATTTACATCACATTATAACAAGTACAAACCAATTATTAAAATATCCTAAATGGATTGCATAAATGCTTCCTCAAACATCCTAAGGCTTCACACCAAAAACTCAAGTAGAAAAGGCATGTATTTAGGACTCAAAACAAGCACCTAAATCATGATCAAAAACCAATGTCAAATCATCACAAAGGTATATAAAGTATCCTCATGAATTTGCTTCAACAAGTCAAGAAAGTTAGCTCAAGAGAGGTCACATATGGTCATTAAGTTTAACCCTAATTCTAGCATACATCAAAATGTTAAGCATGAAATGGAATATTCATGGAAAATGGATGAAAGCTTTGGAAAATTATGGAAAATTAGTCATGAAATGGTAAGGTCAGTAGATAATCATTTTCAAAATATTGGCTCAAAAATATTCACCAAAGGTGTTCAAACAATTATAAATATGTGGCATGTTATTCAACAATTATCATTCAAAACAAGCATAAAAAAGGCTTTCAAAGATGAATCAAAAATCATGGAAAAAATCCAATGTGATGATCAATATGTCATACAATTATGTGATTAATTTCATACAAAAATTCAGATCAATATCCATTGGAAAAAATTAGTTTTGAATCATTATGTGAGAACTAGGCCCATTTGAACACATTTACACAAAAATTCCAAAACAAATATTACAAAATATCAACAATGGAATTAAAAAAATAATAATTAAAGTGTCAAGGAACATCCATGAATTAATCGGGAATTTTTAGATGATTTTAACTATTTTTAAAATTGAAAAAGCAAACGAAAATCAAACCAGAAAAATAAAATCTACAAAGAAAATTTGGGGTATGAACTAAGTAAAAACCAGCATATAAATGTTGATGGGCCAGATGGGGGGTGCGCTTGTCACTTCTGTGCGTGGCCCACATCATAAATCAAACAATAAACCCAATTTGACTATTACTATTATTATTCCTTATGTCACTTGCAGTAGATTTAAAAAGAAAAACATAACAGCCATGTGTACCATTCTGCGTGGGCCCGGGTCATGAATCACATTCACTAATTATCATTTACATTTTACTTACTGCAAGTGTTAAAAGGAAGAAAACATGACACCATATTACACCTTCATCAATCGGTCACGGTGTCATTTAAGAGGAATAAGACAAAAACCAGACGCAACCACTCAGGGGGCGACACGTGGTCGTCCCCTTCCCCCATCCATGCAGCCATGCGGATAAACTAGTTCCCATGAAGGAAAAAACGCAGCAGAAAAAGAAAGGATTGTACACACTTCTCACTCAAATTTCATCATCAATTCTTGACCAAAATCAACAAAATAATATATCAAATTGAAGCCTCAAATGAGTAGAACAACAATACACCATTAGTTTTCACATGCAAGTATTTAATCACAGAGAAAAATGACCACGGGCATGAAGATTCAAGTATGTAAAACAACATACCTTCAAAATTAACATGAAATATTTGAGCCTAGCTCCAATGCCTTCTTGTAAAGGACTTCAGATGAAAGATGTGGATGCTTCTATCATACATTTAAACCCTAAAATGAGAGATATAAAGATGAAGCAACTTACCAAAGGGAGAATTGTTCACTTTCTCTTGTGGTGTTTAGAGATTAAGAAACTCAGAAAAATTCAATGCAACACCTTGAGATCTCCCTTTAGCAAAATAAATGCTTAACCTCTTCAAATCTTGAATGAATTGCAAATTGTTGATGGAAGAATATGAACTTGTAGGTGATGGTACAATGGTTCCAGGTGAAAATAGATGCAAACAGAAACTTCTACTCCATGAGGTGATGAAGATGGTGAAAGAATTCCAGAGAAAACCCCCAAGATGAGAGAGATTTTGGTGAATGAAGTTGTAGGTGTGGAAAATGGTTTTTGGATCTATCTTTCTCTAATGGTGTAACTAACTTCTGTTAGAGAGAGAATGTGACTTTATATGGTTGGTTAGAGTGTGGTTAAGAGCTAATCCTGGTTAAAATGTTAGTTAGAGATGGATTAGTGAAAGTTGAAAAAATGAGGGGTTATGGTGGTGTACGAATTTTCTCATGTGTGTGGTGTATTATTGTTACTATGAAGTGTATTATGATGATAGTAAGGATGTAAGATGATGGTTAGTACAACCAACACAACTTGCTCACCAAGTTTTGCAATTTGTCTCTTTTTGACATAAGAGAAAAATGTGTTTAAAATAGGTGTGTGGGAGAGGAATTGTATGGCTTAATAAGGTAATTGTGATGTGTGTAGTGTATAACATGCTGCAACAACAAGTAATGCAAGACTCTTGCAATTTGAAATGAAGTTTTATGGTTTATGACATGAAAAAAAATGTCCATAGAGGTGACTTTATAAGGATGCATCTTAGTGAATAGTGAACCAAATGACATGATTTTTGTTGCTTTGGAAAAGTCCCATGGCAAGGTGTAATTTATATGTCAAAAATAAGATGAGATGAGGTCTATAACATGATGGAAAATGGTGTTGAAAACATGGTCACCAGACTGACTTTAGGGACTTAGAAAAATTCTAAGTTTTTTTCATTTGAACAACTTGATGATCTCAACTTTGATTGATCATAACTTTTGATCTAGAAATTCAAATAAAACATTCTTTATATGGATGGAAAGCTTGGAATCCATACTACAACTTTCATGTTTAACAAAAGTTGAAATGAAGCTTGCATCATGCTGAAAAATGGCTTGGAAGATGGCTGCATGACATAAAGAAATTTCCATAAATGGAAAGTTTCTAAAACCCTAATTTACCAAAAATGGCAACTTTTCATAATTCTTGATTTTTCATGATTCCTTTGATATTTCTTGATCAAATCTCACCCATTGACCATATTTGACATGATGAACATGAGTTTGACCTAAAAAAAGTCAAGAGTTTACTTTTTCCTTGATCAGTTGACTTTATTCCCAATTTGACTGATTCTCAACCATTTGGCCAATTGAAATCCTTCTGACTGAAATGGTGGATCAAATGAGATGTCTTGAGTCTTGAGGAGCCTTTGTGGCTTGAGTGATGAGGATATCCCATTCTCTTTGCTTTAATCAATCAATGATGAAGGAACCCTTGATACCATGCCTTGGGGAGACCAATGATGCATGTGTAATGCTAATGACCTAAATGCATATGTAAGGTGAAACATAAGTCATTTATTGGGTATAAATAAGAGGGAAAATTTTGGGGTGTTACACTGGTCTCTTCTGGTCCTCTTGGTTCCCGGGGAGTACTGTCTCTATGGGGAGATGTGGTCGCGCTTTCTGATTGCCTAGGACTCTGGCTCAGGTGGTGCCCGGCGGTCTCTTTCACTTCGGCGTTCTTTCCTCGGCGGAGGGGATCTTGGCCGGTTGGACTCTTCCAGAGCTCTAATCCTCGTGTTCTGTTGGAGGTTACTTAGGAGGTTGGTTTTGTTGAGGGCTTCAAGGAGGGTCGCCACGGCAGGTTCAGCATTGGGCAGAACCGGGACAGGCTGGTGGTCCTGGGAGGGTTGGTCCTTAACATGATCAACGCGAGCGGGGGAGGGAGACGCGGTGGCTCCATCTCTCAGCTGATGGGCGTCACCCCCA
This sequence comes from Lathyrus tuberosus, assembly GCA_022829125.1. Classification (NCBI taxonomy): domain Eukaryota; kingdom Viridiplantae; phylum Streptophyta; class Magnoliopsida; order Fabales; family Fabaceae; genus Lathyrus; species Lathyrus tuberosus. The sequence continues at coordinate 1,427,654 of JALAZF010000031.1, read as the reverse complement.
AGAAAGGGTGCAGCTCCGTCAGTATCAGTCTTGCTGACTGGGAGAAAAGTGGAGTTACAAGCATCGTGGACATGATCTTGGCTTGCCATGATCGGAATCTTGGAAAGGGTTGTTTTGGTCTTGAATCTACGATAGAGGAAAGACGGGGATAATAGAGTTTCCCACAAACGGTGCCACTGATCTTGACGGTTGATCAGAACCTGAAGTGGGGCAGAGATGACGTCTGCGATGCTGGGTGTGAAAGATGAGGAGGGGGTGTACTTGCAAGGCAATCCGATGCTAAAGTAAGAATCGGGAGAAAGAGAAGGCAAGTACAAAGTATGTGTCTCGTAGGATGATTTATAATACATGACCCTCTCAAATGAGAGGGTTTATATAATGCCCCCAGCGCTTGGCCATTGGTCCCTATTTTCGGGGCAAGATAATCGTTTCCCAAAGAATAGGTAACTGCCACAAACTACCCGTTGGGACGGACAGAGGTGCCCGAAACTAGCCATTGCCACGGGCAGAGGCGCAGTTGCGGGCATGAGCGTTGTTGATTCTTGGATTGGCTAGAATTTTGGTAAAACAAAGTTGTGCAATGTTGATGTCACATGGGTGATGTCTTAACATTGAGTCTTAACATTGGTTTATGTTAAGGATTTAAGTTGTTGAAGTTTTGAAGTCTGATGTCACATGCGATGTTGTGACATCAGGTCTGCAGAAGATTAATAACATCAGGTTTAGTGATGTTGTTAGGGTTTGCGTTTTAGCTGGATATTGGGAGAGCTGTTAGTCTCATTGGATGCAGATATCTTGGGATAGATATTCTCTGTTGCATAGAGATTTGACGCAGATTTGTAGGGAGGTTTAAAGACTGAGATTTAAAAAGATTTTGGGGATAAAATCTGTTTTGAAGATTCAGTTTTAAATAAAAAATTAGGTCAGATATTGCAGAGGATCCAAGCCCAATTCAGATGGCTATATAAAGCGCATCAACCAAAGGAAGACGACACATAAAGTAGACAGAAGATAGAGAGCTTTGACTGGAGGTTAAGCATTGTTTTTGTTCGAGTATTGTGTTAACTATTCAAGAGTGAATTGGTGAGTGTAATCTGTCCTCTCTAGAGCTGTGAAGCAAGAGAGTTTTGTAACTTGATCAAAGCTGTGAAGCAGGATCAAGGTGTTTCTCAAAGTGTTTGATCTTTGAGAGGTTTTAGGGATTGAGTAGTGTTCTCATACCTAAGTGGGCTCTTAGGTAGAAAGTTCACTAGTAGGAATTAAGTTTAGGAGATTGTCAATGAGGTTGTTGAGTCTGTAAATTAATTCTACAAGTAGTGAATTTCATCCCTGGCTTGGTCGCCCCCAGATTAAGTTGTTGAACTGAACTGGGTAAACAATTATGTGTGTTTCTCTTGTTGTTTTACATTGTCCATTACAGAGTGTGTTGTTGTGACATCACACGTAACATCACATATCTGGTACCAGAATTTCAATTGGTATCAGAGCAGGCATCCTGTCTGTCTCTGGTTGAGATTTAGGGAAGTTACTTTCTGGTGTAAAGATGGACAAAGAAGTTGGAGGATTTGTCAACAGACCCCCTATTTTGGATGGCTCTGTAACACCCCAAAATTTGCCCTAACTTTTTCTGCCTTTTGTTTCGCAATCATCTACATTTTCCATTAGGTCATAACTCATCGTCATACATTTGCATTGGGCTCCTTAGACGTGTGATCAAGGCATCTTCCTTTGGTTTGAGCTTTCCGTATTCAGGAGATTATCAGGGTGCATTCAAAGTGGTTATTTCTCAGGCGGTGTGTATAAGGTCAAGTTGTTGTGTAGGCCATGTGAGGTGTAAGCTCAGGAAGTCAGGTTTCCATTGGTCAGAAATGCAGAGGATGTTTGATTCAGATGTTTTATTTTAGTAGCATGGGGGAAAGAGTCAAGATTGATTTTTATCCGTGACCCATTTTCTGTCCGTCATTATCCATTTAATCACCTTGTCCTAAATTCAATTTCATTTGTACATCCAATTACCCAATATCCATTTATATCATAAATAACCAAATTAAACCCTTTCTTTTTATTTTCAAACAATTACCAAGTCTTTGAATCCATTCTTTTTTATTTCATCCAACCAAATATCCATTTTCGATTTTTATTCTTTATCCATATCATTTTTCTTTAATCATTTTCAATACCCATAATCCATATTACAATCTATTTCGACCCATGGCTATTTTAGATCCATTTCACATAACCAAATAACCATTCTTATTCATTTTCATTATCCAATCCAAATTCATTTTTTGTCCATTTTTCTAAATTCATTTAATTCGAAATCTCCTTTTGTTCATATCATAAACCACTTTTGTCCAAGTTTGTTTCAAGTCCATTACCAATTTCGAAATTCGCTTCGCTTCATTGTGTTTACTAACCACATCCAATTTTCTATTTCACAACCAAGATGCACATTCTAAAAAAAATCAACTTTTAAACCATTTTCATGTTAAATCCATTTTTCCAAATTCAATTTCCCAAAATCCACCGTTTTTACTTTCGAGAGGCTTCGGTGAAGTATATATGCATGTATGTTCGTTTGCTGGTTGAAGAAATAAGCAAATCGTTAGATGTTGGCAAAAGAAGACTTGGCAGATTTCATGCCTTTGAAAATAGACATAACAGGAAAAGAAAATTAAATAGCAAGGTTCATAATTCCTAACATTTTCCAGCAGAATTTTCATAGCAGTTTCCAAAAGAAAATCATAACAGATTCACAAACCACCTACACGAGTTCCTTCCTCTAAATTCCCATAATAGAAAATTACATCAGAAATATACAAAACAAAAAAAAACTGATAACAGATTTTCTAGGAGTTTCTATCAGGACCAATCCCTCTCAACATTCACATCAGTTAACTTCTCCAACTATCATTAACCACCTCTAACTCTCCCTAACATTTTTCCTCAAAATTTCTAACCTCCAATTTCTCTAACAGAATAACTACCATAACAAACTCTAACCGAATTCACCTGTAAATACCATCTTACCCTTGATTTCTGTTATAAAAACCTGCATCATCTTCATTCTTGAGGCTTCTTCACCATTTTTTCATCAACCACCATTCTACACAATTCTTCATCCATTCTTCACCCATCTTCATCTTCTCCAACCTTCTGCTACTTCCTCCATTTCAATTCATCAACAAATTCCATCACAGAAATTCAGAAGAGAGCGTCTTCATCACCATGATTCACTTTCATCACCTTCAATCTCTCGGTTCCGATTCACCTCCAACAATTCCTCATCAAGCTTCATCAACAAGCTTCAACAAAAAGCATTCACCTGCAGAAATCAAGAGATGGCAGTTCAATCTATGTCATCATTTGGAGCTCTATAATTCACGAGAAATTGAAAAAGATGAAGCAACAAATCACAAGTCGTATTGAATCTTACCTGAAAATTCGCTTCCTGGCCGTTGTCTTCATCGTTGATAATCATCGTTCTCAAACCAATCACCAGCATTCCTATTGCAACGAGTTTCTTCAACTCTCGCAATATAAAAGTCTACAATAGCTTCTCCACATGAATTCCGCGCAGCTACAGGAAGCAACGACGCCAATTCAGAATCGAAGCAAGAAGAAGAATCAGAGCGAAGGAGAAGTAAAGTAGAATCAATATTACCTCTGGTTTTCATTCGTATTCTTCGATCTGAAGGCGCACCGGACGGTTCTCCGGTAGGTACGTGGATTTTGCTTTGAACTTCGCATTTGCGTTGAAATTTCTATAGCCTCAGTGATTATTGGTCGCGATACGTAGATCGCGTTTTCTCGTTTCGGCTGTGATGCGTAGTTTAGGTAGAGAGTGAATTGAGTAAGGAGAGAGCACATAGGTTAAGCTTGATGTAGCGACTGAGGCTTAGCCGCCGCCAGCGTAAGGTCACGGCATGACGGAGAGGAAATTTGTTCAGGTGAGATTTTGATAACGGGGAAAGGTGAGGATAACGGATGAGAAGGAAGATGATGTGTGGAGGTTTCCGGCGATGATGAAGACGATGTCTGTGAACAAGGAGAATGAGCATTTTGGTGGTTGCGGATGCGAATTTCTGGAAGAATGAGAAAGGGACGGCTGAGAAGAGTGTTGAGGGAATGAGGGTGAGATGAAGGCGGTGACCGCTTGAACGAAGAGTTGAATGAGGAGATGAGCGAAGAGGATCCCGGTGTGACGGAGGTTTTGGTTACAGCGACATTTTATGGAGCTGCGGAGATGAAGATGTGTTGTTATTAGGGTTTTCTCCTTGCCTTGTGGATACGGATTGGGCTCAGCCCCATGAAAATGCTTACCGCACCCTTCTTTCCGTTTCTCACACCCCCTCTTGGTGGAACAACAAAACCTTGGGCCTAAAAGCCATGAGCCCGTACGCACCAACCTCTTTGATTCAGCACCCTTCATCACATTCACACCCCTTCCCTAATTCATGAAGATTATTGGGCCATAACCTCAAAAGCCCTTCGCCTTGCTTTCAGCGCCACCCTAAATCCGAACTGCACCTCCCTTCTTCTTTTAGTTTAATTTTTGTTTTTTTGCTTTCAAATTAGATTCTTTTTTTAATTAAAGGTTAAATGAATAATAATCCTGGATTTAGTCAGAATTATATTAATTTTAGAAATTAGATTTTTTATTAGAGAAGTAGAATTTAACTTAGGTTTTGGTTTTAACTCTTAATCCTAATTTTGGTTAACTCACTTTGATGTTTAGCTTTAACTCTAGAATTTAGAACTTTACTTAGGTTTTAATTAGAAATTTCATTTAGATTTTAATAGCAGTTTTTCTTTAGAACTAATTTTCCTTAGAATTAGTTTGTAGTCTTAACTTTGGAATTTGACATTTTTTAGGAATCAATTGGAATTAATTTTAGGATTAATATTAGTTTTAATTCTAGATTTAACTTTAGGATTAATATTTTTTAGATTTAGTTTAGAATCAACTTGAACTAATTTTAGATTTGACTTTAGATTTAATCTCAAGTTAACTTTTCTTGTTAGAAGTTAATCTTCCCTTTTTTTAGTTAGCATTTTAATTCTAACTTTGATTAATTGCCTCATTTCTTTCACTTTTGCTTTCATATACATTTGCTTTGCTAACATTTTCAGGGGCTATTGGTAAGTCATGTGTGTGGGTGTGCACCCACATACAATCTTTTCCTTTATCTCTTTTTAGCTTTCAAACTTGTGATTATGATAAGCATTTATATGCTTTCCTTGCTTAATTTGCTTCATCCCTCTTTAAGATCAACTTAACTTCCATCTTGGAAGTAAGTTGTTTCTTTTGTTCTTCTTCTCCTTTCTTTTAGGATTAGATTTCTTAAACCTCATTAACCATAGGATCACCATGTATGATAACATTAAGATTGAGTCTTAGTCTCCCCCATTAGAGTTTACCGTTTGAGTCTCTTCTTCTCATCTTAAAACAAAAAGTAAAAAACACTTAATAAAGGCATAACAAATATTGTATTTGAGCCTTTCATGTGAGAATAAGGAGGTGAGGGGTCTTCTCTCATTTTCTTAGAATGTTTAGTGTACGTCCCGTCTTGGGTCGATATGCGAGGCATTCGATCCTATATGAAGGACTTAAATACAATATATGTTACAAAACACCAAATAAACAAAACACTTCTTTCTTAAAAGACAAAAACAAACAAACAAATTCTTTCATCATCTCCTTCAGTCTATTCCTTAAGGATGCGTCATGTCCGTTCTACCGCAAACAGGTAACGCCTAAGTCTCCCTACAGCGAGCTGCAACACCTAACTGCTGGAACGCGAACGTTGACGTATTCCACTAAAAAACACAAACAACTTTCCCTAGGTGAGGGGAACTACGTTGCTCTGATTCTCTTGTTCCCGGTGAGATACGTAGGCAGTGGGGTAGGGCCCATTCGAGCACTTCTTTTATTTTCCCTACATTTGTTTCTCTTTCTCTCTCCTTTCCTTTTCCAGTTCTCCAGCTAGCAATTCCTTTTCCAGTATCCTATCCTTACACCCTTTGATCGAGACAACAAGCGTGGATCCCATCGAGTACGATGGACGCGAGGGGGTGCTAATACCTTCCTCTAGCGTAACCGACTCCCGAACCCAGTTCTTTTGGTCGCAAGACCATGCTCTTTCCTTTCCCTCAGGTTTATGCAGTGTTTCCTTTCCCTCTCTTGGGATAAATACACATTGCTGGCGACTCTGTTTCGGTGCCACTTTCGCGTTTGTACTTGGATGAAAATCCCGGGAGCGCCAGCTGACGACTCTGCTGGGGATAGATTGACCTCTTGCTGGTCCATCCCTAAGCGAGTCAATCCTAACGCTTGTTTGTTTTGTTTCTTTCTTTCATTGGGTGTTTACTGTCGTGCTTTATTTTGCTATTTATTTACTTTACTGTATTTACTGCATTTTAGCGTTACATATCATATTATTACTGTTGTGCTGGACTGGTTTTTCTGTTTGGAAGGATGGGATTTCTGAGAGATAAGCCCATTACACAGGCTTGAGTATACACTTAGAATTAGAGTGGAGGGTAGTGGGACCTACGTGCCGTCTGGAGTGCGTTGGGTATTCACGAAATTCACAACCAGACGAGGCTATCTTGGGACGCATTCTGACATGTGTGTCTTGTGCATGTTAGGGTGTTGATCTAGAGAGCTGTCGACTCTGGTGACCGTTTCTCTGAGGACTCAGTTGCGGCACTCCTCCCGAGATGTGACAGTGGCAGACCACGTTCTGTGGCAAACCCATTGCACATTCTCGATCCGAGGACCCAATGCTGGGAACTCGCTGTAGGATATCCCTTTTAAAAGAGAATCAGTGGAGGCACTCCTCGATTGGCAATAGTACTGTACCCCGAGGGATGAATGTACTATTGCTTCTCGACCTCAGTGCCAGAAGCTGAGGACCTTTCGTTTTGGAAAATCAGTTGAGGCCTCCTCGATTGATGATGATGTCAAATCAGAAGTGGTGACCGTATCATCATTTCTCGACCTGAGAGCCCGGGATACTGAGGATCCTAGTACCCACATGTGAGGGGGGCGGGTTATTTACAGGTTTGCAGGTAACCTTGACCTTCAACATACCCGGTATTCTGGATTTCCTATCAGTGTAGACTAATCAGCCTGGTATTATGGTATTTTAATCATCCGGTATTCTGGTATTTTGATCATCCGATATTCTGGTTATTCTGGTATTCTCTTCAAGACAGACTCGTGAACCTATTCTGTCATCAGCACAGCACAATGATTATTCAGATTATATGGAAGCTTTGATCCCATGTCTTATTGCATTCATAACATTGCATTTTCATAATCATTTGTATAACAGGTGTTCGAGGCTTGGTTATTCTTATTCTGGTGTGGTTTTCTTCGGAATTTCAGACTTAACTGCTCAAGCCATTCTGAAGTTGATCATGGACATGGTGCAAGCAGAGTTGAGGCAAATGCGAAGCCAAATGGGTCAGTTTATGTGGGACATGCAAGCTCTGATTCAAGACCAGAAAGTGCTGAAGGAAGAGGTCAACCAACTGAAGACTCAGATGAGTCTGGTTATGGAGGTCGTGAGAGGTGTGCTAAACAAGGATAATACTCCCATGTCTGAAGCTGCGGCTGGAATTGTCTCTCCTCTAGTGTTTAAGGGATCCCTCCCAAAGAGTGAGCAGATTGCCACTGTGATCGTCCTAGCTGTATCTCCGCAACGGGGTAATGCTCCTCGTCGGTATCAAGATAGACCAAAAATGAACCGACACCTTGAGACTCCACCGGTACCATATTCTCAGCTATTCCAGCATCTCCTTCAGTGGCAAATGGTACAGAAAAGGACTCTGGCTCCTCTTACTGGTACTCCCCCACCGGGTTATGATGCAAGAGCTCACTGTGATTTCCACTCAGGTGCGCCGGGGCATAATGTGGAAGATTGTAGGGCATTTCAGCATGTTGTCCAGAATCTGATCGATTTGGAGGAAATTGAATTCACGCCGAGCGGCGTAAGTATACAAGGTGGTCCTACTCTAGCTGCTGAAAAAGAAGTGGATATCCCTGTTGTCTCTCCTAAAGCTACATCAATTCAGGGGCATTTATTGCAACCTATGGTTTCGGAATCTTCTAGTCCTCATTTGTTACCTACTCTAAAGCCAAGTTTGTGGAAGAAAGCACCCGAACGAGAAGAAGGCACAAGTCGATATCGACAACCAACTAGCTCCCAGAGGAGACAACAAAGACCCAGAAGGCAGGAGAGAAAGTTTGATCCTATTACTATTCCTCATAGTTACTTGCATGATCGTTTACTTCAAGACTCTTTGATTCAGCTAGAGAAAGCTACTTCTGTCCCATTTCCCCTTCCTCCAAGTTATGACAAGAGTGTTAGATGCGAGTACCACTCGGGGACACAGGGGCATACAATTGAAGAGTGTAAGGTGTTCAGGCATAAGGTGCAAGATCTCATTGACGTTGGGCTTATCATTTTCACTGAAGACGGCCTGTATGTTAACTGAAGCTTCTCAAGTGATCACTTCAGACCACAAAGACATATCCTAAAGCAATCAGTCCAGTCGGAGCCAAGTCTCCTCAGCAATGGCGAATATCAATTTTCTTTACTGCATTTTCATTTGTAATTTTCATTACTGGTTAATGTTTGCATGTAATAAACTTTGTTTGTTCTTGAATGATGATTTTAATGCAATAAATATGTTTTTCTCGAAAAAGTTCATTCGTATTCACTCATTTAATGTTGGTATGCACTGAAATATTAACTGTCTTGTTTAAACTCTTGGAGGGAGGATGATGAAGTAAAAGCGCAAAATCTTTGGTTGTATGCTTTTGGATAAAACCCTGTTGAGGATGTACAGGCATTGTTTCAAATTCCTAAACACCGGAGATATAAGGGAGTGAAGCCTTTGTCAAACCCTATTGAGCCTAGAAGTAGGAGTTTCTTTCGTACGAAAAAAACCCTCAATCTTAACCTGGGGCAGGGTAGGTGTCAGTTAATTTGACCGTGCGTTCAAATTTCAAAAGGAATGTGCATTTAAGGAACCACAATGGTTATCCCTCACCAACCGAAGAGTGGGACGGTCGGAACCCTTTACAAGTCAAGATAAGCCAGTGTCACACGATTGTTCAAAAAAAGAAAAAAAGAAAAGAATCAAAAAAAGGAATCAAAAGAAAAAAGAAAAAAATCCCGCTAAGTCAAAACTTGAAAACAAGTTATTTAGGTAAAAGTTAGGGCATCCCGCTGGACTTCAAAATCGAAAAATTCAAAAAAAGAATCAGTCCAGGCAAAAATCAGGGAAATAAAAAAAAGCAACCAAAGAACGAAAATCAAAAAATGAGAGGAACAAAAAGAAAATCCTCAAGGAAAGAACAAGTCGTGTGACCACAGACACCAAAGGAAAAAAGGGGTGAATGTCACTCTGAAAACCGTGTGGGTTCCTTAACCATCCTCATACCGTTCATAACCTTTTGAAGGGTGAGCGCTTGTGTCGAGTTGGCTGAACGTAGGACTGGAGAACATCAAGGAGAATGGATGGGTACAAACAAAATTTTGAGCCATAAATCCTTTTTCTTAAACCGCGAACCAGGTCGCGTTACAACCCTCAAAAGTCCTAATTGAAACAGGGTTTATTCTGAAGGCGTATTTCAATAAGATATCGTTCCTGACTCCAATGAGTTGTGCTAAAAGACCTTGGTTGGTATTGCATGTGCATGTTATTTTCCATTTTAAAAAATCTGTGTCGCACCTTAACCAGTGATTCATTCACAGGTGTTGGCGATATCTTTTCGATAAAAAACTTCGAGATTAATATATGTGTTGCGTTATAATTCTCATTCTTGGAATAAAGATTTCTGCTCACTTACATGTATTTGACGCCCGTAAGGCTTACAAAGTGAACATTAGTTGAGAATTTTGATCACGCCAAAGTGAGACGCTTGAAAACTCCAAGGATGAGTGTGACAGGGGATGTGTTATCAAGTGATTATGTTGGGTGTGTGCTTTCACGGTAATTCGTGCTAAGAAGTTGTCAATCCAGGGCAGTTACATTGTGAAATATCTCTACAGTTTGGTTAATCTGGGGCAACTATGTTGAGAATCTGAGGCAATCAAGTCGAGATTCAACAAATCTCTCAAAGATCAGTTAAAGGTACTCCTTCACAGATCTGCCAGTAAGGGGCACAAATCATTTCAAGGCTGGGGCAGGCCCCCCAAAAGCACAAAAGGTTATTCCCTCTGGAGGACGGTTAATCAAAAGTCATGGGGCAATATATGCCGGATCTTCACGAGACATCCTGAAGATATGTTCCTTTACAGGTTATGCTGCATCGGGGCACCTCTTTTGGTCATACTTGAAGGGTTCACGTTGATAGTTAATGTGTGACGTCCCCAGTAGAGTTTCTCTCCTCGGCAGAGATGGCTGAAGTTTTTGCCACATTCAGCAGAGCATTATGAAGAATGTGATTGTTCTCCCCAGCAAGAGTTCTGGAGTTCGCTCTCCCCTAGCCAACTTGGCGAAGTTTATTGCTCTTCAGCAAGAGTTCATATTCCCGTACAGGATAAAAGTGTTGGGTTTGTGCTTCCCCGGTGTGCGGTAAAGTTGTTCCCGTCTCCCCAACGGAGTAAGGGTAGAAGGTATATTCCCAACAGAGGACCAAGTCTGATCTTGTCCCCCAGCAGAGCTGATATCATCAATCATTGTCCCCTAAGCATATTTTTGGATGGTGGTTAGCATTCCCCAGCAAGTCAAAGATTGATTGTCATTGGCACTTTTCTTCAGCAAGATTCCTGGGATATTTCCTCCAGCAGAGATTTGTTATTCATACTTTCCTGCAGAATGGAGGTTTAGTAGAGATCTCGAGCAGTTATGACACTGAAGGCGATTCAGTTTGTTATCCCCAACGGAGTTGGCCTCGTCTCTTCAGCATTTATTTTACTGGAGTGGTCCTGTTGCATATCATAAACATCATAGCATAATCATTACATCGCATATCATTCGCATAACATTGCATGAAGCCTTGTAAAACCGAACAGAAATCTATAGCCCAACCTTGCTCGGCAACCTTCCACAACCCACTTTGTTGGCATCTTTCAAAAAACCTGGAGCCCTATCCCTATTAGCGTTCTCTTTAAAGAAAAGTCCAATCCCTATTGGCACTTCTTACAAAATCCAATCCCTATTGGTACCCCTAAAAAGATTTCACCTTCGGAAAAAACAATCACCATCAGGTTTCACCTGTCATAGCCAGCAAAGTCCAATCATACTTGGCACATTCTGTTGTTCTTGGTAGCCCGAGCATACATCAGCATTTTGCATATAGCAATCATAGCATCCTCAAAACGCGTAGCATTTCCATTTTGTGTGGAGCATTACGCCATGGAAAGAAAATTCAAGCATATGCATGCGAAGCATAAGCCAGATTGGGTACCTTGCGCAAAAGCCCAAATCAATGTTCAGTCAAAATGGCGGCATATCCCCAGCAGACATTACAATCAATCCCTCTGCCTACTTCTTTTGGGTCGTAGATCATATGTCAATTTTACCCTCGACCAGTCTTTGTCCATCAACCCCTTGATGACGACATTTTGGTCAGGTATCATTTCCATCAAACCCCTTTGATGATGTGTTTCCTTTGGTCGAGTCGTCTTCCTGTCATCCCTATGAGAATGTGTTCCCTCAGTCAGGTTTCCTTTCTGTCATCCCCATGACAATGTGTTCCTACGGTCAAGTCTTCTTTCTGTCATCCCCATGACAATGTGTTCGTTTGGTCGATTCGTCTTCCTGTCATCCCCATGACAATGTGTTTATTTGGTCGAGTCGTCTTCCTGTCATCCCCATGACAATGTGCTTCGTTTGGTCTAGTCGTCTTCCTGTCATCCCTATGACAATGTGTTTCTTCGGTCAAGTCTTCTTTCTGTCATCCCCATGACAATGTGTCTCCCTGGGTTTCATTTTCTTTCTGTCATCCCTATGACAATGTGTCCCCTCGATCATGTCTCCTTCCTGTCATACCTATGACAATGTGTTCCTTCGGTCATGTCTTCTTTCTGTCTTCCCTATGACAATGTGTTCGTTTGGTCGAGTCGTCTTTCTGTCATCCCTATGACGATGTCTCCCTTGGTCGAGTCTTCTTTCTGCCATCCCTATTACGATGTGTCCTTTTAGTCGGGTTCCATTTTTCTTCCTGTCAAACCCTTTTGACGAGGTGGTTCTCTGGGTATGTTGTCTTTCCTTCAAATTCTTTGACGAAGTGTGATTGGGCTCCAGTTTACATTTTCTCTCCTCGCAGTTACCAAATTTTGCGGTTCTTTTTGTATTCAATCACCTTGTACCTTGAATGTCTGAAAGCAGTTGCCATCATCCTTTCAGGTCCAAGTCGATTGAATAGGGGCAGCTGTAGCACCCCAAAATTTGCCCTAACTTTTTCTGCCTTTTGTTTCGCAATTATCTGCATTTTCCATTAGGTCATAACTCATCGTCATACATTTGCATTGGGCTCCTAAGACGTGTGATCAAGGCATCTTCCTTTGGTTTGAGCTTTCCGTATTCAGGAGATTATCAGGGTGCATTCAAAGTGGTTATTTCTCAAGCGGTGTGTATAAGGTCAAGTTGTTGTGTAGGCCATGTGAGGTGTAAGCTCAGGAAGTCAGGTTTCCATTGGTCAGAAATGTAGAGGATGTTCGATTCAGATGTTTTATTTCAGTAGCATGGGGGAAAGAGTCAAGATTGATTTTTATCCGTGACCCATTTTCTGTCCGTCATTATCCATTTAATCACCTTTTCCTAAATTCAATTTCATTTGTACATCCAATTACCCAATATCCATTTATATCATAAATAACCAAATTAAACCCTTTCTTTTTATTTTCAAACAATTACCAAGTCTTTGAATCCATTCTTTTTTATTTCATCCAACCAAATATCCATTTTCGATTTTTATTCTTTATCCATATCATTTTTATTTAATCATTTTTCAATACCCATAATCCATATTACAATCCATTTCGACCCATGGCTATTTTAGATCCATTTCACATAACCAAATAACCATTCTTATTCATTTTCATTATCCAATCCAAATTCATTTTTTGTCCATTTTTTTAAATTCATTTAATTCGAAATCTCCTTTTGTTCATATCATAAACCACTTTTGTCCAAGTTTGTTTCAAGTCCATTACCAATTTCGAAATTCGCTTCGCTTCATTGTGTTTACTAACCACATCCAATTTTCTATTTCATAACCAAGATGCACATTCTAAAAAAAATCAACTTTTAAACCATTTTCATGTTAAATCCATTTTTCCAAATTCAATTTCCCAAAAGCCACCGTTTTTACTTTCAAGAGGCTTCGGTGAAGTATATATGCATGTATGTTCGTTTGCTGGTTGAAGAAATAAGCAAATCGCTAGCTGTTGGCAAAAGAAGACTTAGCAGATTTCATGCCTTTGAAAATAGACATAACAGGAAAAGAAAATTAAATAGCAAGGTTCACAATTCCTAACATAACAAACTCTAACCGAATTCACCTGTAAATACCATCTTACCCCTAATTTCTGTTATAAAAACCTGCATCATCTTCATTCTTGAGGCTTCTTCACCATTTTTTCATCAACCACCATTCTACACAATTCTTCATCCATTCTTCACCCATCTTCATCTTCTCCAACCTTCTGCTACTTCCTCTATTTCAATTCATCAACAAATTCCATCACAGAAATTCAGAAGAGAGTGTCTTCATCACCACGATTCACTTTCATCACCTTCAATTTCTCTGTTCCGATTCACCTCCAACAATTCCTCATCAAGCTTCATCAACAAGCTTCAACAAAAAGCATTCACCTGCAGAAATCAAGAGATGGCAGTTCAATCTATGTCATCATTTGGAGCTCTATAATTCACAAGAAATTGAAAAAGATGAAGCAGCAAATCGCAAGTCGTATTGAATGGTACCCGAAAATTCGCTTCCTGACCGTTGTCTTCATCGTTGATAATCGTCGTTCTCAAACCAATCACCAGTATTCCTATTGCAACGAGTTTCTTCAACTCTTGCAATTTGAAAGTCTACAATAGCTTCTCCACGTGAATTCAGAATCGAAGCAAGAAGAAGAATCAAAGCGAAGGAGAAGTAAAGTAGAATTAATATTACCTCTGGTTTTCATTCGTATTCTCCTATCTGAAGGCGCACCGGACGGTTCTCCGGTAGGTACGTGGATTTTCCTTTGAACTTCGTGTTTGCGTTAAAATTTCTGTAGCCTCGGTGATTATTGGTCACGATACGTAGATCGCGTTTTCTCGTTTCGGTTGTGATGCGTAGTTTAGGTAGAGAGTGATTTGAGTAAGGAGAGAGCACATAGGTTAAGCTTGATGTAGCGACTGAGGCTTAGCTGCCGCCGGCGTAAGGTCACGGCATGACGAAGAGGAAGTTTGTTCAGGTGAAATTTTGATAACGGCGAAAGGTGAGGATAACGGAAGAGAAGGAAGATGATGTGTGGAGGTTTCTGGCGATGATGAAGACGATGTCGGTGAACGAGGAGAATGAGCATTTTGGTGGTTGCGGCGGTGAATTTCTGGAAGAATGAGAAAGGGACGGCTGAGAAGAGTGTTGAGGGAATGAGGGTGAGATGAAGGCGGTGACGGCTTGAACGAAGAGTTGAATGAGGAGATGAGCGAAGAGGATCCCAGTGCGGCGGAGATTTTGGTTACAGCGACATTTTATGGAGTTGCGGAGATGAAGATGTGTTGTTATTAGGGTTTTCTCCTTGCCTTGTGGATACGGATTGGGCTCAGCCCCATGAAAATGCTTACCGCACCCTTATTTCTGTTTCTCACACCCCCCATCTTGGTGGAACAACAAAACCTTGGGCCTAAAAGCCATGAGCCTGTACGCACCAACCTCTTTGATTCAGCACCCTTCATCACATTCGCACCCCCTCCCTGATTCATGAAGATTATTGGGCCATAACCTCAAAAGCCCCTCGCCTTGCTTTCAACGCCACCCTAAATCCGGACTGCACCTCCCTTCTTCTTTTAGTTTAATTTTTGTTTTTTTGCTTTCAAATTAGATTCTTTTTTTTAATTAAAGGTTAAATGAATAATAATCCTGGATTTAGTCAGAATTAGATTAATTTTAGAAATTAGATTTTTGATTAGAGAAGTAGAATTTAACTTAGGTTTTGGTTTTAACTCTTAATCCTAATTTTGGTTAACTCACTTTGATGTTTAGCTTTAACTCTAGAATTTAGAACTTTACTTAGGTTTTAATTAGAAATTTCATTTAGATTTTAATAGTAGTTTTTCTTTAGAACTAATTTTCCTTAGAATTAGTTTGTAGTCTTAACTTTGGAATTTGACATTTTTTAGGAATCAATTGGAATTAATTTTAGGATTAATATTAGTTTTAATTCTAGATTTAACTTTAGGATTAATATTTTTTAGATTTAGTTTAGAATCAACTTGAACTAATTTTAGATTTGACTTTAGATTTAATCTCAAGTTAACTTTTCTTGTTAGAAGTTAATCTTCTCTTTTTTTAGTTAGCATTTTAATTCTAACTTTGATTAATTGCCTTATTTCTTTCACTTTTGCTTTCATATACATTTGCTTTGCTAACATTTTCAGGGGCTATTGGTAAGTCATGTGTGTGGGTGTGCACCCACATACAATCTTTTTCTTTATCTCTTTTTAGCTTTCAAACTTGTGATTATGATAAGCATTTATATGCTTTCCTTGCTTAATTTGCTTCATCCCTCTTTAAGATCAACTTAACTTCCATCTTGGAAGTAAGTTGTTTCTTTTGTTCTTCTTCTCCTTTCTTTAAGGATTAGATTTCTTAAACCTCATTAACCATAGGATCACCATGTATGATAACATTAAGATTGAGTCTTAGTCTCCCCCATTAGAGTTTACCGTTTGATCCTCCTTTTGAGTCTCTTCTTCTCATCTTAAAACAAAAAGTAAAAAACACTTAATAAAGGCATAACAAATATTTTATTTTAGCCTTTCATGTGAGAATAAGGAGGTGAGGGGTCTTCTCTCATTTTCTTAGAATGTTTAGTGTACGTCCCGTCTTGGGTCGATATGCGAGGCATTCGATCCTATATGAAGGACTTAAATACAATATATGTTACAAAACACCAAATAAACAAAACACTTCTTTCTTAAAATACAAAAACAAATAAACAAATTCTTTCCTCATCTCCTTCAGTCTATTCCTTAAGGATGCGTCATGTCCGTTCTACCGCAAACAGGTAACGCCTAAGTCTCCCTACAGCGAGCTGCAACACCTAACTGCTGGAACGCGGACGTTGACGTAGTCCACTAAAAAACACAAACAACTTTCCCTAGGTGAGGGGAACTACGTCGCTCTGATTCTCATGTTCCCGATGAGATACGTAGGCAGTGGGGTAGGGTTCATTCGAGCACTTCTTTTATTTTCCCTACATTTGTTTCTCTTTCTCTCTCCTTTCCTTTTCCAGTTCTCCAGCTAGCAGTTCCTTTTCCAGTATTCTTTCCTTACACCCTTTGATCGAGACAACAAGCGTGGATCCCATCGAGTATGATGGACCCGAGGGGGTGCTAATACCTTCCTCTCGCGTAACCGACTCCCGAACCCAGTTCTTTTGGTCGCAAGACCATGCTCTTTCCTTTCCCTCAGGTTTATGCAGTGTTTCCTTTCCCTCTCTTGGGATAAATACACATTGTTGGCGACTCTATTTCGGTGCCACTTTCGCGTTTGTACTTGGATGAAAATCCCGGGAGCGCCAGGCTCGAATTATGATTATTGGAAACCAAGGATGATTACCTTTTTGAAATCCTTGGACAGCAGGGCTTGGAAGGCTATCATAAAAGAATGGAAAGCACCTGTTGTGTATGAAAAAAATGATGTTGGGAAAGATAAAGAGGGCACCTCAAAGCTGAAGCCTGAAGAAGAATGGACCAAGGAAGAAGATGAGCTTGCCCTTGGTAACTCTAAAGCCCTAAATGCTATCTTCAATGGAGTTGATAAGAACATCTTCAGGTTGATCAACTCATGTGAAGTAGCTAAGGAAGCATGGGATATTCTGAAGGCTACACATGAAGGAACATCTAGAGTTAAGATGTCAAGACTTCAGCTTCTAACATCAAAGTTTGAAAGTCTGAAGATGAAGGAAGATGAGACTATCCATGACTTCCACATGAGTATTCTTGAGCTGTCCAATGCATCCAGTGCTCTTGGAGAAAAGATGTCAGAAGAAAAGCTAGTAAGGAAAATCCTTAGGTCCCTTCCTAAGAGGTACAAGATGAAGGTGACTGCAATTGAAGAAGCTCAAGACATCAGCAAAATGAGGGTTGATGAGCTTATTGGATCTCTTCAAACATTTGAACTAGGGTTGAGTGAAGAAGAACCTGAGAAGAAGTCCAAGAGTATAGCCTTAGTTTCCAATTTTGATGAAGCCAAGAAAGGGAAAGAGGATGATTCTCAGGAGGAGCTGTCTTAGGCCATTGTTATGCTGGGAAGACAGTTTAATAAGGTTTTCAAGAGGATGAATCAGAACCACAAACCTAACGTCAAGAACATCTCCTCTGACATCAGCAAGTCAAAGGAGAAGGATGAAGAGAAGACTGCTCAAGACAAAGGGATTCAATGCTTTGAGTGTGAAGGTTATGGACATGTTAAGAAAGAATGCCCCACATTCCTGAAGAAGCAGAAGAAAGGCATGACAGTATCTTGGTCAGACTCTGACAGTGAAAGTGAAGGAGAGTCAGCCAAACATGTCAAAGCTTTAACTGGAACAGTTGTTTCTGATGGTGACTCAAGTGATGAGGAACTGACTTTTGAGGAGTTAGCATCCACTTATCAAGAGCTTTGCCTGAAGAGTGCAGAAATCTGTCAAGAAAGTGAAAAACAGAAGAAACAGATTATTCAGCTTGAGACTGCTAAAGCTGAGTTGGAAAATGAAGTCTTATTAGTCAAAGCTCATCTTGATCATATGACCAAATTTGTTAGGATGCTGAACTGTGGTACAGACACACTTGATAAGATCCTTCAGACAGAAAATGTTGCTGGAGATAAGTCAGGCATAGGATTTGTGGTTGAGGAAAAGGTATCTGCTGAAGCAAGCACTTCAGAAACCAAGAAGGAGATGTCTCAACCAATGTCTCAACTCCACACAAAGAGACAGGATCCTAAACCTAAGCATGTTGCTCATCCACAACCTCAAAATGTTGGGAAGAGGCATGCTCATGGTCCTCATCAAAGGGAGGCACATGGTTCTAGAGCTAGGCAGTATATGCCTCCACAATATCATAAGAGCATGCAGGCTTCTAGGTTCAAACAGAACATGTTCCATCAGATGTCTCAACATCAGGGAAACATGTATGGCTATGGATATAATAATGTTATGCCTTATTATTATGGAAGAAGGAAGCCTCATCACCATAGAAGACAGCCAAAAGGACATCATCCTTACCATAGAAAACAGTTAAACTATGGGAGAAGAAGACAACATTATGGGTGGCAGCCACAGCAGTATCATCATCAAGGTGGCAGAAGGTTTAACCACTTTAGAGAAGACAGAGTTAGGTGCTTTTACTGTGGCAGATTTGGACACGTGCAGTTTTCTTGTTTCAAGCTACATGGTTATCCCAAGTCTAACCCTCAACCCAGACAGAAGGTGAACAGGCCCAAGGTTGTTAAACAGTGGGTTCCTAAAGAAGAGGTTAAGTGTCTATTAGCTCACTTTTCAGATAGACACTCTGCTAAGGATGGTTGGTACTTTGACAGTGGTTGTTCAAAGCACATGTCTGGATTCAAAAACCAATTGGAGGATGTCAATTCTTGCGCCTTAATTGATGTTACGTTTGGAAATGGAGAGAAAGGGGTGGTGAAAGGTGTTGGAAAAGTGAAGTGTCATGATGGTCCTGATCTTGACAATGTGCTTCTTGTCAAAGGATTGAGTGCTAATTTAATTAGCATAAGTCAGCTGTGTGACGAAGGGTGTAAGGTCAACTACACCAAATATGAGTGTGTGGTGACAAATGAGCAGAATAAGGTAGTGATGAAGGGTATAAGATCCCGAGATAATTGCTATCAATGGGTACCTCGAGTGGACAGCTTATCTGATGATGTTAAGGTTGATGTTGTAACATCAGATTGTGACAACAAGAGTGGTCAATTAGGGTTAATTACTCTCAATATGAATCCTTTTAAATTTTTAAAAGGAAAGTTAATTTGGAGGGAGAAACAAATTGATTGGTCTTTAAGGGATTCACAAAATCAGGCGCAATATCTTAGACCATTATTCCCTATTATTGCAATATCACGTTCCATCAAAGCTCATATCTCCCAACTGTTTGTCTCCTTCAACAAGAAGAATCATCTGTCTCTGAACCTATACTGCTTCAAGGGAACCATGTCAAAACAGATGTCTTCTCCATCAAAGAAATATGCCTCACAGAGTTCCTCGCGAGAGAATGTTAGGGTTTCTACAGAAGAGGGGACTGCAGAAGAAGCGTTGAATGTAGAACCCATCTCTATGATGCTCCCAGAGGGGGCTGCGACTATCTTTAGAGATAATGAAACAAAGAAGCTTGTTACTAGTATTCTATTTAGTGATAAAACAGCACCTAGGTCATCCACTTCTCAAACTGTTGAAGAAATGGTAGATGTTGACAAAAGCTTAGGTCAGATTGTCGATAAGATCTTTGAGAAAGGGCTTCCTATAAAGGGTATATCTAGACCACTGAGGCAAATGCCTGCTGAACATTCTGAAAGGGAAAAGAGTGACATGCAAAGTGCAACTACAAATCTTCACCGACTGGCTATGTCTGATATAGAAGATGCTGAAGTAGGTGGTGAAGAAGAAGGTGTTAAGGAGGAAACTGATGTTGAAACAAATGTCAGAACATCGCCTGATAGAGATGTTGATACTGGCCCTGGTGAAGAAAAAAATGAGGATGTGATCAATGTGGTTGATTTATCTGATGATGAAGTCATTGGAAATGTTGTTCCAAGTATTGCTAAGAGGCTGAAGACAAGGAAAGGAAGACTGTTGAATCCTCTCCAAAGAAGTCTTCTGAAGGCAAGAAGAAAACTGCTGTTGTTGGTCCTATAAAACCTTGGAGCAAGGTTGCTACATCCTCTAAAAAGAGGAAGATGAGGGAAGATTTTGATTCTGACTTTGATGTTGAGGATGATGTTCAAGACATCACACCTGTCAGAAAAACAATTTTGAAGAGAATCTCTGACAAAGTCCCTGAAGTACCAATTGACAACATTTCCTTTCATTATGCCAGCAGTGCATCAATGTGGAAATTTATATGTCAGAGAAGACTAGCCCTAGAGAGGGAGATTGGGAAAGAAGCTTTAGAGATGAAGGATATTATGGAGCTGATTAATGAGGCTGGGTTGGTGAAGACTGTGACCAAGTTTCCTACGTGCTATGAGGGTCTTGTCAAAGAATTTGTTGTCAACATTTCTGGAAAAATTGTTGATAAAAAGAGCATTGATTTCATGAAAGTCTATGTGAGAGGAACGTGCATTAATTTCTCTCCTAGTACTATCAACAAGTATCTGGGAAGAGATGATGAAGAGTATAGTGAACTTGAGATGACTGATAATGAAATATGTAAAGAGATTACAGCTGGTCAGGTAAAGGTTTGGCCATTGAAAGGGAAGTTGAAGGCTAGTAAACTTAGCATCAAGTATGCCATTCTTTACAGAATTGGAGCAGCCAACTGGGTTCCAACAAACCACAAGACAACTATAGCTGTTGGATTGGCTAGGTTTATCTATGTTGTTGGGAAGAAGATCAAGTTTGACTATGGAAGCTACATCTTTGAGCAAGTGGTGAAACATGTTGAAACAAATGCTATCAGGCTACCCATAGCATTCCCATCCCTTGTTTGTGGAATCATCTTGGAGCAACATCCTGAAACTTTAACAAGTTCAGATATAGCTTGCAAGAGGGAGTCAGCCTTGTCCTTGCATCCTAAGTTGTTTGCTGGACATCATGTTCCTGACATTGTTGTAACATCAGATGCTGGTGGCAAAAAGAGTACCAAGGCTGAATTACTTGAAGAACTGAAAGCCACTTGCAAAGATCTTGATGAGGTCATTAGTACCAGCACAGCAAGAAAGATGAAGATAGAACTGCTGATAAAATCCTTGGAACAAGGTGATGGTGATAAAGGTGCTAATGTCAATACTGAAAATTCAGAAACTGAAGATGGTGGAGATGGTACCAACTCTGATGAAGACTAGTTTCCCTGCTACCTTTTTCTAGATAGTTGTTTAGTTTTATTTTTTTTGCTGTTTTTGATTCTGCACTTGCTGTGCCTAATATGTAATTTGAATATTGTGCCTGTTTTTATGTTCTAAGATTTGTCTTGGCTTGCATGTTGACTTTAGACTGACAATGAGAGCTTGTTTAGGACTAACTGTAGTGAGTAGGACTTACATGTTGAGGTTTGTCCAATTGTGGCTAAAAAGGGGGAGAGATTAGCCAAGAGTTAGTCAAGGTGTTGCAATGCCAGGAAGAAGAATTAGCCCTTGTGCAATGCTAAGGAGTGCAGCTAGTGTGATGCTGAAATGCAGATATTGATGGGGAGTGTGTATGCTGATTCTTGCTTTGAAAGGGAGCTTGTCCTATGTTGTTGTTTAGTGTTTAAAGTCGGTGCAGCTGTTTGAAGAAATGCTGCTAGTGTGTGCAGCATGCTGAAAGCATTGTGAAGCTGTTTGAAGAAGTGCTGCTATGAGTTTTATACTAATTTTTATCCGCTGCTGAAGTCTCTGATGTTACAGAGATTGTTTTAGCCAAAATTAGCCAAAGGGGTAGATTGTTGGTTCTTGGATTGGCTAGAATTTGGGTAAAACAAAGTTGTGCAATGTTGATGTCACATGGGTGATGTCTTAACATTGAGTCTTAACATTGGTTTATGTTAAGGATTTAAGTTATTGAAGTTTTGAAGTCTGATGTCACATGCGATGTTGTGAGATCAGGTCTGCAGAAGATTAATAACATCAGGTTTAGTGATGTTGTTAGGGTTTGCGTTTTAGCTGGATATTGGGAGAGTTGTTAGTCTCATTGGATGCGGATATCTTGGGATAGATATTCTCTGTTGCATAGAGATTTGATGCAGATTTGTAGGGAGGTTTAAAGACTGAGATTTAAAAAGATTTTGGGGATAAAATCTGTTTTGAAGATTCAGTTTTAAATAACAAATCAAGTCAGATATTGCAGAGGATCCAAGCCCAATTCAGATGGCTATATAAAGCGCATCAACCAAAGGAAGACGACACAGAAAGTAGACAGAAGATAGAGAGCTTTGACTGGAGGTTAAGCATTGTCTTTGTTCGAGTATTGTGTTAACTATTCAAGAGTGAATTGGTGAGTGTAATATGTCCTCTCTAGAGCTGTGAAGCAAGAGAGTTTTGTAACTTGATCAAAGCTGTGAAGCAGGATCAAGGTGTTTCTCAACGTGTTTGATCTTTGAGAGGTTTTAGGGATTGAGTAGTGTTCTCATACCTAAGTGGGCTCTTAGGTAGAAAGTTCACTAGTAGGAATTAAGTTTAGGAGATTGTCAACGAGGTTGTTGAGTCTGTAAATTAATTCTACAAGTAGTGAATTTCATCCCTGGCTTGGTCGCCCCCAGATTAAGTTGTTGAACTGAACTGGGTAAATAATTATGTGTGTTTCTCTTGTTGTTTTACATTGTCCATTGCAGAGTGTGTTGTTGTGACATCACACGTAACATCACATATCTGGTACCAGAATTTCAAGCGTCATGACTGTTTCTGATTGGTGGAACCGTGCGTGACGGGCAGAAAGGTAAATGCTGCCCTAAATTGGCTGGACTTAGGCAATTAGGCCGTTCTTGAAGCAGAAGTGGATTGGGCCAAACCTAGTCATTGGGCCAGTCCGGAACAGTTAATATTTAAATATTTATTTTAATTATTATTGTTACAATGATATATTAAAATAAACATTTGATTTGGATTTATTAAAATAAATAATTAGTTTAAATTTAATATTATAATAATATTAGGTTTTAAATAAAAATAGAAAATTAGTTGTTATAAGGTAAGTTGAATTGTGAAGAGGGGAGGTTACAGAATACATGAAATCTTGGGAAAAAGAGAACTAGGAAGACAAGAGGAAAAGTTAGGAGGATCAAGAAAATCACCATTATCAAGAATTGGAGTTTAACAATCTAAGGTAAAGGGGAGAAAAAACATTCTTATAAGGGTGTATATCCATGAGAGGGTAATGAGTAGTCCTTCCCTCTTAGGTTTACTCTTTACCACGTTTTTTATTGAAATTCTTGGTGGTTTGTAATGTTTGTATGATAAGATGGTTAGTTTGTGATTGTTATATATAAATCCTGGGTTGTTGTATGAAATTGATGTGATGATGTTTGCCGAATTTTTCTGTCATGATCATGGAATAAGAGTTTTGGGAATCTGATCATGATGAACAAATTATGGGAAATTATAAAGTGATGATGTGTTGGTGTTTGGTGAATGAATTGTTAATATATGTACATGGTTAATGATGAAAATCCTTGAAAATATTATGAGGGATGTTTATAGGATGTAAATTAGGGTTTGGGATGTGTTGGGTTCGTGTTGTTTTAGTCCTTCCAAACATCATCATTTTTTAAAAATCCTTTGTACGTTTTTAGTTATAACTTTTGACTTGGGTCATGTTTTAAGGTGGGGTTTGGTGCGTTGGTTAGCTGAGATGGAGTAATATAATTTTGATTTAGGGAAAAAATCATTTTAATGGATTTATCAGATGGTTAAAGTAGATGGAAGGAAGTTTAATTTTAGTCCTTCCAAACAACATCATTTTTTTAAAATCTTTTGTACGATTTTAGTCATAACTTTTGACTCGTATCATGTTTTAAGGTGGGGTTTGGTGCGTTTGTTAGCTGAGAGGGAGTAATATAACTTTGAATCAGGGAAAATCATTTTAATAGATTTATCAGAGGGTTAAAGTAGATGGATGGAAGTTTAATTTTTGTCCTTCAAAACATCACCACTTTTTAAAAATCCTTTGTACGGTTTTAGTCATAAGTTTTAACTCCTGTTACATTTAAAGGTGGGGTTTGGTGTGCTGGTTAGATGAGAGGGAGTAATACAATTTTGATTTAGGGGAAAAATCATTTTAATGGAATTATCAGAGTGTTACAGTAGATGGAAGGAAGTGTGAATATATGATGGATACGAATGAAGTCCATATCGGTAATTTGATTGTTGTGTCACAAATGATTGATATATGTGTTAATGACATTATTGGTAGTCTAGAAGGGTGGATTACATATTAGATAGCTATATTGTGTTATTAATGGTGGATCACGATGTATTATAATATTTACGTGTGTTAGAATGAATTATAACGAAGTTTGTAGCGATAAATTGTTGTGACATGATGAATCATTTAAATTGTTTGTCCCCTTATGATTGTGATAATCCATAAGGGTGGATTATGTTGTGCATGGCTGTAGTTTTGTGACCGATTGTGGATCATGACATGAATAATTACAACTGTGTCAGTTGCATTTTTTCCATGCCATGCATTCATAAATTGTTGAGTTGGTGGAGATAAGTTTAAGTTCAATGGGGAACGTTAAATTTACCCGGAACTTCGAAGGGGGAATCGAGTTCGTATGATGAACTGTTGCTAAATAATTGGTACTACATGCATTGAGTCGAGTTATGGAGTCTCGTTGCATTTTCATTATATCATGTTGTGTTTAATTGTGGTAAGAATGTGGATTGTGAATGATTGAGATTCATTACGCATGAATATTATCCTTAGCATGTTATGCACCAATTAATTATATAAATGTATCTCTCACCCCCTTTTATCTGTTGTGTCTGTACTCCTTTGGAGTACAGAAAATCAGGTACCTGAGTAGTTGACGGTGCACTATATATTGCTATCGATCGAGTCTTCTAGTGGAGTCGCTCTAATATGTAACACCAGGGCTGTTTTGTCTATGGGGGCTATTTTACCTATGTGTTTTTTCATGTTACATATCTTTAAATAATAAGGATTGTTTTTTAAAATACTATTGTTTGGATGTTTGGGTGAGGCTTTGGATATTGAACAAAAATTGCTTTTAATTCCGCTATAACAATGTGATTTAGATGAGTTGAAGTAAACTTTTAAACTTCAAATTATGTGGGCGTGACATCATACTTGATTTGATTATGTATATTTTATTTATTTATTTGAGTCGGGAAGTAGGGTATTACAAAGTGGTATCAGAGCCTGGTTAGTCAGTCCGACATGGTTGTTTAATTATGTTTTTTCCATAGTATGCGACATGAGTGTGATAAAATTGTCAGTGGTTGTTTTGTTTTCCATTGCTAGTTGGGAATGAAACAAGTGGGGGAGAAGCGAATGATTTTCTTGGATGTTCCAACTGTGGAGAGCTCGAACATCATGTTACTGCAACCGAGAGTGTGGTGTTAGCTAGTTCGACTATTTTGATAATGTTGTGTTTTTTCCAGAACCCGAAGAAAGGTTGGATTTGAGGATGGCGTCGGTTAGCAAAATAGTGTGATCTTGAGGGAAGACAGTTAGGTGTTCTCTTTGTTTGATTCCTTGTGAAGGGGAAGACGATGCTTTGGATAGAAATGAGCCAGTGGTGTGTTGAGTATCTTGACGTGTTCCCTAAGGATATGTACGCTTTGTATTTTGTTGGAACAAGCTGACATTATTCTGGGAATGAATTGGTTGGAGTTAAACCAAGTGTTTACCAATTGTTTTGATAAGTTGGTGCAGTGTGCCGCTGATTGCAAGAGCTCAGACGATGTTGAAGTTGTATTGTTTCTATCACTGAAGATACTGTGGATTCGAGATTCTTGCCTGCCGGCCAATTTGGGATGTCTTTAGGGAGAACAATCAGGTATTGTTGATGTTGGCTTTTTGGTGAGTATAAAGGAATGTGACGACTAATGTTATGCCAGTAGTGTGTGATTCCTGATGTTTTTCTTAAGATATCTGCGACATGCCTCCAAAGCGTGAATCTGAGTTTGATGGAGGTGAAAAGTTGACGTCTGTATCAGGTAAGAAAGTGATAGAGTCCGTGAAGGATATGGCGCAAGTTTTTGTGATGTTAACTTCATTTGAAGCTAGAGGCAAGGGAGTAGTTCGTGATATTCCTGCAGTGTGTGAATTTTAGGAAGTGTTTCCTGAAGACATCAGTTGTTTGCCACTAGAGCTCGAAGTGGAGTTTTCTATAGACTTAGTACCTGGTACTAGTCTGTTGTCGATGACTCCTTATATGATGTCTGCTTCAGAGTTGGGTGAATTGAAGAAGCAACTAGAAGATCTGCTTGAGAAGAAGTCTGTTCGTTCGAGTGTTTCGTTGTGGGGTGCGTCGATGTTGTTAGTGAAGAAGAAGGAAGATAGTATGAGGCTATGTGTGGAACATTTGAGAATTGTATTGCAGACATTGAAAGAGAACCAGTTGTAAGCAAAGTTTCCCAAGTGTGAGTTCTGGTTAAGAGAAGTGAGTTTCCTTGGTCATGTGATTTCTAGTGATGGTATAGTTGTGGATCTGTCAAAGATAGATGATCTGTTACAATTAGAGACTCTGAAGTCTGTCACTAAGATTAAAAGTCTTCTTGGATTGGCTGGTTACTACAAAAAATTTATTGACGTTTTTTCAAAGTTAGCATTATTGTTAACTCAGTTAACTCGAAAGGGTCAAGCCTAGGTTTGGGATATGCCTTGTGATGAGAGTTTCCAAGAACTCAAGAAGAAGTTGATGTCTGCTCCAGTTTTGATTTTGACAAATCCAAGTGAGTCTCTTGTTGTATATTGTGATGCTTTGAAGATGGGTCTGGAAGTTGTGTAAATGCAGAATGGCCAGGTTCTGGCTTACGATTCAAGACAATTGAGAGTTCATGAAAGGAATTACCCTACGCATGATCTTGAGTTGGCAGCAGTTGCATTTGTGTTAAAGATTTGGAGGCATTTCATATTTGGCTCCAAATTCGAAGTGTTCCGTGATCAGAAGTGTTTAAAATTTTTATTTGATCAGAAGAGTTGAATATGAGGCATATGAGATGGGTTAAACTTCTGAAGGATTATGATTTTGATTCGAGTTATCATCCGGTTAAAGCTAATGTTATAGCTGATGCGATAAGTATGAATTCCTTACGCATGTCGATGTTTACGCTTCGAGAGTTAGAAATGATTAAGCAATTTATAGATATGAGTTTAATGTGTGAAGAAACTCCTAAAAGTGTGAAGTTGGGTGGTTGAAGATGACGAGGGGTACCCTTGAAGAGATCAGGGAGGGTCATATATCCGATTTTAGTTTGATAGATCATCTCACATTAATGAACCAAGGTGATGGAGGTGATTTCTGAGTCGATGAGAATGGTGTGATGAGGTTCAGAGATAGGGTTGTGTTCCCGATGTACCTGAGCTTAAGACGATTATTCTTGAGGAAGGTCACAGAAGTGGATTAAGTATTCATCTCGGTGCTACAAAGATGTATTTAGATTTAAGAAAGATCTTTTGGTGGCCTGGAATGAAGAAGGAGGTTGCTGAATTCGAGTATGCATGTTTGACTTGTCAGAAGTCAAAAGTTGAACATCAAAAGTCGTTCGGTTTTATGCAACCGTTGTCTATTCTTGAGTGGAAATTGGACAAAATTTTGATGGACCTTGTGTTTGGATTACTAAGGATTGCAAAGAGTTTTGATACTATCCGGGTAATTATGGATAGGTTGACGAAGTATGCTCATTTTATTCTGATGAGCCTAGATTATCCATTGGAGAGGTTGGCGAAGCTGTATATCGAGAGGATTGTCGGCTTTCATGGTAATCCATCCAGTATTATATCTGATAGAGATATGAGGTTTATGTTGAGGTTCTGGGAGAGTTTGCAAATGACTTTGGGTATAAAGTTGCATCTAAGTTCTGCTTATCATCCTCAGACAAATGGTCAGATTGAGAGAACTATTCAGTCATTGAAGGACTTGTTGAGGGATTGTATACTCGAGCAAGAAGGTACTTGGGATAGTTATCTGTCTCTGATTGAGTTTACTTATAATAATATTTTTCATTCTAGTATTAGAATGACGTCGTTTGAAGCATTATATGATCGGAGGTGTAGGACACCTCTGTGTTGGTATGAATCGGGCAAGAGTGTTGTACTTGGATGGGAGATTGTCCAACAGACTACAGAAAAGTGAAGATGATTCGAGATAAAATAAAAATAACACATAGCAGGCAGAAAAGTTATCATGATGCGAGAAAAAAAGATTTGGAACTTAAGGAAGGTGATCATGTGTTCCTTAGAGTTAATCCTGTAATGGGCGTTGGACGTGCGCTTAAATCGAAGAAGCTGACTCCTAAATTAATTGGCCTATATTATATTTCTCAGAGAATTGGGGTTATTGCTTTTAGAGTGGTCTTACCACCCGATCTTTTGAATTTACATGACGTGTTCCATGTATCACAACTTCGGAAGTATATTCGCGATCCATCTCATGTGATTAGGATGGATGATGTGCAAGTGAGGGACAACCTTACGGTAGAAGCATTGCCCATGAGAATTGAGGATCGGAAATTGAAGAAGCTGAGAGGTAAAGAGTTTGCTCTAGTGAAAGTTTTTTGGGGAGGAGTAGCTGGAGGAAATATGACTTGGAAGCTGGAGAGCCGGATGCAGGAAACATACCCCGAATTGTTCTCATCAGGTAAATTTTTTAGGACGAAAATATTATAAGTGGGGAAGAGTTGTAACGCCCCAAAATTTTATTATTTGTTTTTTTAATATAACTGTGCAATTTGTGTGTGTTGTGATGTTATGTTGTGTTAAGGGAGACCCTTGAGTGTAGTACACCAACCTTAAAAATTATAATTTAAGGAGTTAGGGGTGTGTGAACAAAAAGATAAAGAGAAGGGAGCAGTAGAGAAGTAGTGGTTGTTACCATTATTTAATTAGGATGATTTATATAAATAATAGTAATAGTTAATATTTAAATATTTATTTTAATTATTATTGTTACAGTGATATATTAAAATAAATATTTGATTTGGACTTATTAAAATCAATATTTAGTTTAGATTTAATAAAATAATAATATTAGGTTTTAAATAAAAATAGAAAATTGGTTGTTATAAGGGAAGTGGAAGTGAGAAGAGGGGAGGTTACATAATACATGAAAACTTGGGAAAAAGAGAACTAGGAAGAGAAGAGGAAAAGTTAGGAGGATCAAGAAAATCACCATTGCCAAGAATTAAAGTTTAAAAATCTATGGTAAGGGGGGAGAAAAAACATTCTTATAAGGGTGTATATCCATGAGAGGGTAGTGAGGGGTCCTTCCCTCTTAGGTTTACTCTTTACCATGTTTTTTATTGAAATTCTTGGTGGTTTGCAATGTTTGTATGATGAGATGATTATTTTGTGATTGTTATATATAAATCCTTAATTGTTGTATGTGATGATGCTTGCCGAATTTTTCTTTCATGATCATGGAATAAGGGTTTTGGGGATATGATCATGATGAACAAATTATGGGAAATTATAAAGTGATGATGTGTTGGTGTTTGGTGAATGAATAGTTGATATATGTACATAGTTGATGATGAAAATCCTTGAAAATATTGAGAGGGATGTTTATAGGATGGAAAATGGGGTTCGGCATATGTTGGGTTCATGTTGTTTTTGTCCTTCCAAAGAGCATCATTTTTTAAAAATCCTTTATACGATTTTAGTCATAACTTTTTACTCGTGCCATGTTTTAAGGTGGAGTTTGATGCGTTGGTTAGCTGAGAGGGAGTACTATAATTTTGAATCAGGGGAAAAATCATTTTAATGGATTTATCAGAGGGTTACAGTAGATGAAAGGATGTGTAATTTTAGTCCTTCCAAACAACATCATTTTTTAAAAATCTTTTGTACGGTTTTAGTCATAACTTTTGACTCATGCCACATTTTAAGGTGGGGTTTGGTGCCTTGGTTAGCTGAGAGGGACTACTACAATTTTGATTCAAGGAAATAATATTTTTAATGGATTTATCAAAGGGTTGCAGTATATGGAAGGAAGTATAATTTTAGTCCTTCAAAACAACACCACTTTTTAAAAATCCTTTTTACGGTTTTAGTCGTAACTTTTGACTCGTGTCACATTTTGAGGTGGGGTTTGGTGAGTTGGTTAGCTGAGAGGGAGTACTACAATTTTTATTTAGGGGAAAATCATTTTAATGGAATTATCAGAGGGTTAAAGTAGATTTAGGGAAAGGTAAAAATATGATGGATACGAATAATGTCTGTATCGGTAATTTGATTGTGTCACGAATGATTGGTATGTGTGTTAATGACGTTAGTGGTAGTCCAGAAGGGTGGACTACATATTAGATAATTATATTGTGTGATCAATAGTGGATCCGATGTATTATAATATTTGCATGTGTTAGAATGAATCATAACGAAGTTCGTAGCGGTAAATTGTTGTGACACGGTGAATTATTTGAATTGTTTGTTCCTTTATGATTGTGATAATCTAGAAGGGTGGATTATGTTGTGCATGGTTATAGTTATGTGACTGATTGTGGATCACGACATGAATATCTACAAGTGTGTCACTTGCATTTTTAATATGCCATGCATTCATAAATTGTTGAGTTGGTGGAGATAAGTTTAAGTTCGAAGGGGAACATTAAACTTATCCGGACCTTCGAAGGGAGAGTTTGGGATTCCGAAGGGGGAATCAAGTTCATATGATGAACCGTTGATTAAAAATTGGTACCACATGCATTGAGTCGAGTTATGGAGTCTCGTTGCATTTTCATTATTTCATGTTGTGTTTAATTGTGGTGAGAATGCGAATTGTGAATTATTGGGATTCATTACACATGAATACTATTCTTAGCATGTTATCCACCAAATAATTATATAAATGTATTTCTCACCCCCTTTTGTTTGTTGTGTCTATACTCCTTTGGAGTACAGAAAATCAGGTACCTGAGTAGTTGATGGTGCACGATATGTTGCTATCGTCGGGTCTTCTAGTGGAGTCGCTCTAATACGTAACACCAGGGCTGTTTCGTCTATGGGGTTGTTTTACCTATGTGTTTTTTCATGTTACGTATCTTTAAATAATAAGGTTTGTCATTTTAAAATACTATTTTTTGGATGTTTGGGTGAGGCTTTTGATGCCGAACAAAAATTATTTTTAATTCCGCTGTAACAATGTGATTTATGAGTTGGAGTAAACTCTTAAACTTCAAATTGTGTCGACGTGACATCGTACTTGATTTAATTATTTTAATTTTTATTTATTTATTTGAATTGGGAAGTAGGGTGTTACAAATATCATTTAAGTGCATTATATCTTACAGTGTACTATAAGTGCATCGTATCTTACGGTGTTCCGTATTTCAATCAAGCAAATTGTACCTGGTGACAGTTTGCCATTACATTGTTTTTATGAGTATTTGCGATAAATTTGATGAAATCTCAAGTTAAAGATGAAATAATATGAATTAGTATGATGAAAATGAAGAAGTCGAAGAAACATAGCAAAGCCAAGAAATCAGGTCGAAATTGTGAAGAAACGAGCAAGTTTGAGCACAATTTACATCTTGACGTCTAGCCAGTAAATTGATCATATATGGAGTTCCATAACCCGTTTTGACGCCGAGTTTTATGCAAAATGAAGATAAAATAAATATCTATATTCAGGAATAATCATGCTTGTAATGGAAAATATCGCACACGCGATGCAGCATGTTCAAAATCGCATGTGCGATGGAATAATAATGTGAGTGATGGTACCTTTTTTGGCCTTTTTCTGACATGTTTTTAATCCATTTTGACTGCTCTAAAAGGGGAAATTTCTTACTTTTTCAGGGTTTTAGCAACTTTACATGAATTTCTACACTGAAAGTGATGATTTACAATACTAGAAAGCATATTTGGTGAGCATTTGAAGCCGTTGGAGGCCAATTCTTCAAGGGAATTCTTATGCAAACCTCTTATCATTATTTTGGTATTATAATTTGAATTATGAGTAGCTAAATCTCTCTAGGTTAGGTTGTGTTGGATGAACCTATTTTGATATTGTTGGGACATATGTTTTATTTGATATTACATGAGTAATTTAATATATAATTCTATTCAATTGCACCATCTTCTTAATGCTTTTTATGCGAGATACTCTTTTAATTTGATTTTGGGAACATAGGGAATACTAACCAATAGTCTATATGTTGGACCTAGGGCAATTGTTGTGTTTACGCTGGTTGAATAGGGATAAGAGACCCCGAGTAGTAGCTTAGGAATTAACGCTCTTTTGCATTGCCTAATCCTGCTTACGCTGATGGACTAGGGATGGAAAACTCCGAGTAGTGATTAGTGAGCTATATCGCAAGGGATTGGTTATACGGTTTTGTTAATTCGTCGTGGGATTATAGTGACAATATCATTCATGTAATGCACCGAACATCAACAAAGAGAAATAAGGGATTCTATACACAACCTAACTGCTTTAGTGAATTAGTCTGAACACGTTATTTTATTTTCACAACTCAAATTCAAAAATCCCCCCAACTTAGTATTTTCTACGCATTGCACAATTTTCTCTTATTAAATATCAGTCCATGTGGATTCAATTTTTTTATTACTGCGACATTATCAGTACCCTTGTCGGGAAGTCATCAAGTTTTTGGCGTCGTTGTCAGGGACTATTGATAATTTCAACAAGGCGACGCTTGTGCAACATTTTTTTTTCAATTGTAAATATTTTGATTTGGAAATATTTTATTTTTGTTTCCTCTTAAAATTTCTTTTCTATTATTTTTCCTTTTAGTTTTATTCTTGTTTAATTTTCTTTTCTAGTGCATCCGTACTATGGTATTTTTCTTTTTGTTTGGATGCAAGGCCAGGACAATCATGCAAAAGGAAATAGTTGCCACTTTAGCAAATTTCGAAGCTTATACAAAGGAACGTGGATCAAAAACTCTAATTCAAAATATTACGGGAAATTATTTTGAACCAGAACCTAACATCATGTTATACCCCAAATTTGTCCTACCTGTATACAATCTTCATATGAACATCCATCCACTAACTGTTATTCAAAAAATAAAAAAAATATGTTGCCTTCATCAAGGTCAGGTGTGTGTCGTGGGTTGGAGTTCATCTAGTTTT
The DNA here is from genome assembly GCA_022829125.1 of Lathyrus tuberosus. Taxonomy (NCBI): domain Eukaryota; kingdom Viridiplantae; phylum Streptophyta; class Magnoliopsida; order Fabales; family Fabaceae; genus Lathyrus; species Lathyrus tuberosus. The sequence goes on along the minus strand of JALAZF010000031.1, from coordinate 1,394,496 downwards.
GACCTATTTTGTTTGGCCAGACGAGGGGTTTATTACAAGGTCAAGCTCAGGGTTGTGCAAGATTGAATTCAAAGTTATCAAGGCAAGTGTTGAATGAGGGTTAGTGGTTTTGACCTAATTGGTTGGTCAGGAAAGGACTTGTTTCATAATCAAGGTCAGCATGCAGTGGTTCAAGTGGCGTGTGGCTAATGATTCAATTAGGGTTGTGTTCTTAAAAGTGAAGTTTTTAGTTCACTCACAATCAAAGTGGCATTATCAAGACAAGTTCAAGTAAGGGAGTGATTCAGATAAGTTCAAGTTGGGTCTGAGGTTGATCATAAGTTTAGATATTCAAATGAAAAAAATTAAGTCGCAGAGGTAGTGTTGAAAGTTAATAAGAGGACAGTCCATCCAATCCACTTCAAAACCATTTTTTTTCCTTTATCCATGTTTTAGTCCACTTTTTTTTAATTACATTAACCATTTACATTGACAACATATCTATAAACCACTTTTAAATCCATAAACCATTTCCATTTTTTAAACTCATTTCATAAATCTATCCAATATCCATTTTAAATCCATTTATCCTAAATCCATTTCAAATCCATTTTTTCTTTATCCAAAAATCCATATTCCAAACATCCAATTTATTATCCATTCTCAAATTTTTAATCCATTTTTCTAAATCATTCGTTATCCATCTAGTGTCCAAATTACAATTCCTAATCCATAAATATCCATAACCAAATTCCATTTTACTATTCAAACCCAAATTCATGATAAAATGCAAAAAAAAAAAAAAAATCAATTCAATAACCAGAGATCCATGAAAATTTCATTCCAAACGTCCATTCATTACACCAAAAATAAAAAATAACAAATAGAAAGATCGTTTTTCACACATTCTTAAGTTACAAAATTTAAAAAAAAAAAGCCCATTACATAAATGCCAAGATATCAAGCCATTTTCCAAAGCCACAAATTCAAGCTGCACATGACTACACTACGTTACAACCATGATTTAAAGCAAGCCCAACCCAAGCTTCATCAAAATTATTCACGTGGTACCCAACCATTTTTTCAACATGATACAACTCCACGCACAAAATACGCCTTTGTTCAAAGCCATCCACCAAATTGCCAAACCGTACAACACCATAAACTTGTGCCTGCAACACATATCCCACAATACACCTGCAAAAATTTTCTTCCTTTAACCAAACTAACAAAGACGTGTACAAACCGGCAGTACACATAAACCACTCGCATCACTCACGCAGAACGCAAACCATATGCAGTCGTACCACTTTGAAAACCAAGACAAGCCATGAGCCAAATTCATAATGGCAATCCTTCACAATGAATATTCCAAGCCTCTACACAACATGATATGCTACCCCACCTCAGCTGCAAGCCAAAAATAATTTTCCAAACCACCATAATACACAGTCATCATACCTTCACCACAAGCCATAATAACCTCACGATAACAAGCCGTGAACCTGCAGAATACCACATATGACAAAATGTTCAAACCCGTTACATGGATGAGGACCCACTCCATGATTTACGCACCCTTTACACAAAACCAAAAAAAAGTCACGTTCGCAAAAAGGAATTAGTTGTTTCCTCACCTCACTTCATATATAACCCGAAACAAACCTCAATGGGGGGATTTTCTTTTACACTAACACTACCAACCCGACTCCGCTTCACCCTAAGACTGACCCAATCCTCCTCAAGATCCCTATTAATCTTCTTTTTTTTCCTCATCCAATAACAACACAACCCTCATAATCTTCTAACCTGCATCCTTACCCTCCATCTCTGAAACCTCTATCTCAAACAACCACAAATCATCCTTCAACCCACCCAACCTTCTTCAAACAATCACCAACCCAAAACCACTCCAAAACTAAATAAACCGAAACAGAGAAAGATTCGGAGATGAAAAATAGAGACTGAAAAATTCAATCTGAAATGAATCCAACCCGTAAATGAAATACAAACCTGTTTGACACAAATCGAAGACGGAGACAGAACCATACGTGATCCCATACGAGCTTGGAACGAATCGTGCAAGGGTGAGTGTCGAGATGCATTGATCCTTGTTGATGCTAATACGCGTTCGACGTTGATTTTCCTCTGTTCACGCCGTTATAATTTCTTCTTGATCTGTTTTCACTTTTTGAAAGAAGTATTGGTTTGCTTTTAAGATGAAAATAAGCTGATGCGTTTGTGGTTTTGTTGTTGATTGATTGCCTTCTCATTATTTGTGCGTAGGGGTGCGAATAGGCTGGGCCGAGCTAGGCTTTGTCAAGCCTGAGCCTAGCCTACTAAAAAATTCAAAGCCTAACCCTGGTCTGTAGCCTATCATAGGCTTATTTTAGGCCTAAGCCTGGCCTTTTCGAAGGTCTGATTAGCCTACTAGCCTATTTAAAAGCCTACCTCATTTGAACATCTGTAAATAAGAAATTCAACTAATGTTAAATAGAATAACAAGTTAAAAGATCAATGAGATTAAATGTTTGTTTTCATTGTCTCGTTCAAGTTTTCTTATTAGCATAAGTTTGGTGATACTATTTGTTGAAGATAACTTATGAGAAAAACTTATGACAACAACTTATGACATTGTTTATAATGTTTTTTCAAGTTATTTTCATAAGTTCTTCAAAATAACTAAGTTTTATTTTCGTATTTTAATTCAAAGTACAAAATAGAATGTAATTAATAATAAATTTATAGATTTTTTCGTAAATAGGCCAGCCTGATAGGCTTAAAAGGCTTTTCTTACGGCCTTTGGCCTAGCCTTTTTAGCTAAATAGGCTTATAAAAAGCCTAGGCCTTTTCTATTTAAGAAAAAGCCTGGCCTGGCCTGAGCCTGTATAGGCTAGGTCGTAGGCCCCTGTTAGTTGGCATGGCCTATTCCCACCCCTATTTGTGCGTGCTACTCTTTCTTTTCTTCTTTTTTGCCATCGTTGTTTTTTGCTGATGATTATCTTGTCGGTGAAACATGGGCTAGTGAGCCCATTGTGTTTTCAACACAACACATCCCAATTTCATAGGCACCACCCCTTTTTTCTTGGTTCATCTGTTTTTTTTAGGGTGGATGATGAGCTCTAAGCCCAAATGATTCCACCTATTTACACATGCAGATTCTGCAGCACCTCCCCTCTTTCTTCTATTTTTTTTACTTTATTTATTTAACATTTTGATTTATATTTTATTATTTAATGTGTTCAAGTTTTTAGATATGGTTTTATCTTGTATTCACCATGATTTGATTTACTTTTCATTTTTATTTTTCTTCAATTTTATTTTCGATTATTGGTTAATGATATATTAAAAGATCATAGATTGTTGATTTAAATAAATCGATGGAAAATCTTGATCAATATGAGACCATCTTCTTTTCTTTTGGTCAATGAACATCTAAAATCATAGATTGTAAATTTATCGATTTAAAATCATGATTAAGACGAGACCATGTCTTCTTTTCTATCCCATTTCGATTTTATTTCTCCTTCTATTTTGATTCTATTTTCATTTCATTTTCGATCAATGAAGTCTTTCTATTCATGAATGTTGGTTGTTTGAGGTTGTTAACCTTCATTATTTCAAATCTGTAGTGAGTGGTTATCGAGATCACTTTCTATACTTTGGGATCGTGATAGGTTACCTTTGATTAATCAACGAAAGTTTGTGATTAAGACAAGACCATCACCTTTTCTATTCGTGTGACACGATTTTGTTATTTCTTTGATTCTGTGGTTGGCATTTATTTTGCTAAAACTATTCTAGCAGCAAGATGTTGAAACATGATGTTCTAATTTGCTGCATTCAACATGTCGAATGAAGATGTCCCATACCTGCTCATAGGACATCGCGTCTGGATTCAGTTTTTAAAGCAGATTCTGTTGCTGTGAATTGTTACTAAATATTCTGTGAATATTTGGTTATCCTATGTGGCATCCAAAGCATTTTTGGATTGTGTTTATATGTTGATTTTTCGGATTTTCAGCTGTTTCTAATTATGGAGACATATTAGGAAACTTTGGATTGAAGACCTATTTTCTTGGAGTTTATTTTGCAGATTTGTGAGCAGTCTATTTGCTGCGTTTTTGAAGCCCAATTCAGTCCAGATTAAATGCTATATATTGACTGATGTAAACCTAGTTTAGGTGTGGAACTTACATGTGTTTTTGTTAGGGTTTTCGAGTGTATTTTTTTAGCTTAACTGGTATCATTCTGATAACATTATAAGGACTGGTTTTTGTGTTGTAAGTTCTGTCAGTTACTCATAAGCTTTTAAGCATTGAGTTTCTTGTGTGTCTATTCTCATAAGCTTTAAAGTATTGAGAATTACGTGTTTTGAAAGTGTGACTTTCGGTTTGTTACTTGTGTGGAAAGAAACCAATCACGGGTTATGGTTGTAGAGGGATTTGAGGAGGGCCTCATACCTAGGTGAGTCTTAGGTAGAAGTCATAGGAAGGGTAGTGATTAAGTGAGCAGATTATTCGGTAATTGTATGATCTGTGAATTGATACTATCGTATATTGGTTTCGTCCCTGGCTTGGTAGCCCCCAGAGTAGGATTGTTGATCCGAACTCGGTAAACATATCACTGTGTTATTTACTTTCTGCACTGTTATTCTTATTGTTATCTTGCTCATTGTGTTGGATATCAGTGTCTCAACATCTGTGTAGGACATCTGATATCTGTGCCAGAATTTCAATTGGTATCAGAGCTTGCACCCTTATTGGTTCTGGGTGAGATTCAGGGAAAGTACTTTCTGGTACAATGGACAAGGATGGAGGATTTTTGAACAAACCACCTCTGCTTGATGGTTCCAACTATGACTATTGGAAACCAAGGATGATAGCATTCATCAAATCCATGGATGATCAAGCATGGAAAGCTGTTATAAAAGGATGGGAGCCCCCAAAGGTTAAAGATGAAAAAGGTACCCCTACTGATGTGGTGAAGGAAGAGGAAGACTGGGATGATGCAGATTACAAAGGGTCCATGGGAAATTCCAAAGCCATGAATGCATTGTTTAATGGTGTCAACAAGAATATCTTCAGGTTGATTGAACATTGCACCATTGCAAAAGAGGCGTGGGAGGTTTTGAAGGTTGCTCATGAAGGGACTTCAAAGGTGAAGATGTCAAAACTTCAGCTTCTCACTAGCAAGTTTGAGAGTTTGAAGATGAAGGAGGATGAGAGCATTCATGATTTTCACATGAACATTATTGAGATAGCTAATGCCTCTAGTGCCCTAGGTGAAAAGATGTCTGACAGCAAACTGGTCAGAAAAATCCTCAGATCTCTACCTAAGAGATTTGACATGAAAGTGACTGCTATAGAGGAAGCTCAAGATATAGACAATATGAAAGTGGATGAACTGGTGGGATCTCTTCAAACATTTGAATTAGGGATCAGTGAAAAGTCAGAAAAGAAGAAGAGCATAGCTTTTGTGTCAAATGCTGGTGACTCAGAAGATGAAGGTGACCTGGTAAGAGATGAAGGGGTGTCTAAAGATCTGGTATTGCTTGGAAAACAATTTAACAAAGTGTTGAAAAGGATTGACTGGAAGTCGAGAGCAAATGCTCAGAACAAGTCACTCGACATCAGTAAAAACCAGGATGGAGGCAAAAGATCCAGAACTGAAGAAGACTCCAATCAAGGGAAGAGAGTTCAGTGTTTTGAATGTGAGGGATATGGGCACATAAAGACTAAGTGTCCCATGTATCTCAAAAGGCAGAAGAAGGGCTTATCAGTGTCTTGGTCAGAAGGAGAGTCTGAGAGTGATCTTGAAGAAGAATCTGCAAAATTAGTGACAACTTTGACTGGGATCTGTAAGGCTGATGGAGAAACTACTTGTGAGTTTGACTCTGACAAAGAATCCTATATTGGAGAACTCACTAAGGAAGAAGTCTTCACAGGGTTCTCAGAGTTGTGTATCAAGAATGAAGAAAGATGCCAGATAATATTAGAATAGAAGGTTCTGATAGCTCAACTAGAAGCTGAGAAGGAAGAACATCTATCTACCATTGATGATCTGAAAGAGGAGGTTGAATGGCAAAAGTCAAAACTTGACAATATGACCAAATCTATAAGAATGCTGAACAATGGTACCACGCAGCTGGATGAGATTCTTCAGACTGGGAAAGATGCTGGAAATGTGCAAGGCCTTGGTTTTAATAATCAAGCAGAGAATTACAAGAAGCCTGTATTGAAGTTTGTTCCTCAGAAAATAAAGCAAGAAGAGGGGATGTCAAATCACATGTTTCAACATCAGATGAAGCATCAGAAAAGAGTGTGTAGATCAAAGTATAAACCATGAAGATGCCATTATTGTGGAAAGATTGGTCACTTAAAGTCCTTTTGCTACAAGTTGAACGGCTATCCCAAAACTGCTTAGCAACAAAATAAAGGATAGAGTTGGGGTAAAGTGAAGAGAATATGGACTCCTAGAAAAATGATGGTTGGTCTCATAGCACATACCTCTCTTAGAGCATCTGCAAGAGAAGATTGGTACTTTGACAGTGGTTGTTCAAGACACATGACTGGTGTGAAGAAATTCTTGTCAGATATCAAGCCTCACTCCACCAATTATGTCACTTTTGGGGATGGATCAAATGGTGAAATAAAAGGTGTTGGAAAGCTGGACTACACAGGACAACCAAATCTGGATCGTGTTCTATTTGTCAAAGGGCAGACCGCAAATTTAATCAGTATAAGCCAATTGTGCAATGTAGGTCTCAAGGTAAATTTCACCAAATTTGAATGTCTAGTAACCAATGAGAAAGATGAAGTTGTTATGAAGGGAACCAGGTCTAAGGATAACTGCTATCTGTGGAATCCTCAAGAACCGGAAAGTTCGTCTACTTGTTTGATGTCAAAGGAAGATGAAACCAAATTGTGGCATCAGAAATTGGGTCACTTACACCTGAAAGGGATGAAGAAAGTTATGTCAAGTGAAGCTGTTAGAGGTATTCCCAAGCTGAAGATTGATGAGGATAAAATATGTGGTGAATGTCAAGTTGGGAAGCAAACAAGGGTGTCACACAAGAGGCTTCAACATCTTACCACAACTTCTAGAGTTCTGGAACTACTTCACATGGACTTAATGGGACCTATGCAGGTTGAAAGTCTTGGTGGGAAGAAGTATGCCTATGTTGTCGTAGATGACTATTCCAGATTCACTTGGATAAGTTTTATCAGAGAAAAGTCTGAAGTATTTGCATCCTTCAAAGAGTTGTGTCAAAGGATTCAACGGGAAAATGATTGTGGTGTTGTTCGGATCAGAAGTGACCATGGGAAGGAATTCAAAAATAGCAGGTTTGAAGAGTTCTGCTTATCTGAGGGAATCACTCATGAATTCTCATCACCGATCACTCCTCAGCAGAATGGTGTGGTGGAACGCAAGAACATGACTATACAAGAGTGTACAAGAGTCATGATTCATGCCAAAAAGCTTCCATATCATTTTTGGGCTGAAGCCTTGAATACTGCTTGCTATATACACAATAGGGTGACTATCAGATCAGGTACTTCTGTCACTCTTTATGAGCTATGGAAAGCTAGAAAGCCAAATGTGAAGTATTTCCATGTGTTTGGGAGTAAGTGCTATATCTTGGCGGATCATGAGCAGAGGCGAAAGATGGATCCTAAGAGTGAGGAAGGAATATTTTTGGGATACTCTACAAACAGTAAAGCATATAGGGTATTTAATTCCAGAACTAAGGTGATGATGGAATCCATAAATGTGGTGGTTGATGACTCTGGCAAATACGAAGATGCCCCAGATGAAGTTGGAGCATGCCTTCCCATGAACAATGAAATCTCCCAAGACATTGAGTCTGTAGAAGATAATGCTCAAGAAACCGACACTAGACCTGAGAATGAAGAGGTAGAGGATGCTAACAGGGGACCCTCTATAAGGATTCAGAAGGATCACCCTAAGGAATTGATTATCGGAGATCTGAATGAAGGTGTAAGAACCAAAACGAGGGAGACTGTGTTAAATGCATGCTTTGTTTCAAAGATTGAACCAAAGAATGTCAAAGAAGAATTGACAGATGAGTTCTGGATAAGTGCTATGTAAGATGAACTTTGTCAATTCAAGAGGAATGAAGTCTGGGAACTGGTACCACGACCAGCAGGAACAAATGTGATTGGAACAAAATGGGTTTATAAGAATAAGTCTGATGAACAAGGAGTTGTTACCAGGAACAAAGCCAGATTAGTTGCTCAAGGATACACACAGATTGAAGGAGTAGACTTCGATGAAACATTTGCTCCTGTGGCTCGATTGGAATCCATCAGATTGCTGCTAGGAGTGACATGTTTGTTGAAATTCAGATTGTTTCAAATGGATGTCAAGAGTGCCTTTCTGAATGGATATCTTAATAAGGAAGTCTATGTTGAGCAGCCTAAAGGGTTTGTGGATCCAAATTTTCCTGATCATGTTTTCAAGCTAAAGAAGGCTTTGTATGGGCTGAAACAAGCTCCACGAGCTTGGTATGAAAGACTGACTGAGTTCTTAGTCAACAATAGATACAGGAAGGGTGGCATTGATAAAACACTTTTTGTCAAGGAGAAGGATGGGAAACTAATGATTGCTCAGATTTATGTAGATGATATGGTGTTTGGTGGGATGTCGAATGAAATGGTCCAACATTTTGTCAAACAAATGAAATCTGAATTTGAGATGAGCTTGGTAGGTGAATTGACCTACTTCCTTGGATTACAAGTCAAGCAGATGGAAGATTCCATTTTTATCTATCAGAGCAAATATGCGAGGAACATTGTGAAGAAGTTTGGACTGGATAATGCCAAGCATAAGAGAACTCCCGCTCCTACTCACTTGAAGTTATCCAAAGATGAAAAGGGAGTGAATGTTGAACAAAGTCTGTACAGAAGTATGATTGGCAGTCTGTTGTATCTTACAGCAAGTAGGCCAGACATATCATTTGCTATTGGTGTGTGTGCAAGATATCAAGCAGAACCCAAGGTCAGTCACATCAATCAAGTTAAGAGAATTCTTAAGTATGTGAGTGGTACATGTGATTATGGGTTGTTATACTCCCATGACTCAAGTCCCATTTTAGTAGGTTACTGTGATGCTGATTGGGCTGGAAGTGCTGATGATAGAAAGAGCACCTCTGGAGGATGTTTCTTTTTGGGAAATAATCTTATTTCATGGTTTAGTAAGAAGCAAAATTATGTATCTCTTTCTACTGCTGAAGCTGAGTACATAGCAGCTGGTAGTAGTTGCGCTCAACTGGTATGGATGAAGCAGATGTTATCTGAGTATAATGTCACACAAGATGTCATGACATTATTTTGTGACAACCTGAGCGCTATTAATATTTCCAAAAATCCCATTCAACATAGCAGGACTAAGCACATTGATATCAGGCATTACTTCATCAGAGAACTTGTGGAGGACAAAGTCATAACTCTTGAGCATGTGAGCACAGAAAATCAGCTTGCTGACATATTTACCAAGGCTCTAGATGCAGTTCAGTTTGAAAACCTGAGGAGCAGACTTGGGGTTTGCATTCATGAAGAACTATAACAATTAATGTTCCTTCTGGCTGCCAGATTGGAAAGTTTTAAGGAGGTTCTGGTAGTGCAGTGTGTGAATGGAGGGAAAATGCTGAAGTTTGAGCATGACACTTGGTCATGTGATGTAGTGTGCATCTACTCTCTGATGCTGTTTATTCTGGTTTATGATTTGACCATTTCTCAAATATTAATAACTGTTCTACTTACCTTTGTCATGTTTATGGCTAAAAAGGGGGAGTAGTATGTTTGTGTGTGGTGTGCTTGTGCTGCTGCAGTAGTTGAGGGGGAGATTGTGGAATGTTGCTGCAGTTGAGGGGGAGTTTTGCTATGCTGCTATGATGTGTTGTATGTTGTGCTGTGTGTTGTACGCAGTTGAAGGGGAGCGCTGCTATGCTGGATTTTTTTGCTGTGTGCTGTTGGAAACTGTTGGTGTTTTCGCTGCTGTCTGATATGGATGTTTTTTTTGTGCTTCTTTGCAAGTTTTTTTTTTTTGGTGTGTAGTTTTAGCCAAAATAAGCCAAAGGGGGAGATTGTTATTTCTTTGATTCTGTGGGTTGGCATTTATTTTGCTAAAACTATTCTAGCAGCAAGATGTTGAAACATGATGTTCTAATTTACTGCATTCAACATGTCGAATGAAGATGTCCCATACCTGCTCATAGGACATCGCGTCTGGATTCAATTTTTAAAGCAGATTCTGTTGCTGTGAATTGTTACTAAATATTCTGTGAATATTTGGTTATCCTATGTGGCATCCAAAGCATTTTTGGATTGTGTTTATATGTTGGTTTTTCTGATTTTCAGCTGTTTCTAATTATGGAGACATATTAGGAAACTTTGGATTGAAGACCTATTTTCTTGGAGTTTATTTTGCAGATTTGTGAGCAGTCTATTTGTTGCGTTTTTTAAGCCCAATTCAGTCCAGATTAAATGCTATATATTGACTGATGTAAACCTAGTTTAGGTGTGGAACTTACATGTGTTTTTGTTAGGGTTTTCGAGTGTATTTTGTGAGCCTAACTGGTATCATTCTGATAACAGTATAAGGACTAGTTTTTGTGTTGTAAGTTCTGTCAGTTACTCATAAGCTTTTAAGCATTGAGTTTCTTATGTGTCTATTCTCATAAGCTTTGAAGTATTGAGAATTATGTGTTTTGAAAGTGTGACTTTCGGTTTGTTACTTGTGTGGAAAGAAACCAATCACGGGTTATGGTTGTAGAGGGATTTGAGGAGGGCCTCATACCTAGGTGAGTCTTAGGTAGAAGTCATAGGAAGGGTAGTGATTAAGTGAGCAGATTATTCGATAATTGTATGATCTGTGAATTGATACTATCGTATATTGGTTTCGTCCCTGGCTTGGTAGCCCCCAGAGTAGGATTGATGATCCGAACTCGGTAAACATATCACTGTGTTATTTACTTTCTGCACTGTTATTCTTATTGTTATCTTGCTCATTGTGTTGGATATCAGTGTCTCAACATCTGTGTAGGACATCTGATATCTGTGCCAGAATTTCAATTGGTATCAGAGCTTGCACCCTTATTGGTTCTAGGTGAGATTCAGAGAAGGTACTTTCTGGTACAATGGACAAGGATGGAGGATTTTTGAACAAACCACCTCTGCTTGATGGTTCCAACTATGACTATTGGAAACCAAGGATGATAGCATTCATCAAATCCATGGATGATCAAGCATGGAAAGCTGTTATAAAAGGATGGGAGCCCCCAAAGGTTAAAGATGAAAAAGGTACCCCTACTGATGTGGTGAAGGAAGAGGAAGACTGGGATGATGCAGATTACAAAGGGTCCGTGGGAAATTCCAAAGCCATGAATGCATTGTTTAATGGTGTCAACAAGAATATCTTCAGGTTGATTGAACATTGCACCATTGCAAAAGAGGCGTGGGAGGTCTTGAAGGTTGCTCATGAAGGGACTTCAAAGGTGAAGATGTCAAAATTTCAGCTTCTCACTAGCAAGTTTGAGAGTTTGAAGATGAAGGAGGATGAGAGCATTCATGATTTTCACATGAACATTATTGAGATAGCTAATGCCTCTAGTGCCCTAGGTGAAAAGATGTATGACAGCAAACTGGTCAGAAAAATCCTCAGATCTCTACCTAAGAGATTTGACATGAAAGTGACTGCTATAGAGGAAGCTTAAGATATAGACAAGATGAAAGTGGATGAACTGGTGGGATCTCTTCAAACATTTGAATTAGGGATCAGTGAAAAGTCAGAAAAGAAGAAGAGCATAGCTTTTGTGTAAAATGCAGGTGACTCAGAAGATGAAGGTGACCTGGTAAGAGATGAAGGGGTGTCTAAAGATCTGGTATTGCTTGGAAAACAATTTAACAAAGTGTTGAAAAGGATTGACTGGAAGTCGAGAGCAAATGCTCAGAACAAGTCACTCGACGTCAGTAAAAACCAGGATGGAGGCAGAAGATCCAGAACTGAAGAAGACTCCAATCAAGGGAAGAGAGTTCAGTGTTTTGAATGTGAGGGATATGGGCACATAAAGACTAAGTGTCCCATGTATCTCAAAAGGCAGAAGAAGGGCTTATCAGTGTCTTGGTCAGAAGGAGAGTCTGAGAGTGATCTTGACGAAGAATCTGCAAAATTAGTGACAGCTTTGACTGGGATCTGTAAGGCTGATGGAGAAACTACTTGTGAGTCTGACTCTGACAAAGAATCCTATATTGGAGAACTCACTAAGGAAGAAGTCTTCACAGGGTTCTCAGAGTTGTGTATCAATAATGAAGAAAGATGCCAGATAATATTATAACAGAAGGTTCTGATAGCTCAACTAGAAGCTGAGAAGGAAGAACATCTATCAACCATTGCTGATCTGAAAGAGGAGGTTGAATGGCAAAAGTCAAAACTTGACAATATGACCAAATCTATAAGAATGCTGAACAATGGTACCACGCAGCTGGATGAGATTCTTCAGACTGGGAAAGATGCTGGAAATGTGCAAGGCCTTGGTTTTAATAATCAAGCAGAGACTTACAAGAAGCCTGTATTGAAGTTTGTTCCTCAGAAAATAAAGCAAGAAGAGGGGATGTCAAATCACATGTTTCAACATCAGATGAAGCATCAGAAAAGAGTTTGTAGATCAAAGTATAAACCATGGAGATGTCATTATTGTGGAAAGATTGGTCACTTAAAGTCCTTTTGCTACAAGTTAAACGGCTATCCCAAAACTGCTCAGCAACAAAATAAAGGACAGAGTTGGGGTAAAGTGAAGAGAATATGGACTCCTAGAAAAATGATGGCTGGTCTCATAGCACATACCTCTCTTAGAGCATCTGCAAGAGAAGATTGGTACTTTGACAGTGGTTGTTCAAGACACATGACTGGTGTGAAGAAATTCTTATCAGATATCAAGCCTCACTCCACCAATTATGTCACTTTTGGGGATGGATCAAAGGGTGAAATAAAAGGTGTTGGAAAGCTGGACTACACAGGACAACCAAATCTGGATCGTGTTCTATTTGTCAAAGGGCTGACCGCAAATTTAATCAGTATAAGCCAATTGTGCAATGTAGGTCTCAAGGTAAATTTCACCAAATCTGAATGTCTAGTAACCAATGAGAAAGATGAAGTTGTTATGAAGGGAACCAGGTTTAAGGATAACTGCTATCTGTGGAATCCTCAAGAACCGGAAAGTTCGTCTACTTGTTTGATGTCAAAGGAAGATGAAACCAAATTGTGGCATCAGAAATTGGGTCACTTACACCTGAAAGGGATGAAGAAAGTTATGTCAAGTGAAGCTGTTAGAGGTATTCCCAAGCTGAAGCTTGATGAGGATAAAATATGTGGTGAATGTCAAGTTGGGAAGCAAACAAGGGTGTCACACAAGAGGCTTCAACATCTTACCACAACTTCTAGAGTTCTGGAACTACTTCACATGGACTTAATGGGACCTATGCAGGTTGAAAGTCTTGGTGGGAAGAAGTATGCATATGTTGCCGTAGATGACTATTCCAGATTCACTTGGATAAGTTTTATCAGAGAAAAGTCTGAAGTATTTGTAGCCTTCAAAGAGTTGTGTCAAAGGATTCAACGGGAAAAGGATTGTGGTGTTGTTCGGATCAGAAGTGACCATGGGAAGGAATTCGAAAATAGCAGGTTTGAAGAGTTCTGCTTATCTGAGGGAATCACTCATGAATTCTCATCACCGATCACTCCTCAGCAGAGTGGTGTGGTGGAACGCAAGAACAGGACTATACAAGAGTGTGCAAGAGTCATGATTCATGCCAAAAAGCTTCCATATCATTTTTGGGCTGAAGCCATGAATACTGCTTGCTATATACACAATAGGGTGACTATCAGATCAGGTACTTCTGTCACTCTTTATGAGCTATGGAAAGCTAGAAAGCCAAATGTGAAGTATTTCCATGTGTTTGGGAGTAAGTGATATATCTTGGCGGATCGGGAGCAGAGGCGAAAGATGGATCCTAAGAGTGAGGAAGGAATATTTTTGGGATACTCTACAAACAGTAAAGCATATAGGGTATTTAATTCTAGAACTAAGGTGATGATGGAATCCATAAATGTGGTGGTTGATGACTCTGGCAAAGAAGAAGATGCCCCAGATGATGTTGGAGCATGCCTTCCCATGAACAATGAAATTTCCCAAGACATTGAGTTTGTAGAAGATAATGCTCAAGAAACCGACACTAGACCTGAGAATGAAGAGGTAGAGGTTGCTAACAGGGAACCCTCTATAAGGATTCAGAAGGATCACCCTAAGGAATTGATTATCGGAGATCTGAATGAAGGTGTAAGAACCAAAACGAGGGAGACTGTGTCAAATGCATGCTTTGTTTCAAAGATTGAACCAAAGAATGTCAAAGAAGCATTGACAGATGAGTTCTGGATAAGTGCTATGTAAGATGAATTTTGTCAATTCAAGAGGAATGAAGTCTGGGAACTGGTACCACGACCAGCAGGAACAAATGTGATTGGAACAAAATGGGTTTATAAGAATAAGTCTGATGAACAAGGAGTTGTCACCAGGAACAAAGCCAGATTAGTTGCTCAAGGATACACACAAATTGAAGGAGTAGACTTCGATGAAACATTTGCTCCTGTGGCTCGATTGGAATCCATCAGATTGCTGCTAGGAGTGGCATGTTTTTTGAAATTCAGATTGTTTCAAATGGATGTCAAGAGTGCCTTTCTGAATGGCTATCTTAATGAGGAAGTCTATGTTGAGTAGCCTAAAGGGTTTGTGGATCCAAATTTTCCTGATCATGTTTTCAAGCTGAAGAAGGCTTTGTATGGGCTGAAACAAGCTCCACGAGCTTGGTATGAAAGACTGACTGAGTTCTTAGTCAACAATAGATACAGGAAGGGTGGCATTGATAAAACGCTTTTTGTCAAGGGGAAGGATGGGAAACTAATGATTGCTCAGATTTATGTAGATGATATTATGTTTGGTGGGATGTCGGATGAAATGGTCCAACATTTTGTCAACCAAATGCAATCTGAATTTGAGATGAGCTTGGTAGGTGAATTGACCTACTTCCTTGGATTACAAGTCAAGCAGATGGAAGATTCCATTTTTATCTGTCAGAGCAAATATGCAAGGAACATTGTGAAGAAGTTTGGACTGGATAATGCTAAGCATAAGAGAACTCCCGCTCCTACTCACTTGAAGTTATCCAAAGATGAAAAGGGAGTGAATGTTGAACAAAGTCTGTACAGAAGTATGATTGGCAGTCTGTTGTATCTTACATCAAGTAGGCCAGACATAACATTTGCTGTTGGTGTGTGTGCAAGATATCAAACAGAACCCAAGGTCAGTCACATCAATCAAGTTAAGAGAATTCTTAAGTATGTGAGTGGTACATGTGATTATGGGTTGTTATACTCCCATGACTCAAGTCCCATTTTAGTAGGTTACTGTGATGCTGATTGGGCTGGAAGTGCTGATGATAGAAAGAGCACCTCTGGAGGATGTTTCTTTTTGGGAAATAATCTTATTTCATGGTTTAGTAAGAAGCAAAATTCTGTATCTCTTTCTACTGCTGAAGCTGAGTACATAGCAGCTGGTAGTAGTTGCGCTTAACTGGTATGGATGAAGCAGATTATATCTGAGTATAATGTCACACAAGATGTCATGACATTATTTTGTGACAACCTGAGCGCTATTAATATTTCCAAAAATCCCATTCAACATAGCAGGACTAAGCACATTGATATCAAGCATCACTTCATCAGAGAACTTGTGGAGGACAAAGTCATAACTCTTGAGCATGTGAGCACAGAAAATCAGCTTGCTGACATATTTACCAAGGCTCTGGATGCAGTTCAGTTTGAAAACCTGAGGAGCAGACTTGGGGTTTGCATTCATGAAGAACTATAGCAATTAATGTTCCTTCTGGCTGCCAGATTGGAAAGTTTAAAGGAGGTTCTGGTAGTGCAGTGTGTGAATGGAGGGAAAATGCTGAAGTTTGAGCATGACACTTGGTCATGTGATGTAGTGTGCATCTACTCTCTGATGCTGTTTATTATGGTTTATGATTTGACCATTTCTCAAATATTAATAACTGTTCTACTTACCTTTGTCATATTTATGGCTAAAAAGGGGGAGTAGTATGTTTGTGTGTGGTGTGCTTGTGCTGCTGCAGTAGTTGAGGGGGAGATTGTGGAATGTTGCTGCAGTTGAGGGGGAGTTTTGCTATGCTGCTATGATGTGTTGTATGTTGTGCTGTGTGTTGTACGCAGTTGAAGGGGAGTGCTGCTATGCTGGATTTTTTTGCTGTGTGCTGTTGGTAACTGTTGGTGTTTTCGCTGCTGTCTAATATGGATGTTTTTTTTGTGCTTCTTTGCAAGTTTTTTTTTTGGTGTGTAGTTTTAGCCAATATAAGCCAAAGGGGGAGATTGTTATTTCTTTGATTCTGTGGTTGGCATTTATTTTGCTAAAACTATTCTAGCAGCAAGATGTTGAAACATGATGTTCTAATTTGCTGCATTCAACATGTCGAATGAAGATGTCCCATACCTACTCATAGGACATCGCGTCTGGATTCAGTTTTAAAAGCAGATTTTATTGCTGTGAATTGTTACTAAATATTCTGTGAATATTTGGTTATCCTATGTGGCATCCAAAGCATTTTTGGATTGTGTTTATATGTTGGTTTTTCGGATTTTCAGCTATTTCTAATTATGGAGACATATTAGGAAACTTTGGATTGAAGACCTATTTTCTTGGAGTTTATTTTGCAGATTTGTGAGCAGTCTATTTGCTGCGTTTTTGAAGCCCAATTCAGTCCAGATTAAATGCTATATATTGACTGATGTAAACCTAGTTTAGGTGTGGAACTTACATGTGTTTTTGTTAGGGTTTTCGAGTGTATTTTGTGAGCCTAACTGGTATCATTCTGATAACAGTATAAGGACTGGTTTTTGTGTTGTAAGTTCTGTCAGTTACTCATAAGCTTTTAAGCATTGAGTTTCTTGTGTGTATATTCTCATAAGCTTTGAAGTATTGAGAATTGTGTGTTTTGAAAGTGTGACTTTCGGTTTGTTACTTGTGTGGAAAGAAACCAATCACGGGTTGTGGTTGTAGAGGGATTTGAGGAGGGCCTCATACCTAGGTGAGTCTTAGGTAGAAGTCATAGGAAGGGTAGTGATTAAGTGAGCAAATTATTCGGTAATTGTATGATCTGTGAATTGATACTATCGTATATTGGTTTCGTCCCTGGCTTGGTAGCCTCCAGAGTAGGATTGTTGATCCGAACTGGGTAAACATATCACTGTGTTATTTACTTTCTGCACTGTTATTCTTATTGTTATCTTGCTCATTGTGTTGGATATCAGTGTCTCAACATCTGTGTAGGACATCTTATATCTGTGCCAGAATTTCAGATTTCTCTAGAGAATGATCCTCAATATCATTTATATATCGTGTTTTAGCACAAATATCAATTGCGCCACCTCCTATAGTATTATTTTCTTCATAGATCGTGCTACAATGGTTTAGCGTTACATGTCCCGTATCGAAAAATGATCCTTCTTGGCCTAAACTTATGTTTGAAAGCCCAAGGATGGTTATTTAACCATCGTGGATCATTCGTTCTAATAATTAATGATTAATCACTAACAACTAACTTTAATTTCCGTCAAATATTATCTTGCTCATACTATTATTGTTCATATTATCTTGATTATTGTTCATATTCATATCATATTCATCTTATTCATATCTTGTTCATCTAACCCTTTTCTTTGTTCATATCTTCACTCAAAAAACACTAATAAATATCGAAACCGTAACAAAGGAGCTTTTGTCTGACTCTTGCTCAAGGCTTAGTGTAGGACACCTCGTACACACACGACTTCCTCTTGGGCTACCTTACAATGAGATCTTTTATTTCATGCAATCCCCTGTAATTTACATGTACCCCGCTCCCATTCCGATGTACGCATTCGTCTTTCTTTGATTGTGGTTTGTTTACTAAGAGCATCCCTAGGGACTAGCATAGACAAAACCATTTTCAAACTAATTCTCGATTTGTCATCGAGCCATTTTCAAAACACCCCCGTAAGTCGATTGCTCATTAGCATTCGCCATCAACCTAATGCATACACTCGCACTTTTCATCGTGGTTTCGTTGCTAGGAGCACCCTTAGGGACTAGGATCAATTTTCACCCTTTTTTCAATCAAACTCTCGATTCGTTGTCGAGCCATTTTCAAAACAAACCTCTTTTCAATCAAACCCTTGACTCGTTGTCGAGCCATTTTCAAATCAACCTCTAACCAAACTCTTTTATCAACTTCTTCGCATGCAATCAAACCCTTGATCCAACGGCAAGCGGATTTTCACAATCAAACTCCAAAATGACTAACAACTATCGCAACTCTTTTCTAGGTGAAAAATAGGGGTTCGATTCTTTGATCTCCCTTCGGTTGTTTAGGTGCAGGTTCTCTTACTCGTGTGTGAGCAATTGACGCCTCTAAAACGCATCCAACTCGATTCCATTCAAACACATTCAGCATCAAACCTTTTCAAACCATCAAACCTTTTCAAACCATCAAACTTTTTTTCAAACTAAAACCTTAGATGAAAAAGAGAGAGAGCCAAGTCTTTGACTAACTCTCCCGATTACTTGGGCCCGAAGTATATTTCTTAAGTTCGAGTAGTCTTCATCCAAACCAAACACCAACTTCCCTCCTTTTCGTGGTCGTCTCCACGAACTACGACTGCTCTGACTCTTTATTCTCGTCCGAGTAAAGATACGTAGGCACAAGAGTGCGATGATCTTGGCGAGTACACTTTTTCTTTTTCCATCTTTTCCGCGTCTACCTTTTTCTTTTCCCATCATTTGCGTCTACCTTCCATCCATCTTCCGTTTACCCCTACCATTCCCTGTAGTCGAACTACGATTGCTCTGATTTCTCATTCTCGTCTAAATGAGCATACGTAGGCACAAGGGCCCCAATCCTTGGCGAGCACCCTAACCTAAAACCACTCATTTCCCTCTAGCATCGATTACTTTTATCTTATAGTTTCACATTTTATCATTCGAGAAGAAAACAAACAAACTTAGCTAACGTTCATCATGATTCGAATTAAGAGGTTCCCGTTGAGTACAATGGACGTGAGGGGTGTTAATACCCTTCTCTCACGTAACCGACTCCCGAACCCAGAATGTGGTTGCAATGACCATGTTCTTATCTCTTTAAAGGTTTTCTCGATATTTTCTTTTCCCTCTTTTGGGATAAATAAAGTTCGGTGGCGACTCTGTCGAACCACAATTTCTTCCGCGTCTTTCGCGCGAGGGTCGTGTCTTGATTAGTGATTTTTTGAGGTGCGACACATCAACACTGAGCAATTATGGGAGGAGGATTCATCATCTCAATTTGAAGAAACCTTGACCCAGTTCATAAAGATTACTCAACTAAATTTCCAAAAAATCAACACAAAGCAAGAAACATTGCAAAGGGGCATGGAAGCATCCTTCAAGAATTTAGAAATGCAACACGGTCAAATATATAGCCAATTAGCATTAAAACTGAGATATAGTGGGGAGTTCTATGAAAGTATGTTAGATAATCCTAGAGATGTGGAAATTGAAAGAGAAGTCAAACAAGAATGTGAGGTAGTCGATGAAGGAGGAGTTGAAAAAGAGAAAGAAGAAGAAAAGTGCACACTATTTGATGAAGAGTTAGAAGCAAGAATAGAAGAAGCGGAGGTGAAAAATATATGTGGGAAAGAACAAGAATGGAATATGAAGATTATATAGTTTTGAATGAAGCTCCAAATTTAATCATTCATTTAGACATAGATGTCAGACAACAAGTTCTTCAACAAAAGAATAGTCTTACACCTAGCAATATGGTTGATAAAAGAAGAAAAATAGATGAAGTATTGGATGAGATTAATTCCTTGTTCGATACTATCAAGCTGAAGAGAATATGGAAGAAAAACCTTCAATTCTTGAAAGTGATGGAATTCCTACCAAACAAAAGGAAGAAGAAAGGTGATGTGTTTTTTGTGTCATATATGCCGCCCTAACACAAAAATCAAAAGGTCAAGCTTATGACCTTAAAGAAGAGCTTAATGGGAGGCAACCCATCAGATAAGTTTTTATTTCATTTGCAAAATTTAAATTTCAGTTTATTTCAATTAATTGTTTTTGTTTTGTAGCATGTCAGATTTAGAAGCAATAGGACAAAAACTTGAGAAAGGGATTGAAATAAGAAAGAGAGACAAAAATATCTCTAATCCTATTATTTTTTCTTCTAATATCTTCTCACTTTCTAGTGTTGTTGTTATTATTTCAAGAAATGGTCCAAAGTGAAGGCGTTCCTCTCGAGCATCATCATCATCAATCAAACGAGGACATAATTGACTAAACAGAACCAATACTTCAACAACACCATGCAAGACGTGCAAGACTTTTTCCGCTCCAATGACATGTTAATTTGGAGTTTTATGAATTAGTTTTAATTTATGTGATTCTCTTTTACGTTCATCAAGTCAATCTCTCAAGTCAATCTAGAGTATTTGGTTCCTTTTTGTACCAATAAATTTATGTTTGTCTTTAATAAACAAGTTTGTTGCTATTTTTTCTTTCAGATTTACAAAATTACAATTTTAGCTGTGAACTAATGAACCATAAGCATCATAAATACAAAGGTGATCATCAAGAAAGTTCCTTGCGGATTGAGAGTTGAGGAAGAAAGTAAGAACCAACTACCTTATACTCAATCTCTATATACCTCAACTAGTAAGGTTTGAGCCAAAATTTCATTGTTTACTTTTCCTTCTTATAAGAGTATCCGTACAATTTCTATTTTTTAGAATTTTCATTATTTATGATTTAATCTATTGGTTTGGTAAATACACACTGAGGCACTTGTTTGTGGTAAAATCTGAGCCTTTTCAAACTAACCAGTATATCATGTTTATATCCTTTGCTAACCACTTTGAGCCTAAGCCCTTTCTTTCAATGACATAGCCACAATAATGAGCTAACTGACTTGAAAGATTAAATCTTTCCACTGTCTCTTTGGAGTTTGATAGAAAATTTAGTTCCTTAGTCATATGCAAAAGAATAAGTTTGGGGTTGCTCTTAGAAGTGAGCAAAGTTTAAGTTTGGGGTTGGTGTACTAGAGATTTTGGTCAAAAATTCAAAAATAAAAATGAGAAAAATTAAGAAGTCAAAGCGACTTCTTCAAAAAAAAGAAAAAAGCAATGTTTAGGCCCGTAAAATGTTAATCTCTAGTACCAAACAAATCAAGCAAGAGTTGATATGAAAGTGAATATGATTAAATAAGGAAAACTAGGTATCTAACTCCAAAAGTTTAAGCCTATTATCCCAAATTATCCTACCCTGACATAAGCCCCATTACAACCTTGAAAGAACTCCAAAACTGTGTGTTTAGATGCCTTTAATTGATTTTATTAGAAATTTTACAAACTTATGGTAAAATACTTTTGTACGTTGATTGTGTGATTACCCAGTCAATTCAAGTGAAAAATTAGTAAGTTGAGAGACAGGCTGAGTACGTGTTGTGATGGAAGCACTTTTCCAAATTTGCTCGATTAAAGTCGAGAACTGAAATGATGATCAAGTAACACAATTGGTTATGTTCATTTGCTATTATTGCAATTCGTTTTTCTATTTGAAATGTGCAGTTACATGCGAGTTACTTGAGGACAAACACATATTAAGTTTGGGGATGTGATGACAGTTTGTCATTACATAATTTTTATAAGTATTTACGATGAATTCAATGAAATGTCAAGTTAAAGATGAGATAAATATTAATAAGTATGAAGAAAATAAAGAAGTCTAAGAAACAGAGCAAAGCCAAGCAATCGGGAACAATTTGTGAATAAATGAGTAATTTTCAGCATAATTTACATCTTGACGTCTGTCCAGTAAATTGATTATATCTGGAGTTCCAAAACTCGTTTTGATGCGGGTGGTTTTTTCAAAATGAAGCTAAAATAAATATCTACATTCTGGAAAAATCACGCCCGCGATGGAAATTATCGCGCACGTGGTGCAACATGTTCAAAATCGTGTGCGCAATGGAATAATCACACGTGCGCTGGTTTCTTTTTGGGCCTTTTTTTGACACGCTTCTGATCCATTTTGACTGCTTTAAAATGGGAAATTTCATACTTTTTCATGGGTCCAACAACTTTACATGAATTTTTACACTGAAAGTGACGATTTACATCACCAGAAGGCATATTTGGAGAGCATTTGAAGCCATTGGAGGCCAATTCTTCAAGGGAATTCTTATGCAAACCTCTTATCATTATTTTGGTATTGTAATTTGAATTATGAGTAGTTAAATCTCTCTAGGTTAGGTTGTGTTTAATGAACATATTTTGATATTGTTGGGACATATGTTTGATTTGATATTACATGAGTAATTTAATCTATAATTCTATTCAATTGCACCTTGTTCTTAATGTTTTTTTATGTGAGATACTCTTTTAATCTGATTTTGGGCACATAGGGAATACTGACCATTAGTATATGTTTTGGACCTGGGGTAATTGTTGTGCTTATGCTGGTTGAATAGGAATAGGAGACCCCGAGTAGTGGCTTAGGAATTAACACTCTGTTGCATTGCCTAATCCTGCTTACGCTGGTGGACTAGGGATAGAAAACTCCAAGTAGTGATTAGTGGGTTATATTGCAAGGGATTAGTTATAATGGTTTTATTAATTCGTCGTGGAATTATAGTGACAGTATCATTCATGTAATGCATCGAACACAAACAATAAAGAAATAGGGGATTCTGTACACAACCTGACTGCTTTAGTGAATTTGTATGTACACTTTATTTTCTTTTCGCAATTCAAACCCGAAAAGCCCCCCGATTTAGTATTTTCTACACATTGCACAATTTTGTCTTGTTAAATTGCAGCACTTGTGGATTCGATCTTTTAAATTACTACGACATTATCGGTACACTTGTCGAGATGTCATTAGTACCTTAAAGTGTGTTATAATTCACTTAAGCTCATTTAACCTTACAATGTACCAAATTTATCTAATTAATGATAGTGTTTCACAAGATAGTACAATTGAATAAACTTAACTTATTTATTTTATCTCTCATTAATCTGTCATTATGTGTGTGATCCTGTAGGTTCTCATAACATTGAAAATCATATCAAATCATATATTTAATAGGGTTAATAGTCATTTACCCCCTTGCAATATAGGCGAGTTTTGATTTACCCCCCTTTAAAAAACGTTTTTTGGATTACCCCCCTGAAATTTTAAAATTCTAAGTCTTTTGCCCCCTAGGTAGAAAAATTACCCCCCTGTAAAATATTTTTTTTATTTACCCCCTGGTTTTTACACGCTTAGGGGGGGTACCCCAATGAGCGGTATCTAGAAACATATCAATTTAACCTAAGTCATAAAATTACCATATGATATGACAAAACTTTTATGTGATAATGTTTATGTGTACAATTACCTTGTTGCCCTTTAACATAAGGCATATACCGTGTCACCCTTGTCTAGTTCAATATTCGATCCTTATACACATATCTTGTTACGCATGATGAGAAAATCTATCTAGGTCACTCATGTCCCTCAACATGATTTGTGGAGTATCCATCAACCATCTTTATGTTCTTCATGTTACAGACAATATTTGATTGGCAATAAATTACTCGACTCCACATCTAGGGTCCATAGTATTTTTAGGTCGAAAGGTGGTATACACCAATATCACCTTGAGAATAACTTTTGACAATTGCATAACATTCTATGTAGTATTCTCATGGTGGGTCAATCCAATATACATATTACTCCTAATATTCATACTTATGTGAAGACTTAATAACTCTTTATCCATGATCCATGAGATTGTTATCATCAATCTATCCACAAAATATTATTAATTCTTTAATGTTATCCCACTTTAAAATAAAGCATGATTATGGATACTTTAATAATCGTGTCCTTACGTTTAATGGGATCTCATGATTAAGAACACTTAATGTTTCGTTAAACTTAATAGTTATTCTAGAGACATTATTATTTTGGAAAAACAAACATAATAAAGAAATGTCTTATGATTATTAATAGATAATTTGATACAAGTACCAAAAATGTATATACAACTATTGGCCTATAAGGCTTACACCAGCAATCTCCCACTAGCACTAGAGCCAGTTAGGCATACACCTAATACCCATAGATCTAGTAAAGACATCATACTTCTGTTGTGCAATAGGCTTTGTCAATGGGTAAATGACATTTTTAAATGTTGGTACTTTGGATATCTTCACATATCCTCTATCTATTATCTCTCGAATGAGGTGATATCACCTAAGTATGTGTTTGGATTTTTGGTATGATCTATGCTCTTAGCTTGTGAGATAGCACCATTGTTATCACATTAAATATCAATGGGATACATAATGCTAGGGACTATGCCAAGTTCACCAATGAACTTCTTGATCCAAACAGCTTCCTTTGTTGCCTTTTAGGAAACAATATAATGGCCTTGATACTAGAATCAACAATTATATCTTGCTTTGAACTTTTCCAACTCACAACACCACCATTTAACTAAAACACATAACCTAATTGTGATCTAAAGTCATCCTTATCTGCCTAGAAGTTGTCATCGGTGTATCCAATTACAACGATCTCTTCCTGAACTTCGTATGTCAAGAATGAGTCCTTAGTCCTTCTCAAGTTCTTAAATAAATTCTTGACAACAACCTAATGAGCATTACATGAATCATATCGATAGATAATACTGCATATGCATATGGAATCTTATTCGCACAATCTCTTTTTTCCTCAGTTGAAGAGGGTTAATTTTTTATAGACACAAGCCATATTGCATAAGTATTAATCCTTTCTTGGAATCATGCATTATAAAACGTCTCAACACTTTGTCCATGTATGTACTCTGACTTAGGCCAAGTAGTTTTTATCATCTATCTTTATAGAACCTAATTCCTAATATATAGGGTGCTTCACCCAGGTCCTTCATAGAAAAGAATTTCCCTAGCCATTTTTCCACTTGCTACAAGGTAAGGACATCGTTTTTAATGAGTGATATGTCATCTACATACAATATCATGAAGTCATTCATGCTCCTACTAACCTTCTTGTAGATATAATGCTAATCTTCATTTTTTATGAATCCATTTTGTTTTACCATTTCATCGAAAAGAAGATTCTAGCTTCTGGAAGCTTGCTAATCTTCGTTGGTAACATGCATATCTTTTTGGCTTCTTTGGTATGTTAAATCCTTTAGGTTGTGTCATGTACACTTCCTCAATAAGATTCACATTACGGAAATAAGTCTTGAAATACATTTGACATATCTCATAACCATGATATGCAAATATAGTAATTAAAAATATTTAATCATAATCTACACCATGAATTTGCTTATAGCCCTTAGAAACTAGTCTTGCCTTACAGTATGTATGTTACCATCCATGTCAGTTTTCTTTTTGAAGATCAACTTGCATCATATATGATTAACTCTTACAAAAGGCTATACCAAGGTCCAAACCTGGTTTGTATTCATGGAATTAAATTTAGATTTCATGGCCTTTAGACACTACACATACTCGAGACACTATAACGGAAAACACATA
Source organism: Lathyrus tuberosus (assembly GCA_022829125.1). Lineage (NCBI taxonomy): Eukaryota > Viridiplantae > Streptophyta > Magnoliopsida > Fabales > Fabaceae > Lathyrus > Lathyrus tuberosus. Next base: position 1,368,825 of record JALAZF010000031.1, on the reverse strand, counting down.
ACACAACGGTTGAAAATGGGATACCACCACGTTGGTCCAACTGTTGTGAGGTAACGTGTGATTGTATGTATGATGATTTCCACCACAGACATGCGACCATGATTGTATCCATGTAGCGCGCTACCTACCACAACGGTTACTTTAAACAACTATTGTGATATTCTTTAATGCAACATATTTAAAAACGATTGTGCTAAACAACTGTTGTGATATATAGACTTGAGTTTATTATAAATTATATGGAATTCTTATTTCGCCAATTCTCACTAAACATATAACCTTCCAATATGCACTAGAACATTATAATATGACAAATTAAGTTATATTAGAAGAATAAGTTCACGTTCAATGCTAGACAAGAGTTCTTCAACTCCTTATTTGTATTTTATTCTTTGACAGTAAGAACTTTGTTTAATGATCCTAGTTCTTCAACCACCCCTGCCTTCACCTCTAATTATTTTTGCAAAATATTATTTACTTTGCACACAAAACTAGAGGTGGAGAGAGGGGTGGTTAAAGATCTACAATCATTAAACCAAGTTTTAACTATCAAGGAAAACATGCAGTTAACAATGTGAAGAACTTTTGTCAAGAATCGAACGTGTACTTATTTTTTAATACAATTTTATCTATCATATCATAATTTTGTAATACAGTTTAGAAAGTTATATATTCGGTAAGAGATTGGAAAAACACTCAAACCACATAATATATAATTAACTCATCTTTTTAAACCAACATTAACAATAACATTCATCAACAACAAACATGATACAACAAACATATCAAGTCATAAAATGCTTCAGAAACATACCATACATGTCCCTTAATGGCGTGTCAACGATGAAATAAAGATGAAGATAAATTTAGACCTGCAAACTTGTGTATATTTTGAATGAATGTCATTTTAGATCTTTGACACAAGTTTAAAAGGCTAAATTTAGCTTTGTCCTCTTTATTGAAAGAAGCATCCATACCTACAAGTCAAAACAAGAAGGAAGTTCAAACATCATGAAACAAGCTATTGAAATAGATTTTGAAAAAAACTATAGAGAAAACGAATCTGTTAATACTCATTGTCTAAGACTTGTTGTTATGGTTTCATTTTGGGGTTTCCATATGAGAGAGACGAGTGACAGTGTTGTTAGGGTTTCATTTTAAGAGAGACGAGTGAAAGAGTTTATATGGTTTTATTTTGAGAGAGACGACAATTATGTACTAAAGTGATAGATAATTTCGCTTATACATAAATAAAGTATCACCTTTCATCACGGTTGGTAATAAAACCGTGGTGATATATAAGGTCAATAACATTTTTATCACGATAAATGGCTAATTGTTGGTGTTGGGATTCGAACCATTTCACTCCGTGTACCTTTTCACTACGGTTGCTTCATTTGAACGTTGTGACATGTCCTTTAGTAAATACCCAAAAAATGCACCCAGAAATAAACTATTACCACGGTTAACACTATGGCTGTTGTAAAATTGGTGTTACGAAAGGTCTATTTTGTAGCAGTGACACAAGATCATCTTTATCCATGAGCAATACACCACCTTGATCAGTTATGAGTGTCATATCCTAATGTTTGCCCATCTTTCTATTATATGGGTATTAGCCGAATTTTATTTTGAATGAATAAGATAACTCATTGTTGCACCCCAAAATTTTCCCTCTTGTTTCTAGCCCTAGGTCATGACATCACAACCATTCATTTGCATAGGCTCTTAAGACATGGGATCAAGGCTATTTCTTGTGGTACGAAGTTCTCTACCCAAAGTGTGCAAGCAAAAGCAAAGAGATCAAAGTCTCAATTCCCCAGGTTCAGGCCAAGTTGTTAGTTTAGGTGTTCAAAGCCAAATCAACGACATCAGAAATCTCTAGCATTTATTTTCCTCAGAGATCGTATGAGATTACTTGGAATTTAAGTCGGTCAGAGGTTATCCAGGGTTTGAGACAGGTGACTCATCGTATTTCAAGCATTATTCAAGGGCATTATCAGAGGCTAAGGTTCAGATGCGAAGCCGTGCTCAGAACAGGCTGCAACAGGGTGATTTTCACATTTTTGCACTGTTGTAACCGGTTACCCAAATCCTGGAAATCGGTTACCACCCCTCCAGAAGGCACCAGTTTTGAATTTTTGGACCTAGTAACCGGTTACCCTGTATTGTGTAACCGGTTACACCTGGGATTTTTTTGCCAAATTTAGTGTGTTACAAGTCCAACAGCAACTATCACTCCCATTCATTTGCATGCTTCACTCATGTGCTTTGGCAATATTCTAAAACCATGCTACATTGCAGAAAATATCAGTCCACATTTGTTCCCCACTTCATTTACAATTAAATTCTACCATACACCCTCATTTTAAACTAAGTGGTCTTGTGATTTGAAGCCGAGTCAACTAATAACTAACCAAGTTATCGATTCAACTCACCGAGCTGAGTCTAACTAACTCCATACCTAGGTCCAAACCTCATCTCAAACCAATTTCCAAGCCACATCTTGCTCCATACCTATTTGTTATTTAAACAAACCTCTCTCATTCTTGTAGAGGAGAACCATTATTCACCAAATTTTGGAATTTCTACACATCACACTCTCTATTCTCTCTCACTTTTGCATAATTTTTCACTCACTCTCTCCATTTTCATCATCTTCCCTAACCTCACCAAAGCTCCACCATTAAAGTTAACAAAGCTTTTCATTGAAGCTTATTAATCTTTAAGATTAACCTTCATTTCATCACTTCCTCTACATCAAGTTCTACAGCAACAGTAGGTTCTACTTCAGGTCTAAGCTTGAAAGTTGATTCTTGAAGTGATTTTCGAAGCAAATTCTGAGTTGATCGGTTTATTACATTGTTCCTCAATTTTCTTGTGAGGAGCTACTTAGATCTCTGGTTTTCTTGATTACATCCATCATTTTCTGTTTTGCAACAATTTCCAAGGAAAATCTCAGCCTTGTAGGTTGGTAATCTTTGGATCTAACGCTACTTCAGCTTATTTTGCATTTTCACAATATAGCCTCTTGTGATATATGTGATTTATGTGTTGCTTGATTCATTGATTTACATGATTGAATGTATTGATGTTTGTTTGCTCATAATTGCTGTAATTTTCGTGTTGAATTGCATGCCCTAGCATTCTGATATGGTGCAGATAAATGATTATGAAATAAGCTGTTTCTGCTATTTTTTTGCTATTTTTTCACAGTGTAACCGGTTACGCAATATCAGGTAACAGGTTACCACCCTGCTGCGCGCCCTAGGAAGTATTGTTTTGAATATGGTAACTGCTTACCCATATCCATGTAATTGGTTACACCTGGAAGTTTTGGTGTTTTTCTTGTTGTTTTGGGATTGTTTTGGATCCTTCCCATTTTTATCCTTCATTACTTGATATGGTTGATATTTGTGGATGTTTCTTGAGCTGTTTAGCTTCCTTTTGCAGTGCCGACTTGGATTGGTGACGAATTTTTTTACATGCTTGCTTGTTTAAGTTCCATGAATTATTCAAATGCATGTTAATGCTTGCTTACTTGAAGGTGTTCTCGCGTGAGCTTGTTGATACATGGTATTGCTTGTGGATTCTCTTGCTTGCTTGCTTGTTGCTCTTGCATGATCCCTTAGGAGCCCTTAAATTCGATTTAATTAAGTTGTTTAACTTGATTAATTGAATTAAAGGTAGTCATTAGGCTGTTTATCCAAGCATGGCAACACTAGGGTAGATTTTCCCTTTATCCTCAACCATAGGTCCATCTTGCATAATCACATTAGGGTAGAAATTTCTTTTCATCCTAACTTTAGGGCCACTTTGCTGAAAACATTTAAGATGGAGTTTTCCCCTAGATTTTCCTTTCCTTTTTGCATCTTTTAAAACAAAAATATTTTTCTTGCATCAACATCAAAATACTTAATAAATATGACACGTATGGTACATTACGAGCCTTAAGTAGATGGGAAAATATGAGTCGGAGTCTTTCCTTACCTCTTCTTAGAGTATTTTGTACACGAGACGTTTGGATCGTTTGTACAAAGTACTTGCTTATATTGTCATAGACTTTAGTACAATACGTGTCTCAAATTCTTTTCCAAACTTAACAAAACACTCCAACAAATGCAAATCAATTTTCCTTCGGCATTTTCTCTTCAACTTTTTTCAGAAAAGACATGTTATTTCCGTTCAACCGTAAATACAGGTTAAAGCATAAGTCTCCTCACGTGCGAGCGGCAAAACCTAGCGGTTGGAGTGCGAACGTCAACATTATCCATAAAAAATGCTAAACAGAGCAAAAAAATTTCAACATGAACTACGGAGTTCTGATTCCCTCTGAGATACGTAAGCACTGGGTTGCAAAATTCGGACGAACTCAATAATAAAAATCTTTTGTTTTTCCCCAATCAATCCATTCATGCATTCCCTTAGCAAGTAAGCTTTAGACATACCCTTTGATTAGAACAACAAGAGTGGATCTCTTTGAGTACAACAGACGCGAGGGGTGCTAATACCTTTCTCTTGCATACCATGTTCTTTCCCTTCTGAGGTTTTCTCGATGTTTTCCTTTCCCCGTTGGGATAAATAAAATTCGATGGCGACTCTATGTCTTTGCCGAGTGTTTTTCGCGCAGCGATACTCATTTGGTAGTGAAGTGAGTATAAGGAGTACAAATATGAGATCCTGGGTTCGAATCCCACATTTTCCATTTTTAGTCCATTTTTCACTTTTTATTTGTTTTTGCCTTTATTTCTAGTTTTATTTGCAAAATCGCAAAATTAAAAAAAAACATTTTTTTAAATAAATTTTTGTTTTTTTTTTACTTGTGCATTTGAAAAAATTAAATTATTATTTTTCACTTTTTTGCATTTTTTAGCAAAACAAAAATCCAAAAAAAAATTTAAAAACTTTGTAGGGTTAATTATATTTTATTTAATTTGATTCTATTTTAATTTAGTTTTAAATTAATATGATTTATTTAATTGTTACTTAAAATATAAAATCCAAAAAAAAAATTTATATAGAATTTAAGTTTATCTTGGTGATAAAGAAACGAATTCGGTCATATTTTTGCACGATATCCATTATGCAAATAATATCCAATTTGATCTTCTTTTCATCCTAATTTATCACAATTAATTTGATTGTCTCTTTTGCTAACCTAATTTAGTCAGTTTGGTCAATTTGCTAGTATTGGGTAGATAGTAGATGGTAGAGAATATGTGTCAGTTTTTTTCTCTCTCCTCCATCATTTATTTTAATAATGGAGGAGAGAGAAAAATAAAAATCACACATAATCTCTACTATTTATTTTAAAATCTAATGATTCAGATTCATTGTCATGTTCTCACATAAAAATGACATTCTAATAGGATATGAACCCTATATATATATATATATATATATATATATATATATATATATATATATATATATATATATATATATATTCATTTCAATATAATTAATATGTATTTTAAATATTTATTATATATTTAAATATTACATATAAACTGAAATATGTAAAAACTGAAATTATATTAATTATGTAATAAATTTAAATTCTAAAGTATGTAATATTAACTATGTAATAAATTGAAATTATATTAAGTATGTAATATATACATTTTGAGGTGAAAATAAATCACAAAAAGCAAAGTGGCATAGTGATATGTGTCTCCTTATGCATACTTAAGGTCATGAGTTAAACACATTTTTGTTACAAAAGTTAAATTTTTTAAAACTTTCAATTTCTTTAAACAATAAAATAATTATACAAAACGCCACTCGGAGTTAAAAAAAAGACTTAAAAAATAATAAATAAATTTAAAAAATTCAATTGGCAGCCACCCCAGCAATAAAAAAGGTTACATGGAAGCGCCACATCACCTAGAGTGTTGATCAAATCTACTGAAAAGACAAAATAAAAAAATCTTAAAATGACAAGAATGAAATATGTGTTTTTTTACATTGACTTTTTTCGAATTCGCCCTATATGACAGAGAAAAATGGATATTAACCCTTTTTTTATATATATATATTTACTTTTAAGTTGTGTTTCTCTTTGGGCCATTCATTCACGTGAGATAATTACTAAGTTTTAGGCCCAATCATTCATAGTTCTTTTTATTATTTTTTAAGTGTATCTTATGATACTTAGATATGAAAAAAAAGACATTCATAAAATAAATCATGTGAGATTACAAATAAATTTTAAAAAGTCAAAAAAAAGAAAAAAAGGCAGTCAGGTTTGTGAAACGTGAATGAAAGGGGGTTGATTTCCCATTTTGTAAATTTTTATTTCATATGTACACCCTTATTTTTTTATTTATATATTTTTATTAGCTTGTTTAGTGTATTTAGTTCATGTTAATTAAGAATACAAAAAACAACAAATATCAAAATACCGAAAAAAATAAAAATAAAGTTTATAATGATACAAAGAAAATATTAACTTCATCATAGTTAATTAATCTTTGTCAATTAATTTATTTTGATTATAATTTTTCCTTTTTTTTAAATTTAAGTTAGTTAATTTTAATTATTAAAAAATATAAATAAAAACTCAAAAAAATAACAAAAGACAAAAAATAAAAGATTTTCTTCATAATTAAAATTAACATCAACTCATCAAATCTTTTTTCCTTGGGCATCCAAAATCAAATTTTTTAATAAAAGAGTAGTCTGGTCCATTTAACATGAATACAAACAACGCATTAGTCTCCATCGTGCAAGCATACAGGCGTATGTAACACCCCAAATTCGTAGGAATATTTATTTAATTTATTTAAATATAATATTCGTGATTTTCGGTGAATTTTGGTGTTTTTGGGTATTGCGTGGAATTTGTGGAGTTTGGTTATTTAATTAAATAATAGTATATATTATGGGGTATAATGTATTATTATTAATTTAAATAATATTAGAAGAATTAAGGGTAAATTTGACTTTTGAGGAGGATTAGTGAGGGTGTTATGGAGAAAGCCCAATTTTGAGGCCCAAGGGTTAGGTTAAATATAAAAGGAGGATTTGAGAATAGGTTTCATTTTTTCTGGTAAACCGTGAAAAGAAGAAGGTGTGAGCTCTGAGGAAAAAGGAGGAGGCGAGGAATTCGAGAAGGTTTCCGAAGGCTCAGAGAGAAAGTTTCGGATCGACAATCTAAGGTATGGGGAATATTACCTTTCATTGTTTTCAATATAGGGATTCGATGTGTTTAAGGCCGACTTTGACGCTTATGTGGGTTTATGATTATGTTGATGATTTAGGTGTTGTTTTTGTGGGTTGATGATGAATATGAAGGGTTGGATTGAATTGCGTAAAATTAGGCCTTTGAGGCTAATGTTTCTTTGATGTTGTTTTGACCTTGTAGAAAAAGGGGATTGTGAGGGTTTTTATGGGTTTTGAGGTAAACTAATGAATTTAAGGGCATTTTTGTGAATCGATTAATAATGTTGAATTGAACCGGTAAAATAGACCTTGGGGATGACTTCCCTGTCGAAGTTGTTTCGACCTTGTGGCGAAAGGGATTTATAGAGTTTATAGGAAGCTTGAGAGTTTTGAAGGTTTAGGAAAATAAGGTTCCCGTAGTGTCTTGAATCCACCTAATAGACGTAGGTTTTACGCCTTTGATTTCCATAATGCCTTAGGATTGTTGTAGGGATGAATAGGGAAGAATTGATGGAATAAGATGTAGAAATTGTTGATAATATGATGGTTGTATCCCTAAAATAAGTGTTATATGATGTTATAAATGGTATACAGTCGTAGGATTTTGAATTACGAGATCGAGACTTTTTACGGAATCGAAATCGGAGGTCCGGAAGGCCTCCAATGATGAAAAATGCAAAATATGCATCATGTAAGCAAACGGCGAGCGCCATAAGGCTTACGGCGGTCGCCATGCAGTTCCGTCACAGCCAGACAGCTTTGGGTCCAGATACGGTTTTGATCATAACTTTTGATCCGTAAGTCCGATTGAGGTACCGTTCGAAGCGTTGGAAAGCTAACGCGATGAACTACATTTTAGTGAAACCAAGAGAGCAATATAGAGTATTTTTAAATTGTCTAAACTTTGAGGAATTGAGGTTAATTGAGACGATATACGTATGATAGATGTCGTTGTTGAATTAGTGGTGTTATGAAGTTGTGATTGCTGAACCATGATGTTATTGATGATATTGAGATGATGATTTCGTGATGTTTTGAGGGAATAATTGATGATATGATTTACTGTGATGTATATTGATTATTATGAGTTGTATATATATGATGTATGATGATTAAGTGATGATATGAATTACCACTAGTGTATTGATGATTATGAACTGTTTATACCTGATGTTTGATGATTAAATACTGATGTGAATTACCATGATCTATATTGATGATTATAAGATGATGATGCATGATGTTTTGATGAATAAATGACGATATGACGAATATGAGATTTTGATGAATGATGATGCACGTAATGACTTTGTTGATGATGATGATTAGGACGTTGTGCATCATGCATTCATAGCATTTAGACTTTGGTCTATTGATGATGTTAGGACTTCGATCCAATGACGATGTTAGGACTTCGGTCCAGTGGTGGCTTCAATCACATTGTGTGGATTGAGGTGTTTATGACGTGTTCCCTTGTGGAGGGTTGATGGCCTAGTGTCCATCTTTTGTGACGATTGGTACCACATGCATGGGTCTTGTTGTGCATTGCATTTTATGTGGCATTGACGTGATTTTGTGATATAGTGATTCCTGATGTTTTCCTTTATGATGACCCTGATGATGTTGTATATGATGATGACGCCATTTTGCATATCCTATTTTTATATTGATTATAATGAATTGTGATTACTCACCCTGCCTGTTTGAATGTTGCCTCCACGTGGGTAACGTGCAGGTGATCAGGTTTAGCTGTGGATGCCTTTGAGGACTTTTGGAGTTGTACTTTACTTTTGGTCGATGTAGAGGGTCTTGCTCTGATAGTGTAACATCGGGTTGGGTTGTTGAGTCGAACCATTGTTGAGTTGTTGTTTTGTGATATTTGATGACTATGGGTTATTTTGAAACCTTTTTTATTATTATGGTTATGGTGGTTTTGCTGCTAACTTTGATGGCTTTGGTTGAAAGCCTTTTTATTTTGAATTATTGAGTTCCACTGCCATATGAAGGCTTTTGAGTATTTTTTAGGAAAACCCGTGTTTATGGAGCAAGTGTTTAATTTGAATTTATTGAGAAATGTGCACCCTTCGAGGTGGTTTTTTATTTTACTCTGATAATTTGTGTATTTTGATGTGTTTATTCGTGGGGTAGAAAAGGGTGTTACAGCGTACGTTTAACCGCTAAAACGCGGCCTAACACTATTCTCTAAAAGTAACCAACACGTATTTTTAACGAACTACAGAGCTCTGATTTTCTCATTGAAGGATGAGAATATGTAGGCACGAGGGTTTGAATCCTTGGCGAGCTCAATAATAAAAAATATTTCCTTTTCCCCTTTTCTTTGTAAATAAATTCTCTTTTCTTATTATTTGAATAAAAATAACTTTATAAATGCGAATAAGAATAAGAATAAAACAAACAATCGCCCTTAGATCTATAGGAGGTTCCCGTTGAGTATAACGGAGGTGAAAGGTGTCTGACACCTTCCCATCAGTTAACTGACTCCTGAAGCCACATTCAATTTCGATGACCGTCTTATTCTTTCTTTTAGGGTTTTATCATTATTTCCCCTATTCCTTAGGAATGAATAAAATATGGTGGCGACTCTGTGATTTTTCCCGCTGCGACAACTGACGACTCTGCTGGGGATTCCCTAAAGAGAGTAAGCTCACGCTTTAGTTCTAGGGTTGTTTAGTTTGTTTATTCGTTTGTTTATATATTATTTATGTTTTGCTTTTATTATGTTTTATTATATTATTTTTATTACTTTGTCATGCTAGGGGAATGGGTCTTTACTATTTTTGTGAAGCTAAAACTCAAGCTTGGAGGAAAACAATAGGCTAAGACGTAGAACCAATGTATTAGTTGGTGAGATGTCAAATTTCTCAGGGGTACGAGGGCTACACTTAGAATAGACCTCCCAAAGTTGTCTTCATGGTAGGGTTTTCCCATCACTGTGATGATGATTTGGATAAGGTCCATGACTCTGAGAACCTTTATCTAAAACCTGTTTCACCTATGGTGACCTTATGTTATCAATCTACAAGGGTCAGTACTAAGGTCCTACCTAAATGAGACTTATACCGAAGGGTCACCTTAGTAAGGCCACTCCCTAATCGTGGTGAAATTTTGGGTATATTCTATGACTCTAGGATCCTTTATCCAAAAATAGTAGAACCTACACGTGAGAGGATTGGGTAGTAAAAACTTAGAACCACCCTATCATGGGGATCCCTCCCATAGATTGTTCTATCATCCTCCTATCCCTAAACCCATATATGGATTCCCATATCTGTCATTATCCTTGTCTATAAGGAGCTTTTCTAAATAAGGTATCCTTATATTCGAAATTATACTTAAACCCATATATGGGTTCTCATATCCGTCATATATGCATGTGACGCCTTGCATTGCATTTCCATGTAAAAAACTTTTAGCATGTCTAATGAGAAAAAATGTTTTTTCATGCCCCATGCATTTTCATACATCTGCATACATGCACCCAGAAGTCATACATCTTCCACCTTCACCGACCCTCCTCCAACTGTTATCTAACTAGCAGACTTCCTGATACTCACGAGCAAACTCAAAGGATGTCCCAAGAAACTATGGAGGGACTCAAGAAGGGCAAGTACCATTGAAGAGAGAAGGTAACCCTTCGCCATGCCAGCAGCAGGCCTACATAGTCTCTTAAATGCAGCAACCCTAGATGATGTCACCGCAATAAAGCATACATCATTATCTACTTCAGCAGTAGCCTCATGCGCTTCATCAATCACAATAAAGGAATCTTGGAAAGAAATTAGATCATATATTAAAGTTTAATGGCCAACTACTTCAGAACTTGCTCAGAGATGTCCTAATGAAGCTACAATCACTTTATCCTCCTCCTCGTATGTATCCTACAAGTTACGATGAGAATACCCGAGCTAAGCACGAAGTACAAGACCTGCAGGTGACTTTCGAAGGAGGAGTCCCATTGGTGAATGGTCATTTTCTACTTTGATAAAGTGCAAGAACGTCGAGAAGCATCTCCTAAAGTCGGTGGATCAACAAGGGAGCTCATCCCTATAATCACTAGACTTTTTTATTTTCAGTTGTAATTTCTTTCTTGCTAAGTATTGATTGTCATTTAAATTTGTACACTTTTGTTTGGTAATTCAAATAAAATGAACATGTTTGTTTTGGAATCATCCATTCATATTTTCGACCATCACTGTATCATTGTTTTTGTATTTTGCTTTTCACCTATAACAAACTTAGGAGGAGAATAATATAAATAAATAAAATCAATTTAATGGCATACACTTTTATTAGTAAAACTGATTGATGATGTAAGATATTATTTCATTTTCAAAACACTAGAGAAATAAGGTTATATTTCTGTATTTTATTAAACCTGCAATTTTGGTCCTCCTGTTTTGGTTTTTTCACAGTTTTAGTCTCCCTATTACAAAACCTGTGATTTTGGTCCCTAAATTTTGATGGTCTTTGCAATTTTGTGGTCCCCTCCATTTTTGATCCAACTGTTCATGTACGGACATGCACTGTTCATGTACGGATATGCACTGTTCATGTACTGTTTTGGAGCAAAATTGGAGGGGGGCCACAAAATTGCAAAGACCATCAAAATGTAGGGACCAAAATCGCAAGTTTTGTAATAGAGGAACCGAAAGTGTAAAAAATCTAAACTAGAGGGACCAAAAGTGCATTTAAGCCTAAACTTTTTTTAAAATGTCAATGGTATGCTAATAGCACATCTCACGCATAGGATTTTCAACAAATTCAAATACTTTCTCTCTTCAAAAGTAATGGTTTATTCTCGTGTATGCTTTAAACATTAGGTACAATACTTAAACAACCGGAGATACATCACACAAAACACTATAGTACTATTGAAAAGACATATCATGTCTAGAAACCTCAAACTTTAAGCTTATTTCTAGTCAAACTTTGGAATAATTCGGCTATCTCCACATGTTGTTAAAGCGTCATGAAATTTGTAAGCACATAACATATATATCTATACTTAAACACACAACGTTAATATTAAAACAAAATAAAATTATAACACCAACACTAAAATTATAACAAAGCATCAACAAGAAGCAATATTTAGGAGACGAAAACAAATGTTGTTGCAAATCCAACCGAGTTGTTGCTGCGAATCCAACTGAGTCTCCGCCGCGAGTTCAAACAAGCCATCACCAACAATTCGCTGCGAAACTGCAAGAGCTATTGCAAAACTGATGTCCGCCTCTCCGTCGCGAAACGCCGTCGGAGACACCGCACAAACTCCACGCATACCACACCACATTCACCAGCCCAACGCCGCGAGTTCTGCCTCTTTCCGGCCGTCCTCACCACCAGCCGCTGATGTTATGTAACGCTTCAAAGTTGAATGGATTCAGGCTGGAATCGTGTACGAAGCACTTTTTTTATAGTATTTCAAGCACTCTCGATTTGTCTTAGAGTTTTGATGCAGGAATACCCAAGATAATTCAGCCTTATCGAGTTTGCACAAGACGGATGAAAACTCGAATGTAGAGCGAAGAGTGTTGGAATTGTTTTGTAGAGGAAATGCGTTTTTGTTGATTGATTTCTGAATTCGGAATGAAACATTTATAGGCCACATTAGTATTGTTTCACAAGGTGGCGACCCTTGGTGAAACAATTCTTTTTACCAAAAGTTACCACGTTTGGCCTACAGCAACATGTTCAAGAGTTGCATGTTTTCATTTTGCAACATTTCATGAAGAGTTGCAATTTTCGAATTCAAGATTCAAAACAAAATAATTCTGCACCGACCAAAATTAGAGCAACGATAAAAGCCCGGCCGAAGGCCGGCCACCGCCTCATTAATGCCGCAAATAGCCCGATTGCTCCGATGCGTCGTGCCTAAGTGCTCAAGTGCCGCCTCAAGCCGCCACTAGCGCCTCTACGCCCAAGCCCTCGTACCCAGTCCCTGCGGCGACACCGGCGAGGGGTTGTATGGAAGAGACAAGTGGCATAATGCTTGGGACCACCACACTTGTTCATGTGGCACTTTATTCTCTTTTGTCCTTTGGTGAGTTAATGATATTAACACTTTATAAATGCTTTTAATGTGAGCTCCACTTTCTATGTGGGACTATTTCACAAGCATTTATTATCATTTACTCACTTATTCACTTCTTGTCATTTTGGAACATACTTAATGTAATTACTCTATTAATTACAACAATCCCCCACTTGTTCTAATAATGACAAGCACAATTCCAGAAAGAGAGGAAATAATATTAATACAGTTAAGTATCTTTCGATTTGAACTTAACCTTAGGAAGGATAACACAAAGTTTAATCGGAATGTTAGGTAGTTATGCTTTGAACCATTATCCCTTGTGATTCTACCGATGTTACCTTACACATATTCTTTAAAGGTTCTTCGCCTACATATCTTGCCTAGCACTATTTATGGCCATGTGCTTTTCCTGTTTTCATGAATTTTTCATGAGAGAAACTCCAACTCTCACTTTGAGACGACACCTTCTCGAAATTCACATATGTGAAGTTCATTTTGTATCCATTTCCTTGGAACGCATATCCTTGATATAGAACTTCATTAAGAGTTTTAAAAACTCAACCCTCGATATATAATAGTCAACATTATCACAAATGTTGTACAAACATCCAAATCAATGACTTGTTGTTACCCATTGAATCTTAGGTTAAGATTTATTAACTTCAGATTGGGTTGCTATCATTGTCGGAACCCTTATTCAAGGAGTTTCAACCCCATACCTTTTGAGGTAGTCTTTACTAAGTCTCTGGCTAGTGGCTTAGTAAATGGATCTGCTAAATTATAGCTTGTTTGAATATATGTCAGTGAAATGATCTCATCCTTAATTAATTTTCTCACGAGAGAGTGTATAAGACCTATGTGTCTAGACTTTCCATTATATACTTCACTGAATGCTCTAGCTAGGGTGGCTTGACTGTCACAATGTATCAACACTTTTTAAGCATTGTCCTTAGCTAATGGTACTTCCAACAGAAGGTCCCTCAACCATTCTGCTTCTTGTCCAGCGGAGGCGAGAGCCACAAATTCTGATTCCATGGTTGAAAGGGTAATACAAGTTTGTTTCTTGCTTTTCCAAGAAATTGCACCTCCGGCTAATGTAAATATCCACCCAGTTGTAGATTTGTAATCTCCAACACTTGATATCCAACTCGCATCGGTATATCTTTCTAGTATGGCAGGGAACCTACCATAATGAAGGCCAAGATTTTTGGTTTTTAAGAGATAACCAAAAATCCTAGTTATGGCCTTCCAATGTTCATCATTTGGATTGCTAGTAAATCTACTCATCTTACTAACTGCAAATGCTATGTCGGGTCCGGTGCATTGCATTAAATACATTAGACATCCAATTGCACTTGCATATTCCAATTGGGCCACAGTTCTTCCATTGTTCTTTTGAAGCTTGATACTAGGATCGAATGGAGTGCTTACTTCCTTGAAGTTTAGGTGTTTGAACTTGTCCAACATTTTCTCAACATAATGTGTTTGATTAAGTTGATAACCCCCACTATTTCGTTTTACTTTGATTCCTAATATGGTGTCAACTGGCCCAAGATCTTTCATCTTGAATGTGGAAGTTAGAAATTTCTTTGTTTCTAAGATCCCTTTTATTTCATTGCTAATGATTAACATATCATCAACGTATAAACACAAATATGTTACAATGTTTCCACGCACTTTTGTGTACAAGCATTTGTCACAAGAATTTGGAATAAACCCATTTGAAAGTATGACATAGTCAAACTTTTGATGCCATTGCTTTGGTGCCTGTTTTAAACCGTATAAGGATTTAATAAGTTTGCATACCTTTTGTTCGTTTCCAGGAAGCACGTAGCCTTCTGGTTGTTCCATGTAGATGTCCTCATCGAGATCTCCATTTAGGAATGTTGTTTTAACATCCATTTGGTGAACAATAAGGTTATTCAAGGAAGCTAGTGCAAACAATATTCTGATTGTCGTAGTTCTTGCTACTGGAGCATATGTGTCAAAGTAATCGACACGTTCCTTTTGTCTAAATCCTTTTGCTACTAATCTAGCCTTATAGGCGTTTAATGTACCATTACTATGATACTTCTTTCTAAACACCCACTTGCATCTGATGGGTCTTGATCCATTAAGAAGATCGACAAGTTCCCAAGTGTGATTTGACATAATTGAATCCATTTTGTCTTGGATAACATCCTTCCAAAAAGAAGCATCCCTTGAAGCTACTTCTTCTTTATAGGTTTTAGGACGATCCTTTACTTGAAGAATAATAGGAATTTTATGAACATCGTTCTTGCAATTTCCTTCAACTAGATAAAAGGAAATAAGTTGAGAATCGATTTCATTTGGTCCTAGATCCTTAGCTTTTCGGGCTCTTTTGCTTATCCTAGGCTCGGGTTGTGTTTCAACAATCCGCGGAGATTCTTTGTTACGAGATACTTCATTCGTGGGATTCTCAGGTTCCTTATCCTTCGTGATAAGATTTTCAAAGAATTCCACATCTCGGGATTCAACAATTACATTAGACTCCATATTTAAAAGTCTATATGCCTTACTGTTTGATGCATATCCTATGAAAGCACATCTGATCCCTCGAGGACCTAATTTAGTTCTATTGGGATCCATATTCTTGTAATATGCTACACACCCCCACACTCTAAAATAACCATTATTTGGTGGTCTTCCTTTCCATATTTCATATGGAGAAATCCCTGTTATTTTCAAAGGAATCATGTTCATTATGTGACATGCGGACAATAATGTTTCACCCCACAAATTAAATGGCAATTCAGAATGCATTATCATAGAATTGATCATTTCTTGATATGTTCAATTTTTTCTTTCGGCCAAGCCATTTTGTTGTGGTGTACGAGGCACGGAACATTCATGTATAATGCCATATTCTTCACAATATGCATTAAATTCTGTAGAAAAGTACCCACCGCCTCTATCGCTTCTAAGTACCTTTATTCTTTTATTTAATTTATTTTCCACTTCCGCTTTATAGACCTTAAAAGCATTAAATGCATCATCTTTATGCTTTAAAAGGTATACATGTGTAAACCTAGAGCAATCATCGATAAATGTTATGAGATAACGATTTCCCCCACGGGTTAGCATGCCGTTAAATTCACATAAATCCGAATGCACAAGATCAAGCACGTTTGATTTTCTTTCAACACTTTTGAAAGGTTTCTTGATCATTTTTTATTTAACACATATTTCACATTTTTCGAAATCATGAATATTGCATGAGATCATTCCGGATTTAATTAGTCTATTCATAGTACTAATACCAATATGTGCTAATCTAGAGTGCCATAAAGAAGTAGACTCAATCATATAAGCAGAATTAGAGATTTCATTAATCATATTATCAATGGTACAGAGTTTGATCATTCCTTCAGCGGAATATCCTTTGCCTACAAATACACCATTACGGGTCAATATTAGTTTTCCCGATTCATATACAGATTTAATTCCTGGTTTTCCCAATAAGTCCCCACTAACAAGGTTCCTATTCATGTCGGGGACATGAAGTACATTAACGAGAGTAACTTTCTTTCCGGAAGTGAAGTTGAGCTCGACGGATCCTGTTCCAATGACTATAGATCGTACTTCATTTCCCATCTGAACTTCTTGTCCATCACTGACTTCAGAGTATGTTTTAAATGCTGCTTTGTCATAAGCTACATGCATGGTTGCACATGTATCGTACCACCATCCTTGTACTTTTCCTTTGATTGCCATGATTTTGCTTACCGTAGCGATTATGTCTTCACGACATGAACAACATTTACCTCCTTTTTGGTTTTGTTGTTCCTGCAATCTCGAGTATAGTGGCCTGGTTTTCCGCATACATAACATCCGCTTGTTATACCCTTTGGTCCGCCAGAATGTTTGAACCTTTTATGTTCCTTCTTAGGGCCAGAATGGTTTTTCATGCCATCATGTTTTCTCTTTCCATTTACAGTAACAACATTGGCTTTAGAAAAACTAGCGGACTCAGATTTTTCACTATCCTTAGTCTCCTCCTCGATTCGAAGGTGTTTCTGAAGTTTCTCCAATGAGAGATCCTCATAATTATGCAGCAATTTCTTTTTGTATCCTTTCCACGAAGGTGACAATTTTGCAACAATTGCACCGACTTGAAAAGCGTCAGGAATGTCAATTTTCACGGCTTTTATTTTGTTCACGAGAACTTATAGCTCGTGTACTTATGCAAGAATAGGCTTGGAATCCAACATTTTAAAATCAAAGTATTTAGATATTAAGACCTGTTTCGTACCTTCTTCTTCAGTCTTGAATTTGAATTCGAGTGCGTTCCAGATTTCTGTTGCAGATTGAGTGTCGGTGTATAAATCGTAGAGACGGTCAGATAGTGTGTTCAGAATATGTCCACGGCAAAGTAATTCATCTTCCTTTCGTTCCTTTTTTAGTTCATCGGTATCGTTTTCTGTTGGTTCTGGAATTGGTTCCAAATCAGGATCTAAGACATAGTGAATCTTCAGGGCAGTCAGGAGAAATGTCATTTTGTCTTGCCAGCGGGTGAAGTTTGTTCCATCGAAACGATCCAACTTGACAAGGTCCTGGTTCATCACCTTAATGCTTGAAACTGAAGCGTCGGTGGCCATGATTTGAGATACTATAAGACTGTTATGTAACGCTTCAAAGTTGAATGGATCCAGGCTGGAATCGTGTACGAAGTACTTTCCTTATAGTATTTCAAGCACTCTCAATTTGTCTTAGAGTTTTGATGCAGGAATACCCAGGATAATTCAGCCTTATCGAGTTTGCGCAAGACGGATGAAAACTCGAATGTAGCGAAGAGTGTTGGAATTATTTTGTAGAGGAAATGCGTTTTTATTGATTGATTTCTGAATTCGGAATGAAACATTTATAGGTCACATTAGTATTGTTTCACAAGGTGGCGACCCTTGGTGAAACAATTATTTTTACCAAAAGTTACCATGTTTGGCCTACAACAACATGCTCAAGAGTTGCATGTTTTCATTTTGCAACATTTCATGAAGAATTGCAATTTTCGAATTCAAGATTCAAAACAAAATAATCCTGCACCGACCAAAATTAGAGCAACGATAATAGCCGCCGCTAAGTGCTCAAGTGCAGCCTCAAGCCGCCACTAGCGCATCTACGCCCAAGCCCTCGGACCCGGTCCCGGAGCCGGAGCCGGTGTCGACACTGGCGAGGGGTTGTATGGAAGAGACAATTGGCATAATGCTTGGGACCACCACACTTGTTCATGTGGCACTTTATTCTCTTTTGTCCTTTGGTGAGTTAATGATATTAACACTTTATAAATGCTTTTAATGTGAGCTCCACTTTCTATGTGAGACTATTTCACAAGCATTTATTACCATTTACTCACTTATTCACTTCTTGTCATTTTGGAACATTCTTAATGTAATTACTCTATTAATTACAACAGCTGAAACTGAGGAGATCTGTGATTGAATATGGAGGGAAGGGGGCAAGTTTGTTTTTACAACAGTGGTTTTCTTTTTCCCGTTAATTTGAGACAGACAGACATAGAAACAAGGGTAACATTCAATCTGACCCCACTTCATTTTTTCTATATATGTATTTATTTTTAATTTTGTTTTTTTTTTATCTCATTCTAATTATTTTTTTAGGCCATCCATGTGAGATAATTACTAAGTTCTTGGCCCAACCATTCATAATTATTTTTATTTTTATTTGTTAAGTGTAGCTTATGGTACTTACTATTTAGACATGTAAAAAAAACCATTGTTTTAAAAACCGGACCGGTAATCAAACTGGTGAAGATATTGAGTCACTGGTTAATCGGTCGAACCACTGGATCATTGGTCGAACCGCATGATCAAACCAGATTAAACCGGATTAAATCGGATAACTCGTTTGAATAAACTTGTAATTATAATAGGTATAAAACCGGTAAAATCGGTCGAACCGGATGATTCAGTCTCAAAAAAATATAACTAGCATTTAATTTTTTTGAAAATATCATATCATAAATTCACAGGTTCATAATTTAATTTAAATTTTAAACAGAGTCTAATTGTAAATTTTAAACAGAGTTTAAATTAAACAAAGTCTAATTTAAATTCACAGTTTTAATGTTAATCGAAAATCAGTTTTAATGTTAATAATTAAAACAATACAAATATTAACATTATTCTAAATAATAAATTTTTCAAGTCTATATATATAATGGAAATGAGTTAAGTTTAAAATTATATTATATTTAGTTTCTTAATCTGTGTTCTAAAATTTTTATATAAATATTTGTATGATGGTTTTTCAATCAATATATATACAAAATAGTAAAAATAGTTTTGTGGATATTATGAAACTTAATTTGTGTATCATTGAGGCAAATAAGTTATCACTATTATTCTTAGAGAAAAGTTCCTATGTATTTGAGTAAAAAAAAAACAAAAAAAAAAAACAGTTGAACCATTGATTTGCAAAAACCACCGGTTTTCTCGGTTCGCATCGGTTTCTTCCGGTTCAAAGATATGGACGATCGAACAAACGAACCTGACCGATTACCTGGCTGATTTCTGGTCCAACCGGTCAAACCGGCTGCTCCGGTCTGATTTTTAAAACACTGAAAAAAAAAACATTCATAAAATAAATCTGAGACTACAAATAAATTTTGAAAAGTAAAAAAATAGAAGAAAAATAGTCAGGCTAGTGAACCGTGAATGAAAGGGGGCTGATTCCCCATTTTGTAAACTTTTATTTCATATGTACACCCTTATTTTTTACTTATATATTTTTATTAGTTTGTTTAGTTAATTTTAATTAAGAATACAAAAAACAACAAATATTAAAATAAAAAATAAAAAAAATAAAGTTTATAAAAATACGAAGAAAATATTAACGTCATCATAGTTTATTAATCTTAGTCAATTAATTTAGTTTTATTAGGTTTTTCCTTTTTGATTAATTTAAGTTAGTTAATTTTAATTATTAAAAAATATAAATAAATAATAAAAAATAACAAAAGACAAAAAATAAAAGATTTTCTTTATAATTAAAATCAACATCAACTCATCAAATGATTTTTCCTTGTGCATTCAAAATCAAAACTTTTTTTATAAAAGAGTAGTCTGGTCCATTTAACGCGAATACAAACAACACCTAAGCCTCTATAGTGCGAACATACAGGCGCACTTTTAACCGCTAAAACACAATCTAACATTATTCTCTAAAAGCAACCAACACACATTTTTTAACGAACTACGGAGCTCTGATTTTCTCATTGCAGGATGCGATTAGGTAGGCACGAGAGTTCAAATCCTTGACAAGCTCAATATTCAAAAATATTTATTTTTCTTATTTTCTTTGTAAATAATTTCTCTTTTTTATTATTTGAATAAAAATAAATTTATAAATGCGAATAAGAATAAAAATAAAACAAACAATCACCCTTAAAACTATAGGAGGTTCCCATTGAGTACAACGAATGTGAGGGGTGCCTAATACCTTCCCCTCAATTAACCGACTCTCGAACCCACATTCGGTTGTGATGACCATCTTATCCTTTCCTTTAGGGGTTTTATCATTATTTCCCCTATTCCTTAGGAATGAATAAAATATGGTGGTGACTCTGTTATTTTTTCCGTCGCGACAATGAGATATTCATATCTCTCAGATTGGTGATGTATCCTGCTTGACCTATGCTGATCTTACTCTGCTTAATCAGATTTCTCTTCCATTATTGATTGTGTTTTCTGCTCGTGCTCCTCGATAAGTGTGTCACTACTTTGTGATTTTTGAATTTCTTCAAGATCTACTTTCCTCCCAGTGATTCCTTTGGAAATAAAACCTTTTTCTAATAATACTCTACTTAGAACGACGAACACTTTGCTCTCAGAAGGATTGTAAAAGTAATACCCTTTTACCTCTTTAGGATACCCCACTAAGAAGCATTTATCATACTTGGGCTCAAGCTTAGTTGAAACTTGTCATTTCACATAAACTTCATAACTCCAAATCTTCATGTATGACATATGTGGCCTCTTACCACTCCATCTCATATGTTGTCTTATCAACTATTTTTGATGGAACTTGGTTATTTATGCAAGTTTTTGTCAATAAAGCATGTCCCCAAGAAGATTTTGGAAGATCTTTGTGACTCATCATGAATCAAGTCATGTCTAACAATGTTTGGTTTATTCTCTCATATACACCATTCCATTTTGGTATTCGTGGGGGAGTAAGTTGGGGAAGAATCTCACACTCTTTCAAATGGTCATCAAATTATAGGATTAAATATTCACCATCTCAATCTGATCAAAGGATTTTAATATTCTTGCCTAGTAGGTTTTGTAATTCATTTTGAAGATCCTTGAACTTTTTAAAGGACACAAATTTTTGTTTCATTAAATACACACAGACATATCTACTGTAATCATCAGTAAATGTAAGGAAGTACTGAAAGTCTCATTTGAATTATGTGTTTAGTGGTCCACATACATTGGTATGTACGAGGGTCAAAATATCACTAGCCCCTTCACCTTTTCCTATGAATGAAGACTTTTCATCTTTCCAAGTAAAAAGATATGCATGTCTCATATGATTCATAATCAAAAGATTCCAAGATTCCATCTTTATGGAGTTTGGAAATGCGTTTTTCATTTGTGTGGCGTAAGTGACAATGCTAAAGGTAAGTTGGATTTAACTCGTTAAGTTTCATCCTTTTAGTATTAATGTTATGAATTGTCATTTCAAGTTCAAGGACATGCAATCTATTGTGCATTCGTGCAATTACATAGAATAAATGAAAAACAAACTTGTCCAATAAGAAAATAAAATAATATTCCTACTAATTGCAGATACATAATAGCAATTCTCTAACTAAATTATTAAAACACTAGGTAATGTCAATACATAAGTTTCTATGGCTAAAGCCTCAACCTTTGCTCCATTGCCAACTCGTATATCAACTTCACCTTTTGCAAATTCTCTACTCCTTTTTATTCCCTGCACATTAGTACAAATGTGAGTACCACACCCAATATCTAATACCCATGATGCATAAGTAGTTAAATTTATTTCTCTAACAAAAATACATGAACTTAAAGTCTCCACTTCATTCTTTTTATCTTTTAGGTAATTAGGGAAGCTTCTCTTCCAATGTTCATCTTACTGCATAAAAAGCCAGTCCCCCCATAGATATACCCATGTTAGGCTTCAAAGCATGAATAATACGTTTGGGCCAGGAAACTTCCCTGTCTTTCCCTTTACTATCTTGCTTGTTGGGCCTTTTGTTCTGATTTTCCATTATTGACCATGAGAATGATCTACTCTTTTTATTTTAGATTTTGCTCAGTAGTTCTCAATAAGTCTAGCAGCTCTGGAAAATTTTTATCCATATCGTTCATATTGAAATTAGGGACAACTGATTGAAGCTCTTCGACAATGATTGCATGATCAAATTAATCGCAAGGTCTTTCTCAAGGGGAAAACTTAATCTATCAAGGTTCTCCTCATACCCAATCATCTTGAGTACACGGGGACCTACAAGGGCTCCCTCGGCTAGCTTACCTTGAAAAAAAGGCTTTGGAAACTTAAAACCTCTCATGTTTATCTTGATCTTGTTAGAGCATCTTCAAGTGCTTGATCATATCGAATGCTTCCATGTTCCCATGTTGCTTTCAAATTTCAGAATTCATGGTAGCCAACACAAGGCAGTCAACTTCTGTGGCATCATTAACATACTTCCTACAAGCATCTCTTTCAGCCTTGGGACCACAACTTAGAGGCTCGTCTTCAAGAACAGGTGTCTCTAAGATATACAATATTTTCTCATGTTTGAGGATAATCCTCAAGTTTTGATTTCAATCCAAAAAAATTTGTCCTAAACAATTTTTCATTGTCAATGATTAATAGCAAAATCTTGTTTGA
The DNA here is from genome assembly GCA_022829125.1 of Lathyrus tuberosus. Taxonomy (NCBI): domain Eukaryota; kingdom Viridiplantae; phylum Streptophyta; class Magnoliopsida; order Fabales; family Fabaceae; genus Lathyrus; species Lathyrus tuberosus. The sequence goes on along the minus strand of JALAZF010000031.1, from coordinate 1,345,700 downwards.
TGTGTTTGTTGTCATGATAATCTACAATTAAAAAATAGTGAAGATATAAGTATTTTAAAACATATTCAATTAGTAATTTAATTAAATACGCTCTCGCTATTTCACTTAAACCAAATGACCCTCAACATTTGATTCAAAAAGTCTTGTTGGAAGATTTTCTGGTGGACCGAGATCTATATTTCACTTTGTTTTTAGTCACCGGTAGGCTGATTACACAAAACTCAGTTATTTAAGTAGGAAATTCTTCCAATTGTATATAATACAACTCTTGTATATTATCAATTGGGTGAATAAATCCTTATTATAATCAATTATATGGATCGTTCCGAACTCTTGCTTCTAAACGTATAAAATCTAATTATAAATAGTTATGTTAAGTTATGCCCAATGTTTTAACAATTGGATATTACATTTATCTCATTGCAACTTACTAATATACTACGTCTTGATGAGTGTTAGATACTGGAAAACTTAAACTTAATATTTGTTATGAGGGAGTTTGTAATTAATTTGCTCTCATTGACTTATTTATCATATAAATCATCTCTCACATGCATCAACATACATATAATAAAACTACATGAATATGACCTCAAGCATAATTGTTCCCTCAAGTCAATGAGACAACCTATGCTAAACCTAAGAACTATCTATGTTTCTCTAATCCAAACCTCCATGGTTGTCCTCATTTGATCATGTCTTCTTTTCACTCTTCATTACATTACATAAAATAATACTCATTTTACTATGAAGGAATGAGGTGAGAAAAGAAGTTACGTATAAAAAGTAGAGAAAGACATTACACACAAGTTGTATTAAAAACCCCAAAACAAAATAAAATAAAACTTAGGTCATAATCGCTCACCGCAAAACAATAATAATAAGTTATTATTATTATTATTATTATTATTATTATTATTATTATTATTATTATTATTATTAAATTCTATTTATTAAATAAATTAAATTAAATTTTGGCGATTGATTACACTACGCAGAGTTTGTCGGTGTTTGTTGCCTAGTACGGGGGGTCAAAGGGGCAGTGCTCCCTATGGTTATTCAAAACGTTCATACCATAAAAAACATAAAGATCGATTATTCAATTTAACTTATGCAAATTTCATTGCTTCATCATCAAAACATCATATTCCGAAGTAGAATGAACATTGATCATTCAAATGAATGACAATCATTTCACTAGTTAAATGGAATAAACAAAAATAGTGCATCAAATACATTAAAGTCGCACAAAATTACTAATATCATATGTAAATTGATCAATCATATTTATATCATTTATAAATTATCGAAGTATCGCTGTTTCACCATACAAACATCGAATTACGAAACATAGTCAATAACTAACATCCAAATTACACAAAACATGATGCCAATATTTAATTTATTCTATGTCTTAATCTGATACCACTGAAGGGAAATCATGATATAAAATACAGTGAAAAACAAAATTTTCCCTTAAGTAGATCCATGCAAATGATCATGATCAGTGATAGATTGGTTACCTCTTGTGGTAATTAACTATTGATGCATAATTAGAAGAACGATCATGAGAAATGAACAACAACTCCTCTACCCAGTACACACAAATATAGTGCCTTCAATCTCAGTGCTAGTTGCTACGAATGAAGACTATGTGTGTGTGTGTGTGTGTGTGTGTGTGTGAGAGAGAGAGAGAGAGAGAGAGAGAGAGAGAGAGTGTGAGAGAGAGAGAGAGAATACAACTAAGTGCACTGTACCTAACAGTGTTCCGTATTCCACTTAAGTACAGCGTACCACAGTGTGCCGCAATTCACTTAAGCTCATTATACCTTAAAGTGTACCTCATTTCTCTAACTAATACTAATGTTTCACAATACCACATAATTGAATAAACTTCACTTATTTATTTTATCTCTCATTGATCTATCCTTATGTGTGTGACTTGGTAGGTTCTCATGACATTGAAAATTATATCAAATCATATATTTAATATAATAAACTGTAAGCGGTATCTAGCAACACATTACTGTTACCCAAGTCATGTGATTTAACAAAACCTTTTCATGATCATGTTTATATGTACAATTAACCTTTTCTCCTCATGTCTATATTGAACACATGACATAGACCATGTCACCCATGTCTAGTTCAATATTAGGCCATTGAACATATATCTTGTTACACATGATGGGAAAATTCCATCTAGATCACTCATGTAGCTCAACATGATTTATTGAGTATCATCAACTATCTTTATGGTCATATTGTTACAAAAAACGTTTGATTGGAAATTATGTACTCGATTGTGCATCTAGGGTCCATAGTTGTTTCAGGTTGAAGGGTGGTATACACCATTATCACCTTGAGAATAACTTATGACAATTGCATAAAATTCTATGTAGTACTCTCATGGTGGGTCAATCTAGTATAAATATTACTCTTAATATCCATACCTATGTAAAGACTTAATAACTCTTTATCTATGATCTATGAGATGTAATCATGATTTTATCCACATAATAGTCTCAATGGTTTAATGTTATTCCACTTCAAAATAAATATTGTCTATGAATACTTTAAGAATAATGTTCTTATATTTAATGAGATTTCTTTATTAAGTCACACTTATTGTTTCATTAAACAAATTGGATACCCTAGGGACTTTATTATTTTGGAAAGAAAACATAAAAATGAAATGCCTTATGATTATTAATAGATAATTTGATACAATTATCAAGTATAATATAAAGTTATTGGCCCTTAGGACTTGCACCAAATTGATGATCCAAGTTTTGTTTAGATCTAAAAGTTTAATATTGGCCTCTAGAAGTTACACAGTATGAGATATGATAGATGATATAAAGGTGTAATGGGAATGGGAAATATTATTTTTAGATAAATTATTAGAAAGAGGATATGTGATATTATGGGATGTAATAACATTGTTGGAAAGAAAATCTTTTAAAAACATGGAGGCTTATGAGGTCGAGAAGATTTTCCTAAAATAGATTCCTCCATGTTACTTAAAATATTTTTAGTGCATTCAGTTAGGCTCTTATGAACTTGGATACACCATGTTTGAAATTATCATGCTTATTGTGATGTGTGCGAGAAGTATGGTCATTCATGAATATATCTAAGGATGTTCATTGACGGTTAATTTTCGAACTAATGTTTAAAATTTTAGTTTAAAATTATGTTTTTTAAGAAAAAAATATTTAGGTTCAAAAATAAAAAATAGTTTTTTAAAATTTTTGAAAAAAATATATTTTTTTTATTTAAAAAAATCATTTTTTTAATTTTAAAAAAATCTCAAAAAAAAATTTAAAAAAAATTGTTATTTTTTTTTAAAAGAATTTTCAAAGTTTTTTTTATAAAAAAATTGACTAATTTGGTTTTTATTTTAGATATGGATGTCCAAATTATGGATTTGATTAAAACCATATTAAAAATATATCAAAAATATGAATTTTGTTAAAACCATACTAATAATTAACCGATTTTTAATAATTAAATCTACCATATAAGAAAGAACTATCCCACCATAAAGACATTTTTGCCCTTTGGGACACATGTCATGCTTAAAACACCACCACAACTTCAAACTTCCTTCTTTTTAGTGATTTGAATTTCAAATTTTTGCTGAACTTTAATTTCTCTCTCCTTGTCCTTTTTTTCTTTCTCTTTCTCTCTGTCTTCCTGCCCTTCTTCTCTTTTTCTTCAATCTCTTTCTCTTTCTCTTTTTCTTCCACTTCGTCTCTTTCTCTTTCTCTTTCTCAATGGAATCATTAACGTAATTGTATTATTAGTAGGCACAAAGAAGTTTCCATAAAGAAGATTACGGTGAGCAAGCGAGATGACGTTGCGATGGAAGAGATGCTCGTGGTGTTGCCGACGTGTCTCACCAGGAAGAACACAAGGAATAACCTGGATCCGTGTTGATTAGTTTTCTTTTAGGTATCAATAGGGTTTGATTTCATCGACGAATTTCAATACTGTTTGATTTCATGGACGAATTTAAAAGAGCTTACAATTTTTATTTGATTTTTCTCTTTGATTTTAGGTTCAATGAGTTTGTGTTCTGCATTTTCTTTTAGGTTCTATTAGGTCTCGATGATGATGATGATGGTGGTGGTGTTGTTTACCCGGTGGTTCTGAGAAAAAGCCTTCCGAGGTATATGTTTATTAGTTTCAATTCTGAATCTAAATTTGTGTTTTTTGTTATTTTTGGAACACAAAAACTGTTAAAATCGGCCATATATTTTCTTGTATTCTTGCCATTATGAGGAATGTTTCATGATTTCTATTGTGAATTGTCATTATAAATATGGTTTCCGGTGAGCTTCAAATGTGTTGGAAATTGATGAACTTTCTTTTTGGGGTATATTATCGTTTACACTATTGTTATATATAAATATCTTTTTTACATGTTGCTTGCAGATCCTGCTTTCGTGTATAAGTTTCTATTGGAGGAAGTTGCTACAATGATAGTTCAATTTTAAGGTTGTTAATATTACCGGGAATACTCAATAGCCTAATACGTCATTGTATCACTGCAAGTAAGATTTCAAATAACATTGATTTTCTTATGTTGTCAACTGCAATTTGTTAATTCTTCTTTATATCTAACTTTTAAAAACTCCTAACAACATTAGCAGGCACATGCCCCTACATTCAATTGACCCGTCTTTGGCTATTGGATTTTAATACCGAGACAAATATTCTCCGGTTATTCACCAGATGATTTTGACGATTTCTGTTCTCGGGCTGTTAAACTTGCAGAACAATCAAATGGTGCACCACTATTAAACTTGAATTATTGATTGTAGTATTTTTCAATTCAAACTCATGTTTTAGATAGTAAGATCTTGCATCAGACTTTGTTAACATTACAAGGTATTTGTGGTTGTGCTTTTAGATAATTTTGTATGAATATTGTCTTGCTTTCTTTTGTGGCAATTCATAAGCGAATCAAGAACTTATAATGGCTGAAGCTGACGTTTTCACAGGAATTACATGGTATATACAATGCTCCGAGTCTTCTGTTTTGGCTGAATGTCTAGAGAGAGTTCTTTGTAATGAATTAACATATTTGTAACGAATACAGGAAATATCATGAAAGAAGCAGGGCCTCTTAGCATGACTTTCACTATACCTATGTACAACTCTTCAAGGCTTTAGGTAAAATGCTCAAGATAATTTTGAAACAGTTTATTTTGCAAAATGTGCTAAATCTTTTTCATTATCTAGAATTTAAACCCTGGTTTTTCTGGTGCAGGTGAAATACTTGCAGATAGCAAAGAAGTCGAAAAGTCATAATCCATATCGATGGGTTACATATGTAACCCAAGCAAACTCATACGTCGCCCGATTGTAATATCGATATCTGCAAAAGCTAAATTCTGAATGTTTTCTAAGTCATTGATGTTATGCATAGAGACAACAAATAGAGACCTTAAGCCTGAGAATTTTTTAGAAAAGATTCTCTAATATACCACCCATTTCAACTATATTTACTAATCTCTTAGTGTTATACATCGAGACCTTAACCCTGAGAATTTTTTGTTTGATACTGTTTACGAAGATGTTGTTCTCAAAACTACTGATTTTGGGTTGTCTGGTTTTTACAAGCCAGGTTTTTTCTTGCTTTTGCTTTCTATTTCGATCTGATTCAGTTTGATTGATGAAATAATGAGTGATTTAATATGGTTTTTGCATATGGGTCATTGTTCTGATTTCAATCTGTTGATTTTGGTTTGCTGTTTTTTTGGGGAATGGATGTGTTGTGTCAATCTGATTCTGATTTCACTGCTGCACTTGCTTGATTATAACATGTTTCAGTAAATAAATGGATTTAAAAGAGCAATGAGATCTAGGGAAATACTAATGTCAAAGTGATGTGTATGTTTAACAAACTGATGTGTTTTTCAGGTGAAATCTTTAGTGATGTTGTTGGAAGCCCAAACTATGTTGCACCAGAGGTTTTGCACAACCATTATGGACCTGAGGCTTGTGTGTGGAGTGCCGGGGTTATTTTGTACATCTTATTAAGCGGGGTGCCGCCATTTTGGGCTGGTATGTATATATTTTTCATTTATACGTTAAACTATCGTATGCGGTTGCAAGTTTTAGGTATGTTACGGTTTTTTTAATCTTCATCGTTCCTCATTGAAAATACTGTTTGTCAAATTTTACCACCTTCAGAGACAGAACAAGGGATTTTCAGACAGATTTTGCAGGGAAGACTTGATTTTACCACCTTCTTAGTATTTAGTTTACTTTCAATTTAGTTGAATAGTTCAAGCTACATGCATTAATTGTGCCATGCTTTTGTTGTTTATATACAGGGAAAGAAGAAGGGCATAAATTATCCTGTCACCAATTTGAGCTTGTGAGTTCCAGCCGAACTCATTTTGTATTATACTAAATTTTTGAAAGGAGTGTCACACTTGCAATTAGGTGGTGGCAGCAGTACTTAATACGCCAGAAAAAGTTCAGTATCACTAATGATATCAAAATAATTGTGTATATATGTATTAATATGTAGCCTATTTTAAAGATCCAATTAGCAAAGTCTGAACTGCTCAATGTTGTAGGGATCATTACACCATAAACAAGAAAGTAATAAGGAATCATTATAAGCAAACATTGATCCTCATTCCCAGACCTCATACTAGAAATAGCAAAGCCAACCCAACAAACATCTTTTAGGTTACTACATCTCACCCTCTTTATCTTCTTTTTTCGGTGTTTAGTCATATGAAGATGTGTGTTATTCGGGGAGTTCCAATAAAGGTGTACAGGAATGCTAAAGATCGGTGACATTACACAAAAACTAACAATATAATCTGGTACAAAATTTGTTATATTATTGCTTTACAAGTTATGTACAATCTTTTATTAACCTTTCTATTTTACATTTTTGGACATAGCATTAACTAACATACTTGTATTCTTTTTTATGTCCTCCATTTTTTGAATTTTTCTTCCTCCATTATGATCTTCTTAGTAGCAGTTTCAATCCCAGCATTCACTTCAGAGAGAGAATTGTTCAATACTTCGAAACTGCTATTGTCCACTAGCCGCTCTAACTCTGATGCAGCCAGCTGCTGCAAAATCCGCTCCCTTATCTTCTAAAGTTCCTTCAACTCAGATGTATGAACTTCTTTCCTGTTCTTAACTATTTCTAAGAGGTTAAACACTGTCTCATTTTGAGAATACCTTTCAATGTGTTCCTGGATCACAGGTTGCACCAACTTAAGCCATTCCATATCACCTTGCCCACCAGCACACTGACCAAGGATAATAGGACCCTCCTACAATCCATCAAGCTCATAAAGTACTCCATGAACAGGTAGATAGCTTATAAAGTGGTAAATATCATCATCTTTACACTATATGCTTTCATTCTCAATATATTTTCTTTGCCGCGTAATACAAATTCAACTTTCCGAACATATACTTGAAATGCTTGACCATTTTGTATGTTAATGTAAATGACAGCTGGAAGTATACACTCGATGCTATAGTGACCAACCTCTGGTTATTGTATCAACTAGGCACAACTCTTGACAAACTTTAAAGATTAATAGCCCTGGGTATTGCCTTTGAAGCTTTCATCTCAATGGACATTTCTCACATCAAGTCTACAACTGGAGAACCAATCATAATAACTGTAGTGCCGAATATGCTCATGGCTGGTGTACTGCAGTGCCGAATATATTCACTGCAGTGCCGATGATTTGCTCTTCTGAACTTCTTGCAGCCGTGAGGTAAAAAACATTGCAGCAATGAATAAAAATTCTATCCCTTGACCTGCCAGGTACCATATAATATCTTTCATTGTTTGGTTGGTAGAACTATTTCTTGGCATTCGTTTTTCTCATACCAAACATCGATATCTGGTTTTTATCGACAATTCATTTGATGTTGCACCATGTTCTGCAGTTAATCAAGCATGATGAAGAGTGGAAATATGTCTGGAATTGGTTCCACTTCGAAAGATCCCAAATCTTCAAAGAGGGTATTATAGGAGCAAAATAAGAAAGATAGCAATGATGTCTATCATTATTTGGTTTTAAATTGTCATGACAGTTACATTTATCTTGATGCTGCTAAATATTGTATTATCATTATTTGCTTCTAAAATTTGCTTGGTTTTTATGTGCTTGTGTATTGTTTATTGTGTAGATAACATCAAAATATGCATAATTGTTGTAATGTGTTGATTTCCATATATAGATACAATTACAGATCATTTTCACATCAGATGTTCATGTTTAAGTGTGATGTTGTTCCAGTATAGGTTTCTCACTACCACCCTTTTTTGGCTGGTGTGAGCTGCTTGGGTGGGAGCTCTAAGCAGAATTTTTCGGGATTCACACGTTCTGTTTCACTGCTGTTTGTACGAAAAAAATACTATAGTTTTAAACGGGGACAACTTAAATTTTGATTCAATTCTTTTATATACGAAAAAGATACTACTGTTTTAAAACGACACAACTTTAATTTTGATTCAAATTTTTTTATATAAGATAAAATACTACTGTTACAAACGGGGACAACTATAATTTTGATTCAAATATTTTTATATACGAAAAAAATACTATTGTTATAAACGGAGACAACCCTAATTTTGATTCAAATTTTTTATATAAAAAAAAATACTATTGTTATAAACGGACACAATTATAATTTTCATTCAATTTTTTTGATAACATAAAATATTACTGTTATAAACAGGGACACATTTCATTTTGATTCAAATATTTTTATATGCGAAAACATTACTATTGTTATAAACGGGCACACATTTAATTTTGATTCAAATTTTTATATACGAAAAAAATACTACATGTTATAAACGGCCACAACATATTCTTATACTTACCAATATACATTTTTAATTTCAATCATATCTATTTTTATAATTTTACCATTTCTATTTTCAATTTGATTACCAATTATACGTCCATAACATAAAATCCTCGAACACAATATATTGAAAATTAACGGAAACATGAAGTTTCTGATAAAAATATTCAATATTAACGGAAACATGAACTCACTGATCAAAATATTGAAAATGAATGGGTACATGAAGTTTCTGATTAAAATTCTTTGTTGTGGAAAATCAATATAAAGTTGCTGATCACAATTTTGAACACGATTTTTTTTACTGGGTGTTATAATTTTAATTTTTTTTTTAAATTTACAACCAAATTTTTTTATTTTCGATTTTTTTATATATTTTATAATATAATTGATGACGTATCCGCGGTCCATACCAGAACTCGTGCGGATGCACGGGTTTTCCACTAGTTTAGATATAAATATATATCATTTAAATAACCAATTTATTTGAACATCTCTAAATATATCATCAAACAAATAATCATTATGTTGAGAATTAAGATGCGCATGGTTATTTGTGGCAGTAACATTAGTTATATATTAGGGAAAAATATTTTCATGAAAGATAGCGTGTCGACTAATATAAATATTATGATTAATAATGTCATATAAAAGATAACCATTTATCCCAAGTTTATAGCCCAAAAAAACACTTTATAGACATAGGATCAAATTTGTCCCTTTGAGAAGTAATAGCACTGGCATAAGAAAAGCAACCAAATACCTTTAGGTTAATAAAAGTGGGAGGTTGTTTAAAAAAAATTCATAAGATGTGTTCTTCATAATAACAATGACCGGTAATCTATTGATGATAATCTTGGGGATGAAGATCCTTGGTGGAAACAGTGGATTTCGGAAGTGCGACGTTGGAGCGTGAAAGAAGTGGATTCCGGCAGATGCGTGTGGATTAAAGTTTTTGGTATTCCGACACATGCGTGGAATGGTGAATTCTTCATGGCATTGGCGAATTCCTTTGGAACTTTCATCTGTGTTGATGATTCTTCGATGAGTGGAAACTTATTGGACCTGGTGAGAATAAAATTGGTTGTCGATATCGCTTTCATCTGTCCAGAAGCTATCCAAGTCAAGGTTGATGATACTTTCTTCAAGTTGTCTATTAGAGAAGAGGTGGTAGGCTCCAACATCCTTGATTCAGGTATTTCTTCTACTCATCTTTATGATTGTACTCCTTCTGGTTCAGAAGGAGCTTGGTCTGATGATCTTGCGGGGGGATCGGATCATTCGGGGAAGGAGAATAGTAGTGATAGCATTGAGAACTCCTCTGACCAAGTTGAGTGTGTTGCGGAGAGTCAGTGTCGGAGCCGTGTGAGTAATTCTGTAGCTCATGATCCGATCTTGAAGGTGAATTCCCAATATTCTAAACCAGGTGGTGGTCCTGTTTCTTTTGACTCTGCTGTTCTGAAGGCGAAAATGTTGACAGGAGGCATTTCTGCGGGTTCACCGTCGATTGGGCTGAAATCTGTTACTTTGAATCATGCTCCTGTCAACATGAATAATGTATCTACCAATGAGCTGCAGAATCCAGGGTCCATTCGGGTACGGCAGTTGCGTCGTTTGGGAAAGAAAAATTCTGTGAAGAAATTGAAATACTTGAATCTATGGGAAATTGGCTGTGGTTTCAATAAGAAGAATCCGAGGCATATCAGAAGAATAAAAAGCAGGGGAAAGGATGTGAACTTGGTGAGGCAGTCCGATATCAATAGCTTTTTAAATCGTGATGTTCATTCATTTTGTTCAGCCTCGATGGTGCAAGAAAGTCGGAATGGTTCAGTGTGCTATGGTCATCAATCCGAAAACTCCATCATTCTTAGAAACAATGGGAAGCAATGGAATTTCGTTGATAATAATGGTGGTTCCAAATTGTGGTCGGCAATGGAGGCGTTGGGTGTGGTGAACTTGGAAGGGAGAAAGGATTATGTTATTAGAATTGAGGAGAGGGAGTCGGTCGATAGAGAATTGAAGGTAGGGAGTAAGGAGAACAACATTTCTTCACAATGATTATAGGATCTCTAAACATAAGAGGGGGAGGAAATGTCCTCAAAAGAAGAAGGATTAGTTCTTTGATTAAAAAGGGCAAGGCGGATGTTTTTTTAATTCAAGAAACGAAGTTGTCAAATCTTCAAGAATCTCTTGTCAAAAGCTTTTGGGGTAATACGGAAGTTGGTTTCTCTTTTTCTAATGCATCGGGGACGTCGGGGGGGCTCTTAACTCTTTGGAGGGAAGGAGTAGGGGAAGTGATTAATAGTTTTAGAGGAATTGGTTTTTTGGGTATTAAAATGATTTGGAATCGTAACATTTACTACATTGTAAATGTCTATTCCTCTTGCGTGCTATCATCTAAGAAGTTTCTTTGGAGTGAGCTTTTAAAAATGAAGGAGACTTTTAATGATGGTGAATGGATCATAGGTGGAGATTTCAATGCGGTCAAGAACAACCGTGAGAGAAGGGGGAGGACGGAGGCAGGGAATAATAGTGAAATGAGAGCTTTTTCGGATTTCATTCTAAAAAGTGGATTGGTGGATATTCCTTGCAAAGGAAAAAAGTACTTGTGGTAGAATGGAGATGGTAAAGCGATGAGTAGGATTGATCGCTTTTTGTTGTCGGATGCGATTGTGGATAGGTGGGGAGTGATCGGCCAACTCTTCAGGGACAGAGACCTTTCGGATCATTGTCCTATTTGGTTGGTTAAGGATGAAGTGGATTGGGGCCCAAAACCTTTCATTTTCAATAATGAATGGTTTTCTTTCAATTCCTTTATTCCGTTTGTAGAGAAAGAATGGAAAGATATTAAAATTGAAGGAAGAGGGGATTTTGTTTTAAAAGAAAAACTTCGTCTTCTTAAGGGAAGACTTAAATGGTGGAACAAGGAAGTTTTTGGGAGGATTGATTTGGAGGTGGAGGAAGGTGTGGGAGACATTAATTATGGGGATGAGAGGGTGGAAGTGGGGGATGTTGACTTGAATCCCGACATATTATTCAATAGAAAGGAAGCTACTAGTCGATTTGGGAGTAAATTGAGAATTAAAGAAAACATGTTAATCCAAAAATCGAGAATGAAGTGGCTCAAAGAGGGTGATTCTAATAGTAGTTTTTTTCATAAGGTGATGAAAGAAAAAAGAAGACATAATCATATAGGCCCTATTCTCACTTCTAGTGGCTTAGTGGATACGGTGGAGGAAGTGAAGGAGGAGGTTTGGAATCATTTTTCCAAAAAATTCATTGAAATTGAGAGAGTGAGACCGGTTATGGATGAGATCCCGTTCAAACGTCTTAGTGTGGAGGATAGTTCATTTCTTGAAGGTTATTTTCAAGAGGATGAGATTAAAGAGGCTATTTGGAGTTGTGGCGGAGATAAAAGTACGGGGCCGGATGGATTCTCTTTTTTATTCTTTAAAAGGTGTTGGCACTTCTTAAAAGATGATTTTTTCCGTTTTTACAATTACTTCCATAGCGATAATGTTGTCTCCAAAGCGGTGATTTCATCTTTCCTTACTTTGGTTCCGAAGTCTCCGAATCCGGTTAGTTTGGACGATTATAGACCAATTTGTTTGGTGGGGAGTTTGTATAAAGTGATTGCTAAACTTTTAGCGAGAAGATTAAAACGTGTTCTAAATTCCACTGTTTCCCCGAATCAAAGTGCTTTTGTTCCGGGAAGGCAACTTCTTGATGGAGTTTTGGTGGCTAATGAAGTGGTGGATTATGCTAGGAAGGAGGGTAGGAATTGTTTACTTTTCAAAGTTGATTTTGAAAAGGCGTACGATAAAGTTAGTTGGAATTTTTTGAGATATACGTTGAGCAAAATGTGCTTTGGGGAATTATGGAGGAAATGGATGGAACTTTTGATTTTTCAAAGCAACATGTCGGTGTTAGTAAATGGGAGTCCAACTAAAGAGTTCGTTGTTGAGAGGGGTTTGAGACAAGGCGACCCTCTTTCTCCGTTTCTCTATGTTTTAGTGGCGGAAGGTTTAACGGGGTTGGTTAGAAAATCCAGTGAGTTAGGTGAATTCGGTAGTTTTGTCATTGAGAGGAATTGCTCGGTGGATATTCTTCAATTCGCGGATGATACCTTATTGGTGGGAGAAGGGACTTGGAAGCATGTGTGGGCTATCAAATCGGTTTTGAGAGCTTTTGAGCTTGTGTCGGGTTTAGGAATTAATTACCATAAAAGCAAGTTGATTGGTATTAATTCTAACACCCATTTTTTGGAAGCGGCCGCTTTTGTGCTTTCTTGTAAAGTGGAAGATAGCAATTTTGTCTTTCTTGGTATTCCTATTGGTTGTAACCCGAGGAAGCCTTCTTCTTGGATACCTCTCTTTGAGAAAATGAAAAGGCGGCTTTTGGCTTGGAAGAATCGGTTTCTTAACCTTGGAGGTAGAATCACGCTTTTAAAGTCTATTTTATGTTCCCTTTCCATCTTCACAATGTCTTTTTATAAAATGCCGAAGGAAGTCATTAGAGAGTTTACGAAGATTCAAAGTAACTTTTTGTGGGGAGGAGTAGAAGACAAAAAGAAGATTCATTGGGTTGGTTGGAAGGAAATGTGTTTACCGTTTGAAAAAGGAGGGTTAGTAATTAAAAATATGGTGTATTTTAATATGGCTCTTCTTAACAAGTGGAGGTGGAGAATGCTTCAAGGTGGTAATGCTCTTTGGTATGGTATTTTGAAAGCGAGGTATGGTGATATTTCTTCCAAAATTCTTTGTGGAGATGATTCTAAAAAGGTTTCCTCTTTTTGGTGGAAAGATATTATTTCTATTAGCAAATATTCCTTGATCGATCCCATTGTTTCTTTGAGTCGTTTTAAGGTGGAAAAAGGTTTCAACGTCCCTTTTTGGGAGGTTAGATGGTTGGGGGATGATATTTTGAAGGAGGTTTACCCGGAATTATTTGTAGCTTCTAGTTTGAAGAGAGTTTCCATTGCTAGTATGGGGGGTTGGAGCGAGGGTAGATGGATTTGGGGTGATTTTGGTTTGAAAGGAGTAGAGGAGATTGATTCTAATTTTGTGGCCGATTTAGTCTCTTTAAAAGCTCGGCTTAGAAATCACGGATTGGTGGAGGGGGGAGCGGATGTGATTTTGTGGGATAAGGATCCGGTTCTCGGTTTTTCGGTGGCATCTTGCTACGCTCACTATGCTACTTTCCGTTTGCCTTATGGCCCCCCTAATAAGTGTGATACGGCGTTCGGTTTGATGTGGAAAACAGAGGTTCCTTTTAAGATAAAGGCCTTCGGTTGGAGACTTTTTGTGAACAGACTTCCTTTGAAGGATCTTTTGGTGTATAGAGGCATTAACTTTTCTAATGATTCTTTGAGATGTTCGCTTTGTGGTTTAGATTTTGAAAGTAGAAATCATTCTTTTTTCAATTGTCATGTGGCTAAGAAGATTTGGAGGGAAATAGCTTTGTGGATTGGTAAATCGGAAGGGATGGAGGACGAATGCCTTCCGATTTTTATGGAGTGGTATTTATTTTGCCGTGAAAAAAAAGTTAAAGATGGCAAACTTGGGATGGTTTGGTTAGCTACCTCTTGGAGTATTTGGCTTTTGAGGAATGATATATACTTCCGATCGGACGCATGGAACATAAACAATACGGTGTGGGGTATAAAATTTTTGGTTTGGAAGTGGGCTTTTGTGGTCAAATTACTCATCCCAATTTTAGTTTCTACGAATTTAGCAAAGATCCTTTGCTTTTTATTTCGTAGTTTAATTGGTTAGTAATTTTTCTTTTTGTCGGGTTTTTTTCCCGCTCTCGTGTAAACAGGTTGGAGAACCCTTAGTTCTCCCGTTTTAATATATCTTGCTTACACAAAAAAAAATGTAGAATGAGATAAGTTATATGACCAAAAAGGTTTCGATAAGTGAGAGTAAAAAGTGAAGCCATAGTGACATTTAATTAAAACCTATATTTTCTTTCTATTCACTGTGGAGTTAGAATAAAAGGAAGCCATAATTAATTATTTTTTATTATGAATAATAAAGGTGATAAAAAAATTCATGAGTTCTAGTTTCAAATTTATTTTTCATAAAAGTTCATGTGTATCTAGACTCTAGAGCGATCATCAAACACGGCTAAAAATATTTGAAAACTTGAATAGAAATAATGTTTAATGTGCCCCAAATATCCATGTGAATTAATTCAAAGCGGTTAGAGAAGATGTTATCACTTATCACCGAGGTCATGGAAATTTATCCAATTTTCAAAAAATTTCTCAAGGTTTTCAAAATGAAATTCATAGTTTGCATTGCGAAAAGTCATTTGCGAAAATAGAGACATTATGCTTATCTTGGAAGGAATCAGAAATGAAATTATACTACAATTCATAATGATATTAAGATTGTTTAAAGACAATAACAAAAAGTTACAAACTATATTAAATTGATAAATTGCAAAGTTTCATGAGAAATGATGTTTACAAAATTCAATTGCTATAGGATTCTAACACCACAATTTGCAGATTTTAATCAGCACTAAAACACAAATAAGTTCTGATTCTAACAAAACCTAAACTTATGTAATTAATCGCTACCAAGAATTAACGATAAACTACACTAGGAAACGATAACCTAAACATGCAATTCTAAGAAAATTAAAATGGAAGAGAGAGAGAGGGAGAGAGAGAGAGAGAGAGAGCGAGAGAGAGAGAGAGAGAGAGAGAGAGAAGAGAATGCATCATAATGTATAATGGTTCGACTCTATCGTCCTCGCAGAAGCTTACTCCACGATTTAATTGTTTCCCATTGAAAATAGTTTTTCTTTCACTTTGGTTTAACAAATATTTCCCGAGTTCATACAATCACAGAACCCACAATAATTCTCAGAAAATAAATCTCCTATCTGGATCATGACTTGTATAAAGCCTTGATGTCGAACTCTTTGCAAAATCTCTACTCGGTTATCGCTTCTTGAACCTTTCATCTTCTCCAACCCGCTCCAAGTCTTTGTATATGGCAATCCCCTTGATCCCACTAATATCTTGAGAGATGAACTGTCTGAAAATTGAAAAGAACCCCTACCTTGTTTGTAGGCTTCCATACAATACTACCAAGGTTAATCTAGAGAGAATAAAATCCTTCTTTTCACTAGAATTTGTCATCACCAATCACATCTGCCACAATCTTTCAAGCCTTCTGAATAATTTTTACCAGTCTTTCAAAGAAATGTTAGTTCCAAGAAAAGTCTTCCTCAACAATAAAAAATGTTCTCAGTCAAGATTTGAATTTAATAATAAGTGAACAAAACATGAGGTTGAAGATGCAAGAATGATTTGAGTTTTGAAAAAATGGAATTTGTTGTTAAGTAGTTACGTACCTAGATATTATTCAAGACAATATAAACATTAGTCACACAAAAAGAGTCAGATAGTTGAACACTTCTAGAAAAGTAAGTGTAAGCTCTATGGTTTTTGCTTTGGCAACATTTGGTAAAACATGATGTTAGCAAGATGTTAAGCCAAATGTTCCGCCATGACAGTCAGACATCAGGTTTAGTATGATGTTGTGACATGTGTCAGGACATGTTATACTAGTTTTTTTTAAAAAGGATCCTTGAGCCTTTTTAGGAAACTTTGTATTTTGTTCCTATTATTGTGCAAGACATTATAATTATGATTTAAAGTTGATTCATGGTGGTTTTGCACCTCAAGAGCCCAAGCCCAAGTGGACAGAAGGCTATTTAAAGAGAATACCTAACCCTATTGTAAGGCGTACATCACGTGAAGATTGAAGCATAAGGATTATTCGTGTCTTGGTTGGTCTTTAGGGTTTAGTGTGTGTGTTATTTGTATGTCCTTCATGTATCTTGTGATGCATTAAGGTAGACTGATTGTTCATTGTTAATTGTCCACTCTAAAGCTTTTAAGCAAGAGTGTATTATTCTTAGTTGAAGCTTTTAAGAAAAACCAAGTATTGTACTTGGAAGTGTTGGTACTTTTATTTTGGGTAGTTATTGAATTGCCACTGGTTTATGACTGATTAGAAAGTGAGAGGGGGATATCATATCTAGAGGGTGTCTAGGTAGAAGTTGCACAATGTAGGGATTAGGCGAGAAGTTGTAAATGAGGGAATTTAGCTTTGAACTAATACTATCATAGTGAATTTCCTTCTTGGCTTGGTAGCCCTCAGATGTAGGTGAATTACACCGAACTGGGTTAACAACTACTGGTGTTATTTTACTTTTCTGTCATTTAAGTTTCTGCATTTTTATTTGTGTGATCAAGCTGTTTTGATCCCAGTGTTGTGACATCTATCTCGACATCTGGTATCTGTGTGCCAGAATTTCAGTAAGCAGATAAAGAATGACCATTAAGAAAACTTACTTTGATGGGTTTGATTTGAAAAATGTTGAATGTAAGGGCAACCATGATAAGATGCCCCTGAATCCAAGATGCATATGTTACAATAATTTAAAATTATAATTATCTTGGAAACACTATATCAAATGGGTGTTCAGATCAAGTGATAGATGAGTATTTGGTGAAGGTTGAGATTTTGAGAAGATTAATGAGATATTGATACTCATCACTTGAGATAGGTCAAGGTTTATTAGTGTTAGATGTAGGAGGATATTTTGGTGTAGGATTAGGTTGTTTGGTTTCAACACTGGATTTTATGAGATCAACTTAAGTCTAGGTTTTGTACCAAAGGGAAACCCATGTTTGAAGTAACAATTGTCTATAGTGTGGTTCATCTTACTACATTTGGTACATAACACGAGTGTTTTGTGTCTTCTACCATAACCTTTTACCTGAATTAGATTATACCTATAGAAAATTAAATTATTTTTGTTGGAGTTAAAGGAAATGGATTCAATGCTAGAGGAGGGGTTATGGCTTCATGTTGAAAAACTATGGAATAGACTTTAGAAATGAGGGGTAAGGGATCCATTAGTAAGATTTAGGTTTTGATGTTAATGGAATTATCATTTAGGACTTTTAAAGAATAAATGATATATTATGTAGTTTTAAAGCCCTAACAGATTGAGAGACATGCAAAGCACATGGTGTGGTAAAAATGCATGAAAAGGTGGAACGAAGGTCTTCAAATTCGTTCCATAAATTTTCATATCGGTGAAGTATGTGGATAAATATCTATATCATTGTTGGGTGGTGTGTAAATCTCTAAGAATGTCTAAAATGTAAAAAAAAAAAAAATACCCTTTGTGAATCAATCTTGAAGATCTTTCCACAGTTCAAAGGCAAAAACAATGCATATATTGCTTTGATATATGTTGGGGAAAAGGATCCTGGTGATACCAAAGGTCATCAAGATATTACAATTTTCTCAAAGATAAAAATTAGAGCAATGAGTAGGGGCGAGGGAAAGTACTAGTAATAAACCTAACCTTGTTCTTGGATAATAGTGTTCGATTCATTGCTCAGCACAAACTATTATAGTTTGAGTCATTGAGCAGAGGAAAAATGAGGATAGCTTAGGGATTCTCACCTTGATGAAGAAAATGTGGACTTTGTGGATATTGATAAGCATTCTTAAATCAATGTTTGTTGATGATGTGGTGTGTTTCTAAATCAGAGGAGGATCCATTTTCAATTATACTGAAGATGAAATTTTAAAGGAGTTCGGGAAAGGAGAATTCTAGTGTTTATGATAATCAAGGAGACGAATGAAGTTTTTTACGTAATGCATATGTAAAATCAAGATTGGAATTTCGCTATGATCAGAGAAGAGAGAAAATATTCTGGAATGGTAATTGAATAACTTCTAAACACTACGCCAAAGAAAGGAAAAGACAACGCTTTTTTTGGCCTTTAACAACGCTGCCGTAGGTAAAGACAACGCTTTTTATTTATGAGAAAGCGCTGCTAAAGGCCTACTTTAGGCAGCGCTTTACCTTTAAAAGCGCTTTCTAAGGTTATACCTTTAGCAGCGCTTTTAACTGAAAAAGCGCTTTCTAAAGTGGTCCTTTAGCAGCGTTTTTTCAATCCTTTTATGCTTTCTATTGGCATCTTTAGGCAGCGCTTTCGTAGGAAAAAATGCTTTCTATTGTCCCTCTTTAGACAGCGCTTTTGAAAGCGCTGTCTAATTTATTTTTTATTTTCACCTTTAGGCAGCGCTTTCTCAGAAAAAACGCTTTCTATTTCCCCCTTTAGACAGCGCTTTTGAAAGTGCTGTCTAATTTTTTTTTTCACTATAGGCAGTGCTTTTTATTAAAAGCGTTGTCTTTTCTTCACGTTTTTTTTAATGATTTTTTTAAAAAATCAAATTTTCTTTCTTTTTTATGCAGAAACCTGTATATATTTTCCTTCACATTTTAGCCCATTTCCAATCCTTCACATTTTAAGCCATTTCTAATCTTTATAAATCACATAAACCATTCTAATCCATGATTCACATTTTAGGCCATTTCCATTAACCATTTCCATAATTAAACCATTCAAATCCATAAACCATCCACATAATTAAACATAAACCATTCACATAATTAAACTATTCTAATCCATAAACCATTCACATAAATCATTCACATAATTAAACCATTCTAATCCTTTAACTTCTAAAGATCTCCTAACAACAACTTCCAAAACTATACAATTACACTCCATAACTACACACCAACTTCCATACCTTATATGATTTTTTTCTCAATAAGGTATTCACACAATTCCTCCTTAATTTCTTCCAATTTATCTTTCGTGTAATGAGCACATGTGTATTCATCAAAGTACTACATAACAAAACACAATATGCATGATTTAGTTTAAAATAATAAATTATATGAAATATTCGATAAGTATTAAAATAAATCCTAAGTTATAAATCTATACCGTGATGGGAATCTCTAATCGATCCAAATGAAGGATTTCTCTCATAAACCTCAAAACGAAATAACCGCAGTCTATACCGTTACGCTGACGAGGACACTACACATAGAAAAACAAATAAGAAATAATATATAGTTGTCTTGTGTTATCAAGTAGCATCACTATTATAAGCAACATTGTGAAAATTAATATACCTCCACTTTGATCCATGTAATGTTGTTTGCTTTAGACCGTGATACTCGAGCTTCTCTTTGTGCTCGGTATACTAGTATTGTTCTATAAAAGAAAAACGTAAATTTAGAACAATCTCACAGAAATAATTAAATATACAAATACACACGAATATTTAGAACAATCTCACTTACGTATCAACCAAATCCTTCATATTCTGATATGTTGTCCAATCATGATCTAATGAATTCAGATAATACACCACTTTTCTTGTAGGATTAATAGCAACCAACAACCAGTGTCCACTGTAAAATATAACAAAAGTTTAAATGGATAATTTCTATGCAAAAGATACAAAGATTAGAATGAAATTAGAATGAAAATCTTACCCGTTTCCAGTATTATACGGTAAAAGATACAAACTTTCTGTACTGCTGGCCATAAATCTCTCGAGTAAGTGATTTCTTACTGAATTTGGATCAATAGCAATTGCCGGTGCATTGACACGGGCGCAAGACAAGAAATAGAATATGTTTGACAATTGATTCCCACACATCAATTTCTCATACAAGCACCTTAAATAAAAACATAATAAACATTAGACTATTTTCATTGAAATGTGTAAATAAATTGTTTAACTAATTAAATAATAGATTGATCGGAGTACCTGATATATGAATGCATAACACCGATGCCTAATTCAAGATGCCGAAAAATCTGTTCCATGTCCTCTTTTGCAATTATTTCGGAATGAGGAAAACCAAAAACACCTTCGTCCATGTCTATTTGACGAATAACACCATCCATCAAATCTGATGTTGCCACAAGTGTTTCAAGACACATCCGAAAGCGAGGTGTAAGAGCTCTTTTTGCCTGCCCGGTCTTTGTAGGAGCTCTTTTCTTGCTGGCTTGTTGTGAAACTTGAGCAGGAACCTAAAAGTCATATAAGTTAGGTAAAGTAGAAAATCATGAAGCTTTTGAATTCGGATCATAGAATAACACTTTCAATGTACCTCTTTTTGTGATGCAACAGACTCGTTGTGCGGCAAAATCCCTTTATCCTTAGACGCTGGTTTTGTAGGAGTCTAACATTACCATGTAAAAAAAATGTACGTAATGGTTCAGAATGATTTTCATAATGGTTCAGAATTGACATTTGAATACTAAAAGATTCATAATGGTTTTCAACATACCTCATCATCTATGAAAATGAGGTCTAACGGTCATGCAACAAATGATCCTATTGCATCCCGCAACAATGTTGTCTCTGAAACAACGTCAGGTATCGGTAGCAACGCATCAAGCTCTAATGCAATATCAACTGATACTTTCAGATATCCATCAGGGAGCGGTTTATGGTGAAGTAAATCTCCCAAAGTGTTATGCATTTTTCCCTTGCCAACTATGCGATAAGTCGGTAACGATAAAAATAGCTTACAAGATAAAATGCCCTAAAGCAATAATAAATATGTAACTGTTAATGTGTATATATGTCAATTAAAATAAACATGCTAATTTAATTAAAATAAACGTGCTAATTACCTCGGGAATTTTCTTTTGACAATTGATACTAGCTTTGTCACTAGTATCTTTCAACTCTGAATCGCGCTTTTCCGCCTCATATCTCTCTTTATCCTTTTGCAATTCACGGACTTGCGCTTTTAATTCCTCCAACGATTGCATCACTTCTTGATTGCTAGGATTTTTTCTCTTTGGTTACTTATACAAGGAAGATGGAGTCACACCAAATCCTTTACCCCTCACCTGACCGGAATACTCAGGAATATTTAGTACTCGACTAAGTATGCTCTTGCAATCCTCCTCACCTGTGGTTACAGATTTAGATAGAGTCTCCTGAAATTCATTGACATATCGAAAATTATTAGTGGGGATTAAAAATTAATTATATTTTAATAAAATTTTGATTAACTTAAAGACATAATGTTATACTTACACATTCGTCATAAACATGATGAACATCTTCCCTAACAACTCCATCCTTGCCCACACGAGCTTCCTTCCACAAAACATGGTCCGGAAGTGATGTTTCTTCACTTTTCGTCTCTTTTAACTACACATTGAGATAAATAATAAGATCATCAATTATAACACAATAAGACAATTAATAAAATCATAGCATTTATATATACTTACCAATTTTTGCTGTAAGCGTGCATATCCCACACACCCTTTTCTGTATGGATACGCGGGTTTTGATGCTCTTTTGCGATTAATAGCACTCAATTCCTGGATAAACAAGTTTAAGTCATATAAGAACAAACTAATGCAACAAGTATATAATACAATTAATAAACATGACAAATTAATATTAAATTGAATTTTTCGGATTTTCGTTTGGCTACAAAAGTGCTCCATTCTTCAGGTGCAATCAAGTCCGCATACAACTGTGAAAGTTCTGCTTCAACAAAAAAAATTTCCGCATCCCTAAGATATTTGTTTGATAACATAGTTCGAAAGCCTCTGTGTCTTTTTCCGGCCAATTGAAGACAATATTTTTTTCGGCTTTCATCAATATTAAAAGACCTCTACAAAAAAACATACACATAGAGTGTGTTAGTATAAGTAAATTAAAGACTTAATCGTCAACAAAAATCTAATAACATCAATCATATTTGGTAAGTACATGTATCTCAGTCCATATTTTATCTTTACCGGCTTGCAACAATGAATTCCTCCAATTATCACTAGTGATTGGAATGTGTTGACGGACAAGGGAACCTATGTAACTAGTCAACATTGAACAATTTGGCTCAATTAGTTGGCTTTCATCACTCCAATGTACATCAAATTTGATCCCTTTATCTCTTGCACGGATGATTGACTTCATAATAGTTATTCCTCGTTTAATTTCACTTTCTACATTCTGAGCTTCATTTGTATCATGTGTCTCGTGTGAGTCTTCCTGGTTACTAGCCATTTGACCTGTAAGAAAGAAAAAAACAAAAATTAAATGACAAATATAAAAATTAAATGAATAATATATTGAATGATATAAGCTATAATTTTATAACTAGTACCTTTTTCACTAACGTCTCTTTCTTTTCTTGGTTGGAATATGTTCTACCCGTCTCTTAACAACACAGACGGTTGGATTGATCCAAATACCCTCATTATGATCATTTCTAGTATATGATTCATTCGCTATAATATTTTCATCTTGATCATTTCTAGTAAATGATTCAATATCAACATCAATATCACCCTGATCTCCAATGTTTTCATCAATTACTTTGTTAGATAAAAGAACTATAGACGATTTTATACTTGTCGGATCAGTGACATAGAACACTTGTTTAGCTTGAGAGGCTAGAATAAAAGGCTAATTTTTGTACCCCACCCTATTAAGATCCACTTGCAAAAATCCTGAGTTATCCATTCGTATGCCATTATTATTTTCAACCCACTTGCAACGAAATATAGGAATCTGAAACTTCTCATAATCAAACACCCAAATACGCTCGATAACCCCAAAATATGACAGATTTGCAAATTTGGGGTTTAAGTCCTTCACACTTGAAATGTGCATTGCTTCAGCTACCACGGTGACACCACTATTTTGCATAGTACTTTTATCATCTTGTTCTTTGGTATAAAATGTGTATCCATTAATTGCGTATGCGCTATAAGAAAACACAACCAAACTTGGACCATATGCTAAACATCTCAACCTTTCTGTTATTGAAGCGGGATCTGAATAATACATTGAATAAATATGATCCTTAAACCAATGTATGAAACTTCGATTGTGCTCTCGTACTATCCAATTCTCATTTCTATTCGGATTTAAACCTCGGAGAACATCCTTGTGCATTTCAACATATGGCTCAACCTCATTCTCATTGTGCAGAACATACAAATGCACTTGATCCCATTCGACCCTTGATACTGTCACAACTTCATTTCCAATTAACTTTTTTCCTTCTTTTTTTTCGACAATATGAGATTTGGGGAGTCCAATTGATTGTACATTGGACAAATATTCAGTACAAAACTCAATCGCTTCTTCAACAATGTATCGTTCGGCAATACAACCCTCTGGTCGACTTCAGTTTTTCACATACCCTTTTAATATTTTCATATAACGTTCAGCAGTGTACATCCATCTCATATAAGCCGGTCCACACAATTGTGTCTCTTTCACCAGATGAACAACTAGATGAACCATTATGTCAAAAAACGAGGGAGGAAAATACATTTCAAGATCACACAAAGTAATAACTATTTCTTTTTGCAATGTTGGTAAGATCGCAGGATCGATCACCTTACTGCAAATTGACTTGAAGAAAAAACACAATTTAGTTATTGTGCTTCTAACTTTTTCTAGAAGAATAGAACGTATACCTATTGGTAGAAAATGTTCCATTATAACATGGCAGTCATGCGTCTTTAAACTCTTTAACTTGAGGTCTTTCATAGACACAAGTCTTCTAATATCTGAAGAGTATCCTTCTGGAACTTTAACTTCACTTAGAAACTTACACAATACTTTTTTCTCCTTGCTAGATAGAGTATACGCAACAGGTGGTAGATATGTTCGTTTTCCTTTCTTCAAGGGTCCTAATTCAGTTCTTATCCCCATCGCTATCAAGTCCTTTCTTGCTTTAAGGCCATCCTTAGACTTTCCTTGTATATTGAGTAATGTACCAATAACACTGCCAAATACGTTTTTTTCAATATGCATAACATCAAGAAAATGTCTTACATACAACGAATTCCAATATGGCAATTAAAAAAAAATTGACCTCTTCTTCCACCCTCTCTTGACAAGGGTATGTGCAAAGGCTTGCCAAACAGAGTACTTAAATCTTTCACCTTTTCAAAAATTTGATCACCTGTCAATATAGGTGGAGCTCTACCTTGTTCTGGCTCTCCATTGAATGCTTTTCTCCACCCACGGTAGTGATGATTAGAATTTAAGAATCTACGATGACCGAGAAAGACATTCTTCTGACCAAACTCCAATCGCGCCGAATCTGTTTTATCTTCACAAATAGGACACACACATTGACCTTTTATGTTGTACCCTGATATATTTTCGTATGCTGGAAAATCATTAATTGTGCCAAACAACATTGCCCTCAAGTTGAAACTTTCTTTCCTATACCCATCATAAACCTCCAAACCGTTCTCCCACAAAAACTTTAAATCTTCGATTAACGGTGCCAAGTATACGTCTATGTTATTCCCTGGTTGTCTAGGCCCAGAAATTAACATAGATAACATCATGTACTTACGCTTCATACATAGCCATGGAGGTAGGTTATAAATCATAATGATCACAGGCCAAGTGCTATGTGAGATACTTTGAAGACCGTGTGGGTTCATTCCATCAGTAGATAATGCCAAGCGAAGGTTTCTTGCTTCTTTTCCAAATTCAGGATAATCATCATTAATTTTCATCCACTGTGGTGAATCTGCCGGATGTTGAAACTTTTCATCAATAATTCTTTCATCTGCATGCCAAGTCAAGTGTCTTGAATCGGTCTC
This sequence comes from Lathyrus tuberosus, assembly GCA_022829125.1. NCBI lineage: Eukaryota > Viridiplantae > Streptophyta > Magnoliopsida > Fabales > Fabaceae > Lathyrus > Lathyrus tuberosus. Next base: position 1,320,310 of record JALAZF010000031.1, on the reverse strand, counting down.
ACTACGAAACATGCGTCTAAATCTCGAAATTATAGGAAAATACCATAAGACTTTTGCTGAAGACAACTTTTTCTTATATCGAGAGACACCGCATTTAGGACACTCATTTAACGATGCATACTCATTTCGAAACAAAACGCAATCGTTTGGACATGCATGTATCTTATCATAGCTCATGCCAATAGAGCACAACATCTTTTTGGCCGCATATGTTCGATTGGGAAGAACATTATCCTCTGGAAGCATATCTTTCATAAGGGCTAATAACTCTGTGAAACTTTTATCCAACCATCCATTGCCCGCCTTTAAGTTGTACAACTTTAATACAGCAGACAATCTTGTGAATTTAGTGCAACCATTATACAACGGTTTCTCTGCATCGCTAACCAACCTCTCAAACATTTTGGGACAATCCTTAAGATCTTCTTCAAGAGCTTCTACAATCTCTTCGACTCGATCATAATCGTATGTATATGTGCCATTGTCCATTGAAGAATAGGTCGTAGTATCCCCCGGATCAACATTCTCGTTAATTTTCTCACCATGCAAATTCCAACATGTATAACTTTTATCAATTCCACGCCTCTTTAAATGCGATGCCAACTGAACCGCGTCAACCAAACTCCCAAAACAGCAATCCAAGCAAGGACATATCATTCGACTGGGGTCATCGGCGTGCGCAACAGCAAACTTAACGAATTCTGATACCCCATTCTCGTACTCTTTTGACAATCGACTTGAAGACATCCATTTCTTATCCATAGTTATACAAATTAAGCTAAACAAAAACAAAATAAAAAATATTTACCTGTAGGGAAACAATCCTACTTTCACACTTTGATCACAAGTAACCCCTATATATAGCAAATTCAATAAGTTAGTTCTCAATCATTGCAAGCAATGCTCATCCATCATAGCAGTTCATTCAAAGCAGTTCATTCAAATGGTTTTACTAATTAAGCTAAACAAAACCGTTAATTATTCACGCAACTATAGCAAAAGAACAACTAATTACCTGTAGAGAAGTAATCAAGTTCTGGACCCACACAATGTAAGATTCCTCCAACGATCAGACTTTCACTCTGCACCTGTAAAACAATTATACTATCAATATCAATCCAACTTTTCACTTTTCAATGTCTCTTCAACAAGATATATCCTATGCCAAATTCTAATAGTAATTTATTCATGAGAATTCCAACATCACACCATAAAACAAGATGAAGATACAAAATCAAATAGGGTTTGAAGCATTTTGTGATTATGATGTCCTCTTTGTAAGAGAGATTTTTTTGTAGTCTGGCAGATATAAAACGTGATTCTTTATATGAATTCATATTATTTCATTGTAACTTAAAAAACCAGACACATATATTATGCCAAGGATTAGTCCTTTATTCCAACAAGTAATCAAACACATATATTTTGCCAAGAATGAAGCATTTAGAGTAATTCTTTACAACTTCTTCCAACAAAAACCAAGAAAGCTGATAAAACAATAAAAAGTATGTCAAGAATTTAAAAATATATAGACGGATTAAAAAATGACAAAATAAATTCAGTTCTACTATCATAAAACAGATGCAACACAATAGCATGAAAATATATTCAGTCATACAAACTAAAGAGAAAAAACTTAAATATAAACTTCGGCGTATTGATCTGAACCATTTGCTAGAAATAGAACCCAAACTGAAGTTAGAGAAACATTACTTTTATGATCTGAACCTTTTGGCTGATTCCATAAACAGTTAAGGTTTCGAATTCACACAATAAAAAGTTGGACTAAATTGAAGAAATAATCTGAAATGAATTCACACAATAGAATTCGCAAATGGCAGTCATATAAACTCATATGTTTACACTAAAATGGCAAACCAGAAAAAGACAGTCATAGAAAATGGTAAACCAAACGCATGCACACAATATATTTACACTAAAATAGCCATTGACAATACCTTGACACAAAATGTATCAACAACAACGTAAAAGACAACAACATTGTATCAACAACAACGTACCTCTTCTTACTTCACGCGAGAGAGAGAGAGAGAGAGAGAGGGAGAGAGAGAGAGAGAGAGTTGAGGGAGCAGTCGCGAGAACAGACGCGAACAGAACAACGGCGGTGGGAGAACGAACAGAACAACGGCGGTGGAAGAACGAACAGAAAAACGGCGGTCGGAGAACAGAATGCTGGTGGGAGAACGATGGTGGTCGGAGAAATCGCGAGAGAGAAAGGAGTTAGAAGTCTTGAGTGAAAATGAATAGGGTTCTGAAAATTTAGTGTTATTTTATTTTTTAATAATCATTGACCTAAGACAGCGCTTTTTCCTAATAAAGCGCTTTCTTTGAATAGGCCTATAGCAGCGCTTATTAAAAGCGCTTTCTAAGGTTATCTTTTAATTGGCCTATAGCAGCGCTTTTTAAAAGCGTTTTCTAAGGCTATCATTTAGCAGCGCTTTTTAAGGTTATACCTTTAGCAGCGCTTTTAAAAAATTGTTTTCTAAGGTGGGGACTATTTACGACCTTTAGCAGCGCTTTTAGAAAGCGCTCTCTAAAGGTATCCTTTACCAGCGCTTTTTTTTAGCGAATTTTTTTTATTCCTTATAGCAGCGCTTTGTGATAAAAGCGCTGTCTTTTTAGTGCTGCCTAAGTCTATTTTTGGCTATTATAGCAGCGAATATTTTTTACAATGCATATATTGCTTTGATATATGTTGGGGAAAAGGATCCTGGTGATACCAGAGGTCATCAAGATATTACAATTGTCTCAAAGATAAAAATTAGAGCAATGAGTAGGGGCGAGGGAAAGTACTAGTAATAAACCTAACCTTGTTCTTGGATGATAGTGCTCGATTCATTGCTCAGCACAAACTATTATAGTTTGAGTCATTGAGCAGAGGAAAAATGAGGATAGCTTAGGGATTCTCACCTTGATGAAGAAAATGTGGACTTTGTGGATATTGAGAAGCATTCTTAAATCAATGTTTGTTGATGATGTGGTGTGTTTCTGAATCAGAGGAGGATCCATTTTCAATTATACTGAAGATGAAATTTTAAAGGAGTTCGGGAAAGGAGAATTCTAGTGTTTATGATAATCAAGGAGACGAATGAAGTTTTTTGCGTAATGCATATGTAAAATCAAGATTGAAATTTCGCTATGATCAGAGAAAAGAGAAAATATTCTGGAATGGTAATTGAATGAGGGGAACTTCTAAAATGGTGATCGAAGGAGAACAATGTGGTATACGGTGGAAGAGAATATGGGAAAAAAAATAGGGTTTTGGAAAATTATTTTCCATAACAATATAACTATTATTTAACTATTCATTTTCTAATTAAATAAAATTTTCTTAGATTACAATAAAGAGTTATTGGACTTATTCATAGATCAATGAATAACAAACTAATCACCAACTGAATAACAAATATTTAGTTGGGCCTAACAAAGTTGACCCATAAAATAATATTACTATAAGAAAATGTGCTAAAATCCTAATAACAATCAAAGAGACTTCTAATTTTATCACATCGTCATAGTTTTTTTTTCTTCTTTTAACTATGTTCTATCGTCGTCATGTTGTCTATTTTAAATATAATCACACGCTTTCTGACTTACACATTATATTTATCGTCGTCGTTCACTTTAGTATTAATCGACGTCGTTTAATTGTGACTCTCTGACCATCGTTTAACTTAATAGTTGTCGTCTTCATTCAATCTTGACTTGTGTGTTGCCGTTCAACTCACATTCGCTTGCCATAGTTTCACGTTTATTTGTCTTTCATATTTATGTTCATGTTTTATTTGAAGTAATCTTTTTTTTTTGTTTAATTTTTATTTGATTTGCTCTTAATTTAAGTAATTGTTTTGTTTATTTTTAATATTCTATTTTATTTAATTTATAAAGTATTTTAAACTGTTTGAATTTTATTTTGTTTATTTTATAGATTATATTCTATTACGTTTAATTTTAATTTTAATTACTTTATCTTATTTTATTGTAATTATTTAGTTTGTTGAAATTGTTTTTAAATTAATGTTGGAATCAAGCAATATTATTCTTAATTTATTTTGTTTATTTTCGAATCGCTAATGTGAGAAATCGATAAACAACGCCAAAAGATACTACATATTTATATCTTTTAACTATTTGCTTCAAGATTCAATCGTTAGGTCAGGTCGTTGCATTAAAAAAATTTTGAAAAACATATATTAGGATAGACAACCCCTTAAAATCTCAATAATCTTAAGATTAACCTTCATAGCTCCAAACCAAAACACCTTGATTTAAAAAGAAAAAACACACAAAACATAGTTGTCGGACTATTGGGATGTCAAACTGCATTAAGACTCTATTGCCAATGTCCATCACATGAACCTATAACTAACAAGAGGAATCTCCAATAAAACAAATGTGACAAAAATGTTGAGACACAATATTTTATTGGATTTCGAGGAATCTTAAGTTGAAATATGGACTTCATTCAAACTTATTCTCCAATTCCAATTATCCAATTGACATTCATTTAATTATAATATTCATACCCATTCTCTTGTTTTGTGTTTGCAAGTTCCAACATGTACTCCTTTTTGAACAATTTGACTTTTTCTATTCAATAATTATTTACTTATTTATCTATCGTCTTTAGAAACATAATTATACGTATATATAATGTATATAATGTGTAACTCGTTAGAATGTTAGTAGCAAATATAGTGAAATTGTAATTACAACCTTAGTGTGGTGAAGAAAATGAATTTGTCTCCTAAATGCTAGATAACGTTATATATAGACTAAATATATTGAATATTAAATGGATTTTAAAAAAGAATTTTTGTTATTAATATAATTTATTATTCTTATACCTTAAAAGATTACAAAAAAAAAAATAAACGGATAACAAATTATGCCGTTAATTTTTATTATTAATCTTTAAATATTTAACGTTTATGATTAATTGATTGTGTAAAATCTTTTTATACCATATTTACTTGTTTTTAGGTAAACAATTGTTAGTCTTTATAAATATTAGTACTTGCAGGGTCGACTAATAAATACTAGAACATGTTGTGTATAAATTCTTAAAAGAATAGTATTTGGTTGTTTGTTATAAAAATAGAAATAAACCTTAATTTTATAAGATAATAAATTGTTTGTTATAAAAATAGAAATAGACCTTAACTTTACAACACAATAAATTGTAAATAAAAGCAAAGGATTTCAACTGTGTCGAGATTTTTGTAAAATGCAAGGTAAAAAGACAAGTGAATTGTTGGAAAAGGAAAGTGAAAAGAAAAAAGACTTTGCTTAAATATGTAAAGAATTATGTGCATGATCATACATGTTTGCTCGCTAACTCGTTTCTTAAATTTTGGAGTTTTTGTAATGATATTGACAACCCTTGAATCATAACACTAAAATTCCTATATATACTAATACATAAATAACTTCCTGCAATGACTTCATTCCCAACGATCAACATGTATCTCGTTGCAAGGTTTCAAACCTTCTAGCTTGCTTCCACATGTCTTCAATGCATGGATAAGATCAAAAAACAAATACTCAGTCTGATCACGTCGTTTCAAGCCAATTGCTAATTCCGATCATCGGTCTTTGCCGAATCCCTGAGAATGTCATCTTTCATAGTCTAAGAAAACATGCTAAATTCTCATTTTCAGGTATAATATAGCTTTTTTCGACGCCCTATGCTAAAAATTATTCATGTAGAAATGCTATCAAACATCATTATTTCACTAAGTATTTTCTGATTTCCTTTTCCTCGTGTCGAGTTCATGAAGTAGAAAATCTCATGCTAACAAATTGCCCCCAAAAAATATCACTTTCGATCAATTGAGAGATATGGGCATTTTTAAAACTTCTCACAACTTTGCCAAGTAGTACGCTGACGTCATCGTCATCATGGTTACTTTAGCAAAAATATCTTTTCAAGACGTGCAACCAATAAATCTCATCATGGCTCCACTTTCCTAGGAAAACGCGGGTCACCAAGATTAGAACCCTTAATTCCATATATGAGCAAAAAACATGTGTCCTCAAATTGGTGCTAGTGGGGGAATTTTTAGGTTCGGAGGCACTATAATATGCCCATCAGTGACAAACAAATAAAAAATATCTTCACAATTTGTTATATCAAAATTATATGTCTTAGTAACAAACTTCTTGTTTTTTCTGGGTTCGACGGGATTTTTCTTGTTCAACGGTTTTAATAATTTACAAACATATGGAGGCCCTGACTTTAGTTCTGCCACATGGACCTCACTCTCTTCAACGTATTCGACGAATAAGTCAGACTCCAAATAACCATCTTTTTCTACATAGGCGACCTTTTCTTTTTTGTTATATTTACTCGATCTGCCTTTCTCAGGTTTTAATCGCTCGACTTGGCGAACTCTATCCGCCAATTGGGCCATGTCCCTTAGATACTGAGTGTCTAACTTCTTTCTAATGGAATAGTCTAAACCATTTGCGCCCATTTCGACTAACTCATGTCCATGGACTTATGTAAAACACCTTGCCTTGAGAAGTCTGAACCTGTTCAAGTAGTCATCGATTGACTCATGTATTTTACGCCTAGCTCTGGCCAGTTTCTTAAGGATAATTTTTACCGGCCCATGTAGAATTGTTCATCAAACATTATCTCTAGTTGACTCCAACTCTGTAAGGAACGAGGAAGGAGGGTGGTGAACCATCTGAAGGCATTATTAGTCTGAGAGTTTGGAAAGTATTTCATCTTCAAATTCTCATTATTGGCTATATCACCTACCTGAGTTTGATTGTAGACTCATTTATTTCACCAGTAAATTTGGGGACTCTCCATCCTCGGGGAAGTTGCGCCTGTCACATGTACTCCGACAGTGATGATACGAAGTTAAAGGTCATTTTGGGCTAGGATATGCTATATTGTTTTGCCCCCCCCCCCCCCCCAAGTTATTTTGTTGGACATTTTTGAGTATTTGGTCGACATCTTGGTTTCTATTCACCATTTTTGGCTTTCGGTTATTTTGGCCTATGTATTCCTCATCCTCTCTATGTATGGGAAGTTATGTGGGTCGATGTTCCACTTGTTGCTGCCCTTGGTTAATAGGGGTTTTCCCATTGTCAAGTGTCTCTACTTGTTTGAAATTTGAGAATTGAGGAGTTAGCCTCGCTTGTACCTAAGGAGCGCCTAAGAAATTAGATATTCGACCCATCTGATTAGCTGATAGTTCATAACTTTGGTTGGTGTTTTGGATAAGGGGATTGAACAATGTACCAATCTATTGGGCAAACATGTTAACCATTTTGTGGTTACTTTCGTTCATATGCTACCTCATAGACATAAGGGATGTCATGTTCAATGTCGACGTCGTTTGGAAAGCATACTTTGATCCTCTCGGTAGTGTTGTCGTTTGATTGTGTTTATTTATTGTTGAACATGAGGCAGGATATGGGTTATATGGTGGCACAATAGCCATTGCGTTATCTGTTTAAGTCGACGCACTGGAATGAAGGTTTGTCATCATCGTTGTTGGCATACCATATGGGTATTCTCTGTTGCCCATAGGAAGTGGATAACTTGAAAGAAATGGTAACCTAGGGTCCCCTAGAGTTGATCATATGACCTTGGGGTTAAATGGGAGATTCCCTAGTTGTGGTAAAGGGAATTGCCCATTGTGTCGGTATTGACGAAATTGGTGTCCATAACGCCACGGGAGCAGTCGTTCCAATAGGGGTTAAAACAATCACATCTTCAGTCGTCAATTCGACAGGTTGTTCTACTCCATTTTGAGAATTATTTTGTGAGTTAGAAGTGGGGTTATCCGTAGACGAATGTGTCATCTTAGGCAGAGCTTTTTCTACTTCTTAATCATATGCACACCCAAATACCAAGAATATTTCATGCATGAAAAACAGTTTGTAAAAGAAAAACACAATAATTGTAAATTTAAATTTTTTTCACAAAGGTCCCACTGCGCGTACCAATTTGTTTACCCATATTTTGGTAGACAATTGCTAGTCTTTAGAAATGTTACTTGCAATAGACTAGTAAATCCTAGGACATATTGTAACACCCCAATTTAAATTATTTAATCGTCGTGTTTTATTCTCAATTGTTTGGCCTTGTTTAGGGGGGTGTCTGAGTACGAAGGGGTAATGTTAATAGGATAATAAGGATTAATATGGGGGTATGTCCAATTATAGTGGTATAGAAGTGAATATTATTATTATTGTTATTACTATTATTATTATTATTATTATTATTATTAATAGTATTATTATTATTTTTATTAATTAAAAATCTGATTTAATTAATTGGATAAGGGGCTAGTGGATGAATTAAGGGCAGTTTAGTAATTAAGCTGAGATTAGTGAGGGTTAGTGGGAGAATTAGCCATAATCAGATTTTGGGAAAAGAGAAAAAGTTAGAGGAAGAGGAACAAGGAAGAACAAGGGTGCTAGGGCTAGAATCTTCATCAATTTCGCAGGAATTTGATCAAAAAATTCGAGGTAAAGGGGGAGAACAAGTTTAATATTGGTGGTATAATCATAAGGGGGTAGTGGGGAGTCCTTAACCCCGTAGGAATTCGTCTAAATGTATGTTGTATTAGGATTATGTGATGCATATGTGAATCTATGATGAAAATTGTGTGAATTAAATCATTGCGATTCTGATTGTTTGATATTTTGGTGTTGCTGGTACTATATGAATATGAATGTTGCAGATCTGAGTTTTGGTACAGGTTAAGTGATCGAAATTAGATCAAAGAACCATAATTTTGACTAGTAATAATAGGTAAAAAGAAGTAAGATGAAGAATAGGACCTAAAACTGATATAGAAACAAGTTTAGGACTGAATTAGAGTGGAAAAGTGAGGATCCCGTAGCAGAATTTAGACTGGTGTGGGAGAATTGAATTTGCGTAATAGATCTGGCCATACGCGTATCAGGTAAGGCAATACGCGTACGGATATTGTCATTACGCGTATGGGAGGGCCAAAAGGAGGATTGGCACGACCCTCTGCCCATACGAGTAACGGTACGCGTATGGAGGCTTGGGCAATACGCGTAAGGGGGTGGCATTACGCGTATGGTTTTGGGGAGCGAACTGGCAATACGCGTAAGGCACAGGACAATACGCGTATGGCCAGTGAGAGTGCAGAATTTTGCCGTTTCGCGATTTCTTTCCCGTTTTCGCGTCCGAAGTGGTTTCTGAAATTCTGGCACAGATATCAGATGTCCTATACAGATGTTGAGACACTGATATCCAACACAATGAACAAGATAACAAATAAAAATAACAGTACAGAAAGTAAATAACACAGCGATATGTTTACCCAGTTCGGTCTAACACACCTACTCTGGGGGCTACCAAGCCAGGACGAAATCAATATACGATAGTATCAATTCACAGATCATATAGTACCCAAATAATCTGATCACTTAATCACTACCCTTCCTATGACTTCTACCTAAGACTCACCTAGGTATGAGGCCCTCCTCAAATCCCTCTACAACCATAACCTGTGATTGGTACCTTTCCACACAAGAAACAAACTGAAAGTCACACTTTCAAAACACACAATTCTCAATACTTCACAGCTTATGAGAATTGACACACAAGAAACTCAATGCTTAAAAGCTTATGAGTAACTTGACAGAACTTACAACACAAAAATCAGTCCTTATACTGTTATCAGAATGATACCAGTTAGGCTCACAAAATACACTCGAAAACCCTAAAAAAACACAAGTAAGTTCCACGCCTAAAACTAGGTTTACATCAATCAATATATAGCAATTTATCTGGACTGAATTGGACTTCAAAAACGCAGCAAATAGACTGCTCACAAATCTGCAAAATTAACTCCAACAAAATAGGTCTTCAATCCAAAGTTTCCTATTATGTCTCCATAATTAGAAACAGCAGCAAATCCGAAAAACCAACATAAATCACAATCCAAAAATGCTTTGGATGCCACATAGGATAACCAATTATTAACAGAATAATTAGTAACAAATCACAACAACAGAATCTGCATTAAAACTGAGTCCACAACGCGATATCCTATGAGCAGGTATGGGACATCTTCATTCGACATGTTGAATACAGCAACTTAGAACTTCATGTTTCAACATCTTGCTGCTATAATAGTTTTAGCAAAATAAATGCCAACCACAAAAGCACAGAAATAACAATCTCCCCCTTTGGCTTATTTTGGCTAAAACTATACACACAAAAAACTTTCAAAGAAGCAGCAAGAAAAATATCCATATCAGCCAGAAAACAGCCAGAAAAATATCCATATCAGACAACAGCGAAAACACCAACAACATACAGCAAAAAACATCCAGTATAACAGCACTCCCCTTCAGCTGCATACAAACACTCAGTACTGCAAACAACACATCATAGCAGCCTGGAAAAACTTCCCCTCAACAGCTGCAACATACCACAATCTCCCCCTCAACTACTACAGCAGCACAAGCACACAACACATACATACTACTCCCCCTTTTTAGCCATAAATATGACAAAGGCAAGTAGAACAAGGCAAAGTAGAAATAAACCAGAGTAAAGTTTAGAGGAGATACAAAGAAAAACTATTTAGGTGTTTCAGACAAAAACAACAAAAGCAAAATAAAACTTCTGCAAAAATTAAGCCATTATTCTGCAGCAGCATCATCGTCAGATTCAGCAATGTCTTCACTTTCTCCATCAGCAACAGCATCAGTATCAGTATCACCACTCCTAGATCCAGAGTCATCTGAACTCTGCTCACATTCTCTATCAGATTCTACAGAAGCATCACCTTCAGCAGTTCCTTGGTCCTTACCAGTTGTCTCAGCAGAAGCATTCCTTTTCTCTATGAAGGTTTTGATCATCTGTTCCAGTTTGGCCTTCCGATCAGTGTCTCTTCTAATGGATTCTTCTAGTTCCTTGCAAGTTTCTTGCAGCTGAGCAACGACTTCATCATCAAGATTAACATGACTGGAAGTCTGTGTAGATGTCCCAACAATGTCTGAGACATGTGCTCCACCCAGTAGCTTGTAGTGAAGGGACAGAGGAGGTTTCCTTTTGAGTGCAGTGTCACCCCTCAACACAAGATCAGGACACTGTTCTAGAATAATACCACAGATCAAGGAAGGGAAACAGATAGGCATCTTGACAGCAGGTGAGCTAGCTTGTTTCAAGATCTGCTCAAAGATGTATGATCCAAAATCAAAGGCAATCTTATTCCCTATAGCATATATGAATCTGCCAAGTGTAGAGGAAATAGTAGATGTGTGATTTGTAGGAACCCAATTTACCACAGCAATCCTGTGGAGGATGGCATATTTAACACTTAGTTTTCCAGACGACAACTTCTCTGCATTTGGCCAATGTCTCATACAGCCACCTGTAATCTCCTTGCAAACAGTATTGTCTGTAACCTCTAACTCAAGTTGAGGTTCCTTGCTCCTTCCCAGATAGTTGTTGATAATTTCAGGTGAAAAGGTGACAGCTTCTCCTCTCACAGATACTTTTCTGAGATTGTTGCCCCTGTTCTCATCACACTCTTCAGATATATTCACCATAAATTCTTTGACTAGATTTCCATAGCAGGGTCCTAACTTGGACACTGTTCTCATCAATCCAGCCGCAGCAATGAGCTCCATGATTTCCTTGTCCTTTTCAAATTCCTTCCCCAACTCTCTCTCCAGAGCAATCCTTCTTTGATCTACAATTTTCCATCTATCTGTATTTCTCATTGAACTTTCAGTAGAAGCCTTCTTGCAGGTGGAGATTTTCATACCAATGATGTCCTGGACATCTGTTTCAACTTCATAGTCAGATTCACTTTGATCAGTAATTTTTCTCTTCTTAGTGGGCACTACAACCTTGCTCCAATGTTTAGGGGGTCCTGCTTGAACTTTTATTTCCCCTCCTTCAGATTTTCCATGCAGTTTCGAAGACTTGGAGCCTTCACTTATCATTATTGTTTCTCTTCTTCTCTTAATTTTTCTCAGCATTCCAGCAATAGGTTCCTCATCAGATATGAGGTCATCAACATTAATAACATCATCAGTCCTTCTTACATCCGCTTTCTTCTTACTTCTTCTTTCACGGTCCACATGCATGGGAATATCACTATCAGTCCTATCAGTAGGACTGCTATTGATATCTTCTGTCACGGATGTTGGGACACCAGACCCGACATCTGCCTTAATTCCGCTCAGAATCGTGGCAACAACCCTCCTAAGTTCCTTATCCTTTTTAACAGCCTCATTATCAGTGGAATTCTTGTCAACATCTCGTGATTTAGAATCCTTCTTCTTTTCAACTAAGCCAGATTTAGACCCCTTTTCAGCCACGTTTTTCTTAGGGCTTACTTGGTCAGCATACAAACTGGTCATGGAGTGGACTTTCTTCCTAGGTGAGAAAGGTTTAGACTTCTTACCTGGAATGTTGACGTTCGTTGTGTGAGAAGCTTGATGTTTGTCTTGAGGGTCAGCCGACATAACATTTAAAGGAGCAATGTTGAGCACTAGGTCAGAGAGATTTATCATCCGCAGTGATTCTTCATCTCCAGCATTGATTCGTGGAGAACTAGTGTTATCAGGGGAGCCGTGCATGGATTCGGAGTTAGGATGTTGAGACATGTTTAATTGATCACATGGTACAGTCTTGAGAATGTTAGGAGAAAACCCTAAGACGCGTGAGCTTTAAAGAGAAGGTGCAAGAGGAATTTGAGTAGAGTAAGTTTTCTAAAAATATGGTGTGTTTGCCCGCCTATTTATACTTTTGAGGACTGGGCCCAGAGTAGAGCGGTATTCACAGAATTTGATTACCCGACTCGCTTCAATTGCACATTTATCAAATTCTCCTTCTAAACTTACCTTGCTGGCATACTTACTAAGTTTAAGCTCATTATTACATTTCACCAAGCAAACATCATGAGTTGCTTTACAATTTATCAGCACCTGTTCTAACTTGATAGTCTTTCCAATATCTTTCTTAGTCTCCAAGCTTATTTTAGTGTTCTCAGAACTCCACAGATAACAATTATCCAACGCTCTCTTACCTCTCATGATAACCTTACCCTTCTTGTTTGTTATCTGACATTCAGAATTGGTAAAGTTGACCTTGAGACCTTGATCACATAATTGACTTATGCTGATCAAGTTTGCATCTAAACCTTCAACAAGTAATACCTCTTCCAGATTGGGTTGTCCTGCACAGTCCAGTTTTTCAACACCTATTACTCTCCCTTTTGATCCATTACCAAAGGTCAGGTACTTAACAGGATGAGACTTAACATCTGACAGATATCCCATGATACCAGTCATGTGCCTGGAACATCCACTGTCGAAGTACCACTTTTCCCTTGCAAAGACACTGAAGGACTTATGAGCTATGTGTTCCTCTGCAGTACTCTTGGGAGTCCACACTTTTGTTGCCCCAAACCACTCTTGTTTCCTACTAGACTGTAAGCCATTCTTGGGGTAGCCATGTAATCTGTAGCAGAAGGGTTTTATATGTCCAAGCTTTCCACAATAGTGGCATTTCCATCTTTGATTCTTTCTTCTTTTGACATTCTTCTGATGTCTGTGAGGATGTTGCAACATGTTATACGACATCTTTGATTCTTTTTCAGGTTGAGCAGGTGTCACTTCAGGCCATTTTCCCTTGTCCATCTCACTGGAACTTTCAAACCCGAGACCCATAACATCTCCAACATCTCTCCCTGACTTCAGAATCTCATCAAGCACATCAGAGCTGCTATTAAGCATTCTGACTGTTTTGATGACATTATCCAGTTTAGAGTTCAGAATAACTACTTCACTTTTTAGATCAGAGATAGTAGCCAGACTTCTAGATGAGCAATGATTTTCTTTTGTTCTTCTTTCTGCTGACACACTTCTTCACTTTTAATGCATAAGTTCTTATAGGAAGTAGCTAGCTCTTCAAAAGTAAGATCATCACTGACTGATTCTTCATCAGACTCACACATACCTGTTAATGATGTGACCCTCTTTCTAAACTTATCATCAGTTTCAGTTTCAGAATCGTCTTCTGGCCATGAGACTGATAGCCCCTTCTTTTGCCTCTTGAGATATGTGGGGCACTCAGACTTTACATGCCCAAAACCTTCACACTCATGACACTGAGCTCCTCTCTCTTGGTTAGAATTACCTTCAGTACTGGTATTTCTCCCAGCATTCTGATTTTTACTGATGTCAGATGGCTTGTCCTTAACATTTGATCTTGACTTCCAATCCACCTTTCTGAGTACTTTGTTAAATTGTTTGCCTAGTAACACCAGATCTTCTGAGAGACCTTCATCTCTGTCCAGATTACTTTCCCTTTCCGAATCACTTGCCTTTGACACAAAAGCTATACTTTTCTTCTTTTCAGTCTTTTCACTGATCCCCAATTCAAATGTTTGAAGTGATCCCACAAGTTCATCCACTTTCATTTTATCTATATGTCCTGAGCTTCCCCAATAACAGTCACTTTCATGTCAAACCTCTTAGGTAGAAATCTGAGGATTTTTCTGACCAGTTTGCTGTCAGACATCTTCTCACCTAGAGCACTTGAAGCATTAGCTATTTCAATAATGTTCATGTGAAAGTCATGAATGCTCTCATCTTCCTTCATCTTCAAATTTTCAAACCTGGTAGTGAGAATCTGAAGTTTTGACATCTTTACTTTTGAGGTCCCTTCATGTGCAATCTTCAGGACCTGCCAAGCCTCTTTAGCAATGGTGCAGTGTTCAATCAACCTGAAGATATTCTTGTTAACACCATTAAATAATGCATTCATGGCTTTGGAATTCCCTACGGACCCTTTGTAATCTGCATCATCCCAGTCTTCCTCTTCCTTCACCACATCAGTAGGGGTACCTTTTTCATCTTTAACCTTAGGGGGCTCCCATCCTTTTATAACAGCTTTTCATGCTTGATCATCCATGGATTTGATGAAAGCTATCATCCTTGGTTTCCAATAGTCATAGTTGGAACCATCAAGCAGAGGTGGTTTGTTCAGAAATCCTCCATCCTTGTCCATTGTACCAGAAAGTATCTTCCCTGAATCTCACCCAGAACCAAATAAGGGTGCAAGCTCTTGATGCCAATTGAAATTCTGGCACAGATATCAAATGTCCTATACAGATGTTGAGACACTGATATCCAACACAATGAACAAGATAACAAATAAAAATAACAGTACATAAAGTAAATAACACAGCGATATGTTTACCCAGTTCGGTCTAACACACCTACTCTGGGGGCTACCAAGCCAGGGACGAAATCAATATACGATAGTATCAATTCACAGATCATACAGTACCCGAATAATCTGATCACTTAATCACTACCCTTCCTATGACTTCTACCTAAGACTCACCTAGGTATGAGGCCCTCCTCAAATCCCTCTACAACCACAACCCGTGATTGGTACCTTTCCACACAAGAAACAAACTGAAAGTCACACTTTCAAAACACACAATTCTCAATACTTCACAGCTTATGAGAATTGACACACAAGAAACTCAATGCTTAAAAGCTTATGAGTAACTTGACAGAACTTACAACACAAAAATCAGTCCTTATACTGTTATCAGAATGATACCATTTAGGCTCACAAAATACACTCGAAAACCCTAAAAAAACACAAGTAAGTTCCACGCCTAAAACTAGGTTTACATCAATCAATATATAGCAATTTATCTGGATGCCACAACAACAAATCCGAAAAACAAACATAAAATCACAATCCAAAAATGCTTTGGATGCCACATAGGATAACCAATTATTAACAGAATAATTAGTAACAAATCACAGCAACAAAATCTGTATTAAAACTGAGTCCACAACGCGATGTCATATGAACAGGTATGGGACATCTTCATTCGACATGTTGAATGCAGCAACTTAGAACTTCATGTTTCAACATCTTGATGCTATAATAGTTTTAGCAAAATAAATGCCAACCACAAAAGCACAGAAATAACAGTTTCTTTTGGTTTGAGAGGTTGGGGATAAATGTCAGACCTTGAGAAATGTAGGATTGGTGGCAAAAATAATTGATTTAGTAATTTTGGTGAATTAATTGGTAATTAGCTAATTAACGTCGTGTGAGGTGTTTTCTGTGGTGTTATGGATTGATTGTGATCAGGAGGATTGTGGGATTGTATGATTATGATTATACATGAATTATATGCATATGGATGTCATGCATTCATGGTGTGTCGGTGGTGATGAATCATTGCTCAGGAGGAGTGTATGTTATTCATCCGAACTCCAATGCGGAGTGTGGTGGGATAAATCATTGCCAAGTAGGGCTGTATGTGATTTGTCCGGGTTCGATTGAATGAACCTTGGTGATATTGGTACCACATGCATTGTGTCATTTGTTGAGTCACATTGCATTGTTATTACATGTTGATTGAATGATAATTGAAAATGACAAGTGTGTCGTGATTATGTGATTGTGTGAATGACTGTGAGTAACTACCCTTAATATGTATTATTCACCGTTTATTATTGAATGTAGTTCTCACCCCTTTGTTGTTGTTGTGTCTGTGCTTCTTCGGAAGTACAGATAATCCAGGTACTTGAGTTGCTTGGAGTGCGTGTTGTCTGTTTGAGTCGTAGGAGTCGCTCTGATACGTAACACGAGAATTTTGGGGATTTTATTAATTGTTATTTTGTAATAAATTTTGTTACGTATCTCTTTTAAATTCAATATTTTTGAGGACCACGAGTTTAATGTGGAGTTTTGGAGTATGTTGGCAAGTGTGCCGTGAATTCATGAAATGATTATTTGCGCTGTTTTATTTCATTTAATGAAAAGAAGTTTTGATGTCGATTTTATTGGTGTAGCATCCTACTTGTAAAAGTTGAAAACTCTGATTTTATCTGTAATATTCTTATATTTTATAAAATGGGAAAGTGGGGTGTTACAATTGGTATCAAAGCAGGTCGGTCCGTCCGGCCAGGTGTAGTAGTTGAGTCTGTCCTTAGAATAGGAGTCGATTGTGTGTTCTGACCGTATGTTGATTGTTGACCAGTATAGTAGGAAGGAATGATGCTGCTATTGCTGCTGCTATGCAAGCCATGGCACAAGCTGTAGAGAACAACAATCAGGCTGGAGGTGCTCAGTTTCGTGACCTAGCACAGTTCCAGAGCAATAAGCCGTCTACATATGAGGGAGGTATTTTGGATCCAGAGGCTGCACAGAAATGGCTGAAGGCTGTGGAGAAGATCTTCAGGACCATGGAATGCAGTGATGCTCAGAAGGTACGGTTTGGTACTCATATGCTGGAAGGGGAGGCTGAGGTCTGGTAGGACAATAGCCGTCAGAGATTAGAAGCTGCGGGTACTGAAATTACTTGGATAGTGTTTCAAGCTGAGTTTCTGGAAAAGTATTTTTCGGAAGATATTCGTAGTGCAAAGGAAGTTGAATTTCTGGAGCTGAAATAGGGTGATAAGATAGTTGCTGAATATGCTGCTCGATTTGAGGAATTGGTACAGTATTGTGCTTATTACAATACTGAAGAAGTTATGACTTCGAAGTGCTTGAAGTTTGAGAATGGGCTATGCCCCGAGATCAAACTGGGCATTGCTTGTCAGAAAATAAGAAATTATCCAGAACTGGTAAGCAGAAGCAGAATCTATGACAACGATAATAGAGCCAGAATTGCTCATTACAAGGTTGTGAATGAGAAGAAGGGTAAGCAGGGGTTTGGAGGTACTCCTTACAGTGCTCCAGCTGATAAGGGGAAACAAAAAACTGATGTGGGGAAGAAACCAAAGGAGAAAGGAGTAGGTTTTGATACTCTCAAGTGTTTCAGATGTGGTGGCGCAGGTCACCGTGCTAATAACTGTCCAAATGAGGTGAAGAAGTGTTTCAAGTGTGGTCGACCAGGTCATGTTATAGCTGATTGTAAAGCCACTATGCCTACCTGTTATAACTATGGAGAAAAGGGTCACATCAGCACTCACTGCGAGAAGCCAAAGAAAGCTCAGGCTAGTGGAAAAGTGTTCGCCTTGGTGGGAGCCCAATCCACCGATGAGGAGCGTTCCGTCAAAGGTACTTGTTTTATTAATGATATTCCTTTGATTGCTATCATTGACACGGGTGCAACCCACTCGTTTATCTCTGTTAATTGTGTGAAGAGACTAGGGATTGTGTCGTCTACTCTAGATCAGAGGATGACAATTGAAACTTCATCTATTGGTTCTGTGGTTACTTCCTTGGTGTGTTTGAAGTGTCCGCTGACTATGTTTGGTAGAGATTTCAGAGTGGACTTGATTTGTTTGCCACTCGGTAATCTCGATGTTATTTTGGGAATGAACTGGTTGGAGTTCAACCGAGTTTATATTGGTTGCTTCAGGAAGACGTTATTGTTTCTTACTTCTGAAGAGGAAGCATTGGCGGATTTGTTATCTAGCAGGGAGTTGCGGACGTTGTTAGAGGATGAAGCGAAGATGTTTGCAGTGTTTGCCTCGTTATCTGTTGAAAGCAAGACTTCAGTTAATGAATTACCAGTGGTGAATGAATTTCCTGAAGTATTTCCAGATGACATTTCAGAGTTGCCTCCGACAAGGGAAGTTGAATTTACTATTGATCTTGTACCGGGTACCAGACCTATCTCTATGGCACCGTACAGGATGTCTGCATCAGAATTGGCAGAGTTGAAATCTCAGATTGGAGAATTGCTAGATAAGAAGTTTATTAGACCAAGTGTGTCACTGTGGGAAGCTCCAGTGTTGTTGGTGAAAAAGAAGGATGGTAGTATGCGTCTGTGCATTGATTACCGTCAGTTGAATAAAGTGACCATTAAGAATAAGTATCCACTTCCGAGGATTGATGACTTAATGGATCAGCTGGTAGGAGCTCGTGTTTTCAGCAAAATTGATTTGAGGTCGGGTTACCATCAGATTAGAGTAAAGGAGGTGATATTCAGAAGACTGCTTTCAGAACTCGCTATGGACATTACGAATATGCAGTAATGCCTTTCGGAGTGTCTAATGCGTCGGGGGTGTTTATGGAGTATATGAATCGTATCTTCCACTCTTATCTGGACCAGTTTATTGTAGTATTCATTGATGACATACTAATTTATTCTAAGTCTGACGAAGATCATGCAGGACACTTGAGAACCGCATTGCAGGTGTTGAAAGATAATAAATTGTTTACAAAGTTCTCGAAGTGTGAATTCTGGTTGAAGACTATGAGTTTCTTGGGTCATGTTATTTCTGGTGATGGTATAGCGGTGGATCCATCTAAAATAAGTGCAGTACTTCAGTGGGAAGCTCCGAAGACAGCAACGGAGATTAGAAGCTTTTTGAGTTTGGCATGATACTATAGAAGATTCATTGAAGGGTTTTCTAATTTGGCGTTACCGTTGACGCAGTTAACTAGAAAGAATCAAGCTTTTGTTTGGGATAGTGCTTATGAGGAAAGTTTTGAGGAACTGAAGAAGAAATTGACTACAGCACCAGTGTTAATTCTACCAAGTCCAAATGATCCTTTTGTAGTGTATTGTGATGCGTCTAAGATGGGATTAGGCGGTGTGTTAATGCAAGATGGGAAGGTGGTGGCATATGCTTCACGGTAATTGAGGGTGCATGAGAGGAACTATCCTACTCATGATCTGGAATTAGCTGCAGTGGTTTTCGTATTGAAAGTTTGGCGACATTATTTGTATGGATCAAGATTTGAAGTATTCAGTGACCACAAGAGTCTGAAATATTTATTCGATCAGAAGGAGTTGAATATGAAGCAGAGGAGGTGGTTAGAGTTCTTGAAAGATTATGATTTTAATTTGAGTTACCATCCGGGAAAAGCTAATGTTGTAGCAGATGCTCTCAGTCGGAAGACAATTCATATGTCTGCGTTAATGGTGAAGGAAATGGAATTGATTGAACAGTTCAGAGATTTGAGTATGTTTTGTGAAACTACACCGGAGAGTATTAGATTGGGTATACTGAAAGTGAATAATGACTTTTTGGATGTAATTAAGGAAAATCAGAAACTGGATGTGAAATTAGTGGACTTGATGCCTACAGGAGGGGATGATCCTGATAGTGATTTTAAAGTGGATAATGTTGGTGTGTTGAGATTCAGGGACAACATTTGTGTACCGGATAATGTGGAATTGAAAAAGGCAATCTTAGAGGAAAGTCATCGGAGTAGCTTGAGTATTCATCCGGGAGCTACAAAGATGTATCATGACTTGAAGAAGTTATTTTGGTGGTCCGGCATGAAGAGGGACATAGCTCAGTTTGTTTATGCTTGTTTGATATGTCAGAAGTCCAAAGTGGAGCCAGAAGCCTTCGGGATTAATGCAACCGTTAGAGATTCCTGAATGGAAATGGGACAACATTACGATGGATTTTGTCACTAGTTTGCCAAATACGGCAAGGGGATTTGATATTATTTGGGTAGTGGTGGATCGACTTACAAAATCTGCACATTTTATACCGATTAACATCAGTTTCCTGTTGTCAAAGCTGACGGAGATTTATATCAGGATAATTGTGAAGTTACATGGTGTTCCATCGAGCATAGTGTCGGATAGAGATCTGAGGTTTACTTTGGAATTTTGGAAGAGCCTGCAGGAAGCCTTGGGTTCTAAATTGAAGTTGAGCTCGGCTTATCATCCGCAGACCGATGGTCAGTCAGAGAGGACTATTCTGTCGTTGGAAGATTTGCTGAGAGCCTGTGTGTTGGAGAAAGGTGGTGCATGGGATACTCATTTGCCATTGATTGAGTTCACGTATAACAATAGCTACCATTCGAGTATTGGAATGGCACCTTTCGAAGCTTTGTATGGTAGGAGGTGTAGGACACCTCTGTGTTGGTATGAGACTGATGAGAATGTGGTGCTTGGACCTGAGATTGTGCAACAAACTACTGAGACAATTCAGATGATCCGAGAGAAGATGAAAATGTCTCAGAGTAGGCAGAAGAGTTATCATGATAATCGGAAGAAAGACTTGGAATTCAGTGAAGGTGACCACGTGTTCTTGAGAGTCAACCCAGTGACCGGTGTTGGACGTGCATTGAAATCAAAGAAGCTGGATCCTAAGTTTATTAGACCGTATCAGATCTTGCAGAGGGTTGGTGCAGTTGCTTATAGGGTGGCATTGCCGCCTGAACTTTCGAACTTGCATGACGTGTTTCATGTGTCGCAACTTCAAAAGTATGTATCTGATCCATCTCATGTTATCCAGAGGGATGAGGTGCAGATCAGAGATAATCTTACTGTGGGGGCATGACGATAAGGATCGAGGATCGCAAGATGAAACAACTCAGAGGAAAGGAGATCCATTTGGTGAGAGTAGCTTGGGGAGGAACTGCTGGGGGAAGTGTGACCTGGGAGCTGGAGAGCAGGATGCGAGAGTCGTATCCGGAGCTATTTCCATCAGGTACATTTTCGAGGACGAAAATAATTTAAGCGGGGAGAGTTGTAACACCCCAATTTAAATTATTTAATTGTCGTGTTTTATTCTCAATTGTTTAGCCTTGTTTAGAGGGGTGTCAGAGTACGAAGGGGTAATGTTAATAGGATAATAAGGATTAATATGGGGGTAATTCCAATTATAGTGGTATAGAAGTGAATATTATTATTAATATTATTATTATTGTTATTACTACTACTACTATTATTATTATTATTACTATTATTATTATTAATAATATTATTATTATTTTTATTAATTAAAAATCTGATTTAATTAATTGGATAAGGGGCTAGTGGATGAATTAAGGGCAGTTTAGTAATTAAGCTGAGATTAGTGAGGGTTAGTGGGAGAATTAGCCATAATCAGATTTTGGGAAAAGAGAACAAGTTAGAGCAAGAGGGACAAGGAAGAACAAGGGTGATAGGGCTAGAATCTTCATCAATTTCACAGGAATTTGATCAGAAAATTCGAGGTAAGGGGGGAGAACGGGTTTAATACTGGTGGCATAATCATAAGGGGGTAGTGGGGAGTCCTTAACCCCGTAGGAATTCGTCTAAATGTATGTTGTATTATGATTATGTGATGCATATGTGAATCTATGATGAAAATTGTGTGAATTAAATCACTGCGATTCTGATTGTTTGATATTTTAGTGTTGTTGGTACTGTATGAATATGAATGTTGCAGATCTGAGTTTTGGTGCAGGTTGAGTGATCGAAATTAGATCCAAGAACCATAATTTTGACTAGTAATAATAGGTAAAAAGAAGTAAGATGAAGAATAGGACCTAAAACTGATATAGAAACAAGTTTAGGACTTAATTAGAGTTGAAAAGTGAGGATCCCGTAGCAGAATTCAGACTGGTGTGGGAGAATTGAATTTGCGTAATAGATCTGGCCATACGCGTATCAGGTAAGGCAATACGCGTACGGATATGGTCATTACGCGTATAGGAGGGCCAAAAGGAGGATTGGCACAACTCTCTGCCCATACGCGTAACGGTACGCGTATGGAGGCTTGGGCAATACGCGTAAGGAGGTGGCATTACGCGTATGGTTTTGGGGAGTGAACTGGCAATACGCGTAAGACACAAGGCAATACGCGTATGGCCAGTGAGAGTGCAGAATTTTGCCGTTTCGCGATTTCTTTCCCGTTTTCGCGTCCGAAGTGGTTTCTTTTGGTTTGAGAGGTTGGGGATAGATATCAGACCTTGAGAAATGTAGGATTGGTGACAAAAATAATTTATTTAGTAATTTTGATGAATTAATTGGTAATTAGCTAATTAACGTCATGTGAGGTGTTTTCTGTGGTGTTATGGATTGATTGTGATCAGGAGGATCGTCGGATTGTATGATTATGATTATACATGAATTATATGCATAGTGATGTTATGCATTCATGGTGTGTCGGTGGTGATGAATCATTGCTCAGGAGAAGTGTATGTGATTCATCCGAACTCCAATGTGGAGTGTGGTGGGATAAATCATTGCCAAGTAGGGGTGTATGTGATTTATCCGGGTTCGATTGAATGAACCTTGGTGATATTGGTACCACATGCATTGTGTCATTTGTTGAGTCACATTGCATTGTTATTACATGTTGATTGAATGATAATTGAAAATGACAAGTGTGTCGTGATTATGTGATTGTGTGAATGACTGTGAGTAACTACCCTTAATATGTATTATTCACCGTTTATTATTGAATGTAGTTCTCACCCCTTTGTTGTTGTTGTGTCTGTGCTTCTTCGGAAGTACAGATAATCCAGGTACTTGAGTTGCTTGGAATGCGTGTTGCCTGTTCGAGTCGTAGGAGTCGCTCTGAACATAACACGGGAATTTCGGGGATTTTATTAATTGTTATTTTGTAATGAATTTTGTTACGTATCTCTTTTAAATTCAATATTTTTGAGGACCACGAGTTTAATGTGGAGTTTTGGAGTATGTTGGCAAGTGTGTCGTGAATTCATGAAATGGTTATTTCCGCTGTTTTATTTCATTTAATGAAAAGAAGTTTTGATGTCGATTTTATTGGTGTAGCATCCTACTTGTAAAAGTTGAAAACTCTGATTTTATCTGTAATTTTCTTATATTTTATAAAATGGGAAAGTGGGGTATTACACATATTGTGCATAAATTCTTAAAATAGTGTTTAACTTGTTGTAAAAATAGAAATAAACCCTAACTTTATAAGAGACAATAAATTGTAAATAAAAGTAAGGAATTTCAAATGTGTCGAGATCCTTGTAAAATACAAGGTAAAAAGACATATGAATTGTTGGAAAGTAAAGTAAAAAGTAAGGAAAAAGACTTTGCTTAAATATGTAAAGAATGTTATGCAGGATCATACATGTTTGCTCACTGACTCGTTTCTCACTCTTATTTGGGTACTTGGAGTTTTTGTAGTTTCTATAATGATATTGCCAACCCTTGAATCATAAAACTATAATCCTTATATATACTAATACATAAATAACTGTATGCAATAACTTCATTCCTAGTGATCGACATGTATCCCGTTGCATGATTTCCAACCTTCTAGCTTGTTTTCACGTGTCTTTAATGTATGGATAAGAACAAAATACAGTTACTCAATCTAATCTCTTAGTTTCACTCAAACTGTTATTGTCAACCATCAGTCTTTATTAAATCCCTGAGAATATTATCTTTCATAATCTGAGAAAATATGTTAAGTTCTCATTTTCAGATTTAACATAGTTTTTTCAACGCCCTACGCTAAAGTAAAGAGCATTCTTGTCGAAACACTATCAAATATTATTATTTCATTAAGTATTTTTTGAATCCCATTTCCTCGTATCGAGTTAATGATGTCGAAAATCCCATGCTAACACATTGCCAGTAAATTTTAATCAAATTCTTTCTAAATGAGATTAATAATCTACTTAAATTAAGAATTATAACTTTTAAATTTAAGGGTTAATTGTGATTTACCCTCCTGACATATGAACGAATTTTGATTTATCCCCCTACTGCCCTACATGCCTTTAGGCAACGGTTTTTTTGAAAAAATCGTTGCCAAAACCTGCCTATAGCAACGGTGGGGGGTAAACCAAAACACGCTCATATGTCAGGGGGGTAAATCACAATTAACCCTAAATTTAAATATTAATTTTATATTTAAATTTACTGTTTAACTCACTTTAAAATAAATATTTTTTTGATATAAATTAATTTATGTTTAATACATTTTAATTTATAATTAATTTTACAAAATCACTTTATTTTAAACCAAACAGTATGATATTTGTGCTCATGTTTTTGTGTTATGGTACACAGAATTACATAAAGAATATCAGTCAAATATGATATATACTCGTATGCAGCATACAATAATCTTTCTCAAATTACGGATAGCAGTAATAAAAATATCTCCACCACCACTGCTAACTGTGTATTTAATGATAATTGACTTGACCATTTATTTATTGTCACATTCCAGACACCCCCACTTTAGGGAACCGTGTCTGTACCTCACAAGGATTAGAAAATGACAAGGAAAGTTGTGTCTTTGTGAGCAAGTAAAATTTGGAAATGTATCTTTCTCTATACAATAATTTATGTAATGTAACTATCAAGAAGAAAATCCTTTGGTTTGATTCGGATGTGTCCCAAAGAAATGCAGAGAGTTTCAGATTCCTGTTGCAATCAGTCAGTGCTAATTAATTGCTACTCCTACATACTAACCTTTAAATACTCCCTCCGATCACAATTATAAACTAAAATAACTACTTTCACACGTATTAAGAATGTTAGTTAAGTATAATTAATTTTCTTGATTTCATTTACAATTAAAGTAAAATTTACGATAATATCCTTAGTTTATTTGATGAATCAACTTTTAACATTAAATACTTTGGAATTAAATTAAGGGTATAATAGTAATACAAGCATTAATTAGTCTAAAATTTAATGACTTTTACTTATAATAGTGACCAAGATTTAAGATATTTTTTTTTACTTATAATAATAACCGGAGGGAGTATACAGTAATATTCGCAAATTCAATTTTTCCTTCATTAGTAAAACTTTTTTTTTTTTTTCATAGTCAGTAAAACTATATTCCTTATCCTACTTTTTCTTGAAAAGGAACACTCGTATTCTTGTTGTTAAAAGTATTCACAAACAATGAACAGTGCTTTGGGAGAGATAAATATGATGTTAGATATTCGACTGACATTTATCTGATCAATGTTTTAAATATCAAACTCATTAATAAATTGATGAAAATATTGAGTCACTAATTCATTTATTAAATCATTGGACTACTGTGTGAATCGCATGACTAAATTAGATAAAATTAAAAAAGTCGATTGAATAAATATATTGTTATAATAAAATTATATAGTTATTAAACCGGTCAAACCGGATAATTCAATATCTAAAAAAATTACTAACACCTAAAAAAGATTAAAATTATTATAATTTCACAAATTTATAATTTAAATTTAAATTTTAAACATAGTTATTACACATACCAAAATACCACAAAATACAAATCGAAATAAAATTTAAACAAAATTTAATTGCAAACAAAGTCTAATTACACATAATCTAATTGCATACTTTATAAAAAATAACTTCAATCTCTAATAAATTTAATTTTTAAGAAAAAAAATTAATTCAATATTGGGTTCTTCCAAATTTAATTGATCTATAACAATATCAATATAAAGAGTTTGACAATTGACATATAATAATAAATTAAAGGTTTAAATAGTATTTTTGTCCCTATAAATTAGTGAATTTTTAGTTTTCGTTTCTGTATTTTTTTGTCCCTATATTTTATTTTATTTTTGCTTATTTAGTCCCTGAA
Source organism: Lathyrus tuberosus (assembly GCA_022829125.1). NCBI lineage: Eukaryota > Viridiplantae > Streptophyta > Magnoliopsida > Fabales > Fabaceae > Lathyrus > Lathyrus tuberosus. The sequence continues at coordinate 1,294,018 of JALAZF010000031.1, read as the reverse complement.
GCTAAAATCCGTTAGAAAATCCGAAGGTTTCCTGCGGATTTTCTTACAGCTTTTTCTGCGGATTTTGATTTTAAGGACTTAAATGAAAGCGCATGTGAAATATAGGGACTAAAACGAACGCGACTGTGAAATATAAAAACTAAAATAAATAAATAAAATTACAGGGACGAAAACAAAAAACACGTTAATTTTCAGAGACAAAAATACTATTTAAGTCTAAATTAAAATAATCTGAATTTGATTTTTTTTTTTAAGAAATTAGATTTTGTTTAAGCAAATATTGAATTTTTTTTTTTAATTTACACGGTTTTTAACCGGTTTTCATTTATTCAATATCGTAACCGATTCCACAATTAAACCAGAACAACTACCTATCTGATTCCCGAATCAATCGAACGAACCAATCGATTCAGTCAATTTTTAAAACACGGCCTACAACTGATATTCTTATACAATTATCTGAACTGATTTAAGATAATACACCCTCCGGACACATTTATAAGCAAATTTACCTTTTTTTGGTACATTTGATTATTAGTGTATCTAGTCCATATATAGACTAGATACACTAATAGTTAAATGTACTCAAAAAAGATAAATTTGCTTATAAATATGTCCGGAGGGTGTATTTATTAAAATCCGGACGTAAACAAAATTCAAGATTGTTACTAGCAACTTTATGTTGCAGGACAGGTAAAGAAAAGGAAGGTAGCATAGCAGTAGAAGTAAAGTGTAAATAGACATATCAATCAAAATGGTCTGCATTTCATTTGAATAGTTGTTACATGAAATAAACAAACTACTCCCCCGTTCTAAATTATAAGTCACTTTGCCAAAAATATTTGTCATAAATTATAAGTCACCTTACATTTCCAATGCAATATAAATAACATCTTCCTCAATATACCCTCAAATATTTATTATTATTTATTCTTTCAACTCTTTTAATTTCTCTCTCTTATATAATTATGAGGGACATTACTGTAAAGTTATACATAATTTGTCTTTCCCATAAAGTAATAATTAAGTTTTTTAATTTATGTGAAACGCTTAAAACGTCTTATAATTTAGGACGGAGGGAGTATATGTAGCTATGTGTCTGGCTCTGCCCCCAACACATACATACACAGAGTCCCAAAAGAATATAGAAAGGTGAGATTTGAGAATATCAGCAGCGACAAGTAAGTTAATGCTACTATCACTTTAAAGTTGCCTTTGGATTTGATTCAAAACAAAGGTGCCGAAAGCAGATTAGTCATGTCCATTGTTGTCTCAACTCAAATATCTATGTCTTCTTCATTGGAGACTTCAAAAATGTCCTGGTACTTCCATTTATTACAACACTTTCGAGTGTGGGAGAAGAGAGGAGAGGTTATGTAACCTATGTTACTCACATTATTTAAGCTTTATATGGTTAAGTGCTTACAAAAAAATATCAAAATCGATCATTTTGATAATTTTGAGAAATATTTGACTTATTTTTCAAGACAATATTTTTTTTTTTAAATTCATTAACAAGTGCTTAAAACATTTGTTAGCAAGAACATTTTATTAAATCGAATTATACAAGTGGTCAATGGAATGGTTTATATTAGGAGTGTCAGAGCATATAATATATAAAGTGGTTATTTAGCTTTAGATTGAACAATTATTTAGCATGAATATTGAATAGAATTAATTATGAAATTGTAGTTAAAATTTGTTCATAAAAATTGAAATTTTCAATTTTAAAATTTCATCATGACTTTTATCATAATAATTATTTAGAAAATTTGACACACAAGAAATATATATTGTTTTAAAATGGTAAAATACTTTTATATAAACATTATTAAGGTTAAATAAATTGTTTATGTGACATTTACTTCTTTTAATGGGCACACGTTCTCTTCAATTTACAAGTTTACAGTTATTAGATATTTTGACATCAAATGTCACTTTCTATTATACCTAGAATTTAATAAGTTAAATAATGTTTTCCTAATCATAATTGATTTAAGTGTAACACAAGTGGAGCTTTAAGAGAAAATTATTAAATATCAACTTGTGGTGTCATATTTATGGATAATTTATGAACATTCTCGAGAGTTTTCTCAATTAAAATTGGAGTTTGCACTTCATTTCAATCAGAATTGCTTGAAATTATGTTTGCTATCTATCCAATATGCTAACAAAAGGAATTTGAGAAATCTTTTGCTTGAAACTGACTCAATGCTGATCATTCGTGCATTTTCTAATGTGAATATTGTCATGTTCTGGATCGGCTGAAGGCCCAAATAGACAATACTCAATTCAGCTCAAATTCACTCCACTCAGCCAAAGGTATAAAGTCAATATTCAAAAGAAACAATGTACATTCTCTAATCTCCATTTTTCACCATACTCTTCTAGAATCTTGAACTAACTTAGGCGTTGGAGTGCTAACTATGCAGATCCACTCTGTGCCTTGGTGACAAAGATCAACACCACCATTTCAAGATCCCATCTCCATTTTTAATCAATTTCTGATTCCTGAACGGAACACTGGTGTCGTCTGTGGGAATCGACTTCTAATTTCTATGATTTCAGATCCAGTCTCCAATTTACCTGTTTGTAACCTCCTCAAGTCACTGAATTAAGAGCATGTAATATCAAACGTAAAGATTTGTCGCATTTGATCCATGCAGTTATCGTTTCAGCTACCAGATATCCAAATCTCTGATTTCCCTTGAGAATTCCACGAAGAAGAAGAAAGAAGAAAGGATTCTAGTTCCATATCTAGATTTGTGCTAGAAGCACTAGAAAGTGGAGGCAAGTTCCTTGATGATAACGCTAAAGATTCACGGTCCATCTTCCGATCTAACAACGCCACCATCTTTTATCTCTGACATTATACTCTAAGTGGTAGCAACGAAGATACGACGAGTTCAAAGTTAATGGCCAACGCAAATCCAGTAACACAGTGCCTACTATAAGTATTAAAGGATCTCTAATTGGCCTCATGCCATGTCCAAAGGTCAAGATGGAGTCGATCGGCCCCGCTACATCTTTTTCTTATCGCTTGGGTCAATAATTACCATGGTAGAAGTTAATTCCAGTGACGACTGAGATCTCCTGACGTGGTGCATCAAGAAATAGGGATATCTGAGCGCAAATTGTAACACCTTAAAACCCCCAAGCGCATTTTGTAACATAATCATAGCATATTTTCCACCAAAGAGTGTCACACATTCTCAGTATAAACATTTTTTATCATTAAACATATCACAACAAAATTTAAAACATTTAATAACATCTCTTCATGGTTTCAAAATAGAAAGTTATTTAATCAAAATAAAACAATTAGTTCAATAACACTCAACAATAAGCGGGATAAAATAAACAATGACCCCATCCCAGTGTTACACTATCAGAGCGACACCAAATACTAGACAATACGTGAAAACGATAAACAAAGAAGGCACGGACCATCTTCCACACGATAGCATGTAAGGCTCCTTAGTCTCTACCCGAGTATCTATAAACATAGGTGTAAAGACACCACAACAAGCAAAAAGGGGTGAAAATACAATTCAAAATATGATGACAGTGCAAAGTACAATAAGGATAGATAACACACAAGTACTCCCAACATCAGAAAACTAAATCACACAACAATCAATAACTCAATATGGTTTATGTATGCAATACATTACTCGACTCTACTCCAATGCATGTGGTACCAAAATTTGGAAGTTCAGAGTTATGTTACTGAGGTCATCCACTCATCAGGTTACATCTTTAAACCTGACTACATGTTTAGATGACAACACTAGATCAGGCGTGTCATGATCACAACCCTAGATCGTGACTCGCCTATCTTCAATATACATGATGAGTGCAATGAAACAACACACAGATGTTCGAAGGTATCACCATCACCCCTAACTTCATAACTCGTAACTAGTTACAACATTAAACTATTTACTCGAAATTGGTTACAACAATAAACCAATAACGTCAACATCAATTAGTTACAATAATAAACCAATAACATCACTTAAATTGGCTACAACATTAAACCAATAACATCAACATCATTATTGCCAATATATGGCCACATCTCGTACAAATTCAAATAGAATATGCAAACTTATCAAGCATTAGAACACAATTATAATAATTGATCTCTTTCTAAATCATCATTAATCATGCAGGCATAATTAAACTCTTGGGTCATCACAAAAGGATAGCATTATGCGTTAGCTTTCAAACGCTTTGAATCGCGCCTCAAACAGAGTCACGAAACTCAAGTTATGATGAAAACAATATTTTGAACAAAATATGTCTTCATGATTCGAATCATGTGTAATATGTGATTCAAATCAAATCAGAAAGAGGTCACCACAAGGCTATGATCCAAATCAAATTTCCCAGTGTAACCCCATGATTCAAATTAAATCAGTCTGCAGCATTTTTCTGCCAAATTTTCACGAGAATTCCACTTTTAAGCCCAATTTTTTCAACCTAAATCTATCCCAAACCAATTTTTAACGTGAATTATCATAACATATCACCTATACCATTAAATCAATATCAAAACTCACCAATTCAACAAAATACACTCAGTAATAACAACACATAATCAAATCACAACAATCCCACCATAGGTTAGAGAGTTTTGCTCAACCATCTCTAACCTCGAGTTCATCAATGAAGAAAGGAAAGGGGAAGAAAAGGGCGAAGGACATTCTTTATCCTCTGCAAAAATAGACACCCATGTGTAAATTAATCCCCTACCTAAAAATTCCAGTAGAAAATCCTAGCTTTGGCTATGGACTTCACTCCTTCTTCAACCCATGACTTTGTCTTTGTCTCACAAAAGCTCTTTCTTTTAATTTCCAATTGTAGGTACTGATAAAAACTAACTCCGCTCTCCCTCTATTAATATTAACCTAATATTAATCTTTTAATTATTTCACCTTGGCCCCAACTTATGCTTAATGTTACCTCATTCCCTTATTTTCTCATTATTATTATTTTCCACCAAAATCTCATAAATCCACTATTTTCTATTATTTTTAATTAATTAAATTAACTAAAGTTTTAGTTAATTTCTACACACCTCAATTATACCCACAACATTACCCAAACATACAAATAATTGAATAAAATTAATTTCAATCCAATGAAAAATAAAAATACGAGAAACGGGGCGTTACAACTCTCCCTCACTTACTAAATTTTAGCCCTAAAAAATTACCTTAAGGGAAAAAATTGGATACGAATCCTTCATCTGACTCTCTAGCTCTCACATCATGTTTCCACCAGCAGGTCCTCCCCACACTACCTTCCCTAAAGCAATCTCTTTACGCCTCAAGTGTTTCATTTCTCGATCCTCTACCCTCAAGGGTGATGCCTCAACAGTCAAGTTCTCTCTAACTTGCACATCATCCACTTAAATCACGTGAGATGATTAAGGAATATACTTCCAAAGCTAAGACACATGAAAGACATCATGAAGATTCAAAAGAAATGGTGGTAAGGCAACTCGATAGGAAAATTCTCCGACTCTCTGGAGAATCTGATAAGGACCAATGAAACAAGGTGTAAACTTCTTAGACTTCAACGCACGATCAACACTAATTACCAATGTAACTCTCAAAAATACATGACCACCCTCTCGAAACTCATATGTTTTCCTCCCTTTATCATGATAACTCTTCTTCATGATTTGAAATGCTTTCATATTTTCTTGAATCATTTTGACATTTTCATTAGTCTGTTGAATGATCTTAGGTCCAAGCACCACACTCTCTTCTGATTCATACCAATACAAAGGTGTCCTCCACCTTATACCAGACAACGCTTAAAAAAGAGTCATTCCAATGCTAAAGTGGAAAGTGTTGTTATAGGTAAACTCGATCAAAGACAAGTAAGTATCACAACTACCTTCTTGTTCCAACATGTAAGCTCTCCGTAAATCTTATAAGGACTGGATTGTCCCCTCTGTCTGACCGTCTGTCTGCGGGTAATAAGTATAAATCATCCAAAACTTATTTTTCAAGGATTTCTTCGAACTCTCCTAGAATCTCGAAGTGAACCTCAAATTTCTATTTGAAACAATACTCGAAGGAATACCATGCAAGTTGACTATCTGCTCATAAATCTATGCAAGCTTCTGCAACAGATAACTGATCTTTATCAGAATAAAATAGGCTGATTTAGTCAATCTATCCATAGTAACCCAAATAAAATCACTTCCTTTAAAAGTCTTCAGCAAACCTCTCACAAGATCCATATAAATGCTATCCCACTTCCACTCAGGAATACTCAATGCTTGCATGAATCCCGACGACTTTTGGTGCTCTATCTTTGACTTCTGGCAAGTCAAATACGAATATACAAACTCAGGGGCATCGTTCTTCATTCCTAGTCACCAAAACATCTTCTTTATATCTTGATACATTCTAGTAGCACTAGGATGGATACTAAAACTACTCTTATGACTTTCCTCAAGAATTCTCTTATTAATCTCTGGAACATCAGGCACACAGACAGATTGACCTACCTCTTTACCTTGATTGATTAACACCAACCAGTCAATCATTTCCAAGTCAACCTTCTGACCCTCTCTAATTTCTTCAAGAATACCACTAGTCAGCTTCAGCATACCCAACTTTACACTGTAAGGAGTCATCTCACACAAAAAACTAAGATCTCTGAATTGCTCAATCAAATCTAATTCTTGAACCATAAGTGTATACATATGCAAAAACTTCCTACTCAAAACATCAACTACCACATTGGTTTTACCAGGATGGTAACTCAAACTGAAATCATAGTCCTTCAGAAATTCAAACCATCCTCCCTATCTCATTTTAAGCTCTTTCTGATCGAACAAATACTTCAAACTCTTGTGGTCGCTAAACACTTCAAATCTAGAGCCATAAAAATAATGTTTTCACACTTTAAGGACAAACACCACAATTACCAACTCCAAATCATGGGTAGGATAATTTCTCTCATGAAAATTCAGTTGTATCGAAGAATAAGCCACTATTTGTCCATTCTACATAAGCACACTATCTAAACCTATCTTTGAAGCATCACAATACATAACATAGGATTCACTTGGACTCAACAAAATCAAGATTGGTGCCGACGTCAATTTCCACTTGAGCTCTTGAAAACTCTCTTCACACTGAACACATCCCACACATAATGTTGACCTTTCTGAGTCAACTGGGTCAAAGACAAATCTAACTTCAAAAAGCCTTCTATAAATCTTCTATATTAACCACCCAAACCAAGAAAACTTTTTATCTCTGCAACAGACTTAGAAGTCTCCCAGTACAACATGACATCAACCTTCGACGGATCAACTAATATACCACCACTAGAAATTATGTGATCAAGAAAACTCAATTCTTTTAACCAAAACTCACCCTTGGATAACTTAGCATACAATTTCTTCTCTTGAAAAGTCTGCAACACAACTCTCAAATATTCTGCATGCTCTTTATGTGACTTGGAATACAACAAAATATCAATGATGAACACAACCACAAACTGATCTAAGTAAGGATGAAAGATCCTATTCATATACTCCATGAACATACCTGTCGCATTAGACACACCGGACGACATCACTGAATACGCATAGTGACTATACCGAGTTTTAAACGCATTCTTCAGAACATCTTCTAACTTTACTCAAATCTGATGATAACCTGATGGCAAATCAATCTTACTGAACATGCAAGCAACAAAAAACAGATCCATAAGGTCATTGATCCTAGGAATAGGATACTTGTCCTTGATATTAACCTTATTCAGTTGTCATTAATTAACACACAACCTCATGTTGTACACATCTATCCTCGACGATCTTTGTACTAACTTCTCTGGCCCTTTTTCTTCTAAGCTTGGTATACTTATCCTTGTATAAAGTATGACACAATTATGCCAGTACACAATCCCTCAAGCACGATGGCTTGTAAAGGACAAATTTATTTAATTTGATTGCCTTCTATTTTCACTTATGGGATGATTCCTTCAAGTTTAACTTAAGGTGAGTCTCTCAAGCATAATTTGGGGTGACTCCCTCAAGCGTAACTTGGGCTGAGTCCCTCAATCATAATTTGGGGTGATTCCCCCAAGTATAACTTGGGGTGAGTCCCTCAAGCATAATTTATGGTAAATCTCCAAACTTCAATCAAGGTGAATCCTTAAATGTCAGTTGAGGTGAAGGAATACACAACATTAAATGTGATTAGTGATGAAATTGTTTTGGGAAGCCGATCTACCTTAATTCCTTACACATGTCAAAGACATAGGGATTCTTTTGCAATTGATGATGTACCTATTGAGAGGTTGTTGATTAACCTTAGTTCTAACTTTTGAATCCCTATAAAAATGGGTTCAACCCACATTGTCTACCTTTTCACATATCATCTTCTTCTTCTTCAATGATTTTTTAAAAAGTCCCACAAGCGCAAATAACATTTGCTTCCTCATTTTACCAAGTTCAACTTTAAATCATCTACTTGCAAGTATAGGTCTTATATCCAAATGAGCGATAAATGTACTTGCACTGCGCGAGAAATGCCAAACGAGCAGATGACTCCATTAACTGTAGGCTTTAATATTTAGGCATATTTGGGAGTTATGAGAGCACTAGCAGTTCTAATAATGACTCTTTTTCTTATTTTTCTTTACCAAGAAACTTTCAGCAATTAATGGCAGCTATAAACTGTAAATACTAAAATGTCTGAGAAATTGTGACCATGTAAACCAGTGAGAAGAGGGATGATGCCTTTTGATGACAAATTCTCTTTTCCAACATTGGCCATAAGGAAAATGGTATTCTGGACACATGTGCTGAGGACAAACGGGTTAACATGGTCGCCACAGATGACTTGCCCAACGCCTACTTTTACATGTACCTCATTAATATTAATGATATAAGGCTTATGATCCCTTTCCTAATTTTCCCAATGGTTTAAGTGTGATTAGGTCGTTCGAAATCACATGACGTTGAATGGGAGTTATCCCTGCCACAGGGATATTCCATTCCTTTTATGGCACTTAGACTAGTACCAAAAGTGGCTAAGTGACTTTGAGTTCTTCATTCATAATAGCCCCCACTCTTACCATTATAAAAATTGGAAGGAAAAGTTCGTGAAAGTTAATAGGTGCGATGGTTAGTCCATGGTCACAATTAGGGCGAATGGCACCCCTCGCTTCCCTCTGACTTGGACATAGAATTCGGTGGCAGTCATTGGCTATAACTTTTACTACCTCAATCTTGTTGAAGGCTCGAAAAGATTTGACTAAATTTCAGTAAAACATGGTGTTGAACAAGATGTTCCAACATGATGGATTCTGCTGAAAGAAGACATGTCAGACAAGATGTCCTAGCATGTGGACTCGACATCTTGGTCTGATATAGTAGGTTATTGCAGATCTGGTCCAACATTTAAGGAGCAATCAGAACATGGATTAAGGGATGATTAAACAGATACTTTGAATCCCATGGACATCTGAAGACTATAAAAGGACGACCAAGACCTAGGGTAGAATAAGAACTCTTATTAAGACTCTTGTAAAATAGAAAATAAGGATTTAGGGTTTTGAGAGTCGTGTACTTTCTTGTGTTGTAAGTCACCCGTTGAATCGTTTGATGCATTGTGGTAGACATAGTTTTACAAATTCAGAAACCTGTAGGTAATAGATTGTGTATTGTTGTTAAATGAAGCTATTAAGCAAATTCAAGAGTTATTATTAGTCAAGAGTCGCGACTGAATATTGTATTGGTAGGAGTGTCTTTCAATTGAATAGATTGACACAGTTGCCGGAGGTTGTAACTGTTAGATATCACTGAGGTGATTTATGAATTGAGATGGGTTTCTCTTGTCTAGATGGTGATTTCTAGGTAGAATTGTACTGGGTAGGGATTAAGTGAGGAGTTGTAAAAAAGGGAGTTTAGCTCTAAATTAATACTACTAATAATGAATTCATTTTTGGCTTGGTAGCCTCCAGATGAAGGTGTTATTGTTCACCGAACTGGGTCATCATATCTTTGTGTTATTTATCATTCTGTTATGTTCAATTAAGTATGTTCTCCTGATCAGAAGTTTATGTCTTGACTGGTGTTGAAACATCTGTCACGACATTGTTTTTAACATTCAGTTTTTTTAATGTTTCTATTCTGTCCTTGTTCATTTTTAGCAGAGATCAAAATCTCGACATCTCTTAGGACATCTGTGATCAGTATGCCATAATTTTAATTGGCATCAGAGCCTGGTTTCCTAGTCTATTTCTGGATGAGTTCTAAGGAAGATACTTTCTGGTCTTTGAACAATGAAAGAGGTTGCATGATCAGACCATCCCTTGGTGTAGTTGGATAGTTTGTTCCAGACAAACAACTACGGATGGTTGACTAATACTTTGTGAAGATTCTACCGCTGCTACTGATAATGATGATATAGTTGCGCATAGTGTCTTATAAGATGTTATGACATCTTTTCTGAGGCATGTTGAAGATGATGTGAGTCTCTGTAGTTGTTCTTGTCACCTCTAGTTGGGATTAATTGATAGGATAAAGCACTGTGATCTGGAGACCTCTTAAGAATCTTTCTATGTTGCTTGGGAGACAGTTGCAATCAGGTAACATGAAGAGCAATAGGAAGAAAAAGATTGAGATGAGGTTTTGTGTATTCATTGGTCTTTAAAAACACTCTATGTCATGTTTAGAGTTGCCAAAGATACTTGAGTCGTCTCTCAAATCCACTCATAACGGAACTTTTGAATGTGAGTCAGAAGAGTAGATGGTCAAGTGGGTGCTTCAACGTTTCTGAAAGTGTGACATGAGAATGCCATACAATGGGAGAGAACTAAGAGCAATTTTTTTTTCTTCCAACCCTATAGGATATTTTCTTTGCTTGAGGATCTCCTATCAGATCTCCTGGAAGGAAGTATACAGGAAGAACTGCACAAGTGTTCTGACATTTAGGAAGGTTGAAATTGGAGTAATTGCTGATCAATGTTAAAACAGTCTCATGAGTTTAAAGATATTGGATCTGTGATTCTGTCTATCCAAGGATGTTACTAGGATAATGAAGATGGTTCTCTAATGAAGATTTATACTTTGAATATTTCTTTCTAGGATGTGCTGGATACCTTATGGATAGAGTAAGGAAGGGGTGTCAACCTGAAGAAAAAGGGAATCTAATGACATTTGGTGTCTAAAGAATGCAGAATTGGGATTTAAAATCAATTGCTACTTTTGGTTTTAACAAGTATTTAACTAATTATCCTATTGGCTGGTGTTCAACTAAGATGATGTCAAATTGTCACTCCAGAAGGCGTAGCTTCTGATGGTTGCAAGAACTCAGAACCAATTTCAATGATCTGTTTGTAACGCCCCATTCTCCTTTTATTATTATTTTCGAATAATTATATGTTATTGTGATCGATTATGTGTTGTTGTACTTTCGTTGTGTTTTGCGTACCTGTGGTAAAGGGTAGTGGCCTTAAGTAGTAGTCTTGGGCGTAGTTGGGGTGTATGGCTAATAACATAGTGATTAGCGGTGCGTTGAGTAAAGTTGATTGGATTATTTTAATTTATCATTTGTTGATTAATTTATTTCATTAATTGAGTGATAATGTTAATATAATAAGGTAATTAAAATAATTAAGAGGTGTAGTGAGTGGAAGGGCTTTATGGTAATTAGGCGAGGATTAAGTGAGGGCAAATAAGGCGATTCATTAATTGGGGTATATGAGATAATTAGAGAGTGAGAGTTCATTATTCTAATTCCACGTGAAAAAGTGAAAGAGGGAGAAGAGCTAGGGCAAGAGGGAGAAAGGGAGAATCCATTGAAGTTAGGAAAGCTCATCAATTTAAGGTAAGGGTGGGATTTTGTTCATCTCTCAAGGGTTAAATGATGTAAGTATTGAAGTAGAAATCACTAAGTTGGATTCCATGGGGTTGAATGAGGGTTTTAAGAAGATTTTGTGATAATATGATTGGAATTGATGAATTAGTCTTGTTTGATATGTTTGGTTGAATTGCAAATGTTAGATGTAGGCTATTGGTGCAAAATCTATAAAAAATTGCTGTTAAAAATCGAGTTTAGTGCAGAAAAATGCAGGTGGTTTGTTGCTGTCATCGCAGGGTTTTGGGCTGCAGAATCGCAGGGCCCGCTTAGCGCGGTCTAGCGAGCTTAGCGCGGTCTGGAGAAATTTTGCCTCTTCGAGGCAGAGAGCTGCACGCTTAGCGTGGGTGGGGCTCGCTTAGCGCGACCTGGGGCTGAAAAATATTATTTTTATCGACTTAAAATTCATGGAAAATATCTGTTTTATATTATATTAATGTTGTGTTGTTGTTGTTGTTGTTGTATGGTGAGCATGTATTGAGGTGTTATGTGCTTGTTTTGTTAATGTTGATGTAATAATGTGAAATGCATGATTGAATGATGTAAAGATGTGTAGTTGTTGTATTGGTGCATTGATGTATGTTTAGATGAATGCATGTTGACTGTTAAATGATGTTGGTATGAAGATGAGTATGCTATGTGGATGCATGAGTTATTGTCGCATGTTGTCATTGATGGTGCATGACATGTGCATAGTTGTGGGATGGCGTGCCCAGGTGGAGTGTTATCGTCTATCCGAATTCCTTGATGGAATTGTTGTTGTTGGTGTGATTGTGTGCCCAGATATGGTGTGAGCAATTACAGTTGTTGGTGCGATCATGAAATAGGGGTCGTACGTGACCATGAAACAGGGGTCGTTGGTGTGATCATGAAATAGGGGTCATACTTGACCATGAAACAGGGGTCGAGAGTTCCGACGGGAACTGTGATCATGAAACAGGGATCGATTTTGGTACCACATACATTGAGTCTAGTCGAGTCTCCTTTGCATTCTCTTGTTGGTTGTGTCGCATGATGGTTGGTATAATTATCGGTGATTGTCTGTGCATAAGTTGAGGTGTGTGATTCTTGTTGGATGTTACGATATGGTGAATAACTTGATGATGTATGCTTTTCTATTTATATCATCTCTCTCTTTCATTGATTTAAGAATCTCACCCCTTCTGTTTGAATGTTGCCTCCACGTGGGTAACGTGCAGGTGATCAGGATTAGTGCGGAGTCTTCTTAGTAAGTGAAGATGAAGTCTTCTATTTTGCTTTGTTGTGTCGGCGTCTGCTCTGATGTGTAACACTGGGGTTTTGGAACGCTTAGTTGTTTTGTTTATTTGGTTGATGTTTAATTGAAGAATTTGGACTAATGTTTTGGTTGATGTTAAACGACTATTTTTCTGCTGCAGATTAAAAGAGTTTTATTTTTGAAAAATGATTTATGTGTACATGTCTATTTCATGAGCAGGTTTTTGTTGAAGTAGCATCCTGAATGCCCTTGTTATTTTAAATTGACTCTGATGTTTTATTATTTTAGTATTATTATGTCGCATGGGTTTAGGGTGTTACATTAGTGGTATCAGAGCAGGTCAGTCCACCCGACCAAGTTGTCGAGTCATTGTCGTGTGATAGTTGTGTAATGTCGATGTCAGTTCCTTAACCATTATGTTCTGTTATTGGTGTATAACAGAAATTTAGAATGGCTGGAAGGAACGATGCTGCGATGGCTGCTGCTTTACAGGTTGTTGCTCAAGCGGTACAGAACCTGCCGCATGCTAATGAGAATGACTAGTTTCGGAAGAACAGACCGCCTACCTTCAAGGGGGGATACGATCCAGATGGAGCACAGACTTGGCTCAAGGAGATTGAGAGAATCTTCTGGGTTATCGAATGTCCTGAAGCGCAGAAGGTGTGGTTAGGTACTCATATGCTAGCTGAAGAGGCTGATGATTGGTGGGTAAGTACCTGTCAATTGTTGGGAGCTGCTGGAGAGGTGATTTTTAGGCTATGTTTAGCAGAGAATTCTTGAGGAAATATTTTCCTGAGGATGTCCGAGGGAAGAAAGAGATAGAGTTCTTGGAACTGAAGCAGGGTAATATGACGGTTACCGAGTATGCTGCTAAATTCTCAGATTTGGCTAATTTTTATCCTCACTACAGTGCGGCGACTGCTGAGTTCTCGAAGTGTGTCAAGTTTGAGAATGGGTTGAGACCTGAGATCAAACACGCAATTGGGTATCAGCGGATAAGAAGGTTTCCTGATTTGGTGGATTGTTACAGGATATTTGAGGAAGATAGCAAGGCTCGATCGACTCACTATAAAGGGTTGGCCGATAGGAGAGGAAAACAACCGGTGAATCCTGGGAAGGCTTATGCAGCTCCCGCTGAGAAGAGTAAACAGAAACATACTAATGGTAAGAAGCCAAGTGGGGGAGGTGCATCTGCTCCTCTCAAGTATTACAGGTGTGGCGAATTGGGTCATCGTGTCAGTGAGTGCACGAGTGATGTGAAGAAATGCTTCAAGTATGGACAGGCAGGACATCTGATTGCTGACTGCAAAGTTAATGTGGTTACTTGTTACAATTGTGGAGAACAGGGCCATATTAGCACTCGTTGTCAGAAACCTAAGCAAGCTTCGACTGGGGGAAAAGTGTTCGCTTTGACGGGAACCCAGACTTCTAGTGATGACAGATTGATCAGAGGTACATGTTATATTAATAATACGCCTTTGATTGCTATTATTGATACTGGTGCTACTCACTCTTTTATTGCTGTTGATTGTGTAAGAAGGCTAGGGCTTGTTGTTTCTCATATGAAGGGGGAAATGGTTGTCGAAACTCCTGCGAAGGGATTGGTGACCACTTCTCTAGTGTGTTTGAATTGTCCGTTATCAATCTTTGGTAAGGAATTTGGTGTAGATCTGATTTGTTTACCGTTGCGAGGTCTCGGTGTGATCTTGGGTATGAACTAGTTAGAGTTCAATCATGTTCATATTAATTGTTTTAATAAGTCGGTTCGATTTCTTACTCCTGAGGAGGAAGGAGAAGATGGTTTTCTGTCTGCTAGAGAATTCAAAGAGCTTTTGGAAGACGAAGCTCAGGTGCTTGCATTGTTTGCATTATTATCAATGGAGAGCAAGTCAGTGATTAATGAGTTACAAGTGGTGCGTGAATTTCCTGAAGTGTTTCCAGATGACATTACTGATGTGCCACCAGAGAGAGAAGTAGAATTTACTATTGATCTTGTCCCTGGTACCAGACCTATTTCTATGGCACTATACAGGATGTCGGCATCAGAATTGTCAGAACTGAAGAAGCAACTGGAAGACTTGTTAGAGAAGAAATTTGTGAGACCAAGCGTATCGCCTTGGGGAGCTCCAGTGTTGTTGGTAAAGAAAAAGGATGGTAGTATGAGGTTGTGCATTGATTACAGACAGTTGAATAAAGTAACGATTAAGAACAAGTATTCATTTCCAAGAATAGATGACTTGATGGATCAGTTAGTGGGTGCACGTATATTTAGCAAGATCGATCTGAGATCGGGATATCATCAGATAAGAGTTAAGGATGAGGATATTCAGAAGACAGCTTTTAGGACTCGGTATGGACATTATGAATATGTGGTGATGCCGTTCGGGGTTACTAATGCCCCTGGTGTGTTTATGGAATACATGAATAAGACTTTTCATGCTTACTTGGACCAGTTTGTAGTTGTCTTTATCGACGACATTCTGATATATTCTAAGTCAGAAGACGAACATGCTGAGCATTTGCGAGTTGTGTTGCAAGTGTTGAAAGAGAAGAAGCTTTATGCCAAGTTGTCCAAGTGCGAGTTTTGGCTGAAAGAGGTGAGTTTCCTTGGTCACGTTATTTCCAGTGATGGTATTGCGGTGGATCCATCTAAGATAGATGCAGTTCTACAGTGGGAAGCTCCGAAGTCAGCGACTGATATTAGAAGCTTTTTGGGTTTAGCTGGTTATTATCGTCGGTTTATAGAAGGCTTTTCGAATTTGGCACTTCTGTTGACACAGTTGACCTGCAAGGGTAAAGCATTTGTATGGGACATTCATTGTGAGAAGAGTTTCATTGAGCTGAAGAAGAGATTGACTACAGCACCGGTGTTGATTTTGCCAGAACCAGATGAACCGTTTGTACTGTACTGTGATGCTTCGTTGATGGGTTTGGGAGGTATGCTAATGCAGGATGGTAAGGTTGTGGCTTATGCTTCACGACAGTTGAGGGTACATAAGAAGAATTATCCGGCTCATGATATAGAGTTAGCTGCAGTAGTTTTTGCATTGAAGATTTGGAGGCATTATCTCTTTGGTTCTAGATTTGAAGTGTATAGTGATCATAAGAGCTTGAGGTATCTGTTTGATTATAAGGAATTGAATATGAGGCAAAGAATATGGTTAGAATTCTTGAAGGACTATGATTTTGGCTTGAATTATCATCCCGGAAAAGCTAATGTGGTGGGTGATTCTTTGAGTCGAAAGACATTGCATATGTCTGCTATGATGGTGAAAGAATTGGAATTGATTGAACAATTCAGAGATATGAGTTTGGTTTGCGAGCAGACACCTTATAGTGTGATGTTGGGAATGTTGAAAACTAATAACGAGTTTCGGAACAGTATCAGAGAGGGCCAGAAGTTGGACGTGAAATTTGTGGATTTGATGGTTGGGAATGATCAGATCGAGAACAACGAGTTTAGAATGGACGAACAAGGTGTGTTGAGATTCCATGACAGGATTTGTATTCCTGATGACGCTGAGATGAAAAGGATGATTTTAGAGGAGAGTCATAGGAGTATCTTGAGTATTCATCCAGGAGCTACAAAGATGTATCAGGATTTGAAAAAGATATTTTGGTGGCCTGGATTGAAGCGTGGTGTGGCACAGTTTGTGTATGCGTGTCTGACTTGTCAAAAGTCAAAAGTGGAACATCAGAAGCCTGCTGGTTTGATGAAACCGTTGGACATCCCGGAGTGGAAATGGGATAACATTTCGATGGATTTCATGACAGGGTTGCCTATTACGCCGAGAGGACATTACTCCATTTGGGTAGTAGTGGACAGACTGACGAAGTCGGCACATTTCATTCCGATTAATATCAATTTTCCACTGTACAAGTTGGCAGAGATTTATATCCGAGTGATTGTGAAGTTGCATGGTGTGCCGTTGAGTATTGTGTTGGATAGAGATCCGAGATTCACTTCCAGATTTTGGGAGAGTTTGCAAGGAGCATTGGGGTCGAATCTTAGGTTGAGTTCAACTTATCATCCGCAGACAGATGGACAAATAGAGAGGACTATACAATCTTTAGAGGATTTGTTGAGAGCTTGTGTACTTGAGCAAGGAGGTACTTGGGATAGTCATTTGCCGTTGATCGAGTTTACTTATAATAATAATTATCATTCTAGTATCGAAATGGCGCCTTTTGAAGCGTTGTATGGTCGAAGATGTCAGACGCCTTTGTGTTGGCATGAGTCTGGTGAGAGCGTAGTGCTTGGACCCGAGATTGTTCAACAGACTACGGAGAAGGTGAGGTTGATCCGTGAGAAGATGAAAGCTTCGCAGAGTAGGCAGAAAAGCTATCATGATAAGCGAAGAAAAGATCTGGAGTTTCAGGAAGGAGACCATGTGTTTTTGAGAGTCACTCCGGTGACTGGTGTTGGACGTGCTTTGAAGTCGAGGAAGCTTACTCCTAGATTTATTAGTCCGTATCAGATTTCGGCAAGAGTTTGACTTGTTGTATATAGAGTGGCATTGCCGTCGCGTTTGTCGAATTTGCATGATATGTTCCATGTTTTGCAGCTTCGGAAGTATGTTCCGGATCCGTCGCATGTGATTCTAATGGATGACGTGGAAGTGAGAGATAATCTCATAGTCAAGGCCTTGCCGGAGCGTATTGATGATCGCGAGGTGAAGCAGTTGAGGGGCAAGGAGATTGTTCTCGTGAAGGTAGTATGGGGAGGTGCTGTCGGTGGGAACATGACTTGGGAATTGGAGAGTAAGATGCGAGAGTCGTATCCGAGTTTGTTTGTGTCAGGTAAATTTTCGAGGACGAAAATATTCTAATTGGGGGAGAGTTGTAACGCTCCATTCTCCTTTTATTATTATTTGCGAATAATTATATGTTGTTGTGATTGATTATGTGTTGTTGTACTTTCGTTGTGTTTTATGTACCCGTGGTGAAGGGTAATAGCCTTAAGTAGTAGGTCTTGGGCGTAGTAGGGGTGTATGGCTAATAACATAGAGATTAGCGATGCGTTGAGTAAAGTTGATTGGATTATTTTAATATATCATTTATTGACTAATTTATTTCATTAATTGAGTGATAATGTTAATATAATAAGGTAATTAAAATAATTAAGAGGTGTAGTGAGTGGAAGAGCTTTATGGTAATTAGGCGAGGATTAAGTGAGGGCAAATAAGGCGATTCATTAATTGGGGTATATGAGAGAATTAGAGAGTAAGAGTTCATTATTCTAATTCCACGTGAAAAAGTGAAAGAGGGAGAAGAGCTAGGGCAAGAGGAAGAAAGGGAGAATCCATTGAAGTTAGGAAAGCTCATCACTTTAAGGTAAAGGCGGGATTTTTTTCATCTCTCAAGGGTTAAATGATGTAAGTATTGAAGTAGAAATCACTAAGTTGGAATCCATGGGGTTGAATGAAGGTTTTAAGAAGATTTTGTGATAATATGATTGGAATTGATGAATTAGTCTTGTTTGATATGTTTGGTTGAATTGCAAATGTTAGATGTAGGCTATTGGCGCAAAATCTATGAAAAATTACTGTTAAACATCGAGTTTAGTGCAGAAAAACGCAGGTGGTCTGTTGTTGTCATCGCAGGGTTTTGGGCTGCATAATCGCAGGGCTCGCTTAGTGCGGTCTAGCGCGCTTAGCGCGGTCTGGAGAAATTTCGTCTCTTCGAGGCAGAGAGTTGCGCGCTTAGCGTGGGTGGGGCTCGCTTAGCGTGACCTGGGGCTGAAAAATATTATTTTTATCGACTTAAAATTCATGGAAAATATCTGTTTTATATTATATTAATGTTGTGTTGTTGCTGTTGTATGGTGAGCATGTATTGAGGTGTTATGTGCTTGTTTTGTTGGTGTTGATGTGATAATGTGAAATGCATGATTGAATGATGTAAAGATGTGTAGTTGTTATATTGGTGCATTGATGTATGTTTAGATGAATGCATGTTGACTGTTAAATGATGTTGGTATGAAGATGAGTATACTATGTGGATGCATGAGTCGTTGTCGCATGTTGTTATTGATGGTGCATGACATGTGCATAGTTGTGGGATGGCGTTCCCATGTGGGGTGTTATCGTCTATCCGAATTCCTTGATGGAATTGTTGTTGTTGGTGTGATTGTGTGCCCAGATTGGGTTTGAGCAATCACAGTTGTTGGTGTGATCATGAAATAGGGGTCATACGTGACCATGAAACAGGGGTCGTTGATGTGATCATGAAATAAGGGTCATACTTGACCATGAAACAGGGGTCGAGAGTTCCGACGGGAACTGTGATCATGAAACAGGGATCGATTTTGGTAGCACGTGCATTGAGTCTAGTCGAGTCTCCTTTGCATTCTCTTATTGGTTGTGTCGCATGATGGTTGGTATAATTATCGGTGATTGTCTGTGCATAAGTTGAGGTGTGTGATTCTTGTTGGATGTTACGATATGGTGAATAACTTGATGATGTATGCTTTTCTATTTATATCATCTTTCTCTTTTGTTGATTTAAGAATCTCACCCCTTCTGTTTGAATGTTGCCTCCACGTGGGTAACGTGCAGGTGATCAGGATTAGTGCGGAGTCTTAGTGAGTGAAGATGAAGTCTTCTATTTTGCTTCGTTGTGTCGGCGTCTGCTCTGATGTGTAACACCGGGGTTTTGGAACGCTTAGTTTTTTTGTTTATTTCGTTGATGTTTAATTGAAGAATTTGGACTAATGTTTTGGTTGATGTTAAACGACTATTTTTCCGCTGCAGATTAAAAGAGTCTTATTTTTGAAAAATGATTTATGTGTTACATGTCTATTTCATGAGCAGGTTTTTGTTGAAGTAGCATCCTGAATGCCCTTGTTATTTTAAATTGACTCTGATGTTTTATTATTTTAGTATTATTATGTCGCGGGGGTTTAGGGTGTTACACTGTTCACTGGAAAAGGAACTGATGTTCAACCAGATGTTGGGACATCTTTCCAGAAGATTATGTGTGGATTTTTGTTGATCTAATGAGTGAAATACATGGACAAAGGAGCATTGTGGCATATGTTCTAGTTGCTAAACAAATGTGTGATGACCAAATGTGTTTGGAATCCTTTTCAGATTGGTCTTGAAGATACATTTGGTATGCAGTCTAGGAAGGGTATATCCAATCATCTTGGTATGTACAGGCTGGATGTTAGAAGTGAAGATTGTCACGTGATCGTCCCGATGAACATTCGTTGGGTCAATTTATTTCCAATCTAAGCGTATAGGGATACAAAATCTATGTTCTTGTATAGGAGTTTGGGTTCAAACTACTAGTGGAGGTCTGTAAAGACATCTCTACTAGAGTCTGTGTCTATTTGGTTTGGTTCTGGTGTAGAATCTAATCTTGTGTGGATGATCGAATAATTATGGAGGTTGTCATCAGGGTATTTGTTCCTTCCTTGAAAAGGACTGGTTGTTGGCCTTCTTTCATATGTTAAGGATGGAGGTTGTTTACTCAAACTTGTTTTCATGGTCAAGTCTATGAGAACATGGAACTCTTGTTCTGATTTTATGGAAAGTTCATTCAAGGTGGGATAGTATCTGGAAGTCAGTGATCAAATGTTCTAACATTGGAATGAACACCAGGATGCTCATGTTGTAGTCTTTTGTGTGCATTAGGGTTGTAACATCCTGCATAGGCTGGTCTTCTTAAGAGTGGTTACTCTCCAACTATACGGCTATTTCCAAAGTCTATCTCAACCTGTTAGGATCATGTAATAGCTAAAAGCTCAAGGGAGTTGCTGATTACTTGGTGTTTTCATATCTTATTTTTAGAGTCTCATCTAAGATGATTGGATATGAGTGTTCCACAGTTATGTCTGAGGTAAGGGGATGTTAGTACTGGAAGTTTCAGTTATGTTTCATCTTGATCAAGGACATGGTGGAAGATATTCTGATTGGTCACTTATGGTGGAAGGTGGTTTTTGAGTGTGACTCAAGAAACTATCTGCTCAAGCATGTTGCTCTAGGCTTATGATGTCATCACCTGTTGAAACATTAGCCCTTGCTAGTACTAATGTACTGTGTCTTATGTTGGACTGTGCAAGGTGGAGTTTTGTAGGAAAGAAGACTGTAGGGCAGAGGGTAAGCAGACCTTGCTGAGGAGTCTGTTTAGATTGAGATATCTGAACTTTGTGCTTCTGGGTTGAAGCTTCATGAGGCTCGTAAGAGTTTATTTCTCTATGTGGTATTCTTACTTCTGTGATGGTTTGTGATCTACTGCATTTGTGACCTGTTGTGATTCTCACGTGTTCCTTGCTAATGGAAGTATGAGAATGGTAAGTTCAGTGTTTAGTGGTTCAAGAATATATGTCATGTCTTCTCTGGTTGATCCTGATGTCATAAATGATGTTGGAACATCATCCATGGTTTTGGTTGTTCTTAGAGGTTGACTGAGGTTGACTTTCAGTCTTGGAGCTATATCTATTCATGGTTGAGTATGGTGTAGAGCTATGATACACTTCGAGCATACTAACGTGTCTGTCGAATAAATATTGCAAGTATACAGTTGTTCATGTAGTTTTAAATAAGGTTGTCGATCCCACAGGGACGGGATAATCAAACTAATGCAATCTATAGTTGCAGTGTAAAGCTAAGGTTGAGGATTAACATGTTTTAAACGGAAAGAAAGAATTACTAATTCTAGAGGTTTTAAGAAATAACAATAAAAACGAGTCTGGAATATGGATTCCGCGTACCTGAGGGGCTTGTAGAAGTCGGGTGCTAATTACGACTGAACTTCGTTCCTTAGAAAGTACTAACTTAAAGACTCCATCTCACACTCTCGTGCTATCGACAAGAACCACACCTTTTAACCACATGATTTTGCTATCGCTCGTCCGTTTTAATTGAAAAGCGTATTTTGAAAGTTAATGAAATTCTAAACGATGCCTAGTTTCAACTATCAGTTCATCCCTCATACTCTCGCGCTGTCGGTCCAAACTTAGTATATTCCTCACTCTCGTGTTGGAATAATAAAGCGTGAAAATTAGAAACAAAGACCAAAACTAACATACATTCAAATAATTTCGCACCTAAGTTTTCTACGGAGTCCCGTCGGTAACGACGGTCCTCATACGCCGAACTTAGATAAATTTAACAAGACATGGTATTTTTTATTGCAAACATATTAACGGTAGTTAGAATCAAAACTAACATTGCATACAAAATAAATTAAATTCAAATGCAAAGTAAAAATAAGAAATAACCTGTAAAATAAAAATTCAGAATTGTATTGCAAATAATGCCGACAAACTTGTTCGGAATTCAAAATACAACAATGAAAAGAAAATTACAATGAAATTGCGACAATTCCTCGATGTGAGTAATTTCCGCTTTGAAAGTGAATATATGCCTAAAAATCTAAATGGAATTTGGACAGAGCTTCCGCGTGTAAAGTCGAGTCGTCGGCACATGACCAGAGGGTCCTATATAATAGAAAATCCAGATGAAAACTGCCCAGGTTGTGCTCTTGAGTGGAAGGAAAAGTGGGCTGAAATAACTACCTAAGACAGTTGAAGAATTTGAATTCTGCAACTGTGCTGCTATGGCGAGTACCACCAGGCCATGGCGAACGCCATGGTCTTTCTCCTTTTATATATGTGGCAGACTGATATATGGCAAACGCCACATGGTTATGGCGAACCCCATATCAGTAAAATAGCCAGAATTGATCTTCTTTGTTGCATTTTCCTTTCCTTTTGCTCTTTTTCGGCTTCTCTCCCGATTCCGCAACAGATGAAGCTGTCAACTGCAAAACACACAAAACATAGTAAAATGCAAATAAAACTCGAATAAAAATAGACGAATCATATGCGCAATGAGCCTAAAAATACGATACAATTTCTCATTATCAAGCTACTGGTCAAGACTGTGTGGATTCTGGTGATAGGTTCTGCTGGAAGTATCACTAGAAAATATTGTATTAAGTTGAAGGTGTATCACTCTTCATATAGAGAAGGGGTCTGGTGTCTTTCAAGAGTGGTTGACATTTTGTCTAACCAAGAAACTAAGAGAATGTGTATATCTCTTTCGTGGATGTGAGCATTCCATATTTGATTGGATTTACTCTCAAGAACAAAGTTATTTATAGCTGTAAAATTCAAGAGGAATTTGTACAGTGTATGGATGTGTTTAGTGGGAGAGTGATCAATGGTGTTATTTGGTCTCAGTCCAAAGTTTTTTTTATGGTACAATGAGTGTGGTCATGGTAATTTTCTCATTTATGAGCATAAAGATGCTCATGTGATTCTTGTGAGGATGTGATGACAGGCATGATGTCTTGACATCATGGTGTGTTGATTTTGTGGCTTTGTCAGTTCTGCATGAAAGGTTGAGCTGCTAAGGCTACTGAATGATATCAACTGTGTTCTTAATTCTTAGGAGATACTTGAGAAATAAGATTGGATTTTGTCGGGGAGAATTTATTTTTCTCTACAGAATGAGTTAAGGATCATGGGAGTCCTTGTTGGGATTTTTTTTAAGAATCTGTGACTATGCCTCAGAGGCTATAAAAGTGAATAGACAAAGTCTGGCCAGATGCCAGAACATTGTTTAGGACTTATGGTTATTTCCAAGAATGTTTATTTAAACGGTGTTCCTTGGACATTGGAGAGAGTGCCTAAAATAAGGCGTGTTAAACATGTGTCTTGGTACATGCGCATTCCTTGGACGGTTCTACCCTAAAGTTGAAACAGTCAAATCCTAGTTGGGCGGTGCACAGTCATTTATGCTGAAGTTACCTAACTAAATTTATTTCTTCATTGAATTGTTCTTTGATAACTTCCATGGATCGTTAATTCCTAGAGAAACTGCTTGGGTATTTAAAGGGTTCGATGCTTCTTGGTTCTCAGGTTGTGTTTCTTTTGCTGGGTTATGTCTTCATGGATTTTGTCCGTGTTTGGGTAAGTACCATGTGGGTCTGGAACTGTGTTGGTTACTTTTGCCAATTTTTGGCTAAAAAGGGGGAGAATAGGTGTGTATTCATCTCGGTTATGTATTGGATAACTGATATCCTTTTTGGTGTGGAGTCCATTCTTGCAGTTGTTTTGCAAGGATGTTAGATGGGATGTTTTAACATTCTGTCTGAGTCTCAGGTTCTTTTATGAGTCTTTCTTTTGTGTCCTGTGATCTGAGTTATGAACACAGTTGTGTCATGTGTTCTGAGTCACCCGGAGTTGCAGGTTGCTCCCCTGAGTCCTCATCTGGATAATTCAGGTTGGTGTTTGGTTGCTCCAGGGAAACGTCTATTGGTTCTGGGTTTGCGGGGGAGCTGTTTGTATCTTCTTCCTCATGTACAGGAAGAATGAAAGCTTTCAACATAAGGGAGACAAGAGTCATCCGACTGAAATGACTTCAGGACTTTCTACTCCCTCTCTCCTTAGCATCCTGGGTTTATTGTGCAAAAGGTGTTTTACCCTAAATTTATCAAAAGAGGGAGATTGAAGACTCTAAAAGATTTGACTAAATTTTGGTAAAACATGGTGTCAAACAAGATGGAATATGCTGAAAGAAGACATGTCAGATAAGATGTCCTAGCTTATGGACTCGACATCTTGGTCTGATATAGGAGGTTGTTGCAGATCTGGTCCAAGATTTAATGAGCAATCAGAACATGGATCAAGGGATAATTAAATAAATATTTTGAAGCCTATGGATAGTTGAAGATTATAAAAGGACGACCAAGACCTAGGGTAGAATAAGAATTCTTATTAAGACCTTTGTAAAGTAGAAAATAAGGATTTAGGGTTTTGAGAGTCGGTATTTTCTTGTGTTGTAAGTTATCCTTTGTATCGTTTGATGCATTGTGGTAGACATAGTTTTACAGATTCAGAAACCTGTAGGTAGTGGATTGTGTATTGTTCTTGGATGAAGCTTTTAAGCAAATTCAAGAGTTATTGTTAGTCAAGAGTCGTGATTGAATATTGTATTGGCAGGAGTGTCTTTCAATTGAACAGATTGATGCAGTTGCCGGAGGTTGTAACTGTTAGATATCACTGAGGTGATTTAGGAATTGAGATGGGTTTCCCTTGTCTAGATGGTGATTTCTAGGTAGAATTGTACTGAGTAGGGATTAAGTGAGGAGTTGTAAATGGGGGAGTTTAGCTCTAAATTAATACTACTAATAGTGAATTCATTCCTGGCTTGGTATCCCCCAGATGTAGGTGTTATTGTTCACCGAACTGAGTCATCATATCTTCGTGTTATTTATCATTCTATTATGTATAATTCAATATGTTCTCTTGATCAGAAGTTTATGTCTTGACTGGTGTTGAAATATCTGTCACGACATTGTTTTTAACCTGCAGTTTTTTTAATGTTTTTGTTCTGTCCTTGTTCAGTTTTAGTAGAGATCAATGCCTCGATATCTCTTAGGACATCTGTGATATGCATGCCAGAAATTCACCTGTTAAGAGGGAGGTTGTTCAACTCTTAGCCAAATTTAAATTCATGAGCTCTCGTACCATGATTACATTTAGAACAGAGAAAAGACAATAAGATAGACAAATATATGTTAATTTTGGATTATTTACCCATATACTTTCTTACGTCATTATTTTTCCTTTTTGCAAAGAAAATGTATTCCATCCGTCTAGCTAAAAGAAAGCATCGCCTTGCCAAGAATAAGGCTAAGTGGAAGGAACAAGGGACAGACAACCCCAAGAGTCGTTTAGGCATCCTTGTTATGAAAGAAAGCAAGAGACATGTTTTAGGCAATGACCCCAACGAGCCTCGCCCCTTAAAAATCCAGAAGTAAGGCAGAAGCTCTTACCCAACCCCAAAGGATAATGAAACTATAGCCCATGATAAGGACATAGTAGTTGAGTATTCTTCACCTATTAGGGATGACTCACCCCCTCAATCCTCTATATGTACTAATCCAACATTTGACATCATAAAATTTACTAGTGTATGACTTACTTTTCTTGAAGACTTCCCTGGATAATATTATGTCATCTATAACATGGCATCTCATAACTTTTTAGCCTTTATGGGAAATCACTTTCTAAGGATCATGTTGATGGAGTGAGTCCATTGTGAGAACCACACCCAAGTCATAGATGAGTTGAAATACAAGCTCTCCATTTCCATGGGAAACCTCACTAAAGGGTGTGAGATAGTGAGGAAAGTGGTCAAAGAGAAGGAGGATATGAAAGCCAACTTCAAAATGAGGGTGTTAGAGGCCCAGGGTCTCTTCGTCTTAGAGAAGAGCCTGAAGAAGTCTATCGAGAAAGCCTTCCGCTCTCAAAAGAAGCTGGAGGTGGAGTTGTCCACACTTAAGAATCAATTAGTGGACACTTCTGCCAGTATTTTGAGCGGGCAAAGAAGCAGACAACCTTCCTCTACTATGAGTTGCACCTGAGTTAAATGGATATATTCAAAGTTGTATATGAAGGCCAATTAAGGGAACAAGAAGAGGTGTCACATCAAAACGAGTGTGGCATATCTTCTAATGGTAATGTCTAGGCTTAACCTCATAGTGACAAGGCGAGGGAGGAGAAAACTCCCAATGAGGATTCTTCTCTTTGTGACTTATTTTCTTAACCACGCCCTTAGGGGATTTTGTAATCATGTCCACTGAGTTTTTTAGTAATGATTAATGGTGTCATGAAGGGTTTTTCTCGTACTTTTACTGCTTGAGACTTAATTAACTAAATGGTGGGTTTATATGCATTTGTTTATTTATCTCATGTGAACTATTTTAGAATACCTTCAACAATAGGGTTCTTGACATTGTAAAGTTCAATAGAATGACAAAGATTACTCCATGAGGATCCAACATGAATAATTCCCTCATGTGCGGAAAGGATTTCTCCATGAGGATCCAACATAAAGAATTGCCTAGTGGGCAGCAAGGATTCCGCCATGAGAATCCACCATAAATAATTGGCTCACGTGCGATAAAGATTCCACCATGAGGATCCATCATAAATAATTTCCTCCCGGGTGGTAAGGATTCCTTAATGAGGATCCAACATAAATAACTGCCTTGTGTGTTACAAGAATTCCTCCATGAGGATCCAAGATATATAATCGACTCTTGGGGGCGGTATTAACATAATTCTCAACTTCAGTCCTCAATTCCTACAAAAACAATAGCAACAATTTTACAAAATTCATGTAATCACAAGGGGCGTATCATTAAAAAGCCATGTTCTTTACTATAAAACAAGGGAAAATAATACCCCAAATTGAAATAAAGAATGTATTAACATAAACCATACAATCAGCAGAGGTGATACCTTGCCTTAACAATCCAAACAATAAATTTAAACTAAACGAAACATGGCATAACTCCTAAAGAAATCAATGGCCTCTTTGTACACTAACTTCAAGCTCCTATGGAGCATTACAACCAGATATTCATCAACGAGAGCTATCTTTTGTGATTTTACTTCTAGCTTTAACTCTATAACATTTATTTCATGTGCATCTGGATATTAGGCGT
The DNA here is from genome assembly GCA_022829125.1 of Lathyrus tuberosus. Classification (NCBI taxonomy): domain Eukaryota; kingdom Viridiplantae; phylum Streptophyta; class Magnoliopsida; order Fabales; family Fabaceae; genus Lathyrus; species Lathyrus tuberosus. The sequence continues at coordinate 1,266,415 of JALAZF010000031.1, read as the reverse complement.
GGATCATGACCATAATAACCCTCTCCAGCTTTAAAATATACAAATAACACCTCATGGTTGTATCTTGGTCCCCTTTGTTAATTTCAACATACCCGTTGGGTAGCAGGTACTTCATATGTAAGTATAATGTAGACAGGGTGGCTCTGAGCTAGTTGAAAGAAGACTACCCTATGATCATGTTATATGAATAAGGCATATTTATACCGAGATATCTTACCATTATCATTTTTACACTCTCCTCATCCCCAAACACGGTCTTCAGGTTGATGTAACCCTTTACATGCACTTGTTCAGTTGTGAATCCTACTAGTGAGCCTCGAAAAGCATTGAGGCCAATCTAATCTAGGTCAAGCCTTTCAAAAGCATCATAGTATAAGGTATTTATAGAGCTTCCCTTATCAACCAATGTTTTTTTAATCTCCCAGTCATCACACCTTAAGGCTATGGCCATGGGGTTGTTATCATGCAGATGGATGGCTGATGGGTCCCTAATAAAAAAGTTGATCTTAAAATAAAAAGTTTAATTCTTTATTGAGTCAGGGATGGAGGGCGAGCCTTCTACAGTCAAAACTTGGTGTGCATACCTTCTACGGGAAAAGCTAGTTTCCCCACCTCATGAGAACCCTCATGTTATAATGTTAAGGGTGTGACACATGAACATGTCTTTGCCTCCCTTGCCTGGTGCATTTGCCCTTCTTGAGTCTGTTAGAAAAAGGCAATTGATCTAGAAGGGGGGTTGAATAGATCACTTCTTTTTAAATGTGAGTCGGCGCTGAAATTTGTTTTTAAAATTATTTTGCGGAAGCGGCCGAGGATAATTCGTCTACACGAACCGAGTTATTGAGAGGATCGTATATACGTAAGCCAAATGGAACGAAAGGCTCGAAGAGAAAAATTAGAATCGCAACTTAACAATTAATCAATTTTCCAAAAGCATTTAACAAGGTGAAATCTCCAATGAGCAGTTAAAGATTAAACCAAACTTGACAATATATCAAACACCTTGTATGCTTTCAATCTATCGAGCACTTGGAGTGAGTAAAACTCCAAGTTAAGCCTTCTATTATAGTTGATGCAGAATTTTCACTACACACAATTCAAAATGATTATGCAATGATTTTCAAATTAATTTTCTGCACAAAACTATACCAGAATTTTTGTTGATCGATTGAATGATTACAAGCGTAAACAGTTCAAAATATAAATGAGATAAGGAACAGGAAACGATACCAGGTTTATTTAGGCAGTTCCCCTTTCGTTCTCGCTTCAGGTACGTCTGCCCCAATTCTAAAAACTAGAATTGAGATATCTATAACTTGTTTGCAAATGTTTTTACAAGAGAAAACTTAGCTATCCCACATTCAACAACACTTCGTTGATGTAGATACTTTGTCTTCTCTTCCCTTGATTCGCACTTGTTGGAAGAACCTCCGTTTACCGTTACTAGATTGCAAGAACACACAGGTCTTCAATCACCTTCACTCAGCTGATTCTGATCCACACACAGTTCGATCCTTAAACCTTGTTGCACAATCCTCCGATTACTGCTACTAGATCGACAAAACCTTCCGTTCTTTGATCACCTTCGCTTGGTTGAATTCAATGCACACAAGATCTGATCCAAAAACCCCAAAATCCAATTGATCTTGGAGGACAAAACCCTAGAGGTTTTATTCAAGAACAAACCCACTGAAACACTCACCCCAAACCAAGATACAACTCTATGCTTTGGACGTTATCACTTCATGATGCAGAAAATCAACAAAAATGATTATGTATATTTGTTGTAAAAGGTGCAAGATGAAGATGAAAGTGATGTGAGAAAAAGTTTCAATGTATTTCTTTCACTTGTTCTTGTTTTTGTAAAAAAATGAGGAACCAACTATATATATGATGCAAGGACCAACAGAAAAAATAACAGCATTTTGAACAAAGAAGAAAACCAGAAAAATTTGTCACTTACAGCGAGCGGTCGACCATTCCTTGAAGAGTGTTAGCCTGCACTAACTCGTGGAGAGACCTGTGCAAATTGGACGACCAAGCGTCGACCGCTGCAAGGACCATACGTCGACGCATGGCTGCTAAAAATGCACAATGAGAAATCCAAAAGTGTGCGACAACCGCAGGGTAGGCGTGCGCTTGCTCGAGCGAGACACACACACTTTCCACCTATTGTGAGTCGACCGAACCCAAATCTAGGTTGACTCAAACCTCAAAAATACTCAAAAAATTAGTTTTTTGACACAATTTTAACTACATAGGCACACTTTATACATTCCTAATACTAGTATCATGATCACCAATATTTAATGGATATGCAAGACTCCACCATGTATTTAGACTCATGATTATGCAATGCAAAAATGAAATGCCGACACCAATGAGATGACACCGTCCAAATTACAAACTACTAACCCTCACATACATTTTGACATCATTAAAATAAAGCTCAAATGAGAGGCACCTTGCCCTCACATAATCCCCCGTTTTTATGATGGCAAAATCTTCAGCTTGTTTTGTAATTTGAATCTCATCCTCCCCCTAACTGTGTGAATTCCTCTTAGATTTAATCTTTGCTGCTTGTAGATGTCCTTCTCCCCCTTTGACAACATCAAAAAGAGAAAAAGACTATGGTCAAAAAAACATATCATATACTTATGGATACACTCAACATCTTGCAAACAAGATACATTAACAAACATTCACATAGAATGATGATAATGTGGAAAATTAGATGGATAAATAAGGCACAAGAGATGCATACATATAGACTCAACATACATTCCATAATAATTCAAATGTCAACATAATGCAAAAGCAAACCAAGTACATAATCAAAATGCAAGCAAATAACAAGTCATACAAGCCAAAAACTAGATATAACATGCGTCAAACTATGATCCTATCTCTCAGGGTCTCCTCCCCCTAAAGTGATGGCCACGTCCTCGAAAATAGGGGTCTTGAGGTGGAGGAAGATGAACAGTATGAACCATTGATGATCAAGATGACTAGACTGAAAACCCTTGGTTATTATGTAGACAAAACCTTTGAACACCTCTTGGATTGTAAGATTTGTTGGATTTGAAGATAGTTATTGCAATGGGTTTTTAGGGTTTGAGATTTTAAGGAGAGGAAAAGAGAGAGATGAGGAAACAATAGAATTAAAGTTTTATGACATGCACTTGGAAAATGAAAGAAGAAAAATTATGATGTAGTCAATTTTCCTTACAAATGAAACGGCACGCGTCTTCCCGAGAAAAGAAGAGTCAGAATTCGTCAGTGATGCGTCGACCGAAATAGGTCATGCATCAGTGCACGCTGAGAGAATTTTGAAAATTTCAAAACTTTAACGGGATGCGTCGACCATAGGTCAGCGTGCGCTGACCCGCGCCTACATTTGAGAAAAATGATCTTTCTTGAGTCGACCCATGCCATATTTAGGTCGACTCAAACCAGCATAAAATGGAAAAATGCATATTTTGAGCTACTAATGCAACAAGTAATGATAAATAACACACTATACACATGCCAATACTCACAAATGGATCAACAATACATTTAATCATGAATAAAACATCAATTTAAACCACATTTTGGCCATAATAATTCACAAACATAATTGATCAAGAATAGGATTTCTAGGAGGGAACGATATTATCTCCGACGATTGATGATGGATGCCCTCACATATAGGTTGATCTTATCACTTATTGTTAGTTAAAAGAAATAAAGACAAGCATAGAATAGAGCATGCAATCATATAATCAAACTTAATCCGAGATATCGAGAGCACCAAGTTCCCTACGGATATTAAAGAAAGGCTCTGTCGTAAGAAGTTTAGTGAAAATGTCCGCAAGTTGATTCTTAGAATCAACATGCTCAAATACCACATCACTTTTCTCTACATGATCCCTAAGAAAATGATGCCTTACTTCTATATGTTTTGTGCGAGAATGTAATACCGGGTTTTTGGTTAGGTTAATGACACTTGTATTATCACACAAAATAGGAATACGTTCAAGTTGAGTATTATAGTCGAGTAATTGTTGCTTAAGCCATAAGACTTGAGCGCAACAACTACTAGCCGCAACGTATTCCACCTCGGTTGTTGACAAAGCAACAAAAACCTGCTTTTTGCTATGCCAGCTCACTAAGGAATTCGAGAAAAAGTGACAAGTACCACTTATACTTTTCCTATCCTATTTGTAACCGGCAAAGTCGGAATCGGAATAGCTAACCAAAGAACAATCGCTTCCTTTGGAGTACCAAAGCCCATACTTTGGAGTACCACATAGATACCTAAGTATGTGCTTTACAACTTTTAAATGAGACTCCTTAAGACATGATTGGTACCTAGCACACATGCAGACACTAAACATGATATCTGGTCGAGATGCGGTAGGCTAAAGTAGAGAGCCAATCATACCTCTATATCTCTTGACATCTACATCCTTACCCGTTTCATCTCGACTCAACATGACACACGTAGGCATCGGAGTGTCAATCGCTTTTGAGCTAGCCATGTCGAAGCGCTTGAGTAACTCAAGACAATACTTTATCTGGCTCACGAACATTCCTTCATCGAGTTGCTTGATTTGCAATCCGAGGAAATAGTTAAGCTCCCCCATCATGCTCATCTCGAACTCTCCCTGCATTAACTTAGAAAACTCTTTGACCATATTTGTGTTAGTAGACCCAAAAATAATATCGTCTACATATACTTGAACCAAAATTTGGTGTTTTCCTTGTCGTTTAATGAAAAGAGTTGTGTCGACCTTTCCTCTAGAGTACACTTGATCAAGTAGAAATTTGCTAAGACGCTCATACCAAGCCCTAGGGGCTTGTTTGAGACCGTACAAATCATGTTTTAATTTGTAAACGTGATCGGGATACTCATGGAACTCAAATCCATGAGGTTGGGCAACATAAACCTCTTCATTAATATAACCGTTAAGGAATGCACTTTTAACATCCATTTGAAATAATTTGAAGTTTTTAGCACATGCATAGGCAAGCAGTAGGCGTATAGCCTCGAGTCGGGAAACAGGCGCATAAGTTTCCTCATAGTCTATGCCTCCCTCTTGGTTATACCTTTGCACAACCAAGCGCGCTTTATTTCTAGTTATAACTCCATTTTCGTCGAGCTTGTTCCTAAACACCCATCAGGTGTCGATTACTCGATGGCCTCGCGGAGGAGGGACAAGGTCCTAAACTTCATTTCTTTTAAATTGATTCAACTCCTCTTGCATTGACAAAAGCCAATGTTCATCGAGTAAGGCCTCTTTTGAGTTTTTAGGCTCAACTTTCGAAACGAAAGTGGAGTAATAACAGAAGTTACTTAGCTTGGAATGAGTTGTTACTCCCTTTGAGATGTCATCGAGAATCTTGTCGATAGGATGGTCTTTGGAAGACTTCTAAGCTGGAGGAAGGTCATCTTTATTAGACGGATGGTCCTCCTCACTCTTTACTGATTGGTGATCTTTTTCCTCCTCAACATGCACTGCTTCAGGTTGACCAGTCCCTTTATCAGTGTCCTCGAGTATGTCTTCAGAAGATACACCTGCACCATGAAAAAAACTACCTTTTCCAACATTTTTCGGATAAGACTCATCAAAAGTAACATGAACCGACTCCTCAACAGTAAGTAACCTCTTATTGTAAACCCTATATGCCTTACTTGACTGAGAATATCCAAGAAAAATACCCTCGTCGGCCTTAGCATCAAACTTACCAAGTGTCTCTTTACCATTATTCAACACGAAACACTTATAACCAAAAATGAGGAGGTGAGATACATTGGGCTTTCTCCCTTTTAAAAGCTCATATGGTGTCTTGTTTAGAATAGGATGGATGAACACCCTATTCAAAACGTAACAAGCCGTACTTGTCGGGTTGGCCCAAAAGTATTTTGGAAGTTTACTCTCATTGATCATAGTCCTTCCTAATTCTTCCAAAATTCTGTTTTTACGTTCCACAACCCCGTTTTGTTGAGGGGTACGTGGTGCGAAAAAATTATGATCAATCCCATGGATTTCACAAAATGCTTCAAAAAGATGATTTTCGAATTCACCCCCATGATCACTTTTAGTTGATATAATGTTCGTGTTTAATTTATTTTGGGATAACTTGGCAAATATTTCAAAGGCCGAAAAAGTATCACTCTTGTTTGCTAAGAAAATAGTCCAGCAAAATCAAGAAAAGTCATCGACTATCACAAAACCATAATAGTTACCACCTAGGATTTTAATCCTAGATGGTCCAAAGAGGTCCATATGTAGGAGCTCAAGGGGTCTCGTAGTTGAAACAATGTTTTTAGATTTGAACGAGATCCTTGTTTGCTTCCCCATTTGACACGCATCACATAAGTGATCTTTTGTGAATTTGATTTTGGGCAAGCCGATCACTAGGTCTTTAGAGACTATTTTATTAAGCAAATCAAAATTGACATGCGCCAACGGTCTATGCCATAACCATGAATCTTCACTCATGGTGACTAGACACTTGTCGCTAATCAACGATGCCTCATTTAAGTCTAGCATATAGACGTTATTCACCCTCAAGCCCTTAAACACATCCATTTTATCACTATTCTCAATTATGCCAAAATCCTTTGAAAAATATACTTTATAGTCCTTGTCACATAATTGACTGATGCTTAAAAGGTTATGTTTAAGGCCCTCAAAAAGAAGCACATCAGAGATAGTAGTAGATGAGGGGTTACCTACACTATCTTTGCCAAGTATTTGTCCCTTGTTGCTGTCTCCGTATGTAACAAACCCCTTTTTCTTCGCCACAAAATCGATGAAAAGAGATATGTCTCCTGTCATATGTCTTGAGCATCACTATCCAGAACCCATCTTCTTTCCGTGGTCTCAAGACGTTGTACCTACATAGTCAATCAAGGGAAATAGGTACCCAATTCTTATTGGGTCCTTGGTTGTGAGTGAAAACAGGATTGCACTTGGGCAACCATTGATAAACGGCTTTGGGAACCAAAAACCTCCTAAAGCGACACTTAGCAATGGTATGACCCCTTTTGCAACAATTAAGCAAGTGAGGTTAACATGAGAATCACTTTTGGTAGGTTAATTTCTAATCACATAATTATATTTTTGATATGGATTAATCATGCTTTTCTTAAAGTGTGATTTATCAATAGCAAAAGTCATTTTTGGTTCAAGAGCCTTATCAAGATTGGCCTTAAAAGTTCTAACCTTTTTTTGCCAAATGTGACAAGTATCGCAACCAAAATTTATCCACTTACTTTTGTCTTCCACAACATCTACCTTTGTTACTTCCACCTTGGACTTTTTAAGAGCCTCTAATTCCTTTTCGGAATCGAAGATCTTTTGCTCCAAATGAGAAAATATTTGTTTATTTAATGCTAACTGTTTGAAGGCTTCCTTGGCCTCATGGTGCAGAGTATCAAATGCACGTTGTAGTTCAGAATAAGACATTGAATTAGAGTTGTCGTACTTAGAGTGTCTTACCTTTTTGTTCTTTTTCCTTTGGTGAGCGAAAAGGCAAAGATTGACGGATTCTCCTTCGTCACTTGAAATTTCAGCACTAGATGATTCACTATCGCTTTCCCAAGCGATATAGGCTCTCCTAGGTTTTGATTATTTCTTCCCGTGACGACTTTTGTCCTTACCTTTGTCCTTCTTCAACAATGGACAGTCCGACTTGTAGTGATCGACTTTCCCACAATTATAGCAAGAACCCTTAGTTTTTCCACTTTTTTTGTCTTCATTCTTGGAAGACTTTGATTGTTTACGAAAGTTGACGAGGTTTTTCTCCGAATGTTGGATACCATTTTTCTTGATATAGAGATTATATTGCTTCACGAATAATCCCATGTCTTCATTCGAATCCTCTTCCTCGTCATAACTGGATTCACTCTAGCTCAGCTCGTATGCGGAGGACTTTGAACTAGAAGTCTTTAGAGCTATCGGCTTCTTTTCCACTTCCTTGGTCTTGCTCTTTTCCTTCTTCTCTCTTTTCTCAAATTGATCTAAGCTTATGAGCATTTTCTCATGTTCTTCAAGCTTCCCAAACAACTTTGTGATGTCTAACGTCATTAGGTCATTGGCTTCTTTGATGGCGGTCACCTTCGGTTGCCAATCCCTAGTCAAACACCTCAAGATTTTGTTAGTAGCAACCTCATTGGAAACAGGCCTACCAAGTGAATGAAGTCTATTGATTAAATGAGTGAACCTCTTTTGCATGTCGGCAATGGTTTCCTCTTGCTTCATGTGAAAGAGGTCGAACTCTTGAGTTAATGTATTGATTCTAGCTAGCTTGACGTCGTTAGTACCCACATAGGCAACTTGTAACGCGTCCCACATAGCTTTAGCACTCGTACAATGCCTTCCAATCGTAGTTGTACTTTCTCTCATATTCTTCATTCCATTGTGCTTCAGGCTTGGGTACTACCACGTTATTCGCATCGGTCATGGTTATTTCCATTGGACCATTTTGGATAACGCTCCATACCTTCCTATAAATAGAATTGATGTGAACACGCAAACAATCCTTCCAGTAACTATAATTCTCACCATTAAAAACAGGTGCTCTATTATACGCCCCTTTCGGTTCGTTTACCATTTTCTAAAAAGTTATACTTGAAGCACTAGAATTAACCGGTGCTTCTGATACCACTTGTCAGACGAAGGCAATTGATCTAGAATGGGGGTTGAATATATCACTTCTTTTTAAATGTGAGTCGACGCTAAAATTTGTTTTTAAAATTATTTTACGGAAGCGGCCAAGGATAATTTGTCTACACGAACTGAGTTACTGAGAGGATCAAATATACGTAAGCCAAATGGAACGAAAGGCTCGAAGAGAAAAATTAGAATCGCAACTTAACGATTAATCAATTTTCCAAAAGCACTTAACAAGGTGCAATTTCCAATGAGCAGTCAAAGATTAAACCAAACTTGACAATATATCAAATACCTTGTATGCGTTCAATCTATCGAGCATTTGGAGTGCGTAAAACTCCAAGTTAAGCCTTCTATTATAGTTGATGCAGAATTTTCGCTACGCATAATCCAAATTGATTATGCAATGGTTTTCAAATTAATTTTCTGCATAAAACTATACCAGAATTTTTGTTGATCGATTGAATGATTACAAGCGTAAACAGTTCGAAATATAAATGAGATAAGGAAAAGGAAACAACACCAGGTTTGTTTAGGCAGTTCCCCTTTCGTCCTCGCTTCGGGTACGTCTGCCCCCAATTCTAAAAACTAGAATTGAGATATCTGTAACTTGTTTGCAAATGTTTTTACAAGAGAAAACTTAGCTATCCCACTGTTGGCTCATAAATTCGACGCCTGTATTAAGCTGGAGGAATTGATTGGTGGAACTTCAAGAGGAACTTAAGTCGAAGATGCTTGTATAAAGGATATGATGGGGACTTAGAAATATTTCCAAGAATTTGGGAATCACCTTCGACCGAAGTTACTGATGGTGTCCAACGCTAAGGAATTCAAATTCAAATAAAGGAGGGAGTAGTTATTCTTGTTCGCTCCTGAAAAAGACAATTGGCACATATCCAAGGGACAGAAGCATGCAGCGCGACACTTGTCATGTGTTGATTGTTTTAGGAAGTTAACAGCAATTAGTTTTAGTATTATAAATAGAAGTTCTAGCAATAGGATTCGGTGTGTTGTGTTCTCTTTGTACAAGTTACTCCAAAGTTACTCAAAGTATCCGCGTGTAGAGAAAAGAGTCTTGTGAGAATGTACGTGATGTAAACACCATTTATCTTTTCAATGCAATTTACTTCAATCTTTCATTTAAGAACTTATCCTTTATTTAACGCAAGTTATGTTTCTGCACTGTCTTATTTTCATACTTTCGACCTTTACTGTATACTTCGACCCTTTCCTTTGCATTTTCAGCCTTTTAACTTAAAATTTTTAAAATTCTTTTACATTAGATTTTCAACAAACCTTGCTTCATGAGCACTGTCGAAGTGTTTAGTTCTTTAGAATTTTCTCTAAACCAATTGTTAGCACATGTCCTAGGATCAATCTGATCGATCCCATGAGTCACCAAAATTAGATTTGGAAGATCAGCGGTTGTTTATCAATTTTCACGGTAAACAAATTGGCATGCCCAGTGGGACAGTGCTAAATTTTATAGAGATTTTTCTAAGTTTTGAAAATCTGTATTTATTAGTCTTTTCTTTGAGAAAACTTTGTTGCATGTTATTGAGAAATGGAAAAGTAGCCACTAAAAACGAAGAGAGACCAAGGAGAAGATATACTAGGAAAATGGCGACAAACACTAGTCAGCCAAACAATCCAAACCCTCGAGGGAGTGGTTCTAATCCTCAATCAAGTAATTCAAATACTCAGCCTAGTGACACTAACCCTCAAAATGTGTCTAGGAACGATGTGGTACCACCCCCAGTCCCTTCGACAAGAGAGTCAATACCACCCCCTGTTATGTCTGAACCAATGCCATCAATGGCAGGTTCAGGGTCGACATATATAAGGGCTTACACTCAACTCGTTTTGGAATACATTAGGCCACAGGCATCTAATCCCCAAACTCCACCAGAAGGAATATCGACGTTTAGGCAGTTTCCCCCTCCAGGATTTTCACAACCATTTCCAAGGTATCCACCTTATAGAATGCCAACATTAATAATGCAAAGCCTCCAAAATGCCCCCCCATTATTCTCAGAAAATGTAATGTCTTCGCCATTACAAGGGTCAGGATCTGGGGTAAATTTGGGTCGAAACAACCAAAGTGTAGGTGTGGGGTATTCCACTCAAGGACCTAATTTAACCAATACCTCTATAGCATGTTTAAGACAGCAGATGGATGAGAGTAACCTACAAATGGTACAAACCTTATCCCAAACTATGGGGGATATTTTTAAGCCTTTGATCCAGAACACTACCCAAACCAACCAATAATTAGCAGCACAATTGGCACGCATGGCATAATTTATGGGTGTATCAGCCCCTGTACGAGGTGCAACTGTTGTGGAGAACATTCCACGGCGGAACCTTTGGGACATGCCTGAGGCGAATCTAGAAAACCAGAGGATAGTCGAACCTCCCAGAGTTGAGCCGCCTAGGAACCAGGTGCCAATTCCTGTAGAGAGGGAACAAGAGGTAGTTATAGTAAATAGAAACCAAGATGCTGACCATCTAGTACAACAGGTTCGACGTAACAACATAGAAGCAGATAACAACCTAGCAGCCATGGTCAAAATAATAATGGCTCGAAATGGGGTAAATTTTGGTTTTACTAGGCCAAACTATACATCACCAATAATAGATTACATTCTCCAGTCAGAATTACCTCCTAGGACGAAGGTCCCAAAGTTTACCAAATTCTCAGGAGATACCACTGAATCTATTGTCGAACATGTAGCCCTGTACATGATCGAGGCTGGAGAGATTGCAAATGACGAAAGTCTTAGGATAAAATATTTTCCAAGTTCTCTCACCATAAATGCTTTTACTTGGTTTACAACCCTGCCTCCTAACTCAATCTGTAATTGGACCCAGTTGGAACGTTTATTCCATGAACAATTCTACATGGGACAAATCAAGATTAGTTTGAAGGAATTGGCTAGCATAAAACGAAAGTTTGTTGAGCCAATAGACGATTACCTAAATAGGTTTCGATTACTTAAGGCTAGATGTTTTACTCAAGTGCCAGAACATGAATTGGTCGAAATGGCCGCTGGCGGCCTTGATTACTCTATTAGAAAGAAGTTGGATACCCAGTATCTCAGAGATATGGCCCAACTGGCTGATAGGGTTCGACAGTTAGAATGTCTGAAAGACGAAAATGCTAAGTTTAATAAGAGTAAAAAGGTAGCCTATGTTGAATATAATGAGGATGTCGAAGGTTTACATGAGGAACCATTGTATTTCGATGAACGTGAGATAGATGTTGCTGAATTAAAGCAAGGTCCTCTGTATGCTTGTAAAATGTTAGCTCCTTCGAATGGAAAAAATTATGTCGAATCTGAAAATAATGATAAGTTTCCAAAGAAAACATATACTTTCGATATCACTAAATGTGATGAAATTTTTTATTTGTTAGTTAAAGATGGACAAATGATAATGCCTCCTGGCGCTAAAATGCCACCTTTAGAACAAATAAAAAAGAGAGGATTTTGTAAGTACCATAATTTTTTGGGTCATAAAACTTCTCAGTGTTTTCTTTTCATGGGTCTGGTGCAAAACGCTATTCAGGAGGGCAGACTGAAGTTCGGACAAAAGAGAAAAGGTCAAATGAAAATTGACTCCGACCCGTTGCAAACAGTGGATGCCCATTATGCTGAGCCCACAGAGGTACATATGGTTGAAGTTGCTGATGACTTTGACTGTTAAATCAACATGGTGAAAATTACTAAAGATTTTGCCAATGATGCTGTTTTAGCCAAGGTTACTGAAGACCTTGACATTAATACTATGGAGGAACTCATGAGCAAGGCCGTTGATGGCTTCGACAAAGTTACTAACGGCTTAGACGACGGGATCACTGAAGATTCCAACATGATGTTGGTTACCATAGAAACTGTTGTGAGTTTCATTAAGATGGACAAGGCTGCTGAGGGCCTTGATGTAGACTTCTGCAAGCTGAATCTTAGTGCTGATGTTGACATGGACATAAATATGGTCGAGATTACACAACATAAGACCATGGAGGTTGATGAAACAAGATGCCAAGAAGAGCGTAACAAAGTGGCGTATCCAAGACAACAAGAGACCATTATTGAATTCCTTCACCGTTGACAAAAGAGTGGATCAGGCGTCATGTTATGCCCTAGATGCAGCGCAATCTTCGACCAGAAAGTTTACCATAATATGGAGGGGGTTAGGAAGGCTAAAGAAAGAAGGGAGCAAAGAACGTCTCAGGGACAAAGGAGTTTCGATCCTAGAAGGTCTTCTTCAAAGCAAGTGGGTGGAAAACCACAGTTCCCAGGGGCAAGACCCAACACCTTCAAACCAACAAGTAATGCGCCAGTAGGAAGCTGGATGAAACCTGTCAAAGGAAAGGTAAAAGGTCAGAAAAATGGCAGAAGTTTGATGTGAACAGGGGCTCTTCAATAGAGTATCGAAAAGAGTTTCAGACTTCCAATAGGTCAGCTTATGTCTTTGAAAACTATAAAGGGAAGAACTGGATGTCGCGAAGGACCAAGGAGAATCCAGTACTAATGTCCCTACTGATAATAACGGAGGGAATCAAATAAAGATTGATGAGAAAGTGCCCGTGGGGCGAAAATTGTTTTCCTCCCAGGAGGACAAACATGAAAAGACTGTCGAAGATGATGAAGAAATGACAGACAACTTCGACTCTGAGTCTGATGCTTCTCTCGACATCATAGTCAATGTAGTGTCTGTAATGCCAAGGGAGTTCGACCAAATTATAGAGGTCGAAGATTTAGATGCTTGTACTGAAGCAGAGATGACGGCACACAAGCCTGTGTGCTACTATATTATGAATAATGGGTGTGTTGAAGAGTAAAACGCCTTCTTCGAGCGACCCACAGAGGCAATGAAGGGTCATTTAAAGCCTCTCTACATCACTGGGAAGATGGAGAATGTACCAGTAAACAAGACATTAGTGGACTGTGGCGCAATAGTAAATCTGATGCCATATTTCTTATTGAACAAGATTGGCAAGTATGACACTGATACTAAGCCACATAATATGGTTCTATCAAACTACGAAGGAAAAGTTGGCTCTACACTGGGTGTAATACAAGTAGACTTGACAGTTGGGACAATCACTAGGCCTACTATCTTCATGGTAGTGGAAACTAAAGCCAACTACAATCTGCTCTTAGGACGAGAGTGTATACATGGCATTGGTGCAATGCCATCTTCGATGCATCAACGAATCACCATCTGGAGGCCATATGGCATAGTCGAGAACATTGAAACTGATCAGGGGTATTTTAAGGCACTAATAAATCATGTCGATAGAAGACAGTTCGACAAGCACCTGGCTCATATTGCGCCTTGTGGCCCAGCAGATTTTGAGTTTGCCCCAGATGATGAAACATTTTGCTCATTGTATTTACATCCCGTAGATGGTTTCCGTTGGGATGAGGAGGTGCCAGGGGAAAGGCTTCCATACCTTGACGAGCCTGCAGTAGACCCACAGGGTGGGGTAGTGAATTCAGTGACAATGACTGAGTTCGAAGCATTGAGAAGAATTTTGGCCTATGTGGCTAAAACCAAATTACAAGCGGCTTTGGAAGCTGCTAATGAATACATGGCTGGCGAAGCCCATTATGGATTCCACCAAGAAGGTCCTGGTAAGGACTTCGACCCAGAGCCACTTGATAAGGTTCAGGATGTAGAACAAGGCCAGAGGCTTGATGCCATCTATGATGATGAGCCTTTGGGGTTTGAAAGGGATCCGCTGGCAAATAATATTAAGATGCTAGCGCAGGATCCGTTGGAAGAAATTGACCTAGGAGAAGGGGCAACTAGAAGGCCAACATATGTCAGTGCCAATCTTGACCCACAACTTAAGGTCGAATTTACCCAGTTGCTGCAGGAATTTAAAGATTGTTTCGCCTGGGACTACGATGAGATGCCTGGTTTGAGTAGAGAGTTGGTCAAACATAGGTTGCCGATCAAACCTGGGAAGAAGCCAGTCAAACAAAATCCGAGACGGTTTACCCCAGAAGTTTTCTCAAAAATAAAGGAGGAAGTCAAAAGACTGCTTCGATGCAAATTCATCCGCACTGCCAGGTATGTCGAATGGTTAGCTAACATTGTACCAGTTATTAAAAAGAATGGTTCTTTGAGAGTTTGCATAGACTTTAGAGATCTAAATTATGCAACTCCAAAGGATGAATATTCCATGCCTGTGGCAGAAATACTGGTCGATTCCGTCGCAGGACATGAGTATCTTAGTATGTTGGATGAATACTCTGGTTATAACCAAATATTCATTGCTGAAGAGGATGTATCCAAGACAGATTTTCTTTGTCCTGGAGCCTTAGATACCTACGAGTGGGTAGTAATGCCTTTTGGCCTAAAAAATGCTGGGGCAACATATCAACGGGAAATGAACTCAATCTTCCATGATTATATAGAGACTTTCATGCAAATATATATTAATGATATTGTGGTTAAGTCTGTTTCAGGGAAGAGTCATTTAGACCATCTTCGGCAGTCCTTTGAAAGGATGAGAAGACATGGTCTTAAAATGAATCCTCTTAAATGTGCGTTTTGTGTTCAGGCAGGGGATTTTCTAGGCTTCGTGGTCCACAAAAAGGGGATTGAGATTAACCAGAATAAGACCAAAGCCATCATGGAGGCAAAAGCGCCATCAACAAAAAAGGAGTTACAATCACTGCTGGGCAAGATTAATTTCTTGAGAAGGTTCATATCGAACCTAAGGGGAAAACGCATGCCTTTTCACCATTACTTCGATCCAACAAAGATGGGTTCGACTGGGGGCAAGATCAGCAGGAAGCCTTCGACAAGATCAAGGAATACCTGAGTCATCCTCCGATTCTTTCACCACCTTGTAGGAATAGGAGTATGAGATTGTACATAGCTGCGTCAGATAAAACCTTAGGGAGCATGTTGGCTCAAGAGGATGAGAATGGCGTTGAAAGTGCCATTTATTACCTTAGTAGAGTTTTAAATGATGCAGAAACTAGGTATAGCATGATCGAAAAATTATGCTTATGCTTGTATTTTTCTTGTACAAAATTAAAGCAATATATAAAGCCAGTTGATGTGTATGTTTTGTCTCATTTTGATGTTATTAAACATATGTTGTCTAAACCTATCTTGCATAGTCGAATTGGTAAATGGGCATTAGCATTGACTGAGTATTCTTTAACATATAAGCCTTTAAAGGCAGTTAATGGACAAGTGGTAGCAGACTTTACAGTCGACCACTCCATAAACGAAAGAACTTTGAAATATGTCGAATTGGAACCTTGGAAGTTATACTTTGATGGCTCTAGCTACAAAGATGGAGCAGGCGTAGGTGTGCTAATTATTTCTCCTGATAAAATTCCAACAAAATTCAAGTACAGGGTCGAAGGACTTTGTTCCAACAACGAGGCTGAGTATGAAGCCTTGATAGCTGGACTTGAAATTTTGTTAGAATTGGGGGCAACTCGAGTCGAAATAATGGGAGAATCGGAGTTGGTCATAAAACAAATTACAAAGGAGTACAAATGTGTTAAGGAAAATCTTATCATGTACTTCGTTATAGACAACAGACTACTAAAGAAATTTGAAGTGGTAAGCATTCAACACATACCTCGACTAGAGAATCAAGTGGCTAACGACTTGGCTCAGATTGCTTCTGGGTATAGGGTTTCGAAGGAAAATTTACAAGAGGCAATCGAAGCAAGAGGTAAAGTCGTGTCTGTTGGATTATACCCATCAGATCTAGAAGTGACGAAGCTTGGATACGTTGATGAAGAAAATTTTGAGATTTTTGCAATAGACAGCTTGACGGATAAAGACTGGAGGAAGCCTATAGTCGAATACTTAAAGAATCCAACAACGTCCACAGAGCGAAAGTTCAAATATCAAGCTTTAAGTTATGTTCTTCTAGGTAATGAGTTATTTAAAAAGACCCCTGAGGGAGTCTTACTTTAATGTCTTAGTGAATCAGAGGCGTATCTTGCCCTTTCGACTGTCCATAGTGGGGCATGTGGGGCACCTCAAGTAGGCCATAAGATGAAGTGGTTATTGTTCCGACAAGGCATGTATTGGCCAACTATGCTAAAAGATTGCATTGAATTTGCTAAGGGCTGCCAGGAATGCCAAGTTCATGCTGGCATACAACATATCCCTGCAAGTGAGCTGCATTCTATAGTTAAACCATGTACTTTTAGAGGTTGGGCTTTGGATTTATTGGAGAGATTCGACTAGCATCCTCCAAGAATCAGAGATACATTTTGGTAGGATTTGACTAATTTACAAATTGGTTCGAAGCGATACCTTTACCAAATGTGGATCAAGAAGATGTGATTGAATTTATTCAAAAATACATCATTTATAGGTTTAGAATCCCAGAAACGATCACAACAGATCACGGATCGGTCTTTACTGGTCGAAAGATGCAGGAGTTTACTAAGGTGATGGGTTTCAAACTCCTAACCTCTACACCTTATTATGCTCAGGCTAATGGTCAGGTCGAAGCAGCTAATAAAGTGGTGATTGGGTTGATCAAAAAACATGTGGGAAAGAAGCCTAGGAATTGGCATGAGACATTCAACCATATCCTATGGGCATGTCGAACCTCTCCCAAAGAGGCGACTAATACTACTCCATTTCGACTGACTTTTGGTCATGATGCAGTATTACCTGTTGAAATCTATCTTCAGTCGACAAGGATTCAGAGACATCATGAAATTCCTTCTGAGTTTTATTGGAATATGATGCTAGATGAATTGGTAGATTTGGACGAAGAAAGACTTAAAGCTTTAGAACTTTTGAAGAGACAAAAAAAATGAGTAGAAAAGTCTTACAATAAAAAGGTTAAGATTAAGACCTTTTCACCTGGAGATTTAGTGTGGAAGGTAATCCTGCCTATGGATTGAAAGGTCAGAGCCTTGGGCAAATGGTCCTCGAAATGGGAAGGCCCATTTCAAATTACGCAAGTATTTTATAATGGAGCCTATGAAGTTGAAGAATTAGACGAAGATAAAAGAATCTTGAAAGTA
Organism: Lathyrus tuberosus; assembly: GCA_022829125.1. Lineage (NCBI taxonomy): Eukaryota > Viridiplantae > Streptophyta > Magnoliopsida > Fabales > Fabaceae > Lathyrus > Lathyrus tuberosus. The sequence goes on along the minus strand of JALAZF010000031.1, from coordinate 1,248,723 downwards.
AATGGCAAGTATTTGAAAAAATATAAACCAGCACTTCAAGAAATTAGAATTGCTAAAGAGTAATTCAATGTAAAAAAAGGTAAGGCCAACAATGGTATTCATGAATGCCAAAATGGCTTAAAAGTCATTACATATAAAAGCCTCAAAGGGCTATGGAGCATTATACTAAAAGGGAAAATTACAAAAAAATTAACAAGCTAAAAAAGGAGATTCCCTTTCATCTTCAAGTACTTCGACTTCTGGAGTTCAAGACGCCTTTCACACAAGGCCTTGTCAGATTTTAGACGTTCAACTTCTTTCTCCAGTTGTCGAGCTTCCTCAGTGAAGGTTATTGAATTGTCAAGCTCTTTCGACACGACAGAGTCATCGAAGGCGGATAATTCAGCGTTGCGCTTTTTGGCCTTTGAAATCTTGGTTCGAAGCTTCTTGATCTTTCGCTCCCAGGAGGCAATGTTTTGTTCATTAGAGGTGATTTCCTGCTTGTTCTTTTCTTTGGTTTCCTCCAGTTCAGCTACCCTATTTTCAGAGTCAGTGGCAGCAGCCCAAGCGGCAACCTCGCTTCTAGATTTGGTTGAAATTGCCTTCTCAAGTTGAGGCAAGCGCTTGAGGTCACCATAGACTTGGTCAATCATAGGGCCAAGCTCTAAAATGATGTTGGCAAATTCTGGAGAAATAACATGGATGTCGACTTATTGGAGGAGATTTTTTAGAGAGATGTGAGTTACTTGATCCATCTGTGAGAATGTGAAAATGTCACCTTTAAAGATCTTCTCATTGATCTTCAGCAGGATATTGTTCTCAAGCTTGCTTGAAGGCTGATCTCCAGAGGCAGTCGAAGCACTAGGAGTTTTGTCAGAGAAGCTTCCTCGACTGCCAAGAAGGATCTTTATGTATTGTCGAGGGTTGCTGACCTTCAAGGCATCAAGTTCCTTTTCAGAAAGGCCTGCTCCATACCTAGTGGAGGTTACCTTGCCTTCAGCAGTAGCAGCAGTTGCTGGGGTAGTAGTGGCTTCGACAGGGGTCAGCTCTTTAGTGGGTCCTTTGTCAGCCTTTTTCTCCTCACTTTTGTCCTCTTCTTCATCTTCATCCATTTTATCATCAACATCGTCATCAGTGTGGCCATCAAGTTCAGACTGGTGCATTGTCTCATTATCATCTTCTTCCATCTCCTTCTCCCTTTCTGGATCAGCATTGTCAGCCCCAACGGTCTCGTCCACTAGTGAGCCATCTTCACCGACCAATGTTGTATTTTCATCCATGGCGATGGTCCCTGGATTTTGTTGACCATCATCTTCCTCATGGCCGGAGCCATCTGTTTGATACTGTTGGGTAGTAGTCTTTGTGGGCGAAGGGGGAGCTGTTTCAAAGCCAGGTTTGTTAATTTCACCTAGTGAACTCATTCCAGAGCCCAAATTAGAAGTGGGATGGTATGTAGACTCACCTTCGAGCCACTTGCATCAGCCTGAATCAAATCGAAGCAAAATTAGATCAAAAGGAAATAAGGTACATAAGTGGGTACTTCAAAAAGTTAATTGATAAGTTACCTTGACACCTTCAGCATCAGGGCTAGATTTATTACTTTCAGCATAATCTGGGGTTGGTTTAGAGGCAGCCTTAGAAGAGGCTTCCACAGCACCACTGGTAGTGGTTATCTTTTTGGATACCTTAACCGTTTTAGGCTCAGATTAGCCACCAGCAGCATTTGTCTCTTGGATGGGTTTCTTCCTCTTCTTTGTCTTCAAGTCTTCAAGAGGGGATTGGTCATCATCCTCCGAATCGAAGATAATTTGGGCGGTGCCCCTCTTTGTCTTCCTCTGAGATGTCAGAGGTGGTTTGCAGGAAGCCTGAAATAAAGAGAAGCGTTAAGGGGAAGAAAGACTAATCAACGAAAGGAAATGGTGGGTGACGTACCTTACTGCCTTCACCCTTTGCTTCGACCAGCTGCTGAGGTGTGTTTTTTTTGGGTACAGCTGCAAAACAAACCAAGTTACCATGAGTCAGTAATGATAAAGTTCAAATGAAAGAATGTAAAACTGAGGAATCTAAACCTTCATGTATTTCAGATTCGATGCGAACATCTTTGATACCGATATGAAGGTGTCCTTTGAAACTGTCTAGTGTATGCTTAGTCGGAACCACCCGGTGAGCCTTGGCTTTTGACTGCTGACGAAGGATCTTTATAGAATCCCCACAGATGAACCAATCTAGAAATGGAGGGGCGAGAGCCATTCCAAAATCAGCAGATGGCAGTCAAGGAGTCTTTGGAGGAAATAGTTCGAAAGCCACTGCATAGTGTTTCTCAGGAGGAACGTATGAAGGGATTTTCAAATTCTCCATTTTCTTTAAAAAAAATTCCTTCAGTGTAACTGCGACGTCGCGGACGGTTCGACTAATGTCATCTGGTCGATAAACAGTTTCAAAGTACTTCTGAAAGGCTTGGATCTCTTTGATGTGGGTAGACTTACTTTTCTTGATCTTCTCCTGCACATCAACAAAAGCTTGGTCAATCAACTGGGAGAAGCTAGAAACATCAAGGAATTCTTCATTGTAATGTTTCGACCACCAGTCGTAGAACTCTTGAGTGCAGAGGTGAGAAGGCTCGAAGTAGACAGAAGTGAGGAGTGATCTGTGATAATGTCGAGCTAGGCGAGTCGAACTCTTTAGGGAGTCATAGATGGTGTGGGGAAGGATCACATGGACCTTCTTCAAATACATACATTTGGGCAAAGTTTGGACCAGGCCAAATTGTCGAGAGACAAGGTTTGGTTGGTAGGCCATCAAAGTTGTTTGGCCCCTTAGAAGGTTGAGTCGGTGAACTAGGAGTTGGGGGATTAGAAAGCCCTCCCAAACAAGCTTCGATTTTGCCTCATGCTTATTGAATGCAAGAGGGAAGGCCCTAGTGAACTATTCAGGACCGTACTTTCTTTTCGCAAATGGGGCCATTCTTGGTGTAAATTCATATCGCTTGGCAAACATCTTGATAAAGCCAGAGAAGGACGCCCTAAGTGTCTGCCCTTCCACACTAGGGGTTATCTTCACCAGTCGGGTCCATTCGACTCGCCGCTCCTTGATTTCTGTAGCTTCTTTGTCGACAGTCCCTTTGTTATGGAGACTAGTTTCAAATGTGGCATTAAGCCAAAGCTGGAGTAGCCAAAAGGGTCCGGATAGCAGGAGGTTCCCATTGCTTTCTTGGTCTTTCAGGCGACCATTACCTTCACTTAAGGACTCATACAGACTGGCCAATATCATTTCACTTAGATAAATGCCTCGATTAAGGTGCAATTGATTGGCCAGAGTTAGAGATTTCCTGGCCACTTGCAAAGATTTGGTGTAAAATACACAACGAGAAAGCCACATAGTCATAAATGCTACGTGCTCTTGATCTTCGACTGTGTCAGTTTGTTTGTTGTGGTAATGGTTCATAAAATGGGTGTAAGTGTGCTTGGTGGTGGAGAACCCTATGGTGTCTTGAGCATCTACCTCAGGGTCGTAAACTAGTCTGTGTGGTTTTAGACCTGTGATAGCAGCGATGTCGAAGAGGGTGGGTGTCATCATCTCACAAGGGAGATGGAATGTATAATGGGTACTATCCCAAAAATACAAAGAGGAAGCTAACAGAACCGGACAGTAGGCAGGACCTGTCTTCAACATCATAATCAGGTCATAAATCCCTATTTCCTTCCAAGTTTCTGCTTTAACTTTTTTTACTTTGGTCAACCATTTCAAATAGAGATCAGCATCTTTAAAATATGGAGTTCTCTAAACAACCAAGACCCGTCATTCAAGTACTTCAAATCTAGGTTTTGTAGGGCTACATTGTCATGGGGTTCAGATGTTACCCTGGCTTTGTCTTTCTGCACTAAGGGTTTCGTTTTATGGTATGAAGGAAAGAAATCACTAATGGGTGCATAATCTGTACCTAAAGAAGACAAAGGACCGGATAAAGCTAATGGTTTTCCAGAAACGGTGACGGGAATCAATACCTGAGTTTCGTAGATATGTCTTTTTTCTTCCTTGAGAGGCTCAGGGATGAATTGTTGATTCTTCACCACTTTAGGTCCATTCAATGTAGCGAAGGGAGGAAGTAGTGGCATGTTCTTTAGCCCTTTGGACTTTTGGCTTTTCTTTGGGTCTTGAGTGATAGTGTTTGAGGATGCCATTGTTGAAAACTTGAAGAAATGGGTTTACCAAAGGTGAAGAGTTGAAAGTTTTTTAGAGAGAAGAAAGTGTGTAGTGAATACTTTGGAGTTGGAAAAAATAAAAATAGTTTCTGAAGAAACTATTTATAAAGTAATTGGAAACCACTAAAAGGTCACTAATCATCATTAAAGAGCTAAAAGCTAGTGGGACACGTGTCCTCCCAGGAGCAAAAATAAGGGCGGTGGCAGTTACTACCCATGCTCACGATCTCCTAGACTCTAGGAGAGGTTATGATGGTTTGGGATTTGATGTGATTTCCGAGGAGATGTTTTAGATATAATCATAATTGGCAATGACGTCATAAAAGTGATTGAAAAGAAACTGAACAGTTTCTTGAAACGTGGTTTAGTCAGTTATGTTGACACCTATGTAGGGTCGAAAGATGGCGTCGAATGGACACTATAAAAAAAATGGCCTTTCCTTCATCACTGTCGAAAAGGACATTTTTGGGGGGCAATTTGTTGGCTCATAAATTCGACGCCTGTATTAAGTTGGAGGAATTGATTGGTCGTAAAATTATGGGAATAGGTCCAAAGGAGTGTTCGACTGGAACTTTAAGAGGAACTTAAGTCGAAGATGCTTGTATAAAGTATATGTTGGGGACTTAGAAATAGTTCCAAGAATTTGGAAATCACCTTCGACCGAAGTTACTGATGGTGTTCGACGCTAAGGAATTCAAATTCAAATAAAGGAGGGAGTAATTATTCTTGTTCGCTCCTGAAAAAGACAAGTGGCGCATATCTAAGGGACAGAAGCATGCAGCGCGACACTTGTCATGTGTTGATTATTTTAGGAAGTTAACAGCAGTTAGTTTTAGTATTATAAATAGGAGTTCTAGCAATAGGATTCTGTGTGTTGTGTTCACTTTGTACAAGTTACTCCAAAGTTACTAAAAGTATCCGCATGTAGAGAAAAGAGTCTTGTGAGAATGTACGTGATGTAAACACCATTTATCTTTTCAATGCAATTTACTTCATTCTTTCATTTAAGAACTTATCCTTTATTTAACGCAAGTTATGTTTCTGCACTGTCTTATTTTCATACTTTCGACCCTTACTATATACTTTGACCCTTTCCTTTACATTTTCAGCCTTTTAACTTAACATTTTTAAACGTCTTATACATTAGATTTTCAACAAACCTTGCTTCACGGACACTGTCGAAGTGTTTAATTCTTTAGAATTTTCTCTAAACTAATTATTAGCACATGTCCTAGGATCAATCTGATCGATCCTGTGAGTCACCAAAGTTAGATTTGGAAGATCAGCGGTTGTTTACCAATTTTCACGGTAAACACCCACACTCAAGAACACTTCGTTGATGCAGATACTTTGTCTTCTCTTCCCTTGATTCGAGTCGAATCAAGTGCCTCAAACTTGTTGGAAGAACCTCCGTTTACCGTTACTAGATTGCAAGAACACACAGGTCTTCAATCACCTTTACTCGACTGATTCTGATCCACACACAGTTCGATCCTCAAACCTTGTTGCACAATCCTCCGATTATCGCTACTAGATCGACAAAACCTTCCGTTCTTCGATCACCTTTGCTCGGCTGAATTCAATGCACACAAGATTTGATCCAAAAACCCCAAAATCCAATTGATCTTGGAGGACAAAACCCTAGAGGTTTTATTCAAGAACAAATCCACTGAAACACTCACCCCAAACCAAGATACAACTCTATGCTTTGGACGTTATCACTTCATGATGCAGAAAATCAACAAAAATGATATGTATATTTGTTGAAAAAGGTGCAAGATGAAGATGAAAGTGACGAGAGAAATAGTTTCAATGTATTTCTTTCACTTGTTCTTGTTTTTGTAAAAAAAATAAGGAACCAACTATATATATGATGCAAGGACCAACAGAACAAATAACAGCATTTTGAACAAAGAAGAAAACCAGAAAAATTTGTCACTTACAGCGAGCGGTCAACCGCTCCTTGAAGAGGGTCAGCCTGCACTGACCCGTGGAGGGACCTATGTAAATTGGACGACCATGCGTCGACCGCTGCAGGGACCATGCATCGATGCATGGCTACAAAAAATGCACAATGAGAAACCCAGAAGTGTGCGTCGACCACAGGGTAGGCGTGCGCTTACCCGAGCGAGACACACACATTTTCCACCTATTGTGAGTGGACCGGACCCAATCTTAGGTCGACTCAAACCTAAAAAATACTCAAACAAACTAGTTTTCGACACATTTTTAACTATATAGGCACAGTTTATGCATTCCTAATACTAGTATCATGATCACCAATATTCAATGGATATGCAAGACTCCACCATGTATTTAGACTCATGATTATGCAATGCAAAAATGGAATGCCGACACCAATGAGATAACACCGTTCAAATGACAAACTACTAGTCCTCACATACATTTTGACATCATTAAAATAAAACTCAAATTAGAGGCACCTTGCCCTCACAGAATCTAGGGTTTATAGAAGTATCTCACCCATGAAAGCTAGAGACATGTAGTGTATGGAATGAGCCACCTCTAACATAATTCTTCAAGTGTCCTTCTTGGATTAGGCATTAAATATTATTCTTGAGTTAGTAACAATCTTTTGTGTGGTGGCCGCTCCAGAAGTATTAAAAGGCATGAAGGTATTTGTAGTCCCCCTGCTCCATTTGAAGGCCATTTTATCTCTAAGAAGTGGCGTCTAGTTCCTTATGCACGATTTTTGCAAGTTATCAGAGTTTCCAGCTGTCTGATCCTTAACATCTCAGGCATTCTAATCGGTGTGGCTCTCCTCGCCCTTTATGTAGCACTCTATCTGTATCACTACCTCTAGCAAGGAAGCAACAATCCTTTGGGCGAGGGATTCATTGAAATGTCTATCCCCCAGTCCTTGTTAGAATGCTCCTACAAACATCTCCCGATTTAGGTGGACGACCTTAATGGTCTCCTTATTGAAGCAGGCAAGATACTCCCTTAATGATTCTAAATCTCATTGGTGAATGTTGAACAGGCTTGTGGTAGACATCCTTATGTGCCTGCTTTCCCCATACAGATGGAACAACTTCTTTACTAGGTCCCGGTACTTTGTGACTAAGAGTCATGGTAGGCTCATGTACCACTTTAACGTCAGATCCTTGAAGGTGCCAGAAAGAAGCTTTCATTTCATGGAGTCGTAGGATCTAATAATTTTCATTTGTGTGTTGATGCGACATGCTTTTGGGGGTCTCTACATCCATCTAAACTTGGCAAGTGATGGCAGCTTTAAATTTGTTGGCACGTGTGCTCTCCATATTTCGTTAGAGAGAGGTTTGGGGTTCAGAACCTCTATCTCTTCAGGGAGATCAATCTCCTACTTGCATTGTTGGATATGAAGAATCTTGTCCTTGTAATCCAGATTATGGCGACACAGATCATCCATACCATCACACATCTCTGCTATGGCGTCTTGGTCACTGCTGAAAATTATTCTTGGCTAAATTTGCTACACGCTTGTTCACCATATTTGATATAGGGTTTGAAGATATGGATAACAACCTAGATGTATGATGCAAAGGTGACCTAAGTTAGTTTTATCAGTTCCCATGGTTAGCGCCAAATGTACTTTCTAAAACTATAATGAGTGATAACCCCTAATTGTGTAGGGTTGTTTGAGGATTTTAGGGTTGTTTTTTGTGTTAGAGCAAGCTCACATAAGGATGGTCAGAAGCTCTATATCTATTTGGTTTCTAAGTGACTTGAATGTCTCCTATGAACTCCATTGTTGAGGTATTTATAGAAGCCTAGCGTTCATGGATTCATGGACCTAGGGGTGGTGATTCCCCTCATCTCAAATGTATAGAAGGGTTATTTCTCCTATTCTTATGGAGAATGTGGCTTCCCCTTTGACCAAGCTTTAATAACATTAATGTCTAAGGACATGTTAAATACCATGTTTCGTAAATGGGTGATGATGGTTTAACCTAAGCCCAACATGGGCCGAATGATATGAATAATAGGTGAGTGTTACAACCAATACGCACATGTTGTGATCCATGGGTAGCATATTGTACACTTCTATCCTCAATGAACTTTGTACTGCCTTTGTTGTCCCCTCTCCTTCCAAGCTTGATAAATTTATCATTGTATAATGTCCAATAAAATTATACTAGTACAAGATTCTAGAATCAACCCCTTAAAGTTATTCTTAGAATGGGGAGGAATGACCATATATTCTACTAATTATAATAGGGTGTAGTTCCTCATTGAAGGACTATAGACACCTCTAAATCCCATCTTTTGTAATCTTCCTCACATGATAGGGTGTTACTTCATTATATATATATATATATATATATATATATATATATATATTATTATTGCTCTTACTAAACTCCTCGCCTTTCCCATTCACTTGTCGAAACGCTTCTCTGTTATAAGTTTTATTAATCATGAAAGTCTCTCATAATTTGACAACCATTTCCTATATTAGGATCCTTAATCCTAACTCAAAAGATAGGTTTCCAAAGTAACCCACCTTCAATGAATCGCCTGAGCTCAGCCTATTTTTTATATGCTCTAAACATCTTCTATTTTGAAAATGAATCTTGTCTAAGTCCATCAATTGATCTTCATCTAAACAATCTTAATTTATCATCATAGCTTATTGATATTTATCAATGTTGAGTTGGTTCACATTAACAACTCTCAGCAAAGCTACACTACTCTTCAAAAGTAACATTGTTTTTCGGCCATAGGTGATCTAATAAGGAGTGAAGCCAATTACGATTGTTTTAGAGTTCCTTATAGCCCACACAAATTTTTGTAGGCCCTTGTGTGCCACCTACTCAATTTGTCTTCGATGATTTTCTCAATAAAATTATTTAAGATTTGATCGGTTACATCAGTTTTTCTAGTATCTCAAGCATAGTAATGGGAGAATGTATTAGTGCAGTCTTAAAATTTTGTGTGAAGGCAACCACTTGCTTGCTTATGAACATTCTCCATTGATGATTAGTCATGATTGTCTCAGAGATGCCATACCGATATATAATTAAGTCTCTACCCAGTTAGTAAATTAATAGGTCAATACTATGATAAATGCATGCCTTTTGTATGAGGTGGGATTTATTTTACCAATCAAATCCATTTCACACCCCTTGAATGGCCAAAGTTTTATCACATGATGTAGCAACTTGCTTAATTCTATTTGCTTATAGTACTAGAATCGACTTGTCTTGCACACTTTGGCATATTGAAAGTAACCAACTCTGTTGATCATTGACCAACAATACACATGAACATAAATCAACCACTTGATCATGGAACCGACCTTGGGGGATTCACAAAGTATTTCGTGAACCGCCTTCATGACATTGAGGGTGTGTTTCATTTCTAACATTTAGATAAGATGTATGTTGAAGCGGTAAAGCGGTAAAGCGGCAAGCAAAACTATTATTTTCGGAATAATTTCCTCCGAGATTTATGTCGTGTCCACAGATATCGGTTCGAGGAAAAGAATGTCGTTCGACAATCTCTACGTCTCTAAGCTTAGGTTTAAATGGTTTGGGATAAAAGTGCAAAAGGCAAAAACATAAAACATGAAAATAAATACATTCATAAGACATGAAAAAATTCGCCAGGAGTTGTATTTCAATCTAGCCATCAAGCACTAAAAAATCTATGGATCAAATGCACGCAACCTAAATCACTCATCAAAATCCCCACGTATCGCTCACAACAAGAGGTTATGTCTAACGCAAAAGTTGAGAGATCAACCGCATTCTCTCGGAGGTGATGTCTCACGCAACTCAACAACACGGAGCATTAAGATCCGACACACATGTGAATATTAGACCGCTTCCCACAGCCAATAGACATTCATTTTAGGTCGAGTTCGAAAAGTATATGTCTATAGCGAATCAAACCTATTAAGATAGAGATTAAATCAAAGATGACATCGATTAAGATTTGTAAAAGAGATTTTATACAAAGATCTATAAATATACATACAATCAAGATAAACTTACATACAAAATCCCAACAAATGAAGAATACATAGAAAGGAAGGAAGAAGAATACAAATCTCACGGGTTGTCAACTTCGATTAAAGTGGATTCGACTCTGGATCGTCAAGATATACACTCCATGTGTTGTTTCTAAGCTAAATCTACTCAAGAATGTGTTTGATGAAGTTGGGGTAAAAAGTTCCCAACAACATAACCTAAAAAATGCTGAAAAGTACTTAAATAGGGGCTGAAAAGACGCAAACCGCGCTAAGCGCGTTATGAGGGCGCTTAGCGCCATCAGCAAAACCACAATTCTTATTTTCTTCATAACTTTCGAACCGTAACTCCGATTGACGCACGGTCGGAAGCGTTGGAAAGCTTATTCAATGCTCTATACAACAATGACAAAATATCCTTGCTTGAATACCTACAAAAATGAGATAAAATAAAATTAGAAAAACAAAATTTGTTACAACCGCGCTAAGCGCTCTCAGATCGCACTAAGCGCGATCTCTCCTAATATACACTTACAGCGCGATCCTTCCCGCGCTAAGCGCGTTCAAGGAACCTTAGCTACTGCCTTTGGCAAAAAATGTGCGTTGATACCGCGCTCAAAAGTTCCCTTAGCGCGAGTTACCGACACGAACTTCTCGAAAATTAACTTTTAGGTCTTCTTTCCTTCACTAATTGTTCCTATCATCAAATATTAGCAAGAAGACCTGTCAAAGAGCGTCAAAATGATCAATATTCACAATATTTACAGTAAAATTGTAAACTTGCATATTTACACTAAAACTAATATATTTACTACTAAAATAACAAGGAAACCATTGAAAAGAGCCACAAAACACTATATAAAATATGCACAATTTGGCACTTAAGAATGTCATTGACTCGTCTCTTATATAGTTCTCCATCCTCCAACATGTAGTTAAATCTCATGTGTTTTAGTTGCATTAGCGTTTTGCCATGCTTTTCTTTTCCTTGAAAAAGAAAATCATACAATTTAGTTAAAAATCATTTCATTATTGAAATAGTTAAAAATCATTTCATTATTTAGTTCAATAGCGTTACATTTTCTAAAGCATACCCTTTCTACAATTTTTAAATTAGGATCGACTTAGTTTAAATTTCATTTTAACTTGGTGGTGTCTCATGTCCTGAGAAGGATTTCTCTAGGTAAATTTTTGAGGAAGTAAGCTCTACGCATCACGTGATCGTCAATTGGAAATTCTAAGGGTCTAACTTTCTTGTTGTACTTGACATAGGCTGCTTGCTTTTCGGTGACACTTGTGAGGGCGGAGAAACATCTTTTTTCAATACGAGATCTACCTCTTTTTAGATGATTTGTATGTTGTCTTCCTCTGGAAGAAGGTGAGTAATTCTCCTACTGAGCTCCCCTATTTCGACCGGGATTACATCTCCACTCATGTGCATAAGCCTAAACTGGGTTTCGTTAATTATTGAGTGGGCTATGATTTGATATTACTAGAAGACATGTAGAAGTACTTCTACTCAATTTTCCATAGAGCCCTCGACTCTTCTCTTCAACCCTCTTAGTTGAACCCGATTGGCGGCCTCTCCTTGCTCATTTGTCGGAGGGTGTTGTATTGATGGAAAATAATGTCTCATTTTTAAGTCTACTAAGAGTTTATTTATATTTTTGTCAGTGAAATGTGTCCCATTATCTGTAACAACGAATTATGGGATCTCGTATCTTGCAAGGATTTTTTTTTTAAGAACTTATGTATGTTGGCTAAAGTGATCTTTGTTAAGGCTTCCAATTTTACCTATTTGGTAAAGTAATATATCGCGACAATTAGGAACTTCAATTGTCATGGTCCAAGGGAAAATGACCGAGGATGTCCATACCCCTATGCGAGAAAGGCCAAGTTCCGTCAACACACTGAGCTCCGTCAAAGAGACAAAAAGGATATCCTCGTGCTTTTATCACTGTTCACTTTTTTGTACATATGATTTGGCGTCTTGGACCATATATAACATATAGTATCTTCTCTGAGAACTTCCTTGGCAAAGACTTTGGCGCTGAAGTGTTTCCCGAAAATACCCTCATGTACCTTAACCAGCGCATATGCTACTTCATCTCATTCTATACATTTCAACAGATAGGTCAACAAGCCTCTTATATTCAACATGCTTCCTAGGATGGAGTATGAACTTGTTATTCTCTTTACAAGAATAACATTGACGGGATCAGCGGGAAGTATATCATGCTCGATATATGCCATTATTGGTGATATCTAGGAAGATTTAGAGGTACCTTCTACGATCTCTATCACCATTTCAAAAGTTTGGAGGCTAGGTGAACCCAAGGTTTATTGTATAAAGGAATGGTTAATTCCTAAAGTTATTGAACTTGCAAGTTTAGATAAGACGTCTTCTATAGTAATTTGTCCCTCAGGATATACATGATCTCATGTGCCCTGAAATTGGAAAGCTTTTATTTGGTCAGGGAGACATATTTTTGCAGCAATGGATCTTTAGGTTGCTCTTTTTCCTTGAATTGAGATAAAACCAGTTGTGATTTTGTTTGCAAATCAACTTCTTAAACCCCATCTCAAACGCCAACATGGTACCGACGATGTAGACTCCATATTCTGCCCGGTTACTAGTGGTGGTGAACTTGAAATGTAAGGATATCTCAATAGTTATCCTGACTTCACTTTCCAATATGAGGTTGGAACTACTTCATATACTATTAAATAACCCATATGTGAACACAATCCATGTTGCACTTGGCTCTAGAGGATCGACGTCATTTCTTCTATGAAGTCTACAAACACTTGAACATTCAGTGCCTTCCTTGGTTCGAAGGATATGTCAAATTCAGAGATCTCAACGAACCATTTTACAATCTATTCTGAGAGATCGGGGCTATGAAGAACTTGTTTAAAGGGTAGATCGATCTAGATAATGATAGTATACCTCCATGGATGACAAAAATTAGTATCTGGTAGATTTATCTACCAGCTTGTCGATGTTGGGAAGTGGGCACGAACCTATGACGCAAGCTCGGCTAAGGTCAGTGAAGTCTATAAACATCCTCCATTTTGTCGATCACCTTTTAAACTAGGACAACATCACTAACCATTCGGCGTGTCTTACCTTAGAAATAAAGTTGGCATGAAGAAGACATGAGACCATGTTCATGGTGGCTTGATCTTTCTTGGGGGATTTTTATCTCCTTCTCTATGGAACATATCGAATGGAAGGGTCAATACTTACTTGGTAACATGCTACACTAGGGTCGATGCTGGGAATTTTCCGCGGAAGATCGCAAAGAGGTCTGAGTTAGCTTTTAGACACTTAATGAGGCTTCTCCTCATTAGAGTTGGTAAGTTGGCTCTTATCTGGACTGACCTGGTAGGATTTTGTTGAGTTGCAATATCTTAAAGTTCATATCTAGAATCGGCCTTGGGGTCTTCACTTTGGTTCCCACTAGGGAGTCAGGATCTTCGCCCGAAATAGTTTCATCTTCACGCACGTCGAGATTAACTGCATCAATGGCGAGGGTAGGGGTCTCATTCACTTTCTTCCTAAGAGAGAGGGCGGTTGCATAAGGGTCTTTTAGGATCGTCTCATGAATTGGTCAACCTCAGCGTAACCCATCCTGAATGACAACTAGTTCACTGAAGGATTTGTGGTATTTAATCTTCAGTGGACAATGGAAGCCATTACGTCTAATGCTTTGAGGAAAGGTCTTCCTGGGATGCAACTTTAAACACTTTCACAATGGATCACCAAGAAGCATACATGCATATCACCCTATTGTCTTTTTCTCTTCTAAAGGAAATCGGTAATTCTTTAGTACCACAAGGGTGAACGAAGAATTCATTGAACACCTAGAGCCTTTTACCTTCATACGATGTTAAATCCTCTTTTCCTAGCCTCAGTCCCACAAAGATAGTAGAGTACATGATGTTGCACGGACTCTAGTCGTCGATAAGGATTCTAGAGATTACATGGTTATCCACATCGACTATCACGTCTAACCGAAGTGTTGCGTTAAGGACCCCTTTGAATTTTTTGTTGTCTTGGAACCCTAATGGGTCTTTTTTCTTTGATTTTCCTTCTGATGTCTGTAATTTTGAGGAATTCCAACGAGAGGTTTCTTATCTACCTTATTCTTATGGGATGATCCTCAACCGATACGGGAAACGACGAGGTTTGCTAGTGATCTTGAGAGGTGACTCTGGTAGATAGATCAGAGAGTATTATTGCTAATCGGGCGAGATCCTTGCGGTAAGTCGTGACTTTCAGAATTAGATAAGTTCGATGCGGAAATATGTGAGAAACAGAAGTCAATTTCCACATACAATGTTAATGTTCTGAGATGGAACAAGAAATATGTATGAATGAGTGGGCTCTTGTGGTGCGACAATGAAAGTTGCTGGTACGACAGAGTAGGAAGATCTGCAAGATTAACACTCCAACACTCAAGTCAACAAAGTTAGAGATATGTAGTTTTTAAGGTAAGAATGAAATATTACCTCAAATAACACGTCGTTGAGCTTATATACGATAGACAATTAAACCAGTTTTCGTCTAACCCGACATGAGATACAGAGAGTCATCCAATCAAATTTGACGAAGAGTGTCTAACTTCTAAAGAAAGCCTCACCTATTTCTTTATTCACTAAATAGATTCTAGATAGGTATCAAAGATAATAGTCGAACGTTCTTTAAAATTGTTGTAAAAATACACAATATTAAAAATTATTTGAAGAATCCTCACCTAACATTAAATTTCAACAACGGTATTTTTCACTATAAAAAAACCAAATTAAATTAACATGTACTAGTATAATGTTAGTACCGGTTGCAATTGGTAGTACGCACACCCCGGATCCACATGTTGTCAGTCAGTATCATGAGGTTATCAGTTACCAGCAGCAGACTCCAATAATTCAATTCCGCTATCTCCGGCCATCCTCTAGTGTGCCCCCCTTCCCACCTTCATTCATTTCAATTCCCTCTCATAAATTCATAAGCACTTTTCTTGTAACTGCGAATTGATCACCCAACAACCCCTACTGTAGTACTAGCCTACCCTTTCTTAGGGCCCCCTCCCTCTTCCTCCCCTACCCTTCCATTTTTCTGGTCAATTCACTAACAAGTCCACATGTTCCTCTATTACAGGTGCCTCATTCCTCTTGATATCGACGTGACTTTACTTTCTATGCCCACCACCCACCACTCAAATTCCACGCACTAACGACAAATAATCACTATAACATAAGTTTGGTCACGAGTGTTACCTTCAAGATACTTTCATGTAAAATATCTAATAATCTAATGTTGCGTGGCTTATTTGGCTACACTCTTTCGGCTTGCTTCCAACAAAACTCATTTGTACTATTTTCAATCAGCTCCAGTATTGTTAGTTACATATATGCTATCACATGATATGTATTATTGTATACTCATATTGACTATACCAACCTAACATTTATCTACCATGCCTTCAACTTCAACTTTGAAAATCATATCTTCAATTCAATAATTACTTTATGGTTTTATTCTTTGAACAAAAAATAAGACATGTCTTTGTCAAATCAAATAATAGTAGTAGTAACAAACAGTGGGTGATTTGCTTAAGGATACAACAAAACAAGGTGGTAAGTTACATAATAAATGTGTCATGCATATCTGGCCATTTGTAGCAGGGAAAGGATATTTTCAAGATTGTGTAATGTGTCTTCTTCTCTCCGTGATTGTCATTAAAGAAAGAAAGTCTTTATTTCTATAGTAGTAATAGTTGTCATGTATTTTAGGCATTTCTCAATTCAACTTTATACATATTTGTTGCTTGCAATAGTCGATTGTGGAAAATATATTGGAATTTTCCCCACCGTCTCACAATAAATGAAACATTTACAACATAATTTGTTCCAAAATAAATTTGCTTTCATTGTTTTTGTTTATTCTAAAAGTACATTTTACTCCCTCACACATTAAATATCATTTGCGCGACTTTAAGAAAACGAATTTATTTTAATAATAAAATTAATATTATTTGTTAAATATTTTAGTTTAGATAGGAACCAAAATATTTGGTGAAACATTGAGTCTTGGATCAATGAAGTAAATTTCTGGTACAATGGATAGGACTAACTTGCAAAATTATTGTTCTAACATGTAAGTTAATCAGAGAATGAGAGAATGAGAACTAACGTGAGAGTCATAATGAATTTGAGTATTTGAATAACACGTTTTACTCTTATATACCAAGAGTGATTTGAAATTGCTCGTGTGTGATGCGCGTGTTGAGCAGACGACCGTCATATTGGATTAGACAATGGTAGATGTGCTTGAAGGCAGAATAATTTGTTTTTGGTTAGTACAAATATCTACCTGCTCTGCGTGTCCTTCACTCGAGATATGCTCTTGGGCGTTTTTCAATGGGTCGTGCGAACTTCCCATAAAAATTTTCCCTAAGCCCTAATTCCTTTATTATAGAGTGAGGGCTTGCAATGTGCAATTTTAGGTTGGCTAACAACATATGTAAGTGAAAAGTCTTGATGGGTCATCACTACATTGAGAACAAATGCATTAAAAGTTTATTTCTTGATCAACGACGTTTTGCAAAAAATTATAATGTGTGTCCTTATGCCTAATGGTAATGATGTCCCCCATATCCTAATATACTCGACTGCTCTAAACAATCTTCGATGAGACCTTGACTGTTGATAGTACAATTTTCACTTTCCAATGTGGTTGATCATATTATGCACTATTGTGGAAATGCATATAAATAACTCTTGGTATGCTAATCCTCTATCTTTGGGATATTTGAATTTTCAAGAAACTTTTACTTCACTTCTTTGTTTGTGATTTCTTCTGATGTTGCCAACTTTCTCATACAAGTTTTTATTGTTAAATGAGGGCAACGATCTAGAAGGGGGTTGAATAGATCACCAAAAAAAAATTCTTATTAAAATTTTGTTTTGAAAAATATTTTTCTATGGCATGCGAAAGCAAATCCAGATCAACTCTCGTCAATCTGAACTGTTATTGGTAGAATCGAATATGCGTATAAACCGTAGTAGAATGTAAGCTAAATATGACAAAAGTCAATCAACAAGATCAATCTAATTTGTTCGAATATAAACCACACCAAGATAAACGATTTTCAATGAGATCAAGTAAAATAAAAGTTGACTAAGGAATTTTGTTGAACACTTAGTGTGCAATAATTTATTGAACACTTGATGTTCAATACACCAAACTTGATTCTCTTTGTGTTGAAGTTATAACAAATCAATTGCAATGGTTTAGATTGCAATGATTTCACAAAAATAGTTTAAGATACTTCAACATAACCAGAATTTTTGGATAATCAAATTACACATTAATTATTTTCAAAATCTAAAGAGAGTCAGAGAGTCAGAGAGGGGGAGAGAGAGCGCCAAGATTTATTTAGGCAGTTCCCAAATTGTCCTCACTATGGGTACGTCTGCCCTCAATTCGAAATCGAATTGAGATATTGTAATTAACCTTTGCAATATCAGTTTACAAGAGAAGTAGTAGAAATTCAAACCCCCAAACCTTATGTTTGATGTTGATCCTAGCTCATTCTCCTCCCTTGATCTTAACAAGATCAAGTCACACAAGATCCCCAATATGATCCTCGGGTTACTGCTACTCCTTTGACTAAACCTCAGTTCTATAAAGCTTTCACTCAGCTGAATCCAAATTGTGAAATCTTGCCCCAAGTCTTTCAAATGATTCTCCGGTTACCACTACTCCTTTGCAAGAACCCTCGTTCTTCAAAGTTTTCACTCGACTGAATCCAAATGCAAATACTTATGCAAAATTCTCCAAATCAACCATTGATCTTGGAGTAAAAACCTAAAGGTTTTATCCTTGAATCCCCCAAAGAAAACCTCAACCCAATTTGATTACACAAACTTAAATTGGACCTTATCAATCTTGTCTTGATAACAATCAACAAAAATGATTATGTGTAGTTGAATGCATGCAAAGAAAAGGTTGAAGATGATGAGAATTCTTTGTATCTTTCATGTTTCAAGGTGGTCTCTGTAGATGGATCTTCTTCTTTTGTTTAGTTGATTTGTTTGTTATGTATTTTATATTTGTAGCTTTTATGTTCTTTTTAATAAAAAGTTATTTATTTACTTTCCTTATTTTATCTTTCTTATTTCTCTTTCTAAGTGATTAATAAGCATAACCATACTTGAAGGATCTAAAAGGAAGTTTGTGACTTTTGGAAAATAAATGAAAACTTTATTCATAAATAAGTTACAAAATTTGTTCCTAAACATTATTACATATGTCCTCAATCCTGATCTTCTTGATCTTCTGTTCCCTTTTAAGTCTCCAGAAAAGCTTTTTAGTCTACATCCCACGCATCATCTGCCTCTGGAATTTCGCTCTCCTCGATAACTCTAGCAGATGTTCCTTCATCATTTGCTTTTGTGGACATATGAGTCTTTGCCATCTCTTTAGCCTTCTTCTTCTTTTTCTCTTCTCTGACCTCTTTTCTTATCAGATTGTGATATTCTTTGGTAAAATATTGCTTATCTGCTTTAAATATTCTCTTCTTGCCCACTCTTGTGAATCTCTTAAGTTGTGTGTTTGGCTGTTGAGTTCTATATCTATTTTTTTAGGGGTATAGTTAGAATCTCCTCTTTCTTGAAGACAGTCTTCTTTGAGTCTTAGGTCTATGAACTTACTGTTTCTTGGAATCCATGTTGTCAAAATATATCTTTGACCATCTTGAAAATTGTGGTTCTAAGGCTTATCAGTCATTAGTATCTGTATTTATTTATTCTTTATTGATGATAAAAGGGGGAGAAAATCCATAAGAGTATTTAAGAAGGTTTTAAGTATTTTTTTTAATGCTTTTAATTTACTTGAACCCTGATTATTCATTTATTTTGATAATGTTTTCCTCTGAATATTTTTATATCAAAATAAGTTTAAATTAACTTGGATACCACTTAGGGGGGGCTTACAAAACTCAATCTTTGAATTATTAGACTTAGAGGGAGCTTATAAACCATAGACTCTGATGTTGTCAAGCTAGTTAAAACTAACTGACCATTGTTCATAAATACATTTATTTTTCATCATCAAAAAGGGGGAGATTATGGGAACAAGATTGCTCGTATCCCTTAAGTTTTGATGATAACAAAGTATTGAGAGAACAAACGGGCATACTAACATATGTTCAAGTGTGCAGGAACATAAGATGAGAATTCACTATGAATTAATCATGTTAAAAGTATAAGGGGAGAAGCAATGTTACTCGGATTCTGGATTATCAGAATCTGGTGACTCTGATTGTGTTCATCGACATTTGAAGGTTCAGACTTTGGTGTGCTATTCAAGCCTCTGGTGATAGCTCAGACTGTAAAAGCAAAAGGATCATATGATCCGTACTCTGAGCTAAAAACATACCAGTTTTGTCAAGTGCTAGATTTCTAGGAAGAGTCAACTAGGGTTTGGTTTTGGAAGGCTCAAGGAATGGTGATGTGACCTTTTTAGTATGTTATACCTTTTGGTAGATACCTAGTACTTCGAAAGGTGTTGTGAACAATGTCATTATTCAGTGGATAATACTTCTAACCAAATGCTAGTCTCCAACGTCTCTCTTGGCATATTTCTTCACTAAGTTTATTGTTATGTTCAAACCATTCAACGACTCTTTCCCTACTTCTATAAAAAGAAGCTGGAGACTTGAAGGAAGGTTACAACATCACAACGCATTATAAGATCTTTGGCATAACTCTGAGTTGTTATTTTTGTAACTATTATTTCATAAGATCTTAAGATTTGTTATCTTATTTTATCTTAGAAATCTTAAGAGGTTAAGAACCTTGGTGATTGTTGCACAGCTATTATACTTCTGATTATGTATCAAAGTATAGTAGTTACATTTTCTACTAAACTATTTGTTTAAAGTAGAGAAAGTATCTTGCCAGCATGCTTGAGCATTGAAGTCTCTTGTTTGTGTACTTGAGAAGTTAAGTTTCTTTCTAGGTTGATTGAGCAGAAGTCTCTTGTAATGTTGCTTGAGCAGAGGTCTCTTTCTAGGTTGATTGAGCATTGAAGTCTCTTGCAAGTGTGCTTGGCAAATTGTAATCTGTTTGGTTATAGTGAAAAACTCTTGTTGAGGCAAGGGAACTGGACTACTCTCAGTTGAGGAGATGAACCAGGATAATCTTCGGATGTTATTTGCTTTTACTTCTGATCACTTTATTTTCGATGTTGCTACTTATTTTGATATCATCTCTGAACGTGGTTTAAATTCTGAAGTTCATAATCATAAGTGAAATGGATTTTTAGCATACACAATTCAACCCCTTTCTTGTGTATTTTTCTCACTTTCACCTTGATCCCCGTCATATATACAACGAAAATTATCTCACTGTAATGGTTGGTCGTGTCTGGTGTTTCTTACTCCATGGCCTTCTCTCTTTCCATGGCTAGTATCTCTTATTTATAATATCTATAAGGTTGTTCCCTGTTCAACAAATCACTTAGTCTGCAAACTCCCTTGAGTCTCAACTTTTTCCTAAACATGCAATTTGGCCTCAACGCTTTCTTAAACAACCAACATTTCATCTCGTCACATGTGCCTTCCACTCCTAATGCCACTTTTATGAAGTGTTCGATGTACTCACGTAGGGTTTCCTTCTTTAGCTTAGTGACCTAGTAGAGTAAGGCCATGGTTGTGGGTTTCCACTTTTAGGCGGTACATTGGAAAGTGAAACTGTCACAAAGCTCCTTCCACAAATCTATGAACCACGTCATCGCGACTCCATTTAGAGTAAGTGATCAAAGATTTCACTTCGTCTCCCTTTGGGAGTGGTAGTAATCGCGTCTGTTATATAAATGCTCAACATGTTTATTTATCATCATCATGGAAGAATGTGATTATGTTCCGATGGCATCATCCTTTGAAGAGTGCATGTAGGCAAAGCGACGACGAATGCTGAAGCACTATATATCTCTGTGTAACTTTCCCTTTCCCTATCCTTTTACTTTACAAGCATTCATTCATTCATTCATTCATTCATATTTGTTGTTACATATTTGCAAGATTGCATTGATTGTATACCATATAGGTTAGATTGTGCTTATAGCAATTTAATGTGTAAGATTAGGTCTATGTTGTAACAATCTTAAGGAATCATCATGAAGTAAATTATGCATTGTTAAGAACCTCTAAGTTTGTGTTTTTAAATCGCTTCGTGTTAGATGTCAAACATATATATATATATATATATATATATATATATATATATATATTTGTATCTAATTTTGGCATTTTTCATTTCTTTCTAACGGTGAATGGTGAATTTACGCGGTAAAATAGAGTTGTAATGCTGACATTGGAATATATGTGTGGAGTTTGTAATTTGTGTGTTAATATGCAGGTATAGGCATGAAAGGAGAAAAATTGTGAACACATGGAGCCAATGCAAGTTTCCACTGATTTATTGCTGCAACAGGGTGTTCGCAGTGTGAATAATCTGGCGAAGGCCCAGCGAAGGTTCGCACTGCGAGGAACCAGCGAAGGCGCCAGCGAATGGAGGTAATGAGCTCCAGGGTTTCAATTTCCATGTGTTCGCACTGCGAACGCCTGGCGAGGGTCCAGCGAAGGCTCGCTGGTCGGTTCGCAGTGCGAAGGTGCTGGCGAAGAGAGGCAGAGAGTTCCAGTTTTGAGAATTCTGGCTCGCTAGTTTATTCGCAGTGCGAATTAAGCTAGCGAATAATTCGCAGTGCGAATGAAGGGTTCGCAGTGCGAACTCACGATTTCTGCTTGGGGCGGTTTAAGTCTCAGAGGCACTTAAGGTGCCATTTTTCCTCATTCGCAGTGCGAATGGATTGCTCGCAGTGCGAATACTGCAGAATTCTGCTTTGTATAAATGGAATTTCACTTTATGTTTTAGGGATCTTTTGTTCATTTTGATCCAAAATCATAGTTTTCAGTCTTTTTACCATTTGAGCTTGTATTTTCACTTGGAGAAGCTGATTTTGCATCCATTCTTGATTATTCGGCATGGATGTTTACTCCTCTCCTCTCTTTACTTGTTATCCAATCTACCATGAGAAGTGGTAGCTAAACCCTCTATGTTGAGGTTAGAGGTAGTTGATTTTGTTTTTATGTATTGCTTTTGATCTATTGTATATGAACAAGGTCTTTGATCTATATAGATGAAGTTGTTTTCTCTTAATGCTTTATGTTTGATTTGTTTTACTCTAGACATAGATTCCACAAATCTTGACCTAACAATTTCATCTCTCAAAAACCAAACTCTAGACATAGATTTGGGATTTGTTATTCGCATTGTATTATTCTTAATGATCGTTGTTTAGATTGTTAGCGTGAGACATCATCTAACGGTTTAAACAACGGTACTCACGATTTCGATTTAGACATAAACTTAGTCGGGAGGATACGCAGTTATGTTGGTCGGAAACCGAGTTCATATGCTTGATTAATCGTTTATACATGGAAAGGATTAGCGAAACCTAACCTTAACATGTTTTTATAAAACCTTTTACAAAAATCTTTGTGACAAATTAATCTTTTCTACAAATGAATGTTAAAAACAATTGAGAAACTTTTGAAACTGTTAACTTAGAATATCGAAACTATTGAAAGGCACGCATCAAATATCAAACAATCCCTGTGGATACGATTTAAAAACAACCCCCACTAATACTCTTCTAACAAATTGGCGTCGTTGTCGGGGATTGTTAAGTGATATTGCAAGCAATGCGATAGTTGAGTTATTTTAAGTTGTTACCACTTTATCTTGAGCTTGTTAATCTATTTTGTTTAGTGTGCAGACTTAGTTTATGCAGGGGAAACTACCGGCGGACCAACTTCTTTTCGATCCTGAGATTGAGAGAACCG
The DNA here is from genome assembly GCA_022829125.1 of Lathyrus tuberosus. NCBI lineage: Eukaryota > Viridiplantae > Streptophyta > Magnoliopsida > Fabales > Fabaceae > Lathyrus > Lathyrus tuberosus. The sequence goes on along the minus strand of JALAZF010000031.1, from coordinate 1,225,654 downwards.
CTCGTAGAATCAACAGCAGGACTAGACGAAGGAGGCAGCTAGCGAGACATAAGCGAGAACAAGAGGAAAGTACTGCTACACCACCACCTGTTCCACAAATACTTCCAATTATGGAGGGAGATCCACCACCACCACCACCACCTGCTTCTAGGAAATGTACAAATAGTCCGAGACACAATGCTCAGTTCGTTCGCCATGCACACAACGGTCGGCATTCTGAGATGAAGACCGGAATTCTCCAACTGTTATATCAAAGTCCATTTACGGGTATGGATCATGAAGATTCTTTCACCCATTTGACAAAATTCTATGAAATAGCGGGAGCGACTGGTGCACCGGAAGCAGAAGAGGAGTCTCTGTTCAAGAGACTATTCCCGCATTCCCTCATTGGGAAGGCCAAGGAATGGTACCTTGATCAGTCAACTGCCATAATGACGGATTGGAATGCTTTGGAAGAGAAATTTTTGGAAAGATTTTTCCCTCACACTCGGTTTATGGAAGCAAAGACCGCCATCGTGGTATTCACACAAGGCGCAAATGAATCTCTCAACGAAGCTTGGGAGAGGTTCAAATCAATGTTCCGAAAGTGCAAAGGCCATGGTTTCGATGAATTGTCACAAATTCATATATTCAGAAATGGGCTGCAACTTGTACACAAAACCTTGTTGGATGCCACCGTCGTGGATCCTTTTTAAGCAAAACCGCAGCGGAAGCCACAGCTATCATTGATAAAATGGCCTTGAACGATCATCAAGGTAGTCACAACCGTGGACCTGCTCAACGAACTCCGGGAGTGTTGGAATTAGGAACAAGCGATGTTATCCTTGCGCAGAATAAATTGTTATCACAACAGGTTGAGACCGCAACAAGCCAACCAAGGTTACCAACAAAGGCCTAACCAAGGTTATCAACAACAATGGAGACCGCAAGAAGTCGGACCATCAAACCGTCAACAATACCAAAATTACACTCAACCTCCGCAAGCTCCCTTTGGAAATACAAAGATGGAAGACACTCTTACATAATTTATGCAAATGGCAATTTCCAACCAAAAGAACACCGATGCCGCCATAAGGAGTCTTGAAACACAAGTCGGGCAATTATCAAAACAATTGGCCGACCAACAAAAAGGGCCCTTTACGGCAAATACGCTTCCGAATCCTAAGGATTGTAAAGCAATTCTCACAAGAAGTGGAAGAGAGATTGACATGGGTGTAGGTAAAAAGAGAGTGGAGGAGGAGGTTGTAGTTGAAAAAGAAAAAGATAGGGAAGAGATTGAAGTAGAAAAAAATGTTGAGGGTGTGTTAGTTGAAAATGAGATAGAAAAAGAAGAGAAAGAAAAAAATGAGAATGAGAAAAAAATAGAGAGTGAAGAAAGAGTGAAGAGAACTAAGAAGGGAAAGGAGCCGATGAACAATATTCCAATTCAACATCTACCATATCCGCATGCTCCTACAAAGAAAGATAGTGCGCGACACTATTCTCGGTTTATGGACATCTTCAAGCAATTACAAATAAATATTCCATTTTCCGAGGCTTTGGAGCAGATGCCTAAATATGCGAAATTCATGAAAGATATCCTCACGAAGAAGAAAAGGTATACAGATCAGGAGACGAATATGGTGGATGCAAGCTGTAGTGCCATCATTCAACAGACTCTCCCGCGAAAAGAATGTGATCCGGGACGAGTTACATTGCCTGTTACGATCGGGAACATGTATGTGGGCAATGGATTGATTGATTTGGGGTCTAGCATCAACTTGATACCATTGTCGATTGTGAAACGGCTAGGCCACATGGAATTGATGTCCACGCAAATGACGTTGCAACTCGCCGATAAATCCACTACCCGTCCTCACGGTGTAGCGGAAGACGTGTTGGTCAAAGTGGATAAATTTTTGTTTTCGATCGACTTTGTTGTAATTGAAATGGAGGAGGATGAGGATGCACCTTTGATTCTTGGAAGGCCTTTCATGAAAACTGCCCGTATGGCAATTGACATGGACGATGGTCTCATGAAAGTGAGAGTCCAAGATGAAGAGGTGTGTTTCAATCTTTATGATGCCATGAAGCACAAGAAAGATAAGGGTGATTGTTTCCGAATCGATGCAACGAAGAAAGCAAGTTTTGAGGTTACAAAGCAAATTCATGTCATTGATCCTTTACAAAGAGCTTTGGATGATTCCTTGGAAGTATTCTCGGTTGAAGAAGAGCAAGCTCTTGAAGAGTGTTTGTTAGAGCTTGAAGCTTTGGAAGAATTGCAACCTTGGGAGTATGAAGAGGAAATTCTAAAAAAAGAGGTGATTGAGGAAAAATCCCAACTTGAGCTGAAAGTGTTACCGTCAACCTTGAAGTATGCTTTTCTCGATGACAGTGGTAATAAACCGGTGATCATAAGCAGAGTTTTATCTGAAGTGGAGGAAAGCCGCTTAATTCAAGTGTTAAAAAAAAATCAGGGTGCAATGGGATGGACATTGTCCGATCTCAAAGGCATAAGCCCTTCGTATTGCATGCATAAGATATTCATGGAGGAGGACTTTAAACCAGTTGCTCAACCTCAACGCCGCTTAAATCCTATTATGAAAGAAGTGGTTAGGAAGGAAGTGGTGAAAATGTTAGATGCCTGGATGATTTATCCTATTTCTGACAGCCCGTGGGTTAGTCCGGTGCATGTGGTACCGAAAAAAGGCGGATTAACGGTGGTCCGAAACGAGAAAAATGAGCTTATACCAACAAAGACCGTAACCGGGTGGAGAATGTGCATCGACTACCGTAGGTTGAACAAAGCTACGAGAAAAGATCATTTTCCTCTACCTTTTATGGATCAAATGCTCGAAAGGCTTTCCGGTCAACAATACTACTGTTTTTTAGATGGTTATTCAGGTTACAATCAAATCATTGTGAACCCGGATGATCATGAAAAAACAGCTTTTACATGTCCGTTCGGAATCTTCGCTTATAGGAGGATGTCGTTTGGATTATTTAATGCACCTGCGACTTTTCAACGGTGTATGCAAGCTATCTTCTCGGATTTGATCGAAAAGACAATTGAGGACTTTATGGATGATTTCTCCATTTTTGGACAATCATTTGATTTGTGCTTGAAAAATTTGGATACGGTGTTGGAACGGTGTGTGGAAACTAATTTGGTGCTTAATTGGGAAAAATGCAACTTCATGGTGAACGAGGGAATTGTGCTCGGTCACAAGGTTTCTGCAAAAGGCCTTGAAGTTGATAAAGCCAAAGTGGATGTTATCGAGAAATTACCACCGCCAATGAATGTCAAAGGTATAAGGAGCTTTCTTGGACACGTCGGGTTCTACCGGAGATTTATCAAGGACTTCGCCAAGGTCGCAAAGCCGTTGAGCAACTTGCTTGTCCAAGGTAAGGTTTTTGACTTTGACGAGTCTTGTCTTTTCGCATTTAATTTTTTAAAACAAAGTTTAACCACCTCACTGATAATCGTTGCACCTAACTGGAAAATAGATTTTGAATTAATGTGCGATGCTAGCGATTATGCGGTTGGGGCTGTTTTGGGTCAGAGGAAAATGAAAGTTTTCCACGCTATACATTATGCGAGCAAAGTTTTAAACGAGGCTCAGATTAACTATGCAACAACTGAAAAAGATTTGCTTGTCATAGTGTATGCGTTGGAGAAATTTCGTGCCTATTTGATTGGTTCACGTGTCATCGTTTATACGGACCATTCGGCTATAAGGTATCTTCTCACCAAGCCTGATTCAAAACAGAGGCTGATTCGGTGGATCCTTTTGTTACAGGAATTTGATCTTAAAATTCGTGACAAGAGGGGTTCCGAGAATTTGGTGGCGGATCACTTATCCGGCCTGGTCAACATTGACGTGACCAAAAATGAATTTGAGGTAAAAGAGGAGTTCCCAGATGAAAAACTTTTTAGAGTGCAGGTTAGACCGTGGTTCGCCGACGTGGCTAACCACAAAGCCACTGGATTAATATCGGACGGTCTAACGCACCACCAAAAAAGGAAATTTTTGTCTGATGCCAAGTCATTTGTATGGGATGAACCCCATTTATTTAAACTTGGTGTCGACAACCTCCTCAGAAGGTGTGTGTCAGTGGAGGAAGCCACGAATATTCTGTGGCATTGTCATAACTCTCCTTACGGAGGTCACTTCAATGGGTTAAGAACGGCCACTAAAGTCCTTCAGTCGGGCTTTTATTGGTCGTCCTTATTCAAAGATGCGCATGCGCATGCCCTTAGTTGTGACAAGTGCCAGAGAATCGGCGGTATTTCACAGCGGCAAGAAATGCCATTACAAAATATGTTAGAAATCGAAGTTTTTGACTGTTGGGGGATCGACTTCGTCGGTCCATTCCCATCTTCATTTTCTAATGAATATATTTTGGTCGCTGTGGATTACGTTTCCAAGTGGGTTGAGGCGATAGCATGTGCTAAAGCCGATGGAAAAACAGTGGTGAAGTTTTTGAAAAGAAATATTTTTGCGCGTTTTGGTACACCTCGAGTGTTAATAAGTGATGGAGGATCTCACTTCTGTAACACTCAGCTTGACAAAGCTCTTGAGCAATATGGTGTGAAGCACAAAGTTGCTACACCATATCATCCTCAAGCTAACGTTCAAGCAGAGGTATCCAATCGTGAGATTAAGCGTATCTTAGAGAAAACTGTTTCGGCCTCGAGAAAGGATTGGGCGAACAAACTGGATGATGCGCTGTGGGCGTATCAGACCGCTTTTAAGGCTCCGATCGGTCTCACACCGTTTAAAATGGTTTATGGTAAGAATTGTCACTTGCCGGTAGAGTTGGAGCACAAGGCGTTTTGGGCCTTAAAATTTTTGAATTTTGATCCAACTCTAAGCGGCGAAAAAAGAAAAGTGCAATTACACGAGTTGGATGAATTGCGCCTTCAGGCGTACGATTCCAATAAATTGTATAAGGAGCGTGTAAAGTCTTACCATGACAGAAAAATTATCATCAAACAGTTTGAGGTCGGACAGCTGGTCCTATTGTTCAATTCTCGATTAAAATTATTTCCCGGAAAATTAAGATCTAAATGGTCCGGTCCGTTTCGGATTGTGGAAATCAAACCCTATGGAGCAATCGTAATTGAGGACACAACGTCAAAGGAAAATTGGACAGTTAACGGCCAGAGGCTGAAAGTGTATCTTGGAGGAGGTTTCGAGCGGAATCCCGCAGTTGTGCCTTTCCGCGATCTGTGAGGTCACGATGGACCGTCGAGCTTAGCCGATGTTAAACAAGCGCTTGTTGTGAGGCACCCCAACATTGTAAGTATTTTTGCTTTAATTTGCTGTTTTTAGTCATTTTCACATTTTGAGGCATTTGGCATTGTTGCAGCAAGACAGACCTGTAATTTTGAAAAAACTGCCTTACTCGCTGGCTCATTCGCACTGCGAATATGGGGCGAGCGTTCGCCAGCCATTCGCACTGCGAATATGGGGCGAGCATTCGCCAGACATTCGCACTGCGAACGTCAGCGCACCTGCCATCTTGCCATTGCTGCCACATCAAAAAAAAAGGAGGGTTTGATGGGTGGGCCTGCACGTAGGCCCAAGACCCATGTTGAAGTGTAGATTGACTTGGGGGGGGGGGACCATACCCTAAGTCACTTTCACTTTCAACCTAAGAGAAGAAAAAAAAAGTGAGAAAGCTCTCAACTTCTCCTTCCCTCTCACGTGAAAAATCTGTCCATCTCAAGTTTTTTTTTACTCAATTTCCATTGCCAAACAGGTTTGATATTCTTGTCCCTGTGCTTTCTAATTACTTGAATTGTGTTATGAATTATGCTTGAAAATGTGTAGAAAGTTAGGGTTCAATTTTGTTTGGGGAATGTTCAATGCATGTCAAAATTTTCAACTGATTTTGAGTATAGATTACATTTGAAATCATGATTTACGGTGAAATCTGGGTCTGCATAAATTTTTCAAAATTTTCGTGCATTCGCTGGCTTGTTCGCACTGCGAACCTGGGGCGAGCGTTCGCCAGGCTTCGCAGTGCGAGTGATCTAGCGAGCAGCCCAGACTTTTTTTTTTCTGATAGTTCATTCTGTTGCTTGTCTGTCCTTAATTTTAATGATTTGTCTTGGTGTTTTTATGTGGACTTGTTTGTCATTGGTGCAGATGGGTCCTAAAACCATGATAAGGAAAAGAAAGGCATCCACATCAAGACAAGCGCCGGTCCGCTTTGATGAGACTCGGTTCAGAGGAATTAGACAAGCTCAGAGGTATCAGCTGTTAGAAGCAAGGACCATCCTTGCGGAAAGGAGGTTTGTTCTGAATGAGCAGGGAAGTTATCGTGCCATTGCTGCCCTGTTAACTGCGAAAAAGTGGGATACACTGATAAATCCTATTGATTCATACGATGTGGAAATGGTTCGTCAGTTTTATGCCAACACCCTTCCTGATGAGGGCGATCTGTTTACTTGGACTACGTTTGTTGGTGGGAAAACAGTAAGGTTTGACAGAAGAACTATTAACAGAGTTCTTGGAGACCCCCTTCCACTACGGGCTAGCGAAGAGGATAGGTATCATGAGACGCTGAGTAATTATCGTGATATTGCCGCAATGACTCGTGATCTCCTACGCCCAGGTAAAAATGTAAAGTTTAATCATTCAGGAGTAGCTGTTCGATATCACCGTGAGGATATGGTGCCTTTGGCTCGACTTGTTTTACTTTTGGTTGTGACCAACATTACGCCAAAGTCACATTCCTCCACAGTTCCGATTCGTTTGGCTCACCTTGTCCATAGTATCCTTACTAACGTAGAAATTGACGTCGCAAGGATCATTGCTGATGAAATAAGGGCCATCATTGAGAGTGGTTTTGGTCGGAATGCTTCGAGGAAGAATGCCCCTCTTGCTTTCCCTTGTTTGATTATGACCTTATGTGCTGATGCTAGAGTGACTTTGCCTTCGCGTCGTCAAGTTACTGTGCCGTCGACTATTGATGATCGATATGTCGACAAATTCTGCAAACCGAAAGGTGTTAGAGCTTAATCTTCTGGGGGTGGTGCTGGTGCAGAGACCGGTACAAGCGAGGGTGCTGCTTCTGGATCTCACAGCTTCTATCCATATCAGCAAGAGATCTGCCAATATAATTGGGATTGGATGGCTGCCCAGCAGCGTGCCATGACTGATATTCATGATTCTTTGCAGGTTCTCCAATTGCAGATCCGCGACCCTTCTACGCAACACACTATGATGTCGAGGGAGCAGTTCCTCGCGCATGCTGGATGGCCTGAGGCCAGGACTGTTTTCAGTTAGGGAGAGGATGTTGAGCCTGCTGCTGATGATGATGCTGAGGAGAGGGGAGATGGCGATGATATTATGATTTCTGATGATGATGATGGGCAGATGGCGGATGTAATAGGGACTGAGCCTGAGGATGATCAGGGTACTGATGTTGTCGAGACGGAGTCCAAGGAGGACTGATTTTTGGATCTTAGACTTGTACACTTCCTTTGGTCATCAAAGTGAAGTTTCTTGTATTTTGTTTTTTTCAGCTTTTACTAGTCTACTATTGATGTACTCGTACTCGTGTGGTACTTTTTGGATTATGTAGGTGTTTTATATACCAGGCACTTTATGATTATTATTAGTAATGATTATGGTTTGCAGTAAAAAAATTTGTTTCGCTTTACTAATAAATTGTTGGTTTTTTTAATTATAGGATTAAGTGTTGATTTCTTCAGTTTACGAATGCTCAACACTTCAGTATTTTTTTTGTTGTTAAGTGTTAGTAAGAGTTGAATTCTTCAATTGACGAATGTTTAACTCTTAAACTGTGCATATGTGTTATTTTGATGTTCCTTCTTTTAGGATGAATTTGGGGAAGTAGGTTGGAGACTCTTGATTTTAAAGGTAGATTCCTCCAAGATGTGAGGGCTATGATAGTACCGTAAGCATTGTGTTGCGACAAGGTATATCGTTACCTAGTTCGAGAATTTGTTATGTTTTAGAACTGTGTGTCTTGGTGCAATTGAAAATGTTGTTTCATGTTACAACTTCCTTTGAATGCATGTGTCATTTTAGGATCAAAAGCCATTAAAGTGAGAAGCCTCCAAGGTTACTTTATGCTAAGGATTGTGATGAATGTTGCCTTTACTTTTAATTCATGCCTTATCTTGTGACCATGTGATTTTGTGGAAGTACGAAAAGTGATCAAGGCACTTGTTTGAATTTGAGCACAACTATGTCCATATATTAATTCACCCGTGAGTAGTGAGCATTTGGTAGCCCTTTGAGCCTAAACAGTTTAGAACTCAATTGAATGATGAACTTGTTTTATGTACATAATCTGCAAGTTTGGTTCATCATTGAATTTGGTGAGTTTCTAACATTTTCTCCTTTAACCTTTGAAAATTGTGTACTTTGACTTCCTTGCCTTAAAAAGCAAGGAACATTCACTTTAGGTTGAGTTGAAAATGAGTTGGGGAGAATAAAAAGAAGATGGGTGCATTACTCCAAATTTAAAAAAAAAAAAAAAAAAATTTAAGCAAGCATGTAAAGAAAAGAGTGTGAATATGTTTTACAAAGGAGAAAATGCTTGCTTGAATAAAGAAAAAAAAAATAATAGAATCAATAAGTGTGCACGGTAGTTTGTGAAGGTGGAATGAAAAATTGGTGAAATGAAGTGTGTTGTGTGAATATGTGTATAGTGAATGTTCTTTTGCTTGGCAATTTCGTTTCAATGGCCATTAGAAATGTCCCTTTTTTGTTCACCCGACCAAACTACAACCTTGAAGTCCTTAGTGATCTTTTACTTCCATGATTTCTGTTATGATCATTGAGATATGGTATGAATTGCTTAGTATTGCATCATTTGTCATTTGAGTGTAATTGTCCCGTGTTTGTATGCACGTTTGCCTTCAATCCTTTTTCGAAGAGGAGTGTAGAATGACATATGCAGGATGAGTTAGTTGCTTCTTGAAACATTGTTTGAAATTGTTTAAGACGCAAGTTCTTTTTCATATCAAATTCTTGAATTGTGTAATTGTGCATTGTGGTGATCGGTGTTTAGTTGAGCCGTTTTTCGCATCTTAGTTGAATTGAGTGCTCGAGCAAATCCTCGTGAGAGGCATACTTTGCTTGAGGACAAACAAAGAGTTAGTTCGGGGGAGTTTGTTAGATGTCAAACATATATATATATTTGTATCTAATTTTGGCATTTTTCATTTCTTTCTAACGGTGAATGGTGAATTTACGCGGTAAAATGGAGTTGTAATGCTGACATTGGAATATATGTGTGGAGCTTGTAACTTATGTGTTAATATGCAGGTATAGGCATGAAAGGAGTAAAATTGTGAACACATGGAGCCAATGCAAGTTTCCACTGATTTATTGCTGCAACAGGGTGTTCGCAGTGCGAACAATCTGGCGAAGGCCCAGCGAAGGTTCGCACTGCGAGGAACCAGCGAAGGCGCCAGCGAATGGAGGCAGTGAGCTCCAGGGTTTCAATTTCCATGTGTTCGCACTGCGAACGCCTGGCGAGGGTCCAGCAAAGGCTCGCTGGTTGGTTCGCAGTGCGAAGGTGCTGGCGAAGAGAGGTAGAGAGTTCCAGTTTTGAGAATTCTGGCTCTCTAGTTTATTCGCAGTGCGAATGAAGCTAGCGAATGATTTGCAGTGCGAATGAAGGGTTCGCAGTGCGAACTCACGATTTCTGCTTGGGGCGGTTTAAGTCTCAGAGGCACTTAAGGAGCCATTTTTCCTCATTCGCAGTGCGAATACTGCAGAATTCTGCTTTGTATAAATGGAATTTCACTTTATGTTTTAGGGATCTTTTGTTCATTTTGATCCAAAATCATAGTTTTCAGTCTTTTTACCATTGGAGCTTGTATTCTCACTTGGAGAAGCTGATTTTGCATCCATTCTTGATTATTCGGCGTGGATGTTTACTCATCTCCTCTCTTTACTTGTTATCCAATCTACCATGAGAAGTGGTAGCTAAACCCTCTATGTTGAGGTTAGAGGCAGTTGATTCTGTTTTTATGTATTGCTTTTGATCTATTGTATATGAACAAGGTCTTTGATCAATATATATGAAGTTGTTTTCTCTTAATGCTTTATGTTTGATTTGTTTTACTCTAGACATAGATTCCACAAATCTTGACCTAACAATTTCATCTGTCAAAAACCAAACTCTAGACATAGATTTGGGATTTGCTATTCGCATTGTATTGATCTTAATGATCGTTGTTTAGATTGTTAGCGTGAGACATCATCTAATAGTTTAAACAACGGTACTCACGATTTCGCTTTAGACATAAACTTAGTCGGGAGGATACGCGGTTATGTTGGTCGGAAACCGAGTTCATATGCTTGATTAATCATTTATACATGGAAAGGATTAGCGAAACCTAACCTTAACATGTTTTTATAAAACCTTTTACAAAAATCTTTGTGACAAATTAATCTTTTCTACAAGTAAATGTTAAAAACAATTGAGAAACTTTTGAAACTGTTAACTTAGAATATCGAAACTATTGAAAGGCACGCATCAAATATCAAACAATCCCTGTGGATACGATTTAAAAACAACCCCCACTAATACTCTTCTAACACTTCGTTTAAAGCGACTTTTGTTGTCATGTAAGTGACTTACGCTAGAAGCAATCAATCTCATGGTAACTTCATGTACGATTTAATATGACTTGATTCATTGAGATGCTTCCTAGCTCTCGTGGTTTTGTGTTTTGCTTCCATGCTTCTTAAAATCTCTAATTTCATTTTATGGGACCTAAAAAGTTTTCAAATTGTCAAAAGGGATTTTGGGTCAATTAAACCCTCTTGTAGACATTGTTGTTTCCACATTCTCACCCAACACCTTCGAGTATATAGTAGTGTTTGATTATAATGATGCTTGTGATTCAAGAATGTTCAGTGATGGTGTATATCAACGATCGTGATTAAAACAAATATCTATTGAGGATGGTCTCAACATTTATGATCTGTGATGATCAACTGACCTTTTGGTAAGCTGAGAAGATAAATGTGTACTAGATCTATCTATCTCGTGTGTTTGACTAACTCTTGCATCCAATGATTCAAAGAGAAGGACATACCACATTACATTTTCATTATCTCGAAAGGGGAAGGTTTTATCAAGATTACTTGATATTTTAGGTAGTACACTTTTTAGAGGTTGAATAATCAAAATACTTTGATTAACACTTTTTAATTTATCTAATTGATTAGATTTATATTCTAATAGATTAAATGATGCATAATTGATTCAATAATAGATTATGACAGACCCTTAATAATTAGTGACAACTCTCCATCTAAACCTTCCAATTTAGGTAGCAATAATTGATTATTTACATTGCCTAATCGATCAAGCAATTAATTTGGCCCATGAATTATTTTCGAATTTACACCATTTCTTGGCTTATAAATAGAAAGTTTCTCTATCATTTCAAAATATCCAGAAAACGTGAAAAAAAAACCTCACCTTTTCAGTTCTCTGATAAGCTCTTTAAATCATTTTCTCAGATATTTTTGCCATAGTACTTTGAGAGCGTTCTTGAGTTTAGTGGGGAATTTTATTTTTGGGTGAGGGTTTACTTGTAAATTTAATAAGAGTAGATTTTTCTCTTGGGTAAATCATTCTTCCTTAGAAAGTGATTATTTTAGTTGGAAGTTAAACCATTGAAAAAGCTCTTTGTTTGTTTTGGGGGAATTAGTATAAGTCTTTGTTTGATTAATGAGCTCCGCCATTGAAGAAAATCTATATTCTAGGTTCATGAAAAACAACCAATTAAAAATCTTCAAAATGGTTTTTTAACTCAGCATAGTCAATAGATTTATTGGTTTGAGATCAGCGTGGTGTAAAATCTCACTCGGTTTTTGAGTTAATCCTGATTAAAAGCTCAGTAGGTTTGAGATAAGCCTGTATGAACCCTTTATTCGATTCAGAGGATAACTAATTCAAAACTTCATCTTGGCTCGAGATCTGCACGTGCAAAATATTTGTTTGGCTTAGAGACCAACTACTCAAAGCTCTATTTATTTTTTGGGTTTGAGACTAACTTTTTTAAGTCTCAATTCGTTCTTTGGCTAGAAGTTAGTCTAAAGCTTCATTTTCTTAGATAAGGGGGTTTGTGGTCTTAACTTTCTAAAAGCTCTTAAGAATTAATGGATACTCTTAAGAAAAATTTAAGGGGAAAGAAGTAGGTCACTTTATTAGACTGAACTTCTATTATTTTTTGGTGTTGTTCTCTCTTTCATTATCTCTTTTATTTTCCACTTAATTTCTTTACCTTGAATTTTGGCTGCTTGTGTATTCGAATGTTTTTTACGAAGTATTCTCAAAATCTGATTTCAAAAAATTATTTTTGTCTTAAATTAACAATTTTAAAACCTCCACAATTCCATTATCTAGTTTTGTGAATGGACGAGGCGAAAAGGTTCTGTCACAAGGTTTATATAGGCAACAACTCAAACCTCGATTAACTTTTAGGAAAGTTGGTTCGAATGGTTGTTGAAACTGGAATGCTTTAATGGATATTTTACCTTTTGATGTTGACTTGTTTATTGACAAACATCTCTTTTGATTATTCATAATGATGAGTTACATATGATATGTGGATATGGAATGACAAAAAGGAAGTGGTTTATACTTGTTAATGGACTAAAATTGACTGTTAGCTAGAAATAGAACTTGGAACATGAAGAAAGATTTGAACTTGGTTTAGAGAATAAAGGGATTTAAAAAGATTTAACACATTAATTGATTTTTCCTCTGTGAAGCATTCCATATCAATAATGTTATATAGATACCCTAATTATAGAAGTATGATGTAATTAGATACATCTATACTTTGCATGAAGATATAGATATTTATTTATTTATTCAAAGAATAAATGAAAAGGTCATGAAGAGGGTGCGATAACAAATTTTTAAGTTATTGTGTCCTATAAGATTTTGGTTCTGTTATATGTCTTGTTTATTATTGTTTATCGTTTTAGTAATTGAATTATACCTAAATTAAATTTGTGCGCATGTCTTAAAAATGTATGCAATTCATTAAATTGTATTTTGTATGCAAGAAATTGAATCTTTAGGTAAAAATCAATGCAAAGTTGTTCAAGTCAATTATTTAGATTAAGAGATGTATGAAGGGTTGGTTTATATCATATTAACTTTAAATTCAATCATACACTTTAATTTATTTTAAAAAATAAATTTTAAAAAATGTGGTTTAAATCAAGGTTATGCATGATTTGAATCAGTAAATGAATATGGAAATTCTGAATTTTCCTCGGCCAGTTAATCTCAAATCACAAAAAACATGATTCAAGTATTCACACTATTGACTCGAATTATATAAAAGTTTGATTCAAATCATTACACTATTGACTCAAATCACGAAAAAACTTGATTCAAAACATGACATAGGTTTAAATCATGGTAATGTCAAAAGAAGCTAGTTGTGGAACGAAGTTGAGACAAGGGACTGATAGGATCAAGTAAAGATCGATGTGTAATTGATGCTTGGAGTGGATCTTAGATCACAGTAAAAGGAAATTCAAGACCGAGTGAAGGTCTTGGGATTTCAGTTGTGTGAGATGTGTACAACTAAAAAAAGAAATGTTCAGATTGAAGTTGTTAATTTTGTTTTTAATTTCAGCATCTGCTTTCTTGATTGTATAAAACACACATTGTAAAATCTTAAAAATAATGCAAGACTTTAATTTCCAACGGCTTACCATTGGAGAGTGGATTAAGCGTAAAGCAAGGATGAACGCGTTGAACCAACATAGACTCAGGTTCAATATTCTCTTTCCATATCTCTTTCAAATTTTATGTATATTTTTATGTTTGAGTATTTTACCGCTTTCTTAGAAACCGTGTGTTGTTTGGATGAAATTTGTTCATAGAGATTTGTTGTGTAATGTTTATGTCTAATGACTTTGGATATTATTTCTCGCGATTATGTCTGTATAAATTCTTGTTGTTAGATTGATCAATTGATTAACCAAATTTAATTTGAGCTTTGTGTAAAATTAAACTATGATAATTGTTGAATTGTTTGTTTAAATAATTTCATCTTTCTCAATTCTTGTGATTTATGATAATTTAAGTTAACTGTGACATTCATTCAATCGTATTTTTTTAATAAAACCTCCGCTATCTTTCACTTATGTTTGTCATCTGTGCATTCGTTTGTAAAAATATAATTTTCGAAAAAAAATGATTTTGAGAATGGGTTTAGGAAGCAACTTATTCCCCTCCCCCTTCTAGATCATTCGACACTTGTATTCTCTATCAACAACTTTCACAATAATGTCCAATTAAATTGAATATTGATGAAAGTTGCAACTCTATTTGAGAATTGTAGTTGGTGGTCTTATTCAAGATGAGAATGGTAATTGACTTATATGTTTCTTTTATTAAGATGATGTTTTATTCATTGAGCTACATATCATGGTATTACTCTTTTGATTTGTGAGATATTGGATCGAACTCTAGTTTTAGCATGTCGTCGAAGTCCGCTCACATGCTGTTGTCGAATACCTACATGTTGTAGTCGAATTGTGTTCTAGTATGTATGAGATCGAATTGGGCCTTGTGTTATGGATCCAATTGTTTAAGTTAGCTTGTACCCTAAGTTAGCTTGTATTGGATAATTATTAAAAAGCCCATTAGTTTGGTATGTTAGGTTTATTATCAATAGCATACTAGTCTTTCTTCCTAAGGTGTGACAAAACCTTAATAGGTTGAGAGAGGTTAATTATTGGTATTTACTTGTAATCTTTAAACCCTATTGAGAAAGTGAATAGTAAAACAAATTTAACTAATTCTCTATTCTTCTTCCTCTTTTCTCTTCCTTTGTGAACCCTAATAAGGTTTCAGTTGTTTTTCCTTGTTAACCCTAACCCTTGCGTGTTTCTTGCCCATAAATAAACCGTTAATATTTTGTTTCAAGGTATCGTTTTTCATAATAAATTGGTGCGGTGAGCGTGGAGAAGATGCCTTCAACAAAGTATGAGATTGAAAAGTTCACCGGAGTGAACGATTTCGGTCTGTAGCGCTTGAAGATGAAAGTCATACTAGTTCAGCAGAGTTATTTGGAAGTGTTGAAGGGAGAGACAGCCATGGATGTTGCATTAACGGTAAAAGAAAAGACGACCATAATAGAGAAAGACCACAACACAATATTGTTGAGCCTTGGTGATAAGGTTCTTCGACAGGTATCGACGGAGACTACGACATCGGGGTTATGGTTGAAACTTGAAAGTTTGTACATGACCAAATCTCTGGTGAATCGACTCTACCTGAAGCAAGCTTTGAATTCATTCAAGATGAGTGGAGACAAAGTTTTGGATGATCAGTTGGATATGTTCAACAAGCTGATTCTTGATCTTGAAAATATTAATGTGAAGATCGATGACAAAGATCAAGCACTGTTGTTATTGTGTGCTTTTCCCAGAACACATGCTCACTTAAAAGAAACTCTCTCCTATAGAAGGGAGTCCCTGAGCTTTGAAGAAGTTCAATCAGCCTTGTATTCTAAGGACCTGAACGAACAAAAGGAGCATAAACCTTCGACGGTTGGTGAAAGTTTGGCCGTTAAGGGAAAATTCTGGCGAAAGGAAGGTAAGTTCGACAAGAAGAAAGGTAAAAGTCCGCAGAAGTCTTATAGTGGTGAAACATCTTGTATTTGATGTTATCATTGTAAGAAGGAGGGTTACCCAAGAAAGGTGTGCCCTGAACGCCTAAAAGATCATGGAGGTAAGGACAATGGCAACGCAACCATTGTTCAAGATGACTTCGACTCATATGATGTCCTTGTAGTTTCAAGCAACGACTCAAGAAATGAGTAGATTATGGATTCAGGTTGCACTTGGCACATGACTCCAAACAGAGAATTGTTCGAGGAGCTATGTGATCAAGATGGTGGATCAGTGTTGCTGGGAAACAACAAATCCTGCAAAATTATAGGTATTGGATCTGTTAGATTCAAGCTCCATGATGAGTCAATAAGGTTATTGACTGAAGTTAGGTATGTACCTGATTTAAAGAGAAATTTGATTTCTCTTGGTGAATTCGACAGGAAAGGATATGTTTTCCAAGGAGAGAAAAGTGTCCTAAGAGTCATGAAGGGGTCGAAGGAAGTCTTGAGAGGCTTGAAGAAATAAGGCTTGTATACCCTTGAGGCTGAGGTTGTAAGTGGTTCGACAAATATTGCATCCACGAAACCTGTTTCGAAGACAGAATTATGGCACATGAGATTGGGCCATGTCAGCGAAAGAGGTCTGTTCGAATTGGGGAAGCAGAACCTGTTAGGTGGTGACAAAGTCGAAAAGTTAGAGTTTTGTGAATCTTGTGTATTTGGTAAATCCTGTAGGGCGAAGTTTAACAAAGGCAAGCAAATAACACATAGATCCCTGGATTACATTCATGCTGATCTTTGGGGGCCTGCAAGGAATCCTTCACACTCAGGTGCAAGGTATTTTCTATCCATCGTTGATGACTATTCTAGAAAGTTATGGGTATTCATTCAGAAGACGAAGGATGAAACTTTTGAGAATTTCAAAAGTTGGAAGTTCTGGCTGAAACTCAAACTGGCAGAAAGGTTAAGAGGTTGAGAACCGACAGTGGCCTTGAGTTCTACAACGAAGCATTCGACAGTTACTGTGTTGAGTCTAGGATTGCAAGGCATAAGACTGTAGCAGGTACTCCTCAACAAAATGGCTTAGCTGAGAGATTCAATCGAACAATCCTTGAAAGGGTTAGATGCATGTTGGTTAGTGTTAGATTGAAGAGGGTGTTTTGGCCGGAGGTTGTTTCGACAGTAGCTTATCTGATAAATAGATGTCCCTCGACTGCCTTGGGAATGAAGACACCTGAAGAAGTTTGGTCGGAACATCCACCTAGTCTCGACAGACAGAGAGTATTTGGATGTGTGGCCTATGCTCATATTAGGCAAGACAAGGTCGAACCTAGAGCTCTGAAATGCATGTTCATGGGATACCCTAAAGGAGTCAAAGCTTATAGGCTATGGTGCCTAGAGCCAGGTCACATGAGGTGTATCACCAATCGAGATGTTGTTTTCAATGAAGCTGAGATAACTTTCAAGAAAACTGATGATGCTGACGAAGAGCTAGAACATGGAGAGATTCCCGTTGAGGTGTAGCATGTTGATGCTAAATTGCGTACCCCATGTGAAGTCAAGGAAGAAGTAGAA
Source organism: Lathyrus tuberosus (assembly GCA_022829125.1). NCBI lineage: Eukaryota > Viridiplantae > Streptophyta > Magnoliopsida > Fabales > Fabaceae > Lathyrus > Lathyrus tuberosus. Next base: position 1,208,451 of record JALAZF010000031.1, on the reverse strand, counting down.
GATGTTGTCAAATATGAGGAGACTGATAATGACTACCTGCTAGTAAGAGACAGGTCAAGGAGAGTCATCAAGCCACCTCAGAGACTTGGGTATGTAGATCTTATAGCTTATGCCTGAATCTCTGCAAGTGAGGTTCTCGATGAAGAACCTAGAGACTATAAGGAAGTTATGAGGAGTCGAAAGAAGACTGAATGGCTGAAGGCCATGGATGATGAGATGAAATCTCTTCATGACAACAACACATGGAAACTGATCAAGAAACCTGCTGGAGCCAGGTTAGTCAACTGTAAATGGATTTTCAAAGTTAAGGAAGGAATCGAAGGAGTGGCGTCGAAGAGATACAAGGCAAGGTTGGTTGTTAGGGGGTTCACTCAGAAAGAAGGTGTCGACTTCAATGACGAGTTCTCTCCTGTTGTGAAGCACATATCCATTAGAATGTTACTTGCCATGGTGGCACAGTTCGACCTTGAACTGGAACAAATGGATGTGAAGACTTCGTTCTTATATGGTGATCTAGATGAAACAATCCTGATGAGGCAACCTGAAGGGTATGTCGAAAACGGGAAGGAAGATTATGTCTGCAAAACTGAAGAGATCTTTATATGGACTGAAACAATCTCCTCGACAGTGGAATAGGAGATTCGACAAGTTCATGGCATGCATAAGTTTCATTAGAAGTCAGTTCGACCACTGTGTTTACTTCAGATTTCGACCTGGTAATTCATTTGTTATTTTGTTGCTTTATGTGGATGATATTCTAATAGCAATCAACAATGTCGAAGATGTAATGAGAGTGAAGGTTGACCTCAATAAGGAGTTCGACATGAAGGATCTGGGAGCTGCGTCCAGGATTCTTGGGATTGACATCCGAAGAGATAGAAAGCAGTCGAAATTATGTTTATCTCAAAAGGCATACCTACGGAAGATTCTCGAAAAGTATGGTATGTCGAATTCAAAGCATGTTGTGACTCAAACAAACCCTCAATTCAAGCTGAGTATATATCAGTGTTCCAGTACTGAAGTCGAAGTAGCTTATATGAATAGCATTCCATATGCTGATATAGTGGGTTCTTTGATGTATGTTATGGTCTGTACTAGACCTGACATAGCATATGCAGTAAGTCTTGTAAGCAGGTACATGGTGAATCCTGGAAAGGCTCACTGGCAAGCATTGAAGTGGTTTTTAAGGTACATAAATGGGTCTCTGAATAGAGTCTTAATCTATGTTGGAGCCTTGGGTGAAGATAGTAAAGCAGCAATGGAAAATATGTCGACTCTGATTATGCAGGTTGTATGGATTCTAGAAAATCTATTTCTGGATATGTGTTCGCTATGTTTGGGACAACAATTAGTTGGAAAGCAACACTTCAGAAGGTTGTTGTCTTATCAACCACTAAAGCGGAATATATCGCCCTAACTGAAGCTGTAAAGGAAGCATTGTGTCTTGAAGGTTTTGCAAAGGAGCTGAAACTTTAAGGTCCAGTTATCACTGTTAAATGTGATAGTCAAAGTGCAATACACCTGTCGAAGAATTCAGCCTATCATGAGCGAACCAAGCACATTGATGTGAGGCTACATTTTGTTAGAGGGGTAATCGAGCGTGGAGAAGTCCAAGTGTTGAAGGTTTCGACAGATCATAATGCTGCTGATATGATCACCAAGACGTTGCCTAGTTGAAAGTGTTTCCAATGTATGCAGTTGATAAAGCTGCATGAAGAAAACTAGTTATTTCTTGAGGATATAGAGTTAGATCCAAGATGGAGATTTGTGAGATATTGGATCGAACTCTAGTTTTATCATGTCGTCAAAGTCCGCTCACATGTTGTTGTCGAAGACCTACATGCTGTAAAAATTAACCAAATTTAATTTGAGCTTCGTGTAAAAATTAAACTATGATTATTGTTGAATTGTTTATTTAAATAATTTCATCTTTCTCAATTCTTGTGATTTATGATAATCTAAGTTAACTGTGACATTCATTCAATAGTATTTTTTTAATAAAACCTCCGCTATCTTTCACTTACGTTTGTCATCTGTGCATTTGTTTGTAAAAATATAATTTTTGAAAAAAATGATTTTGAGAATGGACTTAGGAAGCAACGTATTCCCCTCCCCCTTCTAGATCATTCGACACTTGTATTCTCTATCAACAACTTTCACAATAATGTCTAATTAAATTGAATATTGATGGAAGTTGCAACTCTATTCGAGGATTGGAATTGGTGGTCTTATTCAAGATGAGAATGGTAATTGACTTATATGTTTCTTTTATTAAGATGATGTTTTATTCATTGAGTTATATATCATGGTATTACTCTTTTGATTTGTGAGATATTAGATCGAACTCTAGTTTTAGCATGCCGTCAAAGTCCGTTCACATGCTGTTGTCGAAGACCTACATGTTGTAGTCGAATTGTGTTATAGTATGTAGGAGATCAAATTGGGCCTTGTGTTAATGATCCAATTGTTTAAGTTATCTTGTACCCTAAGTTAGCTTGTAATTGGTAATTGTTAAAAAGCCCATTAGTTTAGTATGTTAGGTTTATTATAAATAGCATACTAGTCTCTCTTCCTAAGGTATGACAAAACCTTATTAGGTTGAGAGAGGTTAATTGTTGGTATTCACTTGTAATCTTTAAACCTTATTGAGAAAGTGAATAGTAAAACAGATTTAACCAATTCTCTATTCTTCTTCCTCTCTTCTCTTCCTTTGTGAACCCTAATAGGGTTTCAGTTGTTTTTCCTTTGTTTTTCCTTGTTAACCCTAACCCTTGCGTGTTTCTTGCCCATAAAGAAACTGATCTGAGCTATTATAATGGATCTTCGTGGTCTTCACGTAGGGCAGATGATGATGCTCGTAGGAGAGGAAGGGGTGTACCTGCAAGGTACTCCGATGCCAAAGTGAGTTTAGGCTAGAGAGAAAGCAAGTACAGAGCATTTATGTATGATTTTGAATATTGAATATTGAATACCTGCCCCTCTCAAGTGAGAAGGTATTTATAGAAAAACCCCCAGCGTGGGGCCAAGGTCTCCCATGTGGCCGAAATATATGGTCGACCAATGGGAGACTGCCAGGTGGAAGGTCTAGCATGTGACCTTAGGACCTGGTCCAACTGTCCCCGTGAACTCCGGAGGGGCAGTTGGTCGCGTGAACTGTCAAGCGCGTAAGGGGGATATGCCTAACGGCTAGATTGTGCCCAACATCTAGATTTTGCCTAACGGTTAGATCGTTCCCAACGGCTAGATTGTGCCCGACGACTAGATTGTGCCCAACGGCTAATTTCTACCCAACGGCTAGTTTCTGACTATTTGGCCTTGCCAAAAGCTGGACTGGGTTGGGCATTGCTCTACTGTGGGCCAAGTGTCTGTCCAGTCCAGAACAGGTTCCCCCAAGTCTTTGCTCTAAGGTGAAGAGTAATGACTTGAGATAGCCTTGTTAGTCGACCGAGGGGCAAGAGTTTCACTGCGGGAAAACTTTTTGAGCTCGTTATTTTTGAACGAAAATGTTTGAGGAGATGCCTTTCGCTTGTCTATGGTAAGTATGGTCAATAACTCGTCGCTTATGAGGACGTGCCCCGCGAAAAGAACGTTTTGTTTCAACCAGGCTTGACGAGGATGTGCCCCGCGTAAGGTACGTTTAGCGTCGACCAGGCTTGGTGAGGACGTGCCCCGCAGAAGGGACGTTTAGCGTCGACCAGGCCTGGTGAGGACGTGCCCCGCGGAAGGGATGTTTAGCGTCGACCGGGCCTGGTGAGAACGTGCCCCGCGGAAGGGACGTTTAGCGTCGACCAGGCTTGGTGATGACGTGCCTCGCGGAAGGGACGTTTTGACTCTCGACAGTTTGGGGACCTTGTCGAGGAGGTGAAAGTAGTTTCTGCTGTGCGGGACTAGGATCTCGGTCGAGGTCCTGATCCCACCGGGCTTGGACATTTCCCATCACGAGCTGGGTGTCCTGCCATGCTGGTATGACAACGGAGGAGCTCGGTTGAGGTATCCTCGTTGGGCACAGAGTCTGCTCGTTCCATGAGCAGAAACTGGCCTTCGTTGATTAAGTTTAGGATTGTGCTTGCACCAGGGCACACTCCTGTGGCCGAGCAACTTCTTCGTTGTGTGGGAAGTTTGTCGGCAGTTAGTCTTGTCTGGTTGTTGGTCCTAACTGTAATATTATTTGAGCTTTTCAGCATTCCATGGTCGAGCAAACGGTTCTCCGTCCAGCTGTTCGAGGTAGTAGCCGTCAGTGCCTGTTTTTGATTTGATTGTGTACTATCCTTCCTAGTTTGCGACCAGCTTGCCCTCGCGTGAATCTTTTTGATTTCTGTGTAGGAAATAGGCTGCCAACTTGGAAGTCGCGCTTTATGACTTTGGCGTCGTGGCGCAGAGTTATTTTGTTTTAGTGGAGCTTCGCAGAGATCTACCCCTGATCAGATATCTTCGATCAGGTTGAGTTCTTCTCTTAAAGCTTCGTCGTTCAGCTCCTCGTCGAGAGGAGCTTCTGTTTGCCTGGAGGGATTCCTGCTCTTCACCGGGATTACGCTAGTCGAAAGGGAGAGGTGTCGGAAATCCCCTTGAATCCCGGGTGTAACACCATTTTCTACCCCCACAAATGTTGCAGCAGAAACAACTCAAATATCAGAGTAAAACATAAAAGTTCCCTCAAAGGGTGCACATTTCTCATTTAAATCAAAATAATACACTTGCCCTGTAAACAAGGGATTTCCTCAACATAACTCAAAAGCCTTCACATGGCAGCGAAACTCAAAATTCTCAATTAAAAGGTTTTCAACAAACCTCGTAATAATCCAAAAAGGTTTTCAACATATAAAACCATATCATCAAATGACAACAAAATAAGGAAAAAACATAGTTCGACTCAAAGGACCCCAACCCGATGTCACACTATCAGAGCAAGACCATCTAAATCGACCAAAAGCAAATAAACTTCAAGGTCCTCGAAGCATCCACAGCTAAACCTGATCACCTGCACGTTACCCACGTGGAGGCAACATTCAAACAGGCAGAGTGAGTAATCATAATTCATAATAATCATTATAAAACAAAATATACATAAAATGGCTTTAACTTCATAAACGACATCATCAAGGTCATCATCAAGGAAAACATCAGGAAACACCATATCACAAATTCATCAATGGCACATAAAATGCAATGCATAACAATACTCATGCATGTGGTACCAATCGTCATAATAGATGGACACTAGGCCATCAACCCTCCAAAGATCCCAGTCAATAGGATCGATCCCGCAATCGGAACCGAAGCACGTCATAATTACCTCATATCTGCATAATGGGAATGAAGCGTCGTCACAGAGTATGCATATGAATGTATGATACACAACATCATTAATCATCATCATCAATTAAACATCAAATGTGCATCATCATTCATCAATTCTCATATACCTCATGTCATCACATATTCGTCAAATAATCACCAAAACATCATCATACAATCATCAGTAACATCATGAAAAATCATCATAAAAATCACAGTATCGAAACATCACAACAGCACAGCAGCACAAACAAAAATTCACAAACGGCAGACGTTCGCTCCAGGGTTCGCCTAGCGAACCTGTTTGCTGTGGCCTTCGCCTAGCGAAGCGGCCAGCGAACCTTACAGACACCACCCTCAACACCAAAAACACAACCATCTATCATACTCGTTGGTTCGTTCGCTTAGCGAACCTACTCGTTGTTCCCTTCGCCTAGCGAGGCTTCCAGTGAATCACTCCTCCTACTCCAGAATCACCTCTGTACTCACACTCATATTATCGCGCATTCGCTGCGCTGCTCGCTTAGCGAGCCTTGGCGAACATTCGCCTAGCAAAGCAATGGTTCGCCTAGCGAACCTGCGATTACAACAAATCACTGCTACGCATCAGTAGCTCCACAACCACCAAAGTTCTTGCGATTACAGCCCCAAACGACCCAAAATCATCCCTACAACAGTCCTAACACATCTCCGAATTTAAAGGCCTAAAACCTACGTCTGTTAGGTCGATCCAGGACACTACGGGAAACCTTAATTTCTCCTAAACCTTCAAAACTCTTAAACTTCATATAAACTCCATAGATCCTTCCCACAAGGTTAAAACTACAACAACGACGGGGAAATCAGCCCCAAGGTATACTTTAGTGGTTCAATTCCACGTTATTGATCGATTCACAAAAATGCCCTTAAAATCATCAGTTTACCTCAAAACCCATAAACCCTCAAAAACCCCAAAATCCACTTTAATCAATCGAATCCTATAATGAAAACAATGAAAGGCAATTACTCCCCATACCTTAGATTGTCGATCCGATGAGTTCTCTCTTGAGCCTTTCGAAACCTTCATGAAAATCCTCACCTTCTCCCTTTTTCCTCAGAGCTCTGCACTTTCTCCTTATTTTCACGATCTCCACAAACGAATCCTAATTCTCCTCAATTCCTCCTTTTTGGTTAATTTAACTATTAGGCCTCAAATATGGGCTTTCTCCATAATACCCTCACTAATTCTCTCCAATGTCCATCTTACCCGTAATTCCTCTAATAGTAATTTAAATTAATAATAATACTAATATATCCATATTACATACTATTATTTAATTAAAATAACCAAAACTTCATAAAAACACTGACATCGACACAATCCGACAAAAATCACAGAAAACCACAAATATAATATTTAAATAAATTAAACAAATATTCTTACGAAAATCGGGGTGTTACATCGGGCCTTGTGGGCAACTTCTTTCTCCTCGTATTATATATACAATTGGGCTTTACGGAGGAGTCCAGCCAGGGTACGAGGTGTTTCGATGCCCACTGCTTTGCGTAACTCGCTTTTCGGCCTCAACCCCTTCTCGAGGAGGTATTTCCTCATGAGGACATATACAGCTTCCTTGTTGAACCTCTCAATGTAGGCACGCAGGGGCTCATCCTTGCCCTGAATGATGCGTTCGAGGGTGGCTTCCGAGTTTGGATGTCGTCGGGAAGCAATGAAGTGTTGGGCAAACTGGTTCTTCAGGTCCTTCCACGAGGTGAATGAACCCCGGGGAAAACTCTTATACCAGGTCATGGCCCCCTTCCTGAGGGCGATGGGGAACAACCTGCACTTAAGGGTTCCACTCACGTTGTGGTAGTGGAGCACGGGCTCAATGTTTTCTATGTGGTCTCCAAGATCCATGGTGCCATCATAGAGAGCTAGAGGGGGAGGTTTCTCCAGCCCCCGAGGGATATTGGTGTCCATGATCTTTTGGGATAGAGATCCATGGACGTCGTCATCGCTGCTTGTGCTCGATGACCTGCGTGGGGAGTGACTGCCCCCACGACTTCTGATGCATTGAGGAGAATGTCTGCGCTGACGACGATGTTCACGATGTCTTTCTGAGGGCTTGGTCCTCTTTGGGCCAGAATAACGCCTGGATCTCCGCGGAGGAGTACAGTATCATCTCCAAGCGACTTCTTGCTCAGGTTCTTCCGACTTTGATCATCCCCTGACGGGAGAAATGCTCCTGGATCTGTCTCGCCGACGTTTCTGAGAGCGAGACGGAGGGTGTGGAGATGGACTACGAGGCCTTTGCGAAGGAAGGCGCTCCTGAAGGCACGTTCCAGCAGGTGGATCTTCTCGCCCTGCTGGAAGAGCAGATAGTTGGAGCTGTTTAGAGAGGAAATAAAGGCATAAGTGCTGGGGTCAGCGTCTTGAGGGACAGGTATGGGCTCAAAGACGTGACCGAAAGTCTGCACGCGTGGTTTAACGTCGTCGGAGGAAGGGGATGCAGTCCTTCCGTCCCTGTGGTCGGTAGCATAGACCGCAACTCCAGGGTTGAGGTAGTCAACGTTATCCACTGTGATGGCAACGACAGAATCTTGATGGGCATCATCGTTTCTGTTGGAGGCCATGATGATCACGGGAATTTTTAGAGAGTATGCTTTGGTCTTTTGGGTGAAAAGACGAGGGATCTTGGTTCAAAAAGACGGGGAAGCAATGTTTCCCACAGACGGCGCTACCTATCTGAGCTATCAGAATGGATCTTCGTGGCCTTCGCGTAGGGCAGATGATGATGCTAGTAGGAGAGGAGAGGGTGTACCTGCAAGGTACTCCGGTTCCAAAGTGAGTTTGCGCTAGAGAGAAAGCAAGTACAGAGCATTTATGTATGATTTCGAATATTGAATATTGAATACCTACCCCTCTCAAGTGAGAGGATATTTATAGAAAAACCCCCAGCGTGGGGCCAAGGTCTCCCGTGTGGCCGAAATATCTGGTCGACCAATGGGAGACTGGCACGTGGAAGGTCTAGCGCGTGACCTTAGGACCTGGTCCAACTGTCCCCGTGAGCTCCGGAAGGACAGTTGGTCGCGTTAACTGTCAAGCGCGTGAGGGGGACGTGCCCAATGGCTAGATTGTGTCCAACGGCTAGATTGTGCCCAACGACTAGATCGTGCCCAACGGCTAGTTTCTGGCTATTGGGCCTTGCCAAAAGCTGGACTGGGTTGGGTCTTGCCCTACTGTGGGCCAAGTGCCTATCCAGTCCAGAACAGAAACCGTTAATATTTTGTTTCAAGGTATCGTTTTTTATAACATGATTCAACATAATTATTTAAGAGTCATTATAAAGTTGTTGATTTAGAAGAAAAAGATGTATCACTTCTGATTCAACATAGTTATTTAAGTGTCACTATAAACTTGTTGACTCAGAAGAAAAAGATTAAGTTTCATTTATATATTTCACTACTTCTAAAGAATATTAATTAGGTTAATTGACCATGCTCTAAATTTTGTCCCGCGTCATATGTTTTGAAAATCTAATCGTTATGATGATTCATTTGCAAAATATGAGATTTCTTCTACTCATCTGCTATGAGTGTAACCAAACTCGACACTTTCCCAATGCAGCAAATGCTACAACATTAGACTCCAAATTTTGTTGGAGCCCATTTATTTATTTTCTTAATTTTTAAAGCAATATATTTTACGCCTATTTTTTAAAAACAGATTTAAAATTATAATTTGTTTTCAAAATATATTTATACATGTTTTTAAAAAAATAGATGTATAACCATAATTTTTTTTCAAAATCTATGGTTTTATGTTTTTGTTTTTAAATTAGGTATAAATTCATATTCTTTTAAACTTATTTTTTAATTAAAACAGGATTTCTGAATTGATTGTGCCGACTCTGAGTATAACTACATAGTGCTTTCTCTCATCTATCCTTTTAGATTAGTTGTATCAAATGTTTTTTGCCTTTAATATATCTAGATCTGTTTTATGATCTCCTTTATCTTTTGTTTTTCTATCAATGAAAAAAAAGGAAATTAAAGAAAATTAAATTTTTGGAAATTGAATTTTTATAAAATTTGTTAAATAAATATTTAAAAAAGGAGATAGACAAATTAAAAAATACTTTTAGTATTAGCATTTTCTTCGCGTAAAATGTGAACAAGAACAAACTGTCATCTATAACTATATATAAAGGGGATAGGGGATTTTGGGCTGGCCTATTTTTCTTCCTATTTTGCCCTTAATATAGAGTGGTTATTAGAAGTTACTTAAATACTCACATAATAAATAATAATTATTAGAAGTTGCTTAGATTATTATCAATTATATGTAACTGCAACACACAAATACACAATTTTACACACTATTTACACGCTATCTCAATCAATGGAGAAATCAATTTAAAATAGAAAAAAATATTTATTAAAAAAATTATAAACATCCGTTAATATTTCTAACGTATGTGTTCATTAAAAAAGTGGATAAACGGGCACAGAAGTGTCCGTTTGGACGCTAGTTCTTTATAAATAAGATTGACTATAATACATATCAAAGACGTATAATGATGTGTAGAAGACGCACTATTTTGAATAAACTTCATAATCCTTTGAGAGTTCACCTCACAAATCACATTTCTAAAACTATGATTCCAAACATCAAATCCATGGAAAATGGTTTGAAATTCACATAAATATTAATATTAGAGATTAAACCATTCATAAACCATATCCCCTTATTACTTCTTTTTTGTCTTCCTAGCTACCTATCCCTTGAATTCTATATTTTGTGGTGACGAAAACACTATATATAAGAGACCAAACCATGATATGAGAGAAACAAAATACTGGGTGTTTTTATTCTTCAGAATAGGTCCCTTTTATAGGTATTACAAAGTATAACTGCTGTTTTCAGTTTCTCTAAAAACTAACTATCCACTAACCACCTAACACACGATACCACAATTCCTAAAGACTAGGTTTTAGCCACTACCATTAATTGAAAACAGAAATAATTCTAAAACAAATAAATACATAAATCTTAACTAAAACAAATAAATAAATAAATCTCAAGGAGGCAAAGCAAATCAATATTAAACTCTACTTATAGCTTTTTAGACCCAGGTATGCTATCTTGAGACCACTCTCCGACACCTACACCGTATGCACTATTCATCCGTACATGAACAGTGCGCATGAATAGTAAATTCGTACATGTACAGTGATCGTGAACAGTAAACCGTACATGAATAGTGCCGTGAACAATATCTGTGAACAGTGTTTTAAATAGTAAATCAAATTTGGTTAATGAAATGTAAAAACTTGGTTAATATAGTGATGAAGTTGGTTAATAAAGGTCCAGATATTAAAAATAATTTTTACTAGTAAAATAAAGTTGGTTAATACAATGTAAAAAGTTGGTTAATGAAGTTATGAACTTGGTTAATAAACGTCCAGGTGTAAAAATAATTTTTAGTAGTAAAATAAAGTTGATTAATACAATGTAAAAAGTTGGTTAATGAAGTGATGAACTTGGTTAATAAACGTCCAGATGTAAAAAATAATTTTTAGTTGTAAAGTTTTTTTTAAATTAAAAAAAAAATTATTATAATATTTCACTGTTCACCGTATTGGTGAACAGTATAATATAGTGTAGGTGTAGGGGAATGGTGTCAAAATAACATTTCTCTTTTAAACCATAGCAAAAATGTATATGAATGTGTAGAAGGCACGCCATTTTAAATAAACTTCATAATTTGAGAGACAGCCTCACAAATCATATTTCTAAAACTGATTCCAAACAACATCAAATCAAATCCATGGAAAATGGTTTGAAATTCACATAAATATTAATATTAGAGATTAAACCATCATAAACCCGTATGTTTTGTTTTCTATTGAATCCACACACACGCACAAAAACCAAATAAATCACCACCATCGGTAAAAATTTGATGGCTAAAATTGAAAACCACTCTCACTAGAGATGTTATATGTATCAAAACACACTGCCAAAGACAACAATCTTCAACCTTTATCAAATTAAATTCACAAGGACACTTTATCCTCGAGTAAATCATACCTTTTGATCAAGTATCTTAGCTCTTTTATTTTATATAGAAAATGTTTTAGCACTTTCTATATCATAAAAACTATTCACTATCATAATCTTCAAAACACTACTAATGAAAATATATATTAAGTTCAATCATTGGTCATTTAAAACATGAGCAAAATAAACAACTTATAAAAGGGATGTGTATGTGTCCATATTAGTGGCTGCCGCCCTAATTAAAGGATTTGATGAAGTGACAAAATTCTACCCACCAAATTAGTTAGCTTTTGATGTGTGAATCTTCTATTCCTTTCATACAATTTGTTCATGTTTAAACAATGAAAAAGATGTAAAAAGGACAAACTACAATTAATATAATATTTCTATATTGGATTTTGCCTTAAAGAAATAAAGATTGATTAGCTTGTACACTAGTTGAATAGTCAAGTAAAGGTGAGTTAGAAAAAGAAAGGAGAGCTGATAAAGTAAAGAAATTATATAATACCAACCATGTATTATATAAAATTTAAAGCATTTTTGATAAACTTTGGATTTTTTTTTAGGTGTGTTTCTCATTGTAGTGGTGGGGTTCTTCTTTTGAAGATCATAGATATTTTTTAAGGAATTTTTTATAATTTTGAAAAACATAAAAAATATTAATATGTTAAAAAACTATAGTTAGAATATATGAAACTTTAAAATGTTTACCCTAAAAAAGATAATGTGTACAGTAATGTTTTAGAGTGTAGTGATTGGATGTATTATTTTGTGAGTAGAAGCATTGGGATGGGTTATTGAGAGGTCCCTGTGTGTTTCTTTACACATAAAACTAAGTTTCAGAGTAACTATTTAGTGTTGACTGACAATGCTTCTGTTTCATGCTGTCTTGCTTCCTTTGTGAAAGTCCAAGACATGTTCTGTTTCTACAGTACCATAACAAGACATTAATCGATAAGCACTTGTAAGCCCGAGGAATTTATATCCGTTGAAATGAAAAAAGGTTAATTAAATAATCATTGCAAGTAACTTATCCGGGTTAAGCATTATTTTTTTGACTTTTTATATTTATCAAGAAAGTTAATTAATATAGTAAGTATTTTTTAAACAACAGTTATTCTTTTACCTATATATTCACTAAACTTTTTTCTCTCTGTAATGATTACTTATGAATAATTTTGACAAAAATGCAATTAATACTACTTTAAACTTTGCAAGTGAAATTAAAAAGAAACAAAAAATTATTCTAAAAATGACACTTAAAATTGAACGGAGAAAATATATTCTATCAAAAACAAATTCTAAAATTTGATCTTCTACTACTTCTATTTCTTCTCATTATCACCCACTAAAAATATTAAGGACTCTAAAATCGGTGCTTTGAGGGTTTGAAATTGTACTAGGTCTGAGAGTCAACTCACGAGAGGAAAATCATTGGTTTAAATGCTTATGAAACTTTCTTGCAGGCAACATCAGCCTTCCTTGCGTGCGGAATCAATGTCGCTCATTTCACCTTCTTTAGAATTTAAGTAGGTGTGAACCCTGGAAGGCGTTCTTCTTGGGAACCTGTGTTGGGAAAATTGCATAATAGATTTTCTTCGTGGAAAGGTAACTAAGATTGTCTCTCGCTAGTCGGATAACCCTCGTTAACTCAGTTCTAAATTCAATCCCTCTTTTTTATTTCTACTTCTACAAAGCCTCTAAGGCGGTTACTCAAGAAATAATCAAGATCCAAAGAACTTTTCTGTGACAAGGTGAAGAGAATAAGAAAAAGATAAACTAGATAGCTTGGACCACAATTTGCTAACCGAATCTTAAATGTGGTTTGGGGGTGAAACATTGCAAATTGTTCAACATTGCTTTACTGGCTAAATGGGCTTGGAATATTCTTTCAACCCATGTCACTGATTAGAGTATGATATTGGAGTTAAAATACGGTGATACGAAAGGCCTCTTGCTCGATTTATCTTGGTCTTCCAACAACTCTATATCTTCTATTTGGTGGAGGGACCTTAGATTGGCAATGGGCTCTTGGGGTCTCAAGCGAAACTGGTTCGGTGACAATATTTAGTGCAAGTTGGGAGACGATTCTTGTATCGATTTCTGGAGCCACAAGTGGTTGGGTTCTTTGCCCCTTAACCAATTATTTCCAATGTTGTTTGATTATGTTCAGGGGTCTAGGATAAAGGTAGCAAATGTTGGGCATTGGATAAATGGGAATCAGTATTGGGATCTTGGTGGTTTGGCTATCTCTAGTGCTAGCATGAAGGATATCTCTCCCTAAGAGGAGTTAGATAACATTTTAATTCATTTGAGTCCAAATCCTGAAGTTGTGGATTATTTCGTTTGGTGGCGGGACAACTCTGGTTTTTCGGTCAAATTAACATATGCTTCTCTGTTATCGGACTTTGGTTCAGATTCTCATTGTGATGCAAGTAGTCTCAAGGATTTCAAATTGATTTGGATCCAAAGCGTTCCATCTAATATTCGAGTGTTTATGTGGAGATTATTGTGGAACATGCCGCAAACTAGAGATCAACTTGCAAAGTGTGATGTCTTGTTCAGTGCTCACAATCTTGCTCGCCCTCTTTGCTTGGGGTCAGATGAATCTCATTCCCATCTTTTAATCTCTTGCCCTGTGTCTTTAGCTGTTTGGAACCATATTTGTGGTTGGCTTGGGTTATGCAGGTTACCTTCTTGTGAGGCTTTAACAGGCCATGTCTTGGCATTTGAAGCTAGTACGATTGACTTTTCTAAAAATAGATGGCTGATTCTTTTCACTGGCGACTGTTTGGCCTATTTGGTTAGCTAGAAACGAGATTTTCTTCAAGGGCGATCGCAAAAGGGCAATGGATATATCATCATTAGCTAAGTCTTTTGCGTGGGATTGGTTTAGCGCTATGTGCGACGGGTCGAACGAATCTATTATTGTTAATTTGAATGTTTGGTTGGAATCTCCTATAGGTTGCATTTGGTAATATTTTGAATTGAGTTGTTCTCTCCTCTTTTTGTATTTGGGTTAAGCATCCCTTGTTCTTTCTTTTAATGCAATCTTTGTTTACAAAAAAAAAAAAGGACCCAAGATCCATCATCAAATATAAATATCCAATACCTGAGTAAGGAGATGCCCACATAAAGGTCTTATAATATAAAAGCACTACTGAAGTTAAGTCTTACCCGGACATGGACATGCAACACTAAACCACGTATGAAATACAATTTTTTTTAATACAATTTTGTTAATTTTGCATTATTTTCGTCTCAATATACAAAGTATAAATTTGTTGACGAATTTTAAATCTTTTTCACCGTCACCATTTTGAACTTTGGTGAAGATCAAATACAAAGTTTTGACGCGCATATATGTGCAATATATTCTCAATGGTTTGCATACATTTATTTCTAGTATAAAATTAACAAAGGACAGATAAAGAAAATAATTTATCAATTACAAAGTAACATCAATCTTGAACCAATATCTTTTTCTGCTCTTACAATTCATCTCGAAGATTGTTTTCACGCTTCTTTAAGTTTCACTGCTTTCATTATCAATGTTTTTCTTTCACAATGTTGCATCCAAAATATCTAGTTGTGATGTTCACGTTCTAATTGGTTGGTAAGGGTTTCACGGAGACCTCTGATGTTTCTAGTGGATTGATGTGTTGACAATGTCTTGAGTGTTGTTACTATATAAACGAACGACAAAGATTCATCTATAGACAAAATTGGGATATTTTTTCCTTTAAATTTTTATGAACATCAACGTAATAATTTATTTCTTTTTTGAATAAAAAATAAAATAAAATAAGGACTTTTCCCCTTGGTTGACAGCTCATCATAGGGGATAAACTACTTCTATTGTAGACTAAAAAAATGGTGAATTGTAAGGAATATCACTTACAACTTCTTATCATCCACCATTTTCTTAGTGTGATTAGGAATGGGTTTCTCAATGTTGTCGGCCAAGGGAAGTAATAAATCATTACATTTTTGTTTTGGATGACAGATTGAGAAATTATTCCCAAATATAACAATGGATTGCAAGAGACGGAATCAATAACAACAACACCATTCTATGAGATATATTGCAAGAGTAGAAAAATGTTTTGTTTAAGGTTGGTAAAATTAGTTTCTTCAATGCATGGATGTAACAACTATAACAACAACACACAATCATGAAATATTTTCTAACAAATTAAGAAACCTTAAAATATTTTTCAGTCTTACAATCAATCAAAGAGAATGATGTATACGAGTTTAGAGCAGCAGATGAGTAAGATTTGGGGAAAATCGAATGAACGAATTTTTTTATAAACAAAACTAGGTAATTTTTTTCCCTTAGTTGGTGGTCCTACCTAAGGAATAGATGACTTCATATTTAAATAAAAAATAAAAGAAAAATAATGATGAAGGGGTAAGAAACACAAGAAATGGGGGTTTGAATTGGGTTTCACCAACTATGATATCTTTTGTGTAATTTCAATATCAATGCTAACAAGACAATAAAAATAAATTGACACAATTAGTTTTTATTCTGGTTCACTGTTAACAAAGTTACTACAGTCCCCCCACCAAGGTGATTTCGCCTTAGACAAGGACTTAATCCAATAATCTAGAAAGATTACAACGTCTAAGTGTTAGAAAACAACTTAGCCTTCTCAAGTATCCATACTAACGACTTAGTCACTTCAAGAATCTACACTTTGAAAAGTATTTACAAAGGTGTGTACATGAATTGCTTCTAAACAAGCAGGTGACACAATTAAAGTACAATAACACAAAAGTGTTTCTAGCAAGATATGAGCAACAACTCCTTGCTAATTTACAATACTATCTTGAGAATAATCTCCTAGATATTTGCACCGTATCAACATAAGTTTTGTGAGCTTAAAAGCTTCTTTTAATGCTTCTCTCATCTTTTGTAGAGCAGCGCTCTAATTTATTGAGCATTGAGCATTTTCTTCTTGAGCTTATAACTTGGTGCTTGCTTCCGCCTTGCACACATACTTTCGTGTATTCTTCTGCTCTTACAGCATTTTGCACGTCGGCATTTAGTATTTTTACTTGGCTCGTAGCAGCTACAATAGCAATATTTGATTCGGCAACTTGTGAGCAGCAACTCTTTAGCCTTTTTTCTTCAAGCATTCAGATCTTCAATATATAGAGCTTGAGAATAGATCCATTAGAGGGTATAATGGGAAACATATTTCAACTGTAATATCCCAATGTTCACTTACAGGAATGGTCACATCATAATATAAAAAGTTGTCCTTGCGCCGCCTAATCTGGGTAAAGGTCGCAGACTACTTTGTACTATTATATTCATTGAAACACGCAAACCATTCTCCTGTCTTCTAATCTTCAGAGGCTTCAGATGTGTATTTGATAAAGCATGTAGAGAGATCAATACTTGTAACTTCCGAACCTAAGTCTTTATAATCCCAGATCTTCGTTCAACATAACTAACTTAAGAGTTTTCAGCACTTGGTCTTTAGAAATGATGTATTCAGAAACTTCAGAACTTGTTTTAGCAGAACCTCGTCTTTAGAATCTTCAGAACTTTGTTGAGCACACATTTCTCTTTAAATTTTTCAGAACTTCGTTCAACGGAACTTTGTCTTTAGAAACTTCAGAGCTTGATTTTCAGAAATGATGTCTTTAGAATCTTCAGAACTTGGTTCAACAGAACTTTGTCTTCAGAAACTTCAGAGCTTGATCTTTAAAAATGTTGTCTTTAGAATCTTCAGAACTTCGTTCAACAGAACCTTGTCTTTTGAAACTTCAAAACAGTAGCGATAGAAGCATATCTCTAAGAAAGCTTTCAAAGCTTACTTACAAAGCCACAATCAAAAGCTTTGGTACAAACGTTATTCAGAACCGTTGCATTGAAAAGCATTCATGAATATTGACTTTAAATCTTGTACACACAATATGTTTTCTTCCAGAGTGTTTAGGTAATGATCTGATGACGTCACATGCCTTTAAATCTGATTCATATCCTCTTTAGCAAAAGCTACACACTAGACAGAAACCATAAAGTACCGAATTGTTCTCTGAGATAGCATGTGCAGTTATCATCAAAACTAAAGGCCAGATGCAGAACCACTCTTGTTCTAACAAATGACGTCCTTATAAAAGAAATATAAATATAACTTGCAGCTGTTGGGATTTGAAATTTTCTCCCTAGTAAATTTTTTCCTTAGTTTTTTATATCAAATGAGGGAATATATGATATTTTTCAAAACTAAAATAAAGCGTGGTCCGCACAGGGTTTATATCTCGGTATTTTGTTGCATGGGGTGAAAGTTTTCTCATAAAATATATTATTTGTAGTAGTGCAACAACTTTCCACAAACAAACATATCTTTTATACGGGCTCAATTCAAAACCTAAATCAGATACTTTCACAGATTCAACTCAATAATCTTCATCAAACTTTTATATAGGCTAATCTCAAAACCTAAATACAAGCTTTTAACAAGTTAAGCATACAACCTTCAAACACTATTATAGAGTAATTACAAGAGATTGTGCTCTAGAATAAAAATTTCAGCACAACACAACTACAATAACTTTAAGAGTGAACTTTTCACTCTTTTGGTACTAAGGCAACTTTAGTGAAAAACACAAATTTAAGAGAGAAATGGAGAAAGAATAATAGAATATGGTTTCCATTCAGAAAATTATTGGGTTGTGAAATAAGGAGTAGTCTCTTTTATATAGACCAAACTTTGGATAAAAAATGAACCAATCCATGACCCATTTTAATGAGTTAATCAATTAAATTAATGTATAAATCAATTAACCAAGTTAAATTAGGAAAGTTTGAAATTATACGTCACTGAATTAATTATTAGCCTCTTAATGTACTCGGAGGCATTAAACTTTTATTTAATTGATTAGATAGACCTTTAAATCGATTAGGAAATCTAGTTTTTGTGTAGTTATGTGCTTTCAAGTAAATTCATATGTGATGATCTTAGTAGTATATGATCCTAAGTGGTTTTGATTCTGACAATATCTAATGTCAAGCGGCATTCAATGGAGTCATTGAAGATCTCTTATCAAGAAACCTTTGGTGATGGTGTATGTCAAATAAGTCATATCAAGTTGCATCATATAAAAGAATTAAAGTCATGGATGAAGTGTTGAATCCATGGTGTCCATGGTGAATCTAGCAAAGGATCTTGAAGCTTCAAGATTATGAAAAAGAGGAAGTATAAACGCTCGCTTAGTCCTGTGTCTCAGTGATCAGTATATTGTAAAG
Organism: Lathyrus tuberosus; assembly: GCA_022829125.1. Taxonomy (NCBI): domain Eukaryota; kingdom Viridiplantae; phylum Streptophyta; class Magnoliopsida; order Fabales; family Fabaceae; genus Lathyrus; species Lathyrus tuberosus. The sequence goes on along the minus strand of JALAZF010000031.1, from coordinate 1,189,846 downwards.
GTACAATAATAACTTCTAAGATACTAAAAAACTCACACACACACTTGAAAATAGTTTTAAACATCTCTCTTTTACTAAAACACCTTAAATATCTTAAAAATCAATCAAGGCTTACATTGGATTGACTAAGAAGTATTTCTAATCAATTGGGGAAGTGTTTACACTGCCTAATCGATTATGGACTTTTTATAATCAATTAGATTAAGGAAAATAAATTCACCGTCGACTAGAAACACTTTTAATCGATTAAGACAGTATATGTTGTAGGTTTTCCTTTTCAAGAATTAGGGTTGTCGCATTTTGGATCTCATAACTGATTATGACATTTAATTATGCCCATGGATCATTTTATTTTTTAGTCAAATCAATTTGTATACAAAAAAGACCTTTTCTTATTTCAAATCACACCAGAATTCAAATTTCTACTATGATTTTCTTATGGACTCGTGTTTGAGGGTATATGGACTAGGATGACTTTATTAGCCATATAGTGAGATAACCCATGGCAAAGCTGACCAAAGCTTGGATTACGAAGCAAGCGCGCTCCCTAGTCACCAGAGTGGGCCTAGGTCGCCCAACCCGAACCTCTTCTCATGCTCCATCTATTTTATCCCACGTGGCATATGAGATGTCCAGGAGAATTTGTGTTTGCTCATGGTAGTTTATGAGGAAATCGTCCCTCCAAGTTTTGAGGAAGAACCAGTCTTCTATTACACCCACAAACTCGTCGGGAAGTTAAGGAAAACCATTTCTCTTCCTATTAATGTCCGGCCGAAGAAGCTATCAATAAATACTCAAGCGTTAGGGCTTAGAGATTCATCCGCTAATTTTGGAAAAATCTGATCAAGGAGGCTCTTCCTTTTATTGTATTTCACAAGATAAGTACAACATTTTATTAACCTTAAGTTTTTATTTTTAAGTTATTTTATTTAAATAAATACTTATTTTAGCATATCCTACTAATTTCTAATTGTGCTTAAACTTAAAATATATTTTTTTACAAAAACAATGATAAAATTAATTTACCATAACTTATTATCTTTAATTCAACGTATCCAATAGAAGGAGTGTTCAAATTAAAATCGATCCAAATAAAAATCATAAATCAATAAAAATAAATAAAACAAAAAATATATATATATTATTGAATATGTCTGAATGTCATTTTACAAAAACCGTTTGATTCAGATCAAATTTTAGATTGTTTTTCATTATATATATATATATATATATATATATATATATATATATATATATATATATATATATATATATATATATATATATATATATATATATATAAAAGTATGATATATTATGTTAATTTATTATTTTATAATGTTTATTATTTTAATATTATTTATTAATTTAATCCAATCTATTTATTTTTAATATTTCATTTGTTTCAACCATAACAATTGTTCTTATTTTGTAATATTAATTTTATTATGTTATATATTATATACTATATTAAATCTATTATTATTAGTATTTTCATAATCTTAATAAAAATTACAATTTATAATTTGGATATAAAGAATCTATCCAAAATAATCTACATAAAATTAAATCATAAATAGATTTATTTTTAAATCGGATGAGTTTTGTTTTAAAACTAATTTAAATCGATCACCCATATCGAATAGAATCAAATTGCTGCTTGCGAAATAGAAAAATATAAAACAATTTTTTTAGAGAAACTAAACAAGGTAATTGTAAAGCATGGCAATAAGTCACAGACTCCCATCCCAAGATTCATGTGAAAATTGAATGACGAAACAAAATAAAGCTCTTGAAGACATGAATTGTTAAATCATTAGCTACTACTTGATTTTCCAATCGAGGAATGTGTCGAATGCTGACCAACTCGAACTATTTTAAGAGTCGATTGGCTATCACAAAGTACATGATGAGATTTTCTTTCACACCATTGTATTCCTTTGTGATTTGTTTTATGACTAACTCTGAGTCTCCCATTATTTCGACTCGAGTTGCCCACGATTCCAACAATATCTCAAGTTCGGCTATAAGAGCCTCGTATTCAGCCTCATTATTCGAACAGAGACCTTCCACTTTATACTTGAATTTAGTTAGGAGAAATAATCAAGACTCCTACACCTGTTCCGTCTTTATGACTCGAACCATCGAAATACAACTTCCAAGGTTCTAGTTCGAGGTAATTTAATGATTCCTCATTTATCGAATGGTCGACTATAAAGTCTGCCACTACTTGTCTTTTAACAGCCTTTAAGGGCATATAAGTTAGAGAATATTCAGTTAGGGCTAACACCCATTTACCAATTCGACTATACAAAATTGGTTTTGACAACATATGCTTTATAACATCAAAATGTTAGGAAACAAAAATATCAACAGGTTTTATATAATGCTTAAGTTTTATACATGAGAAGTGCAAACACAGACAGAGTTTTTCGACTGTGCTAAATCTGGTTTCTGCATCGTTCAAGACCTTACTAAGATGGTAAATGGCTCTTTCGACACCATTTTCATCTTATTGAGCTAACATGCTCCCTAAAGTCTTATCCGACGCAGATATATACAACCTCATACTCCTATTTCTACAAGGTGGAATCAATATTGGAGGGTGGCTCAAATACTCCTTAATTTTGTCGAAAGCCTCTTGTTGAGCTTGTCCTCATTCGAATCCTTCCTTGTTGAGTCGAAGCAGAGGCAAGAAGGCTTGAGTTTTGCCGCTAAGGTTCGAGATAAATCTTCTTAAGAAATTAATCTTGCCCAACAATGACTGCAACTCCTTCTTTGTTAATGGCGCTTTTGCTTCCATTATGGCCTTGGTATTATTCTGGTTTATTTCGATTCCCTTTTTGTGGACCACAAAGCCTAATAAATCCCCCGCCTGCACACAAAAAGCACACTTGAGAGGATTCATTTTCAAACCATGTCTCCTCATCCTTTCAAAGGAGTGTCGAAGATGGTCTATGTGATTTTCCCTTGAAATTGACTTTACAACAATATCATCCATATAGATCTGCATAAAAGTCTCAATAAAATCTTGGAAAATCGAATTCATTGCCCTTTGGTAAGTTGCCCTAGCATTTTTCAAGCCGAAAGGCATCACCACTGTTAGAATAGTATCAGTGTGGGTTTTTGTTATCGTCTCCACAGGGATTGTCGGATATTTGATGCTTGCCGTTCAATAGTTGTGATATTCTAAGTTAAGGTTTTCAAAAGTTTCACTTGTTGTTATCATTCACTTGTAGCAAAGATTAATTAGGTCACAAAGGTTTTTGTAAAAGCATGTTAAGGTTAGGTTTCATCAATCCTATTCATGTATAAACAATTAATCAAGCATATGAACTCGGTTTCCGATCAATATAACCGCGTATCCTCCCGACTACGTTTATGTCTAAAGCGGAATCGTGAATACCGTTGTTTAGACCGTTAGATAATGTCTCACGCTAACAATCTAAGCAACGATCATTAAGATCAATACAATGCGAATAGAAAATCCCAAATCTATGTCTAGAGTTTGGTTTTTAAGAGATGAAATTGTTAGGTCAAGAGTTGTAAAGTCTATGTCTAGAGCAAAACAATTCACAAATGGATCATTAAGAGAAAACAACATCATCTATATTGATCAAAGAGTTTGTTCATATACAAGAGATCAATCTCAATACATAAAAACAGAATCAACTACCTCTAACCTCAACATTGAGTGATTAGCTACCACTTCTCATGGTAGCTTGGATGACAAGTAAAGAGAGGAGATGAATGAGCATCCACGACGAATAATCGAGAATGGATGCAAAATCAGCTTCTCCAATGAAAATACAAGCTTTTCTGAACAAAATACTGTAAAAACTTAATTCTAATGTAAAATGAGCAAGATCCCTTTTCCAAAAAGTAACAATTCTATTTATACACTTTTCCAAACAGCGCCATTCGCCCAGCGAAGGCATTCATTCGCCTAGCGAATGCCCAAAAATATGGCACATTTAAGTGCCTCAGACTTAAACCGCCCCTCAGAATTATCGTGGGTTCGCTAGGCGAACCAAAACATTCGCTTCGCGAGCATTCGCTGCAACCTTCGCCCAGCGAAGCTTGGGTGTTTTCAAAATGGAAAGTTTCTGCCACCCTTCGCTGGCACATTCGCCCCGCGAGCATAACAGCGAGCATTCGCTGGCCTACTCGCCCAGCGAATTTACCCAGTTTTCCTACTGTAAGTTTTGCACACTTTCTGCCACCATCTCGCTGGCATCCTCACTGACGTTCGCTAGGCGAACCTTCGCTGGCACCTTCGCCAACACTCGCCTAGCGAATACTGTTGCTGATTTCAATTCTTTGGCAGCTTGCACTATTTCTTTGGGTCTTCCAACATTGATCTTTTCACTCCTATTTCTGCACATTTAGCACACAAATTACAAGCACCACAAGTATATTTCAAATAATGCACAACAACATCAATTCACCCTAAAATCAACCTATTCCACATGAAAAGTCATGAAAAATGCCAAATAATTCATACTCAAATATATCATGATTGACATCTAACAAACTCTCCCCAACTAACTCATTGCTTGTCCTCAAGCAAAGTATGCCTCTCACGAGGATTTGCTCGAGGATTAAATCCAACCAAGATACGAAAATGGCTCAGCTAAACAGTGATCACAACAATGCATCAATTACACAATTCAAGAACCAATCATGAAAAAGAACTTGACTCTTAAACAATTTCAACAATGCTTCAAGAGACAACTAACTTATCATACACATGTCATTCTACACTCCTCTTTGAAATAGGATTGAAGGCAAACGTGCATACAAGCACGGGACAATTAAACTCTCTTGACAAATGATGCAATACTAAGCAATTCATATCATATCTCAATGATCATAACAGAAATTATGGAAGTAAAAGATCACTAAGGACTTCAAGGGATGTAGCTTGGTCGGGTGAACAAAAAAGGGACATTTCTAAAGGTCTTTGAAATGAAATTGCCGACGCAAAAGAACATTCACTATGTACATATTTACACAACACACTTCATTTCACCAAATTGTCATTCCACCCTCACAAACTACCGTGCACACTTATTGATTATATTACTTTTTCCGTTCAAGCAAGCATTTTCTCTTTTGTACAATATATTCACACTCTTCTTTTGACATGCTTGCTTAAAAAAAAAATTTCTTTTCATAATTAGGAGTAATGCACCTATCTTCCTTTTTATTCTCACCCCAACTCATTTTCAACTCCACCTAAAGTGAATGTTCCTTGCTTTTTAGGGCAAGGAAGTCAAAATAAACAATTTACAAAGGTTCAAGAAGAAAATGTTAGAAACTCACTAAATTCAATGATGAACCAAACTAGCAAATTATGTACATAAAACAAGTTCATCATTCAATTGAGTTCTAAACTGTTTAGGCTCAAAGGGGCTACCGAATGCTCACTACTCACAGGTAAATTAATATTTGGGCATAGTTGTGCTCACTAACAAAAATTGCCTTGATCACTTCTCCTACTTCCACAAAATCACACGATCACAAGATAAGGCATGAATTAAAAATAAAGACAACATTCATCAACACTCCTTGACATATAATACAATTTTGAGGCTTCTCACTTTACTAGTTTCAGATCCTAAAATGACATATGTATTCACAAGAAGTTGTAACATGAAACACATTTACACTAGCCCAAGACACAAAATTCTAAAACATAAAAAATTCTTGAATCAAGGTAACGATATACCTTGTCGCAACACAATGCTTACGGTACTATCATAGCCCTCACATCTTGGAGGAATTTCTCTTTAATCCCAAATCTCCAACCTACTTCCACAAAGTTCCACCATTAAAGAAGAAAAATCAAAATAACACATACAAAAACACACTTACTACTATAATTAAAAACCAACAATTATTAGTAAAGCGAAACAAAAAATTTTTACTACAAACCATAATTATTACTAATAATGTCATACATTGTCTGGTGTATAAAACACCTACATAATTCAAAAAGTACCACACGGGTACGAGTACATTAATACTTGACTAGTAAAAGCTGAAAAATACATAATATAAGAAAACTTCACTTTGGAGACCAAAGGAAGTACACAAGTCTAAGATCACAAAAAAAAATCAATCCTCCTCATCATCATCGTCCATGTCCTTCTCATCACCTCCAGCAGAAGTAGCCTCATCATCATCAGCATCGTCCTCACCCCCTCCAAATATTGGCCTGGCCTCAGGCCAACCAGCATGCACTAGGAACTGCTCCCTAGTCATCATAAGATGCTCAGAAGAAGGGTCACGGATCTGCAACTGAAGAGCCTGCAAGGAATCATGAATATCCGTCATAGCACGCTGCTGGGCAGCCATCCAATCCCAGTTATAATTGCAGATCTCCTGCTGATATGGATAATAGGCCGGCGTTGCCGGCTCAGAACCCTCCTCAGCTTCAGCAGCATCATCAGCACCAGCACTAGAAGAGGCTCCAACCATCCCTCTAGCCTTACAGAACTTATCCACATACAGATCATCAATAGCAGATGGAATAGTGACCTGCCTGCGGGCTGGTATATCAACACCAGCGTGAGCACACAAAGACATGATCAGACATGGAAAAATAAGCGGGGCATTCTTGCGCGCCGCCATACCTCCCGAACCACTTAACACAACTTCCCTGATTTCATCCGCAATGATGCGGGCCACGTCAATCTGAACATTCTGCTGAATGCTGTGGATAAGATGAGCCAGAGCAATAGGAACTGTACTATGATGCGACCTGGGACAAATGTTAGTGAGCACAAACAACAAAATAACCTGAACCAAGGGCAGCATGTCCACCCTTCTGAACCTAACCGGCACCCCGGAGGAATTTCGTGCAACTTCCTTACCTTCAAGAAGTAAATCCCGAGTCATCTTCTCAATCTCACGATGAAGATGCAAGTCTCGATGATAGGCATCGATCTCAGTCCCAACCAACGGTAAAGGATCTCCCAAAACAGTGCTGATCGTCCTACGATCAAACCTCATAACAGTACCTCTAACCCAAGAGGCCCAACTGAATCTTTCACCATCATCCGGTAATGCATTTGCAAAAAATTCCCGAACAATTTCAATGTTGTACCCATCCAGCGGCATCATTAGCCGATCCCACTTCTTTGCCACGAAAAGTGCATCAATTGTTCGGTAACTTCCTCGATCACTAAGAAGGAATCTTTTCTCCGACAGGATGGTCTTTCTTTCAAGGGTCTCGTACCTGGCAGCCTGCTTAGCTCCCCTGAATCGTTCTTCATCAAATCGCACGGGCACCTGCCTGGAGGTTTGAGCCTTTCGCTTCTTAGCCGCGTGAATCACCATTTTTGGTGCCATCTGCACATAACAAACAATGAAACCAAACAAGGGCAACAAACGCATTAGCAACTAAAAACAACCAGCCAGAGCTCTGTATTGACAAGTAAAAAAATTAAAAATCTGCCTCTGTTCGCGCCAGACTCGCTAGGCGAAGTCTGGCGAATGCTCGCGCGACTCGCGAGGCGAACGAACCAGCGAAGGCGCGATTCTTCAGAAAAACACAGTTACAAACAGTCCCTCTCCCATCTCCTAATTTCAAATACTACTCTAGTCATATTGCTTATGTAGTTTCTAACATGCAAGACAAAAGTAACATGACAGAGTATACCAATTTTTCACCAAACCCATATTGATCACTTAAGAACATAAACAATGCTTACAGAAATAAATTGTAAAGAGTAAACAAACCTGAATTTCGCACTGTTAATGGTGGATTAGGGCAATTGGAAAGTAGAAGGAGATAAGTGTTGAAGTGTACAAGAGGAAATAAAAGGAAAAGAATGACACGGAGGGAAATGATGAAGATGTCAAGAGGCTAGGGTTTTCCCCCCTCTATTCTGAGTTCAAAGTGGGTCTTGGGCCCAATTTGGTGGCCCACCCACAATCCATTTTTTTCTGATGTGGCAGGAACTTGGGTTGGTCTGCCTCGCTGGGTTCGCGGAGCGAAGGCCAGCGAATGCTCGCCCCAGCTCGCTAGGCGAACACCAGCGAACAAGACCAGAATTTTCAAAATTTTTCCAAACTGTGCCACAATTTTTTAAGCATCATAGTGATATCTAAACATTCTCAAAATAGAAATAACAGAAATACTTACAATGTTGGGGTGCCTCCCAACCAGCGCTTGTTTAACGTCGGCTAAGCTCGACGGTCCACCGCAATCTCACGGATCGCAGAAGGGAACAATGGTGGGATTCCGCTCGAAATCTCCTCCAAAATAAACTTTCAGCCTCTGTCCATTGACAGTCCAACTTTCCTTTGACTTTGTGTCCTCAATTACGATTGCTCCATAGGGCTTGATTTCCACAATCCGAAAAGGTCCGGACCATTTAGATAGTAATTTTCCGGAAAACAATTTTAATCGAGAATTGAACAATAAGACCAGCTGTCCGACCTCAAAATGTTTGATGACAATTCTTTTGTCATGGTAAGACTTGACACGATCCTTATACAATTTATTGGAATCGTACCCCTGAAGGCGCAATTCATCCAACTCGTGTAATTGTACTTTTCTTCTTTCCCCGCTTAGAGTTGGATCAAAATTCAAAAGTTTTAAGGCCCAAAACGCCTTGTGCTCCAACTCTACCGGCAAGTGACAATTCTTACCATAGACCATTTTAAACGGTGTGAGACCGATCGGAGCCTTAAAAGCGGTCCGATACGCCCACAACGCGTCATCAAGTTTGTTCGCCCAATCCTTTCTCGAGGCTGAAACAGTTTTCTCTAAAATCCGTTTAATTTCACGATTAGATACCTCTGCTTGACCGTTAGCTTGTGGATGATATGGTGTAGCAACCTTGTGCTTCACACCATACTGCTCCAAAGCTTTGTCAAGCTGAGTGTTACAAAAGTGAGATCCTCCATCACTTATTAACACTCGAGGAGTACCAAAACGTGCAAAAATATTTTTCTTCAAAAATTTTACCACAGTTTTTCCATCGGCTTTAGCGCAAGCTATCGCCTCTACCCACTTGGAAACGTAATCCACAGCGACCAAAATATATTCATTAGAAAATGAAGATGGGAATGGACCGACAAAGTCGATCCCCCAATAGTCAAAAACTTCGATTTCTAACATATTTTGTAATGGCATTTCTTGCCGCTGTGAAATACCGCCGCTTCTCTGGCACTTGTCACAACTAAGGGCATGCGCATGCGCATCTTTGAATAAGGACGGCCAATAAAAGCCCGATTGTAGGACTTTAGTGGCCGTTCTCAACCCATTAAAGTGCCCTCCGTAAGGAGAGTTATGACAGTGCCACAGAATACTCGTGGCTTCCTCCACTGACACACACCTTCTGAGGAGGTTGTCGACACCAAGTTTAAATAAATGGGGTTCATCCCATACAAATGACTTGGCATCAGACAAAAATTTCCGTTTTTGGTGGTGCGTTAGACCGTCTGGTATCAATCCGGTGGCTTTGTGGTTAGCCATGTTGGCGAACCATGGTCTAACTTGCACTCTAAAAAGTTTTTCATCAGGGAACTCCTCATTTACCTCAAATTCATTCTTGGTCACCTCAACGTTTACCAAACGAGATAAGTGATCTGCTACCAAATTTTCGGATCCCTTTTTGTCACGAATTTCAAGATCAAATTCCTGTAACAAAAGGATCCATCTAATAAGCCTCTGCTTAGAATCAGGTTTGGTAAGCAGATACCTTATAGCGGTATGGTCAGTGTAAACGATGACTTTCGCACCAATCAAATAAGAACGAAACTTCTCCAACGCATACACTATGACGAGCAACTCTTTTTCAGTTGTCGCATAGTTAATTTGAGCCTCATTTAGCACCTTGCTCGCATAATGTATCGCGTGGAAAACCTTCGTTTTTCTTTGTCCCAAAACAGCCCCCACCGCATAATCGCTAGCATCGCACATTAATTCAAAATCCATTTTCCAGTTTGGTGCAACGATTATCGGTGAAGTTGTTAAACTGTTTTTCAAAAAATTAAAAGCAAAAAGACATGACTCGTCAAAGTCAAAAAACTTACCTTGGACAAGCAAGTTGCTCAACGGCTTCGCGACCTTTGCGAAGTCCTTGATGAATCTCCGGTAGAACCCGACATGTCCAAGAAAGCTCTGTATTCCTTTGACATTCATCGGCGGTGGTAATTTCTCGATTAAGTCCACTTTAGCCTTATCAACTTCTAGGCCTTTTGAAGACACCTTGTGCCCGAGCACAATTCCCTCTTTAACCATGAAGTTGCATTTTTCCCAGTTAAGAACCAGATTAGTTTCCACGCACCGCTCCAACACCGTATCCAGATTTTTCAAGCACAAATCAAACGATTGCCCAAAAACTGAGAAATCATCCATAAATACCTCGATTGTCTTTTCGATCAAGTCCGCGAAGATAGCTTGCATACACCGCTGAAAAGTAGCCGGTGCATTACATAATCCAAACGGCATCCTCCTATAAGCAAAGATTCCGAACGGACATGTAAAAGCAGTTTTTTCGTGATCATCCGGGTTAACAATGATTTGGTTATAACCCGAATAACCGTCCAAAAAACAATAAAATTCTTGACCGGAGAGACGTTCGAGCATTTGATCCATAAAAGGTAAAGGAAAATGATCTTTTCTCATAGCTTTGTTCAACCTACGGTAGTCGATACACATCCTCCACCCGGTAACAGTCTTTGTTGGAATAAGCTCATTTTTGTCATTTCGAACCACCGTCATTCCACTTTTTTTTGGCACCACATGCACCGGACTAACCCATGGGCTGTCGGAAATAGGGTAAATCATTCCGGCGTCCAACATTTTCACCACTTCTTTTCTGACCACTTCTTTCATGATTGGATTAAGGCGGCATTGAGGTTGAGCAACCGGTTTAAAATCCTCCTCCATAAAAATACGGTGCATGCAATATGACGGACTAATGCCTTTGAGATCGGACAATGTCCATCCCATTGCATCTTGATTCTTTTTCAGCACTTGAATTAATCGGTTTTCCTCACTTTCAGACAAAATATTACTTATGATCACCGGTTTATTCCCTCCGTCATCAAGGAAAGCATACTTCAAGTTGGAAGGTAACACTTTCAATTCAATTTTGGGTGGTTCATCATCATTAACTAATTTTTTTAGAATCTCCTCTTCATATTCCCATGGTTGCATTTCATCCAAAGCTTCAAGTTCTAATAAACACTCTTCTAAAGCTTGTTCTTCTTCAACCGAGAATATTTCCAAGGACTCATCTAAAGCTCTTTGTAACGGTTCAATGACATGAATTTGATTTTTCACCCCCGAACTTGCCTCTTCCGTTACATCAATTCGAAAACAATCACCCTTATCCTTCTTGTGCTTCATTGCATCATAAAGAATAAAACAAACCTCTTCATCTTGGACTCTCACTTTCATGAGACCATCGTCCATGTCAATTGCCATACGGGCAATTTTCATGAAAGGCCTTCCAAGAATCAAAGGTGCATCCTCATCCTCATCCATTTCAATGACAACAAAATCAATTGGAAACAAAAATTTGTCCACCTTGACCAACACGTCTTCCGCTACACCGTGAGGACGGGTAGTGGATTTATCGGCGAGTTGCAAAGTCATTTGAGTGGACCTTAATTCCATATGGCCTAAGCGTCTCACAATCGATAATGGTATCAAGTTGATGCTAGAACCCAAATCAATCAACCCATTGCCCGCATACATGTTTCCAATCGTAACCGGCAATGTAACTCTTCCCGGATCACATTCTTTCTGAGGGAGAGTCCGTTGAATGATTCCGCTACAACTCGCATGCACCATAATAGTTTCTTGATCTGTGTATCTTTTCTTCTTCGTAAGGATGTCCTTCATGAATTTAGTGTATTTGGGCATTTGTTCCAAGGCCTCGGAAAATGGGATATTTATTTGTAACTGTTTAAAAATATCCATAAACCGAGTATAATGCCTTGCACTATCTTTCCTCGTAGGTTTGTGTGGATAAGGTAAGTGTTGAATCGGAATATTACTCACCGGCTCTTTTCCTTTTTTCGTTCTTTTCACTCTTTCCTCATTATCAATTTTTCTCTCATTCTCTTTTTTTTCTCTCTCATTTTTTTCTATCTCTTTTTCAACTACAACACCCTCGACATTCTTTTCTACTTCTAATTCCTCACTCACTTCTTCTTTTTCAACCACAACCTCCTCCATTACTCTTTTACCCACATTCATGTCAATCTCACGTCCACTTCTTGTAATAATCGCTTTACAATCTTTCGGATTTGGAAGAGTAGTTGCTGTAAAGGGACCTTTTTGTTGATCGGCCAATTGTTTCGATAATTGCCCGACTTGTGTTTCGAGGTTCCTTATCGCAGCATCTGTATTCTTTTGATTAGACATGGATATTTGCATAAATTGTGTTAGAGTATCCTCCATCTTTGTATTTCCAACGGGAGCTTGCGAAGGTTGGGTGTAATTTTGGTAAGGTTGACGGTTTGATGGCCCGGCTTCTTGCGGTCTCCATGGTTGTTGATAACCTTGGTTACCACGTTGTTGGTAACCTTGGTTGCCTTGTTGATACGGAGGACGGGGTTGGTAACCTTGATTTCCCGCATAGTTCGCTTCCTCCACAACCGGAGGACAATAACCGGTCAAATGGTCACCTCTGCATAACTCACACACTAACACTTGCACCTTTTTACTTGAAGATTCATGCATCTCCTTGAATTGTTGAGGCAGCTTAGACATTTGCTTTGTTAACAGCTCAACCTGTTGTGATAACATTTGTTTTGTGCAAGGATAGCGTCACTTGTTCCTAATTCCAATACACCCGGCGTTCGTTGAGCAGGTCCACGATTGTGACTACCTTGATGATCGTTCAAGGCCATTTTATCAATGATAGCTGTGGCTTCCGCAGCAGTTTTGCTCAACAAAGAACCACCCGCGGTGGCATCCAACAAGGTTTTGTGTACTAGCTGCAGCCCATTTCTGAATATATGAATCTGTGACAATTCATCGAAACCATGGCCTTTGCACTTTTGTAACATTGATTTGAACCTCTCCCAAGCTTCGTTGAGAGATTCGTTAGCTCCTTGTGTGAATACCGCTATAGCGGTCTTCGCTTCCATGAACCGAGTGTGCAGAAAGAATCTTTCCAAACTTTTTTCTTCCAAAGCATTTCAATCAGTCATGATGGCAGTTGACTGATCAAGGTACCATTCCTTGGCCTTCCCAATGAGGGAATGCGGGAATAGTCTCTTGAACAGAGACTCCTCTTCTGCTTCCGGTGCACCCGTCGCTCCAGCGATTTCATAAAATTTTGTCAAATGGGTGAAAGGATCTTCATGATCCATACCCGTAAACGAACTTTGGTATAACAGTTGGAGGATTCCGGTCTTCATCTCAGCATGACGACCATTGTTTGCATGACGGGCGAACTGAGTATTATGCCTCGGACTGTTTGTACAAGGCCTAGAAGCAGGTGGTGGTGGTGGTGGTGGATCTCCCTCCATAATTGGCAGTATTTGTGGAAATGGTGGTGGTGTAGATGTACTTTCCTCTTGTTCTCGCCTCTGTTTCGCTAGCTGCCTCCTTCTTCTAGTTCGGCTATTGATTCTACGAGCGGTTCTTTCAATCTCAGGATCGAAAAGAAGTTGGTCCGCCGGTAGTTTCCCTCGCATAAACTAAGTCTGCACACTAACAAACAGATTAACAAGTTCAAGATAAAGCGGTAACAGCTTATAATAACTCAACTATCGCAATGCTTGCAATATCAACTAACAATCCCCGGCAACGGCGCCAATTTGTTAGAATAGTATCAGTGTGGGTTTTTGTTATCGTCCCCACAGGGATTGTCGGATATTTGATGCTTGCCGTTCAATAGTTGTGATATTCTAAGTTAAGGTTTTCAAAAGTTTCACTTGTTGTTATCATTCACTTGTAGCAAAGATTAATTAGGTCACAAAGGTTTTTGTAAAAGCATGTTAAGGTTAGGTTTCATCAATCCTATTCATGTATAAACAATTAATCAAGCATATGAACTCGGTTTCCGATCAATATAACCGCGTATCCTCCCGACTACGTTTATGTCTAAAGCGGAATCGTGAATACCGTTGTTTAGACCGTTAGATGATGTCTCACGCTAACAATCTAAGCAACGATCATTAAGATCAATACAATGCGAATAGCAAATCCCAAATCTATGTCTAGAGTTTGGTTTTTAAGAGATGAAATTGTTAGGTCAAGAGTTGTAAAGTCTATGTCTAGAGCAAAACAATTCACAAATGGATCATTAAGAGAAAACAACATCATCTATATTGATCAAAGACTTTGTTCATATACAAGAGATCAATCTCAATACATAAAAACAGAATCAACTACCTCTAACCTCAACATTGAGTGATTAGCTACCACTTCTCATGGTAGCTTGGATGACAAGTAAAGAGAGGAGATGAATGAGCATCCACGACGAATAATCGAGAATGGATGCAAAATCAGCTTCTCCAATGAAAATACAAGCTTTTCTGAACAAAATACTGTAAAAACTTAATTCTAATGTAAAATGAGCAAGATCCCTTTTCCAAAAAGTAACAATTCTATTTATACACTTTTCCAAACAGCACCATTCGCCCAGCGAAGGCATTCATTCGCCTAGCGAATGCCCAAAAATATGGCACATTTAAGTGCCTCAGACTTAAACCGCCCCTCAGAATTATCGTGGGTTCGCTAGGCGAACCAAAACATTCGCTTCGCGAGCATTCGCTGCAACCTTCGCCCAGCGAAGCTTGGGTGTTTTCAAAATGGAAAGTTTCTGCCACCCTTCGCTGGCACATTCGCCCCGCGAGCATAACAGCGAGCATTCGCTGGCCTACTCGCCCAGCGAATTTACCCAGTTTTCCTACTGTAAGTTTTGCACACTTTCTGCCACCATCTCGCTGGCATCCTCGCTGACGTTCGCTAGGCGAACCTTCGCTGGTACCTTCGCCAACACTCGCCTAGCGAATACTGTTGCTGATTTCAATTCTTTGGCAGCTTGCACTATTTCTTTGGGTCTTCCAACATTGATCTTTTCACTCCTATTTCTGCACATTTAGCACACAAATTACAAGCACCACAAGTATATTTCAAATAATGCACAACAACATCAATTCACCCTAAAATCAACCTATTCCACATGAAAAGTCATGAAAAATGCCAAATAATTCATACTCAAATATATCATGATTGACATCTAACAACCACCCACTCATAAGTGCCTAATGCTCCAGGACATCGAAATGCTGTTTTGGGGAGATCCTCTTCAGCAATGAATATCTGGTTATACCCTGAATATCCATCAAGCATACTCAGGTATTCACGTCCCGCGGCAGAATCGATTAACATTTCTGCCACTGGCATCGAATAGTCATCCTTTAGGGTTGCATTATTTAAATCTCTAAAGTATATGCAAACCCTCAAAGTACCATTTTTCTTAATAACTGGCCCTATATTTGAAAGTCATTCGACATACCTGGCTGTACGGATGAATTTACATTGCAGAAGTTTTGCGACCTCTTCTTTAATCTTTGAGAGAATTTCAGGTGCAAACCGCCTTGGATTCTGCTTAATGGGCTTCTTCCCAGGCTTGATTGGTAACTTTAATTCCACCAGCTCTCTGTCTAAACCAGGCATCTCGTCATAATCCCATGTGAAGCAGTCTCTGAACTTCTTCAGCAATTAGATCAGTTCGACTCTGAGTTGAGGGTTGATATTGACACTAATGTACGTTGGCCTTTTTGTCGCCACATCTCCCAAGTTGATCTCTTCAAGTGGATCTTGCGCTAGCATTTTGATGTTTGTTTCTAGCGGATACTTCTCAAATCCCAAAGGCTCGTCATCGTAAATGGCATCGAGCCTCTAGCCTTGCACTTCATCCCGAGCCTTATCAGGTGGCTCTGGGTCGAAGTCCTTACCATGACTTTCCCGAAATGATTCATTCTTAGCTTCGACAGCCATGAATTTTACCTCAGCCTCCAAGACAGCTTTTAGCTTATTTTTGACTATATGAGCTGAAATTCTTTCGAGCGCTGGTAACTCAGTCATCGTCGCCAAACTCGCTCCCTCAACCTGTTGGGTCAATTCTATATGTCCTTATGTATGCAAAGTCATCTTCGCCCACAACCTCTCGATCCCACTTAAAACCGTTGGTGGGGTGCAAGTACAAAGAGCAATATGCATTATCATCTGGAGTAAATGCAAAATTGGCTCGATTGCAAGGAGCAATGTTAGGCAAATATTTGTCGAAACTGCGTTTATCAACATGATTAACCGAAGCCATAAAATAGATTTGATCGGCTTCGATATTTTCCACAATACCATCCGTTCGCCATATAGTAATCCTCTGATGCATTGATGATGGTACGACTCCTATGCCGTGAATCCATTCACGCCTTAACAATAAGTTGTAGTTAACCTTAGTCTCCACAACCATGAACATGGTTGGTCTGATAATTGTTCCTACCGTCAAGTCGACTTGAATCACACCTAAAGTGGTGCCAAATTTTCCTTCATAGTTGGATAACACCATATTGTGGGGCTTCGTGTCTGTGTCGAACTTCCCTATTTTTATTAGCATGAAATGCGACATCAGGTTCATCGCTGCACCGCAATATACCAGGATCTTATTGACTGGCACATCTTCTATTTTCCCTGTAATAAAAAGAGGCGTTAAATGACTTTTCATAGCCTCATTAGGTCTTTCGAAGAACACATTCTGTTCTTCTACACAACCGTTGTTCATAACATAGTAATAAATTGGCCTATGAGTGGCCATCTCTATGTCAGTATTATCCTCCAACTCTTCAACCTCAGTCACTTGGTCGAATTACCTTGGTAACACAGATACTACATTAACCATGATATCCAAAAATGCTTCTGAATTTGAATCAAAGTCATCAGTGAGCGTCTCGTCTTCAGCAATCAAACGATCACGCTCATTTTTATCCTTTTCTTCTTGATTGGGAAACACCTTCCCCTCTACAGGCTTCTTTTCGACGGATTTCAACACATTTTTCTCATTCTTTTCAGCAGGCACATTGGTGCTTGATTCAGCTTTCTGATTTTCTTTAGCCTCCCTTTATGCCTTTCTTCTCCTTTGCTCCCTTCTCCATTGAGATTTAGTCATCAGATTCTTGCCTTTGTAATTCTCAAAGATATAATCTGACTTCTTGGAGGTATGAAACTCCCTACGGTACCCAATCAAGGAACCCCTATTAACCTTAAAGTTCTACCACTTTCGTTGGCCTCTCTCTCTGTGTCTTCAACTGGCTTCACCCACTTTCCTCTAGAAGCCTCTGCAGTTTGCTTGAAAGTGGTGGGTTTGGCACCTGGGAATCCTGGCTTCGTTTGTTCTTGCCCCTTGTATGGCCTTTTTTGTCGAAACCATGGTGGCTACCAGAGTCTCTCCAGTTTCCTATGGATTTTGCCAATCGAACTCCCTCTATATTTTGGGTCGCTTTCTTATCGAACACGACACTACACCTTGGACAAAGCATAACCTTTGACTTTTTCTTCTGACACCTATGTATGAAATCAATCAGGCTCTCCTCTTCCTTCGGGAAAGCCAATTTGTTGTATTCCTTTTGTCATTGTTATTCGACAATCTCCATTAAAGTCTCTTGTGAAACTTCGACCATGTTAACATCATAGCGACATCCTCAGTAATGTCCAAACTTTGAAACTTCATTGTAAGGCCATCAGCAGCCTTGTTCAAGTTATTCATCTGTACGAAACCATCAGCGGTTTCTTTTGTCACCATCGCTAAATTAGAATCCTCACTGATTCCGGTAGTATCAAAACCATCAGCAGCTTCGTTGTTACAATCTTCGACAATTCCTTTGGTGAGGCCATCACTAACCTCACACATGCAATCCTTCATAACCTTCTCGTTAATATGCTCAATGATCTTAACCATGACAGAATCATTGATAAAGTCATCAGTGACTTCGATCATGTTTACGTTGTGAGCGAAGTCATTAGTAACTTCGATCATATTGACAACAGCTGGGTTAGTGAAATGAGCATCAGCCACTTGCAAAGGGTTAACATCAATTTTCATCTGAGCCTTCACGTTTTCTCCAAACCTTAGTCATTCATCCTTGATGGCATTTTGAACGAGGTCCTTGAAAAGAAAACATTGAGATGTTTTATGACCCAAGAAATTATGATACTTATAAAAACCTCTCTTCTTCCTTTGCTCTAAAGGAGGCGTTTTAGCACCAGGAGGCATTATCATTTGACCATCCTTAACTAACAAGTCGAAGATTTCGTCACATTTGGTGACGTCGAATGTGTAGGTTTTCTTAGGGAATCTATCGTTCTTTTCTAGTTCGACTGGGTATTTCCCGTTCGAAGGGGCCAAGACTTTACAAATATAAGGTGGTCCCTGTTTTAGTTCAGCAAGGTCGACCTCACTTTCGTCGAAGTCTAAAGACTCATTATATGTTTCTTCGTCATCTTCACTAATTCCGACGTAGGCTACCCTCTATTTTCTATTTTTGTTTGCCCTAACTTTTTCAGATTTCAATCGCTCGACCTGCCGAACCCTGTCAGCCAATTAGGTCATATCTCTCAAGTACTGGGTATCCAATTTCTTTCTAATTGAGTAGTCGAGACCACCAGCGGCCATTTCGACCAACTCATGTTTAAGAACTTGCGTAAAGCATCTTGCTTTAAGCAATCGAAACCTATTCAGGCAATCATCTTTTAGCTATGTAAACTTTCATTTGATACTAGCCAATTCCTTCAGGCTAATCTTGATTTGTCCCATATAAAACTGTTCATGGAACAACCTTTCTAATTGGGTCCAATTATGGATTGAATTTGGTGGCAAGGTTGTAAACCATGTAAAGGCGTTTTTGGTGAGAGAGCTTGGGAAATATTTTACCCTAAGGTTTTCATTATTCAAAATATTTCCAGCGTCTATCAAGTACCTAGCCACATGTTCTACAGTGGATTCAGTGGTGTCCCCAAAGAATTTAGTGAGTTTAGGAACTTTCCATCTAGGGGGTAGATCTGTCTGTAAAATATACTTTGACAATGGCGAAGTATAGTTTGGTCTTTGAAGACCAAAGTTTACCTCATTTTGCACCATTATTCTTTCGACCATGGCTGATAGGTTATTATCTGCTGTAGCGAGCGATTTTTGTCGGTGACACGACCACCTTATCGCTGAAGTTTGGGTTTTCCTCCTCAAGGAGAAAGGGTGCTACTTTCTGATTTCTTATTTATCCCATGAAGCTAGAAGGAAAAGGGAAGGTATCTAAAACTAACCTTGCACGCGAATGTTTAACTGAACAAACGCTTTAAAGAGATTGGGGGGGGGGGGGGGTCCGGGGTCAGGTTATACAATGGGTAGTTGTCAATTACCCATCCTATATGTGGTTATCCACAGGATATTAGCTTTAAGGTTTCGCTTTGTAATTGATAGTGTTTATCTGCTGATGGGTTGGGAAAGTTTCTTGGAAAAGTGTGACAGGGAGAGTGAGTTTTGTTTTCTGTGGAAAATGATGATGATGCTGGCTTAAGGTATGAAACCTAAAGTTTTGATTGATATAAAGGTACTGGACCTAAAGTTTTGATTGGTATGCTCTCTAAGATTTCGCAATCTTATGCCTACGTATTCCCGTTTAAACGAAATAGGGAAATCAGAGCAATCGTAGTTCATCCTATTCAAAGGGATGAAAATGAGTTTTTGGTGTCTTGTTTAAAGCCCAAGATTGAAGCTAAAAGGGTATTTGTGTCTTGTTCAAAGCCCAAGATTGAAGCTAAAAGGGTATTGAGATGGAATTTGTCATCTCTAAAGAGAGATGGTTGACTTTTGTGTACCTTGATCAAAGCACAAGGTTGATGCTAAAAGGTTAATTGATTTGGCTAGGGGATTTCTTTATACAAAGCCTAAGAGGAGGCTAGATAAGACCGACTCAACAAGAGAGTGTTTTATCTGTCTTGTATAAAGCTCAAGATTGAGGCTAAAAAGAGACTGACTATTTGGGGATATCATTATACAAAGCCTAAGAGGAGGCTAAAAAAGGGTTTGACCCCGTCGGGGAGGTCTATATGTGTCTTGTACAAAGCCCAAGATTAAGGCTGAAACGAGTTTGACTCTTGCTGGAGAGTATTATCTGTCTTATACAAAGCCCAAGATTGAGGCTAAAACGGGAAATTTATCTGACTCTGGTGAGGATGTGTCTTGTACAAAGCCTAAGATTGAGGCTGCAATGAGTTTGACTTTGCTTAGGGAAATTATTCCTCAAAAGCCTAAACGAAGGCTGGGAGGAAATGACTCGGCTGGGGAAGATATTTATCCCAAGCTCAAGATAGGGAAATTTATGTCTTGTACAAAGCCCAAGATTGAGGCTAAATGTGTTCGACTCAACAAGAGAGTCTGAAAAGGTGATTGACTCAACAAGAGAGTCTGAAAGTTGATTGACTCAACAAGAGAGTCTTTTATACTCAATAAGAGAGTGATTTGCTATCTCATACGAAGCCCGAGATGGAGGATAAAATGAGATTGACCCAACAAGAGAGTCTTTTATACTCAACCAGAGAGTGCGGAAAGGTGATTAACTCAACAAGAGAGTCTGAAAAAATGATTGACTCAACAAGAGATTCTGAAAAGTGATTGACTCAACAAGAGAGTCTAAAAAGGTTAGCTCCACTGGGGGAGGATCATTGTACAAATCCCAAGAGGAGGCTAACTGTGTTAAGGAAAGATAATTATACAAAGCTTAAGAGGAGGCTATCTTACTACTGAGGATTAGATCCATAGGCAGGCCCAAGGGTGGGGAACTCTCATGAGAGAGACCGGGTTTCTGCTGGAGATTTATCCAGAGTGATCGGTGTTTTTTCCCATGTTTGAAAGGTACTTGAGAATGTCTTTGAGACTCAAGGGGGGTTTAGACTGCCCAAGTCTACTGGTGTCGAAGAGTTTTATCTTTTGTAGGATGCCCAAAAGAGGGTAAGGGCCTTAAGGGATGAGAATCAATCCTAAAGTGGCCTGAGGTTTGACACTGGAAAGACTACTCTAGCAAAGGATGACTAAGTTCTGTCTTATATCTTTAAGAGGTCGTTAGGGTCCTTGTATTAAGCCCAAGAGAAGGCATGAGAACTTCTAAGAAGCTGAAGGGTCCTTGTACAACGCCCAAGAGGAGGCGGGGTGCTTTTAGGAAGCATGTGGGTCCCCAAACCAAGAGAAGTTCAAGAAATGCAATTCACAGAGAAGAGATCATTCCAGGAAAGTTCAAGGGTTTGGAAGAAACTCAAGAGATGCCATTCACAGAGAAAAGATCATCTCTGGGGAGTAGAGTTTCTTTGACGATTTCTGAGGGTGACAGTCTGAGAAAAGGTTCACCAAGAATACTGCCTTTCTCTTTGTTCCATATTGTTTAACCCCAAGAGAAGAGAAGAATGTATCTGGAATCCTATGGGGATCTAGTTTTGTTTGCATTCAAGAGTGACGAACGGGCTTTACCTAGTTCTAGACGTAGTTGTCGGGGAAAACTCTAAATAACTATACTAGTATATATACAGTTGATATATGACGAGTATTTAAAATGTGTGAAAGAAGACTTACAGTGAAGCATCCCCACAATACAATTATTTATATGAAAGCAGATAAAAGAATGTGGATAAACACTTACCCGTTGTAGAGCTTCCATGCTGTTTTGTTAGTTGTTCAAAGAAATTAAAGAAAGTTTTGATAGCAACTATACATTTGGATTCAAAATCAAAGAAGAAAGTATTTTGAACAGAGATCAGGGCTTACAGCTCAAGGAGAGGCCCAAATTTTAACAGTGATTGTACTGTTGTTTTGAATTTGTACAGGGACTTATACAAGTGACTGAGGCCCAAAAAGGTTTTCTGTACAAAGGGGTGGGTCTTACACTCTACCAAGAGGCCCAAAAGTGCTTTAAACAAAAGAAATGGGACTTACAACACGAGGGCAGGCCCAGTTGTTTGTTTGAAAATGGCGATCGCGCCGAGGTTTCTGACGGTATCGGGACTTATACAATACACTGAGGCCCAAAATTATTTATGTACAAAGGGATAGGTCTTACACTCTACCAAGAGGCCCATAAGTTTATTTTATACAAAATATGGGACTTATAGCTCAAGGAGATGCCTAGATGATTTATTTGAAAAGGCGATGATCGCGTCGCGGTTTTGAAAACCACAGAGGGACTTATACAATGACTGAGGCCCCAAAAATTGTGTATTTACAAAGGGAATGGGTCTTACACTCTAATAGAGGTCCATAAGTGTTTTGAAAAAGTTTGCTAGGGTGAAAATCAACAAAACCTTAATTTCATCATTTTTTAAAGTAATTATTCAAAGAAAATTAATTAAAATGATAAAGATACCAAATAAGTTTGAATAAACAACTTGTGATTTTTGGTTAAGGTTTAAAAAATGATATTTAACCACAAGATGAATTAAATTTCATTTGGTCTTTATTTTTTCAAGGAGAATATTCATTTTTTAAAAGGTTTTAAAACAATAAAAATAAATTTATTTACAAAAATATCAACTATATTAAATAGTTAATATAAGTTTGATTTTTTTGTGGAATAAAATATTTCAATATTTTTGTGATTTTTCAGAAAAAGAATCAACAAAAAATGATTAAAATTGAGAGAGTTATTAATTTTTCAAATCATTTTAAAATAATATGAAAAATGATTAAAAAAAAAGTGGAAAAAATGGTAAAAAAAAGGATCTGGGGCAAGGGGGGTTCGAACCCCAGACCTCTTGTATGCAGTGCGGGCCTCATACCACTGGAGTGGTGATACATCCGTGTATCAAAACTACCCCATGGATATATGAGGCATGCCTTGTTTTTGGCCTGGCCAAGGCAAGGCAAGGCAAGATTTTGGCCAAAAACGTGAAACTTGTAACTTTCTCATTTCTCCATGGATTATGACAAAATTTAGGTCTATCCTGCCTAGAATTTCACAAGGAATCCAATGGTGGTGGTGGTTTTTTCAGATGATGCTCCTATTTCAAAACCCGATAGTATTATTGAAATAGGCCTAAAATTGCATTTTCTATGCTATCTCTTGTTACAGGCATGAATTACATGATGAATTGGTTCAAACACAACACATATAACATGTATGAGATGTGCATGATCAGTGGACCTCAAAGCAATGCATATTTCAAAGAGTTCAAGTTGTGATGCTTACCTCTTTAGGAGCTTTTTGGGCAATCTGTCAAGTGCTTTATTCCAGAAATAAATTAATGCTTTGGACATCCTCAAATGATCCCTTAAAAGCTTTTAGAATGGTTGGAATCAACTGGAATCCTCAGGAACAAGTTTGAACTCTTTATTGCAAAAGGGGCAAAAGTGGCCAATATAGCAACTCTCTCAAATGGTGTTCCAGATATGGAGAACCATTTGGGACAGTTCAAGGATGATATTTGGAGTGTGTTTGAGGCTTTACCTGGTTTTGGAAGTGACTGAATCAAGACATGGCTTGAAAAATGCAAAAAAGTCCAATTTTGAGGTTTTGAGAGGGGGCTTTGTGATTTTGGTGTTACAGGTCACTTATGAGAGTTTGGACAGCTTAGATATGACATATTAGATGTGTTTGGATCATGAGTTGTGATGGAAATGCTCTCTAACTCAAAAACTCAGAGTTACCTTGCAAAAAAAAGCATTTTGGCCTAGAGAAAAAGATTTTGAGGAAAGCAAGTGTTGTAGTGCTTTGGTGTACTCAAACTGAGCACAAATGAGCTCTATTTATAGTAGAGCAAGTTTGTTTTGCAAGCAATAGTGAATGGTAACTGCAGCAGCTCATTGTCCAATTGCATCACTTTGGAATCTTAAGTCTCCTCTAGCCATTGACTAGAGGTTAGAGCATAGGCCAGTGGTTCTTTGGTTCAGAGCTTATCCTTGACTCATTTAGCTGGAAATGGCTCAGTTCATGCCACCTTGGTGCATCCATTGAATGCTTGGAAACAAAATTGGAGTCTTGGCCTCTTTTAGGCTTTTTAGGGTTTGGCATGCTACTTTTGGAATCTTGGACTTGGGAGGCTGATGGATCAGTGCTTGTCCCTTGGTTGCTCCCCCTTGAGGTGCTCAGATGGATAAGCATGCTTGGAATTGCACAATTTGAGCAAATCGTGCCTTTATGCACAAATATGCCTTGCCAAGACAGTTTGCAGCAAGGCATGTTGCAACTGTCATAACTCCTAGCTCAGATGGAGTTTGATGAAGCTCTTGGACATTTTGGAAAGCCCTTATGTGATACAACATATGTGTGAACATAGTTTGTCTTGAAACTTTTTGGATCCAAGTGAAAAATCCTCCTACATTTTGAAAAAAAGTAAGACAAATTCTGACTTAGTGAAAATTTCACTAAGTGTTGGAAAAAGTGACATTTCATGTTTTCGTCCATTTTGATCACTCCATAACCTAAAATCCATGAAGATTTGGAATGAGGTGTAGTTGACACTTTTGAAGTATGCCATGAGAGCTGCAAAACCATCTTTGGATCAGCCAAAATGGTTGCTTGGATCTCAAGTTATGATCCTTGGAAGTTGGCACCCTAGCAACTTTATTTCATAACTTAGAAAAATTCTAAGTTTTTATGGTTACCCCTTTTACAAGTTATCCCACTTTCTTTGTTTTTTCTTGATGAATGATGATTCTAATCATAAATTAACATCATTTTAGGGTTAAGGAACCATAATTATGAAAAATCTCAAAAAGTCAAACTTTGACTTTTATGCACAGTTGACTTTTTACCAGATGAATTCCAAACTGTGCGATCCTCTATGAAATCAAGTCCTTGCCCTAAATCAAACTTAATGCATATGTTCCATAGGTGTTATAGGGTGTATCGAATCATGTCCCAAGGTTTGGGAGCATGTCTTGGTCAAAAGTCAAAGGTACAGTTGACTTTTTCCTCAGAACCCTAATTGTGGTCCTGATGAAATTGAAACTTGTGAACCAAGCTTCTTGGATCAATCCATTGTTGCAAATGGATCAATGTAGTTTATTAGAGACCCTCAAATCATGTCTTGAGGCCTTGGCTCATGTTTTGTCCCAAAAGTCAACTTAGAGGTGAGTTAGGTCAAGAAACCCTAATTCCTGATTTTTTTGGTGAAGGCATCCCCTGAGGTCAAATTGACTTGATGATTGGGTTTATGAGGTCCCTTAGAGTATTTAGGGTTATGCTTTGAAGCATTGGCTCATGCCCAGATGAAAATTTCCATCTGGAGGCCCCAGTCGACCAAAACCCTAATTTGGTGACAATGGCGATCTTGAGGCTGGATCCACTTGGAATGTTGCAACCTTGTGCCTGATTCTTGAGGTGGGAGTCCTCTTGATCATTTATGGGTGTTTGAGAGGTTATACAAGTTGAAGATCATGTCATTTCTTGATTGATCCTTTGTCTAAGGCTATGAAAGGGCTTGAAAACCCTAATCTCTGATTGTAGTGAATGCTCAATAATTCTTGAGGAGATTGATGAGGCATAAAGGTACATCCATATTGTGATGATTGTTTGCACAATGATGGGAATCTTGTGGTCAAAATTTGGGGTATGACATCCGCAGCCATATCATCACGTCGAATCTGCTGCACAATGTTATCATCATTTTGATTCCTATTTACCATCAACCCTAAGTTTCTCCTCAATTGGGACTTGAGGTTGGGCTCTGGGGGGTTCCACCCTAGGTTGTTCGACCGCTACTCCAGGATTAACTAGATTTGCATGG
This sequence comes from Lathyrus tuberosus, assembly GCA_022829125.1. NCBI lineage: Eukaryota > Viridiplantae > Streptophyta > Magnoliopsida > Fabales > Fabaceae > Lathyrus > Lathyrus tuberosus. Next base: position 1,164,093 of record JALAZF010000031.1, on the reverse strand, counting down.
GGCGGGTTTCCTTGGTTTTGCTGAACTTGATTGATGGTAAGGTCTTCTTCGAGGACTCCTCCCTGATTTTCCAATATGTATTCTCTCTGGGGATGTCGAGGTGGTTGTTTTACTCCAAAGAAATTTGCAAGGCGTGTCATCTAGGCTGTCATTTATTGGTTGGATTGAGTAGTACTTTGGATTAGGGGATTAAAAATCGTCCCTATTGTTTGGGCCAACATTTAAACCATTTCGCGATTACTCTCATCCATTTGCTGTCTAATAACTGTGGTAGAATTATTAGTCAAGTTTGGTATTTGGGTGGAATAACCTATTCCTAAAGGTTGGCTACTTCGACCCATGTTTATCCCAAATCCTGATCCTTGTAATGACGAAATGACATTTATTATTGGTTCTGAGAATGTTGAGACGACGTTATACAAATTCGCCATCATAGTTGTTAACATTTCATAGGGTTGCTCTCTACCACCTAAGGGCATAGAAAAACCTAGAGGCATGAAGGGCCTACTCGAATCAATCCTTATTGGTGGAGGGGTTACTATAGGGCCCCTTGGCCCAATATAAGTTAAAATGGGCTCATTATGGGTAACCGACTGCGTGGGTGTCGAACTTGCCATGGATGGCATTGGTTCAGACACAGTCGCTGGAACCGTGGTTCCCCCAATCGAAGATACTTGGGGCGGTTCTCCACTGTTATTTTGTGGAATCTAAATATTTGGCTGATTTGAATTCGCCATTCTCCTCGTATATCTTCACCTTGGTTTATCTTCGTTAGTGGTGGCTACTTTTCCGCTTCTCAATAACATACAACGAAGTTTTCAAAGAGAACAATGACCAAAACGTAATTTTTGTAAAGAAAATTAGTTAGCACCGTCCCACTGGGCGTGCCAATTTGTTTACTGTGAAAATTAGTAAACAACTGCTGGTCTTCCAAATAAATAAAGGATTGGGTTACTTGCAGGATCGACCATACTAAATCCTAGGACATATGCTAATGATTGAAATAAAGTTTGGAAGAATTGTAAAGAAAGTAAATTGCAGAATCTTAATCAAAAAGCAAGTAAATGTATTAAAAATAACTTGGACAATAAAGAAAATAAACTTGAATTAAAATGTAAAACTATGGTGTTTACATCAAACGTGCATTTTCTCAACACACTATTTTCTCTGTACACGGGTACTTTGAGTAATCTAGAGATTTCGTACAACTTTAAACACACACAATCCTATCACTAAGACTGCCAATTTATAATGAATCAAAATAACCGCTTTTAACGGCCTTTCTCTAAAATTAATATAAGTGGCGCTCGACATGTTTTCGATTCTTCAGCACACTCCACGTGTCTCTGTTTAAAACTGAATAAGGACAATATTCTATCCTTGATTCAAATTCAAAATCCAAGTCGAAAACATCACCCGTAACACTCCGTCGAAACAACAATTCAATACTTAGAAAATTTTCCCAAGTCCACCTGGTCATTCTTCCTTACGTAAGGAATAATTTCGACTAAGCATCCATCATCAAACTTTCCTAGTCGAAATGCATCATAACTTAGCAAAAAGATTTCCTTTTTATTTATTACATGAATCAAACCAGACATCAAAATTGAGAGCCAACACCCCTCTACCAGGCAAGGCTGATCGGATGACCCCAAGGATCAACTGCCCCTCCTCGGTAGTTCCTGCCCGTCACGCACGGTTCCACCATCCAAAAACAGTCACGACGCCCGTGCCCGCAACTGCGCCTCTGCCCGTGGCAACGACTAGTTTCAGGCACCTCTGCCCGTCCCAACGACAAGTTTCTGGCAGTTACCTATTCTTTGGAAAACAATTATCTCGCCCCGAAAATAGGAACCAATGGCCAAGCGCTGGGGGCACTATAAAAACCCTCTCATTTGAGAGAGTTGGATATTCAAAATCATCCTACGAAACACATACTTTGTATTTGCGTTTTCTTTCTCCCGATCCTTACTTTAGCATCGGATTGCCTTGCAGGTACACCCTCTCTTCATCTTTCACACTCAGCATCGCATACGTCATCTTTGCCCCACTTCAGGTTCTGACCAACCGTCTAGATCAATATATATATATATATATATATATATATATATATATATATATATATATATATATATATATATATATTGAGATTATAAAAATACTAATAAATATCAAATTTAATATAATATATAATATATAATATAATAAAATTAATATTACAAAATAAGAATAATCTAATTTATAAAATATTAAATTAACATTATATATATATATATATTAAATCTGTTATTTATTTGTATTTTTATAATCTTAATAAAAAATATATAGGTTGTAATTTGGATATAAAAAATCTATTCAAATTAATCTACATAAAATTGAATAAAATTGTATTAGATTGATGAGAATTTTTAATCAAATATCTGAAATTAAATTGATATTTATTTATTTTTTATTAGTATAATATATTATGCTAATTTATTATATTATGATATTTATTTTTTAGGCATCTTTTAAGTTATTTTAAAATATCAAGTTAGTCATTTAAGTTTTTTTTTAAACGTTTTGGTCTTTTATGTTAAGTAAAGTTTGTGTCGTTGACCTTTTTAAAAATTCGGTTACAATAAATTGCAAACTCATACTATTTGAACTGGTTTTTCGCGTTGATCATGAATATTTAATCAAATTTATCAAACAAGTTACGGTTCATGAGAATCAAAGAAAAAAGTGGACAAATACATAATAAAAAATCGTTCGATCCGACCAAAATACACAATCAAATGCAAAATTAATTACATATTCGTGATCAGCGCGAAAAACCAGTTCAAATGATATATAAGTTTGCAATTTATTGTAACAATTTTTTTTTAAAATGTCAACGACGCAAACGTTACTTAATATAAAGGACCGAAGCGTTACAAAAAAAATTTAAATAACTAACTTAATATTTTAAAATAACTTAAAGGACTAAAACATTATTTTTCCCTATTTTTATATTATTTATTAGTTTAAATCAATTTATTTATTTTTAAATGTTTCATTTATTTTTACCAAACATTCTTATTTTGTAATATTAACTTTATTGTATTATATATTATATTAAATATATTATTTATTAATATTTTTATAATTTTAATAAAAAATACAATTTGTAATTTGGATATAAAAAATCTATCCAAATTAATCTACATAATCAGATTGATGAGATTTTTTAACCAAATATCTGAAATTAAAGTGAATCATAAATAAATTTATGAGTTTTGTTTTAAAACTAATTTAAATCGCATCAGAAACACCTATCGAATAGAATCAAATTGCTGCTTGCAAAACAGAAAAATATAAAACAATTTTTTTAGAGAAACTAAACAAGGCAATTGTGAAGCATGGCAATAAGTCACGTGAAAATTGAATGACGAAACAAAACAAAGCTCTTGAAGAATTGAATTGTTAACGTGATAATTTATTTTATTGTTGTGTTGTTGAGTGGTCTTGCGAGGAATATTAAACATAAAACAGCTCAAGTTTTTTTCTTTTTTTTATCAAATAAAACAGCTCAAGTTTTTTTCTTTTTTTTATCAAATAAAACAGCTCAAGTTATCACTTGCAAGAATTGTACTTGTCAAGTAGTCACTTACTCACATTAGAAATGTGCCCACAAAAGAGTAATGACAACGAATGAGGGTTGTGCTATGCTTGCAAGCATTACTACTAAACAACACAAGCAAAACAAATTATTTTTTAAGCAAATGCTAACACTAACGTATGTCATTACAACACATATTAAAACTCATTATAAAATTATTCATTTTTAAAATAGTATATTTAACATTTTAAAAATTAAAAGACAAAAGCTAATTAAAAAATTTCAACTTTAAGATTGTTGAAGATAGGTATGTTGGAACAAGAAACACAATACCATAATTGAGTAATGGAGAGAGATAGAGGTGGAAGGAGGGACCTACGAGCTAGTTTACACAAGCTTAAATCGGATTAGATTTTTTTTTTTTAAATAAAAAAGATCTAAATTTTTTTATAAATTTATTTAGTTAAAAATGTTAGATCAAAGACCATAAAAAATATTTTACACCTTACGAACAATGTCATAAATTATTTTTATAAGTTCTCTCAAACAAATAGTATCACAAAATTTATGTTGATATGTAAACTTGAATAAATCAACGCAAATAAGCATTTAGTTTTGTTAATTTTTTAATTTGTTAGTCTATTTAAACATTAAAGTAATTGTTTATTTCCAAATGATCAAATACAATAGGCTTTTACGTAGGCTAATAGGCCAAACAAGCCTTCGAAAAGGTCAGACTCGAACCTAAAAATAAGTCTACGATAGGCCATAGGCTAGACTTAGGCTTTGAAATTTTTAGCAGTCCAGGCACAGGTTTGAAAAAGTCTAGCTCGATCCAGCTTATTCCCACCCCTAGAGAGAATATCACTAGAAGAGAGAACATATTGATTAAACCCTTTAAAGAGTATTTATACGACATTGCATATAATATTCAATTAACCAACTTAACTGAAAAATTAAAATATTACACTTGTAGCTGAGTATAGAAATCTTGTATTCGACTACCACGAAACTGTATTTGACTACCACAAGCTGTATTCGACTACCATTAATTACAAGTTTTATAACACACCACATTAATTCAAGTGTTATAATGTCTGTAATGTAACACCTTAAACTATGATATTTATATATTAAGCTTTACACGATAATTTAATGTGTTACCAACGAAAAATCCTTTAATAAATAAAACATTTAACAAACACATAACGAAAATATCAACACCATACAACACCTATCATCGCACGCTCACCTTCATTTAGGGTATCATCGCGATGAAATCGATTTTATTTCAATTTAAATAAAACAACATAACTTAAACATTTAGTATCAACTTCAAAATAATATAAACTGCTATCAAAATATTGAATCATCATGCTTAACTCTCAACAACTTCAACGTAAACCGAATAAAACAATTAAACTCCAACAATATATACTAAATAAACGTTTCCAACCCCGATGTTACATGATTAAAACAAGACTTCTAAACAACGATGAAACTAAATGAAGTAACTCTATGAGCTAACTTCCACTTACAACAACAAACTCTACTCCTGAGTATCTGCAGGATGCCCATGGTAGACAACATGAAAGCAAAATGGGTGAGAAACAACAAACGAATATAAACACTGTAAGGAATGATAAGGTAGAGAGCATACAACAAGCACACATTCAATTTCACAATCAATAACCACATAGTCTCATACCCTTCACAACAACATGTACATATTCACATCCAATCAACAACATCATAGACAATCAACTACATATGCAATCATGTATGCAAATGTACTCCACAATTGACTCATTATGCATGTGATACCATTCATGAACACTTAGGTCTATCTTGCTCCCGATCCCCACCATAGGACCAGAGTAGACCAAATCGTTACCATCACCATATGTAACGCTTCACAAGCTCTCACCTGGAATCGGCTACTCGCTCGCGATCCCCACCATAGGTCCAAAGCACACCAAAGTTTGTTACCATCACCATAGGTAACACTTAACTAGCTACTCGTTCCCGATCCATACCACCGGATCAGAGCACACTAAAACTAGACCGAAGTCCGTACACCATGATGCATGACTCTTAAAAACATGCATTTTCACCAAAAGGTTCACTAAATGAATCATCATGCACATCTCACCATTTATGCACAACATCATTCATCATACGCACCAATTAATCAATGTCACAACATCAATAAACAACAACAAACAACAACACAACAGATGTAGACATTCATTCATGTTACTTCACCAAAACAACAACGCATCATTATATAAATGTAACGATTTGCTAGTCGATCACACAAGTCAGCATAAACATTTCCTAGAAGGCATGTTATTATAATTTAAATAATTCACCAAGCACCACCATGAGGTATTTCTGTGGGTTAACTTTTCAACGCTTCAAACGACGTCTCATTTGGACTTACGGAACAGAAGTTACAGCCAAAATTGACAAGTGGATCAACCAACCGAAACAGGGACCAATCGATTGCTCCTTGGGACTAATCGATTGTCCCAAACCTATCGACTTCATTTTTTTCTGAATTTTAACTGAACCTATCGATTATACAACATGACCAATCAATTATTCCTTCATGCTTTTAAATTTTGTGAGTGAACCAATCGATTGCTCAAGGAGGCCAATCAATTCGTCTATGTTGAATTTTCCCAGAAACCCAATTTTAACGTACATTCAGTATCCTCTTCATTCCCAAACTTTTCTTCATCATTCTAATCAATTCATCCAAATTTAATAGATCCAAAAACATGAATTAATAGTGATTCATATCATCATAATCATCAACATATACAACACTTATTTCATCACAATCCATAGCAATTTCATTAGCAAATTTAATAACAATTTCATCAATTCATGAATAAAACTCAACATTCAAGCATTCATCCATGGAAGAAAATTATAGATACATGATTATGATCATTCAAACATCGATTCAATCATAACATCACATATAAACTCAAGATCAACAACCAATTTCCAGAAATTCATCATATAACAATTCATCAAAAGAAACTTAGAACCCTAATGAGATTAAGTACTTCTCATCACTACCCCATCATGCAATACACCTAAATTGGTAACCATTTCTCTCCTCTTACCTTGATTTTCCAACAAAAGTTCCATAAAGCTCTTCAATGGAGTTCTTCCTATGCTCTAGCTCTTGCCTCTTCCCATTCTCACAAAATTCCGATTTTACTTAAAAACTTTCCAACCCTCTTGCTAGCCTTTTTATCATTAACCTAATCTCCCTCAATTAGAGAATTCCAATAATACCCTCACTTGTTCTCTTATTTTTCTCCACTAGCTCTTATTTTTCTCCAATTTCTTATTTTATTAATAATAATAATTAAAATTTTGAATATTCTAACTATTATCCAATTTATTCTATTTTTTCACCACACCTTACTAATTCCATTACACCCCATCAACACATAAGATCATAATATTTATTTAAATGCACACTAACATCAAATAATTAAATAAAATAAATCTCAATAATTCAATTAAATAATTTAATTGAATTTGTGGTGTTACATCAAACCTCACTAATTTCTTTAATCCCTTGAATGTCTCAGTTGTTACACATTTGGTTAGCAAGTCAACAACTTGATTTTCACTCTTACAATGTTCAAATTTCAATCTTCTTTCACTTACAAGATCCCTCAAGTAATGAAACATCATCTCTATGTGCTTATTTCTCCCATGAGCAAAGTGAATTTTGGCAATGTTTATAGTTGACACATTGCAAATCTTCAATGTCGCCATATCACACTACTCATTGCATAGTTCCTATATTAGGTTCATCAACCACATAGCTTGACAAGCATACAAAGATGCTACGATGTATTCAACTTCACGTGATGATAGTGCCACAGTTGGTTCCTTCCTTGAGCACCAAGCGATTGGTGTGTCTCCATGCAGAAAGATATACCCTGTAGTTGATTTCCTATAATCTTGTCATCAAAATAATTAGATTCAGTGTATCCAAATAATTTGTAGCTTCTTCCCTTATCAATAATTGGAAACAAGATGCCAGATGTAACACCCTAAATATTCCCCGCGGAATTTAAACAATTATCAGAGTAAATTTAAATCAATAACATTTTGGATGTCACAAATCAACAAACACCTGCTCATATAACATGATATGTAACACATGAATTTTTTTAAAAAATATTATTAATAATAATAACAACAAAACATGTCTGAAACATCAACCTTTATTGAAACAGAAGAAACGTCATTATCAAATAATTATACAGGACATAACCATGTTTTCAAAATAAACATAAATAACAACAACTCAATAGATATCCAAAATCTCCAACAAAACATAATAGACATAACTTTCTATAACCCCGGTGTTACACATCAGAGCAGACGCCGACACTAGAAATAAAACGGAAGAATCTATCTTCCACTCACATCAACTCCTCTACTGTGAGTTATATGCACGATGTCCATGTAAAAGTAACATTCAAATAAAAAGGGTGAGATATCATAATTATATAAAGGAAAGCATGATAATAAGTAAGCAACAGATTATTACATGCACATCACTCATTCCACAAAACACTACAACACAATCAACACAATAATCATCCAAACACAATAACAATGCAACCAATGTGGAATGCAATGAGACTCAAAACTCGACTCAATGCATGTGGTACCAAATACATGAACACTCAGGTTCACCGCTCCGATCCCACCTCATTGGATCAGAGCTCACCAATCGTTACCATTACCTCCGGTAACGTCTCAGTGATTCCATCACCTCCAAAATTAGGTATCGACACTCAATCCCCACCTCCTGGGATTAAGGCTCAACAACAATTGACCAATGTCCAACCTCGTGAATGCATGCAACATATTATATATGCAACAACAACTTTGAGCACAATGACCAACACCTCCATAGTTAAAGTACTCCACCAATACTGACCATCATGCACCAAATCCAGTCAACAACAGTAACACAACCATATAACAATCAACTATAACGCATTTATGAATATGCCACATCACAACATAAGCATCGCAACGCTTTTCGCAATATCAAACAACAAAATATACAATCTCTGGTATAAAAACCAATTTCTGAATAAAGTTTGTCATGTCAGCTTCCCGACGCTTCAAACGACACCCGAATTGGACTCCCGAAACTAAAATTATGAATTTCAAAGATTTTTCAAAAATGGTCCCATTGTAACCGGTTACTCCAAATGAGGTAACCGGTTACACCTCTTGTAACCAAATATCCCTTGCCTCCGTTTCTCTGTGTAATCGGTTACCGTAAACCAGATAACCGGTTACACCCTCACAGTTTTGCCTAAAAACACGTTTTAACACAGTGTAACCGGTTACCACTATCCAGGTAACCGATTACACCTGCAGCAGAATCACTTTTCTGCTGCTTTTCAAAACCAATATCACTTTTTAATCCAACCCAAAACCCCATGTTTCTTACCATTCGAATAACACATATTTTTACCCTGAAAATCACCTTTCTAAACATCAAAACTTCTACTCTTTTCACAAAAATACTCATAACTTCGAGTTTCGACTCTGACTCGCAACAGCATCAACTACACAACAATGTCATCATACAATTCAATCAATTTCATGATTCCACCAGCAATAATTGCAACAATTAGTCATTCCATCAGTAACAACATCAATATAACACACATTGTTCAACAACTTTTTCAATCAATCTCGCAAATACAAGTTTGCAACAATAATCATGGTATTGGGAGAAGAAAAATACAACCTAAGCACATACTTAATCTACCCACCATCATCATGTTAACCCTTAGATAATTAGAACCCCACCCTTACCTTAGAGTTCTTGCAAATCTTCTTCTACCTTAACAATGGATTCTTTTTTTTTTTTTCCTTTTGCCCTAGCCTTTCTTCTCACTTTCTCTTGTTTCACATATCTGACAACTTCTCATTCTCTAATCCCCCATGTTCTTACTTTATTATTATTATTATTATTATTATTATTATTTAATCCAACTAAAATAATAATAATAATAATAGTTTTCATCAATTATTTAATTAAATCAATATCTACCTAATATTAAATAATTAATAATTATAAACTAATATAATCTAATTAGTCTTACTCACCACACCACCAAGTCATACACAATTTCTCACACACCCATACAAGACCTCAAAGTCTATTCTTAAGGCCACTACCCCACACTAAGGGCAGCTTAAACATTCCAAATGCAACAATAAGCACAACACAAACACAATCATCACATAATTAAATTACGAAAAAATAAATAAAAATAAGTTATGGTGTTACACCAGAGTCTATTTATCCTTTGATGTACCTCAGGATCCTTTTGCCTGCATCTAAGTGTGACACTTTTTGTTTCTCAATAAACCTACTAATTACTCCCACACTATATGTTATATTTGGTCTTGTATTGCACAAGCAACTCAATAATCTAATGAGATTTCTATATTGTGTTGGATCAACTCATTTCTCATCCTCTTCTTTTAATAGTTGTTGCTTCAGTTCTACAAGTGTTATGTTAGAATTACATTGTTCTATCTTAAATTACTTTAAAATTTCAACAACATACCTCTTTTAATGCACATGTAATCATTTGTGTGTCTTCTGAAACTCAATGCCAAGGAAGTGTGTAATGTGGCAAAGGTCTGTCATTTCGAACTCCTTTATTAGGTCCCTCATAAATTCTCTATTGTAGTCTTCGTTACTTCTTTTGATAAGCAATTCATCAACATCAAGACATAGGATTACCACTCATTTTATTATATCTTTCTTAACATACACTCCATATTCAAATACACACTTGTTGAATCCCATCTCCTTCAAAAAGACATCAATCCTATTTTTCTAAGCCCTATGTGCCTGCTTGAGCCCATACAATTCTTTTCTTAGTTTGTATACTTTTGATTTTTGATTTCTGACAATAAAAATTGGAGCTTATGCTACACACATTTCTTCTATTTCTTCTTCTTCTTCTTCTTCTTCTTCTTCTTCTTCTTCTTCTTCTTCTTCTTCTTCTTCTTTTTCTTCTTCTTATTCTTCTTCTTCTAACAAACCATTCAAAAATGTTGATTTGGTATACATTTGATAGATGGACTAAGTTGTTTCTATTTGCAATTGCAACAACTAATCTAATGGTTTGAATTCTTTCCACATGTGCAAACACTTCCTCAAAGTCCATGCTCTATCTTTGAAGAAAACTATTTGCCACTAGTCTAGCCTTATGCTTGATCACTTCACCTTTTGGATTTGTTTTAACTTTCAATACCCATTTCTTATCAATTTTCTTCTTTCTTTGAGGCAGATCAACTAGCTCTCATGTTTGATTCTTCTTAGTTGACTCTAGCTCTTCTTTCATTTTACATATCCATTTTGGATCACTTAATGCTTCATATGTATTCACAGGCTCAGAGTTAGCAATAAGTACAAATTGGACAAGGTCACCAATATCAGTTACCTCATTATCAAGGAATACATTCCAATCTCATAGCCTAACAAGCATGCTTCTTTGCCTTGTTAATCTCCTCACATTCCCTTCCTATTGGACTCTTCTGGTTCTAATTTTAGTTCTTCAAACATTGCCTATATTGTACCAGGTTTAAGGTATTTGACTACATCAGGCATGTATTTGACTACCACATATTGCCAGCCTTTCATTTCATAAAAAATTACATCCCTAATGATCATTGTCTTCTTATTTACAATATCATAAAGCTTGTAACCACCTATTGAGTAATACCCTACAAGTATCATTTGATTTGCTTTATCATCAAGTTTTCTTCTTAGTTGATTAGGGACATGTCTGTATGCAATTGATCCAAACACCTTCAAATGGATCACACTAGTTTTGATTTCAGACCAAGCTTAATTAAGAGTGATGTTTTTTAGCTTCTTAGTTGGACAGTTATTCAGCAGGTATATCAAAGTGGACACATCTGCTCCCCCACAATTCTTTTGGCAAGTACTTACGTTTCAACATGCTTCTTACCATGTTCACGTTTGACCGATTATTTCTCTCAGTAATTTCATTCTGTTGAGGTGTATAGGGTAACACTACTTCACGAATAACAACTTATTGGTCACAATACTTTTCAAAATTATTTGAGACATATTCACCACCACCACTTGTCTTTAATGTTTTGATTTTGTGACCACTTTGTCTTTCTACCATGGACTTGAACTTCTTGTATACTTCAAGTAAGTCATATTTTCTCTTGATCAAGTATGCCCCATTATTATAAATAATACATTTCATGACAAAGCTTTCGCCTCACCCAACAAAAAATTGAGGTATAATGCCAAGGCAGGCCATGTTTTATTTATTTTAAATAAATACCACATATTCCTTCGATTTCTAAATATAATCATGGGGACAAATAATTCAGGGCATGCGTAGAATCCCAACAAATGCAGTTTATATTTTTATTTATTTAAAACTTGTATCTTTCTTTTTATTTTATTTTTTATTTTTAAAATAATGATCTATTCTTTTGGGTTTCTTTAATAACCGAGGGATTAGATAATCAGATTTTCCTGTAAAAGCACACGTTAATCAAATTTTACCCTAAACTTGTAAGTATCATTCTTTGGGATGGATTACAAGACAGAAAAAATCTTCAATGTTCTTCTATTTTGAGTAAAACATTTTTTATGCTCTTGCAATCTATCTCACATAATAGTGTTGATGTTGTTGTTGTATTTTTGGAATAACCCTCCGATGTTGTCAATCAAGGAAAACACTCTATAATTTTTTTCCTCAGTTGACAACATTGAGAAATTTATTCCTAAACATGTTGTAAATTGCAAGCAATTACAGTACAAAAAATGGTGAATGGTAAAAAATTGAAAAGGAAACAAGAGATGTTACTTTCAATTTTTTATCATTCATTATTTTGTTCAAGTAATATAATCGTGAAGGTTGGATCAGATCCTGTAGAATTGGGTCGCCAAGTGCGTCAGGGATGCTGGTCGTATGGAGAGAAGGGGGTGTACCTGCAAGGTACTCCGACGCTCAAGTAAGAAAGGGTCAGAGAAAAGGGGCAAGTACAAAGTATGAATTCTTAGGGTGAATATTGGATACCTGACCCTCTCAAGCGAGAGGGTTTATATAGAGCCCCCAACGCGTGGCCAACGGTCCTATTTTCGGGGTGAAATAATTGTTTTCCCCAAAGAATAGGTAACTACTCAAACTAGCCGTTATGTCGGGCAGGGTGCCCAAAACTAGCCGTTATGTCGGGCATAGGCATAGTTTCGGGCACCTGCCCATAGCTGTTCGGGTAGCAATGAAGCCGTGCGTGACGGGAAGTAATTCTGGGGAGGAACGTTGCATTCCTTGCCCGGTTGGAGGGGCAGAAAGGTAACTTTTGCCCCTCTGTGGATTGGACTTAGGCAATTTGGGCCGCTCTGGAGCAGAAGCGGATTGGGCCATGTCTAGCCATTGGTCCAGTTCAGAACAGGAGCCCCCCAAGTCGTTACTCCCGAGCATGGGAGTGATGACTTAAAGACAGTTCGTTGCTCTGGGGAGCTAGCATGGAGTCGTCGTTTAAAGACGAGGAGGATTGTCTTAATGCGCCCGTGACCCCTGGTGTTCGTGAAATTCGTGGTCGTAACCTTGTTGCCCGGTGTTCGGGGAGAGTAACGGTCAGACAGAATTGGAAACAATGGGATGCCACGTGTGCCTAGAGCTCTATGGAGCAGTTAATAGGCAATGGTGGCTAGTGGATAGCCATCATGACCTACGAGCGCGTGTTCGCACGTGCCCCTTTTGTATAAAAAGGGGAAAATCGTTCCATTTGAAACTTTTTGCTCTGATTTCTCTCAGTTTCCTTCAGCATTCTTGCCCGTAACCGCCGTCTTCCTACTCCGACCACTGCTTCAAGCTTCGAGCAGCTACTTTCGTCTACCTAAATCAAGTAAGTTTTCTTATCCTTTGCTTGTTTTACTCCTTTTTGTTGTCAATGGTAGGTTGCATGTGGTTAGGGCTAGGTTTAGAGGACGAAATGAGTGAGTTTCCGGCGATTGTTGGTGGTGGACGGTGGCTGTTCCATTTTTCTACCTCTGACATGTCGCCGGAGTTAATAGTATATTTCAGCGAGCAGGGTGGTCCACGGCGATATTGCGACAGCTATGTATGTGTGGCTGCCGTGTCTGTTCATCTTCTGAGTGGGTGATGATTTTTCCGGTAGGACATTCCCAGATTCCGGTGATGCTTTGCGATTTTCGGCGAAGCTTCAAATGAAAACTGGGTATGAGTGCGGGGAAGCTCCTCGCTCGGGGATGATTAGCCTCGAGCGTCTCCTCGCGGGGAGGTGTCAGCTTTTCCTTTGATGTTAGGGCTTAGGCCGGGGACGTTGTCCTCAGCCCTTTGTGCGCCCTTTCACTTGACTTAGCGGTGGAATGGTGGATTTGATTTGTTGTCGAATTCACTTTCTTCTCTGCTTTTCAGGTGATCGTAATGATGACAGGGCCAGATAAAGAGGTTATTCTAGATACATCCGAGGAAGAAACAGGCTCTTTGGAAAATAGTAGCTCGACGGCGTCGATCACCTCCAGTGATGTCGGGGAGGAAGAAGACTTGGAAGTTATGGACGAGGATGCCGCTGAAGGTTCTGATGAAGAATGGGAGGTGGTCGAGCCTTCCGAACATGTGTCCACTTTCGTAACATATTTGGGCAATGTCTTCACGGAGGTTGGACCGGAGGGGGAGTGGAAGGTGCAATTCCCTACTGAGGAAGAGTGGGTCTGCATAAAGTTCGGGGATCGTTTTACGATGTATGAATATGCCTTTAAGGAGTTAGGCCTGAGGTTACCGTTCACTGAATTTCAGCAGTCAGTGTTTGTTCATTTGAGATTGGCCCCTACGCAACTGCATCCCAACTCGTTGGCCTTTATCCGGGCGTTTGAGCTGGTATGTGAGCATCTCTCCATAGGGGCTACTCTCCCTCTATTCTTCACTGTCTTCCATCTTCAAAGGCAGCTATCAGGGAGGAAGTACGGCTGGGTTTCTTTGAAGCAGCCACGTAAGTTGTTCAAGCCTTTCTCTGAATCGATACGGACGTTCAAGGAGCGATATTACGTTGTCGAGCCCCTGTTCGAAGCTGCCCAGGACAGTACATACGTCTGGGAGATTGAGGTGAACGAGGATGGGAACGACCTGCGTGACGAGGAGGGGAAATTTATTGGGCGGAGAATCTATAAGTTCCCCATCCATTGGGCGCCCGATCATTTCGCCAAGAAGCCCAGCGACTATGTCCTCCAGCCGAACGAGCTCCACGGGCAGAATGCCGTGGCGTATGAGGAGTTGGTGAAGTGGGTCAACTCCTTCCGGCTTGCTGAGTGCTGGATGAGCAAGGGTAATCTGATCTTCGAGGAAGATGGGAGTCAGAGGGTTGAGCGTCGATTTATCAATATTAAGGCACTGCTGGAGTGCAAGACCCCCAAGGATGCTAGGAAGCTACTTGGTAGTTTTAGTTGTTTAACTTTGTTTGCTTTATTTATTTTCCTTGTATCTAACGAGCTCGTATTTTGTTTGTGCAGGTGAGATGCCTCAGGCTCATGACCGGGTTGTGAGGAATGCTCTCGCGAGGAACAAGGCCGGTGCGGCTCCTCCGAAGTCTCGGTTTGCCGGTGCTCGTGCTCCTCCTCCGGCGCAGTCTGCTGCGGAGACCTCTTCCTCTCCTACTCTTGCTCCCCGGGGGTCTCTTCTTCCCTTGACCGTTCGATCCGAGCGGCCAAGAATCACTGACGCTGTGGGTCTCACTCGAGCATCGGAGAAGGGGAAGTTTGAGCTTCCTCCTTGCATCCATGACAGGAAATTCTTCGAGGGTAACTCTCTGATTGTGCCTCGGGCGGAGTCTCTTTGCTTGGAAAGCATGGACCGCCCGAGCAAGAGGGCGTTGGTGGCTCAAGATGCTTCTGCCTTGGTCAGGATGCTGGAGATGGCGGCCGTTTACGCCGAAGGGGACTCTGCAACAGAGGCCGAATTTACCGCTGCTCGGGCTTCCATGGCGTCCCTCAGAGAAGAAGCTAAGGTTGCCGAAGATGCTTGGAAGAAGGCTGAGGATGAGGTGGCTCGGTTGAAGAAGGAGAACTCCACGCTGGCGGCGGAGAAGAAAGTTGTCGAGGAGCTGGTCCAGCGGCTGAGGGCGGCCAATGCCCCGGGTGATGATGAGCTGGAAGATGTGAAGGCATTGAAGACGAGATCCGAGCTGGTTGCCCATTTGCTGACGGCCGAGGATGATGGTATTGTCGTCGTGGAGGAGTCTTTCGGGAACGTCGTGGCTCAACTGCGGGTGGTGATCCCTGAGCTTGACTTTTCTGTTGAGGGCACCCACTATCTGGCGCACGTTGAGGATGGTCGGATCGTCATGCCCGATGCTCTCCTTGAAGGGAGTAACGAGGATCAGCCTGCGGAGGACCAGAGGCCTCAGTCCGAGCCTGTCGAGCATGTGGATGAGTGAGGAGTTTGTATTTTTAATGTTGTAATTTGTCCAGCCTGCGTGCCGTGTAACCGTTGTAATTTATTTCTTGGGGGCGTGGCCCCCGTTTGATGTAACCCAGTACAATCGTGGTCCTTGTGGCCACTTATCATGTTAAGTTATTATATGTTCGATTCTGTTATCTGCGTGAATTTACTTGCTTTTATTTTTTGGCTAAGTTTTGTACTCATGCTCGTTGTGAATGTATGCCCGCCCGTGATAGGGGGTATTTGACTTGTGCGAATAATTTGGGGGGATTACTCGTTGTAGATGTGTTCGGCAGTGAGGGGAACTGGTCGAACGGCGGGGGAATATCCTGGCGGGGGTGCGGAGCTCAGGTCACGTTTGAGGCCTGAGTTCGCGGCGTGAACGTCCCATCGCGAGCTGGGGTTCTGCCAGTCATGGTACTTTGACGACAATGATGCTCGAACGAGGACCGCAGTCGAGCAGTTACCCGGCTCGTTACTGAGCGAGGTTCTGCTTTATTCATATGCGACGCTTGTACCTAGACGTGCATAGTGGTCGGTAGCTGACGTTCGTCGTTGCGACGGGTCGAACCGAGAATTTAGCTGTAGTATTGTTTTAGCTTTTCAGCGTTCCATGGTCGAGCAAGTTCTTCCCCGGTGAGATGTTCCAGGTAGTAGGCCCCATTTTCCGTTTTTGCTCGGACGCGATAGGGCCCCTCCCAGTTGGCTGCTAGTTTGCCTTCTCGAGAGCCTTTGTGGTTTCTTCTTAGAACAAGGCTTCCCACGTCGAACTCTCGTCGTATCACCTTGGCGTTGTGCCTGATGGTAATTTTTTGTTTCAGTGAGGCTTCGCGGAGGGCTCTCCGGTTCGAATTTCCTCGACAAGGTCGAGTTCTTCTCGCAATGACTCGTCGTTCATCTCCTCGTCTAGGGGCGACTTTGTCCTCCTAGAAGGCATGTGAACTTCGACGGGAATTACAACCTCGGTACTGTATGCTAGACGGAAAGGTGTTTCCCCGGTCGTTGAGTGTGGAGTTGTGCGGTATGCCCAGAGCACGCTGTGCAGTTCCTCGACCCCATGCCTTCTTTGTTTCGTCCAGCCTTCGCTTGAGGCCTCGAAGGAAGATTCGGTTGGCTGCTTCAGCCTGCCCGTTTGTTTGAGGGTGCTCGACGGATGCGAAGTGTTGCTTCGTGCCTAGTTGGACGACGAAGTCTTGGAACTTCCTATCCGTGAATTGCGTCCCGTTGTCCGTTACTATCGCTTGGGGATACCGAAACGTGCAAGGATGTTTCGTTTGTAGAAACGCAGGATGTTGAGGGCATTTATTTTGGCTAGAGCTTCCGCTTCTATCCATTTTGTGAAATAGTTTACGCCCACTATTAGGTATTTGTTCTGACTCGATCCTACCACGAAGGGTCCTAGGATGTCAAGGCCCTACCAGGAGAATGGCCACAGGGAGGACATAACCTTGAGCTCGTTGGGCGGAGCCAGGTGCATGTCCCCGTGTCGTTGGCATTTATTGCATTTCTTCACATGCTCTTTTGCGTCGTGCTGCATGGTTGGCCAATAGTATCCTGCTCGGAGGGCTTTTCGGGCAAGCGAACTTCCGCCGAGATGTTGGGCGTTGATTCCTTCGTGGATTTCGCACAGGATGTGCGCGACCATTTCTTCCTCGACACACTTGAGCAGCGTAATGGAGAATCTCCGCCTGTAGAGTTTATCTTCGACCAAGACGTAAGAGCAGGCTCTTTTCCTGACTGTGCTGGCCTCCTTTGGGTCAGACGGAAGTTCGTCTTTGGCGAGATAGTTGTAGACAGGGGTCATCCAGCAGTTGTTGTCGCCGATCACCTGCACGTCGAGTGTCGGGGAGGCCTTCTCGATGTTGGGTCAAGGAAGTACTTCCTGTATGACGGATTTGTTTCCGCATTTCTTTTTTGTGCTAGCTAGTTTGGATAACACGTCTGCTCGCATGTTATGTTCGCAGGGGACATGTTTCATTTCCACTGTTGCGAACTTCTCCATCTCTTTCTTGACCAGGGCCATGTATTCGGTCAGGTTGTCATTTTTGGCTTGGTATTCTCCCCGGACCTGGAGGGCCACGAGTTGTGAATCCGTGCAAATGACGACTTCTTTTGCGCCCAGGTCCTTGGCAAGCCGTAGCCCCGCGAGGAAGGCCTCGTATTCAGCCTGGTTATTGGAGGTTGGGAAGGACAAGGTGAGTGAAACTTCAACAATGATTCCTTCGTCGCTCTCCAGCATGATGCTCGCGCCGCTCCCTGCTGAGCTCGAGGCACGGTCAATGAAAATGGTCCATTTGTGCGCTTCGCTCGCGGGGGAGTCTGCGAATGTCATTTCCGCGACGAAGTTGGCCAGAGCTTGGGCCTTGAGGGATTTTCTGCTTTCATATTGGATGTCGAATTCGGATAGTTCCAACGACCATTTAAGCATCCGACCGGCCATGTCTAGTCGTCTGAGCAACTGCTTTATGGGTTGATCTGTTCGAATCACGATCGTGTGAGCCAGGAAGTAGTGTCTTAATCTTCTGGATGCGTTGATGAGGGCCAGCGCCACCTTCTCTATCTGTTGGTATCTTAACTCTGGTCCTTGTAGTGCTTTGCTCGTGAAATATATGGGCTTCTATCCGTCAGGTGTCTCGCAGATGAGAGCGATGCTCACTGCTTCGGTTGCTACGGCGAGGTACAGGTACAACATTTTTCCATTGTCCGGGCGAGAGAGGACCGGTGGCTCTGAGAGTGCTCGTTTCAGATGAAGAAGGGCCTCGTCACACTCCTTGGTCCATTCAAATGTTGCCTCTTTGCGGAGGAGTTTGAAGAATGGTAGGGCGTGCTGGGCGGACTTGGACATGAAACAAGATAGTGACGCGAGCATCCCGTTGAGGGACTGGATGGATTTTTTGGACTTGGGTGTAGGAAACTCGGAGAATGCTCGACATTTGTCGGGATTGGCTTCGATTCCTCGTTCCGTTAGGTAGAAGCCGAGGAATTTGCCTGCCCGGACACCGAGCGTGCACTTCTCCGGGTTAAAACGCATTTTGTATTTTCTGGCCTGTTCGAAGACCTTTCTCAAATGGGCAGTATGATCGGTTTCCTCGTGGGATTTCACGATCATGTCATCCATGTAGACTTCGAGCATGTCGCATATTTCTCCCCGGAATACCTTATTCATCATTCGTTGGTACGTTGTCCCGACGTTTTTCAGGCCGAAGGGCATTACGTTGTAGTAATAGTTGCTCGATTCGGTTATGAAGGCCGTATATTTTTTGTCGGACATTGCCATCGGAATTTGATTATAGCCCGAGTTGGCATCCATGAATGATAAAAGTTTAAAACCAGCAGAATTATCAATAAGTTTATCAATATTGGGGAGGGGTAGGCATCCTTCGGGCATGCCTTATTGAGATCGGTGTAATCAATGCACATGCGCCATTTTCCATTAGATTTTTTAACTAATACAACGTTGGACAGCCAAGTGGCGTACTTGGCTTCCGAAATAAATTTGGCCTCGAGAAGGTCCATTACAGCTTTTTCAGTAGCCTCTGTCTTTTCCGGAGACTACTTTCTCCTACGTTATGCTACGACCTTGACGGCCGGGTCAATTGTCAGCTGGTGGCATGCGACGGATGGATCCAAGCCGGATATTTCGGCGGCGCTCCATGCGAAGAGGTCGGCATTCTCGCGGAGGCATGCCTTGAGCTGCTTCCTCGCGATGTCGGGCAAATCTGCTCCAATCTTCACTCCCCACTGAGGGTCATCGCCAAACAGAACGATCTCGAAGTTGCCATCCGGTATTGGGCGCATCGGATGGGAGCCGCTGCTGGACGATGTGGACGGGTTGGCTGAAGCTGCTCGTTCCTCCTGCTGGTCTTCTTCTTGGAAGCGACTGTCGAGGTCGATGGAGTCGACCTGGGGAAGAGGCTTGGCTTCCTCGGAGCTGCTTGGCAATGCTGGCTTGCCCGATGCTTTTGGTTTGGACGCAATGACGTTGAGCCCCTTTGTAGCTGCCTCGAAACACCTACGTGCAACTTCGATATTGCCGTGCAGGGTGGCGACCATTCCTTCTGAAGTGTAATACTTCATCTTCAGGTGGACTGTTGAGGGTACTGCTACCAACTCGGCCAGAGTTGGCCTTCCGAAAATGCACTGGTATAGCGACGACAGTCGATCACTAGGAATTGCACCTTGATGGATCTGGCCGTCTTAGCTGATTCGAAGGTCACGATTAGTTCGACGTAGCCCCACGGCTTGGTCACTGATCCATTGAATCCTTGTAAATCGGAACCTACATATGGGGTAAGGTGCGATTCATCCAGCTGAAGCGTTGAGAACAGCTGGGAGTACATGATGTCGACCGAGCTGCCCTGGTCGACTAGGATTCTGCGAACGTCGAACTTCGCCATTTGGGCTCTGACGAGCAAAGGTATGCTCGAGTTCGGGGATCTGCCGAGGAGTTCTTCCCGGTAGAAGGAGATGAGTACAAAGCCTTTCTGGGCCTGATCGAGCGTGGTCACTTTATTGGAGCTCGTGTTGATCAGATGCTCGAACTTGCGTTTCACGGAGCCCATAGTGACTTTGTTGAAGCCCCCGCCAGAGATGACCACGACGGAGGGAAAACTCTCCCACGGGCTGTGGGCCGCGAAATAAGCAGGGGCGCTGAGCCCGTCCGGGACGTAGAAGTCCTCCAGTCGCGATATGGACATATCGACCTGTATGTTGGCGTCTTCCGAGGAGGGCACTTCCTCCTCTATCTTCTTGGACTCATAGGCGTCCTGCCGAGGAGTGTCCTTCTTCTTCGAGAATTGTTTCAGGTGCCCGTCCCTGATCAGTATCTCAATGGCATCCTTCAGATTGATGCAGTCCTCCGTAGTGTGGCCGTGACTCTTGTGGAAACAGCAGTATTTTGATTTGTCTACATTTGGTTTGTTCGGCAGCTGCTTGGGGAAGCGGACCCCTGCCTGCTTAAACTCCGAATCGGCACATTCAGACAAGATCTTTTCCCTGGAGACGATCAGGGGAGTGTAGTCATGGAACCGCCCGGAGGGCCCCTTGTTGTCACGGTTTGCCCCGACGAGATGTCGAGGCTTCCTCTCCTCTGGATGCCCGAGCATTCTCCTAATGGCGTGATGCTCGGACGTTGCTAGCCGCACCCTTATCTTCGTACTGAATGTGTGATTGGGCTTTGAGGAGAAGGACGTCTAAGTTCCTCGGTGGTGCGAGGCCAATGGCTTTAGAAAACTCGGAGCCTGGACGGAGCCCTTGCTCAAGCAGAAACTTCTTCATTTCGTCCGTTGTAGGGACTTGTACAACTTCCATGTTGAGCCTCTCGATATATGCGCGGAGAGGTTCATCTTTTCCTTGGATTATGGCTCCAAGGGAGGCCTCAGTTTTAGGGTGGCGGCGAGATGCTGTGAAGTGCCACGAGAACATCCTGCCCAGCTGTCTCCATGAGGTAATGGACTCATTGGGATGTTGCTTGTACCATGTCATTGCTCCCTTTTGGAGCGTGGTCGGGAACAGTCGGCATTTGATGGCGCCTCGTACGCCACGGTAGTCTAACAGCGCATCGATGTTCTCGATGTGCTCGTCGGGGTCAACGGTTCCGTCATACGTGCCAAGTGACGGGGGTTTCTCCAAGCCTTTTGGGAGACGTGTAGCCAAGATCTCCTGGGACAACGGGCCGCGAGGCTCGTCGTCACTGCTAGAACTGGTGTATGATGGGGACCGAATGGGATGCTCGCGGTGGCGGTTCCTTTGGGGAGAAGGGGAGCGGCTCCTTCGCGGAGAAGGTGAGCGGTTCCTTCGAGGAGAAGGCGATCGGTTCCTTCGAGAGGAAGGTGAGCGGTTCCTTCAGGGAGAAGGTGAGCGGGCCCGTCCTTTAGACTTAACTAGCGGAGATTGCTCGTTCCTTCGAGTCCTCTTGTGGTCGTGAGCATGCTGGTCACGTGGGGAGATCTGGTCGCGCTCCCGGGCTGCGCGAGGATCAGGCTCTTGGCGCAGTCTTCGGTCGACGTCTCTCCGGGGCTACGAGCTCCTTGATCGTCGCTGGTTCCTCCGCGTAGGAGGGGATCTTGGACGGTTGGACTCTTCTAACACCCCAATCCTCTCGTTTTGCTGCAGGATCAGGGTGTTGGTCTTGTTGATTGCTTCCAAGAGGGTTGCCACGGTCGGGTCGGCGTTGGGCGAAACAGGAACGGGCTGGATGTCAAGTGAAGGTTGATCGTTGTTGCGATCAGCAGGGGTAGGGGAAGGAGAAGCAGTGGCTCCGTCCTTGAGAAAACGGGTATCTCGGAGGAGAGACGACTGGCCGTTAACGTCAGATTTGTTGACGGGGAGGATGGTGGTTTGGAGAGCATCCTTGGTGCGATCTTGGGAGGCCATGATCGTGATGATGTTTGAGAATTATTTTGATCTTCGGTTTCTGAGGAAAGAAAGATGGGGAGAACAATGGTTCCCACAGACGGCGCCACTGATCGTGAAGGCTGGATCAGATCCTGTAGAATTTGGCCGCCAAGTGCGTCAAGGATGCTGGTCGTATGGAGAGGAGGGGGTGTACCTGCAAGGTACTCCGACGCTCAAGTAAGAAAAGGGTCAGAGAAAATGGGCAAGTACAAAGTATGAATTCTTCGGGTGAATATAGAGCCCCCAGCGCGTGACCAACGGTCCTATTTTTGGGGCGAAATAACCGTTTTCCCCAAAGAATAGGTAACTGCCCAAACTAGCCGTTATGTCGGGCAGGGTGCCCAAAACTAGCCGTTATGTCGGGCATATGCATAGTTCCGGGGCACCTGCCCATAGCTGTTCGGGTAGCAATGAAGCCGTGCGTGACGGGCAGTAATTCCGGGGAGGAACGTTGCATTCCTTGCCCGGTTGGAGGGGTAGAAAGGTAACTTTTGCCCCTCTGTGCATTGGACTTAGGCAATTTGGGCCGCTCTGGAGCATAAGCGGATTGGGCCATGTCTAGCCATTGGTCCAGTCCAGAACATAATATATTACCATGATTTTTTAATAAAACCGAGTAGAAAGTCCTTATTTTAACAAGGCTCAAGATATTGCCAACACATCAATCCACAAGAAACTCTCTACATCCACCACTTTATATCTTGTTCTCTTTCTTGTGAAAGCATTTGCCATGAAAATATTTGCCCAAGATATTGAAATCTTTAAAGACATCTCTGGGACGAATTACAAGTGCAGATAAAAAATTTCCCATGGTTGGAACATATAACTTATCAGAAACTGGATACATACAATCCATTAAACTCGAAAAGAATGTGCACAAAAGGTATACAACAAAATCTGGATAACAACAAAGATTTGTTGTTCTCCAAGAATAACTTGAAAAGATTTGTTGTTATCCAAGAATCCATTGTCAAAATTTGGATTTGTTTAAACAATGTATTTTAATATTTTGTGTAAACAATGTAATTTGAAAAAAAAACTCACTCCCTTCAGTTTTTTAATAGAAACCGAGAGGTATGTGGCGCTTGGGGTGAAACATATTTTATTGTATTTTTTTTTTAAAAAAGGAACACCATTTACCTCGGTTTTGAGTAATAACCGAGAGAAAATATAAGCATGTTTATTGAGTTTCTTCATCGTCCTTAAACAAATATTTGTCGTCCATTTAACAAGTATCAACGCTTAAGACACTACCATTGGTGATCCATGTGAAACCTAAAAGACATTATAAAAGTATTATGAATATTAAAAATTGATAATGAAACATTAGACATGAAAACTTTGAAACACAAAGAAGCTTGGAAAAGTTCTCTATGATAGATTGCAAGAGCACAAAATTATTTGGGTTCAAGGTTTGTGTTCTTAAATTATCATATACCAGAATATTTATTTTATTTATATAACCTTTTTTGTTTTATATCAGAAACAAATACATGAAATATCCAATACTTGATCTTTCCCAAGAGTCAATGAAATAAGGATCCATCATATGTTCTTCCCCAAGATATCTAACATTTATTCTTCACCAAAAGTGATGACGATGAATCAGATTTAAAAAATTGTTATAGATTTTTTCTTTAATATTACGTGTAAACAAATTAATTTAGTAATATTCTGTGTAAACAATGTAATGAGTATTTAAAGAAAGATTTTATCTTTCCCCTTAGTTTTGGCCATAAGCCGAGAGGTATATGGCACTAGTTTTGAAAATATAAAAAAAACTATTGATGGGGATTGAACCAATGACCATTTCAACTATCTCCTCAATTATTCTAAAATTGAGGGGTATAATAGAGAGTTTTCATGACACCCTTCGTTACCTCACATTTGTAATCAAGGTTAAATCAAATTCGCGTAAGAGGTTAAATGTGTTTTTTTTGCAGTAGTGTCCATAACTTGTTACTAAAATCATCAATGAATACGATAAAGTATTTGATGCCTTCTATTGAATCCACCTGCATAGGTCCACATACATCAGAGTACACCACTTCAAGTTGACACTTGGTTTTGCTTCCTGCATCTTTGCTAAAACTATCTCTATGTTGTTTAGCTTAAACACATTCTTCACAAACTTTTGATGGTATAAGCATCTTTGGTGAGCCTAAAACCACACCACCTTTATGCATAGAATTGAGATATATGAAGTTGAGATGTCTAAGTCTATTGTGCCAAGTCCATTCCTCTCTACTAGCAGCTGTTGTCAAGCACATATGCTTCATCACATTGAGCCCAATCTTATAGGTTATATTCTCTGACACGTGGGTCTTTAGAATCAATTTTCCCTTTAAATATAGAAATTTAAACACTTTGTCTTCCATGTGAATCTTGTAATTCTTTTCAAGCAATTGTCATATGCTTAAAAGATTACACTTGATTCCAGAAATGTACAACACTTATGACATTAAAGAATTCTCACCATTCTTCCTCCTAATTGATACATCATCAATCCTATCTTCTACTAGTGTGCTATCATCTGCAAACTTCACCTTATTCTTCATGACTTGACTTATATTTACAAACCATCATTTCCTTCCAGTCATGTGAGTTGAGCACCCTGAGTCGAGGTACCATTTCTCATTGCATTCAACATCTTCTCTTGTGGTTAGAAAATATGCTTCACCTTTATTGAAGGAAGCATATTTCCTTACAAGATGTTTGTATTTGACTACAACTTCCTTCAATAACTATCACCATTAGTAAGGTGTTCTCATCATAATTTTATTTCCTAGCAAGCCTTGCTTCATCTTCATGTGGATCTTTTTTGTTTTCATAACATTGATCAACAAAGTATCTAAACTTTTGACAATTATAGCATTGGACATATCTCTTCTCAAATTTCTTCTTGCCACATTTTCCTCTATAGCTTCCACCACCTCCATAGCCATTATTAGATCCACCACAATAGTTATTCCTACTTTTTCCTTTTTGAGATGTTGACTTATTGGGATTTTGAGAATTCCAATACCATTTTCTATTTCCTCTATTGTCTTTATTGAATTGTGCTTGCAGTGTAACCTTTACCTTTTCCTTATCAATGCATATTTCATCCATTATGTGTTCATGTGCTTTGAGAGAGCTATGTGATTCTTATTTGCTCATCTTTGAGAGATATTTGAACTCTTCAATTGCCACTACCGCATTATCATATCTTGATTTTAAATATCTCATGATTTTCCCAACCATATTTTGTTCTATGATTGATTATCCACAGGTTTCAATTTGATTCACTACAACAGATAAGACCTTAGACAGCGCTTTTTTTGCCCTTAGACAGTGCTTTTAAGCGCTGTCTAAACCTGCGCTGCTATAAGTTTAGACAGCGCTTTGGGTAATACCAAAAGCGCTGTCTAAAGAGGGGTATATTTAATGAAAAGCGATGTCTATGGTACCTTTAGACAGCGCTTTTTGACATTATAAGGTATACCTTAGACATCGCTTTTGGGAAAAGCGCTTTCTAAGCCTTACCTTTTTTGACATTTTTTTGGTATACCTTAGACAACGCTTTCAGCAAAAGCGTTGTCTAAGCCCTACCTTTTTTGACATTTTTTTGGTATACCTTAGACAGCGCTTTCTCCAAAAGCGCTGTCTAAGGTCAACCTTTTTGAACTTTTTTAGGTATACCTTAGACAGCGCTTTTGGTAAAAGCGCTTTCTAAGGTCCACCTTAGACAACGCTTTTGTCAAAAGCGCTTTCTAATCCCCACCTTAGACAGCGCTTTCACCAAAAGCGCTGTCTAAGGTATACGAAAAATTTTATATAAATTTTTTTAAACCACAATTTTTACCAGGTTTTTTCAACCAGAATTTGACCTATTTTTCAACCAGCAATTTTTTTCAGAAAAATACCACAATTTGGAGATTCAAATCAATCCAATTTATCCTATTTAAATGTACCAATTTACACCAAAATTATATATCCAAAACATTTGGCAATTCAAACCAATATATATATTTAAAATTACAAACCAAAATTATATATACACCTATTTATAATTACAAATCATTACATTTTTTCTACAAATGCACATATTACTTATACTAGTACTTTTGCATCCAACCAAAGCATTGCTTCAAATCTACATTATAGGTCCTGAAAACACAAAGATTGTAATTCAATTAGAAGAATACATAAACAAAGTTACACATATTTAAATCTCGGTATTATAGGAAAATACCATAAGACCTTGGCTGGAGACAATTTTTTCTTATATCGAGACAAACCGCATTTAGGGCACTCAGTTAACGATGCATATTCGTTTCGAAACAAAACGCAATCGTTTGGACAAGCATGTATCTTATCATAGCTCATGCCAATAGAGCACAACATTTTTTTGGCCTCATAGGTTCGATTGGGAGGAACATTATCCTCCGGTAGCATTTCTTTCAAAAGGGCCAACAACTCTGTGAAACTTTTATCCGACCATCCATTGCCAGCCTTTAAGTTGTACAACTTCAATACCGCAGACAGTCTTGTGAATTTAGTGCAACCTTGATAAAGCGGTTTCTCTGCATCGCTTACCAACCTCTCAAACATTTTGAGACAATCATGAAGATCTTCTACAACTGCTTCTGCAATCTCTTCGACTCGATCACAATGGTATGTTTCCGTGTCTTTGTCATCTGAAGCATAGGTCGTATTACTTTTCCCCGTCGGTTCAACATTCTCGTTAATTTTCTCACCATGATGTATCCAACATTCATCAGTAAATGCGATTTCAATCCATCTGCGTCAACCCTACCCACATAACAACAACCCAAGCAAGGACATTTTATTCGATTGAGCTCTTCAGC
The DNA here is from genome assembly GCA_022829125.1 of Lathyrus tuberosus. NCBI lineage: Eukaryota > Viridiplantae > Streptophyta > Magnoliopsida > Fabales > Fabaceae > Lathyrus > Lathyrus tuberosus. The sequence goes on along the minus strand of JALAZF010000031.1, from coordinate 1,136,734 downwards.
GTCAGCGTGTTGAACAACAAACTTAACGAAATCCAATACCTCATTCTCGTACTCTTTGGACAATCGATCGACATCCATCCATTTTTTATCCATGGTTTTCCTACTTATTAAGGTCAACAAAATAACATTAATTCAACCATATTAATCAAGAAATGAACAAGTTTGATAGTGTTTGATATGTAACTGGTTGAATTTCTTATGTTTTAGTGAAATGTTTATGTTCATTATATTTGTTTATTAACTCAACCATCTCAAATTCTAGAATTTTGAGGCTTCAAAAACAAGCTTTGAATTCTAAAATTCAGAGGACATTTCCATCAATTTTAAGAGTTTTTTAGAAGATTTAAGAGGTGGAAAAAATAAAACTAAACTAAACTATTTATAAGTCTTAATATAAAATATGCTTTAAAATAGACCTTAAAGTTGTAGGACTAGTTTCAATATTTGGTTACACGTTGTTCCTATTCTACATTGGAGTAAAAACAAATATGAGTGTAGTCCATAAAACTAGGAGTGGTGCCACCAACATTGGTTCTTTAGCTATAATGGCTCCCTTTCTATGTGGCATGGCTACTCTTAGTTATTTCTCATCAAAACACCTTGAATCTTACCAAACAAAAATACTTGGAGCTAGCTCACTAAAACTAACCTAAACTAGCATGTTAACAATTTAAATTCCAACAACAGTCCAACTAATTTCGACCTAAACAATAACTTCATTAACAAAACTCATCAAACATACTCATCAAACATACACATTCACTACAAAACTTCATTAACAAAACTTCATTAACAAAACTCATTAACAAACTCATCAAACATACTCATCAAACATACACATTCACTACAAAACTTCATTAACAAAACTCATTAACAAACTCATCAAACATACTCATTCACTACAAAACTTCATTAACAAAACTTCAAACATACTCATTCACTACAAAACTTCATTAATAAAACAGTCCAACATAACTTCATTAACAAAACTCATCAAACATACTCATTCACTACAACATTGTAAAGCAACAAAACCCTACAACAACAATGTAAAGCAACAAAACCCTATTCTTCACAACAACGACGTACCTTTAACGACGGTAACAACGACAATGCAAGAACGAAATGTATCAGTTACAAAGAGCAGAAACGAACGACGGCAATGAGTTCGCAACGGACGACAATACAACGACGGCAACGGACGGACGATAATGCAACGACGGCAACAACGAACGACGACACGGTGGAGGACGGTTGACAGTGAAGGTTTGAGTTCGCAAGGGTTTTGAGCTCAGTTCGCATACAGGAGAGAAGAAAGAGCGGAAATATGAAAATGAATACTGACTATTCATATATTTTAATTTAATTAGACCTTAGACAGCGCTTTTGATTTTATTTTTTTTTAATTTTTAAGACCTTAGAAAGCGTTTTTAAGGAAAGCGCTGTCTAATATTTTCCTTTATTTTTTTTTTAAAATTAATAAAACTTTAGAAAGCGCTTTTGACCGAAGCGCTGTCTAAGGTCTTATATTTTTTTAAAATTTATAAGACCTTAGAAAGCGCTTTTAATTAAAGCGCTGTCTAATATTTTCCATTAAATTTTTTTTAAAAATTTATAAGACCTTATAAAGTGCTTTTGACCAAAGCGTTGTCTAAGGTTTTATATTTTTTTGCGCTTTTATTTTTTTAAATGAATAGTTTCCTTGTTTTTAACTTATAGCAGCGCTTTTGTATTAAAGCGCTGTCTAAGGTGCGATGTTATAACTTACTTTTGTTGTAGTGATTCATCAATCTTGTGATTCTTGTTACATAGTCATTAACAATTTCTTTCTTCTTCATCTAAATAAATTCCAATTGCCTTTTGTGAGTTTGTAACCTCATCACTTTTACTTTCTCTACTCCTGCATACGACTTCTTAATAATTTCCACGTTTGTTTTGAAGATTCATAATCTCCAACCTTCTCTAAATTATTTGCATCAACACACTAATGTATCAGGTAGAAGGCTTTGTAATCATTCATCTTCTTTTTCTTATGTGCAAACCTTTGTGCAAAAATTACTTTAGCTTGAATTGGTTTCACACTATTCTTGATCACTTCAAGAACATCTTGATAACCAAACACCACCCTCATCAGTTTACACCACCTATTATAATTTTTTGCATCAAGAATTGGAAGGTTTGCAGGAATTCGCTTATTCAGGGTTAAGTCCAATATATATCTCTAACGGTTACTCCATCCTAGCACGTTCGATACCTAGATACATATTTGTTATCATGCAAAAGTTTCAAGAGTTGTTGCATTTCACTTCTATCTCCCCTCAATGCCTTACTATTTTGATACCAAATATTGTAGACTTGCCTGATATTTGTGATATTTCTAGGTCTTTTATGTTTAAAAGTTGCAAGTATGTTTTTTGGTTGCACCAAATTCAATGTCATGTCTGAAACACATTCATTCTCTTCCAGCATGAGGCGGCATGCAATTGGATGTCTGACTAACTTTTCATGCAAGTCATGGTCATGTAAACCACATATCACATTAAATATCTGTTTGATATTTGCCAACAAACAACCACACAACTTAAAGTGACACTCACATATTCTTGAACCAATGTCATCACGTTTCAAATTCCGGAGATGAGGTATATACTTCCCACTTATTTCGCATCTCATTGTCACAAATGCACCTCTGTTAACGAACCATTATTGAACCTTCCGATTACAACACCAAACCCTAGTTTGGATGCCTCCATACAAATCTATTGAAGTATCTGATCACGAAATTCAAACTCTTCTTCATTTTTAAATTGGTTGCCAACATCTACCCCCTTCACAACAACGCGTTTGACATCCGAAGACACAATATGTTTGGGGAAAACATCAGGGTGCACCATATGTAATGAAAACAATAACATAAAATACTTAAAAATAGCTAAAACCAAAAACAGAGAGTTGGAAAATGAAAACAGATAGCATTCAAAAATGCATTTTCGAAGGCATTCATATAGAATCCAGAAATACATTTTCAAATTCAATGTACGTGTTTTCAGCTTCAAAACAAGATTAATGTAAGTAATGGGGATTGAAATAAATGGTTTTTACCTTGAATTCCAACTTCTTTTGCTCTTTTTGATGTGATGAAACACAAGAATGAAGTTTTGAAGTAAAAATCTTGATTGAGAATGAAAGAGTTTTTGAAAAAGGTTTTTTTAGAAAAAATGGGTATGAGTCTGATAATGCGTGTGACTATTTTATTAAAATCACGTTTGATATTTTCGCAAATACATCTTCGAAAATAACTGACATGCAAAGGTGACAGATTTTCAATTTGCCGCTTCAAAATTTCAAAAATGCATATCCGAAAAAAAATCCACTTGAATGCACAATAAACATTAAATTGAATTGATGTCTTAAAATACATCTCCAAAATAAAATTTTGTTTTAAAAAATGAGTATCACTCATTTAATGTATTATTCAATAATATAAAAATGCGTTTGAAGATTTATTATCTCCAATTTTTAAATGATATTTTTAAATTTTCATAAAATATTTATCCACCCATACATTAAGAATGTGGCGGCAGGAACCACACTTCCTATAAACCCAATGAAATGATATCAAAAGTAAGTCAAACAAATAGTAATGTGTTTATTCATTTAAAAAACAACAAAAAAATATATAAAAAAAATACTTGCTTTGAATTATTAAGGGAGCACCAATGGCAGTACTAACCTGTCACCGATACTACTTGGAAAGGCCTCAATTCAAGTACTTATTTTAAACCCTTAAATAATGATTATCCATATATAAAAAAATAAAAATGATATTTTGGCACCCTACCTTACACCTACACCTATACTATATATACGGGCGGTGAATAGTATTGTCCGTATATGAATAGTAATGCCCGTACATAAACAGTAGTATATTTCGTACAAATGAATAGTGTCTGTCCGTACATAAACAGTATCCGTCCGTACATGAACAATATCTATCCGTACATAAACAGTGTCGTCCGTACCATAAAAAATACGGTATAGTATAAAAAAGATGTCAAGATAGCAAACCTGAAAAAAAAAACCTCTATCATTTTTTATATATAAACAAACCACTAGTGATAAAGCCAACTCAAAAGAGAAGGTTAACCTAGTTTCTAGCTGTTCATGACCCCTCTTGCACCACCGGCAATCTTCTCTTTTTCTTAGTACTCCAATGTGTCTAAATAGTACGGATATTTTTTCAGCATACCAACAAATATAGCACTCTCCAATGCATTCCAACAATACCCTTTTCAACCTTTAGAAAAAATAATATCTCTCCACTCTCTTCTCAACACTTCTTCTTACTCATAATCTCTCTCTTGTACTTGTTTCAAATCTGCAAACATGAGTAACAAACAAGACATGATGAAAATTCAGGTACACACTTTTAGTCTTGTGTTGTGAAGTTAACTTAACCTTAAATCTGAAGTGGAGTTGTGTTCTTATGTGCTAACTGGTTTTTGGTTTGTTTGTCTGTTTTTGTAGAATTGTCTTCTCAAGGTGAATATCCACTGTGAAGGTTGTGAGCAGAAAGTAAAGAAACTTCTTCAGAAGATTGAAGGTACATTTTAGACATGTTTTTTCATCTTGCTTAACATGTTAACTTTATTATGTCGGTTTTGTTTGAAACAAAAACATAAACTTTACTATGTCGGTTTAACATTTTCATGTGTTTGTTAACTCTTGTTAATTGCATGTTTGTTTGTCTTGTATATTCAAAGTTTTCAACTTTTTATGTTTTTGTGTTAGTAACACATTTTGTGTTGTTTTTTTGATGTGGTTTCTTGCAGGGGTGTATTCTGTGAATATAGATGCAGAACAAGGGAAAGTTTTGGTGTCAGGTCATGTAGATCCGGCAAAGCTCATAAAGAAGCTGAAAAGTTCAGGGAAATATGCTGAACTATGGGGTGGCCAGAGAAGCATGGTGTTTAATCAAAATCAAAACTTTCAACAACAGCAACCTCAGTTTAAAAACATGCAAATGGAAAACAACAAAGGAGGTAAGAATAGTAAGCCTCAGAATCAAAAGGGTCAGAAAGGCGGCGGCGGCGGTGGTGGTGGTGGTGGTGTTCAAGTTGCGCAGTTTCAGAATCCTAAAGGAGGAAAAGATCTGAAAGGGGCGAACAAATCTCAGAAACATGTCAATTTTGACTTGTCTGAGGATGAGTTTGATGAGAGTGATGGTGATTTTGATGACTATGATGATGAAGATGATTTTGATGATGACGACGAAGATGATGATTTTGGCCATGGACACGGACATGGTCAAGCTCATGGCAATGGATTTGGGCATCCTATGCAAAATAACAAGATGATGGCTATGATGGGTAATGGTCGTGGGCCACAGCTGGGGCCTGGTGGTATGATGAATGGGCCTGGTGGTATGAACAACCATAAAGGTAATGGTTTTGGTGGTGGGGGTGGAGGTGGAGTTGGTAATTATGCATCTGCCAAAAAAGGTGATGTTTTAGATCTACCTATGCAGATGAAGGGTAAAAGTGGAAATTACGGCGAGGTAAAAAATGGAAATGGAGGTGGGAAAAAAGATGGTGGTGGAAAAAAGAACAAAGGAGGTGGAAAGCAAAAAGGTGAAAGTGATTGGGAAGATGAAAAAAATAGTAGCAAGAAGAAGAAAAATGGTAAAACCAAAAATAGTAGTGGTGGTTTTCTAGTAAAGTTTCTAGGCCTAGGAAAAAAAAGCAAGAAGGGGAGTGCAAGTGAAGCAACAAACAAGAACAAAAACAATGGAGGAGGAAGTGGAAACAAAGGGAAAGAAGGTAAGAAAGGTGGATCAAAATTGGATAAACTTGATTTTGATTTCCAAGATTTTGATATTAGTACTCCTCATGGTAAAAATGGTAAATCTGGAAATGGAAATGGGAAAGGTAATCCTGCCAAGGTTAATAATAATGGTCATGGTAACAATAATGGCAATGTGGGCCAAATGGGTCCAATGGGTGGTGGAATGAATCAGATGGGCGGGATGGGTCGGATGGCTCCAATGGACCACATGAGGCCGGCGGTGCAAGGGTTACCGGCAGGTGCAGCGGCTGCGATGAACGGTGGTTATTATCCAGGAATGCAGCAGATGCAGATGCAACCGAATCCTTATCAGCAACAACAGCAGCAGCAACAGCAATACATGGCTGCTATGATGATGCAGCAACAACAGCAGCAACAGCAGCAGCAACAGCAGCAGCAAGCGAATATGAATATGAACAGCATGTATCCGCCGCATATTATGTATGGAGGAGGAAGGCCACATCCATCAATGAACTACATGCCACCACCACCAATGCCATCACACCCTATGGCAGATCCTATAACTCATGTTTTCAGTGATGAGAACACCGAGAGTTGCAGCATCATGTAAAGTAATTAGTTATTATTTACTAGTGGCTAGTTTGTTTTTTTCCAGGTTCTATTATTTTGTCTTTTGGGTCCATTAAATTTTTGTTGCAGTGTTAGGAAAATGTGCAAGGTTTAAGGGATTTATCATATGCGGTTTGATTTATTTCTGCTGTGTCCTGTGTTACGACAACCTGGTGCCATTGTATTGTTAAGGCAATGAATGACAGTCTCTCACATGGCCTTTGGTGACTCTAATCAATCCTCAAACCTTATCTTAGTACCTAGTACCTACTAACTATGGCTTGACCAAGTTATTATTTCTTTATTTCACTTGTCTTCATGAGCCAGACACTTCATAACAAAACAACAAACAGAAAAATATTAAAAAATGTAACATTATTGAGGAAAATGGAGTAGGGTGTGATACTCTATATTTTCTATACAAAATGCTCTCTTGCTTCTCTGTCTTCTCTTTTTATATATTCTAGCTCAAGTTGTGAAATACAATGATAGTACAAGTCTTAGGTGTTATGAATTTGAGTCCTTGTGGGAAGGTAAGAAATACCATATGGTAGATATTCCTATGAAGTATGAACAACAAATTGGTAGCACCTAGCACACTAGAGTATGGTTTGACCTTTATATTAAAATGCACCTTTGAACTATGCTAGAGTGGTCCAAAAGCGTCAAAATAAGTGAGGGGAAAGGACTAAGGGGGAAGAAATAAAACTTGAGCAATCTACCTACCATTCCTTGAGCTTTATCTCTCACCTCCAATTCATATAAAAAAGAGAAACTATTTTTCTTTTTTGTATCATGGATTTTTACGGTATATTTCTTAAAAACTTGCAAAACTTACAAATGGTATTAAATTAAGGAATTAAAATGAATTTCGAGATTAGCATATGATACCAAAAATAGCATTAAACCCTTTCTAATAGAGATATATAACAAATAGTTTTTTTTATTTAAATTTTTGTTAGAAGTAGTTAGGAGTAAGTCAAAGTTTGTTAGATGTACTTAGGAGTTACTTACAAGTGAAATATGTTGTATAACTAACTCAACGATTAATTGTATAATAAATGAGATGTCATTTGTATATGGTAAGAAAAAAATAAAATAATACACTTTCGATTTTAATGTGGTATCAATCACCTAGATATTTTGCCTTTTGAATTTTATTCTAAGAGTTACAAAAACACTTTATTATTTTCAAGAGCTTCGGAGATGCTATCTCATTTCTTTTTCCACAAAGCTTGAGAGAAGCTTCAGCTAAATTGGTCATTCTCAGCTTCATAGAAGCTAAAATCTTCATCCTTTCCACATCAAGTTCTTCTTCTATAAATTTTCATGAATGAAGTTCATCATTCTAATAAGAACATGAGAAGTTGTCTATCAAAATTTATGATAGCAACTTTCTCGTGTGAAATCATCCGGTGGGGCGTATTATCCTCAACAAAAAAATGCACAGATTTGTGGTTAACCTTCAAATTCTTTTAAAATTTGCTGGAATTGTTGGAATCACCTGCAATGAGTGTGAGGCGTGGATTGTGCAAGACCAAAATTTGTTCATCTGTTTGTTCTCCAAAATCTCTAAAGCAGTTATTTCTCGGGGTTTATCTTGCAAACATGCATTCAATGTGGGAGACAGCGTCCATAAACACTTTCATGTGATGATGAATAATTCTGACAAGTTCGATTGGATCTCAAGTCTACAAAGAAAGAAAGTAGGTCAGTTTCGAAGTATGTACTCAAAATAATAGTTATTGCGGATTTTCTGCTTGTAGTTGATGACATTGTCACCGAAAAAGCACAAATTGATGTGATTTTGGATGGCCTTTATGATAAATACAATCCATTTATGATGAAAATTTATGGTTTTACTCTTGATGATGTAGAAGTGTCGTTGTATGTTCAAGAGGCTCAATTGGATAAATTTAGAGAAGTATTGTCATTGTCAGATGAGTCTACAAATCTCATGCTTTCCAATTCAAAGCAAGATAAGTAATAAAGATGAATACCATCACATTAGTCGTTGAGTGCATGACAATCATGGTCGAAGTAGGTCGAACACACCTATGTACAATACAATCTTTTTTCAAAACAATGGATTACATATTCTAACACACCATCTAATTCATGTTTTTGAGACTTCTTATCCCAATGTTTCTCTTCAACTCATCGAACCTGACTTTCTGCAAAGGTTTGATGAGTATATCAACTAGTTGCCATCCTGTCTTACAATGATCAAGTTCAAGCTTCCCTTTATTTAATTGATCCCTAAGAAAATGATACATTCTCTTTATGTGCTCACTTCGACCATCACACACAGGATGATTTTTCAAGTTAATAGTTGACTTGTTGTCGACAAACACATTCATTTTCTTAGGTTTCATGATCTTGAGATCTTTGAGCAACAACTCTATCCATACCATTTGATAAGCTGCATATGATGCAACCACATATTCAGCTTCACAAGATGACAAAGTCACAATGCTTTGTTTTCTTCAGCTCCAAGAAATCAGAGCACCTCCAATCATGAATATGTAGTCTGCAATACTCTTTTTCTCATCTTGATCTCCACTAAAATATGAATTAGTGTAGCCATGTACCTCTGCATCTGTTCATGTCTTCCGCCTTGACATCAACACACCATAAATAATAGTACATGTTCCGGACTGGGCCGACGCCTGCCCTACGGTCGGGCAGGCCCAAGCCCAATGACCAACGAAGGCCCAACGAGGTCAAAAGCCACCTCCGTGTCGGGCACTTGCCAGTCCCCTCAGACGTCGGACACGCGGGGTAGAAGACCGTCGGGCAGAGGCGTATAGCTCGTGGACACATCTCTCCTCGACACCTACCTGCTCCTCCCCGCGAGGACACGTTCTCTTGTAACTTCCCACTCCCGCAGGAATCGGTCTGCCCTACTTTCAGAGATTTAGGGACCGTTACACCAGGGCGAAGACCACATGCTGGTCTTCACTACGCCACATAAGCCCTGGCAGTTACTTGGATTGGCCCTGGCAATCCAACCCAATGCAGGTAACCGTTGGCCCCGCGCTGGGGGCTCTCTATAAATACCCTCTCACTTGAGAGGGTCAGGTTACACAACATATTCTAACTCTCACCTGTTTTTCTGTACTTGCTTACTCCCTTTCTTACTTGAGCGTCGGAGTACCTTGCAGGTACACCCCCTCCCCCCCGTATCATCATCACCGGAGTTGAAGTCCATACGACGTTGCTGGCCACTGAACAACTGTCTGATCCAGGTAAGATCAGTACCTTTTTATGTACCTTAACACTCTTTTGATTGCAGTCAGATGACACTCTTGTGGCTAATCCATGAATCTTTTCAACAACCCAACACTTTTATAAATATTTGGCCTGGTGTTGCATAGATACCTTAAGGATCCAATGATTTGCTTGTACAATGTTGCACTTACAAACTTATTATTTGTATCCTATATAATGACTCAACTGAGTCTGCTTGCATTGTTGACATGCACTCCATGTTCTGAGATACATTTTGCGAAACCTGTCTCGATCAGGAAGCTATCTATTCTCTTGTCCAAACCCTTGGGGCTTGCTTCGAACCATGGAAAACCTTCCTTAACTTGTACATCTTGTACTCCTGCAGTTTGATTTCAAATCATGGTGGTTGACTGACATAAACCTCTTCTTCTAGTGGTCCATTCAAAAATGTTGACTTTACATCTAATTGATGTATCTTCCATCCTTTGTATGTTGCGATCGACACAATAATCATGATGGTTTTTAGCTTTGCCACAGGTGCATAGACTTCATTGAAGTCAATACAAGGCTTTTGCAGAAAAACTCTTGCCACCAGGTCTTTCCTTATGCTTGGAAATTTTACCATTTGGTCTTAGCTTTAGCTTTCCGACCAATTCACATAAAATGGCTTCTTGGTTCACTTTTCAACAAGTTCCCATATCTTGTTCTTCGTGATCGCCCTGAGTTCTTCTTGCATGGTTGCCAACCAATTTGAATCATTCATGGCTTGATCCCAATCATTCGATTCTAATTCAACCATCATCATTATGTCTTCTATGAAGTTACCAAATGCATCTTTCTAGTATATCATCTAACATTATGCTCAGGCGGTTCTTCATTTCTATTGGTTATGACTTCATTTAGTTGATCTTCTTCAAGCACAGTTTCAACTGTATCTTCCTCATGTCGAACTGACCCCTAAGTCCAATTCCACCTTTGCTTCTTCTACCAGAACATCCATATTGATCACTAGCTTATCATCATTTGGTGAATACAACTTATATGCACCAGTCAAATGATAACCTGTGAGCAGGATAACTTGACTTCGATCATCTAACTTCTTCCTTATTTGTTCAGGTACATACATGAAACACATTTATCCAAAAACTCTAAGATGAATAACATTTAGCTTTAGTCCTGTCCAAACCTCACAAGGTAAGGTGTTTTCTCTAAGAGAGAGAGAGAGAGAGAGAGAGAGAGAGAGAGAGAGAGAGAGTATGTGTGTGTGTGTGTGTGTGTGTGTGTGAAGAAGGAATTTTAATAAAGTAAAATTGCTTCTTGTTTCAGTTTACACTGTTACTTGTATATATAGGCAACAAACATACAAGCTTACAAGATGCAGCATTCGACTTAGTCGAATGCATGCTGACACAATCCAACAATTACATCATCTATTCGACCATGTCAAATACATCTAAATTCTAATAGATTCACTAATTCGACTAGGTCGAACACACCTATGTTTTTTTTAATAAGCAAAAGTCTATTCAACAGGATACTAAGAGGAGTATCTAACCCCTATACAAAAAATCAATTAACCAAAGCGATAACTACAAAAATTCGCAAGGAAAGTTGATCCACTCGTAGTAATTACAAGTATTTAGCGTGTTAATCCTTTTTCCTACCCACCACTAAATAAACATAATTATATTATCTACTAACCTATCAGAATCCCATAATTCATCTTTAAACAGAATATTGTTTCTATGAGACCATATGCACCACCCTATTGTCAACCATAATCCAGTAGAATTTTTTACAGCCACTTTCCTGCCAAGCATAACCTCAATCCAATGGCGGAAATGCGACAGTAAGTTGTCATGAGTGCCAACATCAATTCCCAGCCACGAGGCAATTTGTTTCCAAACTTCCAAAGATTTTATACAAGTAAATAACACGTGAAACACAGATTCGTCCATCCTGAAGCACAAAGGGCAAGACAAGTCATGCCTATTCACTAGAATTTCACAGCTGCATAAATTCTGGCGAGTAGGGAGTCTGTCATACAACAATCTCCACCCAAACGACTGAACCTTCGGAGGCGATGACGATATCCACAACAATTTGAAGGCTGCCAACAGCTCATCATTCACATTTTGAAAAACCTGACCCTGCTCCAACGAACACACCTATGTTGATTGTAGTCTTTTCTTCAAAACAATGAATTACATATTCTAACACTTGTCAATTATGTGTCAAATATAGACACACGGTCCTTAACTGTTGGTATCATTTTTATAAGGAATTTGTTCCAACTATTCCTAGATGCCAAACTTCTCAAACTGCAACTCATGACCAATGTGCTTTAACTTCCACAAAGTCTCAGAATAATGACTCAACTCAACAAGTTGCTGCTACTATTGTAGTTACTAATAATCTATATGACTACACTCAATAATTGGGAGTGCGTCCAGAGCTTGATTCTTAGTATGGTTCGCTGATTCATGTACCTTATATTATCTTAGTTCACACAATAAACATTTACACATTGGTCATTCTTATATTGGCCACATTTAGATATACACTCCATTGGTTTTTCTCAATTTCATTCCACAACTATGCCACACGCTGGACAAAAACTTAAGGATATGCTTCTTGTTCATTATATAATAAGAAATTTTCTATCTATTTCTAAATTTGCTTAAGATGATAAAAATTATTTTGAATTTCACCCTAATTGTCATTACATAAAATCTAATGCATATAAGTTTTTGATACAAATGGTTTGTATTGCTTTCCAACTCTGTCTTTGAAATCTTCAAGACCTAAATCTCAAGTTGTAAATCAAGCTTCTTCTTCCATTGTGGATATTTTTGTTGCATAAAAGTCAGTTACCAATGCAAGTTTTATTTCTCCAATAGCCTTTACATGGGATTCTAAGCTAGGTCATGCCAACTTTAATGCAATTAGGACTGTAAAAAATCTGGGTAACATCTCTATACTAAATAAAGGTTCTTATTACTTATAAATCTCTCTTTGTTTAGGAAAATCACATATATTAAATGCACCTTTATAAAATATAGTGTATCACTATCCTTTTGAAGTAGTACACACATATTTATTAGGGCGTCCCCCTTCCTTCTAGTTGTGGTTATTGATTTTATAGTGCTTTGTAAATGCATTTATAAAGCGCATTTGAAATTATTTTCTTAAGAAGAAGTATGATGCTTTTAGTGCATTCAAGTGGTATCATTCCTATGACAAAACACATTTTATTGCTAACATAAAGTCACTGCATTTTGATTATGGGGTTGAATTTAGACCATTCACAAACTACCTAATCGAGGTAGGTATCACTCACAGGTTAACTTATCCTCACACCTTTCATTAAAATGGAACGGTTGAGAGGAACATAGGCTTATAGTATGTATGTGACTAACCTTTATTTCTCATGCCTAAATCTCTATTACATATTGGGATCACATTTTCACTAGATCTATGTATCTGATTAACAGACTAACTGCAAAGGGCTTAACATAATTCACATATTCCTTTCACGATCTATACAATATTTTTCTTGATTATTAGTCCATAAAAACTTTTAAATGTGCATTCTTTTGCTTTCTCGGACCCTATAATCATAATAAGCTTTAAGTGTGTGTTCTTAGGGGTATCCCCTTAGCTTAAAGGTTTCAAATGCATAAATGCACAAGGGATAATCTTTATATGTAAGGACATTTTGTTTAATGAAGTTAGGCATTCACTTCCCCTAATATTCCATTCTAATTCAAATTCACCTAGCTCTACACCATCATCTTATCTAGCTAAGTCTAGCAGTCTTGTTATCTATGGGGTATAACCTATCACTAACGGTGTTGACAACTCATATACTCTTCCTAGTAATGAAGTAGCTCGTTCTACAATAGCCAGTCTCAACATGTCTAGACTTGCTCATTGTTCTCATCCCATAATCAATTCTCTGCACTCTAAACTTGTTATGCATAATGGGCGTGAGAACTTGGTTCCTAAAAGTGATCTTAGCCCTCATTTATCTTTATTTTCTACTGATTCTGCTGGTGTACCTACAACTTCTTCAGTTCAAGAATTTCATGATATTAATAATTATGCCCATAGTTCATACATTATACATAGTGTAATAGATCCATAGATGAATCATCTCAATCACTCCCTTTTCAAACAATAAACCACAAAGTTCACATGTGAAAAATCACACCCCCTGCTGACTAGAGGAAAAAATGATACTTTAGGCCTAAGGCTTTTCTTGTCCACACAGAATCTGTTGGAACAAGTTTGGTTCTACAACTATTCATGAGTTTTTATGATAACAAAGTGTAGAAAAAAATTGGCTTAATACCCTTTTTGGTCCTCTAACTATAGGCCTAGGTCCAATTTGGTCCTCTTTCTTTTAAAAGTTTCAAATTGGTCCCTTACGTTATCTAACTGAATCAATTTGGTCTTTTCCGTCAAATATTTGTAACGCCGTTAGAAATAAATGATGTGGCATCTGAGGTGGCGATTTTTGATGACGTGGCATATGATTTATTAATTTTTTTATTATTTATAATTTTTTTTTCATTATCCATGTCTTTTTTATTTATTTCAATTTATTTATTTTGAAAATCAATTTAAATTAATTGTTGTAAATTGTAATACAAAATTTTTGGGCCCAGATTCTTTATAATAGAAGCCCAATAGTTAACATTTGTTATTATATTGTGAACAAATCTCTTATATAAACACTTAATTTTATTATTCCATTTTCAATGTGGGACTTGAGGTATTGGAAGCCTCAAACCACAAGCAGTGAAATACTCCCTCTATTCTTCCCTTTTTCATAAACCATCACCACCCACACATAACCAAAATAAGCTTCAAAGACAAGCCGCCGGGAAAGTTCGTCGCTCTGTTCGTGAATAGAAGAAGAAGATCGGTGGAGGAACTTAAATCACCTGAGAAGCTTGAAGATAACGTTGACGTGTGCGTAGGTAAGAAAGTTTTATCCACTCCTCTGAGAAAGTGCTTCTTCGATCCGAGAGGTGTTGGTGTAGAATTCTTTTTGTTGAATGTTAATGTTACGTTCTTGATCTTCAGTAGGTCATGGTGGTTCGCAGGAGAACCGGAGTTTGTTACAGAATCAGAGAAGAATTCATGTCGATGGAAATTCGCAGGTTTTGAAGATCGAAATCCTACAAGCTTGTGGACACATATATTTGTTCATGCATAGAAACTTTTCATTTTCATCAATTGGATCTCTTCACACATTTAATCTGTGAAAAAACAGATATTGGATACAAGGTGAAGAAGATATTTTTTTAGACCCAATAACCTGTGCAATGGCATTTCGAATTTTGTGTGTCAATGGTTATGATGTCTCTTTAGGTTAGATATCATTTGTACACCATTATGCAAACGTGTGCTAAGAAGTTTATAATTTCTGTTTTTCTTTGTAGATCCCTTTTATCAATATTCAGAAGATAAATTTCCGCACTCGTTGAAAGGGTACTTGAAGGATGCTAGTGCTGTTTTAGAGCTATATAAGGCCTCACAAGTCATTATACATCCAGAAGAATCTGTTTTAGTAAAACAAAGTTCTTGGACAAGGAATCTTCTGAAGCAGGATTCTTCTAGTTACCAATTGTATGCTGACAAACTTCGTATTTATGTTGATACTGAGGTAGTTTATCATCTGAATCTTTCACTAAATTTAACTGCATATATATAATATTACAACAATGCATCATGAAAACTACAATGTTTTTGCACTTAGGTCAATGATGTTCTTAAGTTTCCACATCATGAAAACTACAAGCTTGTGAAGGTTGTGCATAAGAAACTGATTTGGTTTAACCATGTTCTGTTGTGACATACTCTTTTGTTTTTTTTCAAAGCATGATTTCCCTTGAATTCGTTGTGTTAAAGTAGTTGGTTCATGTAGTTAACTCTTTGGATTGAATTTATCTATAATTAGAGTAGCTTTTGTGCTTGGTTAATATGAGTTGGTTGATTTGTGGGAATGTACTGATACTTTATGATGGATTTGGTCTTGAATAGAAATAAGCCATTTTTTCTCTTTGGATGCAAATTTTAAGAGACACATCACACCTGTTATGATAAACCAGTGAAGAAGAAATAGGACTCGTTCCTTTTGTTTTTCCTGCCTCTGTTTGTTACTTTCATGGTGTCATACTCTGTTTCATTATTTTGGTTATGTGTGGGTGGTGATGGTTTATGAAAAAGGGAAGAATAGAGGGAGTATTTCACTGCTTGTGGTTTGAGGCTTCCAATACCTCAAGTCCCACATTGAAAATGGAATAATAAAATTAAGTGTTTATATAAGAGATTTGTTCACAATATAATAACAAATGTTAACTATTGGGCTCCTATTATAAAGAATCTGGGCCCAAAAATTTTGTATTACAATTTACAACAATTAATTTAAATTGATTTTCAAAATAAATAAATTGAAATAAATAAAAAATGACATGGATAATGAAAAAAAATTATAAATAATAAAAAAATTAATAAATCCTTTGCCACGTCATCAAAAATCGCCACCTCAGATGCCACATCATTTATTTCTAACGGCGTTACAAATATTTGACGGAAAAGACCAAATTGATTCAGTTAGATAACGTAAGGGCCCAATTTGGAACTTTTAAAAGAAAGAGGACCAAATTGGACCCAGGCCTATAGTTAGAGGACCAAAAAGGGTATTAAGCCAAAAAAAATTTGTACTCTGACTATTTTTGTTAAGTGTGCAGGTAAAAGAAAACAGATTCAAACTCTGAAGTAGTCAAATCCGAATACAGTCGAAGTCTGAAGAAAACATATATCAGATTCCAAAATGAAGACACACTCTGAACATAAGAAAGTGTTAGTTCTTGGATTGGCTGGAATTTTGGTAAAACAAAGTATATTCAATGTTGATGTCAAGGTGCTGATGTTGCAACATTGAATCTTAACACTGGGATGTGTTAAGTATTTAAATTGCTGAAGTTGGATGTATGATGTCACATGGCGATGTTGTGACATTAGATCTGCAGAATTAATAACATCAGGTTGTGATGTTGTTAGGGTTTGCGTGTTAGCTGGAATTGTGGAGAGCAATCTGTCTCATTGGATGCGAATATCTTGGGATAGATATTTTCTGCTGCATAGGAGATCTGGTGCAGATTTGTAGGAGATTTAAAAGGTTGAAGATTTGAAAAGATTTTAGGAGAAAATCTGTTTTAAATATTCAGTTTTAAATAACAAATCAGGTCAGATATTGTAGCATGTCCAAGCCCAATTCAGGTTGCTATTTAAAGCGCACAAGATCAAAGGAAAAGGTACAGAAAGACAGATATACAGAGGAAAGAATCAAGAGCATAGGCTGAGTGTCTTGAGTATTTTGTACGAGTCTTGTATCCAGAATTCTAGGGTGAATTATTGAGTCGTATTCTGTCCTCTCTTAGAAGCTGTGAAGCAATAGAGAGTTGTTACTTGATCAAAGCTGTGAAGTAAGATCAAGGTTGCTCAAAGAGGTTGTTCCTTGAGTATTGTTTTAGGGATTGAGTAGTGCTCTCATATCTAAGTGGTTTCTTAGGTAGAAAGTCACTAGTAGGAATTAAGTTTAGGAGATTGTCAACTGGGTTGTTGAGTCTGTAAATTAATTCTACAAGTAGTGAATTTCATCCCTGGCTTGGTAGCCCCCAGACGTAGGTAGTTAGACCGAACTGGGTGAACAATTATTTGTGTTGATTTGTTTCTGTTATTACTGTCCATTGTGCAGAGTGTGTTGTTGTGACATCGCACCTTAACATCACACGTCTGATACCAGAATTTCAATTGGTATCAGAGCAGGCATCCTGTCTGTCTCTGGGTGAGATCTAGGGAAGTTACTTTCTGGTGTAAAGATGGACAAAGAAGTTGGAGGATTCGTCAACAGACCCCCTATTTTGGATGGATCCAATTATGACTATTGGAAGCCAAGGATGACTACTTTCTTAAAATCCTTGGACAGCAGGGCATGGAAGGCCATTATTAAAGAGTGGAAAGCACCTGTTGTGTGTGAGAAAGATGATACTGGCAAAGATAAAGAAGGCACCTCAAAGCCAAAGCCTGAAGAAGAATGAACCAAGGAAGAAGATGAGCTTGCCCTTGGAAATTCCAAAGCTCTAAATGCAATCTTCAATGGAGTGGATAAGAATATTTTCAGGTTAATCAATACCTGTGAGGTTGCTAAGGAAGCGTGGGATATTTTGAAGGCCACTCATGAAGGTACATCTAGAGTTAAAATGTCAAGACTTCAGATTTTAACATTAAAATTTGAAAGCCTGAAGATGAAGGAAGATGAGACTATTCATGACTTCCACATGAATGTTCTGGAGCTGGCTAATGCATCCAATGCTCTTGGTGAGAAAATTCCAGATGAAAAGCCTTTAAGGAAGATCCTTAGGTCCCTTCCTAAGAAGTATAAGATGAAGGTAACTGCCATTGAAGAATCACAAGACATCAGCAAGATGAGAGTTGATGAGCTCATTGGATCTCTTCAAACTTTTGAGCTTGGGTTGAATGAGGAAGAACCAGAAAAGAAGCCAAAGAGTTTAGCCTTGGTGTCAAATGATCAAGAAGAAAAAGGAAAGAGTTCAGAATCCCAGGAGGATCTATCTCAGGTCATAGTTATGTTGGGAAGACAGTTCAACAAAGTGTTCAAGAGAATGAATAATAACTCCAGGCCTAATGTCAAGAACATATCTTCTGACACCAGCAAGTCAAAAGAGAAGGATGAAGAGAAAACTGCCCAAGATAAAGGAGTTCAGTGCTTTGAGTGTGAAGGGTATGGATATGTCAAGAAAGAGTGCCCCACCTTCTTGAAAAAGCAGAAGAAGGGCATGACAGTTTCCTGGTCTGACTCTGAAAGTGAAAGTGAAGGTGAGTCAGCAAAGCATGTTAGAGCTTTAACATGAACTGTTGTTTCTGATGATGATTCTAGTGATGGAGAAATAACGTATGAGGAGTTGGCATCTACTTATCAAGAGCTGTGTTTAAAAAGTGCTGAGATTTGTCAAGAAAATAAGTGCCACAAGCAACAAATTGCTCAGCTTGAGAATGAAAAAGCTGATCTGGAAAATGAAGTTGTACTAGTTAAAGCTCACCTTGATCAGATGACCAAGTCTGTTAGGATGCTGAGCTGTGGGACAGACACACTTGATAAGATACTTCAGACAGAAAAGGCTGCTGGGGATAAGTCTGGTATATGATATGTGGCAAGCACTTCAGGAGTAAAGGAGGAGGTGTCCCAACCAATGTCTCAAACAAAGAGACAGGATTCTACCTCTAAGAAGGTTGTTCAGCCTCAGAATGTTGAGAAAAAGGATGGTCCCCATCAGAGGAAGATGCAGCCTTAAGGAGCTAGTCAGTATATGCCTCCCCAATATCACAAGAGCATGCAAGCTGCAAGGTTAAAACAGAACATGTCACATCAGATGTCTCAACATCAGGGAGACTGGTATGGATATGAATACAACAAGGTGGTGCCTCATTACTATGGAAGAAGGAAGCCTCATCACCATAGGAGACAGCCTAGAAGACAACACCCTCAGTTCAGGAGACAGTCTACCTATGGTAAAAGACATCAGCACCATAGAAGACAGACCAACTCTGGAAGGAGGAGACAACATTATGGGTGGAAGCCACAGCAATATCAGCATAATGGTAGAAGATATAACCAATTCAGAGATGACAGGGTTAGATGCTTCTATTGTGGAAGGTTTGGACATATGCAGTACTCTTGTTTTAAATTACACGGTTATCCATAATCTGCTCCTCAAGGCAAACCAAAGGAGGTCAGACCTAAAGTTGCTAAACAATGGGTTCCTAAGGAGAAGGTGAGATGTCTTTTAGCCCACACCTCAGATGGACATGTTGCCATGGATGCATGGTACTTTGACAGTGGATGTTCTATGCACATGACTGGATCAAAGGAGCAGTTGGTGGAGTTCAATCCCTGCCATGCAAATAAGGTCGTGTTTGGCAATGGAGAAAAAGGAGTAGTAAAAGGAAGTGGAAGAGTAAAGAATCCTTATGGTCTTACCCTTGATAGTGTGATCCTTGTCTAAGGTTTGAAGGCTAATCTGATTAGCATAAGTCAGTTATGTGATGAAGGTTACAAAGTCAGCTATTCCAAGGATGACTGTCTGGTGACAAACGAAAAGGATGAAGTGATCATGAAAGGAGTCAGGTCCAGAGATAATTGTTATATGTGGATACCTATAGAAGTCAGCCCATCTATCGATGTTAAGACTGATGTTTTAGCATTAGATTGTGACATCAGGTGTGAAAGGTTGTTAGAGTTAAGTACTCTTAAGTTGAATCCCTTCAAAATTGTAAAAGGAAAGCTTATTTGGGGGGAGAAACTCATTGATTGGTCTTTAAAAATTACACAAAATCTGGCGCCTTACCTCAGACCCTCATTTCCTATTATAGCAAAATCACAGTTCATCAAAACTCATATCTCCCATCTGTTCGTCTCCTTCAACAAGAAGAATCATCTCAATCTATACTGCCTCAAAGGAACCATGTCAAAGCAGACATCTTCTCCTTCAAAAAGTTCATCGCGGAATAACGCTAGGGTTTCTACAGATGAGTACTCTGAAGACGAAGCTCTGAATATACAACCCATCACCGTAATGCTCCCAGAGTCAGGTAAACCTAGACCGTCTAAACTTGCTTCTAAAAGGGCCGCAACTACCTTTAAAAACACTGAAACAAAGAAGCTAGTTACCAGTATCCTATTTAGTGATAAATCAACACCTAGGTCATCCACGTCTCAAACTGTGGTAGAAAAGTTTGATGTTGACAAGAGGATGGGTACTCTTGCCTCAAAAATTCTGGACAAATGCATCCCAGTTAAAGGAATTTCAATTCCTCTGAATCAGATGCCAGCTGAGAAAGATAGCGTGCAAGGAGGTAAGTCAAGTCTTCAACAACTTGCAATAACAGCGATTGAAGATGCTGATCAGAGTGAAGACACGCATGAAGAGACAAATGTTGAGAAGAAAGTTAGGACATCAGCTGAACCCCCTTCTGTTGGTGAAGATAATGCTGATGTGATCAATGTAGATGGTTTATCTGATAATGAAGTCATTGGAAATGATGTTCCAAGTATTGCCAAGAGATTAAAGACAAGGAAAGGAAAGACTGATGAATCCTCTCCAAAGAAGTCTACTGAAGGAAAGAAGAAACCTATTGTTGGTCCCACAAAACCTTGGAGCAAGGTTGTTACATCCTCCAAAAAGAGAAAGATTAGAGAAGAATCTGAGTCTGAGGATGAAGTTGAGGGAGATGTCCATGACATCACACAAGTCAGAAATACCATTTTAAAGAGAATTTCTGATAAGGTCCCTGAAGTGCCAGTGGACAACATATCCTTTCATTATGCTAGCAGTGCTCCCTTGTGGAAATTTGTATGCCAAAGGAGATTAGCTCTGGAAAGGGAGCTTGGAAAGGATGTCTTAGAGATGAAAGAAATTATGGACCTCATTCATGTTGCTGGACTGCTGAAGACTGTGACCAGATTCTCTAAGTGTTATAGTGGTCTTGTTAAGGAATTTGTTGTCAACATCCCCATAGACATTTCTAACAATAGAAGTGTGAATTACATGAAGGTGTTTGTGATGGGGCAGTGTATTGACTTCTCTCCTAGTACTATCAATAAATATCTGGGAAGAGATGAGCAAGAAGAGTGTGAGCTGGAGGTGACTGATAATGAAGTGTGTAGAGAAATCACTGCCACTCAAGTTAAGGTGTGGCCACTGAAAAATAAATTGACAGCTAGCAAACTCAGTATCAAGTATGCTATTTTGCACAGAATTGGTGCTGCTAACTGGGTACCTACTAATCACAAAACCACCATAACCGTGGGATTAGGAAGGTTCATCTATGCTGTGAGGAAAAAGGTCAAGTTCAACTATGGAAGCTATATATTTGATCAAGTGGTGAAGCATGGTGCCACCAATGCTATCAAAATGCCTATATCATTCCCTTCCCTTATCTGTGGAATGATCTTAGATCAACATCCCGGAATCTTAACCAGTACAGAGGTAGCATGTAAGAGGGAGTCAGCTTTATCTTTGCATCCCAAACTGTTTGCTGGGAGTCATGTTCCAGACATTGTTACAACATCAAGTTCTGGGGTTAAGAAGGTCAGTACAAAATCTGAGCTGATTGAAGAATTAAAGGCAACCTGCAAGGATCTTGATATGGTTATCAGTACCAGCACTGTCAGGAAAATGAAGATTGAGCAAATGATCAAAGACTTGCAACAGGGGGAAGATAATGGGAATGGCGATACTGTGGATTCCGGGTCAGATGAAGGTGATGAAGATGCTGATGGTACCAGCTCGGATGAGGAGTAACTTCCATCTGCTGTTAGATAATAGTTTAGTTTTTTTTTTTTTTGCACTTGCTATGCCGATTATGTAATTTGAATATTGTGCTGAATATGCACCTGTTTATGTTTTTCTTTCTATGATTTGTTTCGCCTGGTTGCTAACTGTGAGGCTAATAATGAGAGCTAGGGTGTACTAACTGTAGTTAATAGGGCTTCTGTTTGAAGCTTGTCTAATTATGGCTAAAAAGGGGGAGAAGTAACCAAGAAAAGAAAGCCAAAAGTACAAGTGTTGGATGCTGTCAAAGGAGATTGTTGTGATACAGTACAGTAGTGCAGAAGTGCAGGGGGAGTAAGTGCTGAACAGCTGCTGTGCTGGTTGCTGGTTGCTTTGCTGGTTCATGATTGAGGGGGAGCAACATTGTTGAAGTTGCTGAATTATGTGCAGATGTTTGGAGATTGTAGTTGAAGATTGTAGTTGTTTTGCAGCATAATGATATATGCTGAAGTTTTTATGTGTGCAGCAGAGTTTTGTGAAGAAAAGGGGTTACTACTGATGCTGCTTCTTGGAGGTTCAAAATCATTGATTGAAGTTTTTCCGCTGCTATAGTCTCTGAAGGTGCAGAGTGCACAGATTGTTTTAGCCAAAATTAGCCAAAGGGGGAGATTGTTAGTTCTTGGATTGGCTGGAATTTTGGTAAAACAAAGTATATTCAATGTTGATGTCAAGGTGCTGATGTTGCAACATTGAATCTTAACACTGGGCTGTGTTAAGTATTTAAATTGCCGAAGTTGGATGTCTGATGTCACATGGCGATGTTGTGACATTAGATCTGTAGAATTAATAACATCAGGTTGTGATGTTGTTAGGGTTTGCATGTTAGCTAGAATTGTGGAGAGCAAGCTGTCTCATTGGATGCGAATATCTTGGGATAGATATTTTCTGCTGCATAGGAGATCTGGTGCAGATTTGTAGGAGATTTAAAAGGTTGAAGATTTGAAAAGATTTTAGGAGAAAATCTATTTTAAATATTCAGTTTTAAATAACAAATCAGGTCAGATATTGTAGCATGTCCAAGCCCAATTCAGGTTGCTATTTAAAGCGCACAAGATCAAAGGAAAAGGTACAGAAAGACAGATATACAGAGGAAAGAATCAAGAGCATAGGCTGAGTGTCTTGAGTATTTTGTACGAGTCTTGTATCCAGAATTCTAGGGTGAATTGCTGAGTCGTATTCTGTCCTCTCTTAGAAGCTGTGAAGCAATAGAGAGTTGTTACTTGATCAAAGCTGTGAAGTAAGGTCAAGGTTGCTCAAAGAGGTTGTTCCTTGAGTATTGTTTTAGGGATTGAGTAGTGCTCTCATATCTAAGTCGTTTCTTAGGTAGAAAGTCACTAGTAGGAATTAAGTTTAGGAGATTGTCAACTGGGTTGTTGAGTCTGTAAATTAATTCTACAAGTAGTGAATTTCATCCCTGGCTTGGTAGCCCCCAGACGTAGGTAGTTAGACCAAACTGGGTGAACAATTCTTTGTGTTGATTTGTTTATGTTATTACTGTCCATTGTGCAGAGTGTGTTGTTGTGACATCGCACCTTAACATCACACGTCTGATACCAGAATTTCAGAAAGAATACAAAGATGTGTTTAAAATAAGTCAAGTTTCAGGATTATCAAAGTCAACACTCCTGCAAGGAATTATTCATAATGGTTCTGATAAAAGACTCTGAAAGATCAAGTCTCTGAACTTTACTCAAGCTTCAACAAAATTTTATGCGAAGCCTCTGAACAAAAAGTCACTGATTAAAGGAAATGCTTCTCTTACAATCACAACATCTGAACAATCTAATAAATGCTTATGCATTTCTTGTTCAAAGTTTCTCTAGACTCTGATATTTTCAAGCCTCATTCTGAATAGACTTTGTAGTCTACATCATCTAGGATCTAGACTCTAATTAATCTTCACTTCATCTCTTATATGAAGCCTTTGATTATGAAGTGAAATATATTCAAGGAGAGTATAATTAAAAAGGGATTTCCTAAAAAGGTCTGATAAGTCATATCTTCAAGGACTGTACTAAAGCATTTTCTCATGCCCCATCTTCACCAACTCTCTGCTGCAAGCGCCACCCTAGTGTTGCAGATGAAGTGACCGTCATACAACAGATAATTTGAGGCAATTCCTATTATACCCTTCAACATATTTATCTCTCTTCTATATTTTTAGAGGAAAAATAATATGAAATGGATGCAAGAGAGAGAGAGCGCTTGAGTGGGTACAAATGTGTGTGTGAGTCTTTTGCAGACGTCGAAGCTACAAAACCACAACACAAGGAAACAACAAAGCACAAGAACCAAAACAACATCTGTGTAAAATTAAAAGAAAAAATAAGCAAGCACTTAGAGCACAACATTTAATATCTCGTTTATGTGTAAATTTTGATTGTAAATTTGTGTAATCTGATTAACAAAGAAGCACACTTGAAAACACAAATCGGTTGCAACCAAGTTTGGTTATATTCCTTAAGCGAATAAATGGTAACGTTCTTGAGAGGGATTTGACAGATTGTCAAAGAGGATTAAATCTCCTTAAGTGACTAAGTTGGTCAGGATTATAAGGAGTCAATGATTGTCATATTTCTTAGGGGACCGGGTATGTCAGAATTCTTAAGAAATCACTTTTAGGTTGCCATTGTTTTCTAATCAGGTTGATTATTGGATTAAGTCCTTTTCTAAGGCCAAATCACTTAGGTGGGTGGACTGGATGTAGCCTAGTTAATGGCGAACCAGTATAAAAATACTTGTGTTCATATCTTTATCTTTATCGTTGATGTTTGATACATTGGGTGACAAAAAAATTTTAAATCCAAAAATTCAATTCAAACTCCCTTTCTTGTGTTTCTTGCACCTTTAGAATCTACCTCATTCAAAGATGTTATATCTCATCCCTGACTACTATAAGCCATTCAAGTTGAATACAAAGTTATACTCTCCAGCAATACTTGAACACTCACAACCCTAGACTTTGAATTTAATAAAATTTTCTCTCCAATAATTAAGCCTGCAACCATTAGAGCCATTTTCACATTGAGTATCACACACAAATGGTAGCTCTAACAAATTGATATCAAGAATGTCTTCTTGAATGACATCTTACAAGAAGAGGTATTCATGCAACAACCTCCAGGGTTTGTTTCAAAATATAAAATTTTAGTCTGCAAACTCAATAAGGCATTATATGAGTTAAAACAAGCTCCTAGATTTTAATATGGAAAACTATCAAAAACCCTTATTTTACTCACGGTAGGTGTGGCCATTCTCTCTTAATATATTCCTCTCAAGTCATAACTATTTGTGCTTTTGTTTATGTAGATTTCATTTTCGTCTCTTGTTCTTCTTCCAAACTAGTTCATGATCTCATCAATAAGCTTCATGCAAAGTTTTCCCAAAAGAATCTACGCAAGTATGCTTAGTTCTTAGGAATGGAAGTTACTTATAATGATAATCACTTTATGTTACTCACACAATCTAATTAAGTATGTGAAAGACCTCCTGTACATAGCCAACACGCCTGATGGAAAATGTGTCTCTATTCCCATGCCAAGTCATTGCTGTTAGTGGAACAATCGAGGGGGTCAACGAAGGAGCATTTCTTATTTGGGACACACCTTTGTGAGAGACACACCACATACTCACCTAAAATCTTAAGGTGATAGGTGTGTGGGTTCTCTCAATTATATAGTGTTCAATCTTCTCTTTTCTAATCAATGTGAGACTTCTTCCTCACACTTGATTCTCAACACTCCCCCTCAAGTGTGAGTTTATACACAATGCTCCCCCTCATGTGGAATCTCTCTCTTCCACATACACTTGTATCACCGTTGAACTCAACGGAACACCTTCTATCCACACCTGTGGGAAGTGTTTCGATACAAGTAAGCCGGTCCTTTACTCGAACCAGGCTCTGATACCATTGTTAGCGGAACAATCGAGGGGGTCAACGAGGGAGCATTGCTTATTTGGGACACACCTTTGTGAGAGACACACCACATACTCACCTAAAACCTTAAGGTGATAGGTGTGTGGGTTCTCTCAATTATATAGTGTTTAATCTTCCCTTTTTTAATCAATGTGAGACTTCTTCCTCACACTTGATTCTCAACAATTGCTAGTTAAGAAAAAATGGCACTAACACATTTCAATATGTCACATTATCAAGACTAGATTTGGCTTTCTTTGTCAATAATATATGCCAATTTACGACTACTCCTCTTGAAAGCCATTAGTTAGCTGTAAAACTTATCTTAAAGTATTTAAGTGGCATTGTTTCACATGGTATTCTCCTCATGTCATCTCTTGTTCACTAGAGTTTCACCCTTCGTGTCTATAGTGACTTTGATTGAGCAAATGACTCGACTGATAGACATTCCACTTCAGGCTCATGCGTCTAGTTTAGCCCAAATTTGGTTGCTCGGTGTTCAAAGAACCAACCTCCAATGGCACGGGCAAGTGCTGAGGCCCGATATTGTATCCTGACTCATTCTGTCTCTAAACTATTTTAGATGAAGTCTCTACTCATTCAACTCCATGTTTTCTTTCTTCCTCCAACAGTCCTTTGTGCAACTTGTGTTGTTATGTTGTCACACAATGCAATTGCACAAACAAAACATATCGTGCTAAATAATCATTTAGTAGGAGAACAAGTTGTTGTCAAGAAATTGCTTGTCAAACATGTTTCTACTCATGCACAATTTGTAGACACACTTATAAATCCACTGAGTACAACTGCGTTTCAAAATTTGTGTATCAAATGTAAGTAATTTGTTTAAATACATCTTAAGTTTGTGGAGGAGTAGCAGAGATATAGAACAAATAATTTGTTAAAAATTTGTTTGAGGCAGTTACAAATGAAATATGTTGTATAACTAATTCAATGATATGTCTAATCACTATATAATAAGTGATATGTCATTTATATATGATAAAAAGTTAAATATTATACACTCGATTTCAATAGTCTCATAGTTAGATTTCAAGATCTTAATCTAAAACCTTAGATAATTATTAGGGTCAGACCGTGACACATAATCTATAGATTTTTGGTTATACATATAAAATTGATAAATTTTTTTTTTTTTACCTAAGAGAAGGAATATATATTAGTAATACCTATTAGGAAGAATCATAGCTCATTTTCTTATAGAATCCATATTCAGTCTGTTTATGTGCAATAAAATTCATGTGCACCCCATAAGATAGTGTCAAATCATTTGAAAGTAAGAAAAATATTAGTATAAAGTAGGGGTGAACAATCGGTCGGGTTCGGGTCAAAAAATTTAAATCCGACGTAAACCACAGTTTTAGTTTTATGATCCAATTTCGACCGATTAAATTTCGGTTTTCGTCAGATTCGGTTAAGTCGGTTTATCGGTTAAGTCGGATCGGTTTTGTCGGTTTAATATTTATTAGAACAATTCTATAAAAATGATTATTTTTTAAATTTATTATAAAAAATATCAAATTTTTAAAATAAAACAATATTTTTTATTATTAAAAGAAAAACTATTATTATGTGATAATATTTTCAATATTATTTGACATTAATTTTGATCATTATCATAGTTTAAACCATAAACTAAATAATACTCAAAATTTTATATTGCATGTCTTGTATTTTTTAGAATACACAATGCCATCATTAAATTATAAAAATGATAATATCCTCAAACATTATAAATCTCATTTTTATAGTATGTCGGTCATATAGTAATAAAATTAAATAAAATATATATTAATTAAGTTCGATCAGTTTCGGTTTTCGTCAGGTCCAAAATAAGCATCTGAGTCAGACCGAAGCAATCGTATATTATCCAAATTAAACAACAGAATCAATCCGACATCCAATCCATTTGCACAAAAACGACAATAGATCGGTCGGTTTTAATCGGTCAGTTCAAATTTGTCCACCCCTAGTATAAATAAGATGCACACATGTCATTTACTTCCATCCTTAAGGTGTAGTCAAGTTCAGTCTAGTGATCTGAAAGGTGAAACTCCAAAATAATTTTGAAAGATATATTTAGTGATCAATTATTGACAATTTTTTTTTAACTAAATGTCTTAAAAAGAAACTCAAATCTACTCCTATCACTTTTTTATTTCTTTTTTACAATGTTAGTACTTTTTAGAGAAGCGTGGAGTGTGAAGGAGTGTGAACATTAAGATTTCATATTCCTCTTCTCTACTCCCTCCGTTTTATAATGAGTGACCTATTTGAAATAAAATAGTGTTTTAAAATATATTATTCATTTTAATTTTTAATGTAATTTTTTTTATTTTATCTTCTAATTAATATTACTTTTATCATTCTCAATACATCATAAGAGTATTTTAGTAAAAATATCATTATCTCTCCTTTATTTATTTCTTTTTTTTAATCTATTTAAAAAGTCAACTAAATCACTCATTGTGGGACGGAGGAAATATTTATAAACAAAGCCATAGGAATGGTGGGAACACAGCCCTAATGCTGAAAAGATGTTTTAACATTCTTTGAAATATACTTCTGACAAAAAGAGAGCAAGAAATACCTAACTAATCATGGTAAAATATTCAATCATCATTTTTCTTTTACTTTCTTCTTTATAAAAACCACTTTCTTTAATTTTATGATCCTAATCCTAATGGTTTCTGATACGATGGAAACAAAGCAAGGCGTAAACTTGAATAGTTAAGCATAGCTATTAGCTACAGTATTAGTAGAGTAATATTGACTAGATATTCTGAATTCGTAGGAGTACAGGCTTTCTCGTTAAACTAGGAAAACAAAGAAAAAGATAAAGAGTAAACATAAAAGAAAATAAAAAGAAAGAAAAGGACAATACGCAAATGAGTTAGGAGTATATATAAAAAAGCGAGAACGACCGAAAGAAGAAAAATGGATCGTAAAGTAGAATGGATGTGTCCTCTATATACAGGGATGTCCACAAATGGCTTATTTTCTCTTCTCCATAATTTTTTACTTTATTTTATTACTTTTCAATTAAAATATGATAAGAGTATTGATCGTGAAGGCTGGATCAGATTCTGTAGAATCAGACTCTCAAGTGCGTTAGGGATGCTGGTCGTATGGAGAGGAGGAGGGGGGTGTACCTGTAAGGCACTCCGACGCTCAAGTAAGTAAAGGTCAGAGAAAAAGGGGCAAGTACAAAGAGTAAATTCTTAGGGCGAATATTGGATATCTGACCCTCTCAAGTGAGAGGGTTTATATAGAGCACCCAGCGCGTGACCAACGGTCCTATTTTCGGGGCGAAATAACCGTTTTCCCCAAAGAATAGGTAACTGCCCAAACTAGCCGTTATGTCGGGCAGGGTGCCCGAAACTAGCCGTTATGTCGGGCATAAACGCAGTTCCGGGCACCTGTCCACTACTGTTCGGGCAGTGAGAAAGCCGTGCGTAACAGGCATAAATTTCGGGGAGGAACGTTGCATTCCTTGCCCGGTTGGAGGGGCAGAAAGGTCACTTTCGCCCCTCTGTGGACTGGACTTAGGCAATTTGGGCCGCTCTGGAGCAGAGGCGGATTGAGCCAATTCTAGCCATTGGTCCAGTCCAGAACATGAGCCCCCCAAGTCGTTGCTCCCGAGAATGGGAGTGATGACTTGTGCGAATATTTATGGGGGGATTGCTCGTTGCAGATTTGTTCGACAGTGTGGGGAATTGGTCGAACGGCCGGGGAAGGTCCTGGCCGGGGAGCGGAGCTCAGGTCGCGTTTGAGGCCTGAGTTCGCGGCATGAACGTCCCATCGCGAGCTGGGGTTCTGTCAATCATGGTACTTTGACGACGGCGATGCTCGATCGAGGACCGCTGTCGAGCAACTATCCGGCTCGTTATTGAGCGGGGTTGTGCTTTAATCGTATGCGACACTTGTACCTAGACGCGCATAGTGGTCGGTAGGCGACGTTCGTCGTTGCGACGAGTCGAACCGAGGATTTAGCTGTAGTATTGTTTTAGCTTTTCGACGTTCCATGGTTGAGCGAGTTCTTCCCCATTGAGATGTTCTAGGTAGTAGGCCCCATTTTTCGTTTTTTCCCGGATGCGATAGGGTCCCTCCCAATTGGCTGCTAGCTTGCCTTCGCGAGAGTCTTTGTGGTTTCTTCTTAGGACAAGGCTTCCCACGTCGAACTCTCGTCGTATCACTTTGGCGTTGTGCCTGATGGTGATCTTTTGTTTCAGTGAGGCCTCGCGGAGAGCTGCCCCGTTTCTGATTTCCTCGACGAGGTCGAGCTCTTCCCTTAAAGATTCGTCGTTTATTTCCTCGTCTAGGGGCGACTCTGTCCTCCTAGAGGGCACGTGAAATTCGATGGGAATCACAGCCTCGGTTCCGTATGCTAAACGGAAAGGTGTTTCCCCGGTCGTTGAATGGGGAGTTGTACGGTAGGCCCAGAGTGCGTTGTGTAGCTCCTCGACCCACGCCTTCTTTGTTCCGTCTAGCCTTCGCTTGAGGCCTCGAAGGATGACTCGGTTAGCGGCCTCAGCCTGCCCGTTTGTTTGTGGGTGTTCGACAGATGCGAAGTGTTGCTTCGTGCCTAGTTGGGCGACGAAGTCCTGGAACTTCTTGTCCGTGAACTGCGTCCCGTTGTCCGTTACTATCGTTTGGGGAATGCCGAAACGTGCAAGGATATTTTGTTTGTAGAAACGCAGGATGTTGAGGGCAGTTATTTTGGCTAGAGGTTCTGCTTCTATCCACTTTGTGAAATAATCCACGCCCACTATGAGGTACTTGTTCTGACTGGATCCTACCACGAAGGGTCCTAGGATGTCTAGGCCCCACCAGGCGAATGGCCACGGGGAGGACATAGTTTTGAGCTCGTTAGGTCGGGCTAGGTGCATGTCCCCGTGCCGTTGGCATTTATCGCACTTCTTTACGTGCTCTTTTGCGTCGTTTTGCATGGTCGGCCAGTAGTATCCTGTTCGGAGGGCCTTTCGAGCAAGGGACCTTCCGCCGAGATGTTGGGCGTTGATTCCTTCGTGGATTTCGCGCAGGATGTGCGTGACCATTTCTTCCTCGACGCATTTGAGCAGCGGGATGGAGAATCCCTGTCTGTATAGTTTATCTTCGACCAGGACATAAGAGCAGGCCCTTCGCCTAACTATGCTGGCCTCCTTTGGGTCGGACGGGAGTTCGTCCTTGGCGAGGTAGTTGTAGACTGGGGTCATCCATCAGTTGTTGTCGCCGATCACCTGCACGTCGAGTGTCGGGGAGGCCTCCTCGATGCTGGGTCGAGGAAGTACTTCTTGTATGACGGATTTGTTTCCGCCTTTCTTTTTCGTGCTGGCCAGTTTAGACAGCACGTCTGCTCGTACGTTATGCTCGCGGGGAACGTGTTTCACATCTACTGTTGTGAATTTGTCCATTTCCTTCTTTACCAGGGCCAGGTATTATGTCAGATTGTCGTTTTTGGCTTGGTATTCTCCCTGGACTTGGAGGGCCACGAGTTGTGAATCCGTGCAAATCACGATTTCTTCTGCACCCAGGTCCTTGGCAAGGCGTAGCCCAGCGAGGAAGGCTTCGTATTCAGCCTGGTTATTGGAAGTTGGGAAAGACAACGTGAGTGATACTTCGACGATAGTCCCTTCGTTGCTCTCCAGTATAATGCCCGCGCCGCTGCCTGCCGAGCTTGAGGCACCGTCGACGAAGATGGTCCACCTACGTGTCTCGTCCGCGGGGGAGTCCGCGAACGTCATCTCCGCGACGAAATCGGCCAGAGCTTGGGCCTTAAGGGATTTTCTGCCTTCGTACCGGATGTCAAATTCGGACAGTTCAAGCGACCATTTAAGCATTCGTCCGGCCATATCTGGTCGTCCAAGCAGCTGCTTTATGGGTTGATCTGTCCGAACCACGATCGTGTGGGCTAGGAAGTAGTGCCTTAATCTCCTGGCAGCGTTGATGAGGGCCAATGCCACCTTCTCTATCTGCTGGTAGCGTAACTCTGGTCCCTGCAGCGCCTTGCTCGTGAAATATATGGGCTTCTGCCCGTCAGTTGTCTCGCGGATGAGGGCGGCGCTAACTGCCTCGGTTGCTACGGCCAGATATAGGTGCAACCTTTCGCCATTGTCCGGGCGAGAGAGGACAGGTGGCTCTGAAAGTGCTCGTTTTAGATGGAGAAGGGCCTTGTCCCATTCCTCGGTCCATTCGAACGCAGCCTCTTTGCGGAGGAGCTTGAAGAATGGTAGGGCATGTTGGGCGGACTTGGCCACGAAACGAGATAGTGACGCGAGCATCCCGTTAAGAGACTGGATGGATTTTTTGGACTTGGGCGTAGGAAACTCGGAGAATGCCCGACATTTGTCGGGGTTGGCTTCGATTCCTCGTTCCGTCAAGTAGAAGCCGAGGCACTTTCCTGCCTAAACACCGAACGTGCACTTCTCCGGATTAAAACGCATTTTGTATTTCTTGGCCTGTTCGAAGACCTTTCACAAGTGGGCGGTATGATCGGTTTCCTCGTGGGACTTTACGATCATGTCGTCCATGTATACTTCGAGCATGTCGCCTATTTCTCCCCGAAATACTTTATTCATCATTCGTTGGTATGTTACTCCGGCGTTCTTCAGGCCGAAGGGCATTACGTTGTAGTAATAATTCCCTGATTCGGTCATGAAGGCCGTATATTTTTTGTCGGACATTGCCATTGGGATTTGATTGTAGCCCGAGTAGCCGTCCATGAACGATAAAAGTTTAAAACCAGCGGAATTATCAACAAGTTTATCAATATTGGGGAGGGGGTAGGCATCCTTCGGGCATGCCTTATTGAGATCGGTATAATCAATGCACATACGCCATTTTCCATTAGATTTTTTGACCAATACAACGTTGGACAGCCAAGTGGTGTACTTGGCTTCCGAAATAAATTTGGCCTTGAGGAGGTCCTTTACAGCTTTTTCAGCAGCCTCCGTTTTCTACGGAGACTGCTTTCTCCTACGTTGTGCTACGACCTTAATGGTCGGGTCAATGGTCAGCTGGTGACATGCGGTGGACGGGTCTAAACCGGGCATCTCTGCGGCGCTCCAAGCGAAGAGGTCAGCGTTCTCCCGGAGGCATGCTTTGAGCTGCTTCCTCGCGATGTCAGGTAGGTCTGCTCCGATCTTTACTCCCCGTTTGGGGTCCTCGCCGAACAGAACTATCTCGAAGTCGCCATTGGGGATTGGGCGCATCGGATGGGAACTGCTGCTGGATGCTGTAGACGGGCCGACTGATGCTGCTCGTTCTTCCTGATGGTCCTCGGAGAAGCGACTGTCGAGGTCGATAGAGTCGACATGGGGCAGAGGCTTGGCTTCCTCGGAGCTGCTTGGCAGTGTCGGCTTGCTCGACACCTTTGGCTTGGGCGCAATGGTGTTGAGTCCCTTTGTGGCTGCTTCGAAACACCGTCGGGCAACTTCTATATTGTCGTGGAGGGTGGCGACCTTCCCCTTCGAAGTGTAATACTTCATCTTCAGGTGTACGGTTGAGGGCACTGCTACCAACTCGGGTAGAGTTGGCCTTCCGAAAATGCATTGGTAAAGCGACGGGAAGTCGATTACCAAGAACTGCACCTTGATAGATCTGATCTTCTCAGCTGCGCCGAATGTCACGATCAGCTCCACGTAACCCCACGGCTTTGTTACGGACCCGTTGAATCCCTGCAAGTCGGATCCCACGTAAGGAGTGAGGTGAGATTCGTCCAGCTGAAGTGTTGAAAACAGCTGGGAGTACATGATGTCGACCGAGCTGTCCTGGTCGACAAGTATCCTGCGAACGTCGAAGTTCGCCATCTGGGCTTTGACGAGTAGAGGTATGCTGGAGTTCGGGGATCCGCCGAGGAGTTCCTCCTTGTAGAAGGAGATTGGGACAGAGCCCTTCTGGGCCTGATCAAGCGTCGTTACTTTATTGCAGCTGGTGTTGATCAGGTGGTCGAACTTCCGTTTTACGGAGCCCACAGTGACTTTGTTGAATCCCCCGTCAGAAATGACCATGGCGGAAGGAAAAGTCTCCCACGGGCTGTGGGCCGCGAAATAAGCAGGGGCACTGAGCCCGTCTGGGACGTAGAAGTCCTCTGGCCGGGATATAGACATTGCTACCTGCACGTTGGTATCATCCGAGGAGGGTACTTCTTCCTCGACCTTCTTGGACTCCTGGGCGTCTTGCCGAGGAGTGTCCCTCTTCTTTGCAAACTGTTTCAGGTGCCCGTCCCTGATCAGTATCTCTATGGCATCCTTCAGGTGGATGCAGTCCTCTGTAGTATGGCCGTGACTTTTGTGGAAGCGGCAGTACTTCGACTTATCCACGTTTGGTCTGTTCGGCAGTTGTTTGGGGAAACGGACCCTGGCTTGTTTGAACTCCGAATTGGCACATTCGGACAGAATCTTTTCCCTGGAAACAGTCAGGGGAGTGTAAACGTGGAAGCGCCCGGATGGTCCCTTGCTGTCGCGGGAGTTCCTCGGACGGTCCTCGTGTCTTCGTTCGCCCCGACGAGATGTCGAGGCCTCTTCTCCTTTGGCGGCCCGGGCATTCTCCTGGCGGTGCGATGCCCGGACGTTGCAGGCCGCAATCTTCTCCTCGTACTGGATATGAGTTTGGGATTTGAGGAGGAGGGCGTCTAAATTCCTCGGTGGGGCGAGGCCGGTGGCTTTAGCAAAATCGGAGTCCGGGAGGACCCCTTGTTCGAGCAGGAACTTCTTCATTTTGTCCGTCGTCGGGACCTGCACTGCTTCCTTGTTGAACCTCTCGATGTATGCTCGGAGAGGTTCGTCTTTCCTCTGGATTATGGCTCCAAGGGAGGCCTCAGTTTTGGGGTGGCGGCGAGATGCTGTGAAGTGTTGCGAGAACATCCTGCCGAGCTGCTTCCACGAGATAATGGACTCCTCGGGCAATTGTTTATACCATGTCATTGCTCCTTTCCGAAGCGTGGTCGGGAACAATCTGCATTTGATGGCGCCCCGTACGCCACGGTAGTCTAAGAGGGCATCGATATTCTCGATGTGCTCGTCTGGATCAGTGGTCCCGTCGTATATACTAAGTGACGGGGGTTTCTCCAAGCCTTTTGGGAGACAGGTGGCCAGGATCTCCTGGGACAACGGACCGCGAGGCTCGTCGTCGTCACTGGAACTGGTGTATGATGGTGACCGGACGGGCTGCTCGCGTCGGCGGTTCCTTCGCGGAGAAGGTGAACGGTTGTTTCGAGGAGAAGGTGAGCGGTTCCTTCGCGGGGAAGGTGAGCGTGTCCGTCTTTTGGACTTGATCGGAGACTCCTCGTTCCTTCGAGTCCTTTTGTAGTCGTGAGCGTGCTGGTCGCGCGGGGAGATCTGGTCACGCGGGGAGATCTGGTCGCGCTTTCGGGCTACGTGAGGATCTTGCTCTTGGCGCAGTCTTCGATCGAATTCTCTCCGGGGTTGCGGGCTTCTTGATCGTCGCTGATTTCTCCGTGCAGGAGGGGATCTTGGACGGAGAGACTCTTCCAGTGCCCCGATCCTCTCGTTTTGCTGCAGGATTAGGGTGTTGGTTTTGTTGAGGGCCTCCAAGAGGGCTGCCACGGCCGGGTCGGCGCTGGGCGGAACAGGAACGGGCTGGAGGTCAAAAGACGGCTGATCGTTGTGGCGATCAGCAGGAGTTGGGGAAGGAGAAGCGGTGGCTCCATCCCTAAGGAAACGGGCATCTCGGAGGAGAGATGATTGGCCGTCAACGTCAGATTTGTTGACGGGGAGGATGGTGGAATGAAGGGCATCCTGGGTGCGATCTTGGGAGGCCATGATCGTGATGATGTTCGAAAGTTGTTTTGATCTTCGGTTAAAGAATGAAGGGGGGAACAAAGTTTCCCACAGACGGCGCCACTGATCGTGAAGGTTGGATCAGATCCTGTAGAATCAGGCCGCCAAGTGCGTCAGGGATGCTGGTCGTATGGAGAGGAGGAGGGGGTGTACCTGCAAGGCACTCCGACGCTCAAGTAAGTAAAGGTCAGAGAAAAAAGGGCAAGTACAAAGAGTGAATTCTTAGGGCGAATATTGGATACCTGACCCTCTCAAGTGAGAGGGTTTATATAGAGCACCCAGCGCGTGGCCAACGGTCCTATTTTCGGGGCGAAATAACCGTTTTCCCCAAAGAATAGGTAACTGCCCAAACTAGCCGTTATGTCGGGCAGGGTGCCCGAAACTAGCCGTTATGTCGGGCATAAACGCAGTTTCGGGCACCTGTCCTCTGCTGTTCGGGCAGTGAGAAAGCCGTGCGTAACGGGCATAAATTCCGGGGAGGAACGTTGCATTCCTTGCCCGGTTGGAGGGGCAGAAAGGTCACTTTCGCCCCTCTGTGGACTGGACTTAGGCAATTTAGGCCGCTCTGGAGCAGAGGCGGATTGGGCCAATTCTAGCCATTGGTCCAGTCCAGAACAAGTATATTTTCGATAAAATAATTTAAATAACTACTTTTTTAAATAAACATGCAGAGTGTCTCATTTTTTCACGTATTTTTTTAATTAATTTATTTAAAAAAAAATTGATTTAAAAAAAACGTCAACCTAATTGACGACAATGTACAACACATAAAATGATGCGACAATTCAATTAACTAGGAGTGAGAATGCACTCTATCTTAAATGTATGATCATAAATTCTTAATATATATATATATATATATATATATATATATATATATATATATATATAATCAAAAAGATATTAGACCAAAACACATGAGTAATATATGAATTAAATGATATTAAAATTATATATTAATATAAACCATTCATAAATATTTATGATTACCAAAACAACATTATTATATGATTATTTTATAGTTTTTATTTT
The DNA here is from genome assembly GCA_022829125.1 of Lathyrus tuberosus. Lineage (NCBI taxonomy): Eukaryota > Viridiplantae > Streptophyta > Magnoliopsida > Fabales > Fabaceae > Lathyrus > Lathyrus tuberosus. The sequence continues at coordinate 1,099,892 of JALAZF010000031.1, read as the reverse complement.
TTGTGTGACTTGTATAATAACAAATATTTTATTAATTAACTAAATTTAATGAATTTTAATACAAATAATTATAGAAAGATTCTTAAAATATGAAGATTGGAAAAAGAAAAAAAAACCCCATAAATAATTGATTAAATAGTGAGTAATAGAAATATGTTTTTTACAAATTAATTTTAAAATAGAAATTATATTTAAAAACAAATTCAGTGTACCTATACAAGTAATTGAATTTTTAGAACGAAGATAAATGATTCAAATTTATTTTTAACTTAAGATAAAATATTTTTTAAGAAAATAATAATATTATCTTAATTTAAAATAATAATAAATTTCCAATACAAATAAATTAAAAAATATATTGTAATATAATAAAATATTTTTTTGAAGAAAATAATAATATTATCTTAATTTAATATATATATATATATATATATATATATATATATATATATATATATATAAAACAAATTACATATCAGAAAAGAGAAAATTTAAATGAAAAATTAATTCTTAGATTAAAAATAAATAGTTGACACTAAAATATTCATTTAAGGAAATGTGAGTGTTTCATCATTTAATTGAACATAAATTTTAACGCACATAAATGATGAAAGAGATACACGTGTGTGTGCATATATATATATATATATAAAATCTCTATAAAACTATTTATAAAATAGTATCAATGTTTTAGGCTACAAATATATATACATGTTTGCCTCCACTAATGAATAATTCTGGCTCCGTCCCTGTATAAATGTAAATAAACATTCAGATTGAGAGGATTAAATATATTAAATAGTAAAAACATCATCAGACAGAATATTGAATTGTCAGACATTGGAAAATAATAATAATAATAAGAAATAAATGCTCTATAATTTTGATTGCAAGATAAATATTTATATTAATTAGTAAAATATTAAGGTTTTAAAATTGTTAATATGTACTGTTTATAGAGTTAGAAATTGAATTGATGGATAATCATTTATAATTAATAGGAGATATTGAGTTTCAATTTTTTTTAATATGACACTAATTATAGAGTTTCAATTTTTTCCTAATATTACACTAATTGTAAACAATGTTTCCTGATTTTTTTAAATTAAATTTATCAACAAACAAAAATTATCAAAACAACATTTTCATAGAGAAATAAACATTTTCTTCTAACTAAGTAAAAATAATGTTATAAAAAATGATTTTTATAAATCCTATCTAATAAAAATAATGTATATAATTATCAATTACTTTTATATGACTTTTTTTTCTATTATAAAAAATATTTATTTTATGTTAAACTTTAATTTCTTAATTTATATCCATTACTTTTTTAGCATTATTACGTTAAATATTGTCAGCTTTTATAATTATATATTAATTAGTTTCATAAATATGCATTTAAATTGATTTATTTTTTTAATGGTATTAAAAAATGTAACTTAATTGTTATATAATTTTATTTTTTTTGCGATACAACATTATCTCAATTGTGTTATTGGACATACGGGATTTCCATGAAATTCTTAACACTATTACATATTTAGTCATCATTATCTCTATGTGTCAAACATCACCCATTTATTAGTATGAGTAAATTATAATAAAATTCAATTATATTGTCCAACTTTGAAAAATATTATGATATTTATTAGTGATTGACCGTGTGCATGCTATTGTATTGTGCACATCCAATTTATCTATTAAAATACTAAACAACCTATTAGTTTATTGGCAGGGTCCGTCGTAAATTACATCATATATTTTCTATTGGTACTACAATTCTCTAGCAAGGTTGCATAAATTATTTAACTTTTTTATTTTAATAGATACTACTATCTTTTAAGATTTTTTTACAGATTAAAAAATATGTAATAATATTTGTAAGATATTATAATTTTATTAATATATTAGGAATAGTGTACATAATAATAATAATAATAATAATAATAATAATTAATAATATAATTGAAAAAAATAGTACTATCTATGATTTTATTTATAAGAAAAATAAAACTTATTTATACCAAATATTATTTTGAAAAAATATGCAGTTTTTATTATGTTAAAGTGGTTTACAATAATTATTCAAGTCACTAAATTTTTTTTTTTAATTTATAACAAAAGAGTTATAAAACTTTTTTATTTTTTTTAAGTAACAAATAACTAAAATTAAATTTATTATTTTGTCTTAAACTTTGAGAGAAAAAGAAGTTTTTTTTTAATTTATAAATTAGGACATTAGTGTTGTAGGTTAATCAGTACCCGGGCGAACACACGGGTACTGATATGAGTATCCCACAAAATAGATATTTGTAATAATACTTACATAAAATGTATTTATTTATGTTGATGATATTTATTTATTAAATTAAAAAAATATTTAAAAATACTATGATATTATTTGATATTTATAAAACTAAATTATTGCATAAATATTTTTATAAAAAATATCAAACGATATCCGGGGGTATTGATTTTTTTAAAATATAAATTATATTTTTTGTATTTATTAATTTTTATTAATTCAAATTTAAAAAAATAAAAACAAATGTGCATATCACACCGGTACTCAGGCGATCACACGGGTACTGATATGGGTATCGCACAAAATTAATATTTGTAATAATACTTACATAAAATATATGTATTTATGTTAATAATATTTATTTATAAAATTAAAATAATATTACAAATACTATGATATTATTTGATATTTATAAAACTAAATTATTACGTAAATATTTTTATAAAATATACCAATCGATGTTTGCGAGTATTGATTTTATTTATTTTTTTAAAATATAAATTATATATTTTTTTATATTTACTGATTTTTATTAATTATATATATTTTTTCAAAATTTTAAATGAAAACAAATGCGCGTCACCGACGGGTACCCGTGTGAACGCACGGGTATCATATTAATTTTTAGTAAATAAGAAATTTATTAATTTTTATTATATTTTATTTTTTATTTCAAATTTTAAAAATAAATAAATACATTCTAAGAATAAATACATTCTGAAAAAAATACATTATAAAAACAAATACATTTTGAGAACAAATGCGCGTCACCGACGTGCACCCGTGCGTTTGCACGGGTATCATACTAGTTTAAATACATATGTCAATTTCAATTGAGTTACTTAATTATACAACAAATAATAATCATATAAATTATAAATATTATTTATATATAATAATTATAAAATAATTATGTTTTTATTTTAGATAAATTTTTTGTTTTAAAAAATTAACATTTTTTTTGTGTTCTTCTTCATTAAATTAAAAGGATGTTCAAATTTTGTTATTTATATTTTAAAAAATAAAATAGAAAAAAGAAAATTGAGAGAAAAGATTAAAATGAAAGTGAAAAAGTGTAAGAAAAAAATGTGGAAGAAATTTAAATTTTGAATTAAGAGAAGAAATAAAGAGTGAGAAAATAAAAAGTAAAAAGTGGAAAATAAATGAAATAATAAAATGATAAAGTTTCAATTTTTTAGTATTTATTAGTTACAAATATGTGTTTTTACTAGTACAATTAAAAAAAAGAATATATTAGAAAGTTTGATGACAAATTATTTTAATGAATGATAGTTGATGCCATAAATATTTACAATAAATATTTGAATTAATATTTGTATTAGATATTTAAAAGACTAAAAGAGAAAAAATTATAATTTATAAGCATAATTTTTTTTATTCCTCTAAACTAGTAAGATATATGTGCTCCTATACGGGTAAACTTATTTAATACAATATAAAATATATTTAGATGAAATGAGTTATTTAATTGGAAAATGAACAATTATTGTATAATTCAATTGTATTAAATAATCATACAACATAAAAAGAAAGAAAAAAAAAAGGATTAGTGAGATGGAGAAAGAAAAAAAGAAAAAAAAATGACATTTGAAAATAAAGATTTTGTAACTTAAATAAAAGTCATTGTTGATTAAAATAAAATAGATATTACGTTGATATTGACCCGTAAGATTAAACAATTTATTATCGTATTTATGTGTTAATTTTGTGTGTAATATCGATTAATCATCTAAGTGAGTTATCAAACAATTCTAGCACACACATGTTAAAATGTTAATGTGTTAAATGTTCAAAAACATCAAAATAATATTACGTATTTTTATGTTTTTTTAAACAAAACATCATTAAAATTTTTTGAATTATTAAATTTTTCCTCTAAAATAATATTCACACAAAACTTCTTATAAATCACTGTCTATTTAAAATTATCAATTTATTAAAAAAAAACATAATCAAGGCGAAGAGCAACTTAATGGTGTCAGCATAGAAATTTGAAAGCAACGAATTTTCTAAATAATAATAATAATAATAATAATAATAATAATAATAAAGACCGATAAATATCTAATCAAAGTTAAGCAACATGAATTGTAACCGAATGTGATGGAAAGACACTTGTTTATTTCATTGAACATGTACACAATATATACAACCTGAGATGCTAACATTACTCCTATAATTTCTCAATTACATCTGTCATTGATATCCTAATAATAGCTAATCAATATTTTCAATGAACGAGAGCATCATGTACAACAGGAAATTAAATAGCACTCCCAAAGGTAGAGCACATTTTGATTATGCCTTATTACCCCCCCCCCCCCCCCCCCCCCCCAAGGTGGTGCGTGAGGATTACGAATGCCCAGCTTGGCAAGCAAGATTTGGAATTGATGACGACCCAATGCCTTGGTGAATATATCAGCTAATTGTGCATGTGTAGGGACATAAGAGGGTTGGACGTTACCTCAAACTATCTCATTACGTATAAAGTGACAATCTACCTCGATGTGTTTTGTTCGGTCATGAAAAACATGATTTTTAGCTATGTGCAGAGCTGCTTGACTATCACAGTTAAGATACATGGGTTCTTTATGCAATATGCCAAGATCAGATAGTATGCTCTTAAGCCACTTAAGCTCGCAGGTGGTAGTTGCCATAGATCGGTATTCTGCTTCGACGGAGGATCGAGAAACAATATGTTGTTTCTTGGTTTTCCAAGAGATAGGAGAATGACCCAAAAACACAAACCAACCGGTGATTGATCATCGAGTCAAAGGGCAGCCTGTCCAATATGAGTCACGCCATCCATGCAACTGGAAATTAGCCGTGCTGCTAAGAAGTATGATTTATCCTGGACTTCCTTTAAGATACCTAACCACCCTGAGTGTTGCGTTCAAATGTTCTACACGTGGGTGCTGCATGAATTGTGATAAGATATGCACAGAATAGGATAATTATGGCCGAGTGAAACATAAGTAGATGAGGCGACCCACTAGGCGGTAGTACTGTTCAGGCTGATCAATAAACTGCCCGGTAGCAAGACTGAGTTGATGATTCTGCTCAAGAGGAGTGTACACAGGCTTAGCACCGAGTAAACCCGCCTCTTGGATTATGTCCAAGGCATACTTGCGTTGACACAAGAATATCCCACTAGAATTCCTTGCAACTTCTACACCGAGAAAATACTTCAAAGTCCCTAAATCTTTCATATGAAAACACTTGCTTAGATATGCTTTAAACCGTTGAATTGCAGCGGAGTCATTTACACACACAATCAAATCATCAACATACACCAGCACCACTATTTGTACCTCATGAACACGAAGTATGAAAAGAGAATAGTCAGAATAAGATTTGTGGAACCCAAAATTTTTCAAAGCGGAAGATAATTTGGCAAACCAGCAACGCGGGGCTTGCTTTAAGTCATACAATGATTTTTTTAATTTGCACACTAGTCCAGGCTGAGAAGTGCGGAAACCTGGAGGTGGCTTCATGTACACCTCCTCATGAAGATCACCATGATAAAAAGCATTATGAACATCCATTTGATGAATCTCCCACTTCTTTGCTGCTGCAACAGCAAGAACCAAACGAACGGTAACCATTTTTGCTACAGGAGCAAATGTCTCATTATAGTTTATCCCTTCCACTTGATGATTTCCAAATATGGCCAACCTTGCCTTGTATCTAGCTATGGTTCCATCCGAGTTATGCTTGATTTTGTATACCTACTTACAACCAAGTGGCTTCTTCCCTTTCGGTAATGGTTGTAGAGTCCAGGTTCCATTTTCTTTCAAAGCTTGAAGTTCTTGCTGCATTGCAAGTCTCCAATTTGCATTTTGCACAGCCTTAAAATAATGGACAAGTTCACGTTCAATGGCTAGTGCAGCAATAAACCTGCGATGCTGCATATAAATTTTTTCAAAATTTACACAATGTGTTAAGGGATAAGGCGCACCTGAAGGATGTTGTGAAGAAGGTGAGCTTTGAGATGGGCCTAATTTTTGTACAGTGTGAGAGACATAGTCACGTAACTTGATCAAAGGTACCTTGATGTGATGACCTCTTCCCAATCCTCTATATTTTCAAGATCAGTCGGTTCAATTGTAGATGCAGCAGGTGTATCATCATTGGTGTCTTCACAGTTTATTGTTTCATCCAGTAACTCATCATCTGCGCCCCCCCTTACATTTGAACTTTCTTCTACATCATTGACCACATTTTTTTCTTCTCCTTCTATGTCAATAGGGCCATGAGTCTCCTCGCTATTATCATTGCCAACCAACAACGGTAACACTACGGGCGAATCCATAGATGAGTCATTCATTTCTTCACCCTTATGACCAAAAGGAAATTTTGTCTAAAAAAATTCAACATCACGGGACGCAAAATATTTTTTATTCTCAATATCAAATAATTTCCAACCCTTTTGACCATAAGGATATCCGAAAAAGACACATTTACGACTTCGACTAACAAACATATCACCTATTTTCCCCAAGTCTCGTGCATAGCATAAGCAACCGAAACCTTTCAAATGATCATACAAGGGGGACTGTCCATGTAACATTTCATAAGGTGTTTTTCCATTCAAAACTGGAGTAGGTGTGTGATTAATTAAATAACCTGCAACCAAGACACATTCACCCCAGAAAGAAATGGGAAGGCTACCTTGGAATCGCAAAACGAGAGCAACATTAAGAATATGCCGATGTTTTCTTTCTACTCTTCCATTTTGTTGTGGCGTTCCAGGACAAGAAGTTTGAAACAAAATTCCATGTTCATGAAAATATATTTTCAAACATGTGAATTCGGTTTTGTTATCACTACGTAATATTTTAACACGCTTATCAAATTGTCTTTCTACTAAGGTAAAGAAATTCATCAATGTACTTGTCACTTCCTTTTTATCAATTACTATAGTCAAAAAATATGATGCACCACAAGATGAAGTAGTCCTATATGGTCCCCAAAGATCGCAATCTATTAAATCAAAAATACAGGTAGCATTATGAGTACTTAACGGGAAAACATCCCTAGTTTGTTTAGCCCGAAGACATACATCACATGCTTTATTCTTCAACTTACTACTTTCAAACCCCTTATTAGAAATTAACTTAGAGATCCTTAAGGATGGATGTCCCATGCGTTGATGCCATATATCAAATTGACAAACTCCACCAACCTTGTGTGCCTTCTCACTTCGAATACCTTTGAAAAATACAGCCCATCTCTCCGTTCACCCGCTCCAATCAACATCTTCAAAGTGCGGTCCTGCATAACACATAAAGTATCAGTGAAATATACAACACAATTTGTTTCGTCAATTAATTGAGATATGGATAACAAATTGTAGTTCAATTTTGGCACATAGAGCACATTCTTTATTTTTAATCCTCCATGAAGTATCATTGTTCCTTCCTTGGTGGCTAACTCTTGTTTACCATTTGGAAGTCCAACAGGACATCCTATTATTTCTTTCAATCCACACGAGAGTTTTATGTTCCCTGTCATGTGATTGGAGGCTCTAGTGTCAATAATCCATGCACTATGTTTACCTGTCATCTTGTCACTTACGCTCCCTTTCTGACTGCTTATGAGATCTACTAGCATTTACCATTGTTCTGCACTCAGCCCAGTTAAAGTATTCTTGTTGGCGTCAGTTGTTAAAGTGCTGCTCTCTCCGGTGACATGTACGACATTGGCTCTAAACCCGCCGATTTTGCCTCTACTATAAGTGGCTCCTCCTCTTTGTCGACCCCTTCCTCTAGTACCAAGTTTCTCTTCTCTTCTTGGTCGGTCTCCCCACCATTCGGGATAACCAATCAGTTGAAAATAATTATCAGCATCATGTCCTGGTCGATTGTAGCTTGAACATGTTGTGTCTGTATTTTTGTCTTTTGGTTCTGCAAGTCCATGTGTTCCTCTTGCACGTGCTTGTACAGCAAACCCAACAACATCTCCTCCTTCTTCCTTTCCCCGTGATATGGATCTGACTCTTTCTTCTTGCACTAGAGTGGAATACACTCTATTTAGATTAGGCAAGGGATCAGTTGCAAGAAGATTAGAGCGTACTGAACCATATAAAGCATCATCAAGACCCATCAAAAATTGATGGACTTTCTCCTCTTCTCGTTGTTTTTCCAACTTTTTCCCAATATCACACTTGCATTCTCCACAAGTGCAGATTGGAATTTGTTGATAATTTTCCAGTTCATCCCATAAGGTTTTCAACTTACCCTAATATGCCACCATAGTCAACTTTGTTTGTCGACATTCCGCCAACTCTGACTTGATTTGTTGAATCCTTGGTCCGTTTCTCGATTGAGAATCGTTCCTTGATGTCTTCCCACAAATCCTTTACATTCTCTTGGTATGAGATAGTAGAACTCAAGCTCGGCTCCACCGTATTCAGCACCCATGACACCAGCATGGATTGCACTGTCCACCCTCTAGATCTGATGGATCCTTTTTTGGTTCTGCGATGGTTCCTTCTACGAAGCCCCATTTTCGTCTCGCACGAAGGAAAGTTTGTATGGCTCTAGACCATTCATCATAGTTCTCCCCTTTCAGTTGAACCTGAGTGATCAAATTTCTTGGATTGTCATTTAAATTCAGGTCATAAGGTGTAGGGGTTTTCTTTACCAAATCAACTTTGGTTTCTGTTTCGTTTTTTTCGGTATCTCCGTCATGGAGAATATTCTGCTTCTTTCACACTTAGTAGTGGCGTGAAAGCTCTCGCACCATAACAGAATATGATGGAAAGGTACTTATTTATTTCATTGAACATGTACACAATATATACAACCTCAGATGCTAACATTACTCCTATAATTTCTCAATTACATCTGTCATTGATATCCTAATAATAGCTAATCAATACTTACAATGAATGAGAGAATCATGTACAGCAGGAAGTTAAATAGCAATCTCAAAGATAGAGCACATTTTGATTATGCCTTATTAAATTGAAAAAGACAAAAAAAAATTGTAACTAGTTTGTATTAATATTATAAATCATTCCAAATTACATATTATTTTTCCAAAAAGTGAAAATCTAGTAATATACTAAAAGTGGTTCCAAGCATCAATTTTTTCTTTCGAATATGTGTCATTCACATTCAACCTGCAAAACTACTTACTATCAATATGTAGCAAAAAAAAAAAACTTTGAATTAGATAGTAGCTTGCAACAAAATTAAAGGCCTTTCAATTTGAGGTTCTATTGCCAACACAATATGTAATATAAAGCACATTATAAAAATTTCTTAAAATACAAAAGAAGGTTCAAATCAAAATATCACATGTTTATTTATCTATTTTACACATTTAAAAGCAAAATACATCTAAGGAGAAGAGACAATAAAATGTGTTGCAAAATAACCAAGTTAAAATATAGTTTTAATACGAATATAAAATAATAAGAAAACTCACCAAATCACAAAAATAAGTTGTAAAATTTCCTATCTCACCATTGTTTATGCAAATATTGAACTTAAGATATGAAAATCACACCCACGCCCATAAAATTGGAAACCCTTTTTATCCATTATTATTAATGATTCTCCTAATTTAATTTGTTTAGCACTGCCATTTCTTTCTCATTATCTTTCATTGAATGAGAAATCTGAGAGTGGGAGAAAGAAAATGAGATAGAAGTGAAATAAATTGAATTATAAATATAAAAGAATTTAGTGATTAAGAGGAGAAAGATGTGAAAAAGTGAGGAATGAGAGAAATAAACTGTAGCAGAAGAACTTGAAGAAAGAAATGTGAAAAAAGAGGAAGAAAAAAATGACAGGAAAATGATAACTTTTCTAGGGAAGAGAAAGGATAAAGTTAGGTGTGGGAGAAAATTTGGTCAAGTTAAAAAAGAAAGAGAATTAATAACAATAATGATAATAAAATAATTAATAATACTATTTTGAATTTCAAATTTTGAAAAGAGAAGAATGAGGGAAATGAAATGAGTATGATAGTATTAGTAACAAGTAAATTAATGGGTGTGTGATACGTGTCATGTAAAGAAAGGTTTGAGAGTGTTTTAATTATTACATTTGTTATTTACCAATTTGTCTAAGGTATAGTGTAATTATATTTTAGTGGAAGAGCAAAATTATAAGAGCATGCAATGAAATTATTATAGGTTGACAGTAGACTATCCTTATGAGTGTCATTTTTTCTTTTTCTTTCAACAATTCATTTTTTTTATAGCAACCAATAATCTTTTTGGAATTTTTTCATAGTTAAACTTGCACAAACCAATTCATTCTTCAATGATTTTTGTATTTGGAGCTGTGAATCGACTAACTTTATGCTCAGGGCTTTAATCAATTTAACATAATTGATCTTGAAGGCTGATCAGAACCTGAAGTGGGCCAAGAAAGACGTCTGTGATACTGGGTGAGTGAGATGAGGAGGGGGTGTACCTACAAGGCACTCCGATGCTAAAGTAAGAATCGGGAGAGAAAAAGGGCAAGTACAAAAGTATGTGTTTCTTAGGATGATTTAGAATACCTGACCCTCTCGAATGAGAGGGATTTTATAGTGCCCCTGGGCGTGGCCAACAGTCCCTATTTTCGGGGCGAAATAACCGTTTCCCGAAGAATAGGTAACTGCCAGAAACTAGCCGTTAGGACAGACAAAGGTGCCCGAAACTAGCCGTTGCCACGGGAAAAGGCGCAGTTACGGGCACGGGCGTCGTGACTATTTCTGGATGGTAGAGTCGTGCATGACAGGCAGGAATACCGAGGAGGAGCAGGAGACCTTGTGGGGCCTCTAACCATATATGCTTGGTAGAGGGGCATAAAGGTAAATGCTTCCTCACATTGGCTGAACACAGGCAATTGAGCCGTCCTGGGAGCAGAATTGTATTGGGTCATGCCTAGTCATTGGTCCAGTCCGGAACAGGAACACCTCAAGTCGTTGCTCCCGAGTACGGGAATGATGACTTAAGGATAACTCGCAATCCTGGGGAACTATGAAGGGGTCGTCGCTTGTCGACGAGGTGGAGTTGTCATGTGATGCCCTGGAGTTTTAGTGCCCGCGGGATGCGTAATGTTGTTTGGTTTGCCCGGCGTGCGGGTATCGCGGTGAAAATTGGATACCATAGTTATTTGTTAACTAGGATCGCATTTTAATGTCACCACCGGTCTTTGATTTTATCCAAGGGAAGGGAGAAAAAAACGAATACCCACAAATGCAAATGCACTAAGATTCTAAGCTCGGGGGTTGGTTATACCTAGGGAAGGTGTTAGCATCCTAGATATCTGTAGTACTCTACAGGAATCTCTTGTTTTATTATGTTATTTGTTATCTGTTAAGGGTTTAAGGGTAGGTGATTTATTATTTTTATTCCTAAGTGTGCTCGACAAGATATCGCATCTTGTGCCTACATATCCTGTCAGGAGGAAATCAGAGCACTTGTAGTTCTTTATTAAGGATACTAAATATTTTAAAGGTTTAGGAGAGGAAGACGAGTCATCATCTTAAGAAAGACCACCACAGTTTTGAAAATGTTTGTATTTTGTGGGGTATGAGATTGTATGTCCCTTCTTTGAGATGATTAACATCTAATTCTCTTGTGTGGAGAATTTGGTGGGCTAAAGTTTGATTTAAAAATCAAAATTAAGGGGGACTAACCTAAGAAATCTATCATAAGTTGTCTAAATGACTTATCTTATGATAACCTAAGGGGGACTAAATGACTAACCTAAGAAATCGATTATGATGCAAATGATTATGCACCATGCACAATAACATGATTATCATGCATGGGATTTTCCCTTGGATATTTATGCAGTTAAATTATTGTTATTTAGGCGAGGGTGCTAGCAAAGTGATGTTAGTCTTGTGTCTAGTGACCAAAAGGTTGAATGTGATGCCTAAAGGCAATCGACTTACATGGGTAGAAAATGGGCTCGACGTTGGATCGAGAGTTTTAATGTTTTTGAAAAGGTTTTGAACAAAAACTACATTCATCACATGCAATAGTAAACATACAAACGCATAAATAAAACATGAAATCAAGCAAAAGCTCTAATCTATGTCACTCAAGCATACGATTTATCGCGAGGGAATAAAAGGTTTATTTTTATTTTAGAAATATTTTATTGAAGGTCATTATTAATTTGGAAAAAAGTTAAAGGTTTTTATTATTAAAAAAGGTTTTAATTTTAATAGTTTTAGTAGAAGGAGTTTTTTATTTTTAAAAGGTTTTACTAATTAAGCAAAAGTTTTAGTAAGTTTTAAAAAAAAAAAAATTTAGATTATATTTTATTAATAGAAGTGATAAGAAAAAAGTTATATATTTTTTTTTTATAAGAAAATAAAAGGATTATATTTTCTAATAAAAGAATTTTAATATGTTAAAAAAAGTTATATATATATATTTTTAGGTTAAAAGCTCTATATTTATATTTTTAGTCATGTTTTTTTTTATTTTTAATTTATCTTATTAGAGATGAATTTATTATCTAAAAGAGGTTAAATTAAAAAAGGTTATTTAATTAAAACGGAGGGATCATGTGTTTGCGAAATAAGGAAGGTCCATGGTGGAACCTCAACTTCCAACTGTGCGATGTGTGTGTAGTGTGATCAGACAGATAAGAGGCGAGAGTGCATGATAGGTTGTGTGACGTGTGTGCACATGATGATTTCAGTGAACAAAAATAGCATGACGCTCTCAAACTCTCATTTCTCTTTTTTCTCTCTCGTTAATGTCTCAGAAAAGGGGTTTTCTGAAACCCTAGAAACCTAAATCGCCCCCGTCCCACTCCGTCTCTCCCAATCTCTCGTCTTACTCGATCAAACAAAAATCAAACAAATAAACCCCACCCCCAGCAAACCCTAACCCCAATTTCATTATATGATTTCAGAGTTTACATTTTACAACGATGATTAGAGCATGGAAAATAAAAATGTTGCAGCGAAGAAGCACGACCACGACCTCAAAATTCTTTGTCTAAAGATAAGTTTCTCCTTTTTGCGTATGTGTGGTTTGCTTGATGTTATTCTTCTCGCAATGAATCATGTACGTGACGATTGGTACTGTGTATGTGTGTTTGCGATTCTGCTTCCTCTGGTGTGTAGGTGCTTTCTGTGAACTTGTATGTCTTGGGTGTTTGGTTGTGTAAGGGCATCGTCCTGATTTTATGAATAGTTTTCTGGTGTAATTGATGAATGGTTTGGTGGTTGATTTGATGAAACTGTGGGTTCTTTGGATTTTCTGGGTTTTTGAAGAATAGTTGTGTATTGCTTGAAATTTGGTCGTGGATGCGTGGTGAATTTGAACTCGTGGTTGCTGCGGTATGTGTGTATGTATTTGGTGTGGATTTTCTCCTCTCCCTTTGTGCATTTGCTCGTGTAATTTATAGGCAATGCAAATTAAGCTCTTTTGATATTTTGAATTGAAAGCTGTTGATTTGTGATGAAAACTTTCTTTTTTCTCCTGGACCTGTTTGATGCCGATAAAATTATTTCCATATTGCCTCAGATCTGTCTGTACACGTGGGAACCATTTTGGAAATAATTTGAAATTTGTCTGAACGATGTTTTGGGAATCATATTACAGCTCTTGATTCTGTGATGATTGAGTTTCCATTTCTATGTGATCGTGCTTGATTGTATTTTGAATATCAATGCTTATCGATTTGATGATTCTTGATCTGTGCCAATTCCACGTCTGCATGAGTGTTTCTAGAGATTTGACAAAAGACGTTTGGTATTCTATTTTTTTTACTTAAACTCTGCTTGCGATTGTTTCCTTTGATTCAAACAAAATGGTATTTAAAAAAAAACCATCTAATGGTTGGTTTTCTTTTGCAGGTAAATAGAAGTTGTTAATGACAGAGTGTAAGCATGTCTTCGAAGTTCAATATCTCACGAGTCTGGGATTGGAAGATCTTTAGAAAACTCTTCATTCTTATATGATTGGATGCTTATACATCAGTTTTAAAGAATTTAACCACTTGAAGATTGGCCAGTCATGGGTGTAGCTTAGGTCAGAATGGTAATGGTTCTAATTTGGTTGCAACCTGTGTTTAAAATGTGATTTATTTCATAAATACTCTTTGAAATTTTACATTTGTGTTGTGATTACCTCTGCTGAACTTGTATGTTTCTCCTCTTTTCATGTACACGTTTGGGAACTACTATAGTCGGTGCTTGAAAATGCCTGTCCGTGACATGCAGATGAAAGGGATTGGCGCTGCGTGATTATCATTCACAATTTGCAGAGTGGAGCTGTGTCAGAGATACGACGAATGGCATCACGTGAGCATTAGAACCGTCGATGATGAATCCATTCACACTAGTCACGATTCAAGCAATGTTTGTAAGTTACCAACAACGAGTCCATTCTAAAATATTCTTGATATATCTCGCTTTGCCGACAAATGTTGTTGAAATACTGTAACGTGGGAATTGAGAACGTTCTGCTGCAAAATATTTTAATTAAATTTGGTGACGTGATTCGTTGATCGTAATCCTTGTTCTTGTTTTGTTTTTGTAATACTACAAATTGCTTCACTCTTGTGCACATTCGGTACGAATTAAAAGCGAGACTGGTGTGTTTGGACATCTTGTGTGAAGTCGCGCGGTTTTGGCTTGCAAAGTAGCAGTGGCTTTGGGGTCTCACAGTAGCTACCAAATGCACCACTGGAAAAAAAAATTTGACCTTACAGCTGCCAAATTCCATTGTTGAGTACTTTGCAGCCAAGTACTGCTAGATCTGCTCGCCCACATCCATCACGAAGTGAGATAGAATAGAACATTGTTGTAAAGTGGCTTCTATTGGCATTTCGAGAGTGAAATTAAGGATGTATTGTTGATGCAGGTAGTAATTGTATCGGTTAAATGCCGCAGTTGAAGATGGTGGACCGGAGTGCAGTGTCATTTAGATCTCACGTAAAGTTAATGCCGGGTGAGTTAACAACTACCACGTCTCGTACTTCGAATGCTTGTATGCTGAAATTTTACAGATTGGCGTCGTAAAAACCGTATATAAATCCAAACCGTGTCTCACATGTTATAACTTGTTATTTGTCATATGGATTGGATGTATTGGAGCATTGTTTTGGAAATATTTGATCAAAGGTTCTGTTATAATCCTAACAGGTCAAAGTAACCGGAAATGCTGTCGATTTGGATTAGAAACCATTACTTGCGCGGTCTGGTGTACTTCAGAATATCTCGACGCCGGCAATGTTTCCAATTTGAGCGGTCCATCTCCAACGATTCAAGAACCATGCACTTTTGTGTTATAAGAGCGACAGACTACAAAAGATCAGATTCACCAGGGATAACCTTGTGGACTTTCTCTTTTCAAGCTTTTCCACAAGAGTTCTAATATCATCCACTTGACATGATTTGAATTTGTGATTCCTAAGTTTGATAATGGTTTGGTTCACTTGCAGGTTTTAATCTTGGGGTAAAGATTTCCTTGGAGTAGGCAATGGACATGGGCTGCGTACATGGGTGCAAGGCCATGACTTCAACTAGTGCTTGTATATTTGCGAAAACAATAATTCTTGTACTTTTAGGAAGTGGATTGTCCTTCAACTAGTCTTACTTAGGAATTTATGAAATTGTAGATTATTAGAGACACCTCTGTGGCCTGTAGCTTTGATGTCAATGGCTTAATCCTTGCCTTCACGTGAGTCAAGTGATAGCCTTTGGATTGTAACTCCACATTTCGCATTGTATTGGTGCTTGAATGTAACAAACGTTAATGAATCCAAAATCACCTAAAAGGCAATTAGCGACTGGCCTTGAATTCAACGCTGACATATTACCCCAAACTTGTAATTTGGTTTGTAAGTTTGAATTCATTGTAATAACAATCTTGTAAATAAACTTGAATCTTGCGTTAGCTTTTAGAAATGAGTTCCAAAAAAGTAGCTTGCTCTTATAATGACTTTTGAACTTGTACATAAAAGGATTGAATTCAACTTGAAACTTTGTATGCTTTAAGTATACTTCTAAAGGACACTTGATTGAGTAGTGTTGGAAGAGATCTTAATTACTTTTAAAACAAACTTGAAGCCACAATTAAACCAAGTGAATCCAACTTTGCCAAAACTTCTCTTGAAATGGGACCAAACAATCTTGCAAACTTGGGCTAAAATTAAAGACTTTGAACAAAATTAAACTCTCAAATGAGAACTGCCTTGTAACAAATATAACTTGGACTCAGATTTAGAAACTCCACTTCTAATTCTTTCCAAGTTGAACTTTCGTTGCTTAAGAGTATAGCACCATAGAACAATCACGTCTCTTGCACTTGAGGAGTTTACTGAAGGGGGAAAGATACCATCTTGTGATACAACACACTACACAACCAGTGACCAGTCTTAGGGTACCGAATTCCATATCAAAGGGTATAAGGATTTAATCTGCGTGGGGGGGAAATAGAGGAGTCTTGAGGGAGAAAAGGCTTGGTAATGGTTTAGAGAACAAAAAGGGGGAGGACACGATCACACAGGAATCCACACACATCTTGCAAAGACCAGGGAACTTCCACAAACACACACAGCACCGCCTTCAAGACCTTGAATCTTCTGCAGTAGCACCTGTCCTTGAAAACAAATAAAACAGACAAAGCTAGATGAAGCGGTTAGTTATGCACGAATGATTTACCTAATATGCTATGCAAAGAGCAAAGCGGGGATTTTAGGGTCAAAAATTAGGGTGCGACAGCGCGGAGACCAACGGTTGAGGTAGTCTGAAGAGACGTGACGCCACGTGTGCCTCGAGCCTTGTGCAGCATTAAATGCGTCATGATGGTTAGACTAGGGTCATGATGATGCCCATAGTCGCGCGTGCTCGTGCACGTGCCTTCAGAGTTCCTATAAATAGGGGAAGAAGTTGCTTATTTACGCTTTTCGCTTCTCTCTTCTCCTACATACTTCTCTCTGAGTTTATAGTCCGTTGCCGTCATCAGCCACCGTTTCTGCCGCCGTACAAGGCTCCGAGGAGTATCTTCTACTCTTCAAATCTTCCTCGACCACGTAAGTTACTCATTACTGATCTTTGTTTCCAGCTTTTTGCTTTCATTTTGTTAGAATGCATGTGGCTAGGATGACTTTAGGTAGTTACCGTAGCAGTTTCTGGTGACTGTTGGTGGCGGACGGTGGCCTACCCACTTTCTGCCATCGTCGTGGTCACCGGAGCTTTTAGGAACTGTAGATTTAGGCTGCTTTCGACATCGTTGCGATGACAAGCGTGAGCGTAACTGGCGGAGCTCATGAGTTTTCCGACGTTCTCATGAATTTTTTGGTGAGTTTATGAGTTTTTCGGTGAAGCTTCAAACGAAAAACTGGGTAGCGACCCGGGGAGAATCTCCCTGTACGTGCAGGAGGGGTTTCCCCGGGCATCTCCTCGCATGGTACTTTCGTGCTATTTGATTTAGGGCTTAGGCCGGGGACGCCGCCCTTGGCCCTTTGCGCGCCCTTTCACTTGACTAGCGGTGGAAGGGTGGATTTAATTTTGCAGTCGAATTCACTTTTGTCCTCTGCTTTTCGGGTGAACGAGATGGCACGTGAACCCGAGAAAGACATTCTTATAGACTCGTCCGAGGAGAGCTCCTCGTAGAATAGTGACACTGAGACTTCAACCGCCCTCAGCGATGTCGGGGAGATTCCCGAGCATGCTTCCGTAGAGGAATAGACAGTCGCGGAGCCCGCCGAGCATGCTTCTGTCTTCGCTTCGTATACCAGGGACGTCTTTACGAACGTGGGGCCAGAAGGGGAGTGGAAGGTGCACTTCCCAAGTCAGGACGACCGTATATGTATGGATTACAAGGAGATGTTCCCGATGTACAAATATGCTTTTAAAGACATAGGCATGAGGCTGCCCTTCACCGACTTTCAGCGGTCCATCTTCGTACACTTGGACCTGGCCCATCACAGCTGCACCCTAACTCGTTGGCGTTCATCCGTGCTTTCGAGTTGACTTGTGAATTCCTGAAGATAGGAGCTACCCTGGCTTTGTTTTTCACAATCTTTCACCTCCAAAGGCAGGTTTCGGGGAGAAAGTACGGCTGGGTGTCGCTGAAGCAAGCGGAGAAACTGTTCAAACCTTTCTCTGAGTCTATCCGGACCTTTAAGGAGAGGTTCTACATCATTGAACCTGCGCCGGAGAAAGCCCAGGATACTACGTACGCTTGGGAAGTGTCGACGGACGAGGATGGTAATGATCTGTATGACGAATATGGAAAGTTGGTGGCGGACAGAGTGTTTAAGTTTCCCTTCTGTTGGAGTGGGGACCATTTTTCCCGGGGCACTGACCATTACCTTGCCCAACTGGAGATACTGAACGAGGATGACAAGGCTGGCTATGCAGCGTTGGTAAACTATGTTAACAGTTTTAAACTCGCGGAGTGCTGGACCAAGAAGGGGGACCCGATCTTCGAGGAAGATGGCGAGCAAAGAGTGGAAAACTGTTATATCAACACGAATGGGCTTCTTGAGTGCAAGAATCATGCTGACGCCCTTAAGTTGCTTGGCAGTCTTTACGTTTTTAGCTTGTCCGGATTATAGTTTTCTTTGTTCGCTAACGTCCTCGTTACATTTTTATAGGTGAAATTCCTTCAGCTCACGAAAGGATAGTGAAGAATGCTCTGACGAAGGGCAAGGCGGGTGCGACTAATCCAAAGCCTCGGCTTACCCAGCGGGTGCCACCTCCTCAGCTGGCTGCAGGGAGCTCCTCGCCCCTTCCCTCTTCTGCCCATGGATCTCCTGTGCCCGGGGCTTTCAGGATTAAGCGAGCCAGACAGAACAAGCTGGTGGATCTCAGTCGGGCGGCGGAGAAAAACAAGTTTAAGCTTCCTCCCTGCCTCCATAAAGGAAAGTTCTTTGAGGGTTCATCCTTGACGGTTCCTCAGGCAGAGTCCCTAAAGCTCGAGGGTATGGACCGCCCGAGCAAGAGGGCGATGTTGGCGTAAGATGCCTCTGCGCTGATCAGGGTATTAGAGATGGTGGCGGTCTACACCGAGGAAGACTCCTCCTCTGAATTCGAGCTAAAGAAGGCCCAGACGGTGATATCAGCCCTGGAAAAAAAGGTGAAGAAGGCCAAAGATGAGGCCAATCCTGCTAATGACGCGAGGAGGAAGTCCTAGGAGGAGGCTACCAAATTAAAAGGGGAAAATGACACCTTAATCACTGAGAAGAAAGCTGCTGAGGACTTGGTCAAGCAGATGAGGTCCGCAGAGGCCCCGACTGATGATGAATCTGATGAGTTGAAGGCGCTAAAGACTCGGGCTGAGCTGATTGCTCGCATTGTGCAGGCGGAGGATGATGTCTATGCCATCAGGGAGGGATCTTTCAATAATGTTGTGGCCCAACTTAGACTCGTGAATCCAGGGGTCCAGCTATCCACGGAAGGGACCAGTTTTCTGAGTCACGTTGAAGATGGAAAGATTGTCAATCCTGACTTCCTCCAGATTGGCGATGAGCATGCCCGTATTCTTGACGAGGATTCCCATCCAGAGCAACATATTCCTGAGCAGGCCGAGCAGATGGAGGAATGATGTCTCCTTTTTGTTGTTGTGATGTTTCTGGCCTGCGTACCATGTTTTATGTAATTTTATTCTTATTTTGTATGCGGCATAGCCCCTTTATCATGTAACAAGCACAATTGTGGCCCTTGTGGTCACTAATTAGTTTGATATGTATATCCCCGACCGTCCTGGTCGGTTTTGTATATTTTATACTCGTGCATGGTTTTGTTTGTTTTTATTTTCGCTAAGTGTAGAAACTTTGCTCGATATGTGTGTGTGCCCGTAATAAGGGTAACTTCAAGTGATTTGTTGTTTTGGGGTTTGCTCGACGTAGATGTGTTCGGCAGTGAAGGGGACTGGTCGAACGGGCTGGGTAGCTTCTGGGCATGAGAGCGAAACTCAGGTCATGTTTGAGGCCTGAGCTTGCGGCGTGAACCTCCCGTCGCGAGCTGGGTGTTTTGCCTATCATGGTACCTTGACAACGGCGGGCTCGGTTGAGGAACTGCCTTCGGGCAGGGGTCCTGCTTGCTTTTGAGCGGGATCCTATCTTAGTTGGTATGCGACGCTTGTACCTGGGCATGAATCATAGTCGGGATGTTATGTTCATTGCTTCGACAAAGCAAGCCGACGATCAGAGCCTTAGCTATAATATTGTTTTAGCTTTTCGGCATTCCATGGTCGAGCAAGTTCTTCCTGGTTGAGGTGTTATAGGTAGTAGGCCACATTCTCCGTCTTTGCTCGGACGCGATAGGGTCCTTCCCAATTTGCGGTGAGTTTGC
Source organism: Lathyrus tuberosus (assembly GCA_022829125.1). Classification (NCBI taxonomy): domain Eukaryota; kingdom Viridiplantae; phylum Streptophyta; class Magnoliopsida; order Fabales; family Fabaceae; genus Lathyrus; species Lathyrus tuberosus. Next base: position 1,079,287 of record JALAZF010000031.1, on the reverse strand, counting down.
CTTCTCGAGAATCCTTGTGGTTCCTTATTAAGACAAGGCTGCCCACTTGGAATTCTCGCCGTATAACCTTGGCGTTGTGCCTGATTGCAATTTTCTGCTTCAATGAGGTTTCTCGGAGAGCTGCTCCTGATCGGACCTCTTCGACGAGGTCGAGCTCTTCTCTTAGTGCCTCGTCATTTGTCTCCTCGTCCAGAGGTGATTCAGTCCTCCCGAATGGCACGTGTATCTTAATGGGGATCACTGCCTCAGTCCCGTAAGCAAGGCGGAAAGGAGTTTCCCCGGTCGAAGAGTGGGGCGTAGTGCGGTAGGCCCAGAGTAAGTTATGCAGTTCCTCGACCCAGACTTTCTTTGTTTTGTCCAGCCTTCGTTTGAGGCCTCACAGGATTACTCTGTTCGCCGCTTTGGCCTGCCCGTTGGTTTGGGGATGCTCGACGGACGCGAAATGTTGTTTCGTGCCTAGTTGGGCGACGAAGTCCTGAAACTTTCTGTCCGTGAACTGTGTCCCGTTGTTGGTGACTATCCTTGTGGGATGTCGAAGCGGGTAAGGATATTTCACTTATAGAAGCGAAGTATGTCGTGGGTCGTTATTTTGGCCAGAGCTTCCTCTTCTATCCACTTTGTGAAGTAGTCAACACCCACTATCAAGTATTTGTTCTGGTTTGACCCTACGACGAATGGTTCCAGGATGTCAAGGCCCCATCATACGAGGGGCCACGGGGAGGACATGGCTTTGAGCTCGTTAGGTGAAGCTAAGTGCATGTCTCCGTGCCATTGGCATTTGTCACATTTCTTCACGTGTTCTTTTGCATCATGCTACATGGTCGGCCAGTAGTACCCTGCTTGTAGGGCTTTCCTGGCGAGGGATCTCCCCCCGAGGTGTTGGGCATTGATTCCTTCGAGGATCTCGCGCAGGATGTGGGCGACCATCTCTTCCTCGGCGCACTTGAGTAAAGGGATGGAGAATCCTTATCTGTAGAGCTTGTTTTCGACCAGGACATAGGAGCAGGCTCTGCGCCTGACTATGCTGGCCTTTTGGGGTCGGATAGGAGTTCATCCTTAGCGAGGTAATTATAAACGAGGGTCATCCAGCAGTTGCTGTCGCCGATGACTTGCATATCGAGGGTCGTGGAGGTTCTCTCGATGCTGGGTCGAGGGAGCACCTCCTAGATGACAGATTTGTTTCCGCCTTTTTTCTTTGTGCTCGCCAATTTAGACTATTACTGTAGTGAACATGCTTGAACGTTATGTTCGCGGGGAACATGCTTTATACTATTACTGTAGTGAACTTCATCATTTTTTCTTTGACCAAGGACACATATTCGGACAGGTTGTCATTCTTAGCCTGATATTCTCCTCAAACTTGAAGGGCCACGAGCTGAGAATCGGTGCAGATGACGACCTCTTCGGCCCCCAGGTCCTCGGCTAGGCGTAGACCCGCGAGGAAGGCTTCGTACTCAGCTTGGTTGTTTGAAGTAGGGAAGTATAAGGTAAGTGATACTTCGACAATGATTCCCTCGTCGTTTTCCAAGATGATACCTGCCCCGCTTCCTGTCGAGCTGGATGCCCCGTCAACGAAGATGGTCCACTTGCGCGCCCTGCAGGTGGGGGAATCTGTGAACGTCATTTCTGCGACGAAATCAGCTAGCGCCTGGGCCTTGAGGGCATTTATGCTTTCATACTGAATGTCGAACTCGGATAGTTCCAACGACAACTTAAGCATTCTGTCGGCCATGTCTGGTCGTCTCAGTAGTTGTTTTACGGGTTGATCTATTCGGACCACGATCGTGTGGGCCAGAAAATAGTGCCTTAGCCTTCCAGCGGCATTGATGAGGGCCAGATCCACCTTCTCTATTTGTTGGTATCTCAGCTCTGGTCCGTACAATGTTTTACTCGTGAAGTATATAGACTTTTGCCCGTCGGGCGTTTCGCAGATGAGGGTGACGCTAACGGCCTTGGTTGCTACGGCAAGGTAAAGGTACAAAGTTTCACCGTTATCTGGCCGAGAGAGGACTGGTGGTTCCGATAGTGCTTGTTTTAGATGGAGGAGAGCCTGGTCTCATTCCTCTGTCCATTCAAATGCTGCCTCCTTGCGGAGGAGTTTGAAGAAGGGCAGAGCGTGCTGGGCAGACTTGGCCACGAAACGAGATAATGAGGCGAGCATCCTGTTGAGGGACTGGATGGATTTCTTTAAGATGGGCGTTGGAAATTCGAAGAATTCCCTGCACTTGTCGAGGTTGGCTTCGATTCCTCGTTCCGTCAGGTAGAAGCCGAGGAACTTGCCCGCCCACACCCCGAAAGTGCATTTCTTCTGGTTGAAACGCACCCGATATTTCCTGGCTTGTTTGAAGACATTTCTTAAATGGGCCATGTGATTGATTTCCTCGTGGGATTTCACAATCATATCGTCCATATAGACTTCGAGCATGTCGCTGATTTCTCCTCAGAAGGCCTTGTTCATCATCCTTTGATAGGTCGCGCCAGCGTTTTTTAAGCCGAAGAGCATTACGTTATAGTAGTAATTGCCCGACTCTGTCATGAAGGCTATGTATTTTTTGTCGCTTTTCGCCATTAGTATATGGTTGTAGCCCGAATAGGCGTCCATGAATAATAGTAGTTTAAAATCGGCAGAATTATCAACAAGTTTATCTATATTGGGGAGAGGGTAAGCATCTTTAGGGCATGCCCTATTGAGATCAGTATAATCAACATACATACGCCACTTTCCATTAGATTTTTTGACGAGTACAACGTTGGACACCCAAGTGGTGTACAACGTTTGACTCAAGGAGGTCTTTTACAGCTTGTTCTGTAGCCTCCGTTTTCTCCGGAGACTACTTTCTCCTACGTTGTGCTACATCCTTGATGACGGGGTTAAATATGAGTTGATGGCAGGCGACAGTAGGATATAAGTCGGGCATTTTTGGAGTGCTCCAGGCGAACAAGTCTGCATTTTCTCGGAGGCAAGCTTTGAGTTGTTTCCTCGCTATGTCGGGGAGGTCGGTCCCTATCTTTACTCCTCGCTGAGGGTCATCACCGAGCAGGACGAGTTCGAACTCGCCATCTAGGATTGGGTGCATCTGATGGGAGCCGTTGCTAGTGTCGGCTGAAGTGGATGAGCCGCTTCGGCAAGACTAGGTCTCCTTCTGATCATCTTTGGAGAAGCGGTTGTTGAGGTCGATAGAGTTGACGCGTGGCAGTGGCTTGGCTTCCTCGGAGCTACTGGACAAGGCTGGCTTATTGGACGTCTTCGGCTTGGCAGCGATGGTGTTGAGTCCTTTAGTGGCCGCTTCGAAGCATCTTCTTGCATCCTCGATGTCCCCGTGTAAGGTGGCGACCATACCCTTTGAAGTGTAGTACTTCATTTTGAGATGAACAGTTGACGGTACATCCACCAATTCGGCCAAGGTTGGCCGCCCGAATATGCACTGATAGACGGGCAGTCGATAACCAGGAATTGGACTTTGATAGATCTGGCCGTCTCTGCAAGGCTTTGATACCGACCCGTTGAAGCCCTGCAGGTTAGAGCCCACGTATGGAGTGAGGTGCGATTCATCTAGCTGGAGGGTTGAGAACAGCTGCAGATACATGATGTCGACCGAGCTGCCTTGGTCGACTAAGATTCAACAAACATCAAAATTTTCCATCTGGGCTCTTACGAGCAGTGGAATGCTTGAGTTCGGGGCCTCTCCGAGGAGTTCCTCTCGGTAGAAAGAGATGGGGACCGATTCTCCCCAGACCTTGTCGAGTGTTGTACTCTTGTTGGAGCTCGTACTGAGTAGGTGCTCGAAATTTCTTTTCACGGAGCCCACGGTGACTTTGTTGAATCCCCCTTATGAGATAACCATGGCGGAGGGAAAAGTTTCCCATGGGCTATGGGCTGCGAAGTAGGGGGAGCGCTGAGCTCTTCAGGAACATAGAAGTCCTCAGGCCACGATATGCTCATGGCGACCTGGAGGTTTATCTCCTCTGAGGAAGGCACCTCTTCCTCAACCTTCTTTGACTCCTGAGCGTCTTGCCTGGGAGTTTCCTTCTTCTTCGTGAACGGCTTCAGGTGGTCGTCCCTGATCAGTATCTCTATGGCATCCTTTAGGTGGATGTATTCGTCAGTAGTGTGGTCGTGACTCTTGTGAAAACGACAGTATTTTGATTTATCAGCATTCGGCTTGGCTGGTATCTGCTTAGGGAATCGAACCCTTGCTTGTTTGAAATCCGAGCTGGCGCATTCGGAGAGGATTTTCTCCCTAGAAACTGTTAGGGGAGTATACTCATGGAAACGGCCGGAGGGCCCTTTGTTGTCCCGTGATTCCCGGGGACGATCTTCACGTCTTTTGTCTCCCCGAAGGGATGTCGAGGGTTCATCGCTTTTGGAGGCCCGGGCACTTTCTTGATGGCGTGATACCCGGGCGGAGCTGACCGCCTCTTTCTCCTCATACTAGATATATGCTTGCGCCTTGAGGAGGAAGGTGTCAAGAGTTCTAGGAGGAGCAATGCCAACAGCTTTGGCGAATTCCGTGTGGGGACGAAGCCCACGCTCGAGCAAGAACTTCTTCATGTCATCGGTGGTAGGGACTTGCACCGCTTCTTTATTGAACCTCTCGATGTACGCTCGGAGAGGCTCATATTTCCCTTGAGTTATGGCCTCAAGGGAGGATTCGGTCTTCGGGTGGCGGCGTGATGCCGTGAAGTGTCTGGAAAACATTCTTCCCAGTTGTCTCCATGAGGTGATGGACTCGTCGGGCAGTTGTTTATACCAGGTCATTGCCCTTTCCCGGAGCGTGGTAGGGAATATATGACATTTAATGGCGCCCTAGACACCACGATATTCGAGCAACGCATCGATATTTTTGATATGCTCGTCAGGGTCTATTGTACTGTCGTAAGTGCCTAAGAATGGTGGTTCCTCCAAGCCTTTGGTGAGGCGCATAGCCATGATCTCCTGAGACAACGGGACATGAGGTTCGTCGTCGCTGCTGAAACTGGTCCATGAAGGGGAGCGGGTGCTTCGCTCGAGGACAGGGCAGTGACTTCTGCAGGGAGATGGTGTTCATGCCCGACCCTTCGACCTGACAGGGGGTGAACATTGGTCTCTCCTGGTTCTCTTGTTGCCTGGGGAGTACTGGTTTTGTAGGGAAATATGGTCAAGTTTCCGGACGGCGTGAGACTCTGGCTCCTGGCGCACTCGACGATCACCCTCCCGTCGGGGAGGTGGACTTCTGGATCGTCGACGATCTTTCCTCGGCTGAGGGGATCTTGGACGGGCAGATTCTTCCAAGGCCTCAATCCTCTTGTTTTGTTGGAGGATCAAGAGGTTGGTTTTATTGAGAGCCTCAAGAAGGGCCGCCACGGCCGGGTCGGCGTTGGGCTAAATTGGAACGGGCTGGAGGTCCAGGGAGGGCTAGTCTTCAACACGATCAGTGCGAGTGAGAGAGGAGACGCAGTGGCCTCTGTTAGAACAAGATTTGGTTATGCAAGATATCTCTTTGTTTTGATAATAACAAAGTTGAATTTGTGTGAGAAAAATTTTGGTACTCTAACGTTTGTTTTCTTAAGTATTGATAAACAGGTGGTAATGCTGATATATATAATTCTGACTCTAATAAAGATAGCTCTGACTCTGATAAAGATAGCTCTGACTCTGATAAAGATCATGTGAAACGTCACTCTAAAATTTTCAATGGTCTCTTCTGCGCAAGATTGCTTCTGATATATTGTGCTTCAGAAAGACTCTACGAAGATAATATGTTGCTGCTGCAATGTTCTCTTGGATTCTGGCTCTGAATTTAACTCTGATACTTATCTTCTGAAGACTAAGTGCTAACGACTCTGAAGACAAGGTTCTGATGGACAATGTTCTGAAGACTCTGAAGACTTAAGTTTCTGAAGAACAAGTTTTGAAGACTCTGAAGACATGGTTCTGCTGAACAAGTTCTGAAAACTCTGAAGACTTATGTTTCTGATAACCAAGGGTTCTGAAGAAGGAATGCTGAAGACTCTGAAGACAAGGTTATATTAAACAAGTTCTGAAGACTCTGAAGACTCAATGATTCATTCTTCAGATCATGCTTTAATCATATCAACTTAGAAGCCTCTGATGGATAGAAGAAGATGAAAAGTTTGCGAGGGAAAACAGTACATAGTACAGATCAAACACGTTCTTTTCCACTACCCTGATTTGGTGGTACAAAGGACAATTTCAGTGTACGATTTTCATCCCAGCATAACAACATTATTTCAAGTCGTCTGTATTTTACTGATATTCCTGATCTGCCCTTCAACGGATCTTTTTCTGGTTATATAAAGACTTGATCATTCAACGAATCATGTGTGACACCAAGTAAAAAAAAGAGAAATATTCAAAACACTGATTCATACGAGAAAGAACTCAAGAAATAGAGAAATTCATGAGTGAACAGTAAAGCACCACAATACAAAGAAGAAGATTATTTTTACTATATAGATTCGTGAGCTAGAAATTGTGTTTATATCAGCTTATGTAAGAAGCATTTCATTGTAAATATTTTATTTGATCAAACAGTTGTTTGAATTCCTTAAGGCACCAGTTGGGTCAGAATCCTTAAGAAGAGACGGTTAGTCTGTGTATTGTTAGTCACCGGCAGTTGCTAGTGCAGTTGCAATCAGTTTGGTTATAGTGGATTAAGTTCTTATGTATAAGGTGAAATCACCTTGGCGGGTGGACTGGATTAACTTGATAGTTTTCAAGTGAACCAGGATATATCATGTGTCTTTCTCTACTGTTAGTCTATTTGTGATATTTGTTTGAGTTTCATAAAAAGCTTTCATTTTGAAAACCCAATTCAAACTCCCCCTTTCTTGTGTTGTTCTCACACCTTCAATTGGTATCAGAGCTTCGGTTCTGATTGTGATAAACGTTTTATCAACACTTAACAGTGTTCAGTACCGATCCAGTATTTGTGTGAGATATCATGCCAATTCCTGCTAATACTACTACTAAAGAGAAAGATCATTACAGTGCCAAACCACCAGTCTTTGATGCTGAAAAGTTTGACTACTGGAAAGACAGAATAAAAACTTCTTTCTTGGTTATGATGTAGATCTTTGGGATTTGGTAGTCGATGGCTACACTCACCCAGTTGATGCTACAGGTGCTAAAATATCCAAAAGTGATATGACCAACCAACAGAAGAAAGATTATAAGAATCATCACAAGGCAAGAACCATATTGCTAAATGCTATCTCTTATACTGAGTATGAGAAGATAACAAATATAGATACTGCCAAATCTATCTTTGATTCTTTAAGAATGACTCATGAAGGTAATGCTCAAGTCAAGGAGACAAAGGCACTAGCCCTAATCCAAAAATATTAGGCATTCAGAATGGAGGATGATGAGACAGTTGAGACCATGTTTTCAAGGTTTCAAATGCTACTCACATGACTTAAAGTTCTAGACAAAGGTTGCTCAAATGTTGATCATGTTAAAAAGATCATCAGAAGTCTTCCCAAGAAATGGAGACCTATGGTAACAACTTTAAAGCTATCCAAGGATCTTAACAGCATAAGTCTTGAAGAACTTGTTAGTTCTTTAAGAAGTCATGAGATAGAGCTCGAAGAAGATGGACCTCAGAAGAGAAGCAAATCTATCGCTCTTAAGTCTAAACCTAAAAGGCAAAGGCTTATCAAGCTGAGGAAGAATCAGAAGATTCTGGTGAAGAATCAGAAGATGAGCTGTCGCTAATCTCCAGAAGAATCAACAAACTCTGGAAGCATAGGCAAGGAAACTTCAGAGGATCTAGAAGAAACAAAGGCCGCTCTGAGTCATCATCTGGACAAAAGAAGCATAACTCTGGAAAGGAAGTTATATGCTATGAGTGTAATGAGCCAGGTCATTACAAAAACGAGTGTCCAAAGTTCAAGAAAGACAAGAAGCCTAAGAAGAACTTCTCTAAAGCGAAGAAAGAACTAATGGCAACTTGGGATGACTCTGATTCTGAAGAAGAAGACTCTGATGAAGAATAAGCAAATGTTGCGCTAGTAGCAACAATTGACGATGTAGTTTTTGGAGAACCAGAAGACATAATATCTTCAGAACCAGAATCAGACTCAGACTCAGACTCAGAGGTATTATATAAACTCTCTCGTTGTGAATTAGAGTCATGTCTGTCGGAAATGCTGGAAAAGTATCAAATTCTTCAGAGTAAATACAAAGATCTTAAAAGATCACATGTAATTGCTTCTGAGGAAAAAAGATAAGCTTGAGCAGAATAATTCTTCACTAAATGAAAACATTTTTTGCTTAAAAAATAGTAATTATGCCTTGAAAAGCGAAGTTGCTAAATTAGAAGAAGAATTAATCTCCAATGTCTCTGACACAAGCTGTATCAAAAAGTATGATAGAGCATTCCAGTATTTTCTTGCTAAAAGCATAGATAGAAGCAGAATAGCTTCCATGATATATGGAGTAAGCAGAAATGGTAACAAAGGTTTGGGATGTACAAAATCATCTGATATTGACAAAAGTCAAATTGTTAAACCAAAACCTCTCTATGACCATTTTGTGCCTTCTGGCACTGAGATTGTTTGCTCTGAGCTTGCACAAGAACCCCCACCGACACAAATCTGTTTCTAAAGTCAAATATCATGTACAAATTCCACTTGATTATCTTGTTGCACAAAAGTCCAAAGTTGTGAAACACTCTAGGAAAGCTAACAAGAAAGGACCCAGAAAATGGGTACATAAGGACAAGATAATCTATGTTGCAGATATCCTTAACAGCTCAGTTGAAACACCAGTCATGGTACCTAGACAGTGGTTATCTAAGACCATGCCTAGTCATTGGTCCAGTCCGGAACAATAATCAAGTTGGTTACAATCTTTTACTATAACACATAGTTGTGCAACATGCTTCTCAATCATTTTAGTACCTTCATGAAGATTTAGTGCAAGACCACCATAAGTCCGTGACTTTCTAAGCTCAAGATGTAGGACAATCATGATGTCTACAATAGATTAGAGTTAGGGCTAAAATATTGATTTAGTTGCAAAGTAAAAAAAAGGCTTAATTGCAGTTTTAGTCCCTCAATTAAATTTTTTCTAAATTTTTTTATCCTCTCCACTTTTGTGACATGTGAATGTGGCATATCAAAATAATGATGTATGGTGCCACGTCATTTAACATGCTTACATGAAATATCTAAATTAAAAAATTATTATTTTATTTTGTAATTATTTATTTTATTCTTAAATATATATTTTTAAATTATATTAAACCCAGAATTAATTAATGTATTATTAATTTAATAAAGTATTATAATTTTCCAAAGTTAATTAACTAACTATTAGTTCTAATTTGTAAAAAAAAAAAAACAGTTGAGCAACCTTTTGTTCGGTTAAGCTTAAGTAATGAGTCAACCACTTAGCTACAATTTCTCTTGTTTAATATGATGCAACCAATCATAAATGAGTCTAATTACATATGCATGATGTGATACAACACAACATGGAAAAACGGAAGGGCAAGAAAAATAGAAAATTTATGAACACGTTGTTTTGACATAATATATGCCTCTTTCTTTCCTTTTTCTAATTCTAAGCAAGTATCTAGACCACAAAGTAGCATAAAGTAACAATGCAATGTGACAATATCACAACTAGAGGTTTATATCCTCTTATCCATTCAGCTCAGCCTGTCAACCTAACACACCAACAAATTACCTGAGAAAATAGCACATCACAACTTCAATTCAAACTACAAACAACACGAATACACCAAAGTAACAATTTCAATATTATATCATAAATCAAATTCACAAAATCTATAATAACAACAAAATTTTCCTAAACAATAAACCCTAACAACAAAGATTTCAATCGAAACTCAACAACTCCTCTAAAATAAAAAATTAACGCACTGCAAATTTTACAACAAACATCAATAATTTTGTAACAACAACATATAGACATGGTTGACAGTGACGAATATAGAGTAGGTGGGAGAGAAAGAAGGCGAGTGAGATGTTGTTGTTGAAGATGGTAATGGCGTTAGAGAAAAATTTTAAGGATTTCTATGACGGATAGAAAACGCTTAATCTCAATGAAGAATGCGCGTGAGCTGAGCTTCACGAGGTGTGGATTCAGTTTCGTTAAATGGCTACATTAAAATTTGGTTGCATTATCTTAATTAATAGGAATTGTGGTCAATTGGTTGAATCAATTGCTTATAAAATCAAAGGTTGAGTGTTTGACACCTTTCAACCACATTTTTAATCTTACAAATTAGAACTAATAATTGATTAAAGGCTAAATACCTTTTTTAGTCCCTTAACTTTACCTCGAGGTCAATTTGGGTCCTTATGTTTTAAAAGTAGCAATGTAGTCCCTTACCTCGAGGTCCATTTTGGTCCCTTAAGTTTTAAAAGTAGCAATGTAGTCCCTTATGTCTTCAAACAACGTCATTTAAGTCTTTTCTATCCAATTTTCACAAACGGCGTCTATTTTTGCATGTGTGGCATCCGATGTGTCAATTGTTCATACGTGTGGCATCAAGGTCATTAAAATACTAAGAAAATTCCAAAAAAAAATTCTTGAGCTAGGATTTGAACCAAGGTCCCCTTAGTAAAAGCACAACATGGTTTACCATTAGACCATTTCATCCTTGATGATATAATTTACAAATGAGATATATATTTACAAAATTATGCAGTTTTTTTCCTAAAACTTTTCATTTTTCTTGAACATCCTACTTATGATCTGGAACAGATTTGAAACAAATCAAAATCTTTACAGATCTGAAAAACTAATCTTTACAAAATCTTTCCATTTTTCTTGAACAAATCTTTACAAATATGGAACAAAATCTTTTCCAAAAACATTTACTTCAGAGAAAGTGATAACTCACCTGCACTATTATAGAAGTGTCAAATGAATCCCCTTAATGAACAACTTATCCAAACAAATAAACACACATAAAAGTGCTTAGAGTTGGGTTTCTGCAATTGATTTTTAACTAATAACAGGCCTAACAGTAGTAATAGTAATAATAATACTCAAGATCTAGAAGACGTGTTCTCAATGATTGGAGATTCCTTGTGATACTAAACTAAAGCTTTTTGTATTCCAAATTTCATCCCAAAATTGCAATAATGTAAACCTTTCGGAAATTGAGTTCGATGCAACTTAAAATGTAGTGCCTCATTCACTAAAATCTAGCCTACACATCAATAAGGTTCCAAGATCTTTTGCAACAGAAGAAGTAACATTACCATGTGCAATGTGCAAGTGTATTGAAACTGTTCCTCAAATAACATACTGAAATCGAAATCATGTTGTGCTTTAGGGTTTCCAGAAATTCTTGATGAACAGTGACAGAAACCGAAATTGAAATGAGATTGGATTTAGGATTTAGGGTTTTCACAACCTTGTTCTCATTGATGAATAGAAACTATCCGAGCATTGTCTAACATTTTACAAATTATTGAGATTTAAACTATATTTAATGTGTAAATTCAATAAAAAATGCAAAGTGGATTAGTGGTAAAGCATTATGCCTAGCATACAAGTGGACCCAGATTTGATTATATGGTGTATGCAAAATTTTGGAAACTTTTTTAATTAGCATATGCCACATCAGCGCCACATGTATGCCAAATGGACCCTAAATTTGACATTAACTAACAGACTTAACAGAAAGGACTAACGTGGTACTGTTTGAGAGAGAGAGAGAGAGGGAGAGAGGGAGAGAGAGAGAGAGAGAGAGAGAGAGAGAAGAGAGATAAATTTCAAAGAAATAGAGAATTTCTGAATTCAGGTGTTAAATAAAGAGGATCATACAAATAACAAGTGTACATACATGTTCACTTTCTAATAAGTATAATATTTGCCTTTGAAAACATGTATTATATTATACGTTCCCTTAGGATCATCATCGTCTACCATATTCACAACTTTTGGATGTCAATTAGACACAATAACAAAACCAGACTTTAATACCATTTGTTGGTGTCATATCCCAAAGTTTGCCCTACTTTTTATTTTTATCTGGTTCATGATTTCCATTTCATCTGCATGCTCATACACTCTAATCACCCATCATAGGACATTCATTTTTGCCCATTATTGATTCAAAGGTCTTTATTTAAATAAGCAAGGCATTAGTTTATGATTGGTAAGATTGAGTCATTTTTGCATAATATGTTTTGGTTAATACCTTATGGATTAAATCTCTTTGAGGTCATACCCTTGGGTCACTAGCTTTAGATCACGTTATGTTTGTTGACCATTTCCATTAGCATTTAATTCAAGGGGCGAGATTCGATTCAAGATTCAGATCAATCCAAGTTTTATTCAAAGATCAAGATTCATCCAAGTGCAAGATTCAAATATTCTTGTGAACTCATGTTTATGGAAATAATATTTATGGAAGGAAAGCATGCAAGTTACATTACACCATTTAAAAGCCATTTTCATTTCAAAATATCCAATTACAGTACAAAGGAGACAAATTTCAAAATTTTACACAAAAATTACAAATTTTGACCTACATTTGACTCTGGTCAACTGTTGACTTTTTGGTCAACCAGTTGACCAAAGTCAACTTTCTAATCCTAACTCTAAGTCCTACATCTTCTCCTTTCTTAAGCTATATCCTCTTGTTCACAAATTCTTCATGAGACTTTGTCTTTTTCAAAGTGTCCTCTTGCTCATTAACGGCCTTGTCAACATTCCATACCACATTAACTCTACAACACATAATTATACAATACACAATTTAGATTAGGATTAACACCAAGACTTTCAAATTAACCCAACATAACATGTAGCATAGTTTTCATTCAATTAACATTCAAGTTATAATTTACCACAATCCAAAATCAATAATTCATAATTTTATGATCCATTCAAACAATTCCATAATCTAACATCCTAATAACTAGCTTACTGCATTTCTACTTCAGCATGACTTATTTTTCATGTCAACGATGACCTAGCTCATCCAATTCCTCTCATCCAAAATATCACGAAATTGTGAAGTTGTATCTCACCCTAACCTCACTTGTTGGACTTTTCGCCTTAATTGCAATCCGCCCCTAGTCACCTTAATTGTGGCACTTTGGCCTGCCTCATTGCATCCCCTAACACCTTTGTTATGTTAGCTTTGAAGGGGTAGTTTTAGTCCCACATTGCTTAGAGATATGGCTTGTGTTGTGTTTATAAGTGGGGGCAATCCTCACCTTACAAGCCGGTTTTGTAAGGATGAGTTAGGCCAAACCCAATTTCTGAGATGGTATCAGAGCTTATCCAAGATCTATTGTTGGGCTTCCCGTGTCGTCCATGCTTTGGGCTCATTGAGGCCCAAGCGTGAGGGGGTGTATTGGACTTTCCACCTTAATTCCGGACCACCCCTAGTCGCCTTAATTGCAACATTTTGGCTTGCCTCATTGCATCCTCTAACACCTTCATCGTGTTAGCTTTAAAGGGGTGGATTTAGTCTCACATTGCTTAGAGATATAGTGTGTGTTGTGTTTATAAGTGGAGGCAATCTTCACCTTACAAGCCGGTTATATAGGGATGATTTAGGTCCAACCCAAATTCTGAGATCAATAATTCATTTAAATTCTTTGATCCATTCTAACTAACTAACTAATACCAAAAGTAACCATTTGCATAGCCAACTCAAGGACAATTACTAACAACCACACTTCCTTATCCAAGCATAGCTAATTCAAAACCTTCTAACTTCATCACTTTAGCTAACTTCAACCTAAGCCATCACTAGTCGTATATCAACATTGAGAATTCAATCTAACACTAACATGTTCAACATTTCAATTTCAGTAACTGATATTCCAAACCACTTCATAACTAATTGCCAGCATTTCAATTTCAGTAAAATTTCATCACAATTTCTCTACACCAAATCAAACAAATCAATTCTAAATAACACAACTCATTAACAATTTTTTTTTAAATCTTGGTATCCATTTTCACTACTTAACTCGAGCTTAATTTCATAACATAACAAGAGTAGCTAACAAGTCTTCATTTTTTTATTATCAATTTAATAATAATTAACAATTTTCTAACATTTTCAATTACACAAACTCAGACTAATTGCATATTTTAACAGGGGTCACCTAGCAAAATTCAGTTTCATTAACATAACTTTATTAACTTCCTTCTAGTTCAGACTGCCTTGCTGATTCCTAACAGATACATTTGAACTAAACTGAATCCAATTTCATAACTCTAATTGCAACTAGGCTTAACAGAAGCTAACAATGTAACTAACTTCTAACAACATTGCCCTTAGAAACCTAACAGAAGTTAACTTCCCGAACTATAAGCAAACTCTGCCCATATCTTACCCGAATTGGTTAGAAATCAAGCTCTATATAATTATTCCATCACTCTCAGATTTAGAGGATCATCACTCTCTCAATCGAGTCTCTCTCACTGCAAAATCAGAGTCACACAGAAAATAGCTCAAAACACATTGCGAATTCTCGAGAGTTCTTGCAATTCTCTCCGAGCAACAACAAGAACAACACACCTACGAACTACAGTTGAGGAAGAAGAAGAAGAGCACAAGGTGAAGAGCAAGGGTTCGGAATTCTTACATGGATAATCTCTGGTTCTTGATTTTCACTTCGTTATCTTCAATATTCAACATGCACCGGGGCAGCCTCTGCCTCGAAGTTTAGCTCTATCTTGAACTTTCTCGCTTATTTCTAGTTGCCACGATGTAGTTTAGATGCCATGTGTTGCAGTGAGAATCGGATAACAAGCTATTATATTAACTTGCATCGTAGCTCTTTAAATTTTCACCACCGTCTTTGATTTATCCAAAGGAAAGGTTCAAAAACGAAAAAAACCTAAGATCTAAGGTTCGGAGGTTGGTTACGCCTAGGGAAGGTATTAGCATCCTAAACGTCCGTAGTACTCTACAGGAACCTCTTGTTAGTACTTATGTTATCTATTACTTGCTTGCTAAAGGCTAAAACCCTAGGGGTTAGTATCTAAGTATACTCGGCAAGATATCGCATCTTGTGCCTACGTATCCCGAGGGGAGCGGAATCAGAGTATCCGTAGTTCTGAGAAGAGGAACTTCTTGACGGGGTCAAGGTTCCAAGGGGAGGCAATGTCTATGGCAAGACATTACATAGAGTGCGGCGACTCTAAAGTTGTAGTTGGTTTAAGAGGGGTAGGATTGTAAACGTTCACGGCGTAACATTTACGTGGAGTACAGCGACTCCGATCCTAAGGCTAAGGTACTAATCGTCTACGGCGAGACGTGGAGTACGACGACTCCGAATCCTAAGGCCAAGGTTCTAAAAGTTAGTCATATGACATAGGAGTCAATATTAATAACCTTTCCTTTGGAATTAAGGGGACATTTAACTTAGATTAGTTTGTGCGCACTAGCAAAGTGGGCTAGTATTGTGTATAGTGACCAAAGGTCGATAGCGATGCTCGGAAGCGATCGACTTACAATGGGTGGAAAAGTGGCTCGACGTTGGATCGAGATTTTTAATGTTTTGAAAGGTTTGACAAAAAGCAAGCATACACATCAAGTAGAGGTAACATACAAAGGCACAAGCAATACATGATATCAATCACAAAATAGCACACAACATGCGATTCACTCTGGCGCGAGGGGTCTAAAAAGGAACGATTATTAGGAAAAGAGTTTATTTTACGGTTATTATTGTGAGAATTATGTTAGAGATCATTTTATTTTGAAAAAAGTTAAGGATTTCTTATTAATAAAAAAAGGATCTTAACTATTAAAAGAAAAAAGTTTAATTTTTATATTTATAGTTTATTAAAAGAGAAAAAAAGAGTTTTATTTTTAATTAGAAAAGATTTTTAATTTAAAGTTATAAAAGAGGTTTTTATTAATGATTTTTTTATAAAAAAAAAGACAAGTTTTTCACTAAAATAGTTATTAAAAAGAATATGTTAATCTAAAAGGATTAATTTAGATTAAAATCAGTTTGCCCTTTTCTTTTTAAAATTAGAAAAAAAAATTGATTAAGAAAAAGAAAAGAGAAAGGTTAAAAAAAGAAAAAAAGATAGATGCGGAGGGATCCTCACATGGCTCACACTCTCATGTTCATCTCTCTCGTTCTCTTACATTTTCCTCTCAACAATTAGGGTTTGAGAAACCCTAATCGCCGCTGCCAAAACTCGTTTCCTCCGATCAATTGAACAAACAAAACCCCTATCCCCACACAGCCCGATACCCCGATTTCACTATGATTGAGAGTATTACATATTACAAATTGACGATTCAAGCAGAAAGAAAAGAAAAGGGTGGTCGGCGATGACGATGAACAGATCCTCCTTCAGGGATGGCTCTTTCTCCTTACCTCCTTGCGTACTTTGCTTGATTTACATTGTTCTTTAGTTTCGCCTTTTTCTGGATTTCTGATGACGGATCTCATGCAGTTTTTTTTGTGGTATGTTGACGCGATTGCTGTGAGATGATGATGAACGCCTTTCTTTGAATCTCTGCCTTCGTTCTCTGTGGGTTGGAATTGATGGATGGTTGTTGTGTACGATCTATTGATTTTTTTTTTATGATTGTGGATTATGGTTTTATGCGTGATCTCTGATTTTCCTCCCTTTTCTGATGAGAATGCGTCCTCTTTATAGATGGCCAATGATGAATAACATTTTAATGTTGTGTGAAATCGTTTTAGAAAGTTTTAAATGTTGTTTGGAAATTATTTTGGAAGGTTTGAATCGTGTTCTGATACGATTTGATTTGGTTTCAATTTGGAAAGTTTTGCTGTACTGTCTGATATGATTGTGATATTGGGAGAAAATATGATGCCCTGTACTTGGTTTCATTTTGATTTGGTGCATCCTGTTTTACCCTTTGTCTGATACACTGCTTGAACGATTTGGGAAACTTGGGATTTTCCTCCCTGGCTAGGACACGTTCTTTACGATTTCTGCTTACTCCATTTTAGGAAAAAGGTTGCTGCTGGTGATATTTTGTGATATTGCCCTCAACTCTTAATAGAAAGTGATAAAAAAAACGGATTCTCCAAAACAATTCTGAGGCCAATTAGGAAACTTTTAAAATTGTCTGGACATGTTTCGATTGTGTCTCTTTGGGAGATAACTGCTTGATTGTGATGAATCTCTTTCCAATTAATGCCTTCATGATTCACACGTGAAATTGACTTGTGTTTTTTGCCTTTGCAGATAACATTATAACACTTCCTCTTTGGAGAATCAACTGCAGTTACCCTCTTCTTATATCTCGGGCCAATTCAAAAGCGGTATGGTGCCTTACTTGCAGGATTGTTATGAGTTTAGAAATCACATTAATAGTCATGAATGTATCGCAAAAGACTACTGCTACAGCTTGTGATTTTCATTTCTCTCTTGTTACTAATGACTGTCATGAGCAGGGGCTGTCGCGGTTGGCGTTCACGAGTGTGTCTCGCTTCCAAGACTTATGTGTTTCTCCTTTCAAGTCTCGTAATAATCTGAGGATTTTTAGAAAATAAGCCAGTTGAAGTTGTCGTCTTTCGCTCATTACCGGTAAGATCCCAAGCTTTGAATTCCACTTACCGTAGCAGGGATTAGAAGGTTTCTGGTATAGTCTGCTTTCAATTTCCCTTTTTCTATGTGAATTCAGCTTCAATTTGGTGTTATCTCAGAACTTCGACTTCGTCAAAATATGACGGTACCATGCATTTCTTCTGCAGGTGAACGTGGTTTATCAGTTCATAGCCATGTAAACAATTAATTACACCAAATTCTTACTTAAAGAGTACAAGGGCCAGCTGCTTTGATTGACGGGAAGGGAGATGCGTCTTGTTTGTTGTACCAAAGAAGTTCGGTGTAGCAGTCTTAGGCACGAGTAGAGTACTGTCAATGTTTTTCTTTTCCTTAAGACCCCTTTGATTTCTGTATGGTTGTAAATGGTGTATAAAACAAATCATTTTCCAAACGAAAACCATGTAAAGTTTCTGATTCATCGTGAGCATCTCTCATGAATAACTTGTAAATACTATTTTAGGAAAGTAAATGGCAGCAGTCTGGTTTATATTTAGCATCTTGCAACGAGTAAGTTATGACTATATGTTGAGACTTGTGTTGAATGGTCTTGGGAGAAAAACAAATGCCTTGCTCTTGATGAAGACTTGAACCTTATTCATTTAAAAACAATATAATTTGCACTCAAACTTTGTACGCTTTGGATTTCCAAAAGTGATTCAATAGGTTTTGCTTTAGGATTAGAACAAGCTCAGAGTTGTCTTGCGTTTTGTAAACTGAACTTGTTATATTCTAACGCCACTTCAGTAGTTTTGTAGAGGTGCTTTAAAAGATGAGGTGGCCATGACATATATAAATGATCTTATGTAAATGATTAATGAGACCATCTCTCACAGTAGTGATGTAAACAAAATGACAGCTAAAAGTAAAGTGAACTCGCTCTTTTCAGTGTACTTGCAAGATATCCCTAATGTTTCAAACCTGTCCATAAATTAGTCTATGAGATTCCACTTAAACCAAACATGATACTCGTATGCCCCTGAACAAAATTCTCACATGGCCCCAAAGAAGTGTGCAGGTCATATAAGCATATCAATAAATTCCCTTAACACCTATGATAATGCTTCACCACCATCATAATGAAAAGGTGTACTCAGCAAAATAGAAACTTAAACCGGGACCTGGCCTTATTCTTGTAGAGAACGAGATTGATTTGCAAGGTGGGTCCTAAGACTTCGCTTTGTAATGGTTTTAAAAATTAGTTAACTTATATACTACAACCTTGGATCTTGTGACCTTCCAAGCCTGTTTCAAACTTTTATCCAACTTACTGTTTCCACACCAATCATGTAATATCCCTGAATGTGTGATGTAACTTTAGAAGAGATGATAATATGCCCTGGTGAATCTTTGAACCTTACGCAGCAGTGCCTAACTTCACAAACGAAAGCAACAAAGTCTAAAAAACAGTTAGTTATGCACGAATGATTGACCTAAGATGTTATGCAGCCGAATCAAAGAATCTAAGGGAAAAATTTGGGGTACAACAGTTGCCCCTATTTAAATATCTTCACTGGATGACATGAACGATGAAGATCGTCATTAAGTCATGGTGAAAGATATTTAAATACAGATAACCGAAAATTTTGCCCTTAGATACAATGACATGCAATGTTATGGACAAAACCTATACCTAATGCTGACATGCCATGAATTCTAGCATGATGAAAATGATGGGATGATAAAATGCAAGATGCAAACGAAAACAAACACGGAGCAAAAGACGAAACACAGCGAGCAACAAACTCATTGGGAACGACCAGACACGCCGAGAGAAGAAACAACACTGGGGAACCCAGGGCGATGACCCGATAGGTTCAAGCGTGACCAGTTGTCGTCTAAGCAAAAGGTAGAATCCGTATGCCGGTAAGATCGTGTAAACGAAAAATGTTGGAGTTTTCAATAAGAAATAATATCCAATGCTTGGAAATTCCTTAAAATGAAGAGGTCAAAAGGGATCTTCAGGAACCATCAGGGAACAAAATTCTGGAAATTCCTTAAAATGAAGAGATCAAACGGGATCTTCAGGAACCATCAAAAAATATACAGGGTTATTAAACTCCTCTGTATGCCAACACAATTGGGCTTCATGGGGAAAACGCTCTGATAAGAGACTGTAAACAAAAATGATAAATGTTCTCCGGAGAGATTGTAAGCAACTTAAGTAAATGATAAGGGGTCTCCAGAGAGACTGTAGATGAATAAACGATAAATGATCTCTGGAAAGACTGTAGATAGCTGAAAAATAATAGATTATCTCCGGAAAGACTGTAAAGACAAACACATAAATGAAGGATAAGTGGTCACCGGAGAGACTGTAGATAACCTGAAATAAAAGGTGGACTCTGGAGAGATTGTGAATGACTAAAATAAAAGACAGATGGTCTCCGGAAAGACCGCAGATAGTAAAATAAATAGGTAGACTCCGGAGAGGCTGTAAACAACCGAGATAAATAAATAGGTGGTCTCCGGAGGGACTGTAGATAACTGAGATAAATAAATAGGTGGTCTCCGGAGAGACTGTAGATAACTTGAAAAAAGTAGTGGAATCCGGAGAGGTTACGATAAGTGAGAAGCGGGCTCCGGAGAGGCTACAGGTTAGGTAAGTGAGTAGCGGTAAAGCAAACTTCTTGTAAGACATTAGTGTAACAGCAATGCACGCTCAAAATAGGTTCGGAAACCAAAAAGTAAAGGTGGTATCCCCAGGGATCAAAAATTAATCTAGGATCAAACTAGAATGAAACGGTCAAACAAGACCCGCCATTGAGAAATGAACTCGAATGGTGATTTTATATTATCCAAGCATGGAGAAAGATAACTGAAATAACCATCATCCATAAGGGTTGAACTCTGTAGGGAAACATAGAATAGATAGCACTTTCTGCCTAAGGCCGACGACCTACTTGGAGAGATCAGACAAACCCAAAACTCGGTGTAAAGACAACCAAAAATAAAGCGACAAAAGACAAAAAGATGGCAAACACGCGCGGATGCGATGCATATGATGTCATGCCATGCTGACAAAATAGACAAAAAAGAAGACAGGAGGTGAAAGAAAACATCGAGGAAGCCCGTCCATCCTCTGCACGAGAGATACATCTGTCATGCTTGTCTAGAAATTCTAAAGGTAGAACAAATAGTTAAAGCTTTAAAAGTTCCCACTTCTCTGGGGAAATAGCAATCCACTTGGGGATATGAACATCCTGACTTCACTTAGGGGATCGTCAAGATGAATCTGATTCTGATTGAGTGAAATCCACTGGGAACGGATCAAACTCGTGTTCGTAGAGACTTCGATGGGGATAAAATAAATATCCTCTATAATTGAGATAATCTGAAATAAGAATGTAATAATAAACACCGCGAGGATAAAATAAATATTCAGTATAACTTGAAGTAATCTGAAGTGAGAATATAGTAGTAGATGCCATAGATGAGGCGTCACGGGGATAAAATAAATATCCGCTACTTTGTTGGGGAAGCTTAAACCCATATTGTAGTTGCAGATGTCAGAGTCTAGTCTTCAGTGGGGATAAAATAAATATCCACTGTCGAGGAAAATTGAAATCTAAGAAAACACTGCGGAGTGAAATAAACACTCACTTCATCGGGGAAGGTTGAGGTCAAGGAGATTCACTGGGGATCCTTAGGTCAACCGGATGCTAAAATTTTGTACTGATCTTGTCATAATTGCTTGAAATAATGATTCACTGGGGAATCGTCATGAGTTCCTGTAGAAACTTGATGGGGAATTATCATACCAATAGAAATTCTTTTGGAAAATATGTCTTCTAACTCTTGAGAGATTGGTAGAATCTCGACGTAACTAACCGAGATTGAAGGTATTCTGTATACTGTGTCTTCGATCTTGCCCCACTCAGAGTTCATCAATTTGCAACAAATGAGGAATAACTTGCCCCAGTTCAACATGATCTTCAGGCATTATGCTCCTGACTGATATTTTGAAATTACTATCTTCAACAGAGTTCCATGTCTCAGAGGTTAAACTTCTTTTAGCTGTTTGCGAGCTTCTATGATATCAAAGAATGTTAACATGTAGAAGATGTAAATCTTGAAATTTGCCAATGCAACACCATGTTTTTTTTAGGTTTTATTGAAAAAGCGTATCACAAACTTGTGACAGAATCACTAGTTAGGATATGACATTAGTTTTCCTTTTCTACAATGCCAATACGAATTTTGAGCGTAGCACCTAGGAGTCAGGAAACATTATCTCATCGAGTATGCTTTCAAAATAAACCCTGCTTCAATAAGGTCTTTTAAGGGTTTTATAGTGGTTTTAGATCATGGTTGAAGAGACAAAGGATATGTGGCTCAAATTTTATTTGGTACCCACCCCTTTTCGTGATATTTACTCCTTTTTGGAAATTACCCTGCCCCTAGTACAAATGAGGGTTCTTTGAAATTTTTTCTAGAGAAGAAAACTACTACTTCAAGGCCCAAGGGGTTAACGAAGGTTTATCTCCGGTGTTTGGGGAATTTGAAACAATGCCTTATATCCTCAGCAGAGTTTTGTTCAAAAGCATACGATAAGAGATGTTATGTTTTATTTCGTCATCCTCCTTCCAGTTCTCTGCCATAGTAAGAGAGTGGGTAGTATTGGAATTATGAAACAGAAAAATAACATTTTAAAATGAGTGAAGCGAATGGATTTCTTCAAAACAAATATTATGTTGCATTAAACATTCAAAATAACAAATTCTTACATGCAAACGTGCTTTAACAATCAAAGAAGTAATAATAAATGCAAGTAAACATCAAAATAATCTTGGGACTGGCACTTCATGTCCAATCAACGCAAAGGAGTTCCATTCACAGCTGGGCTTCCTCCACTGAAGGTCAGCATCTTCTTATCGATCATTTCTTGAACCTTCTCCTGAAAAGCCCTGCACTCTTCCGTCGAATGTCTCACTGCTCCATCATGAAAATCTCTGATGACATTTGAATTGTCCCTAGGAGGGAGAGATTTCGTGGGTTTAGCTTTTATAGGTGCCATTACCGAGTTTTGGGCGACATAATTCCACAATCGACTGTAGGTCATTGGGATTGTATCAAACTCTTTTGGAGCATGGCTCTGATATGTTACCTGACGAGATAGTGGTTGATAATTCAGCGCTGCCTGAGTGGCGGGAGCAATATCATCATGAATTTTCTTGCCACCTTCTGGTATGGTAGCATCATATCCATGAGGCACATGAGATGACTTATTCTTATTGAGGGTAATATCCATTGGTTCTGGTGAGCTGAGTATAGGTTCAATCACAGCAATCTCATCTTTCTTCAACCCATTACTTACCCATAGAATACCGTCGTTAATCATCTTCTGAACGTCCTTTTGAACCAAACTATATCCTCTGGTGCTGACATCATAATCTTTACAGTTTTTATGGTAAACCTTTACAAGACCGACTTCAAATAACTTCGAATGAAAGACCCGGAGAGGGGTTTTGATCTCTGACACATCAAGAATTAAACTCTCTTCATGCACTTCATCAATAGCGTTAACATTCCCGTGGGTAGGCAGGGGATTATTCTTAATATTTGGTTGAGAATCACCAAAAGACAGAATCTTCTTTTCTATTAACTCTCTTACAACATTCTTAAGAGCATAACAGCTTTCCAGATCATGGCCAGGTGCCCCTTTATGAAACAGGCAATGAACATTGGGATTATGATTAGGTGGAAGTGGATTGGGAGGTGGACCCAAAGCTCGGGTAGTTATCAAACCTTGTTGCACCAGGTAAGGGTATAACTCAGTATAGCTCATGGGAATAGGAGGAACTGGCGGTCTATATGGTCTTCTATTAGGAGCATTTGGACGAGGTACATGAGCCCTCTGTTGTTGAAAATTAGGAGCGTTGGACGCTCGTTGATAATTTGGCTGATTTTGCGTTGGCTGATAGACAGGAGACGGTTGATATACAGGAGGCGGTTGATTAACAATTGGCTGGTAAACCGGAGCTGGTTGAACTGTCTAATAGGCAGGTGTGACAGCAGCTACGTAGGGTTGTTGAGTAAACTGAATGGGGTAACCTTGTTGTTGATTAAAGTTTGGTTGGCGATTCCAGAGTTGACTTCTTCTTCTTCCGGTCATTACAGCATTAGTCTCACCTTCTTTCTTTTTGTGAGGACTACTGAAAGATTTCTTACTCTGATCCTTATTAACACTTGGACTACTAGCTGGACTTGACATCTTTCCACTTTTCAGACCAGCTTCAACTTTTACACCCACAGCAACGATATCAGAAAAATTTGCAATTATACTTCTGACCATCCTTTCATAGAATTATGGACGAACTGTATCAACAAACCAGTCAGCTAATTCTTTCTCAGACAAGGGAGGTTCAACCTGTGAAGCAATTTCTCTCCACCTCTGAGCGTATTCCTTGAACGACTCAGTGCTTTTCTGTGACATACTCAGACGTTGTCTATGATCAAAAGCTAAATCCATGTTGTACTTGTAGTGCTTGACAAAGGCATCAGTCACATCCTGGAAACTCTTCACATGAGAGTGATCTAAACTCAAATACCACTTTGACAACACACCCTTCAGACTATCTTGGAAACAATGAATCATCAGCTTGTCATTGTCAACATGGGCTTCCATCTTCCGATAGTACATAATCAGATGGCTCTTAGGACAAGTGGTTCCATCATACAGCTCAAACTTTGGAGTCTTGAATTTCGGAGGAATGACCAAACCAGATACCAGACATGCTTCTCTAGCAACAGTTCCAAATATTTGATCACCTTCTACTGCTCTCAATCTCTTATCAATGGTGTCTACATTCTCCTTAAGCTTCTCATGGCGTCCATCCCCATCTTCCGACATGTCAGGGACATCATAAACTGGTTGGTTTTCACTGAAATATGGTTGTATATGAGTATGCACAGCAAATGCAGTGAATGTAGGGATTACTTGAGGAGCTTCAGTGATTAACGGAATAGCTTGTTGTACTTGTTGGACAATAGGAATTACGGCAGGTGTAGGTACGAAACCAGGTGGCAAACCATATGGAGGCAAACTTGCAGTAGTAATAGCAGGTTCAGGATCCACAACAGTGTTGGTAATTCAGAAACAATAGTGGTTTGGGTATCCATCTTTACGCGTATGACATTCAACACTTCCATGATCTGTCCTACATCTCCTCGTAGGTCCTCTAACTTGTTGCTGACGCGATTAAGCTCTTGGTTGTGTTCTGTCATTCTTCTTCGAGCTTGAGCTCTAGTATTGTACCGATGCAGAGGATTCAGGGTGACGAAACTGAAGATGAAACAACGGAAATAAGCAACAGGAAAGAAAAATGCACATGCATATGATATGAAATGCGAATGCAAGAACGATGCAACTATCAAGGAACTTAAAATCGTATTGCATTCATTGTAGATATTCAAAATGAAACATTTTATTAAAATTCAAGAGCAGGTACACCTCCAGAGTTTTATTACATAAAGAAACATAACACAAAAGGAACTAGGAGTCTAAAATGCTGGATGATGCCCCTTGTCTTCCATGAAGTTCTTCCATCAGTCTGTCAATATGGTGTTGCATCCTTGATTTGTCCAGTGTAAGCTTCTCTATTTCAGCCTTCAACTTCGAAACTTCATCTGATTTGACCACAGGAGGTTTGGGACGAGGATAATGCATTCTCAGCATGAGAGCCTTTTCACGTGCCCAGGCTAAAAACTCTTCAGTAACTGAGCAATCAGGATATATTGTTGCCGTCATTCCTTGTCGATTAATGGGATGCCAAGCAAACACAATTCCGATTTTCAAATTTAGGTTCTCTCCTTGATAGAGAAAAAGTCTTGTCAGGCTTTCCGGACCGGGTACATCTTTCATTGGGTGCCCCAGTTGACGACGGGCGAGCACGAGGTTGTAACTAGTACATCCCTTTGTACTAAGAAGAGGTACATTGGGACAGTCTCTGCAACTATGAATCATAGGGATTCCTCCATACATTGGGTCATGCCAAACAATATCTGAATGAGTAAGAGCCATGAGCTTCACAGGCCATTCCGAACCATCCTTCACATTCTAGAAATCAGTAGACCTCGGTAGGTGCGAAATAAACCACCTATAGAGGATAGCGGTGCAACAGATAATCCGACCTTCTCCCTTCAAAGCCTTCGAGTGGATAGAGTGGTAAGCATCAGCTAACAATGTAGGAACTAGATTTTTTAGCATAAAAATCCTTATGGCATGGACGCCAAAAAAATCTTCAACATTGGGAAATAAAAACAAACCATAGGCCAGCAGTGCGAAGATGTGCTCGAACGCTCCAGTGTTCCCTACACTAGCAAAATGTCGAGCTTTCTCGAACAAGAATTGAGCAGGCAAACCGTCGATTCCTCCTCTGAACATCATATGAGTCCGGATTTCCAGAAGCTTTATGCGGTACGGCCTTGCAATTTCTTCCTGACTGGGTCTTCCTTCTCCACCGGAGAACGGAGGTGAATCTTTGACCGGGATCCCTAACAGAGCAGAGTATTCTTCCAACGTGGGCATCAACTGGAAATCTTGGAAGATGAAACAGTGGTAAATCATGTCGTACAGTTGAACCAACGTCTCCAACATACCAGTAGCTACTCGGACCTGCAACAGCAGGAGAATCCTTCCATACTTCGCGGTGAACACCTCGGGATCTTTGATCTGACTTCCTAGTTCCCTTAGTTGCTCAACATCCAAAACCTTGAAGGTGTACGCCAAAACTCCCTTATTTCCGTAATCCATCGCACGATGCTTGCAAAACAAATTTCGAGTTCCTTGATAGAGAGAAAAATGAAAATGCAAATGCTATGCAACAAAATTCATGGAACTCGGCTATTTATAATCATTGAGGAATATCAACGGGCTCTCTTATTAATCATGAAAAAGCAGTCACAATCAATTAGTACCGGAATACTAAAATTGATTTAATACAAAATTAAAACGCGTCTGTACGCCTTACAACAGTCATAATGTAAAGCTAAATAAAAGCTAATAATGATGGATCTAAGGAGACTCTTCCAACGATCTTGTTTGAGTCCTTGACTTCCTTCTTCCATCTGAGCTTCTCCTTGAATGAACTTGTCGATGAAGTGTTGACTGATGACTTAGAATGGGATAAGACGTCTTTGAGTTTTCCATTTATTGCAAAAAAAAAATAGCTTTTTTCTAATAAACCTTGTTTCGTGGTCGTCTTAGCTTAAATATTAACCGAAGTTGAAAATGGATCTCATATTGAATTAGTAACCCGGTCAGCTGAGAATAATCTTCAAGAACTGGCACCAGCTAGTAATCAGGAATAGTGATAGGTTGTAGTAGAATGGAGATGATAACTTCCACATCTGATCTTGAACCTTTCTTTATATATCAACACGGTCTCCAATCTCCTAAGATCGTCCAGATTATGACTCTTGTAAGTTTACTTCAACATTTTC
Organism: Lathyrus tuberosus; assembly: GCA_022829125.1. Lineage (NCBI taxonomy): Eukaryota > Viridiplantae > Streptophyta > Magnoliopsida > Fabales > Fabaceae > Lathyrus > Lathyrus tuberosus. Next base: position 1,052,292 of record JALAZF010000031.1, on the reverse strand, counting down.
TTTTTTTTTCGGAGTCTATGGTATCCCTACGATGTTTACAAATAAAGCTAAGTTCCATGAATCTTTATGAGATGATGCTTATGAATGCATGAATGCAACAACCATAGGTAAGCACATATTCACATAGGCACAAAGGTACAAGCAAACAAACAGAGCCCTAGGTTGAGAGGTCACGAGCGTGAAGCCAAGGTCTAACCATCCCAATAGGTGTGTACTATGGTTTTAAATGTACCCGCCGAATGGGTTCTAAATAGTTCCCAGAGTCTACGACCCGTCTTTCGGATATTATGGATTTCCCAATTACTTGGTAATCAATAATATTCTCAAGAGAGTCTCGTCTGAGTGTAGTATCGCGTATCAACTATTTCAGGATTACTCCTTCATAGTCATCGCATTATATCCTAAAAGGCCAAGTTGGGTTAAAGGTAACTACGGTCCTCAATATCCCCGGCTCCTAGGTCGAAAGTAGTAATGTATTCACGATAGCTCGTTCAACAAATACCGCCTTCGAGAGGGCCTCAACTGAGTGTGGAATCTCAAGTTGACTTCTTTGGGATTACTCCCTCGAAATCTCCTTGACTATATCCACGATCCTATCTTATGTATGCTCTCAAGTCCGGGTTAGGACTTATCTCACCACTCAAGTGTAACAACCCTGCATACAGAAAATCCAAGCAAGCAGATATACAAATATAAAGCAAGTAAACACATAGATAACATAAGTAGAGACAAGTTAGGGGGACCCTCGAATGAATCCCCAGTGAAGTCGCCATTTCTGTTGCTGTGAGAATCGGATAATAAGCTATTATATTAACTTGCATCGCAGTTTTTTAAATTTTCACCACCGTCTTTGATTTATCCAAAGGAAAGGTTCAAAAGCGAAAAAAACCTAAGATCTAAGGTTCGGAGGTTGGTTACACCTAGGGAAGATATTAGCATCCTAAACGTTAGTAGTACTCTACAGGAACCTCTTGTTAGTACTTATGTTATCTATTACTCGCTTGCTAAGGGTGCTATGCTAAAGGCTGAAACCCTAGGGGTTAGTATCTAAGTATACTCAGCAAGATATCGCATCTTGTGCCTATGTATCCCGAGGGGAACAGAATCAGAGTATTCGTAGTTCTGAGAAGAGGAACTTCTTGACGGGGGCAAGGTTCCAAGGGGAGGCAATGTCTATGGCAAGACATTACATAGAGTGCGACGACTCTAAAGTTGTAGTTGGTTTAAGAGGGGTAGGATTGTAAACGTTCACGGCGTAACATTTACGTGGAGTACATCGACTCCGATCCTAAGGCTAAGGTACTAATCGTCTACGGCGAGACGTGGAGTACGACGACTCTGAATCCTAAGGCCAAGGTTCTAAAAGTTAGTCCTATGACATAAGAGTCAATATTAATAACCTTTCCTTTGGAATTAAGGGGATATCTAACTTAGATTAGTTTGTGCGCACTAGCAAAGTGGGCTAGTATTGTGTATAGTGACCAAAGGTCGATAGCGATGCTCGGAAGTGATCGACTTACAATGGGTGGAAAAGTGGCTTGACGTTGGATCGAGATTTTAATTTTTTGAAAGGTTTGACAAAAAGCAAGCATACACATCAAGTAGAGGTAACATACAAAGGCACAAGCAATACATGATATCAATCACAAAATAGAACACAACATGTGATTCACTCCGGCACGAGGGGTCTAAAAAGGAACGATTATTAGGAAAAGAGTTTATTTTAAGGTTATTATTGTGAGAATTATGTTAGAGATCATTTTATTTTGAAAAAAGTTAAGGATTTCTTATTAATAAAAAAAGGATCTTAACTATTAAAAGAAAAAAGTTTAATTTTTATATTTATAGTTTATTAAAAGAAAAAAAATAGTTTTATTTTTAATTAGAAAAGATTTTTAATTTAAAGTTATAAAAGAGGTTTTTATTAAAGATTTTTTTATAAAAAAAAAGAAAAGTTTTTCATTAAAATAGTTATTAAAAAGAATATGTTAATCTAAAAGGATTAATTTAGATTAAAATCAATTTGCCCTTTTATTTTTAAAATTAGAAAAAAAAAATTGATTAAGAAAAAGAAAAAAGAAAGGTTAAAAAAAGAAAAAAAGAAAAAAAGATAGAAGCAGAGGGATCCTCACACGGCTCACACTCTCATGTTCTTCTCTCTCGTTCTCTTACATTTTCCTTTCAACAATTAGGGTTTGAGAAACCCCAATCGCCGCCGCCAAAACTCGTCTCCTCCGATCGATTAAACAAACAAAACCCCTATCCCCACACAGCCCGATACCCTGATTTCACTATGATTGAGAGTATTACATATTACAAATTGATGATTCAAGCAGAAAGAAAAAAAGGGTGGTCGGCGATGATGATGATGAACGGATCCTCCTTCAGCGATGGCTCTTTCTCTTTACCTCCTTGCGTACTTTGCTTGCTTTACATTGTTCTTTAGTTTCGCCTTTTTCAGGATTTCTGATGACGGATCTCATGCAGTTTTTTTTTGTGTGGTATGTTGACGCGATTGCTGTGAGATGATGATGAACGCCTTTCTTTGAATCTCTGCATTCGTTCTCTGTGGGTTGGATTTGATGGATGGTTGTTGTGTTCGATCTATTGATTTTTTTTGTGATCGTGGATTATGGTTTTATGCGTGATCTCTGATTTTCCTCCCTTTTCTGATAAGAATGCGTCCTCTTTATAGATGGCCAATGATGAATAACATTTTAATGTTGTGTGAAATTGTTTTGGAAAGTTTTAAATGTTGTTTGGAAATTGTTTTGGAAGGTTTGAATCGTGTTCTGATACTATTTGATTTGGTTTCAATTTGGAAAGTTTTGTTGTACTGTCTGATATGATTGTGATCTTGGGAGAAAATATGCTGCCCTGTACTTGGTTTCGTTTTGATTTGGTGCATCCTGTTTTACGCTTTTTCTGATACACTGCTTGAACGATTTGGGAAACTTGGGATTTTCCTCGCTGGCTAGGACACGTTCTTTACGATTTCTGCTTACTCCATTTTAGGAAAAAGGTTGCTGCTGGTGATATTTTGTGATATTGCCCTCAACTCTTAATAGAAAGTGATAAAAAAAACCGATTCTCCAAAACAACTCTAAGGCCAATTAGGAAACTTTTAAAATTGTCTGGACATGTTTCGATTGTCTCTTTGGGAGATAACTGCTTGATTGTGATGAATCTCTTTCCAATTAATGCCTTCATGATTCACACGTGAAATTGACTTGTGTTTTTTGCCTTTGCAGATAACATTACAACACTTCCTCTTTGGAGAATCAACTACAGTTACCGTCTTCTTGTATCTCGGGCCAATTCAAAAGCGGTATGGTGTCTTACTTGCGAGATTGTTATGAGTTTAGAAATCACATTAATAGTCATGAATGTATCGCAAAAGACTACTGCTACAACTTGTGATTTTCATTTCTCTCTTGTTACTAATGACTGTCATGAGCAGGGGCTGCCGCGGTTGGCTTTCACGGGTGTGTCTCGCTTCCAAGACTTATGTGTTTCTCCTTTCAAGTCTTGTAACAATCTGAGGATTTTTAGAAAAGAAGTCAGTTGAAGTTGTCGTCTTTCGCTCATTACCGGTAAGATCCCAAGCTTTGAATTCCACTTGCCGTAGCAGGGATTAGAAGGTTTTTGGTACAGCCTGCTTTCAATTTCCCTTTTTCTATGTGAATTCAGCTTCAATTTGGTGTTATCTCAGAACTTCGACTTCGTCAAAATATGACGGTACCATGCATTTCTTCTGCAGGTGAACGTGGTTTATCAGTTCATAGCCGTGTAAACAACTAATTACACCAAATTCTTAGTTAAAGAGTACAAGGGCCAGTTGCTTTGATTGACGGGAAGGGAGATGCGCCTTGTTCGCTGTACCAAAGAAGTTAGGTGTAGCAGTCTTAGGCACAAGTAGAGTACTGTCAATGTTTTTCTTTTCCTTAAGACCCCCTTGATTTTTGTATGGTTGTAAATCTATACTAATATAAAGGCAAAACATAGATTTGGTGTAGCTTTTTTTCTACCCATTTTATCTTTATTTTAAAATTTGTAACTTCCACGATAACTTCCATTGAACTATAACTATCATCTTTCACATAACTTACTAACTTCCATTTAAATATTTAAATTAATATTAAATAAAAAATTGTTTTTTATATTTTTACGCGTGTACATTAGAAAAGCGGACAGACGGACACGCGAGTGCCCGTCTGAACGCTAGTGGTGTATAAAACAAATCATTTTCCAAACGAAAACCATGTAAAGTTTCTGATTCAACGTGAACATCTCTTATGAATAACTTGTAAATACTATTTTAGGAAAGTAAATGGTAGCAGTCTGGTTTATATTTAGCATCTTGCAACGAATAAGTTATGACTATATGTTGAGTCTTGTGTTGAATGGTCTTGGGAGAAAAACAAATGCCTTGCTCTTGATGAATACTTAAACCTTATTCATTTAAAAACAATATAATTTGCACTCAAACTTTGTACGCTTTGGATTTCCAAAAGTGATTCAATAGGTTTTGCTTTAGGATTAGAACAAGCTCAGAGTTATCTTGTGTCTTGTAAGATGAACTTGTTATATTCTAACGCCACTTCAATAGTTTTGTAGAGGTGCTTTAAAAGATGAGGTGGCCATGACATATATAAATGATCTTATGCAAATGATTAATGAGACCATCTCTCACAGTAGTGATGTAAACAAAATGACAGCTGAAAGTAAAGTGAACGCGCTCTTTTCAGTGTACTTGCAAGATATCTATAATGTTTCAAACCTGTCCATAAATTAGTCTATGAGAAGCGTATTCCACTTAAACCAAACATGATACTCTTATGCCCCTGAACAAAATTCTCACGTGGCCCCAAAGAAGTGTGCAGGTCATATAAGCATATCAATAAGTTCCCTTAACACCTATGACAATGCTTCACCACCATCATAATGAAAAGGTGTACTCAGCAAAATAGAAACTTAAACCGGGACCTGGATTTATTCTTGTAGAGAACGAGATTGATTTGCATAAGACTTCGCTTTGTAATGGTTTGAAAAATTAGTTAACTTATATACTGCAACCTTGGATCTTGTGACCTTCTAAGCCTGTTTCGAACTTTTATCCAACTTATTGTTTCCAACACCAATCATGCAATATCCCTGAATGTGTGATGTAACTTTAAAGGAGATGATAATAGGCCTTGGTGAATCTTTGAACCTTACGTAGCAGTACATAACTTCACAAACGAAAGCAACAAACAAAGTCTAAAAACAGTTAGTTATGCACGAATGATTGACCTAAGATGTTATGCAGTCGAATCAAAGAATCTAAGGGAAAAATTTGGGGTACAACACGATGGAGCCAAACCCCTAAGACTTGGACTCCACCCTCTTCCTTTGCGCCACGTAATTTCTGCTTCAAGTCTTATGGTTCGCTTTTATTTTTGCTCCGATTCATAATCTGTGGTAGGAATTAGGGAAAATGTTGAGGGATTGTAAAAGGAGGAATTGGTACGAATATTTTGAGTTAGCTTTGGTTGTGATCTGACCTCCGCCGTCGTCGGTGGCGATTTTCGGCGCGATAGAATCTTTTGAACTCAGGTGAAGTGGTGCAAAGCATGGACGGTTATGTTTGAGTGAACGTGTGATATCAATCTAAACTTTTCTCCCCCTCTCTTGGATTGAATATGTTATCTCATACCCCTACATTTAATTTCATACCCCTACAATTTAAAAAATTGGACAAATATACTCCTATATAAATTTCCAACAATTCAAAATTTTCACTTTTTCTTCATTTTCTTTCGGCTAGAGCGTGAAAAATCAATGTAGTTTATTTGACTTCTAGAGAACCCAAACACAAGTTATTCGGTTCACATATTTCACTTCAGAGAACTCAATAGTAAGTTTTCTGGTTTATTGTTTTTTAAGTTTACTCTCCGGATAACTTGTGGTGAAGTTATCCGGTTGGTATTTATTTCATTCTGGATAACTTGTGGTGTAGTTATCCGGTTGATATTTATTTCATTCCGGATAACTTGTGGTGTAGTTATCCAGTTCTTTTATCTTCTTCACCGGATAACTTATCCTTATGTTATCTGGTTCTGTTGATTTTTTAATTGGAAAACTTGTCTTGAAGTTTTTCGGTTTGATGGATTCTTATTTTTTTAGTGGCTCGCATTCGAGGACGAGATGGATTCATTTATCGACGATACGATGAGGGATGACCAACTCGACAACCGTCGAATCGTGAGGAAGATCAGAGAGCAGCATCAGTGTCTATTCTGCTGCATCCACCATTTCCTGGAGGACCATCAGATACGTTTCTTTTAGTGAGGTATTAGAGCCACGTTGCTCGAGATTTGTGGGATGGACAAGTAAGTTTGTCTATGACATTTTAGCTTGAATCAAATTTAATGTTAATTATTTATATATTATAACATATATTATGATTTATTTTCAGGAAAGAGTTTCGAAGAAAGGGTTGAAGGTTGTTGCACATGGCAGCAAGTTGATTGGATGGGTTCCACATATTCTCCCACCAATGATTGAGTGATGGTTATCTGATTTTGGTATATCCTTTCTACAGAGAACCAGTTTATCGAGGATAGATCAGAACTTAGTATCTGCATTTGTGGAGAGATGACATCCAGAAACATCATCATTTCATATGCTATTTGACGAGATGACTATTACTTTGGACGATGTTTCTTGTCTACTTCATATACCTTGTATAGGCGAGTTGTGTAACCCTACAGAAGGGTTCATTAATTCAGATGTCATTACTCAGGCTATTGATCTTCTGGGTGTTTCGTTGGAGGACGCTGCTGAAGAGTTTCGTGGTTGCAGAGGTCCTTATTATAGCTTGGATTGGTTGAAGCAACTATTTATCCGTCAGCAAGCTCCAAATATATTTGACTGTGCAGCTAGAGCCTACATGTTGTTGTTAGTTGGCTGCACGATTTTTGCTGATAAGACCTTTAAACTCGTAGAGGCAAAGTATTTATCACTATTTCGGGACTTGTCTAGATGTGGTAGATACTGTTGAGGGAAGATGCACTTGTCACACTTTATAGATATCTAGGAGATGCTTCCTTTTACAGTTACAGGCAGCTCGGGGAATATGCCTCTTTGCTACAGGTACAAATGATTTATTTTAATTTCATTTAGACGTATAATAGCTTATTTATAATAATTTTAATTGATAATATTCATTTTGTGTAACAGTGTTGGATTCATGAGTATTTTCCTACTATTGGCAAGAGAGGATTTTCTAATATTGTAGGTATCGGTAGTCCATTTCCTAGGGTGATGAGGTGGATGTTAAAGCAAGGCACGCAAAAGGTTGATGAGCTCAGGCCTATATTGGATGGATTGACACATGCTGATGTCATTTGGCAACCTTTTGAGGATCACAGACAACATCAGCCATTTGATGATATATGCTTCTACAGGGGTGGCCTAAAATTTTTATGGAACGGTTGTTATATATTTATCTGACATATATTTGCATCAGTTTGGATACAGGCAGTATATACCACCTCCGCCTCCTGATGTTGATACATTTGATGTGGATATTGAGTGGGTTACATATCATGTGAGCGTGATGGAAATGATCCTTCCAACCGAGTTTGCAGATACTACATATGATGTGGTGCCCGATTACTTGGATTGGCATTACAGGGTGTTACATCCTCGTTTGGTACCACCACCTCGGGGGGAGGTCAGACAGGTCCCGGTTGGTGAGGTCAGACAGGCTCCGGTTCTTGTCTATGATATAGGACCATCAGATCCTAGGTTGTTACATATTTCACATGAGCTTAGTCGCTTATATACACCGTCACGAAGCAGAATAGGATGATGATGATTTTGCTGAGGTCTTTCGAGCACTTCGTATAGCTCAGGGTGAACCGGTACCTCAGGGTGGACCGATACGTTATCTTAGTGATGATGATTGATGTATTATTTATTATTCAGACTTATGTAGTATTTCTTAGATGTATGTCGTATTCTTCAAAGTTATATAATATTATTCAAACTTATATAATATTCTTTATGTAGTATAATTCCAAACACACCACGAATTAAATATAACACGAATCAAATGTCAAAACAAACCAAAATATAAAAATCACGTTCCAACTATAATCTAACGTATTTTGACACTACAGGTGTAAGTTGCTGCCAGTGTTGTAACCGTCCAGCAAATCCTGTCATCCAAGAAGTTGCATCTGATGTGTGATACTTCTTCCAATCCAATGTGACTAGTGGCAAGGGAAATCCTTCGTTCATGTTTACCTATTAAGAAAAATTATTAAGTAAGACATAAACGAAAGATGATTAATTAACATAACAAACATGAATGTTTACCTGGACCCAATGATTTTGGCTTACAAAACCAATGCAGTAAATTGACACATTAGGTGAATGTGAAGTTGTCATAGGAAAGAAAGTCAAACTAGGATAACCCAAAGAAACTAGAATGACATTATACCAATTTGCTATCACATAACCCATATCTGATAATGTCATATCTTATTATCGACTCTCTCATATCATTCACAACATACTCCTTGCACTTCGCTTTCACATTCTTGTTGATGTGAAATCAACAAATCATATTAATTATCGTTGGAAATACTGTTTCAATTGCTTTCATCAAAGCAAGATCTCTATCCATTAAAATCACTTGTGACCATAACCCTTGCTTAGTGAACAACTGTTTCAACTTATCCAATACCCAACACAAATTCTCTATTTGCTCAGATTCCATATAGGCAAATGCAACAGCAAATGTTAACTCAGTTGATGTCATACCAACTACTTCAAATAAAGGTTGCATGTACTTATTTGTTTTATAAGTATTCTCCTTAATCAACACATTAGGAAACATATTCAACAACTCCACTGATCCTGGATGGGCCCAGAAGATATCTCTCACAACTTCTGACTCATCTTTTTCCCTACTCCAATAAACATAATCAGATTCCTCTATCAGCTTAAACAACTGCTGCATTTCCGTTCTAAGACCCCTGATGTCTTTCTGAATCTTAGTCTTATATTTATATATTTGGGTGATTCGAGTCATTCTCCGGATCCCGTTCTTGTAATGACAATAATATGTGTCTCGGTGGAACATGACGTTTTGTCAAATCAACAATATGTTGTTGTTAATCAGCATTAAGTCAACTTATAAATGCATGACCTTCAAATCTATCTGGTAAATCATGGTTGTGAAGTCCACATTTTACGTCAATATTCCAACTGGAACCATCTTTTGAAGGTGTTGACCTAATTTTGAATGGACAAACACATTTCTTGGTAGCACTTTGTGTTTCACTATCTCCTTCTTTATATTTTCCACCTCTATAACAACCAAATATAACTTCGTCACTTCTTCCTTTCTGGCCAGTTTTGGTGTCCGAACGGGTTATTATAACAGTAACTATTTTCTTGATTCCAACCTCCCTAATCCACCTAGTCGTCTCATCTCGCGTGGCAAATTTTTCTGTAGTCAAGAATATCTAAGTCGTGTCCACACATGTCTGGTTTTTATCGCATATCATCAAAGGAATGTCCATGCCTAACATAAATATGACAAACATTAATTAAAAAATAATAATAATAAAAGAAATGCGTTTCGGAAGTCTTGGGGTAAAGTTATCCGGTTATGAAAAAACAAAACCAGAACACTTTAACACATGTTATCCGGAATATGTAAAATCACAAACCGGAGAACATATGTCAATGTTTTCCGGTTGGTATTCTTTGAACTAGATAACGCACATACAAGTTATCCAGTTTGTTAAATTACACAACCAGATTTCTTCTACTTGTGTTTTCCGGTTTGAAAATAATACATTCCAGATTTCTTTACCTAATGTTATCCGGTTAGCGTCGTATACGTCCAAAAAAGCACTTTTTGACCCATTTGACTACACATTAAAAAGTAAAAAAAAATTAAAAAGGGTAAATTTGGAATATTTGAAAAAATGTAGGGGTATGAGGATCCGTCTGGGGGTATGAGGTAAAATTTTCCTCTTGGAGTGGTTTTAGGCTGGAGGCCATATTTATCTCAAGTAGCTGTTAATTACACCTTGCCTCAATGCCATACCCCCTCCTCTATTGGCTGATGCATTTGGAATTAACCAGCCCACTGAATTGCATGCATACCCCACTAGCTATGCCACACCCCTCCTGCACAAGGTACATAACATTGTGGGTCAACTGATTTGGGCCCAACCTTTATTGTTGTACACACACCCACTAGCAATACACCCCTTCCTCCTTTCAGTTTCCTTTTTTTTTTTAATTTTGTTTTAATATTTTTTTTAGATAATTCCTTTAATTCATTTTAGCTCTTTTCAAATACTATTTTTTCTTCTCATATCTTTATTTTTGTATGAAAAACGCTTGAGAAATGTTAACACATAGACTTTTTTTTGTTTTAATGTTTTTACCATTTAATCTACACTTTGAAAAATAATAAAAATAGAATTCACATTAACTAGAATTAATATTTATCTTTTAGAACTAATTTTCAATTTAAAGATTTAGAGAATAATAAACATGTTATGTTCATTTTAATTTTAGATCAATTGGTAGGAATTAAGCATAATACCACTTTGATTTCCTTAGGTTTTAAGATTTAAAAATCCCTGTGATTTCTCATAATCTGATCATACCCCTGACTGATTGATTGATCAAAGTTGTCTTTAATCAACTAGTCCTTTAACATCTGCTTTATTCCCCTATCTAATCAAGCGATCAAAAGCATCTTGATCACTTGATTGGATTAGTTCTCTGTACTTACACTACACTGGATTCCAAGTTAAACACAATCTCAAGACATCATGCAAACCTTGGGGACTCTATACTTCAAGACTGGACCACTGCTTCACTGTTCAAACACAACGAAAATATTCTTCTTCAACACTTGGCAGTCATGATGCGAATTGTGCGCCACGAGCCTTAAGTAACGGAGAAGGATGAGAGGGATTATTCTTGTCCTTGTTTTGAGTATCTTTGAGTACGAGGAGTAAGCCCCAGTTATTCAAAGTATTCTCCTTTGTTCCTAGACTTTAGTGGAATTCAAATTGAATAACTGTCAAGTCTTCTTCCCCCATATTCAATACCTTAACACGCCAACACTTCAATAATCAACATCAACAATACTCTTCTCTTTAGACCAAACACAATATTCTTTGGCATCCATACATTCTTTGGATTAATCACCTCATGGTTAAAACCCATCTCTGAACCATATATTTTTCTTATTGGCCACATCATTTATTGGTTAACTCCATACTCCTTTTTCTCTTTGGCCACACCATTTATTGGTTACCGCCACAATCTTTTGCTTATTGACCACATATTTATTGGTTACCGCCATACTCCTCTTTCTCTCTGTCTACACCATTTATTGGTTACTGCCACAATCTTTTTCTCTGTGGCCACACCATTTATTGGTTACTGCCACAATATTTTTTTCTCTTTGGCCACACCATTTATTGGTTATCGCCAAACTCTTTGGTTCAGAGACACCTACCCAATGGATTCAAACAACACAATCCTTGTTCAAATAATACTTTCACCACACCTCAACAACACTTTCCTGACCAACTCAAACTTCTTTTTAATTCAATTCAAGCAAGTTCTCTATTCTTTTTTCTATTCAATCAACTTTTTCTTTTTCTCACACAAACCTTTTTCTTAACAATACTTTTCTTTTCATAAAAGAACTGTTATAATTTGTTCATTAGCAGTCATACTAAAAGCTCGAAGCATCTGAACGAGGATCAAGTTAGTTGACATCAACACACTTCTAGGATATAATTATAACTTTTCCTAAAAAATAACCAACACATCCGTATTTTCTACCATGAACTACAGAGCTCTAATTTCCCCATTTCACTATGACGATACGTAGGCACGAGGTACCCAATCCTTAGAGAGAACATTAATTTAAAACCTTTTTCCCCTTTTGCAAGTAACCTTTATACAGTAACACCCATCCATGCAAAGAATAATCAAAACGGTTTCCGTCGAGTACGACGAATGTAAGGGATGCTAATATCTTCCCCTCGCATAACCGATTCCCTTACCTATTTCTCTTTCCCTTATGTTTTATCGATATGTTCCTTTTCCTTTTGAAATAAATAAAGTTCGGTGGTGACTCAGTTGTATCATCAGGCGTGCGATGCGCTCAGATATTTTTTCGCGTCGCGATAGTTGGGTGTGAATATGGAAGTAGAAAAACAGTCTAGAGGGGGAGAAGAGGTAAATATACTTTTGTTAAAAATGAACTGCTTTTAAAAATTTATTAGAGAGTTTTATCAAAAGATGCACGTGGAAGGTTTGATGCGAAAATATGAAAATTATACTTTTTGAAATTTGATCACGTTAACACTAAATCGATTCACAAACACCAAAGATGAATTATGATGATACACAAAGTATTCAATTGATTCGGTTGTATAATCCATGAGGTGTGTTTATACAACGATTCAATATAGTGAATTCTAACCCTAATTATTTCTTTGAATTTAATCACCAATTCAGTAATAAGGTATCTAATTCTAACAAAACCTACGCTTACGTGATAAATTGCTACCAATTGAATAAATGATAAACTACGCTAGAATTGAAATACCTAAGCATACAAATACTACCAAAATTAAATAGTAAGAGAGAGAGAGAGAGAGAGAGAGAGAGAGAGAGAGAGAGAGAAGAGAGAGAGAGAGAGAGAGATGACACCGAGATTTATAGTGCTTCAGCGTTCGTCCTCGCTTTGCATACATGCATTCTTCAATAGTTTCCCATTGGAACCCGCATTATTCCTTTTTATTTGACAAATATTTGCAAGAGTTCATACAATCACCAATCCACAATAGTGCTAAGAATAATAAAATATTAAATCTCCTATTTGGATGTTGACTTGTATACATCGTAATTCCAAAGTCTTCTGCATAATCTTTACTCAATTAACGCTTATTGAATCTTCCGATATCACCAATCTGTTCCAATCCTTCTTGTGTAGCAACCAACCCCTTGATCCTACCGATTCCCTAGGCGATGAATTTTCCAAAGATTTGATAAGAACTACGCCTTATCTGTAGCCTTCCACACATTTACTACTAAGGCAACCTGGAGAGAAAAATCTACTTCTTTTTAATGGAATTTGTCAGCATCATTGACAATCACCTCAATCATGCAAACGATCTGAAAATCTCAACCAAATCTTCAAGTACGATTAGTTTCAAGAACGTCTTTCCTTCAATCAATTACAAACATCTCATTATCAAGATCTGAATCACATTGAAGTTGAAGATGTAAGAATTTCATTACAAGAACTTGGACTTTCAAAAATATAGGGTATTGATTTTTCTCACATAATCACATAAAAATGCACATGAATTTGTTGATTTGTTATTTGAGAGATGATGATAAAAAGATTTTATACGTGCTTGAGATTAAGCACAAAATATGGTTGAAAAAGTTAGCTAGATTAAAATCAAGAGCATTTCATAATTTGAATCAAATGAACAAGTGAAGTGGAATAATAGAAAAACACAGTTTTGACCCATTTACTACAACAAATAACGCTTTATATGACAAAACTTTCACCACAAACAATATAAAACCGATGGTGTATGAAATGGGGGAACCTTGTTTTATTTTAAAAAATCAATATGTTACCTCAGTTTTATGAAAACCTGTCATAAATATATGCTTAGGGTTTGAGATTTGATTCTCAGCTCTTGCAGTATTATGTTTCATATGGAACCAAAAAGGCGCCTTTAATTTTTATAGATTTTACGTTGGATATGTTAACCCAGTTTTCGTTAAAACCGAGATAAATACTCTCTAATTTTTTTATTATTTTTGGAACCAAAAAGCCGCCTTTATTTTTTATAGATTTTACGTCGGATATGTTACCTCGATTTTCAGTATAACTGCGATAAATACTCTTTATATTTTTTATTCACTTAGTGTCTACCTCGTTTACTTCTCGAGCCCTAGCGAAAGAACACTTCTTCTCCAGCCAACGAAAGAACACTTATTCTCTATGGAGCCCTAGCGAACGTAAAAACTCTCTCTCACCATTATTCTCCGGTATGTTATTATTGTCGTTCTTGTTATTGTTATTGCTTTGGTCCATTATTTTTGTTCTTGTTATTCTCTTTATATTTTTTATTCACTCAGTGTCTACCTCATTCACTTCTCGAGCCCTAGCGAAAGAACACTTCTTCTTCAACCAATGAAAGAACACTTATTCTCCAAGGAGCCCTAGTGAACGAAAAAACTCTCTCACCATTATTCTCTAGTATTTTATTATTGTTGTTGTTCTTAATTGCTTAGGTCCGTTACTGTTTTTCTTTTTATTCTCCATTACAGTTGTTCTTGTTATTCGCTTTATATCTTTTATTCACTCAGTGTTACCTCATTCACTTCTCGAGCCCTAGCGAAAGAACACTTCTTCTCCAGCCAACGAAAGAACACCTATTCTCAAAGGAGCCTTAGCGAACAAAAATCTCTCTCACCATTATTCTCCAGTATGTTATTATTGTTGTTGCTGCTTTGGTCCATTATTGTTATTTTTGTTATTCTCCATTACTGTTGTTCTTGTTATTCTCTTTATATTTTTTATTCACTTGGTGTCTACCTATTGGCTGGCAAATTTCGACCAAGGACGCAAAAGTATGGTCGATGGAGAATCTTGCAAAACTATGACGAAGCACCCTCGACAGCTGACCCATCGGGGAGAGCATTGGAGCAGACACGACACATAGACATCTCAGTCGAAGTCGAAGGAATCCCAAAGGCTTCAGGCGAACGAACAAGCTTGTAGCAGACGAAGACGTGGGAAGTTACCAAGGTAGTGGACGAACGTGGGTGGACACATGGCAGCTCAGGAACGGAGAGTGGAAGAATAACAGTCACTTTTTTGCCTATTTAAGGAAGTGTTGTTATCAGTTTTAGGGGTCGCATTTTGTTGCATTAGGAGAATACACTCAAAGTACCTGTGTGAGAGAAACGAGTCAAAACTCTGCAGAATGTATGCATGTGTCCACCTTTTTCTTGATTAAGCAATTTACTTTACAAGTTTTTCTTTCTTTTGTTTGTTCTTCCTTTTTGCTATACTTTTCCTTTTATTGATTCAACACAACTGTGCAAGGGCAATTGTTCATCTACCCTTTTCCAAACCTAAGAAACTTAAACGTCAACATACATTTAACACATAGTCTAGGATTCTTGTAGCCGATCCTGCACGTAAACTTTAATAAGAGGCTAGCGGTTGTTCGCCGGAAATCCCGTGCGAACACTACCTCTTTCACTTCTCAAGCCCTAGCGAAAGAACACTTATTCTCCAGCTAACGAAAGAACACTTATTCTCCAAGGAGCCCTAACAAACGAAAAAAATCTCTTACCATTATTCTCCGTTATGTTATTATTGTTGTAGCTTTGGTCCATTATTGTTGTTCTTGTTATTCTCCATTACTGTTGTTGTTGTTGTTAAAAAGATTTATTTTTGTTGGCTTTATACTATTTTTTTCAAGAAACTTTATGTGATTATGGATCGTAGTTGGATGAAAGCCAATAGATTAAGTAGAGCCTGAGAATGGAGTGAAACAATTTCTTGATTTCGCGAAAAAACACCTTCCTGGCAATAATGGAATTTTTTGGTGTCCTTGTAAAAACTACTTAATATGAAAAAAACATCATAGGGATGCTATATTCAATCATTGTGGCTGTGATGGAATTATTCAAAATTACACAAAATGGGTATGGCATGGTGAAGCGACAAAAAAAGACTTCTGTCACATATAGTTGAAGATGATGAAGTTATGAATGATATTCTAGAAGACATCATTCGTGATATTGGAGTTGATACTTTGAAGAATGCTAATGTGGTAGATACTCTGCGAAGAGACATGGAAGATTCATTGTATCCAGGGTATATAATTTTTGCAAGAACGTCAGCTGTGTGAAGACTATTTAATCTTAAGGCAAGAGGTGGGTGGACGGATAAAAGTTTCACCGAATTGCTTGAATTGTTAAAAGAAATACTTCCCGAAGGTAACACGTTGCCGAACTGTACTTATGAGGCCAATAAGATATTGTGTCCTATGGGTTTGAACTATGTCAAAATACATGCATGTCGTAATGATTGCATATTATATAGGAAAGATTTTGAAAACTTGAAGGAGTTCCCGAGGTGTGGGGAGTCACCCTACAAGCAGAAGGACGATGGTGTTGATGACGATGATTATGTAACTAGCAAGGGTGTTCCTGCCAAGGTGATGTGGTACCTACCAATAATTCCAAGGCTCAAGAGATTGTTTGCTAATGTTAGTGACACAAAGAATACTAGATGGCATGCAAATGAAATACTGTGTAATGGAAAAATTCGCCATGTAGCTGATTCAATATTAATGGTAGAAAATTTGCCATTCGCCATGTAGCTGATTCATTGGGGTCGTTGAGGAGAGTGTGGAGATTGACTATGTTTCTTTTAAAGTGACTTTATTTAAGTGCAAGTGGATTGACAATAACATTGGTGTAGAAACCGATGAATTGGGATTCACGCGGGTTGTTATTCGTAAGGCAACTTATAAGAACAAACTTTTCATCATGGCAACCCAAGCAAAACAAGTTTTTTATGTCACTGATCTTTCTAACAGTAGATGATCAATTATTCTTCAAGGTATACATCTTCCAGATAGTACTGATGAAAATCAAGATTTTAACTATGAGACGCCTTGTTTAGCAACACACGTACGTCAAGCATCTGAAGAAAATGATTCATAGAATTGATGAATATAAGGAATTGAAAAGTCAGAGATGAATAAGGAACCTTATCGAAGAAGGTGTCGGTGGTTAAAGTGATGAGTTCAGGATGAGGCTGGAATTCAAAAAGAGAGAAGAAGCCATGTTGTTGTTAGAATTAGAAGAAGAGATGATGGAATTACGATTGCATCAGTAAAGTGAGTGTGAAATGAAATTAGGGTTTTAGGTTGGTTCAAATGTTTGATTTGATAATAAAGAATAGGGATGGCAATGGGTAGGGTATGGGTAGGGTACTATAGTACCATCCCCATACCCGCAGTTGATAAAAATTCCCGTACCCGAGCCCATACCCGCTTGGGTATCAAAATTGGCACCCGTCCCCGTACCCTATGAATATAAGTGCCCGTGCCCGTACCCGTACCCGTTACCCGTATTTCTAATAATAATAAATATATCAAGTATAAAATATTATAATATTTTAAGTTTTTAAAAATATTAAAAAGTTTTTAAAAAGTTTTATTGTTGAATTATGAAATAAATGATCTCGTATATTAAATATGTAGTAATTTAAAATTGATGTTTTTTTTTTAAATTTTATAAATATTTATTTTTGTATAATAATATAAATTAAAATATATAAATATATATTGTGCGGGTATGGGGCGGGTTGGGTACTAAGGTGCTTATCCCCGCACCCATCCCGCTTATTTAAGTGGGTAATTACCCGAGCCCGTACCCGTAACTATTTTTGCGGGTTTTTACCCTACCCGTTGTGAGTAATTTTCTGGGTACCCACTAGGGATGGGCCAAATTGCCATCCCTAATAGAGAATACTAATTAGATTGCGATGTATGAGTTTCATAAAATTTAACAAAAATACTTAATTTGACTAAAGAAACAATTTTTAAAAAATTAAAGATAAATATTTATTAATTAAATGATAAAAGTAAAACCTTAAATTAAGTTAAGTGAAAAAAATTGCATTAAGCCTTAAATATATTATTTTTCATTCCAAACACTTACATATTTGTATAAAAATCCGTGGGAAAGGTTGGATATTCTTCCAATTTGTAATGAAACCCTAACTGTTTTCCCCTGTATATAAAAAAGGGCATAAAAGAAATTGGTTCTTCCACCGTACTCGAACATTCCAAAACAGTTCTGGTTTCGACCAACTTGAACCCTCCTGCCATAGATCAGAAAATCAATTTTCTGATCATTCTCTTCTTCTCGCCCTTTCTGTATTTTCTCACCTTCTCAGGTTTTTCATATTTCCAGAGTAAGCATCACCACTCACACAAGGTAACAACTCGAATTCTCAATACCTTTAACTTGTTTATGCATATCTAGACAAGTTTCTCTGTGTTTAACCTCTCTTGTTACGGTCAAGGTTCTATTTTTTTTTTTCATTCCGATTAACCTAAGAAAATATAGATATTCTCATATGATGATTCTTATATGGAGAACTGAAGTTGTGAAAAGATGTTCTTCTGAATTTGTAATGAATTAGGTCAAAATTAATACTTGCTGATGAATTTGATAGTTTTTGCTTCGATGCATAGAGATTAATAGGTACGGAATTTGTTTTTGCCTTTATTCATAGAGAATAGAGATGAATATGTTTGCTGATGAATTTGATAGTTTTTGCCTTGATTCATGGAGCTAAATACGCACTGAGTTGGAATGAAAATTAACATTTTCTTATGAATTAGATAGTTTTTTTATATATTGTGTGCTGATTTTGGGATAAAATTATCATTTTTCTAATGAATTTGATAGTTTTTGGCTTGATTTGTAGGGTTAAGTGCATGCCTGTTTTTTCATTCCCTCTGGTACTTGTATTTCTTTTCGCACATATTTGATTGGGAATCGAAACAGTATTTGGAAGTTCATTTCTTTTATTCCATTTTATGGTTTTTTGTGTTTTGTGTATGTTATCAATCGCTCTCTACGGAAAATAGTGTTTTGTTCAAGTTCTGCTACACTGTTGTTTTAAGGCGGTTGTTTCATAACATTTTGCACTAAATAGTTAGTTCAGAACAATAGTGATTTGTTCAAATTTTCTGCTATGTTAGCATTGCTATTTGACAGCACTCGTTTTATTATTTCCCCTTTGTTCACGTGTCATGGTTACCATGTGCATATTGTTGTTTTGTTTTGTTCCCATATGTTAAGTGTAGGAGTTGATATTTGTTGATTTCACCTGGTACAGAATGGATCATCAAGGTCATGGCCAAAACCCAGCTATGGGAGTTGTTGGTAGTGGACAAATGCCCACATATGGTTCTAATCCATACCAGCCCAACCATATAACTGGGTCACCTGGGATGGTTGTTCCCTCTGTTGGGAATATTCAGCCCGGTGTTCAACCAGATGGAACTCAGATGGGACAACATCAACTTGCTTATCAGCATATTCATCAGCAACAACAGCAGCAGCAACAGCAACAACTCCAGACCTTTTGGGGAACTCAATATCAAGAAATCGAGAAGGTAACTGATTTCAAAAACCACAGCCTTCCCTTGGCAAGGATCAAGAAGATTATGAAGGCTGATGAGGATGTGAAGATGATCTCAGCTGAGGCGCCGGTTGTATTTGCAAGGGCGTGTGAAATGTTCATATTAGAGTTAACCTTGCGTTCTTGGACTCACACTGAAGAGAACAAAAGGCGAACACTTCAAAAAAATGATATTGCAGCAGCCATCACGGGAACTGATATCTTTGATTTCTTGGTTGATATTGTGCCTCGGGAGGACTTGAGAGATGAAGTGCTTACATCAATACCAAGAGGGCCAATGCCTGTTGGAGGGCCTGCTGATGGAATTCCTTATGGTTATATGCCACCTCATCACGCACAGCAAGCTGGAAATCCCAGTCTCATGATGCATAATCCAAACATGTATGCTCCACAGTCTCATCCCTACATGGCACCTCAAATGTGGCCTCAACCTCCAGAGCAACCACCGTCTCCTTCAGATCATTAGCTACTTATTTTGGAAGTGTCATGCCTATTAAGGTGAACTTTGGTGCAATAAAATAGTTCTGTAAGGGTTGAAAGTTGAAGGTTTTTTTAGTACTGACCATTTCAATACATCATAGTAAAATTTAATTCTGCATCTTTTAAAATTCAGTCATTTTTCTTAATGGAATTGAATGTTATTGTATTGGAAATATACAGATGAATAACCAGTTATGGTTTATGATTCATCAGTTATTAGCGCAAGATGTATCGGAATACAGGTGTCGGTCTTATACTCTATTTTGATTTTGCAGTAGTGATCTTGCATTATTGGAAGATATATAATAATTTTGTATGTTGTGTGGAAGCATGTGCTGTTACTAGGTGTCTATTATGGTTGAGAAAGCGCACTGAACAACATGAGGAAGTTGATCTCATAATTGAGTCTTTAAATATTTCTTTTCCTCTTTTGTGTCCTCTTGTGTGGCAATGTGGATTGAATATGGAACTGTTTTGTTTCCACATTGAGATGGGTTATGACAATGCAGTAAAATAGACCAAGTAGTACATATTTATTCCTATAGCGACTGTGTTTTCCACGTACGTACTTAAATATGTACAAAAATTCACCACTTTCTATTCAGATTATTATCAGCTAGTCAATACTATAGATTTATGCTGTAGTCTTTTGTTTTTCTTTTTCTTCTTTTATGAACGAGTCTATCTTAGGTGAGGGCAAGACCTATTATTTCAGTCTCTATCGTATGCAGAAAATCAATGGTGTTGGTCGGGCTATTCTTGTCTAAATCTTTTCTTCCTCCTCAGGATTTATATTAATATCATGGCCAATAGAAAGCTCCTTCCAAGGTCATATCATTTTCTTGACAGCTGCTATTATGCAAGAAAGAATGTAATTATTGATAGTATTGCTACCACATGTGCTTTCTGCTCCGAAATTGAAGATAGTGATTTATACTTTGTTATCAAATTATGAAAATTTAGTCTAGAATTGACCGGTAGTTCTCAACAGTAATTCTTTGGATGATTGTGTCGGGGAGGAGCTAGGTCATTTAGTTTTGGATTCCACAATTATTTTAAAAAGTGTTACTTTTTCCGTTTTATAATAAGTGATTCAGTTGACTATTTCACACAGATTGAAAAAAAATGAATAAATGAAAGAGAGAATGTATATTTTGGGACATTTTTTAATTTCAAATGGATCATTCATTGTGAGATGCAGGGGGTAAAATGTAAAAAATAATTTCTTTGATTGAATGTTTTAGATAGTTAATAAGTTTTGGTATTTATAAAGAAAACTATTCTATAGACTATAGAATTGTTTGCATGAAATATTTTTTTTTCTTAAATCAAACCTTACACTAAAGTTCAACCTTACAAGAAAAACTTGAAATACATGATATTTCAAACCAACACAATTCTAGTCATCACCATTTAAGGGATTAGAACAAAAAGCTAGAAAATTGGAGTTGGACTGAGAAATATCAAAACAAACAGTCCACTTCCAAACCAGAATCTTTATATCCCAACATAAATCATTAAAATCCAGCCTCCTATTTTCAAAAATAATTCTATTTCTCTCCCTCCAAATGCTCCAACAAGTAGAGAGCCATAAAGGGCCTATAATAGCTGCATCTGTTTTATTGAAACCCGCTGAAATCCAATCAGAGAAAAATTTCCAACAATTCCCCTCAAAAACCGAATCATTTCCGCACCAAGAAGCTATATACCTCAAAATACCGACCACAACAGAACATTCAAAGAATAGATGTAGAAAGTTTTCTTCTTCAAGTCTACAAAAAACGCAGCTGTTAATGTTGATGTGCACCCCGCATTTTAGTAACTCATCCACCGTAGCTAGACGATTCCATATCAGACGCCAACCAAAAGCCTTAAATCTAGCCGGAATCTTCAAAGACCACAACAATTTAAAAGTTCTGGGTTGATCTTGATGCAGAAAATTCCGAGGTCTACTTTCTTGATGAATTGTGTATCCTGCTCTCGACGAGTATCCATTCAAGGGATCCAAACTTCAAATCACTAAATCATTTTTATTCCTTTTTGACTGCTTAGTATTGGTTTTCTCCTTCAAACTCAAGAGGCTATGAAGCTCTTCAAAATTTAATTCTCTGCTGAAAAATAATTCATCCCAAAGCCACTCTCCATGTACAAACTTTCCCATGTCTCGAACAAAATTGGTCTTGTGGATATTTAATGAAAATAAGTTGCTGAATTGGTCTTCTAAAGAGGGATTGTCCAACCAACAAGCCTTCCAAAATGGAACTGATTTTCCTTCGCCCAACTTATATGTAATTGTTCCTGCAAAAAATAAATTGGCGTTAGAAAAATCCTTCCCTATTCTGAAAAGATCTTTCCACCAAAAGGAAGAAGATCTTTTCAAAACTACATCCTTCTCCATCATCTGTTCTTCGATAAAACCGTATCTGCTCCTCAAAACAAGTTTCCACACCGAATCTTTATCCTCCAGAATCTTCCACTTCCATTTTGATAACAAAGCATCATTGAAGTCTTCCAACCTTATGACTCCCAACCTTCCTTCATCCTTAGGCCTACACACCACATCCCAGTTAGCCCAATGAATGTTTGCCTTTATATCTCCTCAATTCCAAAGAAAACGTTTCCTGATCGAATCTAACCGTTTCAGAACACCGACTTGCACTTTGTAAAAACTGAACCAAAAAATGGGCAGACTTGATAGCATAGAGTTTAACAACGTGATACGGCCAGCTAAGGAAATCATCTTGCCCCGCCATCTCACAGGTTTACTAGAAAACATCTCAATCAGAAAGTTCCAAGAGGAAAGACTCCTAGGATTACAACCAATTTAAATTCCCAAAAACCTGAATGTCGGCTTTTCAATTCTGCAAGATAAAAAACTTGATGCCGCCTCCATGAAATGCGCACTGATATTAATACCCATTATACTACTTTTTGAAAAATTGACTCGAAGACCCGATATGAGTTTGTATCCTCTTAGCACAAACCTTTATACTCCATAAATTGCTCCAGCCTCCCTTGCCGATTAGAAAGGTGTCATCAGCAAATTGAACTATATCCACCTTCAATAACTCACCTACTTCGAAACCTTTAAAAGCTTCACTTATTCTCGCCTTCTTCACTAATTGAGTAAGCCCTTTAGTGACTAAAACAAACAGGAAGATGGACAAGGGATCTCCTTGACGAAGGCCTCGTTCCGCTTTAAACTCTCTTGTCGGACTGCCGTTAACCAGAATAGAAAAATGACAACCAACGATACACGCTTCCATCCAATTTCTCCATTTACTCCCGAAGCCCATGGTTTCCATCAAGAATCTGAGAAAATTCCAATTAACACAATCGTACGCCTTCTCAAAATCCACCTTGAATAATAAACATTCTTTGTTATCTTTAGTTGCAAGATCAATGATTTCATTTGCAACTACAACCCCTTCTAACATTTGCCTCCCCGGAACAAAAGTCGATTGGTTTTGGGAAACTAATCCTCATATCACCTTTTTCAGCCTATTCGCTAACAACTTCACCAAAATTTTGTACAGACTACCTACGAGACAAATAGGTCTATATTCCCCCAGCTGCAACGGGTTGTCCACCTTTGGAATAAGAGTTAAAAAAGACGAAGAAATCGCCTTAGGCAGAAAAGAATGAGAATGAAAATCAGTTAGGAACTTAGTGATATCATCCTTCAAGAAAGACCAACACTTTTTGATGAAGAAAAAATTGAACCCGTATGGACCAAGGCTCTTAGATCCATCATAGTCCCAAACCGCAACCTTAATTTCAGAATCCAAAAACATAAACTCAAGATAATTAGCCTCCGAAGACGATAATTTGTTGAAGCTGACATTTTCCAAGCAAGGCCTAACCACCTCTGGTTCAGTATACTGTTCCTTGAAGAATTGGTACACTGCCTCCTTAACTTCCTCCACTCCCTCCACTCTGCCCGATTCAGATTCAACCGCTCCAATGAACTTCCTTCTGTGCCTACAGTTGACGTAACTATGAAACAATCTCGTATTTGCATCTCCTTCAAAATTCCACTTTCTCCTAGATTTCTGAATGATCATATTGTCTTTAATCTTTAGATTCCTCCACATCTGCCGACAAGCCTCCGCTCTCTTCTTCACCAACCCCTCAACCTCTTGGCCATCACAAACCGTAAGTTTCAAATCCTATAAATTCATCTCTTTGATACCTTCTTCCGCCTTTAAGTCGTGCCACCCAAAAAAATCAGAGCTCCACCGTCTGATTTTTACCTTCAGCTGCTTAAATTTCTCTTTAATCACAAAGTCGCTTCTGCCAGAAATCTTGATTTCCTTCCAAGCTTTTTCCACAAAACTGTAAAAAGAAGGATTATCGAACCAATTATCGTTGGACTTGAAGGGTTTAGGACCCCAGTTGGTTGTTTTGAAATGAACCCAAATCGGACAATGATCCAACACGTCTCTTTTCCCAATCAATTGACCTACCATACCCTACTTGTTAATAATTACTCTATCCACGAAAAATCTGTCTAATCGGCTCATCGAGAACCCGTCTCCACTGAACCAAGAAAATCTGTTTCCATACACAAGAAGATCCACCAAATCGGTTTCTTCAATGAAATTCCTAAATGCCAACTGTTCCGATGTTCTCTTCCTAGCACTGCAACCTTTTCTTTCAGAATGTCTGGAAACCGCGTTAAAATCACTTCCTATAACCCAAGCTCCATCCTTCCATTTGTTTCTCAATAAAATAATCTCCCTCCACAGTTGTTTCTTTGCTGAAAAATCACAGCTAGAGGAAATATTTAACAAATAGAATAGATCACCTTTCCATCCACCTTGATCCCCAAGAACCCTTCACCTTTAAATGACCACTGAGTTTTAATTGACTTCTCATTCCAAAGAATTATCAAACCTTCAGATTGCCCCTAAGAACTATTGAAAGACCAACCCACTCCATTTATATTCCAGAAGCTCTTAACTATAGCACGATCTATTGTTTTCAATTTTGATTCTTGAATAAAAAAGACATCAGCCATACCTACAAAAATATTTTTGTTGATCCTTTTCCTTTTTGACAGGATACCACCCCCTCTGATGTTTAGAGAGCCGATGATCATCTTGAAACCTTGAAAGTCACCTTCTTACCTCCCTTTTTAGATTTGTCCCTGTTTTCCATTTCTACAATCTTCTTCTTAAAATCCTTATTTTTGTCCTTCGATACCATCCCCAATTTTGAGACCGCATCCCAAATCTTCTCACCGACATTTGACTCCAATTGGTTCTAGAATTTGTTGTTACAACTCCTAACATATGAATCTGAAGTTAAATCGCAGCATAGAACCTCACCTCCAGAAAAAATTTATGATTCCTGCGATGTAGAAGAAGAAGAAGCAGGAAATTGATACACTGAAATATTTTGGTTTTCCAACGACTTGCCCCCAAAATTTTGAATAGGATTTTCTTCAGTAATCTCTTTCCCAACAAAATGATCTATTGGGCTGACCTACCTCAAAATTCTTCCCACTTTAGATTTATTGGGCTTAATAACTCCCCCCGGCCCATAAATAACCCCAAGCTTCTTTAATTTCACTTTTTTTGAACACGTGTTCTTTTCGCTAACCGACAAAAGTTTCCTGTTAAATTTAAGTAAATGACCCGTCCCCCACAAACGACACTTCTCCTCTCTCTTTTGATAAAACAATAACCTCATTTTCAACTTTTCCTGACAAATCTTTTCTTGCCTCTTTACAAGCTACCAAAGCTTCCTCGAAATCCATCAAATCACCTTTAGCCTCCAAATAGAGTCTACTACAGTAGCAGACCTACTTCCTTCCTGACCTACTCTATCTCCACCTACCTCCTCTCCACTCTGCAACCATTCGTTGTAAACCAACGGATAAAAACCTACATCTTCTTCAACCTTCTTACTTTGCAAATCTTCTTCCATGAAAACTGCTTCTTCATTCTTTTCAAGAGAGCTCCAACTAACCTGAGAATCCGAAGAATATCCATTTTCCTCCCTGTTTAAACTTGCCGAAACGGATGAAATGCGAAGGGGTCCATGAATATCCTCCATCATTTTAATACCAAAAAGCTCCTCGTTGATCTTCACCTTGAATGTTTCGTTTAAAACCACTGCGCAGCTGGTTCTGACCAAAATACGAGCAACGTCCATGCAGTTACCCTTCAAGGTGTTGTCGTCAACACAAACGTACTTTCCGACCGTCTTTGCTATTAGTTCGAAGAATTTAAAGTTCCACGCCTGACATGGAATTCCATATACTTGCAACCAAGTCATCCTTTCCTTGTCAATGTCATCTGCTTTCCATTTCCTAATCTCTGAAAACTATTGCTTCCACCATGTTTCCCCTTCTCTGATCAAATCTCTAATCTCTCCTACCTCACTTTCCTCCATCAAACATAAATTTGCACCTAACGGCGTAACTTTTATCGAAAAATACCCTTCGATCTCGAAACAAGTTTGAATATTATACGTCATTCCAGGAGTATGCACAATTCCAATATATGCTTTGTTAAGTCTTTCAAGATCGTCGACCTCTGATTTGTAACTTAAAAGAACCGGAACCTTGCGCGGGCCTGTAAAAACTTGTGTTTCTGTCTTTCTAACAATCTCTGCAAAAGTTTGTTCCCCTACTCTTCTTCCACTCGGAACCCCCTTCTTGTCGCCAAAACCCTCTTCATTTACCCTTGCTTTCTTGTCTCCTTGTCCCGTATCTCTGTACTTCTTAGCATCTTGGTTTTTCGAAAATCTCGGGAGATTGGCATGAATCTTGATGTTATCAATGAATATGTTGTCTAGTTTCACCGCTAAAATTCTGCTGTCTTCTTCCTCTGTGAACCTTGCGAATCCAAAGCGCTTGCCGAACTTGTTTCTCTTAAGAGGTATTACCACCTCCACCACCTTGCCATGGTTCTCGAAGAGTTGAAAAATCTCCTTAGCTTTCACCCTGTTTGGAAATTGTGAAAAAAATATAGAGATAATACCCTCTTCTTCCTCTATACTTTGCTTCCCTGCTGGATGAACGTCCCAAATTGCTTTTTTTTGTAAATCTGAATCTATTTTTCTCTACTTTCTGCCAAGACCCCATATTCTGCTGGATGGTATTATCACACCAAGAAGTCTTTGAAACCCTTGGTTAAAGATACAAAAATCCTATAATTTTATTCTTAATTTACTGTATGTGTTACTTTCAATTACATTTATTAGAGTGATTACTCCATCTCTCACGTTTGCATGAAATATTGTTTCATTAGACTATTTAAGTGAGTAGTGTGAGTATCACTATTTAAGTGAGTAGTGTGAGAGTTTTCCTTATATTGGGATGTGCAACATCCAACTTATTATCTTTAGTTTCTTGGCATGTTCCCTAAACTCGAAACTCTAAGTGAGTTTTGAATGTTGTGGTATTTTCAAAATGTATTATCTAGTTCCTTCGCCCAATCTTTCCTGGCTGAGGTGATTGTTTATTTATTTATTTTTATAAATTTGAATAAGTTGTTTGTTTAATACCTGATCTAGAATGATCAGAATGGATCCTCGTGGCCTTCGGCGTAGGGCATCAACGATGGTTGTAGGAGAGGAGGGGGGTGTACCTGCAAGGTACTCTGATGCTAAAGTAAGAATCAAAAGAGAGAGCATTTATAAGAATGAATTGGATACCCGACCCTCTCAAGTGAGAGGGCATTTATAAGAATGAATTGGATACCCGACCCTCTCAAGTGAGAGGGCATTTATAAGAATCACCCAGCGCGGGGCCAAGGTCTCCAATGTGGCCGAAGTATCTGGTCGACCAATGGGAGACTGCCCGGTGGAAGATCTAATGTGTGACCTTCGACCTGCTCCAACTGTCCCCGTGAACTCCAGAGGGGCAGTTGATCGCGTGAACTGTCAAGCGCGTGAGGAGGATGCCCCTAATGGCTATATTCTCCCCAACGGCTATATTGTACCTAACGACTATATTGTGCCCAATGGCTAGATTGTCTTAATCTCCTTATTGGGCCTTGCCTAAAGCTGGTCTGGGTTGGGCCTTGCCCAACCATGGGCCATCTGCCAGTCCAATTTAGAATAGGAGCCCCCCAAGTCGTTGTTCTTAGGGGAGGAGCAATGACTTGAGTTAGGCTTGATGGTCGACCGCTGGACAGGAGTTGCGTCGCGGGGATGCTTTTGAGACCGTTGTTTTTGAACAAAAATCTCAGGGGATGTACCCTTTGAATGTATATTACTAGTGTTGTCGGCGATTGGTTATCCGTAACTTCAGAGGTTCCTTGGGATGCGAGGACATGCTTGTGGAAGGGACGTTGTACGTCGACCAACCTTACGTTTAAGGCAAGGAAATTTCTTGTCGATGAGGTTGTGCTCGGATAATATCCTGCGTGTCTTGTCGAGGAGGATGTGCCCGAGTGGAGCTAGAGGGAACTTGTCTTGGAAAGTGTAAGGTTTAGCCTTGAGAATGCTAAGCGAAAGATTCCCTTCTGACACGTGACTGCGCAATTAATGTTTTCTAAGGCCTAGGGAATCTAGGCTAGCTAAGCAATGATGGGTCCTGCCCTTTGCGCTTCCTGGAGCGGGCAAGTGGCTTTAAAAGGAGAACAAGAGGATTCATTTTTACACTTCACGCAAATTTCTCTTCCTCAACATCCTTTGCTTTGCAACTCGTGCTCTTCACTGGAGTTCTCACCGCCATCGTCCATCTTCATCTCTAACCTTCAGATCCACGTAAGTATTTATCTTCAACCTTTGAATGCTTGTTAGCGTTCTAGGTTTTCCTGGAATTTGGATGAATTTAACATGAATTTTTCGGTGAGGCATGAACTTTCCGGTTGAAGTTCACGTGTTCTTCGATGAACACATGAATTTCTGGAAAATTTATGAAGATTCTGAAGAACATATGAATCTGATGATGAATGTTACAAATTAGCATAGGAGAAGTCCATGGATCTTCCTAGGTTTTTGTTGGGAATAGCTTATGTTTGTAGTCGGGCATTAGGTCTCTCGTCGTCGAGAATTTATTCTCGAGTACTTGATAAGTGTTAGTTACCGAGGAGACTCATCCCCGTAGGAATCTTTCTTAGAGTCGCGGAGACTCGTCCAATTTCTTCGAGGAGAAGCTTATGCTACGTCCCTGTTGTGCCGACAAGGGCTCGAGTCGAGGACATATCCTCGTACTTATTCCTCACCCTTTCACTTGATTTACGGTGGAAGGGTGGATTTGATCTCTGTTGTCGAAATCACTTTTGCTTCCTCTGCTTTTTAGGTAAAATGGCTAACATGAACGAGGAGATCGTCCCCGGCGTAGAAATTACTAATGACGAAGTTGTGCATCCTGCTGAGTATGCTAATGTCAAGGTCGCTCAAGGGGATCTTAGCTGGATCGCCCAAGAGCCCTTAGTAACAAAGTCAACTCTCACCGAGGACGAGGCTAACTCCTTCACTGATCTCCTCGAAGATCGGGCAGCGGGTGCACCTGCGAACTGGAAGGCGATCAGCCCCACGGAGAATGATCAGATATGCTCGGTATATCCGGGGAGAAGATTTCCAATGTATACGTTTTCTTTCAGCGAAGCGGGGTATCGCTTTCCCTTCAACAATTTCAAGAGGGAATTTTCTGTCACCTCGAGCTGTCTCCTGCTCAGCTCCACCCGAATGATCTGGTGTTCATCTGGGCTTTCGAGCCGGTGTGCCGGTGCTTAAAGACCAGGGCTATCGTGGAGATCTTTTTTTGTATTTTCTAGCTTCAGATGAGCACAGCTGGCCAGAAGCAAAGCTGGGTGTCCTTCAAGCAGAAAAGCAGGTTGTTCTGGCTATATTCGGAGTCTGTCCGAAATTTTAAGTTCAGGTTCTTGGTTGTGAAACCTCTCTTAGTGGTGGTCAAAGACTCACTGGTCACCATGGAGGCTGTGGAAAAGGATGGTCGGGAGGTGATGAAACCGGTGTCAAATTTTCCAATAGAGTGGGTGTTTGCCTATTTCAGATAAAGAACCAACCAGTTCCTCATAAAGCACGACCAGCTGAATGTCGAGGATAAGAAATCATTTCGAGCGTTGACAGCGTTCGTGGAGAGCTTCGTCCCCGCTGCAGTTATGGACAAAGATAATAATTTGCTCTATACAAAGGATGGGGAGCCCGTTCGGGCGGCCTATTATATAAACACGAAGGCCCTCATCGACTGCAAAACCGAGAAGGCTGCGTTTGAGCTTCTAGGTATAGATTAGTTTTTTGCTTGCATTGCTGATGTTTTGCGAAGTGTGCTAACCCCTTTTCCTCTTTTTGTAGGGAATATGTCGACCATGCGCGAGCGTCTTATCAAGTCCGCAGCTTCCAAGAATGTCAAGAAATCGCCAATGTCAAGGGTTGACACAGTTAAATAGCAGGCGACACTGGAGAAGTTCGTCGGTGGTTCCTCTCCTTCTCCGGGCAGCACCTCGACTCCTCCTACCCCGGATCCCCCAAAGAAAAGGAAACAGGACAACCTCAGCTCATCCCCGATCGATGTCCCAAGTGGCTTTGTCTGGGGCAAGTTTATTTTGCCATCATGCTATTTGCAGGAGAAAATATTCGTTGAGAAAGAATCAGTTGTTGTCCCCGACCTTGAGGCGCCAGCTATCTTGTCCACTGATCCTAAGGTGAGGAGGAAACACCTTTGTCAGGACGCGGCGGCGATGATGAGGGTACTGGAGACAACTTTAGCTCTGGGCGACGCAGAGACAGTTCCACTCAAGGAGTTCAAGAAGGTAAAGGCCAGGGAGGATGATCTTGAGCTGGAGAATGCTGATCTGTTCAACAAGCTGACGACTCTCCAGGGCAACTATGAGGCCAAGGTCGAGCTCTTGAAGGACATGAACAAAATGAGGGACGAGATGAAAAATGTGAAGGAGGAGAACGCCAATCTAAAGGCGAGGATTTCTAAACTAGAAGGCTCATCGGCAGTCGGTCAGGATGAGGCCGGGGATGAAAAGTCCTTGAGGACTCGGGGAGACCTGATCGGTAAAATCTGCATTCTTGAACAGGATAACCTGGGGGCGGCCGAATTCAGGTTTAATGTTGCCGTGGAGCAGATAAAGGCTCTAAACTCCGACGTCCAGCTGAGGTCACCGATTTGATGGGTGTTTTGCATCGAGTTGTTGATGTGTGCCATTCTTGTTGTAGCTTTTGATTATCGGGCTTGGCCTATATTTTGTAACATTTTGACAATTTCCGGCCTGGTGGTCGGATTTGTATAATATTTATGTTTGACATTGTATGTCTTGCAATTTTTTTTTGTATAGGTATATATATGCCTTATATGTTGATTTTTGCGAGTTGTGTTCGCTAAATACAGGAGTTTGCTCGACTCGTTATGATACTCGATAGTTTGCTCGACTCGTGGGACTAGGATCTCGGTCGAGGTCCTGATCACACAGGGTTTGGACTATTCCCATCGCGAGCTGGGTGTCCTGCCATGCTAGTACGACAACGGCGGAGCTCGATTGAGGTATCCCCGTTGGGCACAGAGTCTGCTCGTTCCATGAGCAGAAACTTGCCTTCGTTGTAAATTTAAGGATTGTGCTTGCACCAGGGCACGCTCCCTTGGCCGAGCAATCTCTCTGTTGTGGGGTGAGTTCGTCAGCAGTTAGTCATGAATGATTGTTAGTCCTAATTGTAATATTGTTTAAGCTTTTCAGCATTCCATGGTCGAGCAAATGGTTCTCCGTTTAGATGTTCGAGATAGTAGGCTCCCGTGTCTGTTTTTTATTTTACCAGGTAAGGGCCTTCCCAATTTGCGGCCAGCTTGCCCTCACGTGAATCTTTTTTATTTCTGCGTAGGACCAGGATGCCAACTTGGAAATTGCGCTTTATGACTCTGGCATCGTGGCGCAGTGTTATTTTTTATTTTAGTGAAGCTTCGCGGAGGGCTGCCCCTGATCAGATTTCTTAGACCAGATCGTGCTAGTCAGAAGGGAGTCTCCTCGGTGGTTGAGTGTGGAGTTGTTCTATAGGCCCAGAGTACGCTATGTAGCTCCTCGACCCATCTCTTTTTGGCATCGCCTAATCTTCGTTTTAGACCTCGAAGGATCACCCTGTTCGTGGCCTCTGCTTGCCCGTTGGTCTGAGGATGTTCGATGGATGTGAAGTGTTTCTTTGTGCCTAGTTTGGCGACAAAGTCTTGAAACTTCCTGTCTGTGAACTGGGTCCCGTTGTCGGTCACAAGGGCCTGGGGCACACCGAATCGTGCAAGGACGTTTCTTTTGTAAAAATGAAGTATGTTGAATGTTGTGATCTTGGCGAGGGCTTCGACCTCAATCCATTTTGTGAAGTAATCGACGACCACGATAAAAAATTTGTTCTGATAGGACCCCACCGTGAAGGGGCCGAGGATGTCCATCCCCCACCAAGCGAAGGGCCATGTGGAGGACAAAGTCTTTAGTTTGTTGGGGGGTGCTAAGTGCGTGTCCCCGTGGCGTTGGCATCTGTCACATTTTTTGACATGCTCCTTTGCATTATGCTGCATAGTCGGCCAGTAATATCCCGCTCGCAGGGCTTTTCATGCCAAGGATCTTCCTCCTAAGTGTTGTGCGTTAATCCTTTCGTGAATTTCTTGGAGAATGTCGGGGATCTTGTGCTCCTTAACACATTTTAGAAGGGGGTGGAGAATCCTCGTCGGTAGAGCTTATCTTCGACGAGGACGTATGAGCAGGCCCTTCGCTTAGTTATGCTAGCCTCTTTGCTGTCTATGGACAACTCCCCTTTGGTGAGATAGTTGTACACCGGAGTCATCCAGCAATTACTGTCGCCAATGGCGTTGACGTCGAGTAGCCCTGTTGATTTTTTGATACTTGGGCGGGGAAGCATCTCTTGTATAACAGACTTGTTGCCACATTTTCTCCTAGTGTTGGCCAATTTTGACATGACGTCTGCCCGAGTGTTTCATTCGCGGGGGATGTGTTGGACTTCCCATACGTCGAACCTAGCTATCTTTTCTTTTACCAGCATCAGGTATTCGATGAGATGATCGTTTTTGGCCTGATATTCTCCCCGTATTTAAGAGGCCACGAGCTAGGAGTCCGTGAAGATTTTTATTTCCTTAGCGCCCAGGTACTCGGCCAATCGTAAGCCTGCGAGGAATGCTTCGTATTCGGCTTTATTGTTCGAGGTTAGGAAGGACAAGACCAACGATACTTCGATTAGGATCCCTTCTTCGTTTTCGAGGATGATGCCCGCTCCACTGCCTGTGGAGCTGGAAGCTCCGACGAAGAAGATGGTCCACTTGTGCGCACCACTTAATGGGGAAGCTGGAGGTGTCATTTCCACCACGAAGTCGGCCAGGACTTGTGCCTTAAGGGCTTTCCTGCTTTCGTAATGGATGTCAAACTCTGACAGTTCTAAAGACCACTTGAGCATCCTACCAGGCCAAGCAGTTGTCATATGGGTTGGTCTGTTTGTACCACTATCGTGTAGGCTAGGAAGTAGTGACTTAATATTCTTGCAGCATTGATGAGGGCTAGGGAAACTTTTTCGATCTATTGGTATCTGAGTTCTGGGCCTTGCAAGGCCTTACTTGTGAAATATATTGGCTTCTGCCCGTCGAGGGTTTCTCGAATGAGGGCAGCATTGATGGCTTCGTTAGTGACGGGGAGATAAAGGTAAAGTGTTTCTCCATTGTTTAGTCGTGACAGAACTGGGGGTTCTGACAGGGCTTGCTTAAGATGGAGCAGAGCCTGCTCGCATTCCTCTGTCCATTCAAATGTTGCCTCTTTTCATAGAAGCTTGAAGAAGGGTAGAGCGTGTTGGGCAGACTTGGCCACGAAGCGAGATAACGAGGTAAGCATCCCATTGAGGGATTGTATGAATTTCTTCGAATTTGGTGCGGGGAACTCAGAAAATGCTCGACATTTGTCAGGGTTGGCATCGATCCCCCTCTCAGTGAGGTAGAAGTCGAGGAACTTCCCTACTCGGACACCAAAGGAGCATTTCTCCGGGTTAAATTGCATTTTGCATTTCCTTGCTTGGTCAAAGCCTTTTTGCAAGTGGAGCGTATGATCAGATTCCTCTTGGGATTTCAGGATCATGTCGTCCATATATACTTCGAGCATGTCCCCGATTTCAGATCGGAAGACTTTGTTCTTCATTCGCTGGTACGTGGCCCCAATGTTTTTCAGACCGAAGGGCATTACGTTGTAGTAATAGTTACCCGACGAGGTCATGAAAGTGGTGTACCTCTTGTACTTTTCTGCCATGGGAATTTGGTTATATCCCGAGTATGGATCCATGAAGGACAAGAGTTTGAAACCGACAGAATTATTTACTAACTTATCAATGGTAGGCAAAGGATAAGCGTTTTTCGGGCAAGTCCGATTGAGATCGTTGTAGTCAATGCACATCATCCACTTTCCATTTGATATTTTAACTAATACAATGTTGGACAGCCCGGTTGTATACCTGGCCTCCGAAATGAATTTCGCCTCTAGTGTTCAACATAAAAAAAATTCACTGAAGGTGAGAAAAATACACAAGAAGGGGGGGGGGGGGGGAGGTTGAATTGTGTTTGCAAAATTCTTTTTACTTCTGAGCCAAAGTTTAGATTCTAAACCAGAGTTCAAAATCTGATAATGAGTGCAGCGAAAAATGTAACAGAAGCAAATAAAAACAGCAAAGAACATACAATAGTTATCCTAGTTCCTCTCCAACTGAGAGTACTCCAGTCCCCTTGCCACGCAAGAGATTTCCACTATAATTAAACTGATTACAACTGCTTATATACACCAGTATAAGACTTTTACTGCTCTGGCCTACAACCTAAGACTTCCTTGGTTAATTAGCACCTGATCAAGACTTCTCTGCTTAGATACTCTGCCTAAGACTTCTCTGCTTATACGCACCGTCTAAGACTCCTTTGCTCATATTCACAATCCAAGACTTCACTGATCAAGCCCAAGGCAAGAGACTTTTATCTAAACTGACTGTTTAGAGAAGGAATAACTTACAACAACACTTGATTAACAATTAGAGGCGTTCAAATATAATACAACACACTTTTACACAAAGGATTCTTAAGCTATACAAGAATAAGAACTCTTCAACAAATTAGCTTCTCTTTAGCTGATATGAATGTAGTGCGTGTATATCTCAGTTGTAGTTACAACGTTATTTATTGAGTTGATCTTCCAATCTTCCGCTCCTTTTATAGCTGAAGAAACATAGTCGTCAAAGCATCCTCAATGGCTATAATCAGATCAAATCTTCTACTACATCTTCTTTTCCAATAAAGTGAGTTTGGAACTCGTAGTAAAGGAAGTATCCACAGAACAAGGCCTTTGTCCGGAGAACACTTCTATGAAACAAGTACAACACAATCTTTTGAAGATAATGTCAACATATCTCGAGTCCCATGTTAGCAGAGCTTGAGTTGACACTACTCAGTTTCAGAGGCAGCCACAACACGCTTCTAATTCTGAATTAAAATAGCAGTAACTTTCTAATCAGACTCTCTCATGAGTGTATAATCAAAGCTGAACCAAAGCTACTTCTGTGTCAAAACCAGTTACATCAAGTAAATATAATTCTGCACACACGAACCAGCTAGTTAGAAATCCTAATTGTTTTTCAAATACTTTATTATCATCAAAACTTTAGAGGATACATGGTATGGACCAAATTTGTCTCAATAATCTCCCCCTTTGTGATGATGACAAACTTAAGTATTTAGAACAATCATTAGTGGATTAATTACTCAACTACTTTTAGGGTCTGAGGTTTGTAAGCTCCCCTTGTGTCAAACAGTCTCAGAGGTGAGGTTTGTAATCTCCCCCTGAGTCCTACTTGTGAAGTCTAAGAGGTGAGGTTTGTAAGCTCCCCCTATACAGAATTATTGAATCTACTCCAAGGGCGAGGTTTATAATCTCCCCTTTATAGAATCACTAACCTCATCCGGATCCACAATTAATCTAGAAGAATACTTAATCCATTCTCCCCCTTTGTCATCAACAAACAGACAGAGGAAAAAGGAAACTTCAACGATTAATAATGGTTTCTGAACAATTCATAGTTGAACACCAGTCATGAACAAGTTTGTCAATCAACCCAGATTACTGAACATGAGAAACAACACTTTGTTGAACATGAATCACAAAAATAACCCTACCAAAAGGAATGAGAAAGGATAGTTCCTCACGAGATGCGAGTATCTCTTCTTTCGGATAATTGAACATAGAAAAAGGCAGATTGATTTTAGTTCTGGAGACTAGGAATGTAATGAAGTGTTTATAATCAGAAGAAAGCCATCATGTCCCCTTTTCTCTAGGCCTTAGATTGGTCCCCATAATTTGGTACCAAACTTTTTCCATAGGAGTAAGAGTAAAAGGACTTTCAACAGGGCCACCACTACCATAAATGTTGTGCATAAGGTTCATAAATTTGTTGGTATGTCTGTAGTTTTCAACAATAACTCCATCTTCCTCACAGTTTATTGCTTGAGAGATGATTTTAGAGTTGATCACAACAGGAAAACCATAGACAATAGATAGAATCTGACAATCATCTAGCTCATTCTGATGAACATGAGCATTTGCCCAAAAATCTTTCACAAGATCTGGATAGATTGGTCTATTAAGCATTGCAAAATATCCATCCCATTTCAAAAAATGAATATCTGCGACTATTCGTGAAAGATTACTCGCCGTCAATTCATTGAAATTAACTGTATGTTCCTTAAAAATATCTAGATCATAGATCTCTCCTTTAATGGGTTTTTTAAGACATTTTAAGAAGAAATGCTAGTGATTTCACAATATTATCTTATATAGAAGATAACTCATGAAATCAGGAAAACACACAGACAATTACATAACACATAGAATGCCAATTTATAAGCAAGTATGTATTAAATGTTTGGACAGTGATGAGTCTGAATAAAAATGAATTAGAATCTTTGTCAGTGCACTCCTTTTAAGAACCAAATTCCATAGCAGATTTTGAAATAAAAGTGATAAACATGTCCCTTCAGAGACCTGAACAGGGAGTCTATCAAATCAATGTTTCAAAAAGCTTTTAGGTATTAGAATGTAAGACAAAGTTCCTTATTTTATTAGAGCTAAAGATTAGTGATCGCGCGACACTGACGTGTCTTTTAGATAATAACTGCAAGTATACAGTTGTTCGTGTAGTTTTAAAAGATTGTCGAACCCACAGGGACTAACAATCAAACTAATGTTATCTATTGTTACAGTGAAAAGCTAAGGCTAAAGGTTAAAACGATAAGAACGGAAATAAAAAAATACTAAGGGACTTGTTGAATTCTGGTGCTAATTACAAATCTAGTTTTGTAGAACATATCAAATTAAAGACTCCGTCTCACACTCTCGCGCTATTGACAAGAACCACACTTCCCAACCACAGGATTTTGCTCTCGCTCGTCCGTTTCAATTAGAAACCGTATTTTAAAAATCAATAAAATCCTAAACGACGCCTAAAGCGCTCTCGCTATTTTTAGGATTATGCCTAGTTTCCACTATCTGGTTCATTCCTCACACTCTTGCGCTATCGGCCTGAACCTTAGTTTGTTTTTCACTCTCGTGTCAAAACAATATATCATACAATTGGAAACTACAACCAAAACAACATGTAATCATAAATTCGCACCTATAATTTCTACTGAGTCCCGTCGGTAACGACGGTCCTCATACGCCGGTCTCAAACAAAATTAGCCAGACATAATTTTATCTAAAACTAACATGTTCAAACAAAGTAAACTTAAAACTAACATGTTAAGCAATATTTAAAGGCAATAACAAGTAAAGGCAATAAAACGGTAAAAACCTAAAATTAAAGAAACGAAAAACTTGTATTGAACGAAAATGCCGGCAGGCTTGCTTGCGATCCAAAAGTATAATACAGAAAACGAGAAAATGAAAAAGAGAAACAAATTCGACAATCCCTCGATATGAGTTATTGTCGCTTTTACAGATGATTTATGCTTAATTCTAAAACGGAATTTCGACAGTGCTTCCGCACGTCTTGGATGTCCCGGAAACTGTCCCAGTGGGCCTATATATAGAGCAATACCCCATTGGTAACTTCTCTGGTCGTGTCAGCAAAGTGGAGGGAAAAGGAGTTGAGAAACTTCTTGAAAACTGCCTCTAGTGCAGAACTGCTATCTGCGACCTAATGGCAAACACCATTAGGCCAATGGCGAACAAATCGCCTCTTCATTAATTGACGTGGCATTGGTTGGGCAATGGCGAACACCATCTAGGGACGGTGAACGCCATATCAGTAAATTGGTAGAATTTGCTCTTTTTGCTGCTCTTTTGCTCCTTTTAGCTCCTTTTTCCGATTTACTCTCGAATCCGCAACGAGCGAGGCTGACAACTGCAAAACACACTAAAACAAAGTAAAAGTTATTAAAAATAGAAAAATACGAATGAAATATATATGCGATAAGCCTAAAAACATGATACGATTCCTTATTATCAAACTCTCCCACACTTAAACTGTTGCTTGTCCTCAAGCAATCTCCCAACGCAATGAAAACAATAAGCACATTGTCTAAAACATAGGCACGACAAAACTCTAAAAGGTACATGGCTGCTAGGCAAATGCTAAATAGATAGGTACTAGATATCCATAACAAGGATACCGTAGTGACACGCATCCGCAGTTCACGGACAAAAACTCCCCCTATGCAAGACCAGTCCAAATCATGCCATTATAACTCGACCTACACTCTTTGTTCTATTTCACCTCTTTTTCATTCTCGCGCTATCACATTAAGCCCGTTATCCCCACACACACATGGTAAGTGAACCTGTTAGTGTTTAATGATCTCAATATCAATTTTTCGCACTATTCTTTTCTTTTCTTTTTCTTTCGAATTGCAAGAGTCCGATCCGTTGGGCTAAATGGTCGGGTGAGGACCACCTAACTTAGAGGAAACATATCCTTTCATTTGCTTTTTCTATAAAATTATTCAATTCAATTTTTGAGATCAAATACGTATTTGCATCAGTTCATTACTTAGTGTGTGCATTAGGATGGTGTTGACTGCTAGTATAAACTACTCAAGAGGCTACTACAAAAACTCAAAACTCAAGGTCTCGAAATAATAGTTATTCAAATCGATGCCACATACTAGTTTGGGGTGTTAGGACGGTACCGATATTATCAAACTTTCCTAAGTCTACCTACCATAGCCTAAGAATGAGAAACAACCAATACTCTCAGAGTGTCATGCCATTGAATTAGAACAATTTTTTTTATTGGGGGTCAAATTTAAGGGAATTCTCTAACAAAAAGAGAAATTAACATGCAATAGGACTCAACAACGCACATGTGACTCGATCACACAAACAGAAAACAATTTAAAAGAAACTAACTAGAAAACATAAAAACAAACAAAAAAACAAAAAAACATAGGAAATAAAACAGGAAAAAATAAAAATAAAGCGGTAAAGCTCCTCCCCCACACTTGAACCAAACATTGTCCTTAATGTTTCAGTACAAGGTGAAAGAAGGAGTAGAAAACCTGGTAGGAGGCTCAGTGATGTCGGCCTTGGCCGCGGTGACGTCCAAATCCTCTACCAAATCCAGGTTGTGTCACATGCTGCATAAGCTCTCTCATATCTGCCACCTCCGTCCTCAATCCGTCCATCTGCTCAATGAGGTCACCCATATGTGCTCTGTCCTGTTGTTGGAAGCGGTATAGGGCAAGCAACAAAAGTTTTGGAAGTATTTTTCTGGGAATTATCGTGTCCACAGAGATCGGTGCTACTGAACTGCCATTTGACAATTTAATTGTTAATGAGTTTGGGGTTTAAATGGTTTAAAGCGTAAATGCGGAAAAGTAAATAAGAACATAAGAAAATTGATTCATCAGAGAGAAAAGACTTATCAAGCATG
Source organism: Lathyrus tuberosus (assembly GCA_022829125.1). Taxonomy (NCBI): domain Eukaryota; kingdom Viridiplantae; phylum Streptophyta; class Magnoliopsida; order Fabales; family Fabaceae; genus Lathyrus; species Lathyrus tuberosus. The sequence goes on along the minus strand of JALAZF010000031.1, from coordinate 1,012,634 downwards.
TATATATTCCACTCGTCACAGACTTAAACTTATCGACCTGTTGCACTCAACTTACAATAATCCTCAATATCACCCAGTATCGCTCACTATAGTGTTAATCTCTGACACACCGAGCTGAGAAACAACCGTATCACTCTCTTCGTCACTCTCGCGCACGAAGCCTCGAAACACGGAAGGCATTTAAGTTCTGACACCCATACAGATTGTTAGCCCTAAATCTATCTTTAGCATCCAGAAACTAACAGATAATTATCCTTAATCGAAGTTTGTGACGTTTATCTCTAACACGACCCAAGCCCCGAGCATTTAAGCAAAAATCAAGAACAATCACCAACAGAGATTTGTAAAGCAAATTAAATATAACGCCATGGGCGAAAAATGTACATAAGATCAAAGTAAAAACATATACAAACCCAACAAAGAAGAAAGACATGAAGAAAATCAGAAATGAACCAAACACTTCACGGATTGTCAGAGCCGATCGATGAGAAATCCACCCCGGATCATCCAAATGCAAGCTTCCATGATGTTTTCTAAGCAAATCCAATGAAGAAATGAAGTTTGATGGAGTGGGAGCAAAAAATACCCAAACCATCCCCTAAAAAATTTGTTTTTCCACTATTTATGGACTGTCAAAGTCGCAGACCACGCTAAGCACGCCCTAAAAAATTGTTAAACCGCCTTAAAAGCGCGCTAAGCGGGCTCGAAGTGCGCTGAGCGCGCTACTCGCTGGAATTTGCTCCTTCTGTGGGCTAGGAGCGCGCTGAATCCAAAGCTTACTTTCTTCATAACTTTTGAACCGTAATTCCATTTTTCGCCCGGTTCGAAGCGTTGGAAAGCTTATTCAATGCTCTATACAACAATGGCAAAATCCCACTGCTTGAATACCTACAAAAATGAGATAAAATCAATTAATCTCAATGATATTTACACGAAACGCAATATATACACTAAAATGTAAACTATACGCATTTATAAACAAAACAGGGTTTATTCGTATGATATTTAACAAAAAGCAACGATAAGTGCAACAAAAATCATATACAAAAATAGGTACATTTTGCACTTATCAAACTCTCCCCAACTTACATAATTGTTTGTCCTCAAACAAAGCCAGCAACTAAAGGAACAAAAGCGAAATCCAAGAAATCACGCAACAACAAGTGTTTACAAACAAAAACAAATGCAATGGTTCAATCGAAAATGGTACACACAAAGTAAGTACTTACCACTAAACTACAACGACAACATAGTCACGAAACAAATGCAAAATACAAAAATCGTGCCAAACATCCTAAAACAACACAAGTTCCAATGTGAATCACACCTAGCAAAAACATTCATCGGTAGATGAAAAACATAAAATGAGGGATTTTTCACTCACACAACAATCTTGCAAACAAAAGACTAAATTATGCAACCATCCAAAAATTCACATTGAACATACAAAGGCAAGAATCACAAGGACTTTTCAAGGTTGTAATGTGGTCGGGTAAACAAACAAGGGGCAATTCCTAAACTAATCGAAACAAAAACTTGCCTAAACCTAAGGGAGTGATCAACTCACAAAAGTTCAAACACAAAATTTCAATCAAACTTCTTCCAAAATCCCAAGTGTTACACAAAACACAATACTTATTTAGCACAATTATTGAAACTCTTTTTGTTTCCTTTTTCAAGGATTTTTCTTTTTCTTCTTTTTTTTTTCTTTTTCTCTTTCACAAATTTTTCGTTTTTTTCTTTTCTTTTTCAATCCTCATTGAATCCAACTAATGAATACACAATCATTCTCTCCCCAACTTGAATTCAACCACATCATCATGTGAATACTGCCTACTTTCTAAGGCAAGGCAAAAAATCCATACAACAACACAAAGTTGAGGTCCAAGAAAAAACAAAATCCATCAAAAATAAGTGAACTAAATACTCATAGACAAGCATTAAGTTCAAATAAAACATGGATCAAAAAGCTCAAAGGGGTTACGAAAGATCACATGCTCACAAGGTGAATGACTATTTGGCTAAGGTAGTTGTGCTCAAAATGAAACCAAATGCCTTGATCCTTTTCATGCATTCATATACACAACATAAACAACAGATTCAACATAATAAAATCCAGTTAGAACAAGAATGTTGGAACTCCGAGCATATATGAACAATGGAAGGCTTCCTCACAAAAAGGGTGGGAACTAAAGTGATTCACACACGAACAAGTATATAAAAGAATGAATTGCATAGAAGTTGTAAAAAGCCTAAGTATCATGAATATGCTAAAGTCTAGAAAGCGATAAACACATACCTAAAACGTGTACAAAACTTTAAACACTGTCATCACCACGCATTCGCAAGTTGAAACAATCAAAATCGGAAAAATCACCGAATGCAACTTCAAGCAATCGGACCAAAATTTGAGTCCAAACAACAACAAAAGAATTAGAAAAATTACTAATAATTACTAATATATAAGGCCTTGGTGGAAGTGGGAAAAAGGGGGAGCCAAGTGAACAATTAAAAGAATTCACTGGCTCAGCACAGCAGGGCGCGCTAAGCGTGCTACACCAGAACCAGAAAAACCAGTACACCAACAAGGTCCTGGTGTAGGCCTCCACTTAACACCTACACAATCTCAATTACAAAACATACAATATTTACACATACAAACTTCCACAAGTTAAACATGACAAGCTTGAGGAAAACAAAACTTAACACCTTAACACGAACTACCATAAACATACTAAAAGAATGAAAAAAAAACATTAGAAACTAACAACAATAAAACATGCTTGTTTTACGTCATAAGTTCGACGCCTATTATTTACAAACCAACACGTTGCTTCGGAAGAGCCAAATGCTTTCACTCTCGCTTTTGCTCTCATCTCTTCGAGCTCTAACCGGAACTACACATCTAACCACACTTTTGGCAAACGTGAAGAGAAACAAATATATACACTATATTCAAAATTATGCAAAACATGTAAAATTCACAAATATGGTAAACATATACAAGTATCAATATAAACAAGTGAAAATAGACAATATATACGATATCTACAAAACTCAAAAACAAAGAAACTATCGCAATGCGATTCAATAAAAACACCAATCCCCGACAACGGCGCCATTTTGTTGGTTGGAGAATAGGGCAAGCAACAAAAGTTTTGGAAGTATTTTTCCGGGAATTATCGTGTCCACAAAGATCGGTGTTACTGAACTGCCATTCGACAATTTAATTGTTAATGAGTTTGGGGTTTAAATGGTTTAAAGCGTAAATGCGGAAAAGTAAATAAGAACATAAGAAAATTCATTCATCAGAGAGAAAAGACTTATCAAGCATGTATATATTCCACTCGTCACAGACTTAAACTTATCGGCCAGTTGCACTCAACTTACAATACTCCTCAATATCACCCGATATCGCTCACAATAGTGTTCATCTCTGACACATCGAGCTGAGAAACAACCGTATCACTCTCTTCGTCACTCTCGCGCACGAAGCCTCGAAACACGGAAGGCATTTAAGTTCCGACACCCATACGGATTGTTAGCCCTAAATCTATCTCTAGCATCCAGAAACTAACAGATAATTATCCTTAATCGAAGTTTGTGACGTTTATCTCTAACACGACCCAAACCCCGAGCATTTAAGCAAAAATCAAGAACAATCACCAACAGAGATTTGTAAAGCAAATTAAATATAACGCCATGGGCGACAAATGTACATAAGATCAAAGTAAAAACATATACAAACCCAACAAAGAAGAAAGACATGAAGAAAATCAGAAATGAACCAAACACTTCACGGATTGTCAGAGTCGATCGATGAGAAATCCACCCTGGATCATCCAAATGCAAGCTTCCATGATGTTTTCTAAGCAAATTCAATGAAGAAATGAAGTTTGATGGAGTGGGAGCAAAAAATACCCAAACCATCCCCTAAAAAATATGTTTTTCCACTATTTATGGACTGTCAAAGTCGCAGACCGCGCTAAGCGCGCTATAGGCGCTAAGCGCGCCCTAAAAAATTGTTAAACCGCCTTAAAAGCGCGCTAAGCAGGCTCGGAGTGCGCTACTCGCTGGAATTTGCTCCTTCTGTGGGCTAGGAGCGCGGTCAGCGCGCTCCTAGCATGCTTGAAAATCCAAAGCTTACTTTCTTCATAACTTTTGAACCGTAATTCCGTTTTTTGACCGGTTCAAAGCGTTGGAAAGCTTATTCAATGCTCTATACAACAATGGAAAAATCCCACTGCTTGAATACCTACAAAAATGAGATAAAATCAATTAAACTCAATGATATTTACACGAAACGCAATATATACACTAAAATGTAAACTATACGCATTTATAAACAAAACAGGGTTTATTCGTATGATATTTAACAAAAAGCAACGATAAGTGCAACAAAAATCATATACAAAAATAGGTACATTTTGCACTTATCACCTGTCAGCAAAATCAACCTGCTGCTGGCTGACCTGGTCGATGGCGACTCTCAACTCTTCCTGCTGCCTTTGCATGCTTCTAAGTAGCAGGTCACGCTCCGCCTCCATATCGTTCTGATGCCTAAGGTTGGACAGGATGTCATCAAGGGAGCTCTGGATGGCGGTGTAGTTGTACTCCTCACGGGACTGGTATCCGGCTGAGATATCTGCAAAATGGTTAGAAAAAACATATGTGGTGTGTGCACGAGTGCTAGGCTTGGGAGCATCAGTGGTGCGGGCACGAGTGCTAGTCTGTGGAGCATATCGTCCCATAAGGTTATCATAAGCTCAGTCAACCATCTCTTCATCATGATTAGGGGCTTCAGTATCAAAAATCCAGTTTGTGCTAACGCGCACGTTAATGCGTGCGACGTAAGGTAAAGTAATGCCCCTAACCTCTCGATTACTAATCATCAAATAATACTTTCCTCCTGGTTTGTTCTTAATAAGACGCATGTCATGGCAATAATCTAAATCAGCAAAGGGTATCGCTAGAGCCTCAAGAGTAGCCAACTAGGTTTGCAAATATAAAGCAAGGGATATAGAGGTAATCATCCTGCCAACACATATATGGCCTCCTACTCTACCACTGGTAGATGCAAGGTGTGCTAAAAAGAACGATGTTGGGTTAACTTTTGTTTTAGAAAGTGCACAGTGAATAAAGAAGAGATCTTTAGAATTCACATTCCCAGTGTTTTTCTGGCCAAAGATGGTGTTAGCTAAGGTACGGTGCAAATATCTAATGGCTGGGTTATGAATGACTGTGGCTTTAAGACCCTTCCAGGTGGTGGTGATTTTGCCTGTTATTTGCTGCCAAAAGCCAAGAGCACTAGGTTCCCAGTTGCTATCAAGAGGGGCTTGGCAAGCATATTCTTCTCCGCTAGGGAACTGAAAAATGGTGCCTATTTGGTCTTGGGTAAGTGTGAAACCTCTATCAAACATCCTAAACTCAACAGAACCAGTGGTGTGAGAAGGTCCGGTGGAATATCGAAAAGAACTCAAAAACTCATATGTAAGCCTAGTGTATGTGGGGTTGGTTAAGGAACAGAAGTGCGACATACCTAGGTTGTTAAGTATCCAGTTGACACTGTCGAATAGGCCTAAGTCTTGGACAACAGCAGTATCGGGATACCGTGTTACGAAGATCGGCCTTTTGAACAGTTTGTGGTAGTCTATTCTCTGATTTTCACCATCGATGCCTTCCGCGAAAGTAATGCCCATGTAGTTGATCTCTCTTGCAACTCTTGGAGGCATGATGAAATTTGGATGAGATTGAGAAAGTTGGAAGGAATGAGTATGGAGGTTTTGAGGGAAGAAGAATGAGAAAGATGGGATGGTAAGTGAGAAGAATGGTGATTTATAGCAAAAGAGAAGAAGTTGGATGGTTGGGGGTTGGAGTATGAGTTAATAATGATTATTGAAGGTGGTTATGGGAGAAGTTATGAGGTTTGAATGTGTTTTGATGGGAAAATGCACAAAAGGAAGTTGGAAAACGAAAAACTGTCTATTTTCCTGATACGGCGAACGCCATTAAGCATATGGAGAACGCCATATGTGTGATACGTTGGAAATTCAAAATATAAAGCCAATGGCGAACGCCGTCAGCATAATGGCGAAAACCATTAGGCAAAAATGCACAGGTTTTAATTTTTAGTTCAGAAACAATGCATTTTTGTGCTCTAAAGGCCATACTACTGCTGTTTGGAATTATTATTGCATGTGGCCATAATCGGAACATAAAAATGCAGTAAAGTAAAGGAAACTTATGGACATCAATCTCAGACTGTAGAGCAAAGATAGCAGCAACAACATCAATAGGAGGATTAATAGCACGAGCACCAGAGACGTGAGAAACAACATCATGGAGAATGACATCCCGGTTTTTATAAGGTTGAGGACAATAAGGTGGATTGGGTGTCTCGCTTTGGCCCTCTAAATCATAAAGCCAATTATCCCGGTTATGGACATTCGTTTTCTCATAGTTGGGCAATGTGAAGTTATGGACCACTTGGTTATCAATGAGAAACTCAAATTCTGCAAGTCCTAAATTAGCAATGATGCCACGGTTAAAGCAAAAGTTCAGGTGCATAGGACGGATACCTCTAAAGGCACGAATTCGGTTAAGTCGGTATCTCAGGCCAATGGCATCAGCAATCATAGTAACTATCCCTCCTATGAGAATGGTACCTTGGGTCTCATGGACAATTCTATTCAGGTTGGCTAACATAAAGGTAGCAGCATTCACAGGTCTTCCTGAGAGGCATAATACATTATAAAAAAATCATCCTTGGAAACCTAAGTAATGTTCTCTTTTTTACCAAATAGTGTATGGGCTAGGATTTTGTGGAAGTAGCGACTAACGGGGTTATGGATGTACTCGAAAAACATGGTGTGTGGCTCAAGGCGGTAGTTTCCGATTATGGTTCCCCAAAAGTAGTCATAGTCAAGGTTGGTAAAAGAATCATCAGGAGTTATGGTATAAGCATCAGGACCATTTGGAAATCCTAAAAGGTTATCCATCTCGTGGTGGGTGAAACGGTATTTGGTTCCAAACAGTCTAAAGGTAGTCAGGCCTCTTCCAAATCCAAAACCTCGGTTAGGATCGTAATAAAGGGAACTCAGAAACTGAAGGGTGAGCCTACGGTACGGGGTAAACCTCTTCCTCACAGCAAAGTTATCCCAACCTATTTGGTTGAGAAGGTACATTACACTGTCTCGAATTCCTAAAGTGGTCAAGGTGAGTCCATCAGGATAAATAGGTAATTTCATCTCCCTCTGAGCTAAAACTTCGAAACGACGCCTCTGAGCTTCGTTCCTAAAGACAACCTCCATATCGTCAACAGACTCCATTCTCCTAAGTTATTGACAAGCTACCCTAAGCTACGCTAGCCAGAAATTAGATAAAGATTATGCTATTAGTGAATTGCACCGCATAGAAGTGTTAGAAGAGACAATAATAGTAATAATAATAATAATAATGATAATAATAATTAAAATAAGAATAAAAGTAAAAATAAAAATAAAATGTAGAAGTAATAGTTAAAATAAGAAAAATAATAGAAAGAATAAAAACTAAAGATCGTGGGTAGCCTCCCACGTAGTGCTTCGTTTAATGTCGGTAGCTCGACATTAAATCGGAGTTGGGATATTTCTTCGAAAGAGCGGGCAACTCTTCTAAATTGTAACTTATGCAGAAATCCTTGTTTTCTATGTTGTGGTAATGCTTAAGTCGCTTCCCGTTCACAACAAATGTCTCATTGGATTTTCCTATTATTTCTACGGCTCCGCTTTGGAAAACTCTTATAACCTCGAAAGAGCCAGACCATCTAGAACGAAGTTTGCCTGGAAATAATTTAAGTAGAGAATTAAAGAGAAGGACTATGTCACCCTCGTTGAATTCTCGTCTCGTTATTCGTTTATCATGCCATTGTTTAGCTTTTTCCTTGTAAATCCGGGCATTTTCATAGGCATCTAGTCTAAGTTCTTCTAGTTCATGGATATCCAGAATTCTCTTCTCTCCTGCAGCTGTGTATTTCATGTTTAGGGTCTTAATGGCCCAATAATCCTTGTGCTCAAGTTCGACAGGCTGGTGACATGATTTAAAATAAATTAATTTGAATGGAGTGGTTCCTATATGAGTTTTGTAAGATGTCCTATAAGCCCACATAACTTCATGAAGTTTTGCAGACCAATCCTTCCTAGAAGTCGCAACGGTTTTCTCTAATATCTGCTTAATTTATCTGTTAGAAACCTCAACTTGTCCACTTGTTTAAGGGTGATAAGGCGTTGCTACTCGGTGTCAGACTCCATATTAGAGCAACAGTTTTCCAAATATATTTGAGATGAAATGGGATCGACCATCGCTAATGAAAATTCTCGGTACACTGAATTTAGGAAAATTCACATTCTTGAAAAGTTTCATGACCACTCGTGCATCATTAGTAGGAGAAGTTACTGCCTCGATCCATTTTGACACGTAATCAACTGCGACAAGTATGTATTTGTTGCCAAAAGAAGATGGGAAAGGACCCATGAAATCTATATCCCAAACACCAAAGACTTCTACTTCCAAAATACCCTTCAGTGGCATCTCATCGCGTCTAGAGATATTGCTAGTGCGTTTACACCGATCGCAATTTATAACCGCGGTGTGGACATCTTTCCAAAGGTTAGGCCAAAATAGACTAGATTGTAAGATCTTCGCACAAGTCTTTGAAGTGCTTGCATGCCCTCCATAGGGTGCAGAGTGGCAATTATAACACCCTTCTAACCCCACAGAAATTTTGCGATAAAACTAATAATTTAATCAGAGTAATTCACCAAAAAAGTGCCACATTTTCTTCATAAAACGACAATAAACATACTCCTGCTCCGTAACACGAGTTTTCAAAACATTTATCATAATCATTTATGTGATAACATCAACAATTAAATTCGGACATCGCAGCGGAATCATAATCTCAAAACAACTTCATTTATATCATCAAAACATCAAGACCATTTTTGGTCATTGTCAAAATCGTCATAAAATACAATCAGCTTATAGAGAACTCATAAAATAATTCTAACAAGACAACATAGTATTCAATTAAACGTTCCCGACCCGATGTTACATATCAAAGCAAGACATCATCTAAACCAACGGAACTAGTAAGACTCCAACGCTAAGTCTTCATGTGTCTACGAGCTAATATTGATCACCTGCAAGTTACCCACCATAGAGGCAACATTTCCAAGCAGGCAGGGTGAGTATTTACAATTTATTATAAAAGATATAAAGAAAAGAATACTAATAGGGAAACAGCAACAACATCATGATATCCTCAATAAAACACACATATTAATCAACAATCAACCCATACACATGCAATGCTACTTAGAATGAAATGCAACTTCCTCGGAAACATGCATGTGGTACCAATTTAATCATGTGATGGACACTAGGCCATCAACCCTCCACAAGGGAGCACAACATAATCATCATGTGATGGACACTGGCCATCAACCCTCCACAAGGGAGCACAACATAATCACTCCAATCCGTACAATGGGATTAAAGCCAACAACAACGGACCGAAGTCTCAACATAGTATGCCGTGAATGCCATGAAGCAACAACATCTACATAATCAACAAATTCCTCAAATTGCATCCGCATTCATGTAATCATTAATCATAATCATCATAAAGCATATATATATATATATATATATATATATATATATATATATATGCACGTCATCGACTCCTTCATCATCACAACATCATGACCATCATAATATAACATTACAACTTTATTTTCAACATCAAAACATCATAATGCATCTATCACCATAATAATTCCAACACAATTCTCTTACCCCATGTATACATTTAACACGCACATCATTAAACAATCATCATAGATCATATCAACACATAACAACAACTTCACAACAACTCCATAGTATCATTAAGATAGTCATTCAAGTAGAACATCATAGCATATCATCCATACAAGACATTTGCTTACATTTCACAAAACAACATAACTCGACACGTTCAAAAGACATGTCCACGCATCGAATAGCTGGAATTTCGGTACTAAAAATATTTTTAAGATAAATTACGTTAACTCATATTTCCAACAATCCAAACCACGCATCAATCGGATGCTCACAACTCAAGTTACGAATTTTTAAAGTTTTTCAACAAACACAGACACTGACATCTTACATTGACACCATAAAGCCTCATTAGAACATAGTTAATTTTAATTCCAGGACTTGAAACCATTTTTACAAGAAAGTACACTGTATTAGCTTTCCACAGGTTCGAACGGCGAGTCAAAAGGACACACGAGGCTCAAGATACGAATTTTTGAAGTTCTTAAACAAATTTGTCCCAGGGTAATCAGTTACTGCATTAGGGTAACCGGTTACTCTATTACAGAATCACTTTTCTGCTGTATTTTTGTGCGAAAAATCATTTATTTAACTCATCCCAACATCCCCAGACATCATTTATCACAGAACTCGAATTTCTACATCAGTACACAACAATACACATTCATTAGAAACTCTTATAACACTAAAAATCACAATTCAACCAAGCAATTTACACAATTCGAGCATTTTTATTATCACCGACACGTAACTCCAACTTCTCACCGAAAACACCAAACAATCAACAAACACATGGATAAAAACCCAACAATTTATCTACCCACATACATACATCATTATAAATCAAAACATACATCCTAAATTCATCACTTTCTATCTATTTCATAAAGAATTTATCATAAACCCAAAACCCCATAAAACCCTAACCTATCTATATTCAGATTTTTACATCAATCATAATGAAAGTTATACTCCCCATACCTTGTAATTAATTTTTTTCTAAATTTTTCTCTTGAGTTCTGCAGCAATCCCTCCAGAGCCCTAGCTTTCTCCCTCTTTTTCCTCAGAGCACTTCTCACAAAAGTTACGATCAATCAGAATAACTTCTCACTTATATTTTCTTATTAAGTCCAAATACCCCTAATAATGGTTTCCCAATTATATCCTCACTTATCCTTTACAAAAGACCATCTTGCCCTTATTATTACTCATCTTATTTAAAATAATAATAATCTATATAATTCCATCTATATTATGCTTATTATTATTATAACTCCACATATAATATGATTAAATTATTTAAATCTAAATAACTCTAATTATATCATCTTCTCACTAATACCCACAACACACATCAATAAAACCACCCAATGTGTCATATAATTCACAATCATTCACCATAATCATAAATAATTAATTAAATAATTAAATATGAATTTTGGGGTGTTACAACTCTCCCCCACTTAAAGAATTTTCGTCCTCGAAAATTACCTGATGTAACCAACTCTGGATACGACCCTTGCATCCTTCCCTCTGACTCCCACGACGAGTTTGACAACAATTCGAATACCACTAATCCAAATTCCACATTGTTACCTATAACAATCCAACAAGATGCAATGCTACCGAGTTATGAACGCACCGATTCATTTCACTCTTTGTCTCATCACCTTAGGATCTCATTCGCTCTTGAACCAGAACACAACAAGGTCGTTACTATCGCCATCAACATCGTCATAAGAACATCAATATAACCATTATACTGGAAACTCTGTCACGCAACATTAGTACCGCAATGATGTGACTCCTCAATCAACATATAATTCGATACGTCTATTGACATGGCAGTAACATGAATAATATATAAACTTTCACATATTATTTCCATTCTGGAATATCCAATTGTTTGCATCATACCCAAAGGCTTCTGATGTTTGATCTTTGACTTTTGGCAAGTCAAACATGTAGACACAAATTCAGTAATGTCTTCTTTCATACCCGGCCGCCTAAATAACTTCTGCAAATCCTGATATATCATTGTAGTACCGAGATGGATACTCAGTCCACTTCGATCTCCTTCCTTCAAAATACTCTTCTTAATTTTTGGAACATATGGAACACATACTCTGTCACAGAACCTCAATACACCATTCTCATCAATCCGGAATTCACCTCTGTTACCTTGGTTAATTAAAGTCATCTGATCAACCATCCTCAAGTCAGATTTCTGAACCACTCAAATTTCGTCCAAAATATCATTAGTTAGCTTTAACATACCTAACTTCACACTGTCTGATGTAGTGTCACATAGCAAACTCATGTCTCTGAACTGTTCGATCATCTCTAGTTCCTTTACCATAAGCATCGACATATGTAGTGACTTCCTACTCAAAGCATCTGCAACCACATTCACTTTACCGGAATGGTAACTCAAATCAAAATCATAATCCTTCAATAATTCTAACCATCTTCTCTGCCTCTTATTCAACTCCTTCTGATCAATAAGTACTTTAAACTCTTATGATCGCTAAACACTTCAAGTCTAGAGAAAAAAAGATAATGTCGTCAAATTTTCAACACGAATACCACGGCTGCCAATTCTAGATCATGTGTAGGATAATTCCTTTCATGGACTCTCAACTGTCATGAAGCATAAGCCATAACCCTACCATCCTGCATTAACACACCACCCAAACCCATCAAAGAAGCGTCGCAATACACCACAAATGGTTCATCCGGTTTAGGTAAAGTCAAAACTGGAGCTGTAGTCAACCTCTTCTTCAGTTCAATGAAACTTTTCTCATAGTGAATATATTACACAAACGCGTTACCCTCGTAAGTTAACTGAGATAATGGAAGGGCTAACTTGGATAAAGCCTTCCATAACCTGCGGTAATAACCAACTAAGTCCAAAAATCTTCTAATCTCTTTAACCCACTTCGGAGCTTCCTCGTTGTAGGTCTATATCTATCTTGGATGGATCCACAACAATACCCTCATCTAAAATAACATAACCAAGAATACTAACATCACACTTCGATAACTTAGCACATAACTTCATATTTTTCAATACTTGTAACTCAATTCTCAAATACTCTACACGCTTTTCTCCTGATTTTATAATAGGTCAGAACATCCCCCAACGAACACCACTTCAAACTTATCCAAGTAAGTATGGAATATACTATTCATATTCTCCACACACACCTTAAGGCATACTAGCCACTATTATTCTCTATCCAACATTCTTGGTTAAATCATGGTCTCACATTTCCATTTACTCCCTCATTGGATCATCTTTCCAATGCTTCAAGTCCCATGTCAATCGGATTCTCGATTCATGAATTTCGGAGAAAACAATAATTATATACATTACATTTCTATATTTATATTATCAATCCATGGCATATAACCATGTTCTTACCTCACCATCACATAGAGCATAAAATTATCTTTCCAATACTTCCGACCGGGCGTCAAACGGAATTACGAAACTCATGTTATGACCGATTCAATTTCTGAATTTTTTTCACACAACAGTGGTAATCGGTTACTCAAATTGGGTAACCGGTTACTGGCTCAAAAACAACCCAGAAACATCATTTTTCCAAGGGTAATCGGTTACTCTCAGTAGGGTAACCGTTTACTGTTGTAACAAAGCCAAAAATTACATTTTCCTTCATTCCAAAACACTTCTAAACCATACTCCTTCAGCCCCAATGATCACAATGCATTTAGCAACCCAAGTTAACATGTTATAACATAATAAGACATGCACTTCATCAATCCATCCATCACATATTCACATAAACCTTAAACCCCAATTTCTTTTCCACCAATCTCTACCCCAAAGTTTCTAACTAATGGAACTCACGCACAACTTGCGGTCCATCGTTGTGACTTCGCTGTCAATTTCCAGAACATAGTCATTACAATCATGGCAAACATCTGAGCCTCATCTCCTAAGGGTTCTTCTACTTAGTTTGTAGATATAAACCTCGACCCTTCACCTTCGTTGAATTTAAGTTCACTCTCTACTCTTTGAGAAACAACCATCAACAATACCTGATCGACATACAAAAACCTCGAATCCACCTCATCTTCAGATGTAAGGATCTGCATCGAATAATCAAAACAACTCATAAGCACTTGGCTTAAACTCCAAACAAATCACGGTACATACCATCCCAGCTGGCAAGATATGTCTATCCCATACAACATGATCCCGTCCACTATCAACAAGAGATTAAGGGTGATCAGTTCCTCAATTTGCCAATAGATAGCCGACAATTATGATGGGGTATAAACCATATTTACCGACTACAATAACGTTCCTTGCATCTTGTGCACTAAGCTACTCAAGCCACAAATTCTTAGTTGCATTAAGTCTTATCTCCGTATTTCCTTCAGTTTCGGAAACAACACAACTCCCATAAGGCTTGCATCCTTGAAATCAGCGGCACACCGAACCAACATTCCTCCACCAAAACATCTCAAAAAAGCCAAAGCTTCTCCCCCACTTATTTCAAACCAAATCCTGGAGACAACGGTTAGAAAAAGAGCAAGTACCGACACTGTTTCACACACATGTCGCGTACTAAGGAACAAACAACATTTGACAACCTGGTCGGACGGACGGACCAGGCTCTGATACCACTAATGTAACACCCTTCTAACCCCACAGAAATTTCGCGATAAAAATAATAATTTAATCAGAGTAATTCACCAAAAAAGGTGCCACATTTTCTTCATAAAACGACAATAAACATACTCCTGCTCCGTAACAAGGGTTTTCAAAACATTTATCATAATCATTTATGTGATAACATCAACAATTAAATTCAGACATCGCAGCGGAATCATAATCTCAAAAACACTTCATTTATATCATCAAAACAGCAAGACTATTTTTGGTCATTGTCAAAATCGTCATAAAATACAATCGGCTTATAGAGAACTCATAAAATAATTCTAATAAGACAACATAGTATTCAATTAAACGTTCCCGACCCGATGTTACATATCAGAGCAAGACATCATCTAAACCAACAGAACTAGAAAAACTCCAACGCTAAGTCTTCATGTGTCTACGAGCTAATCTTGATCACCTGCAAGTTACCCACCATAGAGGCTACATTTCCAAGCAGGCACTATGAGTATTTACAATTCATTATAAAAGATATAAAGAAAAGAATACTAATAGGGCATCAGCAATAAGATCATGATATCTTCAATAAAACACACATATTAATCAACAATCAACCCATACACATGCAATGCCACTTAGAATGAAATGCAACTTCCTCGGAAACATGCATATGGTACCAATTCAATCATGTGATGGACACTAGGCCATCAACCCTCCACAAGGGAGCACAACATAATCATCATGTGATGGACACTGGCCACCAACCCTCCACAAGGGAGCACAACATAATCACTCCAATCCGCACAATGGGATTGAAGCCAACAACAATGAACCGAAGTCCCAACATAGTATGCCATGAATGCCACGATGCAACAACATCTACATAATCAACAAATTTCTCAAATTGCATCCGTATTCATGTAATCATTAATCATAATCATCATAAAGCATATATACATCAAATATGCACATCATCGACTCCTTCATCATCACAACATCATAACCATCATAATATAACATCACAACTTTATTTTCAACCTCAAAACATCATAATGCATTTATCACCATAATAATTCCAACACAATTCTCTTACCCCATGTATACATTTAACACGCACATCATTAAACAATCATCATAGATCACATCAACACATAACAACAACTTCACAACAACTCCATACCATCACTAAGATAGTCATTCAAGTAGAACATTATAGCATATCATCCATACAAGACATTTGCTTACATTTCACAAAATGACATAACTCGATACGTTCAAAAGACATGTCCACGCGTCGAATAGTTGGAATTCTGGTACTAAAAATATTTTTAAGCTAAATTACGCTAACTCATCTTTCCAAAAATCTGAACCACGCATCAATCGGATGCTCACAGCTCAAGTTATGAATTTTTAAAGTTTTTCAACAAACACAGACACTGACATCTTACACTGACACCATAAAGTCTCATTAGAACCTAGTTAATTTTTATTCAAGGACTTGAACCTATTTTTATAAGAAATTACACTGTATTAACTTTCCACAGGTTCGAACGGCGAGTCAAACGGACACTCGAGGCTCAAGATACGAATTTTTGAAATTCTTAAACAAATCTGTCCCAGGGTAATCGGTTACTGCATTAGGGTAACCGATTACTCTATTACAAAATCACTTTTCTGCTGTATTTTTATGCGAAAATTCACTTATTTAACCCATCCCAACATCCCCATACATCATTTATCACAGAACCCGGATTTCTACATCAATTTACAACAATACACATTCATTAGAAACTCTTATAACACTAAAAATCACAATTCAACCAAGTAATTTACACAATTCGAGCATTTTTATTATCACCGACACGTAACTCTAACTTCTCACTGGAAATACCAAACAATCAACAAACAGATGGATTAAAACCCAATAATTTATCTACCCTCATACATACATCCTAAATTCATCACTTTCTATCTATTTCATCAAGAATTCATCATAAACCCAAAACCCCATAAAACCCCAACCTATCTATATTCAGATTTTTACATCAATCATAATGAAAGTTATACTCCCCATACCTTGTAATTGATTTTTTTCTGAATTTTTTCTCTTGAGTTCTGCAACAATCCCTCCAGAGCCCTAGCTTTCTCCCTCTTTTTCCTCTGAGCACTTCTCACAAAAGTTACGATCAATCAGAATAACTTCTCACTTCTATTTTCTTATTAAGTCCAAATACCCCTAATAATGGTTTCCCAATTACATCCTCACTTATCCTTTACAAAAGACCACCTTGCCCTTATTATTACTCATCTTATTTAAAATAATAATAATCTAAATAATGCCATCTATATTATGATTATTATTATTATAACTCCGCATATAATATGATTAAATTATTTAAATCTAAATAACTCTAATTATATCAACTTCTCACTAATACCCACAACACACATCAATAAAACCACCTAATGCGTCATATAATTCACAATCATTCACCATAATCATAAATAATTAATTAAATAATTAAATATGAATTTTGAGGTGTTACAACAATGAGATATGATATCCTTTACTTCTGATTCAGGGACACATCAATGAAAAATGCCATCGGCGCCTCTCTTGAAAAGCAGGGACTCATCCCAATAGTAATGTTTAAGATCATGGAAGAATTTCTTCTTTTGTTGGTAGGTTAAGTCTGGTGGAAGTACCCCAGCTGCTAGGTAGTTGACAAAGTCAGCATACCATGGCAGTGTGGATTTTATGCAAATCGATTCCACAACTTCATTCATTTCTGCATCATTATAAATTAAAGAGCATTCTCCTGTTTCACTTTCACTTTCTAACTGGGCTACAAGTCGATCGTAAGGAAAATCGTCATTTATGGGCACTTGTTTGGGTTCTTTGTCCTCAATCCTAGAGAGGTGATCTGCTACCACGTTTTCAGTGCCTTTCTTATCTTTGATTTCTAATTCAAACTCTTGTAAAAGAAGAATCCATCTTAAAAGTATTGGTTTAGCATCCTTCTTACTTAGCAAGTACCTAATTGTGGTGAGATCGGTATAGACAATTATTTTTTCTCCTACTAAGTAGGAACGAAATTTATCTAAAGCGAACACAACAACTAGGAGTTCCTTTTCCGTGGTGGCGTAGTTCATCTGCGCATTGTCTAAGGTTCTACTTGCAGAGTAAATAGCATGAAGCTTTCTATCCTTTCTCTGTCCTAAGACAGCGCCAATAACATAATCACTAGCATCACATATTATTTCAAATGGTTTACTCCAATCGGGTGGTTGCATAATAGGTGCGGTAATAAGAGAATTTTTCAGATGTTTGAACGCTTTCAAGCAGTCTTCATCAAATATGAATTCAACATATTTCATTAATAAGCCCATTAGTGGTTTGGTTATTTTAGAGAAATCTTTATTGAATCGCCAGTAGAAACTGACGTGTCCTAGAAAACTACGAATTTCTCTAACGGTTTTCGGAGGTTGAAGATTTTCTATAATTTCTATTTTTGCTTTATCCACTTCAATCCCTCTATCGGATACAACATGTCCAAGCACAATTCCTTCTCGGACCATGAAATGGCATTTTTCCCAATTCAGCACTAGATTAACTTTAACGTATCGTTTGAGTACCATTTCTAGGTTCGATAGACATCCTTTAAAACTTTGCCCACAGACAGAGAAGTCGTCCATAAATACTTCCATTATGTTGTCTATAAAATCAACGAAGATTGACATCATATATCTCTGAAATGTTACAGGAGCGTTACACAATCCAAACGACATTTGTCGATAGGCAAATATACCATAAGGACATGTAAAGGTAGTCTTTTCTTGGTCATCAGGATTAATAGGAATTTGAAGGAATCCTGAGTATCTGTCTAAATAACATAAGTGAGAATGTTTAGCTAGTCGTTCAAGCATTTGATCGATGAAAGATAAAGGGAAATTATCTTTATGAGTGGCTTTATTCAGTTTTCTATAGTCTATGCACATTCTGTTTGCCTTGAAAATTAGGAAACAACCGCTGATTCCTAATTTGCGAAAAATTAGTTTACTTGCAGGATCGATCATACATATCCTAGGACAATGTGCTTTAAGAGTTTTGACAATTTATGTGAAAATCAAACCTTTTATTCATTAAGTTCATCATTGTTTTCAGAAACTGATCTAATTCGAATGAAAATGATAACTTTTGTCTTTTAAAAGGAATAACGAAAATGTATTAAAAGCGCAAGAATAAAACTACAGAAAAGTAAAATAAGTTGCATGTAAATAAATTAGAACTTCATTGAAATGTAAAGAATAAATTGGTGTTTTTCCAAACGTACATTTCTCAAGGATAACTCTTTTCTCTCACACGGGTACTTTGAGTATGTCTGAGTAACTTGTACAAATTTTGAATACACACGGAAATCTAACACTATAACTCCCTATTTATATACAATCGAAATAACCGTCATCAACAGCCATTTCCTCTAATGCAGACAAATGGCATCCTGCATGCCTTCGCCTCTTAGATGCCTTCCACGCGTCTTGCTTTCAAAACAGAATTTCCCTCCTGGATTTAAATTTCAAAGTACCCGTCGAAGCAAGACCTTCGTATAACTATGTCGAAATAGCTCGAATACTTAGAAAAAATCTCCAACTCTTCCATTCCCACTTAACCCTTTTTTTCGACTGACCTTCTTCACTAGCCGTAAATTGCTGTCGAAATGCTTCTGGAGAATCTTAAACTTTTACCTTCTAGATAAAATCCAGGCGTCAAAATTAGGAGCCTACAAATTGCCCCCCAGAAAATGCATTTTCGACAAAGGAGAAAAAGTATTTTTTGACAACATACTTCTACGCGTTAAATCATTTCGACGAAATGACTATTCATATGACTTGACATTCATGATGTCATAGTCATCATTACACTTTTTGAAATGTCTCCTCAGCCCAGGTTTTAAGATCTTCTTTAATCATCACGATCCTAGTCCCTAGGAGATCGTGGGTCGAAAAGTAACTGCCATCGTCTAATCAGTCTATCCCTGACTAACACGTGTCCCACGATTCTTTTCATTAAACGGTACCCTCTTTGAATAGTAACTGCTTAAGTCTTACTTTACCACTTATAAATAAGCGGAAATTTTCCTTAATTCACTTTTTCTCACTTCTCTTTCTCTTAAACAACAACTTCATCTTCTTCAATTTTCTCTGAACTTTCTACGATCAACCATGTCTTCTTCCACAGCTCCTCAAGGAACCAACACCAAGAAACAAGATTCTCAAAAATCCAAAAGCTTGCCGCCTGTTCACAGGTTTCTTGGTCCAAGTGTTGTGGGGAACCAGCAATATGTACCAGAACCTCCCAATGAGGAAGAGAAAATACGCATTTACCAGTCACAGGTATTAATCCCCATTCTTATTTCTGGTAAATCCCATGCAATCTTAGGACCTTTACCTGATTTAAAGTTAGATCCCTTAAAAGTAAAGGAATTTTCCCCAGCTTATCATCGTTATAAGCCAATAGCTAACGGAGTTAGACCTAGGACTGAGAAAGAAATAGCCATAGATGAAAAATCCAAAGTAGATGGTCAAGGGTCCCCCTCCTCTAGAGATTTCATAAACCTAGAATACATGAACAACTTTAGGATTTTTAGGTCTTGCCCTCTGTCGAAAGACCCATCTGACTATCTATCATGGCTAGAAAAAATAGAGGCAGTCAAATCTGAGGCTTGGAAAACGATGGGCATTTTTGACCTTATCCAGTTGTCGAAAGTAGGACCTGGATATTGTCCATCTATGATTTTGGCTTCCCTTTACTTTTGGGACAGCACCTACAACAACTTTCATCTTCCTTGTGGAATGATCACCCCCACCCTTTTTGACGTAGCTACCATTACTGGCCTTAGCCCACTTGGGGTGGATTATGATCCCAACCTCTTATCTGACGATTCCATAGGCTTCGACACTAATAAGACTACCTTTATATCCTACATCGCGAATTATCATGATAAGGAAACCAAGGAAGTCTCGGACCAAGAGCACGTGGCCTTCTTAGCCCTCTGGCTGTCGAGATGCGTCTTCTGCTCCAGGTCTCTCCAAGTGGCGAAAAGATATATCACCATGGCGAACCAACTCCATGCTGGACACCAGTTGTGCCTCAGCGAAATCATCCTAGCCAATCTGTATGAGTCCCTTGGCGAAGGTGTTACTTTACTGAAAAATATTAAGGATAAGGGAAATCTTCTGTTGTCGGGACCATTTTGGCTCCTACAACTGTGGCTTAATGCCACATTCGAAGCTTCTTTATCCAACAAAAACCCTGTGGATGAAGCTGTTCTGAAGGATAGAAGGGTCGAAAGAACTAGGCTGGCACTGCTAACGCCTAATGACGAAGGTCTGAGCCTCTAGGAAACCTTTATTGGCTATGTCATGATGTTTGCCAAACGTCATAACTTTACTCCTAACATGGCCCCTTTCGCAAACAGAAAAATTGGACTAGAATGGTTTACCAGGAAGTTCCCCTTAGAGTCGAAAGCACAAGAGGCGAAATATCTCAATGTCTGGGAATCTTTTCTAACCCCTAGACTCTTAGCCTCTAGGATCAACCCCTCAAAGCTAAAAATCTCACTTGTCAACTACCAACCCAATCTGGTCTCTCGACAGTTTGGATTAATTCAAATAAAACCAAAACCCCTCTTTTCAAAGAAAAGTTCTCAAATACACTACACATGACCCACACCAAAGCTGAGTGTACCAAACTGCTGGCGAAATACTCAAATTTGGTCAAAATTCAACCAGGGCCTTTTAAACCTAGCTTCCTCTGTACTCAAGAGTTTGATGAATGATGGAGGGATTACTATAATTCACAGTTCTTCGACGTGCCTTCTTTTACTATTCAACTGACCAGAGATTTCGCCCTTGTGCAGGACAAATCAAAGAAAGGTACCTCAAGACACATCAAAGAAATTCAAGCATTCCAGAAGTACTTTGAAACTGCCTATAGACCTGACGAACTTAGTCGAACCATAAGTGAAGCAGCAGGTACTTTGAAAGAAAAATTTACAAGAAAACTGGATGAGTTAAAGCTACTTTCATACGTTCGACCAGATCAACGTTATAAGTTAGCTTTTAATCTTTATCCACCAATGTTCCCTCCTCTACCGTCTGCTGAATTTGGTGTGGCTTTTAGCGCTCTATTTCCAGAGTGGTTCATCTGTGGGAGTTCCATGAAAAATCTTCGCCAAGACTACCGAAAACGTGTTAAGCGAGTGGTTCCGACTAAGTACACTTTGGACAATTTCAAAGGCCACCTTCATATTGGCATAGAACACGTTCGCGTGGAATCTCCTATATATGAAGGTGTGGAATGGGAACATATTCGACACCACTTCCTTTATTTACATATGTTCTTCCTTGACTCGCATTTAACTTTTTCCTTTCTTCTTAGCCATAAAAATTCCTGTTAAGAATTCGGTTACTATCGAAGGGTCAACTGCAGAGGAAGAAGAAGGCGATAAAGACACTACCAAGAAACCCGGGACGAGGGTATGGTTTCGCCTTTTCCTTGATCATTATCTTTATATTTCCTTTATTTATTATTATTATTTTCTGATGTGTACTAATGATTTTTTTTTTTTACAGGCAAGTCGGAAACCTCCTTCAACGCCAAAGAAAAGAAAAGAGAAAGAACCCGACGTTCATGTTATTGAATCTGATGATGGTGACGAATCACCTGACCAAACTAAACCTTCGAGAAAGAAGAAGAAACCGTCGAAAACTCAACAGCCCAAATCTTCTGCTTCCATAATATTGGAGAAACCTCCTCATAAAAAGCCTGTCGAGCAAGCCACTCCAGCCCCAGGAGAAAGTGAAAATTCTAGTCTCAAAATTGAAATTCCAAAGGTATGTTTTTTTTTTGTATTTCGACAGTTAAAGTCACTTTCCCTTATGATAAAATTTTGACTCATTTACCTTTCAGGTTCTCGTCGATACTCATGGACATCCCCTTGTCTAAGTTCTTCCCAAAACAAGTAGCAATCCAACTTACAAACCAACAAGTCTCTCTAAGCCTTCCCCAAAGGATTCAACCAAAGAGTTTGCTACTGAATTGAATCAACCCGTCAATACTTCTGAGAAACCTTCCCAAATCACCAGCACAAATTTATCTCCTAATGTGATCGAAGAGAAAGCTGGTCCTGAGGAAGATACTTTGGTTGACGTTGGTGTGGACACTGTGATGCCCAATGCAGACGTTAGCATGGAAGAAGATCCTGAAGACAAATCCCCTATCAACCAAACAAATGATAATGAAGAGAAGGATGGTGATATCGAAACTGATGACGAAAGGGAAGAAGAAGAAGATGGTGAAAAGCAAACAACTCCTGAGACTGCTGCTGGTGAAGAAGGAAGAAAAGACGGGGAAAACCTTAATGATCATCCCAAAGCTGCTTCTACAAACACTACTTCGACCAGTTTGTCTCACGAGGAACTTGAGAACCTAAAGGTGCAAAGGCCATTGGAATATCTGAAGGCTATGCTCAGTACGTACGACAACTTCTGTGACACCACCACCAGCGGTTCGACCACCTCAGGGACTCTTTCTGGCGCAAAATCCATGGACGAATTACTAGAGAAGGATTCCTCTGCTCAATTCGACTTGAAAAAGATCTTAAAACAAATCAATGTTCTGGAAGCTCCTCCTGAAGTGACTGATGTTGTTGTGGATCTGACCACACTGATTGACCTTGTGGTAGTAGACTTTAACCAACTTCGAGACTTCTAGAAAAAACTTGAAAATAAGTCGGAAACTCAACTTGCTGAATGGGATGCCGCCTCAAGTTCTACCATCAAGGTGACTGAACTGGAGAAGACTTCTGAATAGAACAAGAAAGAGGTAGCAAGCTATGACGAAAACATTCGCGAATGGGAGAAACAAATCACCTTCCTTCAAGCCAAAATCTCTCAGGCCAAAAAGCACAAAGAAGAACTGCAACAAATCAACTAAGAGGAGATAGATAAAGAGCTTGAAGTTGGGGTGCACCATGTCGAAAGAGCTCAAAATCTTGGGAAAGAAATCGAAGAGCTTTCGACTAGAAAGGCCCTCTAAGAACGTCGCCTTCAGATTCAGCGGTCCAAATTTGAAAAACTGAAGAAGTCTTTTCCTGTTTAAACTTGTAATTTTTATTTGGCCCTTTGAGGCCTAGTTTTGTAATGACTTTTAGCCATGTTTTTTGGCGAAAAGAATTTTAATTTCACTAAGTTTTTGTTTCTTTTGCATGATTATTCGACTTCTATCTTAACTTCTTGCAATATGGGCTTATATTTTTTCAAATATTTCCCGTTTATTTTTAGAACTCGCTTATCTTTGTCTAATTCTTCAACTTCATATGCGCCGTTCGAAAACACTTTAGTAATTTGAAAGGGCCCTTCCCATTTAGGGGACCATTTTCCCATAAGTCTATCTTTTCGATCCATGGGAAGAATAACTTTCCAAACAAGGTCACCAACCAAAAACACCTTGCCTTTTACTCTTTTGTTGTAGGAATTTTCCACCCTTTCCTTTTGCCTTTTTAATAATTCTAGCGCATTTAACCTTTCTTCGTCTAAATCCACCAATTCATCTATCATCATATTCCAATATGAATCTGATGGAATTTCATGATGCCTTTGAACTCTTGTTGATTGTAAATAAATTTCGACCGACAAAACTGCATCATGACCGTATGTAAGTCGAAAGGGCGTAGCATTTATAGCTTCCTTAGGAGAGGTTTGACAGGCCCACAAAATTTGGTCCAAAGTTTTGTGCCAATTTTTTGGCTTCTTTCCCACATGCTTCTTTATCAAACCAATTATAACCTTATTTGCTGCTTCGACTTGTCCATTGGCTTGAGCATAGTAAGGCGTTGACGTGAGAAGTTTGAACCCCGTTTCTTTCGCAAAAGCTTGCATATTTTTACCAGTAAAAATAGATCCTTGCTCTATTGTTATCCTTTCTGGGATTCCAAACCTATAGATGAAATGTTTTTGAATGAATTCAATCACGACTTCTTGATCCACATTTACTAAAGGTATGGCTTCAATCCATTTTGTGAAATAATCAACACCCACCAAAATAAACTTCTGCCTTTTTTTATGATGCTGGTCGAATTTCTCCAATCAAATCTAAAGCCCAACCCCTAAAAGGCCAAGGCTTTACTATATAATGCAATTCACTTGCAGGAATGTGTTGTATCCCTGCGTGCACCTGGCATTCTTGACACCCTTTCGCGAATTCGACGCAATCTTTTAACATGGTTGGCCAATACATTCCTTGTCGGAATAACAACCACTTCATCTTATGGCCTACTTGATGCGCACCGCATGCTCCACTGTGTACGTTCGACAGGGCTATGTATGCTTCAGATTCCCTTAGGCATTTAAGTAATATCCCTTCAGGAGTTTTCTTAAATAATTCATTACCCAGAATAACACAACTCAAAGCTCGATACCTGATTTTTTGTTTGACTGGTCCTGTTGGATTTTGTAGATAGTCTATTATGGGCTTTCTCCAGTCTCCAATCGTCGAACTTTCTATGTTAAAAATTTCAAAATTTTCTTCGTCAGCGTATCTTAGCTTTATCGTCTCCAAATCTGACGGGGATAATCTGGCTGACACGACTCTTCCTCTAACCTCAAAGGCTTTTCGCAAATTTTCCTTCGATATTCTGTAGCCAGAAGCAATTTGTGCTAAATCATTTGCCTCCTGGTTTTCTATTCGAGGGATATGTCGAATCGTTACTATATCGAATCTTTTCAAGATTCGATTGGCTATTACAAAGTACATAATTAAATTTTCCTTGACACATTTGTACTACTTTGTTATTTGCTTTATGACTAACTCAGAGTCTCCCATTATTTCGACCCGAGTTGCCCCCAATTCCAATAAAATTTCAAGTCCGGCTATCAAAGCCTCATATTCTGCCTCATCATTTGAACATAGGTGTTCGACTTTGTACTTGAATTTTGTTGGAATTTTGTTAGGAGAAATAATAAGAACTCCTATTCTAGTTCCATTTTTATGACTAGAGCCGTCGAAGTATAACTTCCATGGTTCTAGTTCAATGTAATCCAAAGACTTTTCATTTATAGTGTGGTCGACTATGAAATCAACCACTACTTGTCCTTTGATAACCTTTAAAGGTAAATATGTCAAAGAATACTCAGTTAATGCTAATGCCCACTTTCCGATTCGGCTGTGCAAAACTGGTTAAGAGAGCATGTATTTTATAACATCGAAATGAGAAGAAACAAAAACATCCACTGGTTTTATATAGTGGTTCAATTTCACACATGAAAAGTATAAACATAAACACAATTTTTCGACTACACTATATCTAGTCGCCGCATCGTTCAAGACCCTACTGAGGTAATAAATGGCTCTTTCGACACCATTCTCATCCTCTTGAGCCAACATGCTCCCTAATGTCTTGTCCAACGCAGATATGTACAGCCTTATACTCCTACTTCTACAAGGTGACATCAAAATTAGAGCATGCGTCAGGTACTCCTTGATCTTGTTGAAGGCATCCTGCTGCGCTTTCCCCCATTCGAAGTCTTCTTTCTTCAGTCGAAGTAGAGGGGAGAAGGCTTGTGTCTTCCCACTAAGGTTGGAGATGAACCTTCTAAGAAAGTTAATCTTTCCAAGTAGAAACTGCAATTCCTTCTTTGTAGATGGCGCTTTCGCCTTCATTATTGCCTTGGCCTTATTTTGATTTATTTCGGTCCCTTTCTTGTGGACCACAAAGCCTAGAAAGTCTCCCGCCTGCACAAAAAACGTACATTTGAGAGGATTCATCTTCAAACCAAACTTCCTCATCCTTTTAAAGGACTGTCGAAGATGGCCTATATGACTTTTTCCTGAAACAGACTTAACAACAATTTCGTCAATATAAATCTGTATAAAAGCCTCAATGAAATCGTGAAAAATCGAATTCATTGCTCGCTGGTATGTTTCCCTAGCATTTTTTAAGCCAAAAGGCATTACCACCCATTCGTAGGTGCCTAAGGCTCCAGGGAATCGAAATGCAGTTTTAGGAAATCTTCCTCAACAATAAAAATTTGATTATAACCAGAGTATCCATCAAGCATACTAAGGTACTCATGGCCTGCGGCAAAATCGACAAGCATTTCCGCCACTGGCATAGGATATTCATCTTTGGGGTAGCAGAATTCAAATCTCGAAAATCAATGCATACCCTTAGTTTGCCACTTTTCTTTATTGCAGGAACTATATTGGCAATCCATTCGACATACCTGGTCAGGCGGATGAACTTGCATCTGAGGAGCCTTTCGACTTCTTCTTTAATCTTTGAGAGGATCTCTGGTGCGAATCGCCTTGGAGTTTGCTTAACAGGTTTTATCCTAGGCTTTATTGGTAGCTTTACTTCGACCATATTCCTATCCAGACCGGGCATTTCGTCATAGTCCCATGCAAAATAATCCTTGAATTCTTTCAGCAACTGGACTATTTCGACCTTGAGTTGGGGATTAACTTTTGTACTGATGTAAGTTGGTCTTTTTTCTGCCCCCGACCCCAAGTCGATTTCTTCGAGTGGATCTTGTGTGTTAGTTTCTTGGATTGGCTGGAATTTTGGTAAAACAAAGTATGTTCAATGTTGATGTCCAGGTGGTGATATTGCAACATTGAGTCTTAACACTGGGCTGTGTTAAGTAGTGAAGCTGTGCAATGTTTGATGTCATATGGGTGATGTCACAACATTGAGTCTTAACACTGGGCTGTGTTAAGTGGTTAAGTTACTGAAGTTGGATGACTGATGTCACAAGCGATGTTGTGACATTAGATATGCAAAATTAGTAACATCAGGTTGTGATGTTGTTAGGGTTTGCGTGTTAGCTGGAATTGTGGAGAGTTGTTAGTCTCATTGGATGAGAATATCTTGGGATAGATATTTTCTGTTGCATAGAGATTTGATGCAGATTTGTAGGAGATTTAAAAGGTTGAAGATTTGAAAAGATTTTAGGAGAAAATCTATTTTGAAGATTCAGTTTTAAATAACAAATCAGGTCAGATATTGTAGCAGGTCCAAGTCCAAATTCAAAGAGCTATATAAAGCGCACCAGTACTGAAGGAAAAGTAACGAAGAAAGTGAGCTAAAGACTGAGTGTCGTTTGTGTCTTTGTGTATGATTTGTAAACCATTCGAGTGTGAATTGGTATTGTGTTTTTGAGTTGTCCTTGATCAAAGCTGTGAAGCAGAATCAAGTTGAGTATTTCAAAGTGTGTGATCACTGAAGTGTTTTAGGGATTGAGTAGTGTTCTCATATCTAAGTGGTTTCTTAGGTAGAAAGTCACTAGTAGGAATTAAGATTAGGAGATTGTCAACTGGGTTGTTGAGTCTGTAATTTAATTCTACAAGTAGTGAATTTCATCCCTGGCTTGGTAGCCCCCAGACGTAGGTAGTTAAGACCGAACTGGGTAAACAATTTTGTGTGTTATTCTGCTGTTTAATTTGTCCATTGTGCAGAGTGTGTTGTTGTGACATCGCACTTAACATCACACGCCTGATACCAGAATTTCAATTAGTATCAGAGCAGGCATTTTGTCTGTCTCTGGGTGAGATCTAGGGAAGTTACCTTCTGGTGTAAAGATGGACAAAGAAGTTGGAGGATTTGTCAACAGACCCCCTATCTTGGACGGCTCGAATTACGATTATTGGAAGCCAAGGATGATTACGTTTCTGAAATCCTTGGACATAGGGCTTGGAAAGCTATAATTAAAGAATGGAAAACACCTGTTGTGTTTGAAAAGGATAATGCTGGGAAAGATAAAGAGGGCACCTCAAAGCCGAAGCCTGAAGAAGAATGGACCAAGGAAGAAGATGAGCTTGCCCTTGGTAATTCCAAATCTCTGAATGCAATATTCAATGGAGTGGATAAAAACATATTCAGGCTGATCAATACATGTGAAGTTGCTAAGGAAGCATGGGATATTTTGAAGGCTACACATGAAGGAACATCTAGAGTTAAGATGTCAAGACTTCAGGTTCTAACATCGAAGTTTGAGAGTCTGAAGATGAAGGAAGATGAGACTATCCATGACTTCCATATGAGTGTGCTTGAGCTGGCTAATGCATCCAGTGCCCTTGGTGAAAAGATGTCTGATGAAAAGCTTGTAAGGAAGATCCTTAGGTAACTTCCTAAGAGGTACAAGATGAAGGAGACTGCTATTGAAGAAGCTCAAGACATCAGCAAGATGAGGGTTGATGAGCTCATTGGATCCCTTCAAACTTTTGAGCTGGGGTTAAGTGAAGAAGAACCTGAGAAGAAGACCAAGAGTATAGCTTTAGATTCCAGTTCTGAAGAAGCCAAGAAAGAGAAAGTAGATGACTCGCAGGAGGAGCTGTCTCAGGCTATTGCTTTGCTGGGTAAACAGTTCAACAAAGTTATGAAGAGGATAAATAGGAGTTATAATCCCAATATCAAGAACATTACCTCTGACATCAACAGGTCAGGAGATCAAGGGAAGAAGTCTAAAGATGAAGAAAAATCCAGTAGTGACAAAGGGGTACAATGCTTTGAGTGTGAAGGGTATGGACATGTCAAGAAGAAATGTTCCACTTTTCTAAAGAAGCAGAAAGGGTTATCAGCTTCTTGGTCTGACAGTGAGAGTGAATCTGAAGGAAATTCAGCTAAACTCGCTAGAGCTATGGTTGGGGATTATGGGTCAGATGATGAGTCTTGTGATGAAGAGGTCTCTTACGATGAACTGGCTTTCACTTACAAAGATCTTTTCGTGAGAAGTGAGCAAGTGTGTCTTAAAGGAGAAGAGCTGAAGAAAAACATTATCCAGTTGAAGGCAGAAAAGACTGAGCTTGAAGCCGAAGTCAGTATGCTCAACTATAAGCTGGACTCTATGAACAAAACTATCGGAATGTTGAACAATACAGGTTCTATCACCCCAAAACCAGTGATGTTAAAACAGATGTTAAAACATCATGACAGAACTCCATCTAAGAAGAAATATAGACGCTGGAGATGTCACCATTGTGGATGTTTTGGAAACATTAAGGCTTATTGTTATAAGCTACATGGGTATCCACATAAGCAATGGGTCCCTAAAGTTAAGGTTACCAGCTTGATAGCTCACACTTCCTTAAGGGTTTCTACCAAAGAAAACTGGTACTTTGAGAGTGGGTGTTCAAGGCACATGACTGGAGTAAAGAATCTATTGGTAGATGTGAAACTTCAGTCTTCAGGCTATGTTACATTTGGTGATGGGGTCAAAGGAGAGATCAAGGGGATTGGTAAACTAAACTGTGCTAGTGCTCCCAGACTAGAGGATGTTCTTCTTATTAAAAGACTAACAGCAAATTTGATTAGCATTAGTCAACTTTGTGATCAAGGATTCAAAGTAGACTTTACAAAGTCTGAATGTATTGTCAAAGATGATAAAGGAGAAGTCATTATGAAGGGAGCCAGGTCTAAGGACAATTGTTATCTTTGGGTGCCTCAAAACTCAAATTTTTCCACGTGTGTGCTTGCTAAAGAAGATGATGTCAAAATCTGGCATCAGAAGTTGGGACATCTTCACCTAAAGGGAATGAAGAGAATCATCTCCTCAGAAGCAGTAAGAGGAATTCCCAAACTTAGTATTGAGGAAGGAAAGGTGTGTGGAGACTGTCAAAAAGGGAAGTAGACAAAGATGTCTCATCCGAAGCTTCAACATGACAGCACCTCCAAGGTATTGGAACTACTTCATATGGACTTGATGGGACCTATGCAGGTGGAAAGTCTGGGTGGAAAGAAATATGCTTATGTAGTTGTGGATGACTATTCAAGATACACCTGGGTGAACTTCATCAAAGACAAATCAGAGGTGTTTGATGTCTTTAAAGAGCTTTGTCAAAGACTCCAAAGAGAAAAGGAGAGTAAGGTTATCAGAATAAGAAGTGATCATGGAAGAGAGTTTGAGAATAGCAAGTTTGAAGAATTTTGCTCTGCTGAAGGTATAAGTCATGAGTTTTCATCGCCTATTACTCCTCAGCAAAATGGAGTTGTTGAGAGGAAGAACAGAACTATCCAAGAGTCTGCTAGAGCAATGATCCATGCCAAGAAACTTCCTTATCATTTCTGGGCTGAAGCCATGAACACTTCCTGCTACATTCACAACAGGGTTACCCTGAGAAGAGGCACTTCATCCACTCTGTATGAACTATGGAAGGGAAGAAAACCTAATGTTAAGTACTTCCATGTTTTTGGAAGTAGATGTTATATTCTGGCTGATAGAGAGCAGAGAAGAAAATTGGATTCCAAAAGTGATGAAGGAATATTTTTGGGATACTCTACTAACAGCAGAGCATATATGGTGTTCAACTCTAGAACCAAGGTGATGATGGAGTCAATTAATGTGGTGATTGATGACAGTGACAAGCAGGAAGATGATGATGTCCCAGATGTTGTTGAGACATCAGTTGGTGAAGTTGCACCAGAAGCTAAAGACAGAAGCCAAACTCCTAGTGTTGCTGCTGCTGAGCTTGAAGCTGAGCAAACTCATAAGGATCCCTCCATCAGAGTGCAGAAGGACCACTCAATGGATCTCATTATAGGTGATCCAAACTCTGGAGTAAGGACTAGGTCAAGAGATGTTATAACAAGTTCATGCTTTGTCTCCAAAATTGAGCCAAAAAATGTCAAGGAAGCATTGACTGATGAGTTTTGGATAAATGCAATGCATGAAGAGCTGGAGCAGTTCAAGAGGAATGAAGTATGAGAGCTTGTTCCTAGGCCTGGTGGAGTTAATGTGATTGGCACCAAGTGGATTTACAAGAATAAATCTGATGAACAAGGAGTGGTCACCAGAAACAAGGCCATACTAGTTGCTCAGGGATACGTTCAGGTTGAAGGAATTGATTATGATGAAACCTTTGCTCCTGTGGCAAGATTGGAGTCTATCAGATTGCTCTTAGGCGTGGCTTGTAATTTCAAATTCAAGCTCTTTCAGATGGATGTTAAAAGTGCCTTCTTGAATGGCTACTTGAATGAAGAAGTGTATGTTGATTAACCAAAAGGATTTATTGATCCAACATTTCCTGACCATTTGTACAAACTAAGGAAAGCTCTATATGGTTTGAAGCAAGCCCCAAGAGCTTGGTATGAAAGACTCACCGAGTTCCTGGTTGTGAATGGCTACAGAAAAGGAGGGATTGACAAGACCTTGTTTGTTAAAGAGGAAGAAGGGAAACTGATGGTAGCTCAAATCTATGTTGATGACATAGTATTTGGTGGGATGTCAGATGAGATGGTTAAATAGTTTGTGGAACAGATGCAGTCTGAATTTTAAATGAGTCTTGTTGGTGAACTAAACTATTTTCTTGGCCTACAAGTTAGACAAATGGAGGACTCCATATTTATTTCACAGAGCAAGTATGCAAAGAACATAGTAAAGAAGTTTGGTTTAGAGAATGCTAATCACAAGAGGACTTCTGCTCATACTCATCTAAAATTATCCAAGGATGAACATGGTGTCAGTGTGGATCAAAGTTTATATAGAAGCATGATTGGGAGTTTATTGTATCTCACAGCTAGCAGACCTGACATTGCTTTTGCTGTTGGAGTTTGTGCCAGATATCAATCTGAACCTAAGGCCAGTCACTTGAATCAAGTGAAAAGGATCTTGAAATATGTTAATGGCACCAATGACTATGGGATGCTATATAGTCATGGATCTGGGACTGAGTTAAGGGGATATTGTGATGCTGACTGGGCTGGAAGTGCAGATGATAGGAAAAGCACGCCAGGAGGGTGTTTCTTCTTGGGAAATAATCTGATATCATGGTTTAGCAAGAAGCAGAACTGTGTGTCGCTCTCTACTGCTGAGGCTGAGTACATAGCAGCAGGAAGTAGTTGTTCCCAACTTGTTTGGATGAAGCAAATGCTGACTGAATACAATGTCAAGCAAGATGTCATGACATTGTACTGTGATAATTTGAGTGCAATCAATATTTCTAAGAATCCTATTCAGCTTAGCAGGAATAAACACATTGATATAAGGCATCATTTTATAAGAGAGTTGGTTGAAGACAAAGTTGTTGTCCTAGAACATGTAGCTACAGATAAGCAATTAGCAGATATTTTCACTAAAGCCTTAGATGCAAACCAATTTGAAAGTTTAAGAAGTAAATTAGGAATTTGCATTTATGAAGATTAAATGTGATGGAGAGTGTATTGTGCAGTTGTGTACTTTATTGAAAATTGATTCAACTGCTGAAAGCATACAAGATTGTAGTGCAAACAAAGAGTCTACAGATTGTCAAATTGTGGCTAAAAAGGGGGAGAAGTAGCCAAGAAGTTAAAGGCCAAGGAGTTAAAGTTGTCAAATGCTGTCAAGGGATTATTGTCAAAAGATTTTAGTTGGCTGCTGCTAAGGAATGAAGTCGAAGTTTATGAGCTGATTGCTGATGATATAGTGCAGAAGTGCAGAAATTGAGGGGAAGTGTGCTGCTGAACAGCTGTTATACTGGTTCATGATTGAGGGGGAGCAACATTGTTGAAAATTGTTGCGAGCAACATTGTTGAAAATTGTTGCTGTTGAAGATGGTACTGCAGCAGAGTTTTTCTGAAGAGAAGTCTTGAAGATGCTACTGCTGCTTAAAGTTTCAAAAATTATTAAAGTTTATTCCGCTACTGAAGTCTCTGAAGATGCAGAGATTGTTTTAGCCAAAATTAGCCAAAGGGGAGATTGTTAGTTTCTTGGATTGGCTGGAATTTTGGTAAAACAAAGTATGTTCAATGTTGATGTCCAGGTGGTGATATTGCAACATTGAGTCTTAACACTGGGTTGTGTTAAGTAGTGAAGTTGTGCAATGTTTGATGTCATATGGGTGATGTCACAACATTGAGTCTTAACACTGGGCTGTGTTAAGTGGTTAAGTTACTGAAGTTGGATGACTGATGTCACAAGCGATGTTGTGACATTAGATCTACAGAATTAATAACATCAGGTTGTGATGTTGTTAGGGTTTGCGTGTTAGCTGGAATTGTGGAGAGTTGTTAGTCTCATTGGATGAGAATATCTTGGGATAGATATTTTCTGTTGCATAGAGATTTGATGCAGATTTGTAGGAGATTTAAAAGGTTGAAGATTTGAAAATATTTTAGGAGAAAATCTGTTTTGAAGATTCAGTTTTAAATAACAAATCAGGTCAGATATTGTAGCAGGTCCAAGTCCAAATTCAAAGAGCTATATAAAGCGCACCAGTACTGAAGGAAAAGTAACGAAGAAAGTGAGCTAAAGACTGAGTATCGTTTGTGTCTTCGTGTATGATTTGTAAATCATTTGAGTGTGAATTGGTATTGTGTTTTTGAGTTGTCCTTGATCAAAGCTGTGAAGCAGAATCAAGTTGAGTATTTCAAAGTGTGTGATCACTGAAGTGTTTTAGGGATTGAGTAGTGTTCTCATATCTAAGTGGTTTCTTAGGTAGAAAGTCACTAGTAGGAATTAAGATTAGGAGATTGTCAACTGGGTTGTTGAGTCTGTAATTTAATTCTACAAGTAGTGAATTTCATCCCTGGCTTGGTAGCCCCCAGACGTAGGTAGTTAAGACCGAACTGGGTAAACAACTTTGTGTGTTATTTTGCTGTTTAATTTGTCCATTGTGCAGAGTGTGTTGTTGTGACATCGCACTTAACATCACACGCCTGATACCAGAATTTCACTGTGCCATCATCTTGATGTTCGCTGCTAATGGATCCTTCTCAAAGCCCAAAGGCTCATCGTCATAGATCGCGTCGAGCCTCTGGTTTTGCAAATCTCCTAGATCTTTGTCAGGTGGATCCATATCAAAATCCTTTCCAAGACCTTGTTGATCTGCTTCGATCTCGTTGGCTTCGACAACCATGTATTTTACTTCGGCCTCTAAGGCCGCTTTGAGTTTATTCTCGGCTATATAAGCCGCGATCTTTTCAAGAACTAGTGACTCACTCATTGTCACTAAATTCGCTGCCCCACCCGGTTGGCTGGATGTGTGAGGTTCCAAAAATATAATTTTCTTCACCAACTACCTCTCTATCCCACTGAAACCCGTGGGTGGGATAAAGGTATAGTGAGCAAAAGGCGTTATCCGTTGGCGTCATGTCGAAGGTTGCAGGGCTACACGGAGCAATATGAGCTAGATTTCTATCGAAGCTTCGCCTGTCAACCTGGTTTACTTCAGCCAGAAAGTAACTTTGGTTAGCTTCTATATTTTCGACAATCCCTCCTGCACGCCAAATTGTTATTCTTTGATGCATTGACGAAGGGACGACACCTATGTCGTGTATCCATTCCCTGCCTAAGAGCAGGTTGTAATTTGCCTTTGACGCGATTACCATAAACATTGTCGGCCTTGTGATGGTTCCGACAGTTAGATCTACTTGTATTACACCCATGGTGGTTCCCACTTTACTCTCATAATTCGACAACACCATGTTATGAGGTTTGGTGTCAGAATCATCCTTTCCAATCTTTTTGAGCATATAATGCGACATCAAATTGACTGCCATGCCTCCATCAACCAAAATCTTGTTTACCCCTATATTACCCACCTTTCCTTTAATGAACAGGGGTTTTAAGTGACTCCTCATCGAATCATCTGGCCTTTCAAAAAATGCGTTTTGTTCTTCCACGCATTCATTGTTCATAATGTAATAATAAACAGGCTTGTGTCAGGCCGTTTTGACTTCCATAGCCTCTTCCTCGTCTTCAACTTCCATTATCTGGTCATACTCCCTGGGGAGCACTAAGACAACGTTACACATTACGTCGAAAGATGCCTCTGACTCTGAGTTAAAATCGTCCGTCATTTCATCATCCCTAGTTAGGTCCTCCTTCGACGACACTTGTTCTGGAGCAATGGGTGGCTTATCTTCCTTCGATTCCTCTTTCTGATTCAAAGTTTGAATATTACTGCTGGTTTTTGGCTTGGCTTTTCCCGCAGCCTCCTTCTCGGCTTTCTTTCGACGTTGATACCTCCTCCATTGTGACTTCGTCATAGGGTTCTCGCCCTTATAGTTTTCAGAGGGGTAAGTCATCTTCTTAGACTTTTGGAATTCTTTCCTATATGATATGGAAGATCCCCGTTGTACTTCAAAATCCTTCCACTTCCCTTGTCCTTGGGCTTGTCGGATTGGATTAACCCATTTGTCATCTGGAGCCTTATTGGTAGGTTTGAATGTCTTAAGGTACCTTCCTCCTAACCTCTCCCTATTTTGGTC
This sequence comes from Lathyrus tuberosus, assembly GCA_022829125.1. Classification (NCBI taxonomy): domain Eukaryota; kingdom Viridiplantae; phylum Streptophyta; class Magnoliopsida; order Fabales; family Fabaceae; genus Lathyrus; species Lathyrus tuberosus. Next base: position 976,883 of record JALAZF010000031.1, on the reverse strand, counting down.
TCCTCTCCTAGGATCGAACCTTTCTCCTGCTGGTTGGGAAGGCTTCCAATTTCCCATTCTTTTTGCTCTCTCCACTCCCTCTAAGTTTTGTGCTGCCTTTTTGTCGAAGACGACACTACAACGAGGATAGAGCATTACTTCAGACCTCTTTCTTTGGCATCTGTGGATGAAATCTGCCAAGTTTTCCTCCTCTTTGGGGTATGCTAGTTTGTGGTATTCCTCACATCTACGCTCTTCATCAACTTGCATCGAAACATTCTGGGACACCTGCACCATGTTCACATTGACAACTGTCTCTGTGGCAATGCTCATTTTGTTCAACTTCAAACTCAGGCCTTCATTGACCTCGTGTTCCTTCTTGATACGATTGAAACCCTCAATGGCTTCCTTTGTTGGTACCTTTAGAGGCAAACCCTTAGTAACCTGTTGGCTGACGAATCCGACAACCTTCTCCTTTGGATCATCCATAGTCTTCTGGAGGAGGCCAACAGTAACCTATTTGTAGGAACCCTCAGTAGTCCCTTTGTTAACCTGGGCGAAACCATCAGTGGTCTCGTTATTGATTTGTACGAAACCATCAGTAGTTTCGTTGTTGACTTGGACGAAACCATCAGTAGTTCCGTTGTTGACTTTGGTGAAACCTTCAGTAGCTTCGTTGTATACGCCATTAGTGGCCTCAGCAATGTAGTTCTCTATGATTTTTCCGTCAAGTTCTTCAGTAACCTTAACCATCACAGCCTGGTTCACGAAGTCATTAGTAACTTCGACCATGTTATATTTTTCGGCGGGATCCTCAGCAACCTCCACCATATTCACGTTGTTGTCGAAGCCATCAACAACCTTGATCATATCCAAGTTATCGTCGAAGCCTTCAGCAACCTCGACCATGTTCACCACAGATGGCTTAGCGTAGTGGGCTTCTACAACTTGCAAAGGGTTTGAATCCACCTTCTCCTGGGGCTTCAACTTGTCTCCGAATTTGAGCCTTCCATCTCTGATTGCATTTTGCACTAGATCCCTGAAAAGGAAACATTGAGACGTTTTATGACCAAAAAAATTATGGTATTTGCAAAAACCTCTCTTTTTCTGGTGTTCTAAAGGTGGCACTTTAGTACCAGGTGGCACTATCATTTGGCCATCCTTGACTAACAAATCAAATATTTCGTCACACTTTGTGACATCGAACGTATAAGTTCTTTTGGGGAACTTGCCGTTCTTTTCCGATTCGTTTGGGTTTTTCCTATTCGACGGAGCCAAGGCTTTGCAAGCATATGGCTGACCCTATTTTAATTCCGCCAAATCGACCTCCTGCTCGTCGAAATTCAATGATTCATCTTCATAGTTGTCTTTGCAAACTTCGACATATGATACTCTTTCTTTTTTATTCTTGTTAGCCCTAGCGTTTTCTGCTTTTAGTCCTTCAACCTGCCTAACTCTATCAGCCAATTAGGCCATGTCTCTTAAGTACTGGGTATCTAATTTATTTCTAAATGAGTAGTTGAGACCTCCTGCAGCCATTTCGACTAACTCGTGTTCAGGCACCTATGTAAAACACCTTGCCTTAAGCAACCTAAACCTATTTAGGTAGTCATCAATTGGCTCTAAGAAATTTCTCTTGACGCTAGCCAATTCCTTCAAACTTATCTTTGTTTGCCCCATGTAGAATTGTTCATGGAATAATCTCTCCAATCGGGTCCAGGTATGTATCGAATTTGCAGGCAGAGTAGTAAACCAAGTAAAAGCGTTTTTTGTTAGCGAACTTGGGAAATATTTTATCTTCAAATTTTCATTATTTGCTATTTCGCCTGCTTCTATCAAATATCGTGCCACGTGTTCGACCGTCGATTCACTAGTATCTCCTGAAAATTTCGTGAACTTGGGAACCTTCCACCTTGGGGGTAAATCTTGCTGCAAGATATATTCAGATAAAGGGGAAGTATAATTGGGCCTCTGGAGGCCCACATTCATGCCATTTCGCACCATAATCCTTTCGACCACGGCTGCCAAATTATTTTCTGCAGGCATATTATTATGTCGCATTTGTTGTATAATATTATCAGCATTTTGGTTTCTATTAACTAATACTACCCTTGGTTCTTATGGGATGGGAATTTTGACTCCTGGCTGTTCGACTGCCCCTCCTTGGTTCAACACGTTCGCCTGAGGGATATTTGGTTGATTTATAGTACGTTCCTCTTTGACGGTTACTCCTGGATTTTGAATTACACGTTCCCTTTGGGGAGGTTGAGGGACACCAAAGAAATCGGCAATGCGCGACATCTGCGCTGCAAATTATTGATTTGTTTGTGTAGTGTTTTAGATCAAAGGGTTAAATATAACCCCCATCTGTTGGGCTAGCATCTGAACCATATCATGGTTGCTCTCATCCATTTGTTGCCTAATTACTTGTACAAAACTATTAGTAATGTTTGGCATATATGTTTGATACCCCGTTCCTAAAGGCTGACTAATCCTACCCATGTGGTTTACACCAGAACCGGATCCTTGTAAAGTCGAAGTTACGTTAACCATTGGTTCCGTAAATGCTGATGGCGCATTATGTAAACTTGCCATAACTGATGTTGGTATTCCATACGGTTGTTCTCGATTTAGTGGAGGCATGGAAAAGCCAGATATAAAAGGCCTGTACATACCCCCTGAAGGGGGATGGGTCATTTGAGGAATTTGGGGTCCCATAGTTAAAAAACTAGGCGCACTCTGGGGAATTGAATGCGCTGGTGTCGAACCCACTGTTGATGTATAGCCTCTGATACTGATATTGAGGCCGTATTTCCCCCAGTCGAAGGAATAGGGGGTGGTACTCCATCATTTGTGGAATTTTGATTGTTTGGCAGATTTGGATTCACCATTCTCCTTGCTCGTCTTCTTCTAGGCCTTTCTTCGTTATTTATGGCTATCTTACCACTCCTTAGTCTCATGCAACAAAGCTAAGAAAGTTTCGTACGAGTAAATGTAAAATAAAGGTTTTAAATTGTCAATAGCACAAGGTCCCACTGGGCGTGCCAATTTGTTTGCCTTGAAAATTAGCAAACAACCGCTGATCTCCTAATTTGCGAAAAATTAGTTTACTTGCAGGATCGATCATACAAATCCTAGGATAAAGTGCTTTAAGAGTTTTGACAATTTATGTGAAAATCAAACCTTTTGTTCATTAAGTTCATCATTGTTTTCAGAAACTGATGTAATTCGAATGAAAATGATAACGTTTTGTCTTTTAAAAGGAATAACGAAAAGTAATAAAAGTGCAAGAATAAAATTGCAGGAAAGTAAAATAAGTTGCATGTAAATAAATTAGAACTTCATTGAAATGTAAAGAATAAACTGGTGTTTTTCCAAACGTACATTTCTCAAGGATAACTTTTTTCTCTCACACGGGTACTTTGAGTATTTCTGAGTAACTTGTACAAATTTTGAATACACACGAAAATTTAACACTATGACTCCCTATTTATATACAATTGAAATAATCGTCATCAACAACCATTTCCTCTAATGCAGACAAATGGCATCCTGCATGCCTTCGCCTCTTAGATGCCTTCCACGCGTCTTGCTTTCAAAACAAAATTTCCCTCATAGATTTAAATTTCAAAGTACCCTTTAAAGCAAGACCTTCGCATAACTATGTCGAAATAGCTCTAATACTTAGAAAAAATCTCTAACTCTTCCATTCCCACTTAACCTTTATTTTCGACTGACCTTCTTCACAAGCCGTAAATTGCTGTCGAAATGCTTCTGGCGAATCTTAAACTTTTACCTTCTGGATAAAATCCAGGTGTCGAAATTAGGAGCCTACACATTCTCCATCTAGTTTGAATTCGTTTTTCTATGGATTTGCCCTTTTCGTTACTGACAGATGTAACACCTCCCTTCTTCGGTACGACATGTACTGGGCTGACCCAGTTACTGTTGGATATCGGGTATATAATTCCTGCTTCTAATAGCTTGTGTACCTCCTTTTTTACTACATCACTCAAGATAGAATTTATTCTTCTCTGATGCTCTCTAGAGGTTTTACAGTCCTACTCTAGCATAATGTGATGCATACATATAAAGGGACTTATTCCTTTTAGGTCCGAGGTATTATACCCAAGTGCTGTTGGATACTTTCTTAAGACATGTAGCAATTTTTTGGTTTCTATCTGTCCTAAGTCAGCATTGACTATTACTGGTCGTTCAAGATTGGTGTCTAGGAACTCATACCTTAGATTTTTGGGTAGTGTTTTAAGTTCTATAGAAGGTTTCTTTGGCACGACATTGGATTGGGCGTTAGTGCCAGAGATTCCCGCATATTGTCATCTATGTATGGCTTGCGCCAATTATCGTCCTCGAATATAGGAGGTGCTGGAATCTTCAGTACTTCAGCATTCTTAGATGGTTCCAATTCCATTTCTTTCACGCATTCGTCGATGACGTCTACTATAGTTGAAGCCTTTAAGAATTGAGCTAAAATAAATTCGACTTTTTCTTCACCAACTTCAAAAGTTAGCTTTCCTTTCTTGACATCAATGATGGCTCCAGATGTAGATAAAAAGGGCCTTCCTAAAATAATAGGTATTTTGGAATCCTCTTTTATGTCCATTACTACAAAGTCGGTAGGAATATAGAATTGACCTATACGAACGGGAACGTTCTCTAGCATACCTATAGGAAATTTAACAGAACGGTCTGCTAGTTGTAGAGACATTTTCGTTGCTCTTAGTTCTCCTATATCGAGTTTCTTGCATATGGATAAAGGCATTAAACTAACACTGACTCCTAAGTTGCATAGAGCTTTGTCTATGACAAACTTTCCAATTACACAAGGTATGGAAAAACTACCTGGGTCTTTCGGCTTAGGAGGCATGTTATTTTAAATAATAGTGCTACACTCAGTAGAAAACATAATTGTTTCATTATCCTCAAGCTTTTTCTTGTTGGATAGGATCTCTTTAAGGAATTTAGTATACGAAGGCATTTGTGTAATGGCTTCTGTGAATGGTATAGTGATATTAAGTTATTTCAGAAGTTCTATGAATTTCTTAAATTGTCCTTCATTTTTAGACTTAGCAAGTCTTGAGGATAAGGTATAGGAGGCTTGTATGGTGGCGGAGGCACATACGGTGTTTCTTTCTTTGCGGCCTTTTCGCTTTTGTCTTCCTTTTCATTATTATTTGGTTCGTTCTCCTTTTCAATTCCTTTACCAGAGTTTTGGTACATGGCTGGATTTTTGAGTCTTGGGTCAACTGGTCCATCAAGTTCCGTTCTGCTTCGCAGTGTGATAGCATTAGCATAACCTTTTGGTTTTGGTTGTGGTTGGCCAGGAAATGTTCCAGCTGGGGCTGCTATCATTGCTTATTGTTGGGCTACTTGGGAAATTTGAGTTTCTAACATTTTGTTATGGGTCTCCATAGCATCAAGTTTAGTTGCCATTTGCTTCAGCAATTCACTCGTGTGTACATTTTGGTTGGCGAACTCTTTGTTTTGTTGAGTTTGAGTTGCAATGAAATTTTCTAATAACAACTCAACGTTTGACTTTCTAGGTGCTTGAGGAGTAGCGGGGGCTCCTTTCTGATAGCCTGGAGGAAAAGCAGGGGCTTGAGTTGGAGCGAACAAAGCATTGTTGCTCTTGTAGGAAAAATTTGGATGATTCCTCCAGCTAGGATTGTAAGTGTTTGAGTACGGGTTTCCTTGGGCGTAGTTTACTTGGTCTGTAGGAAAACCAGCCAATAAATGACATTCGGCATTACTGTGCCCAGGGGTTCCACATAATTCACAATTCGATGTTACAACGACCACGGTGGCTGCTGGAGCTACAGTCAAACTTTCAATCTTTTGTGTAAGCGCATCCACTTTAGCACTGACACGGTCTAAACTGTTAACTTTGTACATTCCGTTCTTCGTAGCAAATTTTTTTGCATGAGTTCTCTCACCTCCCCATTGGAAGTGATTTTGAGCCATGTTTTCAATGAGTTGATAGGCGTCTTCAAATGGTTTGTCCATCAGAGCGCCGCCAGCTGCAGCGTTCGGATTCAACTTTGTGTAGTATATAAGACAATTATAGAAAGTATGGATTATCTACCATTGTTCAAGATCATGGTGCGGACAGAGCCTCAGCATGTCCTTGTGTCTTTCCCAAGTATCAAAAAGAGATTCATTATCTTTCTGCCTAAATCCATTGATTTGGGCTCTTAGCATAGTAGTTTTTCTAGGCGTAAAATATCGGGTTAAGAAGACTTTCTTCAACTCATCCCACGTATTGATGGAGTTGGATGGTAGAGACTGGAGCAAAGCTCTAGATCTATCTCTTAAAGAGAAAGGAAAAAGACGCAGTCTTATGGCTCCGTTACTAACACCATTTGCTTTTACGATGTCAGCGTATTGCACAAAAATAGATAAATGAAGGTTTGGGTCATATGTAGGACTCCCAGAAAATTGGTTCTGTTGAACGGCTTATAACAACAAAGGTTTCAACTCGAAAACGTTTCAATTGATGGTAGGGGCAACAATGCTATTATGTGGTTCATCCTACGATGGAACAACGTAGTCCTTAAGAGGACGGTTCAAAGGATTCTCAGCCATGGGAATTTTTAATTCTGGATAAGGAATTTCAGATTTAGGAAGATTATACTTAATTTGGAATTCGTTGATTCGGCGTCTTAGGTTAATAAAACGCTCGATATCGTCAATTGGTTGCTCAAGCTTGTCGCCTTGAGAGCGAGTGTTTGACGCCTTAATCTATACTGCACAACAATGGAATCATAATATTGACTAAATTAGTCCCCGACAACGGCGCCAAAAACTTGATTGCGCGACATTGACGTGTCTTTCGGATAATAACTGTAAGTATACAGTTGTTCGTGTAGTTTTAAAAGATTGTCGAACCCACAGGGACTAATAATCAAACTAGTGTTATCTATTGTTACAGTGCAAAGCTAAGGCAAAAGATTAATACAATAAGAACGAAAATAAAAATACTAATTGTTAAAGGTTTGAAAATAATGGTAAAACGAGCCCGAAATATGGATTCCGCGTTCCTAAGGGACTTGTAGAATTCTGGTGCTAATTAATATTAAATCTAGTTCCGTAGAAAATATCGACTTAAAGACTCCCTCTCACACTCTCGCGCTATTGACAAGAATCACACTTCCCAACCACAGGATTTTGCTCTCGCTCACTCGTTTCAATTAGAAAGCGTATTTGAAAATCAATAAAATCCTAAACGATGCCTAAAGCGCTCTCGCTATTTTTAGGATCGATGCCTAGTTTCCACTATCCAGTTCATTCTCCACACTCTCGTGCTACCGGCCTGAACCTTAGTTTGTTTTTCACTCTCGTGTCAAAACAATATATCATACAATTGGAAACTACAACCAAAACAACATATAATCATAAATTCGCACCTATAATTTCTACTGAGTCCCATCGGTAACGACGATCCTCATACGCCAGTCTCAAACAAAATTAGCCACACATAATTTTATCTAAAACTAACATGTTCAAACAAAGTAAACTTAAAACTAGCATGTTAAGCAATATTTAAAGGCAATAACAAGTAAAGGCAATAAAACGGTAAAAACCTGAAACTAAAGAAACGAAACACTTGTATTGAAAAAAAATGCCGTCAGGCTTGCTTGCGATCCAAGAGTATAATACAGAAAATGGAAAAAGAGAAACAAATGCGACAATCCCTCGATGTGAGTTATTGTCGCTTTTACAGGTGATTTATGCTTAATTCTAAAACGGAATCTTGGCAACGCTTCCGCACGTCTTGGATGTCCCGGAAATTGTCCCAACGGGCATATATATAGAGCAATACCCCCTTGGTAACTTCACTGGTCGTGTCAGCAAAGTGGAGGGAAAAGGAGTTGAGAAACTGCTTGAAAACTGCCTATGTTGCAGAACTGCTGTCTGCGACCTAATGGCGAACGCCATTTGGGTAATGGCGAATGCCATTGCCTCTTCATTAATTGACGTGGAATTAGTTGGGCAATGGTGAACGCAATCTGGAGACGGCGAACGCCATATCAGAAAATTGGCAGAATTTTCTCTTTTTGCTGCTCTTTTGCTCCTTTTAGCTCTTTTTTCCGATTTGCTCTCGAATCCGCAACGAGCGAGGCTGACAACTGCAAAACACACGAAAACAAAGTAAAAGTGATAAAACATTGCAAAATACAGACAAAATATATATGCAATAAGCCTAAAAACATGATATGATTCCTCATTATCAATTAGTCCAATTGTTAATTCAAAGCATAAAGAAAGAAATTAAACTAATTACTTTCTGCTTAAACAAATAAATCAAGGATGAGAAAGTTCATATACATCCTAATCAAGGCTTATAGACCATTCTTAAAGAAATTTAAGATTTTTAAAATTCAACTGGGTGCTATCAAAGTCCAACGATTCCTCCAATACTCCATTCAGAAGATAAGCATTATTCATCGACAAAGACCATGTTCAGATTTATCTTAATAAAATCAAATTTGGCAATAGCTAAGGGTTTTGTAAATATATCAGCCCATTGATGTTCAGAATCAATAAACTGAATATATATTATGCCCTTCTGAACATAGTCTCTTATAAAATGGTGTTTGATTTCAATATGCTTAGTTCTAGAGTGTTGAATCAGATTCTTTATTAAATAGATAGCAGCAGTGTTGTCACAAAGGATATGAATATTATTTCCAAAAATATGATATTCTTCAAGTTGATATTTCATCCATAGCAGTTGAGTGCAACAGTCAGCAGCTGAAATGTATTATGCTTCTGCTGTAGACAGAGCAATAGTTGCTTGTCTTTTACTACCCCAAGAGATAAGGTTTTCACCTAAAAATTGACAAGTTCCACTAGTGGATTTCCTTTCAATTCTATCCCCGACATAGTCAACATCACAGGATCCAAATAGCTTATAATCTAAGGATTTCTTATAAAGAAGTTCAAGATTGGTCGTTCCTTTCAGAACCTAAATATCCTCTTAACAGCTATTAAATGAGTCTCTCTAGGATTTGATTGGAATCTTGCACACAAGCATACACTGAATAGAATATCTGGCCTGGAAGAAGTGAGATAGAGTAAGAAACCTACCATACCTTGATATTGAAGGTGAGAAAAGTATACAAGAAGGGGGGAGGGGTTGAATTGTGTTTTCTATTTCTTTTAATTATGCATCTGATTAGAGTTCAGAATCTGAATTGGTGTTCAGATTCTAATTATACTTAACAGCGATGTTAACAGAAGCAAATAAATAAAAATAAAATACACAAAGATTTATACTGGTTCCATTCCAACTGAGAGTAGTCCAGTCCCCTTGCTACGCAATAGCTTTTCACTATAACCAAATCATTATTACAATCACTTATGCATTCTGCATAAGACTTTTACACTGCTCAGACCCTAGGTTCAAGACTTCCTGCTTAAGTCCTCTAGACTCAAGACTTCTGCTCCAAGTCCCATGAAACGAGCCTCCTTTCTTAAATCCCTCATATTCAAGACTTACTGCTCCCAATTTCATGAACCGAGCCAACCTGCTCAAGCCACACTGGCCTAAAACTTCTTGCTTGCATCCCCTCGACACAACACGTGTTGCTCAATCAATCTACTTGATTAAGTCTTTCATTGCTCAAACACATAGCATGAGAATTATATGGCTCAAACATCTTGGTGAGAGACTTCCTTGCTAGTATCCCAATGATACAATACTTCTGCTCAGTTAATACACTTGATTAAAACTTTCAATGCTCAAGCACATAGCAAGAGACTTACATGGCTCAAGCATCTTGGCGAGAGACTTAATCTAAACTGCTAAACAAGTTCAGCAGAATAGAGAATAAGGTGTACTTGATACTAATATTAGAGGTACGGGAAATTACCATTAACAAAGACCTAAAGCTCTTAAGATTTCTAAGATATTCAATGTGTAATAAATCTTAAGGCTTTTACAATTACAACCTACAACATAAAATCTGCATAAACTATTGAGTTGATAATTGTTGATCTTGTCACACCATCTTCTGATCAATTCTTGTTAAAGATTGAGTTTGAACCTTCAGCCACTTATATAGCAGTTGCTGTAGGCTAACCATTGCCTGAGATAAATTGATCAGTTTCTTTGCCTTACTCCATAGTACAAGAGCCGTTAAAGATAGATACACCAAAAGATCTTGATCCATTGTGTAACATGTTTAACTGTTGAGTCGTCCAGAAGATCCTGTACTATAGAGCTGTTGGAGAGGATATCCGTAAAACATGTCAACCTTTCTTGAGCCTTGTGAACTCAGACTCTAATTGACAAACTGATTTGACAATGCAGCTTGCTTTATGCAGTACGAACAACTTCAGCTTTATCACCAACTCTGAACGATACCAGAAGCCAATTTACATTCACCAAGTGTAGAGACAATTATGTTGCTTCTTCTGATGCTAAGACCTTCAGCTTCAGAGTTTATGCCAGACATCACTTAACAAGTGTTCTTCATATTCTGCATCACCTGAAGTTAGCAATTCAACTTCTCTCAAGTGTGCCTTTGTATATCAAATTCTGTATCTAATATTTACAAGTAATAGAACCTGCATACAAGAAACACATATCAAATAAAACCATTGTTATTTTAAATACTTTATTATCATCAAAACCCAAGGAATTTATGTTATGAACAAATCTTGTTCTAACAATCTCCCCCTTTTTGATGATGACAAACATAAGTATTTAATAGAACAATGTTGGGTAGTTATAATTTCCTTTGCAACATCAGAGTTTGAGGTTTGTAAGCTCCCCCTGAGTCTAATAGTCCAAAGTTGAGTTCTTTGACTCACCCTAAGTACTACTTTCAAGGAAAAGTAATTTAGTTTTCTTAATAACATTAGAGTTTGAGGTTTGTAAGCTCCCCATGAGTCAAATAGTTTCAAAGTTGAGGTTTGTAAGCTCCCCCTTAGTTCTATATTTAAGAAAACAAAAAATAATATTTTAACATCCTTTGGCAACAATAGAATACGAGGTTTGTAAGCTCCTTCTGAGTCTGATATGCTAAGGTTGAGGTTTGTAAGCTCCTCCTTAGTTCTATGTACAAGAAAGTTAAAATGTATCGCCAGGGCAAGATAACCATAATAACAGAAGTTTAAATAACAGAATTATAAATGACCATTATGTACAGATTGAATAGGTTCAATAGATTCAGTTTCTAATTAAATACTTACTATCATTTCTCCCCATTTTGTCACATAAAAAAGAATAAAAAAGAGAAAGAAAAAGAATTACAGTTATAAATGCATAAAAAGCCATCATTACAATATTAGTTTCTAAGAATTTGAAAAACGATCAAGTAACAAGGGTCATTAAGGATTGTGCAATGCAGTTATTGGTCCTAATAGTCCACAAAATCGAGTAAATGATTCTTATTCTATAGATTAGGATACTTAAAAGTCATTATAAAAGCAGCCAAAACCTAAGTCATTTTCATCAACATCTACAAGAGTCATGGAGTCATCAGGTGAAAGCAACAAAGCATCTGTAGTGACAGAAATCACACAGAACTCTACAAACCTGAATGTCCAGAACCTTCAGAAACGAGCAGTTTCTGAGTCATCCACTACTGGGCATGTTCCCTCTACAAAGATTACTTCTGACGAAGCTACGTCAGCAGTTCCTTAACAACCTACAGAAATAGGTTCTTCAGTTCCTGCGATGAAGCCTAGAAAGAACTATGAGGAGCTCCAGGAGAAGAAAGTTCAACAAGAGGTTTTACCATTATTTTATCCCATAAGAAGACGAGGAAGATATTGATGAGGATAAACCAGAAGTTGACTATGACAACTACTGCTCCTAGAAGGCAAAGGATAACTTAGATAAAGATTTGTTCTAACATTCACTTCCTTTTGTAAAACTCTTTTTGTAATCCTTTTGCTAGATTAATGAAGATGTTTTTCACCAATTTTTATTTATTTACATTTTCATGCACACAACCACTTAATTCTCCTTTTAATTTTCTGGTAAAACATTAATGAAGTAATATTGACACCAGAAGCAACAGTTAAACGTGTTAACTATGATACTTACTATTGTTAAAAGGAACCTTAATATGTCAGACTGTTAGATAACATTTCTAAGAGTCATCATTAAAACATTGATTTGACTTAATAAATATTAAAATAATGGATACTCAAGACAATGAATGTAACAAGTATATAAAAACGCATAGTAGTCTCTCTCCCTTAATCACTTAATCTTTAAACACCAAGATGTATAAACAAAAACAAATATAGGTTCCAAAGAGAGATTTTAGAAAGGCTGCCATACTGAATACAACTACTCAAGCAACCAAAGACAAAGCAGCAGCTGAAGGATCTACCAGCAAGCAGATGACTTCAGAAGCGCGCACCTCTTCAGCATCCTTTGTGAAGACTCCCTGAAGAAGAAGAACTTTTGAGTCCAAACGCAAAACCATCTGCGAATTGAGGCTTTGGAGTTTGCTAAGGAAGAATGGAAAAATTATTTAGATAATCTAGACATGTCAGATGATCCTACGGAATACCTTAGGGAAAATCCAACACACTAGAAAGTCTAAATAATTTGTAATATCTTCTAGTTTATTAATGAGAATTTTTGCACATTTTGAGTTCTTAATCCTATTTCTTTAATCCTTTAGAACAACAATAAATATATAAATAACAGTTTAAACTGCACAAGATCATGAACAAACAGAAATTATTAATAAGATTACTTAATACAAAGGTTCTAACAATTACAAAGCATGACTATGTAGAATCTAACATCAGAATCTTTCATAGTTAGCTTCAAACTTATCTCTCCAGATTTTAGATGAATCAGCCTTGAACTTATGATAACTCTCTGCTGAACAAGTAATTCTGAAAGAACTCATCCATAAGGAATGAATAAAATCTTTCCCTTGTGAAAGAAATAAATAGTCCTCTTCAAATAGTCAAACATAACTTGAGGAAGATCAATCTGCAAGTCTGAATTGAGAAGTAGTAGCATATCCTTTTTAATAGGGTCCACGAGGTCTAAATCCTTATCCTTAGGCAGCAAGTTTGAATTCAAAATCTAATTCCAAACAACTGCATCAGGATGAAGATTTAAGACCACTGATGTATTAGATGGGTCTACAAATATACGCCAAGTAGGTAGATAATGTTCCCAAACAAGAGTTCCTGGAATTTCTCCAATTTCCTCACAATTGATCACATTATCAATCGATTTAAAGGTTACTCTTATAGAAACACCAGTTACTTTAGAAAGATTAGCACACTCAGAATTTATCTCAACAATGTAGGCATTAATCCAAAACTCTTTGACAAGATCTGGATAAGTGAAACCACAGAGCATCTCAAAGTATCCATTCCATCTTTGTTTAGACATAGTCTTCCAGAAGTTAAAACCCAACATAAGCAACTCATTAAAATCCACAAACTTTTGATTAATGACAACAAGTTTGGCTTGATCAGAACACAACCAAAGAGAAAACAGAAAGAAAAAGAATCAAACAAGATTCTAAAGGAATAAGAATCTTTTCAGATAAAGGACACGAAATGATGTTTCACAAGACAAGGAATAGAGACAACAAGTATATAAGAAGAAAACATCATTACCCAAAGGTTCTTATACAACAAATCTCCTGAATCCACTAGAAGATTTTCAAACTTATGAAATTCAAGTAATATAAGATTTTTTGAAAAATATTTTACTTAAACTGCTTAATCAAAAGTAAAGAATCTTCTTCTGAATCTCAGAATCTGATAATTTTCATAAGCTATCATCCATCAGAGTCTAGTAGATCTAGACTTGGGGAGAGATATCTTCTGTCAGTCACCAGTCTCCAAGATTCTATTCGAAACCAACATTTCCTCTTGAAACAAGTATCACGAGTGATTAAAGAATATTGAATTGTTTCCTTTGAGAGCTAACAAGCAGCAGTAACATCACAAAAAGTGAGGAAATTGTTTCCATAAATATGATAGTCATCTAGCTTAATGAAACATTCAGTATAGATAAATACAACATAATTTCTTCTTAAAGATTTATGAAGATTCTTTCAATAAAAGAACTTCTCTAGAAATCTAGCCGAGACTTTGTATTAACATATACATAAACATCTCATTGAATCAAGAGATTAGCTAGAAATAAACATAACCTTTTTTTGTTGTATTCTCAGTTAGACTCGTATCAATATTCAGACTTGACCATAGAGTTTGAACACCACTTTGAGTGGATTATGATTCAATGGTTGTTAAACCATTGACTCTACTTCTCCCACCAAACTCAGTACCTCTAGTACTTGAGTATGGGATGTAGGCTCTTCTTCCATCAAATGTTGTAAACAACCTTTGATAAATGCCATGGAAGATGCCTCTGCTCCTTTCTCCGATATTTGCATCAACTACATTTGAATGATGGTGCTCATATTTCTATGAGACCATACATAAATGTCCAGACAAGCTCTCCTTCGCCTTATGCCATATTCTGATAGCAGTACCATGATTCATTCCAGAGTATCAGTCTAGAATAAATCATAATATGAACGAGATCTTGTTCTTAGCAGAATCATTAATTTCATTGTCTTGACTTAAGACTTTGAGATCTTTGATAAGCAAAGAACCATATGATGTTAGCTATCAGAGAATGGCATAAAAAAAATTAAAGCACCGTCATCTAATTGCCTACAGTACACGAAGAAGAATTGAAGGTTTCTCATAGACTTTGTCCTTTAATGCAAATTCCATGATGACCCTCAATCAAGGAGCAATGGAGTCTCTTAAGATATCACCTTAAAGAACAGACTCCTTATTATCAAATATTGAAGCAAGATGGATTTGGCATAATATCTTTGTCTTCAATAGTTGATTTTTATTTCAGGACTTAGATGTTTCTTCAGACGCAGTAATGACTGGCAAAGCCAGATTACTCCTTCATTTGAATCCTGCTCTAATGTCAGCTTCAAAAGAATATGCAGTGAATCCTTCTGACATTAGGTTCTGGTAGTGTTTCTCCTTGCTTTCAAATTTGGGAAATCAACTAAAATACTAATATGAAGCTTTTAAAGTTACTCTTCTATCATCAGATGTCTCATTTCACTCAGCCAGTTAAAGAATTCTTTTGATTTGGAAGGTTAATTCCTCATCATCAGACATCCCATAGGAAGTATCCTTCAACAGACTTTACAAAAGATAATCTGATAGATAGCTTTTCAACATCTAATTCCATTTATTTTCTTTGAAGATTATATGACAAACCGACAGAGCAAAGTATATTCAAGTTGTATAACTTCTTGAATAATTGTGACCTTAGGTTTGAATCATGAACAATCTTCTCATAATTTTCTTGGAGAGAATTAGATGAAGTGTAATTAAACAAGATTCAAAACTGATTCCCACAACTCTGAGCACAAGGATTCATGGATAGTCCGAGCATCGGACATATCAATGATGTTCACATACTCAGAAGTGAGATAGAGCACCTACCAGAATGCAACTACCTCTGAAGATATTCAATAAGTTTCTTTTGAGCTGGTGATAGAGATTTTCAAACAGTGAAAATCTCTACACCGTCAACTTCTATAGTAATACCTTTCTCAAGGATATTCTATAAACCTTCATCACAACCCTTTATCAAGACCAATGAGTTAAAAATATGTTTTGCTTTTCAATCATTTAAAATAAGTGAAATCACCCTTTGAATATGGTAGGAAAAGAAGTATGATCTTTTTCATGTGGCACTTGATTCCTTCTTGAAGGAAAGTCTTTAACAAACATACTTTTCTTATTGGATCATTATCTGCGCCACTGTTAAGTGTTAAGCACATACCATGCTCTAATACCAATTGATGGTGAAAAAAGTACACAAGAAATAGGGGGGTTGAATTGTGTTTTCCATTTCTTTTAATTTTGCATCTGATCAGATTTTAGAATCTGAACTGGTGTTCAGATTCTGTTTATACTTAGCAGTGGTGTTAACAGAAGTAAATAAATAAAAACAGACGGCACAAAGATTTATATTGGATCCCCTCCAACTAAGAATAATGCAGTCCCTTTGCTTCGCAAGAGCTTTTCACTATAACCAAATCATAATTACAACCGCTTATACATTATGCATAAGACTTTTACACGGCTCAGGCCCTAGGTTCGAGACTTCCTCCTCAAGTCCTCCAGACTCAAGACTTCTGCTCTAAGTCCCATAAAACGAGCCTCCTTGCATAAGACCCTCAGATTCAAGACTTACTGCTCCCAATTTCATGAACCGAGCTAACCCGCTCAAGCCACACTGGACTAAAACTTCTTGCTTGCATCCCTTCAAGACAAGACTTTTTGCTCAATCAATCCACTTGATTAAGTCTTTCATTGCTCAAGCACATAGAATGAGACTTACATGACTGAAGTATCTTGGCGAGAGACTTCCTTGCTTGTATCCTAATGATACAAGACTTCTGCTCAATTAATACACTTGATATAGACTTTCAATGCTCAAGCACATATCAAGAGACTTACATGGCTCAAGCATCTTGGCGAGAGACTTAATCTAAACTTCTAAACAAGTTCAGCATAATAGAGAACAAGGTGTACTTGATACTAATATCAGAGGTACGAGAAATCACCATTAACAAAGACCTAAAGTTCTTAAGATTTCTAAGATATTCAATGTGTAAGAAATCTTAAGGCTTTTACAATTACAACCTACAACAGAAAATCTGCATAAACTATTGAGTTGATAATTACTAATCTTGTTACACCATCTTTTGGCCAATCCTTGTTAAAGATTCAGTTTGAACCTTCAGCCACTTATATAGTAGTTGCAACAGACTAGTCGTTGGATGAGATAACTTGATCAGTGTCTTTGCTTTACTCAATAGTACAAGAGTCGTTGAAGATAGATACATCAAAAGATCTTGATCCATTCTGTAACATGTTTAACTGTTGAGTCTTCAAGAAGATCATGTACTATAGAGCCGTTGGAGAGGATATCCTTAAAGCATGTCAACCTTTCTTGAGCCTTGTGAACTCACACTCCAGCTGACAAACAGATTTGACAATGCAACTTTCTTTATGTAGTACGAACAACTTCAACTTTATCACCAACTCTGAACGATACCAGAAGCCAATTTACATTTACCCAGTGTAGAGACAATTATGTTGCTTCTTCTGATGCTGAGACCTTCAGCTTCAGAGTCTATGCCAGACATCACTTAGCAAGTGTTCTTCAGATTCTGCATCACCAGAAGTTAGCAATTCAGCTTCTCTCATGTGTGCATTTGTATATCAGATTCTGTATTTAATATTTACAAGTATTAGAACCTGCATACAAGAAACACACATCAAATAAAACCATTGTTCTTTAAATACTTTCTTATCATCAAAACCAAAGGAATATATGTCATGAACAAATCTTGTTCTAACAAATATTTAGTTGGATCCACTTTAGCATTGCATTCTTCATCATTCAGGTTGCAGGTTGGATGAATATGAGTTGACATGACTTTGCATTCATCAAGATTGAACTTTTTCAAGAGCTCTATTGTATACTTAGACTGATGAATGTATATACCTTCTTCCTTTTGATTAATTTGAATTCCAAGGAAGTATTTCAATTCTCCCATCATGCTCATCTCAAATTCAGCCTGCATTATTTTTGAAATTTCTAGATAAAGAGATGCATTAGTAGAACCAAAAATTATGTCACCAACATAAATTTGAACAATTAAGATTTCTTCTTCTAGATTTTTCCTAAATAGTGTAGTGTCAACCTTGCCTTTTGCAAAACCATTCTCAAGCAGGAAATTACTCAGTCTCTCATACCATGCTTTTGGAGCTTGTTTGAGACCATATAGTGATTTCTTGAGCTTGTAGACAAAGTCTGGATGGTTTGGATCTTCAAATCTAGGAGGTTTCTTGACATACACTTCTTTAGTAATAACTCCATTCAGAAAAACGCTTTTCACGTTCATCTGATAAAGTACAATGTCTAGTTGATGGCATAAGAGAGAAAAAAGTCTTATGGCTTCTAACCTTGCCACAGGAGCAAAGGGTTCAAAGAAGTAAATTCCCTCTTGCTGACTGTAGCCTTGAGGTACAAGCCTAACTTTGTTTCTAACAACGTCTCCATGTTCATTCAGCTTGTTTCTGAAGACCGACTTGGTCATAATGGTGTTTTTCTTCTATGGTCTTGGAACAAGATCCCACGCAACATTTCTCTGAAATTGATTTAGTTCATCTTGCATATCCATGATCCATTCATTATCTGATCATTCATCATCAATAGAAGTAGGCTCTATCAATGAAATAAGTCCAAGCATTGATTGATCATTTATGAAAGCAGATTTGGTTCTCAATGCCTCGTCTTTATTTCTTCTAATGATTTTCCCTTCTGGATGAAATGCTTTATATGTAAACGATCTTTTAGGTGGAACAGAGACTTCAGTACCATTTTGAATAATCACTGAATCAGTAGCAGTAGGACCAATTGGAATAACTTCAGTTTCTGCAACCTCTGGTAATCCTTCAATAATATTAAGAGATTCTGAAGTATCATCATCTATACTCTTCAGAATTCTAAATACCTGCAATGTTATCATTCTGGGCCAAAGACTCTCACTTGTCATAGTCATGTGTTTTGTCAGAATTAACAGCATAGCAGAAATTCTTATTGAACAATACTTCACAACCACTATCACACTACTAATTTATGCTTAGTAGATTATGCTTTAAGCCATCTACCATCCAGACTTTTTTTATAAGAGTTTGAGAATTACCAATGGTACTTGTACCAATGATTCTTCCCTTCTGGCCTACTCCAAAACCCACATTTCCTTCCTCTCTCAGATTAAGGGTTTGAAACATATGCTTTTCTCCGATCATATGTCGTGAGCAGCCACTGTCCAGGTACCATGATTGGCTTTCCATCCTTTCCTTTGGGCATATTTGCAACAAATATAATTTGAGATTTAGGTACCCATACACGTATGGATCCTTTTAGGTTAGTCTTAATAGGTTCTCTCCTATCATGTCATTTTGCCATGTGAAAATGTTTGGCTTCACTTCATGTTTTTTGTTTCCAAAAACTTTGACTGAAGTTAACCTTAGTTACAGAATCAGTCTTAGTTTGTGATTTAGATGTTATGGATACTGAAGATACCAGAGCCTTTGAACTATCAGGTTCTGATATTACAATACCCTTCAACTTTTGATCAATAGATTCAGTCAAATTCATAAGTTTCACATTATTAGTAGTAGGAGCAAAATAGTTACTTAACACTATTTGAGCAATGCTGGATGAGCAAGAATTTGGGAGTACTTTTAATGAAACATCTGAACTAGAGCAGCTTTTATCATACCCCAAACCTTCTTTATTACTTTTTCCAACTCCATAAATCATAGATGCAAGTTTAGTTCTATCAATGGCAGATGTAATGAATTTATGAAAAGCTTGATCATGCTTACCTAGAGATGAAAATTTATTTTGAGATGTGCTAATTTCTTTTAATTATTCTTTCAAAATGAAATTATCTCTTTTCAAAATTTTAATGTGGCTAGCTTGATCCTTGCAATAATTTGTAAGATTATTATCATATGAAATTAAGTTAGAGTGAGAGTATGCCTCATCTTCATCTTCAAATTCAGATAAGTGTCCTTCATCAGATGAGTGTGCCATCAATGCAAGGTTGACATCATCTTCCTTTTCTGAATCTTCATCATCCAGCTCTTCCCATGTAGCCATAAAGTTCTTCTTGAATATGTTTCTAAAGTTGTCCTTCTGATGACTTCCTTTCTTTTGATTCTATCTGAAGATCAGGTCAGTCATATCTGAAGTGACCAGGTTTGTTGCAGTTGTAGCATATCATGTCTTCATCTTTTTATTTGAAGTTGGATCTTCTATTGCTTCTAGGAAGTCTTCTGTTACTTCTGGCCATTTGCTGAAATCCTCTGATGAAGCAAGTCATATCATCATCATCAGATCTACCATCAGAATCTTCTTTAGAAGTTTCATCAGGTTTACTACTCCTTGAAGATCCCTACGACTTTTCACCAGATTTTTCAGAAGCAGGTCTTAAGGAAAGAGACTTAAGTTTCTTTGAAGACTCATCTCCATTTAGGTCCATCTCATGGCTTTGAAGATTGCTGATTACACTTTCAAGAGACAGCGTATTCAGGTTCTTAGCTTCCTGAATAGCTGTTACTTTAGGTCTAAACTTTAGAGGGAGACTTCTCAAAATCTTCTTAACATGATATGTAGAAAAGTAACTCTTGTTTAGCGCCTGAAGGTCTGATACAAGAATCTGAAACCTGGAGAACATGGTTTCAATATCCTCATCATCCTTCATTTTGAACAACTCATATTTCTGTATCAGCAAGTTAGCTTTTGCTTCTTTAACTTGTTGATTCCTTTCATATGTAGAGCACAGAGATTCAAAGATAGTCTTTGCAGAAGACTTATCAATGATTTTCAAGTACTCAGCATGTGGTATAACATCAACCAGAATACCTCTGACTCTATGATGTTTTCTATAGATTTTCTTTTGAGCTGGAGTGAGAGTTTTCTTGTCAGATACCATACCAATACTATCAACAGTGATTTCAATGCCATCTTCAAGTATGTCCCATAGCTTATCATCGAGTCCAATGATATACGTGTACATCTTGCTTTTCCACCATTCAAACTCAGTAGAGTCACCACTGAATACATGAGGTTTAGCAGAGTAATGATTTCTCTCAAAGCTAATTAATCATAGGGAAATCCCCTTACTGAGGAACTAGCATTAGTCTCCTCAGAAGTCATATTTTTCTCGTTGGATCTTTGATTGTACCATTGTTAAGTGTTACGTACAGACCTTGCTTTGATACCAACTAAAGGTGAGAAAAATACACAAGAAGGGGGGTTGAATTGTGTTTGCAAAATTCTCTTTACTTTTGAACCAGAGTTCATATTCTAAATCAGAGTTCAGAATATGATAATTAGTGCAGCGGAAAATGTAACAGAAGCAAATAAAAACAACAAAGAACACACAACAGTTATCCTGGTTACTCTCCAACTAAGAGTACTTCAGTTCCCTTGCCACGCAAGAGATTTCCACTATAATCAAACTAATTACAACTGCTTATACTCACTAGTATAAGACTTTTCCTGCTCAGACCTATAACCTAAGACTTCCTTTCTTAATCAACACATGATCAAGACTTCTCTGCTTAGATCCTCAGATCCTAAGACTTTCCTTACTTAAACCCTCATGGTTCAAGACTTCACTGCTTAGACACTCTGCCTAAGACTTTTCTGTTTAGACGCACCATCTAAGGCTCCTTTGCTCAGATTCACAATCCAAGACTTCACTGCTCAAGCCCAAGGCAAGAGACTTTTATCTAAACTGGCTGTTTAGAGAAGGAATAACTTACAACAACACTTGATTAACAATCAAATGTGTTCAAATGTAATACAACACACTTTTACACAAAGGATTCTTAAGCTATACAAGAATAAGAACTCTTTAACATATTAGCTTCTCTTGAGCTGATATGAATGTAGTGCGTATATATCTCAGTTATAGTTACAGCGTTATTTCTTGAGTTGATCTTCCAATCTTCTGCTCCTTTAATAACTGAAGAAATATAGTAGTTGAAGTATCCTCAACGGCTATAATCAGATCAAATCTTCTAGTACATCTTTTTTTCCAATAAAGCAGGTGTTGGAATTCGTAGTAAAGGAAATATCCACATAACAAAGCCTTTGTCCGGAGAACACTTCTATGAAACAAGTACAACACAATCTTTTTAAGATATTGCCAACATATCTCGAGTCATGTGTTAGCAGAGCTTGAGTTGACACTACTCAGTTTCAGAGACATCCACAACACGCTTCTGATTCTGAATTGTACTAGCAGTAACTTTTTGATCAGACTCTCTCACGAGTGTATAATCAGAACCGAACCAAATCTACTTCTGTGACAGAACCAGTTACATTAAGTAAATATAATTATGTACACACAAACCAGCTAGTTAGAAATCCTAATTGTTTTTCAAATACTTTTTTATCATCAAAAGTTTAGAGGATATATGGTATGAACCAAATTTGTCTCAACAATCACATCCAAAAGGATGAAAATATGAAATGTTTGGTTTTCTATTCTTCCATAATTCTTAAGGAGTCTTACCCAGAATAGGTCTTATAGAGTGTTTAGCCACATTAGTCTCATTGATCATGGTCCTTGCCATCTCTTGGAAAGTCTTATTCTTCCTCTATATAACTTCATTCTGTTGTGGAGTTCTAGTTCAGGAGAAATCATGGGAAATGTCACTCTCATCAAATAGTTTCTCAAAATATTTGTTTTCAAATTCTCCTCCATGATCACTTTTGACTTTAACAATTCTAAATTCTTTCTCATTATGCACTTGAGAGCAAAAGGTAGAAAACATAGAATGTGACTCATCCTTGTGTCTTAGAAATTTAACCCATGTCCATCTGTTGTATTCATCTCCAATGACTAGTCCATACTTCTTACCATTGACAGAAGTAGTTTTCACTGGTCCAAAAAGGAAGGCCTCTGACTAAATCAAGATTATTTAGCTGAGAAATCCTCCTCATGATAACATGGCCCAATCGTTTATGCCACGTCCATTGCTCTTCATTTACATACATAAGACAGTTTACTTTCTGACTTTTCAGATCAAAAAGTTTAATCTTGTAAATGTTGTTTTTCCTCTTTCCATTGAAAAGAACTGAGCCATCCTTCTGACTGACACCTTTACAAGACTTTTGATTAAAGATTATATCATAACCATTATCACTTAATTGACTTATGGATAATAAGTTATGCATTAATCCTTCAACTAATAAAACATTAGTAATATAGGGGAGAAAATCGTTACCAACTGTTCCGGAGTCAATGATCTTCCCTTTCTAATCACCACCGAAAGCAACGACACCTCCAGGCTTAAGTTCCAGGCTTTAGAACATATTCTTTCTTCCTGTCTTGTGTCGCAAGCATCCAGAGTCCAGGTATCATGACTGGTGTCTTAACTGCGTTGCTAAGGATGTATACAATATATATTATCTTATCCTTAGGTACCCACATATTTTTGGGTCCTTTTGGGTTACTCTTCCCAGAGTTTTTAACAAACTTGGGTTTCTGTTCAGGATATGAATACATGTATGCATAGTTGAAATGGGTATGAGTTTTTGCTTTAGCCTTAGGTTTTGCAACAACTTTACCTTTAGGCATAACACCATTTTGTTTACTAGAAGGGACAAAAGGGGAAGAAAGAGTTTTTGGTTTATCATCTTTTTTAGAATTAGATTATTCATCAGAATCATAACCAATTCCTCTTGTTCCGTTTCTGCTTACGCCATAAATAATTAAAGCCATTACGCTTCTATTTAGGCTTTTAGCAAGAAATTTTTGGAAGGATTTTTCATATTTCTTTACGACATTATCAGAGTCTGTAGAGGCTTGTGAAAGATTTTCCTTCTGAAGTTTGAACTATTCTTCTGAAGCACAAAGTTATTATTTTTCAAAATAAAGTTTTCTTCATTTAAACTTGAGAAATATTTCTTAAGCTTACAATATGCTTCTGATTCAGATACACGAACCTTTTTCAAATCCTTGTATTTTCTCATAAGCTTCCGATACTTATGCAGAACTTCTGTTAAATTGGATTCAAGTTCAAGGCGTGAGAGTTCAGCAAATACCTCTTTTAAGTCTGTCTCAGATTCTGATTCTGATTGAACTTTCTCAGCAGGAGCTTCTGTGCATGCCATCAGTGCCACATTAGCTTGTTGTTCCTCAGAGTCATCTTCTGAGGATTCTGAATCGTCCCATATAGCCATCAGACCCTTCTTCATTCCTATAAAGTCCTTCTTCTTTGGTTTGTCTTTCTTCAGCTTGGGACAACCATTCTTGTGATGTCGTGGCTCCTTGTACTCAAAGCAAATGACTTCTTTGTTGGCTCTATCTTTCTTGGATCTAGAAGTAAACTCTGAACGACCGCATATTCTTCTTTTTCCTCTGAATCTTCCTTGTCTTTTCTTCCAGAGTTGATTCACTCGTCTGGACAGAAGAGACAACTCCTCTTCAACTTCAAAATCTTCTTCTTCTTCTTATTCTTCTTCTTCTTCTTCTTTTTCTTCTTCTTCTTCTTCTTCTCCTTCTGCTTTAAAAGCTCTAATCTTTTCAGACTTTCCCAAGGACTTCAGACAAACTAATTTTCTCTTTCTCTGGGGCTCATATTCTTCAAGCTCAATCTCGTGACTTTTTAAAGAACTAACAAGTTCTTCAAGAGAAGTGTTGTTCAGATCCTTTGATAAATTCAACTCAGTTACCATAGATCTCCATAATTTAGGTAGACTTCTGATGATCTTCTTCACATGATCAGGAGTAGAATACCCTTTGTCTAGGACCTACAGTCCTGCAACAAGAGTCTGAAACCTTGAGAACATGTTCTCAACAGTTTCATTATCTTCCATCTTGAACGCTTCATATTTCTAAATCAAAGCAAGTGCCTTGGTTTCTTTGACTTGGGCATTTCCTTCGTGATCCATCCTCAAAGAATCAAATATCGACTTGGAATAATCTCTATTTGTTATCTTCTCATACTCAGTATATGAGATGGCATTCAACAAGATAGTTCTAGCTTTGTGATGATTTTTATAATCTTTCTTTTTTTGATCCGTCATCACTCTTCTTTCTATTTTCTTGCTACTAGCATCTACAAGGTGTATGTAGCCATCAACTACATATCACATAGATCTACGTCATGACTAAGAAAGAAACTTTCTATTCTGTCTTTCTATTGGTCAAATCTTTCTCCATAAAAATTAAGAGGTTTAGAGCTATAGTGATCTCTATCATTTACAGCATGTGGAGGTGGTGGAATACCTACCATTGTGTTTCACATACTGGATCTTTATCTGACACGGTTAAGTGTTTGATACACAATCAATACTAGAACCAGGCTCTGATACCAATTGAAGGTGACAAGAAACACAAAAAAGAGGGGGTTTGAATTGGGTTTCTAAGATAGAACTTTTTCGCACCCAAGACACTTAAAGATAAAATAAGAACAAAAATAAATGAACACAAATATTTTTATACTGATTCACTGTTAACGAAGCTAGTCCAGTCCACCCGCCAAGGTGAATTCGCCTTATCAACAAGGACTTAATCCACTATAATCAACTTATTACAGACACACAAAGACTACCCGTTAATGTCTTCTCAAGAATCTTTACTATACCCTAGTCTCTCAAGGAATACAACCTCAAACAATGAGATACAAGAATTGTGTTTACAAAGTTGCTTCTAAGAAAGTAGATTACACAAAGTTTAAGTACAATTAAATCATCACATAAAAACGAACAAAAGCTCTATGTGTGTTTTCTATTCACAAGAATATTATATTCAACAAAAGCGTCGTGAGATAGCATTTATCAGTATTCTAGCCACTTCATTCAGTCTTCCAAGTCTCCTTTATATAGGCAATGAAAAGATCCGTTGTAGGGTATAATGGTAATCTTCACAAATGAATTGTCACCTTGTGTAACGGTCTGCAAAGGTGGGAGACAAATGTTACAATAGTACAGTCCTTACTCCACAAAATCAGCATAGTGGAAGAAATATTTCATCTTGTATTGTGTACTATTTTTCTCACGTAAAACCTTTTGATCTTATCTTCTAATCTTCAGAGGCTTCTAAGTAAATGTTGTTGAAGCATGTTTTGAAGGATCAAAAGTCTGGTTGAGAGAAACTTCAGAACCTTGTGTTTAGAGTCTTGGCACAGTTCCTCAGAACCTGGTCTTTAGAATCTTGAGAGCTGGATAAACCTTCAGAGACTCTTCTATCATAGTCACAGTCAAAAGCTTTAGCACAAACGTTCATCAGAACCATTGTTTAAGAGCATTCTAGAACTTGACTTAATCTTGTAAAACACACTTTTGTATCTCTTTAGAGGCAAAGGGTGTTGACTCCAAAATCTGTTGACGTCACACGCCAAATCTTCCGAGTCAGAACCTGTTAGAAAAAGCTACACACTAGACAAAACCATTAGAGTACAAAATTGTTCTCAAAGAAACAATGTATTGTTATCATCAAAACTAAAAGGCCAAATACAAAACCAAATCTCGTTCTTACAATCTGTTGGAAACATTTTCCATGCCTGCCACGGTTTTTGTTGAGTTTAGTGGTAGAGAATAATACAATGAAATCGATGATTATATTACCGATAAAAGGAACAATTGTAGTATGTAGCATTCATGTTGGTTTACCTCCCCACACTATGAAATAAACCTTACAATATGTTTCATAGTTTACTTGTCATCTCCCCTTGAAAAAGATAGCAAAGTCTGGAGTTTTGTAGCATCGGGGAAAAAGGCATCAATATGTCCACTCACTCAATATAAGAATTCCTATACATAGAACTATCCATGGTCTTAATCCTAAAGCATCTTTTAATTGTATTAATTATGAGATTGAGATCCAACAATTACGATATAGGATGTCTAAACTTAGTTGTAGCTAGCTGGCATCAAATATCATAAGAGGAAAAGGGATTTCAGAAACTCTATTTAAACCAAACTTGAGGTGGGGTATTTCCCATGTATCCTCTTGGTTCACCTCTACATTTTTACCACATGAGTTATAAATATCATCGGCGTGTTACATTGGTAAACATGATTCGTGACCCCATGGTTGTACAAATATATTGGGAAGAGAATTCCAAGGAAAAAAAATGCACACGTTGTATAAGAATCAGTTGGACATGGAAGATCCTAAACTCATGGCGATCTAGGATTTCAGTAGCAACACATACATGATCGTGGTTCTTTTAAACTCCTTGAGTAGTTGATGTTACATAATTGTCACTTGAATTGGTTTGTTGGTATCAAACTCTTTTCCTTGTTTTACCTCGTTGTGAATATAGGTTGTACACTATGTCACATATCCTTAAGGCTAACTAATTTTTAATGAATGACTTTGTTATTACTGTTGGCTCCTAAGGTGGAGCAACTGACATAAATCTAGAAGTAGTGGCAAAATGTACGGTTGTTAACATTTTTACTATTTATGAAGGTTCATTTATCTTTTATAGTCTGGCCTCTTTATATAGATGGTGATAATTCCTTCATATTGTTGACTTTTTCCATACTACAAAGGCATATGCAAAGGAATGTTGTGACCTAATAATTGGAGTTTTTCCAGTTGTATTGGCTATAGCTCTCAACGGTGATTCTCTTTTTCTTCCAACCATGGATTTTTTAAAGAGAATTTCTTATCACACCACCCATGTTTCTTAGGCACCACCTGAATTTCCGGTTTTGTCCCCTGATTCCGAATGTGTACATCCGGACGCACCAATTTTTTAAAAAACGCTGATGCGTTCCGGAAGTGCACATCCGGAAACATTCCTGATTTGCAGATCTGGAAAACAGCAGAACTTTATTTTTTTTTTAAATCGGTTTTGTTGGTTGGTCGCATATGTTAATATATCGTCGCAACTTAATATACATTCGACAACATCTATATATAAAATAAAATGATATATATACATAATAAACCTCTGTCAAAATACAGTACATACATGTAATATAAATAGAATACATTAAACAAAAAACTAGTGCGTATGGCGAAGGATCTCTCCTGGCTCCCCTGCTCCTTTGCCCTTACCCGCAATCCTGGCTCGATGTCTGCGGTACTGAAGTGCCCCCCGAGCAATCTCAATAATCCTATCCACAGCAAGTCTGGCACCAGAGCCCTCAGGGAGGTGGCCGCCCGCAATGGTCTGCCGCGCTATCTGCTCTATCTGACGACAACGAGGTAGGACATCCTGAGTATGGTCCAGTTGAGACTGTCGCTCCTCTAATATCTCGTGATGAGCAGGTCTGGGTGGCGATCCCTCAACAGTGGGCACCATGCATGGGTGTGAGACGGTGTAGAACCACATGATGTACTCGGCAGCAACGCTCCAGTCACTCTCCGCTCTGGTCGGCCGAGCCTCTTCCGATACCAAGTGGGACTGGAAGTCAGCATATATCTCATCTATCTGCCTGCGGGTCAAGCCTAGAGGAGCAGACTCATGAGGCATCATGGGGATCGTCTGCGTGTAACCAAACTGACGCAAGACGCCCTCCGGCAGGTATCGAGCAGTAATGGTCAAACTGCATGCCAACCATCCTGAGAACAGCGAAACCTCATCGAACGAGCGCGTCACACGGTGACCGGCATAGGGGTGAAACAAAACGTCCTCAGCACCCGTCCGATCAAGATACACTCTGTAGGGGTTGGGCACCTGGTTCCCTCTGAGCATGACAAATGCAACAGCACGTGGCATATCCTCGGTGTACCCGTCGACACTCCCCCAACCAGTAATGTTGGGAAAGTGCGGTAAAATCTACGCCTGAAATGGAAAACATGACATGGGTGTCAAACATTATAATGAATATAGAAAGAAAAGATATGAAAAAATCACTTAGAATATTAGATTGTTACCACGTATAGCGTACAACTGTCTGCTACAGTCTTGGATGCCCAGAGGCAACCATCGGAGAGCCTAGCATAGGTGTATGCCAGCGCAGCCGCCCCCTAGTTGTACGTATGGATCTCTGTCTGATCCAAAAGGTACCTGAGGTAGACGACATAAACATAATAGGCGCTGGTGTCCACAAACACCTGTGTGCCGAGCAAAAACAAGTAGTAGCATCTCAGGGCACGCTGCCTGTGGATCTCCACCTCAGCTGCATCCCCTTTTGCCTATCGTGCCTCGTCAAGCTCCTCACCAAATCTGCGTATCAGAAAGGAGAATCGGACGTATGCGCCCCTCAACTGGGTCACCTCCGCAAGTGCCTCATCTGGCTAGCCCCAAGCTCTGCAATCAACATCTCCATCGTGTCCACCTTCGACATCCTACCGTGACGGAGAAGGGTACCCGTGATCGGTAGATGTAAAAGGCACGAGATGTCGTCGAGTGTAATCGTGATCTCGTCGTACGGTAGATGGAATGAGGATGTCTCAGGGTGCCATCTCTCAACAAAGGCCATCAGCATACCGTACAGGATCTGGGAATACCTCATCCTAGACAGACCTCCAAGACCAAAGGTAGCAAGTGCAGACGTGAATCACTGATCCCCTAGCAGCATCTCAAGCATGTCTATAACCTTGCCCCCGTGGTTATAGAACTTATGGGAATCCTTCTCCTGAAAATTTCCAAATAAAATAATGTTACAAATGAAAATATTTTCAACGTAAACAATTCTATAAATAAACTGAGAAAGGTTACCTCTCCTAGCCAGACATATCTGGCAGTATGCTCAGAGTACCCCACGAGTAGGAACATATCATACGGTCCCCCGAGGTAACCGCCCAGCTCATCGAAATCGTCATCGGTGTCAACACCCTCATGTGCTGGGTGATCACCCTCTAGAACAGGAACAAGAACAGGAACAGGGGAAGGAGTTGGAGCAGCTGATGGAGCTGGAGTCTCCCGAAGACGCCTGCGTGCAGGCTGGGACCCTGATGAACTGCCAGTAGAAACATGACGCCTCCGAGATGTAGAATCAGCGGCTGAAGGGGGAGTGGCTTGTACCTGTGATGTAGAAGTGGCTTGAACCTGTGATGTGGATGTATGTGGTGTAGGATGTCCCTCAGCTGTAGGGGCTACCCCAACTCCCTCTGCGCCGAAAGCCTCGGCTGTAGACTGCATCCGCTCACGTCGGACAGATGCGTGCTGAGTTGTCCGTCCATGTATGATACGATCGTCTCTGCCAGCCATCTAATCTGCAAAGCATAATAAATAAATTAGAATTTTTTAAAAATAATTAAACAAAAACAAACAAACAAACTAAAAAAAACCAAGTGTCTTCTGGATGTGCACATCTGAAAATATGCAAAATATTTAACGTTGGGTGTCTTCCGAATGTGCACATCCGGAAGGACACAGAATTTTTAACGTTGGGTATTTTCGGATGTGCACATCCAGAAGCACTCAGAATA
Source organism: Lathyrus tuberosus (assembly GCA_022829125.1). Lineage (NCBI taxonomy): Eukaryota > Viridiplantae > Streptophyta > Magnoliopsida > Fabales > Fabaceae > Lathyrus > Lathyrus tuberosus. Next base: position 946,914 of record JALAZF010000031.1, on the reverse strand, counting down.
TTTAACGTTACAATCTTTCCGGATCAGCACATCCGATACGTATTTTGAAGTTCAAAATGGCAGCCATGGTTACTGTACCATGCAAAAGGGCATTTTAATGCCCTGATTGTCCGTTTGAAGCAGAAAACAAAACCTACATTGTCTCTAACATATGTTATTCATACAACCTAACAATTTCTACACTTAAATGTCTACTCTAAATTGATTACTCGAAAATAACTCCGAAACTCTAAAATTCGAAAACTTACCGATTAAAATGAGATACGGAGGATTTGGAGTGTCTTGATCGTTGTAGAAGTTTCTCTGCGCCGAACTCGAGTGGAAAAAATCGAGATTTGTGGGATTGAAAATTTGAGAGTTTGAGAGAGTTTGGAAAATGAAAAAGTGAAGAATGAGGGGGAGGAAGAAGGTCTGACGCGAATTAATAAGAAATCCTTCCGGAAGTGCACATCAGAAATATTTCCGGATATGCATATCCGGAACACATCAACGTTTTTAAAAAAAATGGTGCATCCGGATGTGCACATCCGAAAACTGTGGACAAAAAAAAAATTTCACGTATTACCTAAAAAACTTGGGTGGTATATTAAGAAACTCTGTTTCTTAACTATTCTAAAGAGGGTAAAGTATGGTTGTAAGAAGTCGAACTACTAGCCTAAAAAAATACATAAAAATAAAATAAAATAAAGAACATAAAACACATAAAATAATTTGTTTGATTAATCGAATGTTTTAAATAATTATTTATAGAGGAATCTATTGCACTATATTAGAAACTATTGTCTCGTTTGACTCTTGTGCACTATGTTTTCTCTATTTTTATTATCTCCTATTTCTCGCCATATATTTGACTAGTAGTGCGCTATGTTTTTTCCATTTTTATTTCCGTGGTTCCACCATTTTCATGCTCTTTGATATTGACAACCATAATAAATCCCAATAAATTTGATAAAAATTAGGTTGACTTTTATTTAACCGTGTTTGTACTCTATTATTTTTTTGGTTTATGAATAAATTGTCACAGAGGAAGTTATCAGCTGAGTCGTGGATCGGTACGCTTTCTTTAAGACGTTTCGCGGTACTGTCAAAATTATGCAAAGCAGCTCTTAATAACCACGACGCCTCCAGAATAAAACAACTCGTTCAAAAAAACGATTACGATTATCATTTGTACTATAATGAATCGTTCGAAGAAATGCACCTTCAGATGGTGTTTAAACCACTCGTAATATCTAAAAAAATTCAGTTGTTGATGGCACAATAAGCCACTCGAAAAACAAAGGAAGAATAGGCATAATTTGAGATGAAGAGAATAAAGGGGGAGAAGAGAGATTTCAAAAATTCAAAAATCTGGAGTAATTTTCAACTGAGCTGAGGAACCCTATTTATGGGTATGGGATTCAATTGAGTGGAGAGAAAATAGTGGGAGAGAGTTACTTAATCAAAACTAGGTTTTGATGAGTGACACATTATAACTATTAAAATAATAATTAATTAATTTCCACGTAATCAATTATTAATTAACTTCCATTAATTAATACGAATGATCATTTCAAATTCACATCAAGTTTTCCAACAATCCCCCACTTGAATTTAAAAGGTGATTTTAGAAGTACCGTCAAACGTTTCTAAGATTGTGCATAAGCAAGGGTGTCTATGACTTGAACCTTTGCGTAGCAAGTAGGATTCTGATTCAACAAGAGTGACACAAATGTCTTGAACTTTATCTCAGGCATCAGACCCGCACACAACCTTTTCTTAAGGTGTATTCTAATAGCTTGTGCTTTACGTGTATCTCGGTTTAGTGAAGGATTAAGGAATTCTGCCTCGAAATTTCATAGGAACTGGCCTAAGTTCCACAAACACATAGGGGAGTCTATCAAGAGTACTCCTGTAGCCTAGGTACTCCCTCAGACAGAGCATAGATCTTATTAAGAGTTTCAGTTATCTCATCCTCTCATCACTTTAGGTTCATGCTTCACTTGTATGATCATCTTATATTACTCACAACTTGTTATTATTTATTACCCATTGAACCTGTTTCTTGGGATCTCCAGTCATTTAGGTCGGGTTACAATCATGAGCAACTCATTTCTTTATAGGAATTAATCTCATTTTCTTGGATGTATAATGGACTTTCTCTCTAGCTAATCCTTTCGTCAAAGGATCTGCTAAGTTTTCATCAGTGTGTACATGATCCACTCTTACAACTCCTTTAGAGATACAGTCTCTAGTAGTGTTGTGCTTTCTTCTAATTTAACGTCTTTTACCATTATAATAACGGTTCTCAATTTTTGCAATAGTTGCGATACTATCGCATTGGATCAACATAACTGGCATAGGTTTTCCCCCAGAGGGATCTCTACTAGCAAACATCTTAACTTACTTGCTTCTTCACCCATTGTGGCTAATGCTATCATCTCATACTCCATCGTGGACTGAGCCATAATAGTTTGTTTTTTTTATTTCCAAGATTCAACTCCTCCAGCTATACTAAATACATAGACACTAGTTGCTTTGGAATCATCTGATAATGTGTTCCAATTTGCATCACTGTATCCTTCAAGTATATTAGAAAATCTCTGATAGTGCAACCCGAGATTCATGGTAATTTTTAGGTACCACATGACTCACTCAATAGCTTGGCAATGCTCATTACTCGGTCTACTAGTAAATCTGCACAACAACCCTATGACATATGCAATGCCGGGTCTAGTGCAATCAGTGACATGCCTAAGACTGCCAATGATGCTAGCATATTATGTTTGTCTGACACTTTCACCAGTGTTTTTAAATAGTTTCGTACTTGGAGCATATGGTGTGCTTGCAGATTTACAGTCAAATAATTATATTTCTTTAAGATCTTCCCCATATAGTGTGATTGATCCAAGGAAATTCCATGCTCGGATCTCGAGATCTTGATACCAAGGATCACGCTTGCTTCTTCGAGGTCTTTCATATCAAAGTTGTTGCACAATATTGATTTCACATCATTAATGGTCTGAATGTTTGATCCAAATATGAGTAGATCGTCTACATAGAGACATATGATAGTGCAAATGCGATTTTCAAATTTGTAATAAACGCATTTTTCACTTTCATTCACTTTGTACCCATTCGATATCATTAAATTATCAAACTTTTCATGCCATTCTGGTTGGTCCATATAGATTTCTTCTTCTAAGTCACCATTTAAAAAAAAAGTTGTTTTAACATCCAATTGGTGTACTATTAAGTTATAAATAGAAGATATTGAAATAAGTACCCTAATGGATGTAATCCTAGTGACTGGAGAAAAGGTATCAAAGAAATCTATATTTTCTCTTTGTTTAAAACCCTTAGCTACAGGGTGAGCCTTGTATTTATCAATAGTTTCATCAGGTTTTAGTTTCTTTTTCAAAACCCATTTAAAATCGATTGGTTTGCAACCAGGAGGCAAGTCTACTAAGTGTCAGATCTTGTTAGATTCTAGAGATTATATTTCATCATTAATAGCTTCTTGCCATAAATCTGCATCCAGAGATGATAAGGCTTCTTGAAGATTTATTGGATCTTCTTCTACATTATAAGCTGCATAATCGGGCCCATAGTCTTTGGCAACTCTTACTCTTTTACTTCGTCGAAGTTCCGGTTCTATATTATCGTTGCTTTCTATGCTTCTTATCACAGAAATGTGACTCGATTGAATGCCCCCATTATTTCTCGATTTGAAAGGAAATTTGTCTTCATAAAATTCAGCATCATTTGATTCTATGATCACTTTTGCATTTAGGTCATAAAACATATATGTCTTACTGTTTATTGCATACCCAATGAATACACATTCATAGCCTCTACTAGCGAGTTTAACTCGTTTCGAATATGGAATTTTGACATAAACCAGACAGCCCCAAGTTCTTAATTAAGATAAGTTTGGTTGTCTTTTCTTTAATATCTCATAAGGAGAGATCTTACGTTTTGACTTGGGAACTCTATTCAGGACATAACAAACAATCAATAAAAATTTTCCCCACCAGTGAGAAGCAGCACCAGAATTTAACATAATTACAACAACAAGTTCAGTAAGAGTTATATTCTTTCTTTCTACTTTACCATTCATTTTAGGAGAATATAGAGCAGTTGTTTCATGTATAATTCCATGTTCAATATAAAAATCATTAAATAACTCATATTCGTATGCAGTTCCCCTATCACTACGAAGTCTCTTAATCTTCTTACTAAGTTGATTCTCAATTTCAGTTACATACATGTTAAGCATGTCAAATGCTTCACTTTTATTCTTCATTAAGTATACATAAGTGTAATCAGAGCAATCATCAATAAAAGTGGTAAAATAGCGTTTACTATTTCTAGTTAAAGTTCCATCTAATTCACATATATCATATTGTATAAGATCTAAGGGATCAGATTCTTTAATAATTGATTTATGAGAAGTCTTAGTAATTCTATCTTGACTACAATATTCATATTTATTTGTATAATTGACATTTAATTATGGAATTAGGCCTAAGTTACTTGCATTAGAAATAACTCGCTTATTAACGTGACAAAGTCTAGTATGCCAAATATTAAAATCACACAAAAAGTAAACAGAAGGAGAAATTTTATCTAAATCAACATTCAACTTAAACATACCATCAGTGGCATACCCTTTCCCAACGAAAATACCATTCTTAGTGATGGTGTATAAATCTGCCCCATTAGACTGGCTAAACTCTGTCTTATTCAAAAGAAAACCAGAAACAAGATTCTTCCTAAGTTCAGGAACATGCATGGCGTCCTTCAAGATTAAATTCTTTCCTGAGGTGAAGTTCAGCTTAACGTCTCCAATTCAATCAACATTAGTGGTGTAAGCATCTCCCAACAACACTTTCTTATCTTTAACATCCGTGTATGTCTTAAACATAACACGATCATAGAAGACATGACGAGAGGCACCGGTGTCTATCCACTAACCATGTTGATTTTAGTGATCATAGCAATGAATTGCTCATCAGTCAGGTTAATCTGTGCATTAGAGCCAACAGGTTTGGGCCTGCTCTTACATCTCTTAGCCATATGACTCAGTTTTCCACAATTAAAGCAAGTGAAAACCAGAGCGTCATTTCTTTGAGTTGATGGTTGCTGTCTAGCAATCGGAGCAGATGGGCCCCTTGAGGGATTCCCGTTCTTAATTCGGTTCACAATATTGCGGTTCTGATTCTTTAATGGTTTTCCCGTAGGCTTAAGAACCGCACCGAATCTCTTTGTGTTGTTAGAAACAACTAAGACTTAATCCTTCTGGTCTTATCTTTTAGCTTCCTCTTTAATTTAGAGGCGAGTGATCAGACTCTCGATTGAAAACACTTTTGTTTTATGTCGAAGCACATTTTTGAAATCTTTCCAACCAGGGGGAAATTTGTCAATTGTAACAGCAATATAAAATTGTTCATCAAGGGAATACCTTCAGTTATAATTTCATGAGCGATCTTCTAAATTTCGTGGCTTTGAGCTTCCATGGACTTTTCATTCCCCATCTTATAGTTTAAGTAGCGGCTGACAGCATATTTCTTTGCACCTCCTTTCTCAGTATCATATTTTATCTGCAGAGCTTCTCTTACCTATTTAGCAGTTTATTAATTACCATAATAATCATATAGGTTGTCATATAGACTATTCAAAATGTGGTTCTTGCAAAGATAATCATTATCTTGCCAGATGAGTATTTCCTTTTTGAGCTGCAAATCACCTGTTTTAGCTTTCGCAGAAGGAAGTGATTCAGAAGTAGTATCATTTGAACTCGCAACAGTCTTACCACTAGTGTGTTTGGTTGATCCAAAAGGAGCAACAGACTTATCCTCATTCAAAACGTGGGTAACCTTCTTGAGGGTCAAGAAAAATTTCATCTTTGGTTGCCAACGTTTGAAGTGAGAGCCCTCAAACTTAAGTGGTTTATCCGAGACAGCAACAACTGCAGTAGTACCGATAATTTCCTCAGTAGCCATGACAGTTAAAGGAGTCGTCTTTAAATTGTTGTTTTTTCGGTTTATGAATAAATTGCCACAGAGGAAGTTATTGGCTGAGTCGCGGATCAGTACGCTTTTTTTAAGACGTTTCGCGGTACTGCCAAAATTTATGTTAAGCAACTCTTAATAACCATGACGCCTCCAGGATAAAACAACTCGTTAGAAAAAAAAGTATTACGATTATCACTTGCACTGTAATGAATCGTTCGAAAAAATGAATCTTCAGATGGTATTTAAACCACTTATAGTATCTAAAAAATTCAGTCGTTGATGGCACAATAAGTCACTCGAAAAATAAAGATGAATAAAAATAATTTGAGATGAAGAGAATAAAGAGAGAGAAGAGAGATTTTAAAAATTCAGAAATCTGAAGTAATTTGCAACTGAACTGAAGAACCCTATTTATGGATAAGTGATTCAACTGAGTGGAGAAAAAATAGTGATTCAACTGAGTGGAGAAAAAATAGTGGCAGGGCGTTACTCAGTCAAAACTAGATTAAAATTAGATTTTTATGAGCAACACATTATAATTATTAAAATAATAACTAATTAATATTAATTAATTAATTTCCATATAATCAATTAATAATTAACTTCCATTAATTAATACGGATTAATACGGATGACCCTTTTAAATTGACATCAAATTTTTCAAATTGACCTTGAAAACACCTTAAAATCGCTTAATGCTGACTTTAGCTAGTGTGATGTTCATAGATGGCTTGAGAGGGAGAATATCCTCATTTTTAGTTTTTCATTTTTGTTGGGAGGGTTTCGAATAACATTGATGGGATTAACTCTAATTTGGCAATCTATCATCTAGGCAATTTGGACTATTTGAAACGGGTGAAGTTTCCAGCTCTGGACCATGGCGTCTCACAAATAGTTGACCACATTAAAGAGCATCAAAGAAGGGAATATAGAACCACAATAAATTTTAACTTAATGCTAAATAAACACTCTTTAATCGCAAGATCCATTGCAGTAACCACAACTTCTTTGGTCAGAGATCAGAATCAAAGGACTCAGCATTTGGATAAATCCAACAGCTGTGACCTCTAGCTGCAGATTAATGACAGGAACTCCAAGAAAACCCTACCTTTAAGGAAGGCTGGGTTATAACTTTGAGCTAAAACTTGATAGAGATGAAAATAAAATGTAAAATTATATCGGCATAGTACACCTTAAACAAACTTTTAAACGCTTTAGTATGAAACCTTCTCTCAAAATGATTTACTATATTCAAGCACTCTTACATGTCCACAAAATCGATTAATTAGTCATGTCATGACTATTTCTTGTCTTCTACATGAAGAGAATGTCAAGAGAGCATCTAAGGATGTAACAGAATCTCAAAAAATAAATAACATTAAGATACGAACTATACATGATACTGTTACTCAAAATCACATTTTTCTTGACCTTCTGCATTAGAATATTTCATGGTGAAATGAAAAGAAGATTTCTAATTGGACAGAACTTAGTCATCGCCTAGTTTGCCTTTCATAACCACACCTTCAAGAATCCCGTCAGTGCCAAAATTACCTGAAAACTGATGCGGATCAACAGGACCCGGTAACTGAAATGTGACGGAGAAATGACCTGGTGGGCAAAGGTTTTGAGTTTGCATTTCAAACACCTGAGAGTGCATTGATACCGTCTTCTCTCCTGTTACGGTCACTCCATGTATCAATACTTTGCCATTGATATCAACCTCGCAGCTGAATTCCTCTGCACTCATAATTAAATGCATAGCTTATTGGTTTAATATACTCATTTTCAGCTAGCTTTAGGTAAATAAATGCTATTTCATTAATGGAAATCTCATAACAGAAAAATGTACAAACATAAACATGAAAGAGACATTCCTAAAATTCAAGTACTTGTAGCACAGAAGATTAAATAAATAGCAATTATGTAACTGAAGATTTAATAAGAAACTTACTTTCATCCCTCTTCACGCCAGGGAGAGACATGCGAAATAGGTACGCTTCTTCACACTCTCCAATGTCTACAGGTCCTATGATGGGTCCAACCCGCCCCGTAGCAGCACTTCCAGTCAACCCAAAACCATTCTTAGTAGCAGCCACAATGTTAGACCATTCCTTCTTAGTAGGACGAGAAGGAAGAAACAACACAGCCGGACCATCAACTTTCGCTGAATCATCATCACCTTCATCTCCAAGAGCCATACCATCATTAAACGGAATACTCCTAATAGGCTTCACAACATGGGCATGTGGCATTTGATACTTGAGCTCAGAAAAATCATCACTTTCATCTACTTTATGACAACTACTAGTTTTCCTAACCTTACTACGCAAACCATTACCATCAAAATGGTTATACAACCGAGCAGCATCTATGTCCACAAGAAAATCTTCAACCCCACTCAATCTCTTAAACCTTTCAACCTCCTCAGAATTAAGATAAGACATTTCAGGATTGTCAATAAACACGATACTGTCAATGACTTTATACTGACACTTGTACTTAAATTGAGGATGCAATTCAAGCGGAAACAAATCAGTAAACTGAGGGTAATTGCAATTGGAGGAACATTCTAACAACCCTTTAACGAAACTGCGTAAAAAATTTAACTTTACTGTTAATGACTTATCAGCATTCCTAAGTATGTAATAGTAAATACGCTCCAATTCAGATACTTTGATGAAAGAAGTTGTTAACTGATCACGTGTGTAAGAAGGAAGACCTTCAGCTACTCTTTGCAAGACTGATTTTTTCTCGCCATTGATATGAGGACCAAAGTATGTGCCCATAATGAAGTAAAGGAGAAAACATTGATCATCGTTAGGTTGATCGGATTTTAGGTTATTGGGTTCTATTAATGCTAATGCGGTTGGATATTTGTTACGTTGTTGATGTTGATCCATTGTATTTTCAAGGTGAAACCATGATTCTGCAAGAAAAATGTTAGGGTTTATGTTAGGGTTTATGAAAAATGAATGAAATTTGTAATGCAATAGAAAAAATTAAATGAAATTGAAGAGTTGATGAAATTGAGGAAAAGTAACAATGCTGAAATAATATGAAGGGAAAAGTGTAAAGAGAGATTGAAACTCACAGATGAAATTTGAAGAGGGAATGAAGCGCATGCATGCAGTGAGAATGAGAAATTGGAGAAGCTTTGACACCGAACAGGGGAAGGAGAAGGATGATGACGATGGAATAGAATTGAAACGGGTTTTTTGACAGTGTTAAGGGTAAAATGGTAATGCATGTTTGTTTGGGCTTAGGAACTATTGGGCCCACTATTCATGCTATACCCTTTAGTAGAACAAGGTTTAATAAGGTAGCCTCACTAAAAAATTATAGTGATCCATTGTATTTAACTTTTAATTAATTTTATTAATGAATTTAATTGATATGCATTGATCGTGTAACATTATATATCCCACCACATCAGATTGTAAAGTTTAAGTTACGGGTACGCCATGACAGATTAATAAATTTCTATTGAATGAGAGTGTAAACTCTTTATTAATTTAATAATTATTTAAATCATATTATTTATATTATTTTCCTAAGCACTCATTTCAATGGTAAATATAAACAAATTTTTTATAAAAAAAATAAACTAAATTTTTTCGTAATTTTTATTGATTTTATTTTATTTTATTTTGGAAATTATTTCGCATATTTAAATTCCTTCATATTTAATCGATAATCTATTATATAATATTTTATTTTATTTTTTTCATATGAAATGATCATGATGTTTAACACTTAATATTAATTCATCAATATTATGTGATATAACCACATTAAAATAACTAATCCATTTTGAGTATAAATATCATGTGAATTATAATATTTTATTGCTTTGTGTAATTCACACATAAAATGTGATTACTTATACTACTTATGAGATTGTTCTATGTACAAATTATGAGGGGTTTTATATTAGTAGAAAAATATGTATATGCAATGTGTGCTCTATAAATATTTTTTGCACATTCAATGGTTTTTATAGAATTTTCTTTTTTTCAACATTTATTTAGCATAAACTTTCTATAAATACCTTAACTCTATCTAAATTCTTTTTTCTTATTTTGTTAATTATTATATTTATTTATATAGTAAAGAAGAAACTACAAATACGGATTATCAAATACACAACATTTTTCATTTTTTTTTTCGCATTTTCTCCGTTTTTTATATTTGTATTTTAAAGTTTGAGTGAATAAAATATTTATGGTTTGAATTAGTCTATTCGGAAAAGAAATAGAATGGGATTTGATAATGTTCTCCTTTTGTGTTTTTGAAATAAGAAGTTAAAAAAATTAATAATACAAAATTTTAATATATGTTTTATAAAATTTATAATATTCTCCTCTAGAATTAAATTTTAAAAAATAATTAAAGTAATTATTGAACATAAACTTGTTGTGTATACAAGTATGTTTTAAAATAAGATGTAACTTAAATGATAAGTTTTGTATTGTTTTCACTTTTAATGATACCATTAATGAACTAACTCAATAGTTGCTTACATGTTAATCAATTATTTAATTCATAATTTTATTATTATACAACACAACATTTTAATATCAATTTTTAAAACTCCTCCCTATCTTAAAAATATATTCACTCTACCCATTTATATAAAAAAACTATAAAATAGTTCTACAATTTCTATGAAACATAGTTTTTAACATGTCGAATTTCTTCAATTGAGAGAAAAATAAAATAAATAAATGTCCTTGTTAAAGTTACAATACTTGACAATCTTTTAAATTGCTGAGATGTCAGAAATTTTAAAAAGTTAGGTGGTTAGTGTATTTTATGAGTCCCTCATAATCTAAAATTTGAGTCGAGTTAATCTGAGTTGAGTTGAAATATTTATAAGAATATTATAAACTTAAACCTCTGTATAATGCTGCTCATATGATTTTGTTGCCATTTATTAGGAGAAGGGTAAGATGGAAAAGAATAAAATAAAAAAAAAATAAAGATTAATATGATGCAATAAAATAACATTGGAAAAATAATAAATAATTATAAGTAAAATAGTGATTTTCTAATATTTAAACTTATATTGTACTAATTAGTAATGTTTTTTATTGATTTATTAAATAATACTAAAATCACTCGTAAAATTGTGATCAAGTGAAATTATTATAGGATAATGACATTGGGTTAGGCTTTAGCATCCCCTAACAATAATTGCTTACATCTCTTTTGCTTGTTAAAAAAAAAACAATAATTGCTTACATGTTAATCAATTATTTAATTCATAATTTTATTATTATACAACACAACATTTTAATATCAATTTTAAAAATTCCACCCTATCTTAAAAATATATTCATTCTACCCATTTATATAAAAAAAACTATAAAATACTTCTACAATTTCTATGAAACATAGTTTTTAACATGTCGAATTTCTTCAATTGAGAGAAAAATAAAATAAATAAATGTCCTTGTTAAAGTTACAATACTTGACAATTTTTTAAATTGCTGAGATGTCAGAGATTTTAAAATGTTGTGTGGTTAGTGTATTTTATAAGTCCCTCTTAACCTAAAATTTGAGTCGAGTTAATCTGAGTTGAGTTGAAATATTTATAAGAATTTTGTAAACTTAAATCTATGTATAATTGTTGCCATTTATTAGGAGAAGTATAAAATGGAAAAGAATAAAAGTATAAAAAAAAATAAAGATTAATATGATGGAATAAAATAACATTGGAAAAATAATAAATAATTATAAGTAAAATAGTGATTTTCTAATATTTAAATTTATATTGTACTAATTAGTAATGATTTTATTGATTTATTAAATAATACTAAAATCACTCGTAAAATTGTGATCAATTATGTTTAATTTTTTTTAATTCAACAATTATTTAAAGTGTATTTTTTATTACTGTCTTAACCAATCTTTTAATATTAAATATAAGCAAAATTTTATAAACAATACTTGAATTTATTTTCTAAATTGTTGACATATATATATCAACAATTTTCTTACATTGATCATGAATGAAAATAAATGATTATGTCAATTATCGAACCATATATCAGTAGTACACTTATTTAAGTTAAACTAAATATTCTTTCATATTATTTAGGAAAAAATAATTTATTTTGTTAAATAGTTTATTAGTTAAATTAACATATTTAAAGTCTTTCATATTTAACTGATTATCTATTGTATGATATTTTATTTTATTTTATTTTTTATATAAATTATCATATATGACTGTTTATATTAACTAATAAAAATTATGTTTTTATAACCACTTATAAATAATTAATCTATATTGAGAACAAATAGTATGCAAAATATATATGTTATTATTTTTTTAACATTCATACAAAATATGATTATGTGCACTAATTATTAGATTGTGCATAAAATTTACAAATTATGAGATCTTTCATATTAATAAAAAATATATGTATAATCTGTAATGTATAAATATTTCCTCCTATTTAATAACTTATATTGAATATTTTTTTTAAACTTTTTCTTTTGCAAAAACTTTTCCTACAAGGTGAACTATCTCACCTGATTCAAAATTTATAACAATTAAACAATAGTTAAATAAAACCTCAAAAAAGACTAATTATAGTTCAATTTTGAAAAAATTTATTGATAATTTTTAGTTGATAACATTGTAAATAAAAATCTTACTTTAAATGTTTTAAAAAAAATTAAAATCAGTTATACTTCAAATAGAACATAAATTTATGGTGTATACAACTTTAATCTAAAATAAGATGTTGCTCAAAAGATAAGTTGTGCATTTTATAAATAGAATAAAAACACTAATTGTTAGTATTGATTATAGATACTTTATAGGTAAATAAATTGATAATACATTTGTTTTTCATTTTATTTTAAAATTTAAATTAAATTATATTTAAAATATTTGAATATTAAAAAAAATGAAATAAACAAATTAAAACCATGTTTCTCTAATTGTACCTCAATTCATGTCATATTTTGTGCGTATTGTCCATCCATTAAATGCTTTGATCATTCATGTCATGACTATAGTATTGCAACAATTCCATGCTATTGAAATGCATTTTTAAATTTTGATAATTAGGGTTCGATAAAAAAAACTCTAATTTGTTCTAGGAACGTAGTACTACCCACGATGAGTTAGTTTCTAGTGAAAAAATGGTGAAGCCTAAGAAAATGACGGTGCATGAAGTATGAGTTGAGCATATCAATCTAATAGTTTTGGGTCGGATCTGTTGGGTTGGTTGTAGCAGTTATAGTTTCTTGGTGAGTCTTTGAAGGTTGATATTATGTTTTGATGACGTTGTCTATGGAGAATAGAAAGTTCTCGAAGTGTTAGGTTTTTCTGAAGAGAAAGTAAAGAAATAAAGAAATGAGAGAATGAGAATGAATTTGTGAGTGCACTATCATCTTATAAATGTTTTGAATGATGTCAAAGTTATGATATTTAGCATTTGTGTACATTGGACCTTTCTCTCTATGTCTAGATGTACATTTACATACCAGAAAATTTAAAAATAGGTTAGAATCATCTTTACAGGTTAAAAAATGAGTCTTATATGAAAAACAGGGTTTTGGCTCTACAGATACGTGTTTTGGGTCGACCCGTACTGAAGGCAATTTATAAGGAAAGTCTCTGCCTTGTTAGGGTTGAGCCAAAATAGTCTTGGGTCGAGCCAAAACTCAGATGGGTCGAGCCATAACTTCTTCAGGTCGACCCCAATTGTTGCCTTGACAAACCAAAACAAGTCTGCCTTGTTTGGGCCGATCTGAATGCTGCTTGGGTCAACTCCAACTAATTTTGGGTCAAGCCATCCTGTTTTAATTTTTTTCTATACTTGTAACTTTGTTCAAAAATATGTTTTCCTGTTTTTCTTCTTACACACACGCACGCGTGCACACACACCCTTCCCCCCCACACGCGCGCGCGCTCACACACACACACACACAACTTCAACAACACCATGCAAGACTTTTTATGCTATAATGACATGTGAATGTTGAGTTTTCAGAATTTGTATTATTTTTCGCAACTTCCTTTTACGTCCTATAAGTCAATCTCTCAAGTCAATCTAGAGTAGTAGCTACAATACTTGGTTCTCTTTTGTACCACTTATTTAATGTTTTACTTAACAAATAAGTTTGTTGTTGCTGTTTCATTCATAGTTACAATACTTGCAACTTTAGCATTAAAAAAATGAACCAAAAGCACCATCAGAGGAAACTTGACCATTAGGAAAGTGACTTATGAATTTAAAACAAAGGATGAAAAAGGAATCAACGGATTTGTACTCAACCTTCAGATACCTTAGCTAGTAAGGTTTGAGCCAAATATCTTCCATTGTTTACTATTCTTTTCATTGAGTGTATCCATGCATTATTATATTATCAGTTTTGAACTATTTCTGATTAAATTTGTCTGGTTTGATTGATATACACTGAGGCAGTAGTTTGCTTTTAACTCTGAGCCTTTTAAACCACCTTGTAGTAATAGGATACATCCATTGCTAACCACTTTGAGCTTGGCCCTTCTTTCGGTGACTTAGCCTTATTTATTAGCCATATGACTTGAAATATTTTATCTTTCCACCTTCTCTTTGGAGTTAGGTAGAATTGTTAGTTCTAAAGTTGTATGAAAAAGAATAAGTTTGGAGTTGCTCTTGGAAGTGAGCAAGGTTTAAGTTTGGGTTGGGGTACTTGATAAAAAATGGTCAAAAAATCAAAATTTTAGGTGTTAAAAATAACTTCTTAAAAAAAAAAGAGAAAAAGAATGCAAAAAAAAACATTGAGGACCACAATAGCAGATCTCTAGTACTGTTAATAAGGAAAAGAATGGCATGATAATAAGAGGAGAACTAGGTACCTAGCTCCAAAGGTTTAAACCTACTTTCCAAAAATTTCCTATCCGAACATAAGTCAAGATACAACCGAAAAAGCCCTCAAATGTGTGTGTTTTGACTTCTTTGACGAATTCTATTAAAACATGATCAAACTCAGTAAAAACGATTTTATATGTTGATTGAGAGACCACCCTATTAATTGAGCGAGTGATGGTGATATGAGAGACAAGTTGGGTACTTGTCAAAGAATAAGGATGTTTTCTGAATTTGCTGGATCGAAGTTGGAAGCTAGAATGATGATCAGGTAAAGAAAAACTTATATGGTGATGTTCAATTGTTATTTTCCAACTTGTTTTTCTGTTTGGAATTAGCAGTGCAGACAAGTTACTTGAGGACAAGCAATGATTCAAGTTTGGGGTTGTGATGACACTTTGTCATTGCATGTTTTCGATCGAAGAAACAGATCAAAACAAGTTAAAGAGGAGCAAAAATGAAAAATAAAGACCAAAGAAAGATGCAAAAATGACTAAGTATGAAGAAATAAGGACTTAGTGAAATTCAGATGGAAAAAGGAGAAAAAAATGTGCAGCTACTGGAATAATCACGTGCAACACTGCGCACATGATAAAAAAGCATTGTCAGCATAACGCGTGCGATGCAAGTTATCACACATGTGATAGGTACTTTTCTGGGCCTATTCTGACGCATTCTTGACTGATTTGACTGATATAAAAGGGAGTTATTGGCATCTTTTCAAGGGTTTTACGTTTTGAGACGGAATGTGACAGTAAAGAACACCAATAAGGCGATTTTGAGAGCATTGGAAGTCATTGAAGGCCAGTTCTTCAAGGATTTTCATATGCAATCTTCATCTAATCAATAGGTATTTGATTGTATCTTTATGAGTAGCTAAATATCCCTAAGTTAGGTTTTGTTTGATGAACTTATTTTGAACCATTGGTACATATGTTTAATTTGTCGTTGCATGAATAATTGGAGTTATATTTCTATTCAATTTCTTATTTTGCTTAATGCTTTTTATGTGAGATACTCTTTAAATCTGATCTTGGGCACATAAGGAATACTAACCACTAGTCTATGTGTTAGAAATAGGGCAATTATTGTACTTACGTTGGTTGAATAGGGATAGAAGACCCCCGAGTAATGGCAGTTGAATTAACATTTTGTGCATCGTCTAATTGTACTTACGCTGGTTGAATAGGGATAGGAGACCCCGAGTGGTAATTAATGAGTTATACACCAAGGGATTGGTTATAGTGGTTATGTTAATTTGTCGTGGAAATATAATTCATGTAATGCATTAGACATCAACAAGGGAGAAATAAGAGATTATATATAAAACTTGACTGCTTTCTTATTAATCTAGAACAACTTTTATTTTCTCGCATTCAAACTCACCCCCCTTAATTGTTACTTTTTATAATTGCACAACTATTATCTAGTTACATAGCAGTCCCTGTGGAATTGATATTTTTTAATTACTACGACATTATCGGTACACTTGCCGAGAAGTCATCAGTTATTGGAACAAGATCACTGAGGATCTTATGTTTGTTAGCAGTTTGCGTATCTGCATCAACAAAGGATATTATTGTGTGATATTTTGTTGTAATCAAAATGCTTGTATCAAAATTATCAAATAGTGAAAGACCGTGATTATTTCCCAATGATTTTAACATAATTGTGTCGCGGTGAGAATTGGATATCAAGCTATTGATTAACTTGAATCGCAAATCATTATTCACCATCGGTCTTTGATTTATCCACGGGAAGGGATAAAGATCGAACAATCCATGAGTATACAATGCAATGCAAGAGAGAATATAAGTTTCGGGGGTTGGTTATACCTAGGGAAGATATTAGCATCCTAGATATCTGTAGTACTCTACAGGAACCTCTTGTTAATACTTATGTTATCTACTAATTGTTATCTGTTTGGTAAGGGTTAAGGGATAGGAGACCTAAAGTTATATTCCTAGGTATGCTCGCCAAGACATCGTATCTCGTGCCTACGTATCCTGACGGGAGTGGAATCAGAGTATTCGTAGTTCCCCTATGAGGGTGAGTTGAAGTTTGAATTGGTTTAGGAGAAAAAACGAGCCGTCATCTTAAGAAGAGTGTTTAAACCACCACAGATTTATGAGAATGGATCTTTGCTTCATCTTAGGAGAATGGCTTCAACTCGGATATAAAATCGACGAGTATGCCACATACCTCTCCTAAGTGGAAAAGGAATCCACATCTTGACTATATTGTGGGGTATGAGATGTATATCTCTTCTAGAGATGACTCACATCTAATTCTCTTGTAGGGAGAAACAGGGAACTAAGTTGTTGATTGTCTAATCAACTTAATGGGGACTAACCTAAGGAATCCACATCTTGACTATATTGTGGGGTATGAGATGTATATCTCTTCTAAAGATGACTCACATCTAATTCTCTTGTAGGGAGAAACAGGGAACTAAGTTGTTGATTGTCTAATTAACTTAATGGGGACTAACCTAAGGAATTATCTTAAAGTAGTTGTCTAAGGATATGTATCTTAAGAGGGCATAAATGCCACTAAGAGGAGAGTATGATAAGTGCAAATGATATGCAACATGCACGACATGATAGTCATGCATGGGTTATTCCCTTGGATAGATGCAAGTAATCATATTGTATAAGAATAAAGCATAAAATATGGATATATATTCATCATACAAGGCAAGCAGTCATAATGTGCAACCAGTTATGAATCAAGATAATTAATATTATTCATGCATCGAAGAAATAGTCAATGACCAGAAGGATATAAAAAAAATAATAAACAATATTTTTGGATTTTTGGAATTAAAGAAAGTAATTAATTAAAAAATATTTTTAGTTTTTTTAGGATTAAAAAAAATTAAATTAGGATAATTAATTAAATTAGAGTCATATATTTAACAATATTAATTCCTCAATGGATTAATTAGTATTAACTAAAAAATTATTTAACAATAAAAATATTTTTGCATTTTTCTTATTTAATAAAAATGCAAAATAAAAGACTAAACTAAATAATATAAATAAAGAGAAACAAATAAAATAGAAATGGGCCTAAAAAGAATAGCAAATAAAGGGAGGCAAGAATCATGAAACCAGGCCCGTACAAATGAAGGCCCATGCAACCAAGAGGAGTCCATCATGGACTTTGGTTAACTCGGTTGACCTTATAGGAGGGATTATGTGTGTTGGATAGTTTAGAGAGTCTAGCTCTGACTCATCCAAAGATCAAAGGTTGATGGCGCATGGTAGGATAAAGGGACGGTGTGCATGGGATTGCTAAGATAATGCTGATGACGCCCTGTTATAATGACAAGTGTCATCATCAAAATTCCAAACTCAATTGTATAGTGACACGTATTCAAAAGGATGAGCATGAAATGAAACAAAAAAAACGTGAGGGCCATAGAACAAAACCCTTCATCTCTCTTACCCCACTCATTCTCTCAACGCCTCTCTCAGTTCAATTCTCTCAACGTACTCGCCGGAGAAGGTCGGCGGCCAAGGGTGGCACCGCCGTCTTCTCCGGTAGCCAACCACTTCACAAATTTTTAACTTAAACACAAACCTCCCCTATCTCTTCATCCTCTCCACGAATATGAAGGTGGATTTCTAAAACCTAATCAGACATTCAAATCGAAACCTTCCACATACAACCCTAAATCTGAAACAAACCACAAATAACTCAAATCACAGCAAGAAGAACAGACTCAGCTACTTAGGGATATCACTAACATACAAGTTGAGCAAGGGTAGCTCAGATCGAAGAAGAAGAAAAGTTCGAAAAGTACCTCTTGGAAGACTCTTCAACAAGGGCTTTGGAGCGTATATGTCTCTCTCTTACCATAACACCTCACCGGGATGGATGGATTGAGAGTCGAGTGAAGGTGTGAATTTTGTCAACTTCAATTTTTTCCTATGCTCTTTCTCCACTCTTTGCTTTGCTGGTGTCGTTATTGCTCTCCCTTGTATGCTTCGGTGTTTGTGGATTTGAAACAATGCCTTACATCATCAACAGAGTTTTATTCAAAAGCATATAACAAGAGATCTTGCGTTTATGATTTCGTCATCCTCCTTCCAATCCTCTGCCTAAGCAAGAGATTGGGTGGCATTGGCATTATAAAGCAGAAAAGACATTTTAATAGAAAAAGCACTTTATGAGTGAATACGAATGGATTTCTTCAAGACAAACATTCTCATTGCATTAACCATTCAAAATAAACAAGTTCTTACATGTAAGTCATGCTTTCACAATCAAAGACATAACAACAAATGCAAGCAAATAAACAATCAGTCTGATGTTCTTGGGAATGAGCTCTCCTCTTGATTTCTCCAGCTTGAAAGGACTTTCTTAAGTCTTCATATTCATCTGCATAAAGGTGTTCCATTCACAACTGGGCTTCCTCCCTTGAAGGTCAGTACTTCATCGTCAATCATCTCCTAAACTTTTTCTTGGAAAACCTTGCATTCTTCAATCGAATGCCCCACTGCTCCATCATGAAATTCATAACTGGCATTTGGATTGAACCAAGGAGGGCAAGATTTCATGGCTCTAGTCTTTCTGGGTATCATCACCGAGTTTTGAGCAAAATAAGACCACAACTAACTGTAAGTCATTGGGATTGGATCAAACTGATGAGTCTCTCTTTCTGGTCTATTCAGAGGTCTCTGCTGATTCTGGTGTTGATTTTGATAATTCAGATTCTGCGCTTGTCGATTCTGACATTGATCTTGAGGAGTCAACTTTCATCGTTGGTATGGATGCCCACGAAGTATTGGTTGCTGGCACTGAACAGGTGTTGCATACTAACGTTGGTGATAAGGCACCAGAATTGGAGCTTGCAGGATCTGAGGAGAATCCAAAATTGCATTAACTTCAGCATTTCCTTCCTCTCGGGGATCACTAGCAGATTTCTCTTCACTAGCTCGGTCATTCGACTCATCTTGGATTCTTCCACTTTTGAATGCGTCTTCGATGTTTACTCCGATTTCCACAATCTTGGAGAACTCTAATGGCACAACGCCTACCATCCTGTCATAATAAGGATCTAACAGTGTTCTTAGAAACATCTTGGCCAATTCTTTCTCTTGAAGTGGTGGTTGCACTTGGGCTGCCAACTCTTTCCACCGCTATGCGTACTCCCTAAAGGATTCGTTGTTCTTCCGACTTATGCTCATCAACTGATCGCTGTTTGGAGCCATGTCCACATTGTAATTGTATTGCTTTACAAAAGCATTAGCTAGGTCTTCCCAAGATTGAATATGGTTCCTCTGTAGTTTCATATACCAAATCAAGGATGCAACACATAAACTTTCTTGAAAGTAGTGAATCGTCAGCTTGTTGTTGTCAATATAAGCGGTCATCTTTCAACAGAACATCTCCAAATGGTACCTTGGACAACTAACTCCCTTGTATACTTCAAAGACATGCATTTTAAACTTCAAAGGAATAACCACGCCCGAAACTAGACACAAGTCATGAGCTTTAAGACCAGATACATTGAGTCCTTTCATTATCTTCAATTGTTCCTTGAGATCACGAAATCCTTCTTCGATTTCTGTAACTCTAGGATCATTCACCTTTATCACAGGACGGACATTCTGAGAATTTGACATATACCTCAGAAATCGAGAATTTCTTTCATCAACTTGAACACCCAAGTTATCTTGCACAGGTCAAGATCGAATAGGAACATCCACTTGTGGAGTATTATCGTCAGGAAGAAAACCAAACATCGGGTTAGTCGTCACTATAAAGCCTGACATGGGATCAACATTCTCTGTTCTCTCCATCATCCTTCAGCAACTGCTTCAAGCTTGGTAGGAAGGCCAAGAAATCAACTAGGTGACACAAGGACCGAAGATCGGATGAGCTATGTAGGGGAAAGACGTATGCAAATGCAAATGATGCGTATGATGCAGCATGAACTTCAAGGAACTCGAAAGTGTATTTGTAGACATCGTAATCAGAAACTCGTTTTATTTATTAAATTTAAAAGTTTTACATGAAGACCAGCACACCTTCAAAGTTTATTACAACGTAATCGAACAAGAAACAATAAAACCAAGGGAAACTTGGAGTTCAATCCTCATGACAACGATCCTTCTCTTCCACGGAGTTGTTCCGTCAGCTTGTCAATCTGTTCTTGCATCCTTGCCTTATCAAGGGTAAGCTTCTCTACTTTTTCCTTCAACCTCAAAACTTCACTTGGATCAGTCAAAGGAGGCTTGGGACGAGGATAGGGCATCATCAAGGTGAAAGCCTTTTCACGTGCCCATGCTAGGCAGGCTTCAGTGACTGTATAATCAGGATTATTTGTCACGGTCATTCTTTGCCTGTTTATACGGTGCCACGCATACACGATTCTAGTTTTCAACTCAGGGTTTTCTCCTTTATAGAGGAAAAGTCTAGTCAGATTGTTCGAATCAGGTACTTCATCCATTTGATGACCGAGTTATCGACGAGCGAGCACAGGGTCATAACTGATACATCCCTTTGTGCCAAGAAGAGGCACATTGGGAAAGTCCCCACAACTATGAATCATGATAATTCCTCCATACATCAAATCGTGTCATTCAATGTCTGAGTGAGTGAGAGCCATGAGTTTCACAGGGCATTCTGTACTATCCTTCACATCCCAAAAAGTTGTAGACCTCGGTAGGTGCGGAATAAGCCACTTATAGAGGATAACAGTGCATCATGTAATTCGTCCTTCTCCTCGCAGAACCTTCGATTGGATGGCATGGTAGGTGTCGGCCAGTAAATTAGGAACCGAATTCTTGAGCCTGAAGATCTTGATTGCGTTGATGTCGACGAAGTCTTCAATGTTGGGAAATAAGAACAAACCATAAGCCAGCAGTGTGAAAATGTTCTCGAAAACTTTGGTATTCCCCACATTAGCAAAGTGTTGAGCCTTCTCAAACAAGAACTTGGCAGGCAAACCAATAATTCTCCCTTTGACCGTCATGTAATCTCGGATATCGGAGAACTTTATGCATGATGTTTTTGCAATATCCTATTCGCTGGGTCTCCCTTCTGCACCGGAGAATGGAGGTGAGTCGTTGACGGGGATGCCCATCAAAGCGGAATATTCCTCCAACTTGGGCGTTAACTGGGAATCTGGGAAAATGAAGCAGTGGTAGATCAGATTATAAAGTTGAACAAGTGTCTCTAGTAGACCAGCAGCCACTCGAATCTGCAACAACGGGAGGATCCTTCCATACTTCTCGGTGAAAGCCTCAGGATCTTTGATTTGATCTCCTAGTTCCCTTAACTGCTCAACATCAGGAACCTTGAAGGTGTACGGCAAAACTCCTTTCTTTCTGTAATCCATCTTACGATACCTGTAAAATAACTTTTAAGTTCCTTGAAGGGGTTAGAATGAAAATGCAAATGTGATGCCACAAGATTCATGGAACTCAGCTATTTATAATCATCAAGGAATATCAAAAGACCCATTTTATTAATTATAAAAAGAACGGTTACAATCATTAGTATCCGGAATACCAAAAGACGGATTCATTAATAATAAAAATGATTACAACGCGTCGGTACACTTTTCAAGAGTCAAAACAGAAAAGCTAAATAAAAGCTAATAAAGAAATATCTAAGGAGACTCTTCCAATGGTCGTCTCTTGAGTCTCTTGATTTCTTCTTCCATCTGGGGCTTTTTCCAAAATGAGTAATAATTCCCCGTATCTACTCTCGAATCCTTCCTTATTTGTCATCAAGGTTTCCAATCTCCTTAGATCGTCCAGGTTAAGACTCATGTAAGTGTACTTCATTGTTTTCTTTCTTTCGGGGTCCATGATATCCTTACGATGTTTACAAACAAAGTTAAGTTCCATGAAACTTTATGAAATGATGCTCATGAATGCATGTATTCAAACACACAGATAAACACATAGCACATATAAGCAACCAAACAGACAAAGAGTCCTAGGTTTGAAAGGTCATGAGCGTGGATCCAAGGTCTACCCATCCCAAGAAGGTAAGTACTATGGTTTATGATCTATAGAACAAGGTTCTAGAAAGTTCCCATAGTCAACAACCCATCTTTCGGATATTATCGATTTCCCAAATAACTCGGTAGTCAATAATATTCTCAAGAGAGTCTCGTCCAAGTATAGTATTGCGTATCAACTATTTTGGGAATCGACTCCCTCATAGCCATCGCACTACGCCCTAATAGGCCAAGTGGGGTTAAAGGTAACTACGGTTCTCAGTCTCACGGGCTCCTAGGTCAAAAATAATACTGTCTTCACGAATAAACTCGTTAAACAATATTAAGTTCAAGAGGGCCTCAACTGGGTGATGATTTCTCGATTCAACTTCTTCGGGAATCGAATCCCTCAAAGTCTCCTCGAATGTATCACCTTCCTATCATAATTGCACTCAAGTCCGGGTGTAGGACTTATCTCACCACATAAAGCACTAACCCAAACAGATACCAAGCACAACAGATATACAAATATAAAAGCAAGTAAGTAAGTTGATAACAAAAATAAAAACAAGTTAGGGGAAACCCTCGAAGATGTTCCCCAGTGAAGTCGCCATTTCTCTTGCGGTGAGAATTGGATATCAAACTATTGATTAACTTGTCGTGTGCATGTGACAGAATGAACAGACTCCTTATCATTTTCATTCTTCATTGGAATAATTCTTGGTGAGAGAGGTTACAGTACCGGTCCTTTGAAAGCATTGCTTTGATTTTGAAGCCCCGTCAGTAGTCATGAGAAGCCTTCTTAAAGCAGCGCCATCTTCGGATAGTAAAAACCTCAAGATCAAGTATACAACATCAAATGTGCCAGTGGCCTTATTTGGTGAATGCTTAGGGGAAGTCACACAATTTAAAGCTGCTAGTTGCAACGCTTTCCTAGTCCCCCTCCCCCTTTTTAGGAATATAATTTGTTTTGTATTTTACTTGAAAAATGAACCATCAGTAGAATCTTTGAATCCGTCACAAGTGTTAGCAATAAGTGTATAGTAATTTTTCTCCTTTATGACAGGATTCATGAAACTCTCAGGTGGACTTCTTGACAAAAAACTGGTCAATTGTCTTGCTTTCATCAAACAGCTCTTAAAACTATATCCCTTGTATATTTCATTCAAATCAAACGACTAAGATTTCTCGTCCGTGAGACCCCCCCCCCCCAATGTCATAAGATTTAATATTCATAACCGCATATTACTATGATTTTGCAGCTCAAAACTCATTGATGGGAACGTCTTTTTAATATAATTGAGCCGCATGTTTTAAGAAAAAGAATCACCAACTTCTTTTCTTTAAAAGCAGAAACATACGTAGCAATCTGCATCGCTTGAGACATAGTAATATTTCCACCATTCATGATGTCATGTAACACTTTGATCAAAAGTTTGTCTAGATATTTCCTCACAACATCAAAGGAACTTGTTCTTACACCATGAAACGAATGATCAAACTTTGATGGATGACCCCACGATGCGACAAACTTCGGGTACCATTGAAGAGAACACCTCTATTTAAGGAAAAATGGGCATAATATATGTAGTTTGAAGACTAAATGATAGAACATGATTTTCATGATCATTTCTCTTTTATCACCAATTGCTCATATAAGTCATTTTCAAAAACCTCAATGATTTTCAACCTACAATCAGCTAAAAGAAGCAAGTGGTACTTGTCGCGTCATCTATCGAGTATATCCAGTAAAGGACCCATGTTGTATCCATATTTCCTACGAGTAGAACCGACAGGTGTAGCATAATCCTTAATCAAACAAAACCGATCTTGATTTCCATGAGATATGGCTAAGAGTCTATTCAAGCTATCTTCAAAGTATTGATCCAAAAATGTCCCAAGAATGAGAAAGAATTCTAAAAGTGGGACCTCGAATCAAAAAGAAACTCTAGGACCAATTTGAGTCAGGATTCGTTGGTCATGCCCTAAAATGCTTGGCTGAGATAACCAATATCATTTACACTTGTATTTAATGCACTTGCAAAACTGGTTAGTCACAATAAACATGCATACAAGATCCTATGACCTAAAGATGCTATGCGAGAGAGAAAAAGGATTTTAGGTCAAAAATTAGGGTGTGACACATTGAAGAGTGGAGTAGAAAAAGCGAGGACGGACGTCGGAACCACTATATATCTCTATTTATCTTTTCTTTCTTCCCATATCTCCTTTAATTTTCTCCATTCATTACTATAGTTATTGCATTATTGCATTATTTGTATGTCATTTAAGTTAGATATTGCATATAGTGATTTAATGTGTAAGCTTAAGTCTGCGATGCCTCAAAACTATTAAATCATCATAAATCCAATTACGTCTTGAATGAATTTATATGTAAGAGTTTTTAAATCACTTTTTTTAAAGCAACTTTGGTTATCTTGTAATTGTTTTGCATTAAAAATAAGCACGCCTTCAGTGATGTCTTGTAATGATTTTGTTTGATTAATTCATTGAGAAGCTTCCAAGCTCTCTTAGTGTTGTGGTTTTCTTCCACGTATTTTAAGATCTCTTATTTCATTTATGGGACCTAAAATGTTTTTGAAATTGTCAATTTAGGGATATGTCTATTCAACTCACCCCATATTCTAGACCTATTTATGTCCATATTCTCACCCAACAATTGGCTCATATATTTGTCGTTTTAAATAGATTTTCGTCGAGTTCGACGACTATGAATTAATAGTCTAGGATTGGTCTTAAGATCTTTATTCTACATGGTATCGTCTAACCCCATATCAAAATCTATGATGTTGACATCGAACTGGTGGTGCTTGGAAGGGTTGGCTATTTTCATTTTTTCCTTTTGCTGAAGAGATGTCACATTAGTGTTTTTTAGTAGTGTTTCATGTATTTTACAAGCTCTTACTAGGTCAACGTGGATGACTTTTGGTTCATCGTGAATTTTATGATACTTCATCTTCAAGTGGACGATAAAATAGACAATATCAAGGGTTATGAAGAATGGTCTTTCCAAGATACAATTGTAAACACTTTTGTAGGGGAGCATCAGGAATTGTATGTCTACCGTCCTCACATATTTTCCTTCTCCAAGAGTCACTATCAACTATATCTCTCCCAAATGGTGTGTTATGGGGTCAATGAATGCTTGTAGAAGGGTGTCTGTGTAGGACAATAATCTCCCATTTTCCAACCCTAACCTCTCGAAGATATAAACGTACATGATGTTAAATGAGATTTCCCCGTCGATAAAAATTCTTGACACTTTGGAGTTGACTATTCTGACTGTTATTACCAATGGAAATACTTCATTGAGGTTACCGCTCACCTTTTCGCTGTCTCCAAACCCCAAAATGGGTTTCTCGTCATTTGACTCATTCTCTTTTCCTCCTGTTTTCAATTTTGTGATATGTCTCTTTATGGCTCTCTTAAGTGATTATTTTGGACGGGATAATCCTCCTGTAATTGAAGAGATGAGAGAGATGCCTCTCGTCAACGACGGGGAGTTAGAAAAACCACCACAATAGTTCTAGGATAATTTTTAACAGAGTGTAGGAATGTGTTGCGATCAAGTTATTGAGGTTTAAAACAAGTTCGCTAATGCCTTGCGTTCAAATGCGACCTAGAGTCGATGTAGGTTACGTGACATTTTCGATTTCGAATATTGTAACTACGATGATGCTAGGAGTCATTCGATGTTTGGCCTTGGTGTTGCTACTAAGAAGGTGTGGTGAGAGGAACACGAGCTGAAACCTAGGCTTCTACTTCGAAATGGGAGAGATGGATCTTTTGTTGTGGTGGTGGATACCAGTGCATAATCACTATAATGAGCGGCTAATTGAGTGACTTCTAGATCTCCTATTAGTGACAGTTATGAAAATTTGTTGTGATTTAATCGGTTAATAGAAAATGGTCGTGGCGGTGTAACAGATGAAATTGATGTGGAATTTCATAAGAATCGAGAAACGATTCCTACAGACAGCGCCACTATTTCGATGTGGAGCGGGAGATTGGTGATGTGCTGAAGGCCATCGTGAAAGGTCTTCGATATGATGGTGAGAGTCTTCAGTAGAAGGAGGGGGTGTATCTACAAAGTTAGCACTAGAAAACTCAAGTTAAAGAGTTTAAAGAGGCGTAACTTGAAAGAATATATTATGAATTATATATTGTAATAGCACAGAGTGACATTTGTATATGGACGACAATTCAAACTGCCTTTGAGGAGTGTGGTGCCCGAAATGGGTGATCGTTGAATGACATCTAATAATTAAGATGACTGCGAGGTCTCATTCAGGTGTAAGACTCTATAGTGAAGGTAAATTTGTTTGCCGGTATTTGTGGGTGGAACCTTATGTGTACCTTCATCAAGATCAATGTAGTATAAACTATGAATTTATGTGTACTAACTATATATTTGATTAGTTTAATGGCAGTAATTTAAGTTGAAGATTGTCTTCCTAAAATTGTAAAATCAATATTATGGAGTTTGATTAAAGTTTTATATTATTGTCACCGAAATTAAATTATAAGTTACCATTTGAATGGAGTAACTCTTTTTGTTGATTTAATTTAAATTTCATGAAAGTATAGGAGGAGATCTTCAATAAAAATGTATATAAGTATTTAGGAGAAAGGAGTATAATATAACTAATATTTAAAATCATCATTAACATTTTAGGATTAGATTAACATGAAAGGTGGAGATTTGCAACGCTTTGTACACTATTACAAAATGGAAGGTTAACTTACTCATACATACACACATAGATACACTTTAGTTCAATTTTTGGTAGCAGTAGTAACAGAGAGAGAATTATCATTGTTGCATCAATTTTCAAGTATTATATAGCAATACAAGAATCAGCAACCACACAAACAATCTTTTTGTGGCTGAATTGAATCAAAGAACAATGTAAAGAAAGAAAGAAAGAAAGAAAAGCTCTCATTTTGATAATTTCCATTTTCTATTTCTATTCCTCATTGCAATTTGCGCGACAGGAGAACAAGTTCTTAGCTTCTGAACCCAAAACTTTATGTCCTCTTTTCCCAATCTGAAACTCATCATCAAAACAACCCCAAAAGAAAACCCTAAAAACCACTCTTTTATGACTTTATTTTTGAACAACGAAATTGAAGAAATCCCAACAATACAAAAGAACAATGACCTCAGAAACAGGTCCAATTCTGAAACCCTAAACGACCACAAACCTGCAACAAAGATCAACAAAAACTTGTTCACATTCTTCTTCTTCCTCGATTTTCTTCTCCAGCCACCGGCGAGGCGGTTCAGAATCCGATGTTCATTTGAATTGCTTCGTGCGATTTCGCCGACGATCGAGTTCAATGGCTCCGGTATGATCTTGAGATTGAATGCGAGCGTGGAAGCAAGTTGAAGGATCTTTCGATTTGATGACTGGGACCAACCTCGCCTCCTAGCGCAGACGATTTGTTGGTGTTTTGGAGTTGGATGGGATTGCAAAATGGGGAACGATTTGGAATTGCGGAAACGAGATTCGACGGTGGTTTTGGAGATTGGGAATTGAAATGTGCGATTTGAAATTGAAGGAAGCGATTGGGTTCTTGAAATGTATGGATTCAGTTTCACCATAGTGCTAGTGATGTTGTGACCGTTAGGTAGTGCAGCAGAAACCAAGTGGTGGTGTTTGTGCTTCTTCTCTTTCGAATTGCATATGTACTATATTTATAAGTTAAATGCAATTTTTATTTATTTATTTTAAATAAATTCATGTACTTTTGATCCATCTATTCAGATATTACTTAATTTTTAATCTCTTCATTTTTAAAAATCAGTTTTTTTATTTTTCAACTTTACTTTTTAAAATTTCATTGGTCTCCATGCAATTTTGGAGATATGTTTATTTCATTTACGAATTCACGCTAATGTGACGGAGAATCCATTATTATATTTATTGATAAGTAACTTTTTTTTTTCTTGATATTAATTAAAACATTATAAATTAATTTATAATTAAAATAATAAATTTAAAACATTCAAAATTAAATTATTCCTTATTAAGACGAGATTAATTACTATACGTGTAAAATTTAAAACATTCAAAATTAAATTATTCCTTATTAAGACGAGATTAAAACAATGGTTCTCAAGACAAAATTCATCCAATTCAATGGTTCAAAGATCTACTTAAAAAGAGACATCAGATTTATTTGTAGTGATTCACAGGTTTTTTTTTATATTTGTGAACTCGAAATGTAAGAGGTATTTCAAGCCTTTAAAAGCTCACATATTTGGAATTTTTTTAAGCTTCAACCTACAAAATTCATTCCTAGATTTGGAATTTTTTTGTCTCCTTTGTTTTTTGTTATGGTGTTATATTGATTGTGGTATTTTGGTGATGATGATTGTGTTAGAAAAATAATTTATAAATCAAATGGATCGAGACTAGAATCGTGAACGAAATCACTTTTCTTATAAATATTTCAAGCACTCTCAAATGTCTTAGAGTTGGAACGCCCGAATACCCAGGATAATTCAGCTTATACTCGAGTTTGCACAAGACCGATGAAAACTTGAATGTAGGGAAGATTATCTGAAATTTTAGTGAAGAGGATGTATGATTTTGTTATTTTTTAATCCAGATTGAAGTATTTATAGGTCATATTGGTGTTATTTCACAAGGTTGCGACCATTGGTGAAACAACTTCCTTTTACCAAGAGTTACAAGCTTTTGCCAAAAGTTACATTGTTTCGCCTACAACAACATTCTTCAAGAGTTGCATACGTTCATTCTGCAACACTTCACAAAGTGTTGCATATTTCCGAATTCAAACCTACTGCAACATTTCACAAGTGTTGCCTATTTCTGAATTCAAAATTAATCTTCACTTGCATATTTTCTTGTCATTTTGGAACATACTTAAGATTATTAATTTTTAATAATTTACAACAATCCTCTCACTTGTTCTATTAAAGACAATACCAATTCCATAAAAGGAGAGGAAAAGAATGTTAATACAATTAAGTATGTTTTGATTTGAACATGATCTTAGTAATGATAACACAAAGTTTAATCGGAACGTTAGGTAGATATCCTTTGAACTGTTATCTCTTGTGATTATACCGGCGTTACCTTACACGCATTCTTTAATGATTATTGGCCTACATCTCTCGCCAATCACTATTTATGGTCGCGTGCTTTTCATGTTTTTGTGAATTTTACATGAGAGAAACTCCAACTCTCACTTTGAGACGACACCATCTCGAAATTCATATAGGTGATGTTCATTTTGTATCTATTTCTTGAGATATATGTCCACGATATAGAACTTCATTAAGAATTTGAAAAAACTCAACCCGCGATATGTAATAGTCAACATTATCACAAAATGTTGCACAAACATCCAAATCAACGACTTGTTGTCACCCATTGAATTTTAGGTTAAGGTTTGTTAACTTCAGATTGGGTTGCTGCCATTTTTGGAACCCTTATTCAAGGAGTTTCAATGCCATACCTCTTTAGGTAGTCTTTACTAAATCTATGACCAGTGGTTTAGTAAATGGATCGAGCAAATTATAGCTTGATCGTATATATATAAATGAAATGATTACATCCTTAATCAATTTTCTCATGAAAGAATGTCTAATTCCTACTTGCCTATACTTTCTGTTATACACTTTTTGTATGCTTTATGTAAAGTGGTTTGACTACCGTAATGTATCAACACTTTTGAAACATTGTCTTTAGCCAATGGAACTTCCATCAGAAGGTCCGTCAAACATTCAGCTTCTTCACCAGCGAAAGCAAGATCCTCAAACTCTGATTATATGGTTGAGAGAGTGATCCACATTTACTTCTTGCTCTTCTAAGAAATTGCACCCACTGAAGGTGCGAGAAAGACACAAGAAAGGGGGGGTTTGAAATGTGTATTTACTTTTTAACAACTTTTCGCTTCTTATTGTTAAGACGCTGAGATAACATCAGAGTTCGTTGAGAGACTCTGACTTGTGCAATAACATTCAGACTTGCCATGCATGAAGCATAAGAACCAACAAGAGTCTGAATGATGTGTACATCATTCAGAACTTGCAGAGCGGAATTTTATCAGAGTTGCAAGGTTCTGACTTGCTTATGTAAGGTTCTGATCCTCAATATAGAAACATAAACAAAGACATTAAGCATAAGAGTAAATAACACACGATATATCCTGGTTCACCACAAAGGCTAATCCAGTCCATCCTCCTCAGGTGATTTCGCCTTGAACACAAAGTCTTAATCCACTATAATCAATCTCGATTACAGATGCACGGGCAACAGCCGGTGACTAACCACTTGCACAGCCGCACTGTACTAACATGCAATGAACCGTTCAGGGATTCAACTTAATGAATATAACGAACATTGACATGCAGGTTCCAATCTCGCAAGATCTACTGCTAGGCTTTCACAGCTAGACATTCAGGGATTCATCGCAATGAATATAACGCTACTGACCCTATTTTCAGGCTTTTCCCACAATGACATCTCGTCATTGTCTTCTCGAGTCTCCGGTCACACTGACCACTCAAGGAATCCTAATTCACCAAGAATTAGTTATACAGGAGATTACAAAAATGCTTCTTAATAAGCAAATTACTCCTAAGTTTAAGTACAAAGAACACACAAGTGTTCAAGTAAGATTTGAGCAGCAGCTCCTTGCTATCCTAAGAAACTACAAAGATGTATAATGATTTGACAGTTGTTGACATCTTGTAGATCTTCTTCTTCTTCGTCTTCTTGGGTGAGCAAGCTTTGAGCAACAACTCCTTGCTTCAGATCTTCAATGTAGCGTTGACGAGAAGGTGGTTGATGACTTGACTGATTTGCAATGTTGTCTTCTTCATCAACAGCTTCTGTACCAATTTGTTGTTGTTGTGTTGAATGATGATCTTAAGCTCCAACAACAATGGCCATGTGTAAATGGTGATAGCTTTTGATATTTAAGTGTTACAACGAAAACTCATCGTTGTTGCTATCTTCACACAATGACTTTGATCAATTCTCCATTCCTGGACTAAATCGATTACCTTCAGAAGCGTTTACTCCTTTCTTTAAATAGCCCAGTAAAATATAGCCGTTGAAATACTGTTGGCTGTTAGAAAAGAGACGTTGTGTAATAATTAGCTGTACTGACACATCTCCTTTTTGTTGTGGGAGAAGTGACGGGATATATCTTCTTGGGGGCTGTGTACAGTTACTCACAACAGTAACATTTGTCTTCAAATCTTCAAAGGCTTCTGATGGTAATTATTTGAAGCATGAGTAGAGACTTCTTAATATGATATCTGATACGTCAAGTCTTTAGTCTTTTGAAGAAGTCCATTAGGAATCAGTCTTCAGAACTTCAGTACTTGTCTTTAAGAACATTACCCTTTACTACTTCAAGTCTTCCGAAACTTCAGAACTCGTCCATTAGGAATCTGTCTACAGAGTCTTCAGCACTTGACCTTTGGAATCGTAATCTTCAGAACACATAAGTCTTCAGAATCTTTCTGCACTTGGTCTTCAGAGCCTTCCGCCTTCAGAGCTTCAAGTCATGAGAGTCTTCAGCACTTCGGTTCTCCAGAAGATTATCTTCTTCAGAAGCTTCATTATCTTCAGAATCTCAACCACTTTTAGAGAGCATCCACAAGAGCATTGCAACAGCAATGTCAGCATCCTTGGATCTGACTGATCATGATCAGATACATAAGCGTTCTTGCTTCTTGCGACTTGTGTCACACATAGTAACTTCGCATATTATCAATTACGCACATCTGGCTGGTGCTTGTTGGATTTGATATCTTCTATGATTATGATCTGCACACAACACACGTTAGAACATAAAATAATTCTTTCACAAATACGTATTGTTATCATCAAAACATAGATTGACTTGTAGAGACAAATCTTGCTCTCACAATATCCCCCTTTTTGATGATGACAAAACCAAGTATTTTGATTGAACATTTTATACAAGGTAATCACCAAACAAACATATTCAGAGTCTGGAACAACAGCTCCCCCTGAATGTGTTATCCTTAAAGTTTTATCTGTGATCATCTAAAATCTTATATGATCCAAAGATATACAGAATAACAACTTGAGTTGCCAGAACAAAGAATAGAAAAGGATTACTTCTCTATCTTGTCTATAAGAAAACATAAAGTCTTTAGCATCTGGACTAGTTCATCTGAACTTCCATCTTCAGATCTTCAGAACTCAGTTCCTTTGTAGTCGTATCAGAGCTTATAATCTTCAAAGACATCTAAAGCATTTCTACTTTTCAGCAGATTCATTTAAGCACAAACAGAACAATTCTTATCTAATAACATAGCATCGCTATTCATCAGAGACAGACACTGTCTTTTGAGAAACTCCCCCTGAGTTTCAGACTTTGTGAAGATTTTAGATTTTGCAATTTAATCTTCTGGGTGGTCTCCCCCTAATTTCCATAAGTCAGATATTGGGATCTTCAGAATCGTAATTCATGAATATGCGTTTTTAATCACCAATATGGAACATGACTTTTTCAGAGTTTGACTTTTGAACACAGGTCTTCATCTCAGAACCTTGTTACTGTCACAACTTAGTGGTTTATCAAGGCTTGGTTTTTGATCAAATACTAATTGAAGGTTAATTTTTGTGATCAATCAACGCTTGATTCTGAAAATGGTACACATGTTTTAATCTTAGTCTGATACTGAGTTATACCAGAGTATGTTGTGTCTGATTCCAACTGAAGGAATTCTTTTCATACCACTTGAAGGGTATTTCCTTAGTGTGCTGAGATTTATACCAATGAAGGTATAGAAAACATTTTACAACTTAGCTCTGATTGATATTACTGCAGACTAAGTCTGATACCAATCTTTATGTATACTGAGTCTGATTACCATTTGTTGATTTAGTCTGATACCAAATCATTTTCTTCTTAATTGGTTCTTGGTAGACATCAAAACTACTTCTTCTTGGATCTTCAATCTGGATCTTCAGACAGTTCTTGACTTCTAATTTGCACAGTTCTTCTGAATAAGCATCTTGAGATGTAGACTTTGTCTTGACTGATTTTAGAGTTTTCTTATTCTGATTCTTACGTTCTAAATCTCATATTCTTAGACAGCTTACAGCTTCTGAACCAAGTGAGGCAGAGATCAAGATAAACTTTGACTTTCAGACAGTTCTCAACTTCTGAACAGTACTGGGTAGATCTGATTCTGAACACATGTTCACGAAGTGTACAAATTCTATCATATGACCAACAATTCATAAGAACTTCTTACAGAGTTCTTCTTTCTTAACCTGTTCTTAGAATGCCTAGTGAACTTGTTTAGAGTTCCTCGGTTAAACATCAAACAACAAACGTTAGTAGTAACGCATTTTATATGATTGATTACTTGTTTGAGTTGCATTCTTTTCCTTTAAGATTTCTTTCTTTCCAATCAAAATCATATTATATTTCTCCCTCTTTTTGACATCATCAAAAAGTTTAGAGCATCTGAGCATTTAAGCATATGTAGATCAATATGATAGTGAACATAAATAGACTTAAATGATGTTATCATTAAAGCATTAATCATACGAAGATTGATATGATAAGGAACATGGATAAATCATTTTTAGAGATCAGTCATAGCATTTTCATTAAAGGATACCTAGATGGAATTTTAAAGCAGAACCACAAAATGATTTTAAAATATAAGCATAGGTTAAGCTTAATCCTAAAGGTAATCAAAACACAGACCTAATGAGGATAGGTTCCTAAGGATTAGACTAAAAAGAGCCTAATGATGATGAGGAAGATGAGAACGAGCTTTCAGAATCATTTGTTCTTGAGGTATGCAGCTTTTCTTCTGCTTGAGTAATTGCCAGCCTCTTGCTCTTCACAATTTCCTCTGAGATCCATTCATGGAACTCAGTCCAGATATTTCTTATTTCTAAGGGATCAATGCTTGAACTGGAAGCATCTACTAAGCTTTGGATTTGTGTGATGGCATTATCCTTAAAGGATGTTAATGCATCATTCACCATTTTTAATCTTTTTGATGAAGGTTCTCCATCATTAGTACCCTTCTGCTTCTTTTCTCTATTCTTCCATCCTGTTAGTTCTTGCAGCACATCAGAAATATTTTCCATATTAATCCAAATAATGATGTCGTCTTCCTTAAATTGCTGCAGATAGTTTCCTACATCTGCTTGATCGTGCTCGAAGAAGTTTGGAAATCCTTCGACAGGGACCCTTGGGGTCAATGTTAATTTCCTAAATGATGTATTATCCAGAGTGAAGTTTTCTCTTTTAAGATTCTCAAACTTGAGAATTTTTCCAACGCTTTTAAGCAACTTTCTTGATTCTCCCTCATTAATCTGGATATCGTCAACTACTCATGATTCCACTAAGATGTCAGAAATAAGTCTTCCTACGGAATGTGTCTGTACTTCGTGACAGAACCTGTTCTAGAGTTTCTTATAGCTTCCTTCAGATGTTTGAAGAGAATTGCAGGAAGGTGCATCTTGATTCCCTTAAGAAGGAGAAATAGGACACATTTTTGAGTGTCGTTGAGTTGGTTTGAAGGAAGATGGTGAAATACACTTTCTTGGAGGATTCTAAACCATACTTGTAGAGAATCCTTTAGATTAGAGAATATTGAGTTCTCTGTATCAGTTACAGCATTTTCTTTGAAAATGCTAGCCAGAACCTTAGCCTATTTTTCTTCATTTAGTTGGTTCTTAGTGATTCTCACACCGCTGTTGTCATGCATCAGAAGATCTGCAATAGTATTCTCAGATATGAAGATTTTCCTTCCAAAAACAAAGGAGACAATGAGGGTATTGGATGTGTTGGTGTGGATCCAGAAATTCTTAACCAGATGACTGTAAGTTGGTCCTTCCAACCTCTTGAAGTAATTACTCCATCCTTGAGTTTCCATTGAAGGAGTAATATCACATCCATTTGATTTCAAATTGTTGAAGTTCACAATTGTTTCTGACATGACGATGAGATGGTCAACTGGAATCTGCGTGGTTATGGGGGTTAAGGCATTTTGGGAGATGGAAGCCATTATAGAGGATGACGGAATGAAGATGGTAGAAGGTATTTAGGCAGAGTTTTCTAAAAATTCAGATTGGTAAGAACTGTGTTACTGAATTAGGGTTTAGTGTTTTTTATAGATGAATGAATAGAGTAAGGTCTTGGAGGATTTGGGAGAATAACGGTTGATTTTTCCTAGACGCACTAAGTAACGTGGGAAAAGAGGTTCAATGATTATCATCTTTAATAAGGATTATCTTATCAAGAGTCGTGACTTAATTCTTATGAGTGTTAATAGTAACCGTCACCTAATTATGACCTACGGGGGATTTGTGGTTTTCCAAGACTTTTTCGTGTGAATTTTAATAGTCACTTAAGATGCTTAATTATCTCGTTTTAATTTCCAGTTAGTTAATCAGCAATAGAGAAACATTCAAGATGAGCAATATATAGTTAGGAATACTTCAATAATTAATCATGAAGATACATATCCATAAGATGAGAACCTTAATTAATTTATGATTCTAGAAAGACTAACTTCCTATTTTAGACTAAGAAGGTCATAGGTTGACAAAACTCAGGAAGGATATTCTCAGTCATTCCATTTCTTCTGCAATGACCAACTACTCCCTGAAGGTCAAGAATGTGGGAGATGATTCTACAATATGGAATTTGATATATTGTATCATTCCTGGACAGATGGATTTCATCCTTCAGATGATTATACATGGACTGGGGTAGGTTTATTTTGATCCTAGACACTAGGAAGAAAACAAATCATATTTCTTTGTCAGATAACCATCCTGCTCCTCTTTCTCTTGGTCTTAAATTAGATATCATGAGTTTGTACCAATCTTTAGCAATAAGAGTGGGGGTGCATGGTTGAGTGGGACGGCCTTCGGTTTCAAAAATGACATGCATATGCCTGTCAAACCTATGGTTGTTGATATTTCTTTCCACAGTCACACCATCTTCAACACACATAATGGCTTTAGCTGTGATAGTAGGGTTGATCAAGACTGGACAGCCAGCAACCACAGACAAAATAACATTTTTGCCATAGTCATATTCTAGTACTCTTGTATTTGCCCATAACTCAGTTACAAGCGAAGGAAAAACAGATCCAACAAGCATGTTGACGTAGTTTTCCCAGTTCTAAAATTCAATTCCAGAGAGAAGACTTGTTTTGTTGAGTTGGGTTAGAAGGTTTAAGTCAAGAGTGTATTCCATTAGTAGTTCAAGATCAGAGATTTCTCCTCTGATATTATGGGAAGACATTTTGAGCAATTTTATTTTTGAGGAGAAAGGTTCTAAACTACTGGATAGTTGAATAGTGATTCTTCCTAGAGAAGGGATGAAAATGTGGGAGGAACTTAGGAGTGATAGCCTTTTATCAAGCTGGAACACGCGAGGTCATCATTTCCGAGACAAGCAATGAATAGCTGAGATGGTAAGCTGAAAGGACATGCGATAGACTAAATCACCATAAACCTATGGGTAGCAGAGTAGTAGCTGACACACGTAATCATAAGTGTTTATTTAATTCTTAAAATTGTCTAATCATAAATGCGTAAGAATCTTATTATAGTTTCAATAAACTTAATATGTCAGTGAGTGACGAAATTCAAATTATTGCTTACTGTTTTAAATTCCAAAAATGAGGATGAATGAAGACAAACATACCTTAGAGATTCTGAAATCTTTTTACAGTAATTCTGAGTGTTTTCCAATCTGACTCTGAGCTTCTGATTATCATTCTTCTGCTTCTACTCCCTTCTGAGTGATCGGTTGATAGTTCCCTCATTCTGTAAAGGTTTATTTGTATTCTGGCTTCTGAAGAGTACAGTTTATTTTCTGAACTTCTGATCCTGGTTTGAGAGCAAGAATCAAACTTCTCAAAAATCATTTTCTATTTCCTGTTCAGACATATTCATCTGATTTCTAAGAACTACCAATCAGAGGTTCTGAACTTGATTGTCAGAAGGGCAAACTTCCATCACGCTTTCTCAATTTTTAGAAGGTCATTAGATTCAACTTTATCATAAACCATTGAGAGGTTATGTGCTGAGAGGATTTGATCTTCTTCACATAGCATGTTCCTTTGAGCAGATGCAGATCATGTTTAAAAGTGAGTATCATCAAACACGTGTGTAACACATGACATTGTTTGCATGACACTTCTTGTTCTCGCAATGCTGATTAAACTTGTTTATAGAATTAGTCCATCAAGGATCAACATCATATCTTCTTCTGAAAGAATGTCAACTGATTTTCTTCATTCAGAAGAACTTTAGCAACTTAAATCCTTTTGACTTCAAGAGATAATGCATCAAATTGAATATCTTCTGGATTAATGACATTCTGAGAAACTTATCAGATAGAATCTGATCAATAACATTTGATTCAACTGAGATAGAATCTCAAGGTTAACAGAACTTAATCATCTGAGTTTATTCAACTAAGACTTAGAATTCATTCTCAATTAAATTCTTGATGAATTATTGAATTTCTTCTTCCTGAATATTCTTTCAGTTTTCTGTATGACTCACCAAGAAAACAATATTCAATTCTTCATGAATCTTTTAACCTCTAGATCATTCAAGATTCAGATGTTGAATCATTTCTAAGATTTTGAATTCTTCAGATTTTCTGACTTCAACAGACTTTACTCTGAAGTTCAAAATCATAGAACACCAATCTTTCTTCTTTACATGAAGAAGTTCTGAATGAGCTCTAAATGAGAAAGTCAAGGGTGGACCTAATCCGTTTCTTGAAAACATCTCAAAAACTCATAGAGAATTAATCTTCAGCAAACAAGACTTCTTGTTTTCTGAAGATTCAACTTTGAGCAAATACGTGGTTCATCCACGCGTATCTTCCAAGATAAGCATTCAACGGATACTACTTCTTATCTGATGAATCTATCTTATCAGTTGATTCTTTAATCTTCATTAAAACTTTAGTGAGGAAGATTTAGTTGTTTGACAACTGCAAAACTTCCAGAATCAATGATTTGCTCAAGTACTCAGATTGATTACAATTTTGTACACAGTCATCTTCTGAACTATTACAGAAATTGTAAGTGGACTTCAATCTCACCCAGAGTATTTCTACGCACCGCATCTGGATCTTTTTCTGATATTGTTAAGTGTTTGATATCCATCAATAATAGAACCGGAGCTCTGATACCAATTGAATGTGCGAGAAAGACACGAGAAAGGGGGGTTTGAATTGTGTATTTACTTTTTAACAACTTTTCACTTCTTATTGTTAAGACGCTGAGATAACATCAGAGTTCGTTGAGAGACTCTGACTTGTGCAATAACATTCAGACTTGCCATACATGAAGCATAAGAACCAACAAGAGTCTGAACAATGTGTACATCATTCAGAACTTGCAGAGGGGAAGTTTATCAGAGTTGAATGGTTCTGACTTGCTTATGTAAGGTTCTGATCCTCAATATAGAAACATAAACAAAGACATTAAGCATAAGAGTAAAGAACACATGATATATCCTAGTTCACCACAAAGGCTAATCCAGTCCACCCTCCTCAGGTGATTTAGCCTTGAACACAAGGTCTTAATCCACTATAATCAATCTCGATTACAGATGCACGGGCAACAACCGGTGACTAACCACTTGCACAGCCGCACTGTGACTAACATGCAATGAACCGTTTAGGGATTCAACTTAATGAATATAAAAAACATTGACATGCAGGTTCCAATCTCGTAAGATCTATTGCTAGGCTTTCATAGCTAGACGTTCAGGGATCATTGCAATGAATATAACGCTACTGACCTTATTTCAGGCTTTTCCCACAATGACATCTCGCCACTGTCTTCTCGAGTCTACGGTCACACTGACCACTCAAGGAATCCTAATTCACCAAGAATTAGTTATACAGGAGATTACAAGAATGCTTCTTAATAAGCAGATTACTCCTAAGTTTAAGTACAAAGAACACACAAGTGTTCAAGCAAGATTTGAGCAGCAGCTCCTTGCTATCCTAAAAAACTACAAAGATGTATAATGTTTTGACAGTTGTTGACATCTTGTAGATCTTCTTCTTCTTTGTCTTCTTGGGTGAGCAAGCTTTGAGCAACAACTCCTTGCTTCAGATCTTCAATGTAGCGCTGACGAGAAGGTGGTTGATGACTTGACTGATTTGCAATGTTGTCTTCTTCATCAACAACTTATGTACCAATTTGTTGTTGTTGTGTTGAATGATGATCTTAAGCTCTAACAACAATGGCCATGTGTAAATGGTGATAACTTTTGATATTTAAGTGTTACAACGAGAACTCATCGTTGTTACTATCTTCACACAATGACTTTGATCAATTCTCCATTCCTGGACTAAATCGATTACCTTCAGAAGCGTTTACTCCTTTCTTTAAATAGCCTAGTAAAATATAGCCGTTGAAATACTATTGGTTGTTAGAAAAGAGACGTTGTGTAATAGTTAGTTGTACTGACACATCTCCTTTTTATTGTGGTAGAAGTGACGGGATATATCTTCTTGGGCGCTGTGTACAGTTACTCACAACAGTAACATTTGTCTTCAAATCTTCAGAGGCTTCTGATGGTAATTATTTGAAGCATGAGTAGAGACTTCTTAATAGGATATCTGATACGTCAAGTTTTCAGTATTTTGAAGAAGTCCATTAGGAATCAGTCTTCAGAACTTCAGCACTTGTCTTTAAGAACATTATCCTTTACTACTTCAAGTCTTCCGAAACTTCAGAACTAGTCCATTAGGAATCTGTCTTTAGAGTCTTCAGCACTTAACCTTTGGAACTGTAATCTTCAGAACACATAAGTCTTCAGAATCATTCTGTACTTGGTCTTCAGAGCCTTCCGCCTTCAGAGCTTCAAGTCATGAGAGTCTTCAACACTTCGGTTCTCCAGAAGATTATCTTCTTCAAAAGCTTTGCTATCTTCAGAATCTCAAGCACTTTCAGAGAGCATCCACAAGAGCATTGCAACAGCAATATCGGCATCCTTGGATCTGACTGATCATGATCAGATACAGAAGCGTTCTTGCTTCTTGCGACTTGTTGTAGCGAGCGATTTTGGACGCGGTTCTTAAGCGTTGGTCGCTCTCTGCGGTTAACCGCTTAAAACTACAGGTCGATTCATTTTTTATCCTATTAAAGCTGATGAAGGAAGGGAAATAGATGTCTCCAATTAACCCTGCTTTGCATACTGAGTTTAAACAGCGGTCTGTTAGGTTACGGATGCTATCAATGTGGGGGGGGGGCTTTGTACTTGTTATTTGTATTTTCGCCAATATTGGTTTTTATCTAGACAGAAGGTTTCTGGCGGGGAACAAGGATTAGGATGTTAGGACTGATGTTTTTGAATTACTGCTTTTGATTGATGGAGATATGGGATTTGGGTTTTTGTTTAGTGTGCTCGCTAAGATCTTTTCTTTCGATCTTATGCCTACATATTCCCGTTTACCGAAACAGGGAAATCAGAGCGTTCGTAGTTCCTCCTATTCTATGGGAGGAAATGGTTGTTTTGGTGTCTTGTTCAAAGCCCAAGATGTGAAGCTGAAAGGTCTATTTGTATCTTGTTCAAAGCCCAAGATGTGAACCTGAAAGGTCTATTTGTATCTTGTTCAAAGCCCAAGATGTGAAGCTGAAGGTCCCAACTTTAGAGAGAATTTGTCATCTCTAAAGAGGGGGTTGTATGTCACAGCTGTTTTATAAAGGAGAATTACTTTAACCAGGATTTGTGAATCCGGCAATGCTATAATTTCCTTTATAGGGGGTTTTAACCTGAAGGAGAAGACTTTAACTCAGTGTAGAGCAATGCTATCTTTCCTTAGGAATTTCTCATGCTAAAAGAGGGACAGTGGCATGGATGTAGATGATCTAGAGGCTTGCCGCTTACAGCGATTAGATGAAGAGGAAGGAGTTGTTGATGTTTGTGTACTGTGAACGAGGCACAACTTTGATGCTAAAAGGTTAATTGGATCAACCAGTGGTTTTCTTATACAAAGCCTAAGAAGAGGCTATTATGTGTCTCGTACAAAGCCCGAGAGAGAGGCTAAAAGGTTTTGACTCAACGATGGAATCTTTTGGTATCTCGTATAAAGCCCGAGATGGAGGTTATTTGACTCAACAAGGGAGTTTTTTGTATCTCGTATGAAGCCCGAGATGGAGGCGAAAGGGGTGATTGAATCAACGAGGGAGTCTCTTATGTGTCTCGTACAAATCCCGAGAGAGAGGCTAAACGTTGTTTGACTCCACTGGGGAGAATCATTG
This sequence comes from Lathyrus tuberosus, assembly GCA_022829125.1. Classification (NCBI taxonomy): domain Eukaryota; kingdom Viridiplantae; phylum Streptophyta; class Magnoliopsida; order Fabales; family Fabaceae; genus Lathyrus; species Lathyrus tuberosus. Next base: position 904,764 of record JALAZF010000031.1, on the reverse strand, counting down.
TACAAAGCCCAAGAGGAGGCCAGGTGACTTTTTCAGTTGAGTGGCAGGTCCAGTATACTGATTTTGAAAGAGAAAATTAGTTCTTATATGAGCAACACTGTACTCAGGGATTTGATTCAAGGATCTGGGTTATTCCTATTCTTTAAGGAAGCGGGAAATCCAAAGGGTATTGAGACTGTCCGAGTCTGCGAGTTTCCTTCCTATTTAACGAAGGGGTTACTTGAGAATGTCTTTGAGACTCAAGGAAGTTAGACTGTCCAAGTATAGAGTTTTCATCTTTTGTACTATGCTTTGAGAAGCAGTAGTAGACTTTTGGAAGGACTGTTCTATGAAGATGATTAAGTTCTGTTCCTATACCTTTAGGAGGTCGTCGGGACAATTTGTATGAATCCTAAGAGGAGGCTGGAATCTTTTAAGAAGCCGAGAGGTCCTTGTACTAAGGCCAAGAGAAGGCTATCATTCCCGGAGGAAGAGATCATTATACGAAGCCAAAGAGGAGGCTGTGAATACTTCTAAGAAGCCGTAGGGTCCTTGTACTAAGCCCAAGAGGAGGCGGGGTTGCTTTTAGGAAGCCTGTGGGTCCTTGTACGATGCCCAAGAGGAGTCCGATGCTTTTAAGAAGCCCGTGGGTCCCCAAACCCCGAGAAATTCAAGGCAATGCTATTCACCGAGAATAGATCAAAGTCAGGAAAGTTCGAGAATTTGGAAGAAACTCAAAGATACTATTCACGGAGAATACATTCATCTTTGGGAGTAGAGTTTCTTGATAATTCCTAATGAGGACAGCCTGAGAGAAGACTGTATCTGGTGATCCTATTGGGGATCTAGTTGTCTATTTCTACGAATAAACGGAACGGCGTCACCTAGTTCTAGACGTAGTTGCCGGGGAAACTCTAAATATCTATACTATTATTACACAATCGATATGAGTTTATGATAGAAGACTTACAGTGAAACAGCCCCACAATACAGTTATATGTATATGAAAGCGGTAAATGAAAGCAATAACCACTTACTCGGTTGTAGAGCTTCCATGCTGTTTGGTTAGTTGTTCAACAAAGAAAGATTGAAAACAACAGTATATTCAAAATTAAAGGAGAAACTGCTTTGAAAAAGAAAGATTTGGGGCTTACAGCTCAAGGAGAGGCCCAAGGTTTTATCAGTGAGCGCACTGTTTGAATTTGTACAGAGGGACTTATACAAGTGACTGAGGCCCAAAAAGGTTTTCTGTACAAAGGGATGGGTCTTACACTCTCTCAAGAGGCCCAAAGGGTTTAAATAAAAAGAGTGGGGCTTATAACACGAGGGTAGGCCCAATAGATTTTTCGTTTAAAAATGGCGATCGCGCCGAGGTTTTCTTTTAACGCGAAGGGGCTTATACAATAAGTGAGGCCCAAAATGGTTTTGGTTAAAAGGGGGTTGGGTCTTACACTCTATTAGAGGCCCAAAGTGTTTTTGAATGGGTCTTATAGCTCAAGGAGAGGCCCAAGGTTATTTTTCAAAAGGCGATGATCGTGCCGTTTATTTGAAAATGTACAGAGGGGCTTATACAACGAATGAGGCCCAAAATATTTCTGTACAAGTGGGTTGGGTCTTACACTCTCTCAAAAGGCCCAAAGTGATTTGAAAATGATTTATGAGGGTTGAATTAATCCAAAAACCCTAATTTGTTTTCAAAAATGTATTTAATTGAATAAAAATTCAATTAAAAATGATCAAAATTGTTTAACATATGAAAAACAAATTGTGATTTTGGATTAATGCTTCAAAAATTAAGTATTGACCTACAAAATAATTAGAAAGCATTAAAAGTTGCAAAATCAATGTAGAAAAAATATTTAAAATGTCAAAAACAATTAAAATATTAATTCTTTGCAAAAATATCAATTATATGAAATAAATAATATTTTTGGGATTTTTTGATAAAATAAAATATTTTAACATTTTTGTGAATTATTAAAAAAAGAATCAACTCAAAATCATTAAAACTCAGAGAGAAATTAATTTTTGAATCAATTAAATAAAAATCACAAAATTCAAATATTTGAATTTGAAAGAAATGGCGCCAAGAACAGCTGAAGAACACGCGCGTGTTCTGGGTTTGGCTGATTTGCATTTTCTATCCAATCTCCCTGAATACTTGATTATAACATGCAATCCACATATCATTATGCTCGTCTCAACCTCACGATCATGTCTATGTCCATTTATTTCATTTAAATTAAACATATAACAAGAAATCATGAAAAATCCTCAAGAACCCTAATTTCTGCATGAAGGCTAGGATTTTTTATACACGATTCAAACAATGCAATTAATTGAGGGAAAACATTCCATGCATGATTATGAACATATGGCCAAATTATTGTGCAGCAAAAATTGCATGGATCATAGAGTTAGAAGAGCTCATGCTTACCACTTGCAGCTGGTGATCGTGATTTGTGTTGGAGGTGTTACAGCTTGGTTCCAATGATGTGGATAGCTTCCCTAGGTGCCAAGTGATGTGTCTGAGTGCTTGGAATGGATTGAAATGGTTTGGAGTTGAAGATGGCACCTCAACTGCAAAACTGTCAAGAACTTGAGCAATTGGCTGGTGATTTTGTGAAATCAGTGTTCCAGATGTTATGTGAGTGTTTGGATCATTTCTATATGATGTATGTGAGGTGTGTGAGTGATAGGTTTGATTGGAAAAGCTCTCAAACTCAAAACCCGATAGCTACCTTGCTAAGAAAGGCATTTTTGCCAAGAGAAAGAGATTTTGAGGAAAGCATCTGTTAGATGGCTTTGGTGTACTCAAACTGATCACAATTGAGCTCTATTTATAGTAGAGCAAGTTTGTTTTGCAAGGAATAGTGAATGGCAACTGGTAAGTAGGTTTGGCCAATGTTGTCCAATGGAAATCCAAGTCTCCTCTAGCCATTGACTAGAGGTTAGGGCACAGAGTTGTGGTTCCCTTGGTCTTGGATAAGTCTTGACTGATTTCAGATGAGAATGGCTCAGTCCATGCCACCTTGATGCTTCCATTGAATGCTTCAATCCAAATTTGGAGTCTTGTCCCTATTTTGGTCATTCTAGATTCAACATGCTATTTCTTGTTCCATGGACTTTGGAGGCTTGGCTCAGTGATTGTCCCCTTTAGATTCAATCCTCTGAGGTGTCCAAGTGGATAGGAGCATTTGAATTTGGTTGATTTTGGAAAATCGAGCAAAATTGCAAATTCTGCCTTGCCTTTGACAGATTTCAGCAAGGCAACTTTCCAATGTCATATCTCATGACTCAAATGGAATTTGACAATGTTCTTGGCCATTTTGGAAAGCCCTTACATGATATAACAACTGTTTGAACATATTTGGTTTTGATCTCTTTTGAATCCAAGTGAAAAATCCCTCTACATTTGGCAAAAAGTGAAGGCAGATTCGGACTTAGTGAAAATTTCACTAAGTGTTGGAAAAAGTGACATTTTCACTTTTCAGCCATTTTGATCACTCCATAACTCAAAATCCTTAATGAATTGGACTTAGGTCTAGTTGAAGTTTTTGTAGAGGGTAATGAGGGCTACAAATCCATCTTTGGATGAGAAAAAATGGCTTTGTGGTTTAGGAGTTATGATCCTTCAAAGTTGGTACCCTTGTCACTTTATTTTTAACTTAGAAAATTTTCTAAGTTTTTATGGTTACCCCTTTTACAAGTCATCCAATTTTTCTTGATTTTTCTTGATGAATGATGATTCAAATCATACATTAACATCATTTTAGGGTTAAAAATCCATTTTGGTGAAAAATCTCAAAAAGTCAAAGTTGACTTTTGTGCACAGTTGACTTTTTATCAGATGAATTCCAAACTGTGCAATTCTTCAGGAAATCATGTCCTTGACCTAAATCAAACTTGATGGACATGTTCCATGGGTGTCATAGGGTATATTGAGGCATGTCCTAGGGTTTGGGAGCATGTCCTGGTCAAAAGTCAAAGTTACAGTTGACTTTCCTCGCGAAACCCTAATTGTGGTGCAGATGAAATTGAAACTTGTTGCTCAAGCCTCTTGGATTAATCCATTGTTACAAATGGATAAATATAGCTCATTAGAGACCCTTAAACCCTCTCTTGAGGTCTTGGCTCTTGATTTGCCCTAAAAGTCAACTTAGGGGTGAATTAGGTCAAGAAACCCTAATTCCTGATTTTTGATGAATGCATCCCCTGAGGTCAAATTGATTTGATGATTGGGTCCATGAGGTTCCATGGAGTACATTAGGTTGTGTTTTGGATCTTTGGCTTGTGTCTAGATGAAATTTTTCATCTGGAGGCCCTGGTCAACCAAAACCCTAATTTGGTGATACTGGCGATCTTGAGACTTGATCCACCTAGAAGGGAGCAACCTTGTGCTTAATCCTTGAAGTGGGAGTCCTTTTGATCCATTGTGGATGTTTGAGAGGTTAGACAAATTGAAGATCAAGTCAATCCTTGATTGATCCTTTGTCTAAGGCTCTGAGAGGGCTTAAAACCCTAATTTTGATTGTAGTGAATGCTCAACAACCCTTGAGGCATTTGATGAGGCATGATGGTTCATCCACATTGTGATGATGATTTGCACAATGATGGGAAATCTTAGTGGTCAAAATTTGGGGTATGACAGATGCCCCTATTTAATCTTCTTGGACCCGAAGGTGTGAATGACGAAAGTATTCGGGCATTCGGGGTGCAAGAGGATTAAATATCGGAATACCCGAAATTTTGATGGTGGTTATGAATGGTAGCTTGTGCATTCATCTTCTTTTGCTAAGCAATGATGCTTAGAAAAGGTAAACTTCCCATCGATCTTGGTCTTCAGCCAAGGAACTGGTCTTAGTTGCGGAAACAAACTTCCCCTCAATCCCGGTTTCCTACCAAGGAACTGGTCTCAGTTGCTGAAATAAACTTCCCCTCGATCTTGGTTTCCTACCAAGGAACTGGTCTCAGTTGCTTATGTAAACTTCCCCTCGATCCAGGTTTCCTACCAAGGAACTGGTCTTAGTCTCCGATTTAAACTTCCCCTCGATCCTGGTTTCCTACCAAGGAACTGGTCTTAGTTTCTTTTGTCAATAAACTTTTTGACAAGGGACGCTATTCGTAGCGCTTTCCTTCAAACTTCTCACCGAATTTTCCTGGGGAGATGCCATTTAAGTGGAAAAAGTTTCGATGTCAGACTTGCAGGGGAACCCAGTCGTCTGAGTTGTAGAGGTGTACAAACTTCTCTGTTGGAGACGCCATTTGTCGATTCTACTGGGGGAAAGCGAGTCTCTTGAGAGACTGTTTCCACTTGGGATCTTACATCATACTTTTCTCGGGATCTTCCCGGAGAAATGCCATGTGATAGGGTCCAATTTTGAGGTGCCGATGACCTTTTCATCAGCGATCTTTTAGGAGAATGGCAGCTGTACTGCCAAATCTCTGCTTATGAGGCTTTCTCTGGGGGGATTTTTCTTTAATCCGGGAAAGCAAGGATATCATCTTCAATGGCGAAGAGTGATGCTGACTGAAGGTTCCTCTGGTCTTTCAGAGGTTCAAGTTATCAAAGTGGTCGAGGACCCAACTTCAATCCAGAAATAAAACTGGAGGAGAGAGGATGTTCAGACGCAGCGTTTCCGGACGAGGAAAGGGTTGACAACTCGATTGAGAGAACTTTTATCACTAGGGGACAAGACCGACTAGAGTGACAGTGATGCAATATGAAATGTGAATGCAAATAAAAAATGCATGATGTGTGTATGTTTATGCTGACAAAACTGACGCGACACACAAACTAAAAGATGAACATGACTGGATACTCGGCAATCGCGGGGCGTGCAGAGATATCGCTGGTTCAAGATAGCAATTCCACCTTGCTTAGGAGAGATAGTCCCTGCGGGGAATACCGTTGATCGGGCTTAGGAGATAAGAACTTGGCCGAGGGGTGTCAGACGAAACAAGGTCTCTGACACAGTTGATCCCTTCATTCAGGCGTACTGGGTTAGAAGGAGCACTTTGATTCTACACTTTGAAGTTTGCTTACTTCCGGAGAAGCGATTGATGTTCTTTTGATGTTCAACAGTAAAAAGAAATTGCCGACTTTATTTTAAAAGCAGAAAATTTTTTACCAAATAAATTCATTTTTGTTTTATTTCAAGAATCGTTAATCATGTTAACAACGTCGTTCTGTAAAGCTAAAACAAATAAGAATTACAAACAAAAGCACAAGGGCTCAAATTTTATTGATAAGATAGAGATCAGCCAAACGCGTGATTCCAAAGAGTATATACAAAGTTAGAAAATGGTAATTTATAGGGAAAAGGGCTACGTTGAAACATAACAACCACTATCCTTCTACCAACTTTGAATTCGGGACATCCTGAGCTTCTGTCGAAGATGACCTTGACTGGAGTTTTCCTCAGATGGATGATGTAACTGCTGCTGCTGAGGGACTTGCCTCTGTTGAACATAGTTACTTGCCATTATCCCTAATTTTTGCCTGGATTGTACTATGATGTTTCCAATCCATCGGGATGATTTTTTTATATGTCTCTAACTTTTGCCTGGACCGCCCTTTCGGGTTTTCAATCCACCGAGACGTTTTTTTTTTAGTTTAGGCGAAGTATTTCTTGACTACATCAACATTCGTGGGGTAGGCAAATTCCTCTCTGTCCATGGTTGCAAGTCTCAAGGCGCCGCCTGAGAAAGCTTTTGTGACCACATATGGGCCATCATAATTTGGAGTCCACTTGCCCCGGGAATCAGTGAGAAAAGATTGTATCTTCTTGAGCATGAGGTCCCCTTTTCTGAAGACACGAGGTCGGACCTTTTTGTCGAACGCCTTCTTCATTTTCTGCTGATACAACTGACCGTGGCATAGTGCCGTGATTCATTTCTCTTCGATCAGGTTTAATTCGTCGTGTCGGCTTTGACACCATTCACCTTCGGTGAGCTTAGCTTCCATCAGTACTCGGATTGATGGGATCTCTACTTCTATGGGGAGAACTGCCTCCATGCCATACACTAGAGAGAAAAGGGTAGCCCCTGTTGAAGTGCGAACAGATGTGCGATAACCGTGAAGAGCAAAGGGTAGCATGTCGTGCCAGTCTTTGTAGGTTACAACCATCTTTTGAACGATCCTCTTGATGTTCTTGTTAGCCGCTTCTACGGCTCCGTTCATCTTTGGTCGGTAGGGAGATGAGTTATGATGTTCAACCTTGAACTCTGCGTACAACTCCTTCATCATCTTATTGTTCAAGTTAGATCCATTATCAGTAATGATCTCGCTTGGAACACCATAACAACAGATGATATTGTTTTTGATAAATCAGACCACCACATGTCGGGTTACATTAGCGTATGATGCTGCTTCGACCCACTCGGTGAAGTAATCAATGGCTACCAGGATGAACCGATGTCCGTTTGAAGCCTTGGGCTCAATCATGTCGATTCCCCATATAGAAAAAAGCCACGGGGAAGAGAGAACTTTGAGATGTGATGGCGGTACATGAATTTTGTCGGAGTATATCTGACACTTGTGACACCTCCTCATGTACTTGTAGCAGTCGGATTCCATGGCCAACCAATAGTACCCTGCTCTCAGAATTTTTCTCGCCATTGTGTGTCCGTTGGTATGAGTGCCAAAGGATCCTTCATGAATTTCTTTCATAAGCATGTCTGCTTCTGGTCTGTCTACGCATCAGAGCAAGACCATGTCAAAATTTCTCTTATAGAGAGTGTCACCGTTCAGGAAGAATTTTCCATCCAATCTTCTGAGGGTTTTCCTGTCTTTTCTGAGTGCCCCAGATGGGTACTCTTGTTTCTGAAGGAAGCATTTGATATCGTGATACCAAGGTCTGTCATCTATGACTGCTTCAATCGTGAAGACGTAAGCGGGCCGTTCAAGGCGCATTATGTCGATCTTAGGTATGTCATTCCATTGACCTACACTAATCATGGAAGAGATAGTGGCTAATGCATCAGCCATGTGATTCTCATCGCGAGGGATGTGATGAAACTCGATTCTGTTGAAGAAAGGTAGCAACCTTCTTGCGTAGTCTTTGTAAGGAATCAGTCCTGATTGGTATGTGTTCCAATCTCCTTTTATCTGATTGATGACCAAGGCTGAGTCGCCATATACGTCCAAGTTTTTGATCCTTAAATCAATCGCTTCGTCGAGACCCATAATACAAGCTTCGTATTCGGCCTCGTTATTCGTACACTTGAACGTAAGTCTAGCAGTGAAAGGATTGTGGGTACCCTGAGGGGTAACAATGATTTCCCCAATTCCGTTTCCATAATGATTAACTGCTCCGTCAAAGATAAGTCCCCATTGGGAACCTGGTTCTGGCCCTTCACTGGGTAGCGGTTCATCGCAGTCTTTCATTTTTAAATACATGACATCCTCGTCTGGGAAGTTAAACCCAATTGATTCTTGATTTTCAATCGGTTGATGAGCCAAATGATCGGCTAAAATACTTCCCTTAACGGCTTTTTGAGCGTGGTACTCTATGTCATATTCTGATAACAGCATTTGCCAACGGGCAATTCTTCCCGTAAGAGCAGGTTTTTCGAAGACATACTTGATTGGATCCATTTCTGAGATCAACCAAGTAGTGTGACGAATCATGTACTGGCGAAGACGTTTGGCTGCCCAAGCCAAAGCGCAACAAGTTTTCTCAAGCATCGTGTACCGAGTTTCACAGTCGGTGAATTTCTTGCTTAGATAGTAAATGGCAGACTCTTTTCGTTTAGTTTCGTCTTGTTGGCCAAGTACCCATCCCATTGAGTCCTCTAGAACTGTGAGGTAAATGATCAGTGGTCGTCCTTCCACTGGAGGTGATAGAATCGGAGGATTCAACAGATATTCCTTAATACTGTCGAAGGCAGTTTGGCAATCTTCTGTCCAAACGCAATCCTGGTTCTTTTTGAGTAACTTGAAAATCGGCGCACATGTGGCGGTCATAAGGAATATGAATCTGGAGATGTAGTTCAAACGTCCCAGGAATCCTCTGACTTATTTTTCAGTTTTCGGAGAAGGCATTTCTTGAATGGCCTTGACCTTGTCAGGATCAACCTTAATTCCTTTCTGGCTGACGATGAACCCTAGTAGTTTCCCTGAACGGACACCGAAGGTGCACTTGTTGGGATTCAAGCGGAGCTTGAATTTTCTTAGACGTTCGAACAATTTTGACAGATGTTCAACGTGCTCATTCTCTGTTTTTGATTTTGCAATCATATCATCGACATATACCTCGATTTCCTTATGTATCATGTCATGAAACAGAGTAATCATGGCCCTTTGATAGGTTGCCCCAGCGTTCTTCAAACCGAACGACATTACCTTGTAACAAAAGGTACCCCATGGGGTAATAAACGAAGTTTTCTCCATGTCTTTCGGCGCCATTTTGATCTGGTTATAGCCCGAGAATCCATCCATGAAGGAGAAAATTTTGAACTTTGTTGTGCTGTCTACCAGCATGTCAATGTGTGGTAAAGGAAAGTCTTCCTTTGGACTTGCCTTGTTCAGATCTCGGTAGTCGACACACATTCTGACCTTTCCGTCCTTTTTCGGAACAGGTACGATGTTGGCTAACCATTGAGGATATTCAGACATAGCGAGGAAACCCGCGTCAATCTGTTTCTGTACCTCCTCTTTGATTTTGATGGCCATGTCCGGGTGAGTCCGTCTCAACCTCTGTTTTACTGGCGGACATTCCGATCTCAACGGTAAGTGATGTTCCACGATGCTGGTATCCAATCCTGGCATATCCTGATAGGACCAAGCGAATACATCGGGAAATTCTTTGAGAAGCTTTATCAAACCCTCTCTGGCAGTTGGACTGAGCAGTGCCCCAATCCTGATTTCTTTTCTCTCTTGCTCTGAACCCAAGTTTACCGTTTCCAACGGCTCTTTGTGAGGTTCAATGGACCTTTCCTCTTGTCTGAGTAATCGGGAGATCTCTTCTGGAATTTCGTTGTCATTTTCTTCTTCAGCCTCAAATACCGGGAACTCAAAGTTGGGAGAAGGCATCGGATCGTATGTTTCAACTGGGTTTAAAACAAGCAATCTGCATGACGTGATGATTCGTGTTTAGAAGAGATAGAGAAAATGCAAGTGTGTGCAGTGTATTTATTTTACTGCTTGTTTTTATTTGAATTATTTTTTAGGATTACCATTTTCTGAAAAAGCAAAAAGAGAAAACAACAATTAATGCGGAAATTACAGAACGACATTATTTTATTAATGAACAAGTAGATCCTTGAAACTACAGCCCTATAAAACAAAACTCTGTCGCTTCGGGCAAAGCGAAGAGGGAAATTTACAGAAAGCGAGCCCTATCAAAACATCTGTTTCACCTGGGCAGGGTGAAAGGTTAAAGATGGCAATTACTTTGACTGATGAACGACCTTCGGAACCTTGACGGCAACCCATTGGCAGTGAACTCCTCGGTGAATCACAAAGTCTGGCACCTTCCTTGATTTGTCTTCAAAAATGACGCTGATTTATGGTGGAGCAGGATCATTGGAATCTGTTTCCCAGACAGAGTTGTCGTAGGAGAATTCCTCTGTTGCATTTTGCATAGCATTTGTGCTCTCAGCTGTATCTCCCCATCCAGTTGGCTGGATGTCTTTGAGCCTGATACGAGAGCTTTCGGGAGCGGTGTACTTGACCATATAGTCGTATTTTCCACTCGGTTGTCCCAAGGTGTCCCACACTTCTTTCGAACTGGAGGAGTCATTTCTCTCGATGACGTTGACCTCGGGAAAAGCATAGTTGATGAATTCAAGTCTGGCAAACGTTGCAAATTCATCTTCATGTTGATTAGTTTCAGGATGACCTGAGTGTTGCTCCCATGACATGGTGGGGACACAGGTATTTTGTTCAATGATGGTCAGCTGATTTTCATTGCTCGGCTGACTTTCTTGCCCCAAGTTTCCTGGGTAAGGCTACCACATTGGCAGACCATCCATTGGGCCATAGTAATCGTGGTCAAAGTTGTCTTTCATCAGAGTGTCCTCCTCTAATGAATTTGGCGGAGCACGACATCCTTCCGGATCACAATCCCCGTATATCATTTCGACATCTGACCTTGGTATAAATCTCGGACTCTGTGCGGGATAGCAAAATGGTATAGGCACCTATTCCTGAGACATATAACCGTCCTCATTAAGATAGGATTTCCATTCTTCATCCGTGTCAGAGGGATCTTCCTCATTGATAGCATGAACTGCTTGAGACACTGGGTGAAGGAAACCTCCACTGTGGAAGAAGTTTTGAAGGGGATGAAAACTTTCATCTTTAGCAGCTGTCTGGGTACAGGTTACAGAAAAACCAAGACCCTTCTTTGTTTTATTGTCAATGGGAATGACAAGTTGTCCCTATCCGGTTGTTTCGGTACTCTCGACCACTTTAATAGCATCTTTGTATGAGGAAATCGAGGTTCCTCCTTGGGATTGATTGTCCTTGCTCACCGACAATGCTTGGAACTGAGTTCCAATAACCTCCTCGGGTTTTATACCAGTAGATGATGACAAGCTGCTTACAAGCAAGGCTTGTTCCCCACAAACCGTGACAAGTTGATCGTTCTTGACGAACTTTAGCTTTTGGTGGAGGGTTGAAGTAACCGCTCCAGCCTGATGTATCTAAGGTCTTCCTAATAAACAACTGTATGTTTCCCGGATATCCATGACCTGGAAAGTGACTTGGAAAGTGTGAGGACCGATAGTTATGGGAAGATCAACTTCGCCGATAACTGTTTTTCTGGATCCGTCGAATGCTTTGACGACAACCTCGCTAACTCTCGTCGGAGGCCCTTTGAATGATAATTGCATCAAAGTGGACTTCGGCATAACATTCAGGGCTGACCCTGTGTCTACCAGTACGTTGGCTAAAGCATCGTCCTGGCAGTTGACTGTAATGTTGAGCGCCATGTTATGACGGCGACCCTCTTCGGGTAACTCCTCATCACTAAATCCCAAATTATTACAGGAAGTGATGTTAGAGACAATACTATCGAACTGTCTGATTGTTACATCCTGTTCCACAAAGGCCTGCTCCAAGACTTTCTGTAGAGCTTCCCTGTGCGCTTCTGAACTGAGTAACAGTGATAATACCGAGATCTTTGAAGGAGTCTGTAACAGCTGATCAACAATGTTATATTCACTCCTTTGGATGAGCTTCAGCATCTCATCATCATTTTTCGAAAGGTCGGGATTACTGGATTGACCGACTGATAGATCGGGAGCTTTTGTCTGAAGGTCTTTTTCCTTGTTAACTTCCCCAACCCCTCGGTTGAAGATTTTACCACTCCGTGTTACTCGACTGATGTATGCAATGTTCACAATGGAGGGTAATGGAATTTCCTTTCCATTTTCAATTATTGTTGCACCGTATTTGTAAGGGATCGCCTTAGCTGATTCATACGGTAGCGGTCCTGGTAGATAGATGACTACAGGAGCCTTCTGATTTTTTTGACCATCGTAAGCAATCTCAATTCGTTCCCGGTTGGGAACTTTAGATTCGTCAAGTAGGGGGATGATGGCAAAAACATCCCCGGTCTTGTGATGACCAGAGATCGTGACAACATCCTCAACTTGCTCGGCAAGGTAGTTCGGCGTCCAGTTGATGGGTCCAGAACCCAGATATGGACGAATTTCTCCACGATCCGACCCTGAAGAGCTGCTCTCACAAGGTAACACCCTTGGTTGCTTTCCGAACAGACGCTACAATTGTCATAGTTGTGTGGTGGCACCTGGCCACGCCCACTTTGAATACAATGTAACCTCACTAGGTTAGCTTCCACTGATCGGACATCCTGACTTTGACGCCGGGTAGGATTCCTGTTACTGATACTAATCTGCTGAGTATCTTCATCCATGTAAATTGGCATCCACCAGTGATTTAACAAGTGCTGGAGTGCCTCCTGGACAAGGGTACAACCTCGATCATTTTCACAACCCGCTTCACAGCTTTGATAGTCATGTGATATTAAGAATCCGAGTCGGACCTACTCAGCATGTAACTCTACCAGGTTGATATTCATCACGCGAATATCGAAGATCTGAACCATGTTGATCTGATAGGAGCTCCTATCATGGTAGTCTTGGATCCATCCAAGATCCATCTGACACTGGAGGGCCTCTTGTATGAAAGAGCATCCCTGTTTGTTTACCGAGCAAGTCAGACAGGAACTGTAATCGTGCCGTGGTAGATTATGATACTGGCTTTGCCTTGAGTGCATCGCCACCAAGTTGACATTCATTGCACGAATATCGTGGTTCTGAATGACGTTGAAATTCGTGTAAACCATGTTAACTCCACGAACTCGATGCTCTTGGATCCATCCGAGATCCATTTGTTCCTGTAGAGCTGCTTGCACTACAGAACATCCTTGATTGTCTTTAGAGTAGATATCACACTGATGATAGTTATGAGGTGGCACATGGCCATATCCACTCTGTCTACAATGCATCTTAACCAAATTGGTTTTCAACAAGAGTACATCGTGAATTTGATAGACATCGTTAGTCTCTCCTTCTATCAAATTGACTGTAGCCTTCTCGTGTTGAAGCAGCGGGTTCGTGAGAACATTAGGATTCGTATCCTTGAAGGATAAGACCCCGCTCCTAACAAGCTTTTGTACGTCGGACTTGAAATTGAGACAAGTCTCTATGTTATGCCCTGAACCTCCTTGATGATAAGGGCATGTTTGATCCACCTTAAACCAAAAAGGCGGATTTTCCGGTACTGTAAGAGGAGATTTAGTCTGAATGTGCCCCTTAGCCAGTAGTAATGGAAACAGTTCTGCGTACGTCACGGGTATAGGATCAAATCCTGGTGGCCGTGTTGTACGGTTGTTGTTATATGGAGGATGAGCCTGCTGAAGAGGTTGTTGTGTCCTTTGTTGATCAGGCTGGCTCTGCGCAACCTGAGGTTGATACGTAGGAATAGACGCAGGGTTGATAGCAGGAGTCACAGCTGCTACCGGTTGATAACATCGTCTTTGCTTTCTGAGGGAGATATTCCCAATATCTTGCTCTTTTTTCTTAGGGAGAGCACTACCGTATTTTTTAGTACCGCTCGTCGATCTAGTGTCTTTTACCAAACGTCCTTCTCGAACGGCTTCCTCAAGACGTACGCCTATGCCGACCATTTCGGTGAAGTCACTGGGTGCACTGGCAACCATTCGGTCATAGTAAAATGAGCTTAAGGTCTTTAAGAAGATCTTTGTCATCTCTTTTTCCTCAAGAGGTGGACAAATTTGAGCGGCAATTTCACGCCACCTTTGAGCATACTCCTTAAAAGTTTCCTTGTCCTTTTGCGACATTGATCTGAGTTGATCTCTGTCGGGTGCCATGTCCAAATTGTATTTGTATTGTTGGACGAAGGCAGTACCAAGATCTCTGAATGTGCTGATCGTAGTACGGTTTAAACCCATGTACCATTTTAACGCGGGGCACCGGTTAAACTATCCTGAAAGTAGTGAATCAGTAGGTCCCGATTCTCCGTCTGAGGTGACATTCGCTGAGCGTACATCACCAGATGGTCTTGAGGGCAAGAGTTACCCTTGTACTTTTCAAAATCGGGCACTTGAAATTTGTGTGGGACTTTCACATTTGGGACCAAGCAGAGATCTGCGGCGTCCTTTCCAAATAGATCCTGACCGCGAATGGCATGCAGTTCCTTCTGCATTTCCAAGAACTGTTCCTGGAATTCATCCATTCTGTCAAACATCGTTTCCTTCTTACCAGAAGGTGTCTGTGGAATTTGTCCTTCCGGGATAGTGTGCACCACAGGGGGTGGTACCGTGACTACGGCAGTGAGTCTTGGCGTCTCCCAAAGTTTGTAACCTTCAGGAGTCTTCAGTATGCCCCTGGCATCTTCGCTTTCCCGAAGTTTGTAACCTTCAGGCCCAGCGGCTTCTGTTGTGATTCCCTGATCTTCAGTGATCGGCGGGACATATCCTTCTGGGATATAGTTAACAGGCATGCCCCAAGGATGATCTTTCGGTATTTGATACCTAGGATCATACTTTTCTACTATGGGCATTGAGGTGATCTCTGAGATCACAGTTCATTGTAGCTGAGCTTCTGCCATGGCTTGCATGTCGTTACGAAGCTTTCTCATATCCTCTCTTAGAGCGTCGATCTCTTCTTTCAACTCTCTGTTTTCTTCCTCAAGATCATCCATCTTTTTCTGACGATTGGCCCAAGTATTATACGAATGAGACAGTTTGACTCTAGAATCGAGACACAAATGTGAGATTCGTAGGTAAGAAGAATACGCGATGTGAGAATGATGAATGCAATGATTATATTAATTGTTTTAGGTTTAATTAAAATAAACTTCGACAATTAGATTGCAAATATCAAACAGTGGGGAAACCCCTTTTTATTGAATTCAAATGATTACAGAAATGGAAATATAGTAGATTACAAGGTGCAGAAACAGAAACCTAAGCTAATGGGTCCCGAGTCCTCTCTGAAGAGAAATCAGGTGCTGATTCTGGAATCTTCCTTTTCTTTGACCGGGGCTCTTGGGCCGTTGTTGGGTTGTCATTCCTTTGCCAAGTGAAAGGAGCGAGCAAATTCCTTTGGTTATCCTGATTATCTACAGCATGTTGCTCCAAAATTTTAATCAGAGCATCTTTTTCTTTCAGTAGTTGTTGTATTTTGATGCACTCTACGTCGAGGGTGCGGTACTTGTTCTTCCAAGACCTTCTCTCCTTTTGAACTTTGTTGAAAGTAACCTGAAGCTTTTCAGTTTCCGTCATGAAGTACATGACAGATTCCCTCGGCGGAAGAATTTCGTAACGAGGATAAGGCATCTTTAACTTGAGAGCTCTAGTTTGTACCCAATGGAGATAAGGCTCTACCGAGACACAGTCTGGTTTTCCCAGAGACTCTCGTCCTTTCTTATGAACCTGTTTCCAAGCTTGCACTATTTCCATCTTTAGTGCTCTGTCATTTTCTCCTTCCTTGAAGAAAAGACCTTCCAGATGAACACCCCATGGGACGTGTCTCATCGGGTATCCAAATTGACGAAGAACCAATACCGGATGGTAGTTGATTCCTCCCTTAGTTCCTATAAGGGGTACGTTGGGGAAGTTTCCACAATGGTCAATGATCCTGGTCCCATCATAAATCCTATTACACCAATCTATATCAGAGTTGGTAAGAGACATGATCTTCTGCGACCAACGTAAGGCACTCTTGCAATCCCAAAAAGCAGCAGACTTGGGCAAGTGGGAGATAAACCATTTGTAAAGCAGAGGTACACAGCATGTAATCTCCTCTCCGCTGTACATATTTCCCAAGTGTACAGAATGATACGCATCTGCGAGCAAAGTCGGCACAGGGTTTCCAATGAGAAAAACCTTAATAGAGTTGATATCGACGAAGTTATTAATGTTGGGAAACAAAAATAACCCGTAGGTGAGCAAGACAAATATGCTTTCAAAAGCAGTCACGTTTCCTATACTGGCAAAATACAGGGCTTTCTTTGTCAAGAACTGGGCTGGCAAACCTTGGATGCCACCCTTAGTAGTTAGGTGAGTCCTAACCTTAGACTCGTCCAAATGAATTGATCTCGCAATGGTCTAATTCTTTGGAATTTCTTCCAGTCCAGAAAATGGAGCTGATCTGTAATGTGTAAATCAACCAGATGAGAATACTCCTCCAGCGTTGGTGCGAGCTGGTAATCCGGGAATGTGAAACAGTGATAAACCGGATCATAAAACTGAATGAGCGCATCCATGATTCCCTCAATCACATGGACTCTTAACAGTGGTAGTAAACCTCCGTGCTTGGCTCTGAAAGCCTCTTGGTTAGTGATCATCCTCACTAACCTTCTCAAATCCTCTAGTTTTGGAACCTTGAAGGTATACTGGTGAGTTCTCCTTCTACCGAAATCCATTAGTGCAATCCTTTTCTCTGATATTTGCAATCACAGTCTTAGTTTATTTTGAAAAAACAGAGAGACTAGAAGAGAAGATTTTTTTTTATTTATTTTTTAGATGAATGCATGAATGCAGCACACAAAAACATAGAAAAAACATGGGGTCAAAGGGTCGTTGTCATGAAGTCAAGGCTCTACCCATCCCCAAAGGTTTATACTAGGATGATTTTTGTACCTGTACTCATTATCATCAGCTCCTCCCAGGAAAGCAAAACAATAAGCGGATCGCCAGCGAGTTGTAGAGCAATCTTAGAGTAAGTGCCATTCACCGAGAATAGATCACCAGCCTCAAATGAGGGTAGTATCGCGTGACAACTATTCCTGATAGTTTCTGCACTACGAAAGGGTTTGGCTCCTCAGCTTCTCAGACTTAACAACCGACCCATTGTCTAGGTGAGAGAATGGGTTGCGTTGGTCAGCCTCCACTGAGGTTGATGGTCGACCCCGTCGCCGTCACTTATCTTAAGTGTATACTCAATCTTTCCACATACGACATCACCCACATTCCCATTAGCAGAAAAATAAACATGTATAGCAATTAGGAAAAGCAGTATATATATATTTGTCCTAAACACCCTAGACCTTTAAAGCTATGAATCCTAAGTTCCTGACAGAAAATGGGTTCCCCGGCGGAAGCCCCAATCTGTGTTTCCACACAAGAGGTGAAAAGGTAGTCCGTGCCTAGGCCCCACGGTGGGCGCCATTTTTCTGTAGCGAGCGATTTTGGACGCGGTTCTTAAGCGCTGGTCGCTCTCTGCGGTTAACCGCTTAAAACTACAGGTCGATTCATTTTTTATCCTATTAAAGCTGATGAAGGAAGGGAAATAGATGTCTCCAATTAACCCTGCTTTGCATACTGAGTTTAAACAGCGGTCTGTTAGGTTACGGATGCTATCAATGTGGGGGGGGGGGGCTTTGTACTTGTTATTTGTATTTTCGCCAATACTGGTTTTTATCTAGACAGAAGGTTTCTGGCGGGGAACAAGGATTAGGATGTTAGGACTGATGTTTTTGAATTACTGCTTTTGATTGATGGAGATATGGGATTTGGGTTTTTGTTTAGTGTGCTCGCTAAGATCTTTTCTTTCGATCTTATGCCTACGTATTCCCGTTTACCGAAACAGGGAAATCAGAGCGTTCGTAGTTCCTCCTATTCTATGGGAGGAAATGGTTGTTTTGGTGTCTTGTTCAAAGCCCAAGATGTGAAGCTGAAAGGTCTATTTGTATCTTGTTCAAAGCCCAAGATGTGAAGCTGAAGGTCCCAACTTTAGAGAGAATTTGTCATCTCTAAAGAGGGGGTTGTATGTCACAACTGTTTTATAAAGGAGAATTACTTTAACCAGGATTTGTGAATCTGGCAATGCTATAATTTCCTTTATAGGGGGTTTTAACCTAAAGGAGAAGACTTTAACTCAATGTAGAGCAATGCTATCTTTCCTTAGGAATTTCTCATGCTAAAAGAGGGACAGTGGCATGGATGTAGATGATCCAGAGGCTTGCCGCTTACAGCGATTAGATGAAGAGGAAGGAGTTGTTGATGTTTGTGTACTGTGAACGAGGCACAACTTTGATGCTAAAAGGTTAATTGGATCAACCAGTGGTATTCTTATACAAAGCCTAAGAGGAGGCTATTATGTGTCTCGTACAAAGCCCGAGAGAGAGGCTAAAAGGTTTTGACTCAATGATGGAATCTTTTGGTATCTCGTATAAAGCCCGAGATGGAGGCTATTTGACTCAACAAGGGAGTTTTTTGTATCTCGTATGAAGCCCGAGATGGAGGCGAAAGGGGTGATTGACTCAACGAGGGAGTCTCTTATGTGTCTCGTACAAATCCCGAGAGAGAGGCTAAACGTTGTTTGACTCCGTTGGGGAGAATCATTGTACAAAGCCCAAGAGGAGGCCAGGGTGACTGTTTCAGTTGAGTGACAGGTCCAGTATACTGATTTTGAAAGAGAAAATCAGTTCTTATATGAGCAACACTGTACTCAGGGATTTGATTCAAGGATCTGGGTTATTCCTGTTCTTTAAGGAAGCGGGAAATCCAAAGGGTATTGAGACTGTCCGAGTCTGCGAGTTTCCTTCCTATTTAACGAAGGGGTTACTTGAGAATGTCTTTGAGACTCAAGGAAGTTAGACTGTCCAAGTCTAGAGTTTTCATCTTTTGTACTATGCTTTGAGAAGCAGTAGTAGACTCTTGGAAGGACTGTTCTATGAAGATGATTAAGTTCTGTTCCTATACCTTTAGGAGGTCGTCGGGACAATTTGTATGAATCCTAAGAGGAGGCTGGAATCTTTTAAGAAGCCGAGAGGTCCTTGTACTAAGCCCAAGAGAAGGCTATCATTCCCGGAGGAAGAGATCATTATACGAAGCCTAAGAGGAGGCTGTGAAAACTTCTAAGAAGCCGTAGGGTCCTTGTACTAAGCCCAAGAGGAGGCGGGGTTGCTTTTAGGAAGCCTGTGGGTCCTTGTACGATGCCCAAGAGGAGGCCGATGCTTTTAAGAAGCCCGTGGGTCCCCAAACCCCGAGAAATTCAAGGCAATGCTATTCACCGAGAATAGATCAAAGTCAGGAAAGTTCGAGAATTTGGAAGAAACTCAAAGATGCCATTCACGGAGAATACATTCATCTTTGGGAGTAGAGTTTCTTGATAATTCCTAATGAGGACAGCCTGAGAGAAGACTGTATCTGGTGATCCTATTGGGGATCTAGTTGTCTATTTCTATGAATAAACAGAACGACGTCACCTAGTTCTAGACGTAGTTGCCGAGGAAACTCTAAATATCTATACTATTA
The DNA here is from genome assembly GCA_022829125.1 of Lathyrus tuberosus. Classification (NCBI taxonomy): domain Eukaryota; kingdom Viridiplantae; phylum Streptophyta; class Magnoliopsida; order Fabales; family Fabaceae; genus Lathyrus; species Lathyrus tuberosus. Next base: position 885,028 of record JALAZF010000031.1, on the reverse strand, counting down.
TTACACAGTCGATATGAGTTTATGAAAGAAGACTTACAGTGAAATAGCCCCACAATACAGTTATATGTATATGAAAGCGGTAAATGAAAGCAATAACCACTTACTCGGTTGTAGAGCTTCCATGTTGTTTGGTTAGTTGTTCAACAAAGAAAGATTGAAAACAACAGTTTATTCAAAATCAAAGGAGAAAGTTCTTTGAAAAAGAAAGATTTGGGGCTTACAGCTCAAGGAGAGGCCCAGGGTTTTATCAGTGAGCGCACTGTTTGAATTTGTACAGAGGGACTTATACAAGTGACTGAGGCCCAAAAAGGTTTTCTGTACAAAGGGATGGGTCTTACACTCTCTCAAGAGGCCCAAAGGGTTTAAAGAAAAATAGTGGGGCTTATAGCACGAGGGTAGGCCCAATTGATTTTTCGTTTAAAAATGGCGATCGCGCCGAGGTTTTCTTTTAACGCAAAGGGGCTTATACAATAAGTGAGGCCCAAAATGGTTTTGGTTAAAAGGGGGTTAGGTCTTACACTCTATTAGAGGCCCAAAGTGTTTTTGAATGGGTCTTATAGCTCAAGGAGAGGCCCAAGGTTATTTTTCAAAAGGCGATGATCGTGCCGTTTATTTGAAAATGTACAGAGGGGCTTATACAACGAATGAGGCCCAAAATATTTCTGTACAAGTGGGTTGGGTCTTACACTCTCTCAAGAGGCCCAAAGTGATTTGAAAATGATTTATGAGGGTTGAATTAATCCAAAAACCCTAATTTGTTTTCAAAAATGTATTTAATTGAATAAAAATTCAATTAAAAATGATCAAAATTGTTTAACATATGAAAAACAAATTGTGATTTTGGATTAATGCTTCAAAAATTAAGTATTGACCTACAAAATAATTAAAAAACATTAAAAGTTGCAAAATCAATGTAGAAAAAATATTTAAAATGTCAAAAACAATTAAAATATTAATTCTTTGCAAAAATATCAATTATATGAAATAAATAATATTTTTGGGATTTTTTAATAAAATAAAATATTTTAACATTTTTGTGAATTATTAAAAAAAGAATCAACTCAAAATCATTAAAGCTCAGAGAGAAATTAATTTTTGAATCAATTAAATAAAAATCACAAAATTCAAATATTTGAATTTGAAAGAAATGGCGCCAAGAACAGCTGAAGAACACGCGCGTGTTCTGGGTTTGGCTTATTTGCATTTTCTATCCAATCTCCCTGAATACTTGATTATAATATGCAATCCAAATATCAGTATGTTCGTCTCAACCTCACGATCATGTTTATGTCCATTTATTTCATTTAAATTAAACATATAACAAGAAATCATGAAAAATCCTCAAGAACCCTAATTTTTGCATGAAGGCTAGGATTTTTGATACACGATTCAAACAATGCAATTAATTGAGGGAAAACATTCCATGCATGATTATGAACATATGGCCAAATTATTGTGCAGCAAAAATTGCATGGATCATAGAGTTAGAAGATCTCATGCTTACCACTTGCAGCTGGTCATCGTGATTTGTGTTGGAGGTGTTACAGCTTGGTTCCAATGATGTGGATAACTTCCCTAGGTGCCAAGTGATGTGTCTGAGTGCTTGGAATGGATTGAAATGGTTTGGAGTTGAAGATGGCACCTCAACTGCAAAACTGTCAAGAACTTGAGCAATTGGCTGGTGATTTTGTGAAATTAGTGTTCCAGATGTTATGTGAGTGTTTGGATCATTTCTATATGATGTATGTGAGGTGTGTGAGTGATTGGTTTGATTGGAAAAGCTCTCAAACTCAAAACCCGATAGCTACCTTGCTAAGAAAGGCATTTTTGCCAAGAGAAAGAGATTTTGAGGAAAGCATCTGTTAGATGGCTTTGGTGTACTCAAACTGATCACAATTGAGCTCTATTTATAGTAGAGCAAGTTTGTTTTGCAAGGAATAGTGAATGGCAACTGGTAAGTAGGTTTGGCCAATGTTGTCCAATGGAAATCCAAGTCTCCTCTAGCCATTGACTAGAGGTTAGGGCACAGAGCTGTGGTTCCCTTGGTCTTGGATAAGTCTTGACTGATTTCAGATGAGAATGGCTCAGTCCATGCCACCTTGATGCTTCCATTGAATGCTTCAATCCAAATTTGGAGTCTTGTCCCTATTTTGGTCATTCTAGGTTCAACATGTTATTTCTTGTTCCATGGACTTTGGAGGCTTGGCTCAGTGATTGTCCCCTTTAGATTCAATCCTCTGAGGTGTCCAAGTGGATAGGAGCATTTGAATTTGGCTGATTTTGGCAAATCGAGCAAAATTGCAAATTCTGCCTTGCCTTTGACAGATTTCAGCAAGGCAACTTTCCAATGTCATATCTCATGACTCAAATGGAATTTGGCAATGTTCTTGGCCATTTTGGAAAGCCCTTACATGATATAACAACTTTTTGAACATATTTGGTTTTGATCTCTTTTGAATCCAAGTGAAAAATCCCTCTACATTTGGCAAAAAGTGAAGGCAGGTTCTGACTTAGTGAAAATTTCACTAAGTGTTGGAAAAAGTTTTCACTTTTCAGCCATTTTGATCACTCCATAACTTAAAATCCTTAATGAATTGGACTTAGGTCTAGTTGAAGTTTTTATAGAGGGTAATGAGGGCTACAAATCCATCTTTGGATGAGAAAAAATGGCTTTGTGGTTTAGGAGTTATGATCCTTCAAAGTTGGTACCCTTGTCACTTTATTTTTAACTTAGAAAATTTTCTAAGTTTTTATGGTTACCCCCTTTTACAAGTCATCCAACTTTTCTTGATTTTTCTTGATGAATGATGATTAAAATCATACATTAACATCATTTTAGGGTTAAAAATCCATTTTGGTGAAAAATCTCAAAAAGTCAAAGTTGACTTTTGTGCACAGTTGACTTTTTATCAGATGAATTCCAAACTGTGCAATTCTTCAGGAAATCATGTCCTTGACCTAAATCAAACTTGATGGACATGTTCCATGGGTGTCATAGGGTATATTGAGGCATGTACTAGGGTTTGGGAGCATGTCCTGGTCAAAAGTCAAAGTTACAGTTGACTTTCCTCGCGAAACCCTAATTGTGGTGCAGATGAATTGAAACTTGTTGCTCAAGCCTCTTGGGTTAATCCATTGTTACAAATGGATCAATATATCTCATTAGAGACCCTCAAACCCTCTCTTGAGGTCTTGGCTCTTGATTTGCCCTAAAAGTCAACTTAGGGGTGAATTAGGTCAAGAAACCCTAATTCCTGATTTTTGATGAATGCATCCCCTGAGGTGAAATTGACTTGATGATTGGGTCCATGAGGTTCCATGGAGTACATTAGGTTGTGTTTTGGATCTTTGGCTTGTGTCCAGATGAAATTTTTCATCTGGAGGCCCTGTCGACCAAAACCCTAATTTGGTGATACTGGCGATCTTGAGACTTGATCCACCTAGAAGGGAGCAACCTTGTGCTTAATCCTTGAAGTGGGAGTCATTTTGATCCATTGTGGATGTTTGAGAGGTTAGACAAGTAGAAGATCAAGTCAATCCTTGATTGATCCTTTGTCTAAGGCTCTGAGAGGGCTTAAAACCCTAATTTTGATTGTAGTGAATGCTCAACAACCCTTGAGGCATTTGATGAGGCATGATGGTTCATCCACATTGTGATGATGATTTGCACAATGATGGGAAATCTTAGTGGTCAAAATTTGGGGTATGACACTTGTGTCACACATAGTAACTTCGCATATTATCAATTACGCACATCTGGCTGGTACTTGTTGGATCTGATATCTTCTATGATTATGATCTGCACACAACACACATTAGAACATAAAATAGTTCTTTCACAAATACGTATTATTATCATCAAAACATAGATTGACTTGTAGAGACAACTCTTGCTCTCACACCCACGACTAGTGTAAATCTCCACCCAAATACATATTTATGATATTCAACACTCGATATGCGGGGTCTAGTACATTGCATGTAAAATCTCCACCCAAATGCAGTTTTAAGATAGCCGAAAATCCTAATGATGGCATTCCACTGCTCACCATTTGGATTGCTAGTAAAATCTAATCATTTCACTAATTGCAAATGTTATGTCAGATCTAATACATTGCATGCACTTGCATATTCCAATTGAGCCACAACTCTTCCATCATTCTTTTGAAGTTTGACACTAGGATCAATTGGAGTGGTCAATTCCTTAAAGCGTAAATGTTTAAACTTATTAAGCATTTCTTCAATATAGTGTGGTTGACTAAGTTTATAACCCCCACTATTTCGCTTTACTTTGATCTCCAAAAGTGTGTCAACTAGTCCAAGATCATTCATCTTGAATGTGGAAGTTAGAAACCTCTTTGTTTCTAAAGTTCCATTCATCTCGTTGATAATGATCAATCATATAATCAACATGGAGACAAATGAATATCACAATATTCTCACACAACTTTGTGTACAAACACTTATAATAAGAATCAAATGAAGAAGGTTTTTAGATAATCATGCATGATTATGCAAGAAGGTTTTAGATGAAGTGAGAGATGAAATTATGAGTAATTTAAAGTAGTATAGTATAAATTGCGATGAACATCTTATTTATGTTCACTTGTCTCAAATCTCCACTTGAATTCATATGTTAAACCTTCTTGATCAACTTCATCATTAATGTGCATGACACTTTTGAACCTTTTCTTCTTTGATAATCTCTATCTTCATCAAAATTGAACTAGATATAAGATGTATTCCTCATAATCTACCCCTTTTGATGATAACAAACTCTTTGAATTTGTGTTTTGATAATGATTGAAAAGTCTCTTTCCTAAGTTGTGTGTCTCACCTTAATTGGTGAATCTTGCAATGACAAAGTCAAACTTTTAATATCATTGTTTTGGTGCTTGTTTTAATCCATACAAGTATTTGTCAAACTTGCACACCTTTTGCTCATTTCCACATAACCTTCTAGTTGCTCCGTGTAAATCTCCTCATAGAGATCTCTAATTATGAATGTTATTTTGACATCCATTTCAGGAAATATAAGGTTATGCAAAGAAGCTAATGTAAACAATGCTCTAATTTTTGTTATGCTTGTTACTAGTGTATATGTGTCAAATGATAAACATCTTCTTTTTGTTTAAAACACCCTTGGTCATTAATCTAGACTTGTAGGTGTTTAGTGTACTGTCACGATGAGAATCAGAGACCATAGTTATTGATAGCAAGTTCTAGGATTAAAAGTTAAGAAATATATGTATACAAGAAGATGTAAAGATGCAAATGCAAATGACAAAAATGTCAACAACAAGCCTCTCCCTTGGAATTTAGGCAACATGAATAACCAATTATGATCAATCATTCAACCAAAGTGGTAAACATAAAGGCATGGATTGATATTGGTAAATAAATATGTACAATGTAATACCCCATATTATCTAAATGCTCAACTGGCTACCAGATGAGATCAGATGAGTATCTATGTGCTCTATCTTTGGTATATTGGATTAATGGAATCCTCTAAGTACTTTAAGTATCGACATTTGGGATCAATAGAGCAACTAATGAACTCTGAAGAGATCAATTTATTATTAGTTCAAGAGAGACTTTTATGATAACTCTAATAATTGATCAATTGGTTGAGATGACAAAATATCAATTGGAGATATTTTACCCTGTTGGAATTATATTATATAATAAGCATTACATATATATATATATATATATATATATATATATATATATATATATATATATATATATATATATATATATATATATATATATATATGTAAAGAAAGAAAAGAGATAGATAGAAAGAAGAAGGAGGAAAAGAGGAGGAAAAGAAGAGAAAGAGGGAAAAAGCCATGGATGAAGAAGAAAAGCTTGTGGATCATCTTCATCGATTCATCATCTTTTCCAAACTCCTCTTCGATTATCAGGTGGGTTCTAGTTAGACACTCTAAGTTCTAGAAATAGATGTTTGGAACTTAGATTAGAATTGAGAGAAAATGATTAAACGGATAATCAATGAAATCTAACGGATGAAACATGATATAAAATGTGTGGAATACTTGTTGTATGATTGGGTTATGTTTTGATATGCTTTGGATGAGTTTTGGTGGAAGAAAGGTTGGTTTTTGGCCCAAATGACCCATAACAGCGCTGCTGAGATTCTGGGTTTTCGAAGGTTCGCACTGCGAATCCCCTAGCGAAGGGGAAATCGAACATTCGCTGGTTGTTCGCACGGCGAAGGTGAAGGTGAACATTCGCCAGAGGTTCGCACTGCGAACATGACCCTGTTTTGGTTCTGCCACGGTTCGCCAGACGTTCGCACTGCGAATGGGGCAGTGAACCCAGTGTATTTAGGCATTCACTGGGAGCTTCGTACTGCAAATGAGAAAGCGAGCATTCGCTGGCTGCTTCGCATTGCGAACATAGCAGATCCTCCAACTTGTGTCTTTCATAACTTTTGATCCGTAACTCGGATCGGGACGTTCTTGGTGTCATTAGAAAGCTATGACGACCCTTTATCCGATAAAAAAGTGAAAATATTTGGTATGATGTGGGATAAATTATTTATTGGAAAATGAAGGAAAGTGATGTTTTATGTGATGTGTGATTATGTGTGTTTACTTGTAATATTTGTGATTATACCATGTCTATCAAATTGTAAATTGTGAATGAGAAATATGCATGTTAAAATGAAGCGGACGGGAACATGGGATTCCTTGGTGTGGTTACCGATTAGTGATATTGTGAGTTGATGAACTCATGACATGTTTCCATATAGTGTGAGATTGTGAATTTGTGCACTCAAAGTCATTTTCCCTTCCCCTTGACTTGAGTTAGGATGGATAGAACCCTGTAAAGCCGAGAGAATCTATAGGATAGGGAACCCACTGAGATTTGATGTATCTCACCCCACTATAGTTGTTTTATTTCAAGTGCAGGTTTGGTTACAAGTGGAGCGATACTCGGATGTTTCAAGAGAAGCTTAGTTAAGCTTATTCCGCTGTGTATTCTTTTGTTGTATACAATTGAGGATATTGTATATCGTTCCTAGTTTTGTTTATTTTGGCTAGTTTCCATGACTTGTGCCATGTGTTGTATTTAGGTTTTAGAAATGGACAAGTATGTGAACTATGCCTTTAGGCACTTTTGATGTGTCAGTACCAAATAAAATGCTTGTATGGTATTATTCTAGATATATATTATACAGGTTTATTTGCAAGACCGATTTCAACAAAACAAGTTTAAGAGTCAAGGCATGATTTGAAGTAAACATGGTATAACAACATTACTCACAACACAAAGGCATTTATCAAAAGGAGAACACAAGATTAAGGGCATGGATTTAACATTTTAGGTCAATCAAAACAAGCATATGGACATACTTGAAACAAAACCAATCATTCAAGGTATTCAAACAAAAGAAAAGATGGTCTTTTAGCACAAGCATATTATCATGGTTAACATCAACAAAATGATACATGAAACCACAAGGTTTTAGGTCAAAGAAAGGCCAACAAGCATCAACTACTCCAAACCCTAATCACAAAGGCAAGAATCTCACATTTTGACAACCTAAAAAGATTTTAGCAAGTAATGAAAAATGAAAGAGAAACATGTGAACATGGAACTAAGCATACTATAATGCAAGACAAATGTTTTAGGCCCTTTTTAATGAGAAATAAAAGAGAAAAGTCATATAAGTATTTTTGTGATTTTTAAAATAGATTTTTAAAATAGATTTTTAAAATAAATGACTAAAATAATGACAAAATAAAATTAAAATTTAATATTGGTGAAGAAAAAAAAAAGGTGGATAAAAAGTATAAATAATTTTTTTTGGTATTTTTGGATGTATATTAAAAAAAGGAGAAAAAGAAACTAAATAAAATAAAAAAATAAAATAGTAAAAAGAAATAAAATGGGTGGTAAAAAGAAAAGGAATGTCACCACCAAGGCTTGAACCCACGCCACCCGGTATACTGCCTAAAACCCTTACCACTAGGCTAAGTGTTACAGCAAGAACACAAAGCACGAGCACATGATAATATATGAAGCATTCACATGAAAATGAACAAAATAAAAATAAAAAAAAGATCTGGGCGAGGGGGATTCGAACCCCAGACCTTATGCACGCATACACACGCAAACCAAACTTTTATCCGCCACGGCGCAATGCCAATTCAAAATAAAGATGGCAACATAAAATTAAATATTAAACAAGCTTTTAAAAATGAAATAAGACGCGTCATGGCTATCATCTTCTTCCTCCGCCATTTTCAAATTCAAAAAATTGCAACTCTCTCAATTCTCAATGAAATCACATGATGTAAAAATGAAACATGCTCAGAATTTCACCAGGATTTTAATAGTACCATTTAATTTCATTAATTTTCACAATATTGTAAACTATCATTCACGAACCAGTATGAACCCTAGAAAACAAAATAACAATGAAATCTCATAGATAATTGATACAGTACAATTGGCAAAGGGGTTTTGAATTCTACATTGTAACAAGTAGTTTGGTATTCAAATGGATGAGAATGATGCAAGGATCACAAGGTTTTAGAAATATATGGACTTACCTATTGGAGTAGGTCTAATGCCTCTTCAATCAAGCTTCCAGATAATGAATGATGATTCAAATAGTTTCCTTGACTTCCTAAGATGCTACTGCAATGCAGAAACTGCTTGAAAATGGTTCAAACCTCTTACACGATTCCTCTTGCAAAAATGGAAGGTGAGAATGTGAACTTGATGAAAATGGTGTTACAAATGCAATGTGAGGGTTTGGACAGCTGCTATGATGTTTAGGGATGGTGTTTGAATGATCAAAGAGATTGGAAATGATCAGGATGGAGATTTATGGTGTTTTGGCTCAAAAAGTCAACTATTATGGTGTTGAAGGTTGAATTTCTGTTTGAGAGGTTTTATGGTGAGTTGGATGGTTTAGACAGCTTTGGTAGGTGATTTGTGGCGTGTGAGGATGGTTTGTTTGAATATTTTGTGACTGTGGAGGGTTTTGAGAAGCTTTGTGGAAATGGAGTGAAAATGAAGAACAAGAATGTAAGTGCTCGTACCCGTACATGTACCCGTTACCCGTATTTCTAATAAAAATAAATATATCAAGTATAAAATATCATAATATTTTAAGTTCTTAAAAATATTAAAAAGTTTTTAAAAAGTTTTATTGTTGAATTATGAAATAAATGATCACTTATATTAAATATGTAGTAGTTTAAAATTGATTTTTTATTTATTTTATAAACATTTTTTTTATATAATAATATAAATTAAAATATATAAATATATATTGTGCGGGTATGGGGCGGGCTGGGTACTAAGGTGCTCATACCTGCACCCATCCCCGCTTATTTAAGTGTGTAATTACCTGAGTCCGTATCCGTACCCATTTTTGTGGGTTTTTACCCTACCCGTTGTGGATAATTTTGTGGGTACCCATTGAGGATGGACCAAATTGTCATCCATAATAAGAATTCAACATCTAACAAAATCATTTATTTTTCAAGTATTAATCTTATGTGATCCTGAGTATTCGAACAGGTCCACGTAAGCTGGTCGTCAGATGGCAAGGTGCTCGGACGGGTGTTGGTTGTCAGGCATGCAAGGTGTTCGGCTTATGAACGAGGAGAGGAGGGGGTGTACCTGGAAGGCACTCCGACGCTCAAGTAAGAAAGGGTCAGAGAAAAGGGGCAAGTACAAAGTGTATTCTTAGGGTGAAAATGTGATACCTGACCCTCTCAAGCGAGAGGGTTTATATAGAGCCCCCAACGCGTGGCCAACGGTCCTATTTTCAGGGTGAAATAACCGTTTTCCCCAAAGAATAGGTAACTGCCCAAACTAGTCATTGTGTCGAGCAGGGTGTCAGAAACTAGCCATTATGTCTGGCATAAACGCGGTCCGGACACCTGTCCTTTGCTGTTCGGGCAGCGAGGAAGCCGTGCGTGATGGGCATTGAATCCGAGGAGGGACGTTGCGTTCCTTGCTTGGTTGGAGGGGCAGGAATGTCGTTATTGCCCCTCTGTAGATTGGGCTTAGGCGATTTGGGCCGCTCTGGAGCAGAGGCGGATTGGGCCAATTCTAGCCATTGGTTCAGTCCAGAACAGGAGCCCCCCAAGTCGTTGCTCCCGAGCATGAGAGTGATGACTTAAGGACTGCTCGTTACTCAGGGGAGCTAGCGCGGAGACGAGGATGATCGTCTCGAGGTGCTCGTGGCCCTCTGTGCCCGTGATGTTCGTGGCCGTGACCCTGTTGCTCGGTATTCGGGAAGATAAAGTGTCAGACAGAATGGGAAACGTTGGGTCGCCACGTGTGCATCGAGCCCTGTGTAGTAGTTAATAGGTAATTATGGCTAGTGGTCAGTCATTATTGCCTACGGGCGCGTGTGTGCACGTGCCCCTCAGTATAAAAGGGGGAAGGTTGTCCCATTTTGCACTTTTTCCCTTCTGATTTCTCTTTGTCGTCATCAACGTTCTTGCCCGTCGCCGTCTTCAGAGCAACCGACCACCATGCCAAGTTTCGTAAAATCTCCCTCTTCTACTCAAATCAAGTAAGTTTTCTGATTTCCAGCTTGTTTTGCTTTCTCTTGTTGTTAGTGGTAGATTGCATGCGGCTAGGGTTAGTCTTAGGTGACAAAATAGATAGGTTTTCGGCGAGTGTTTGTGGTGGGCGATGGTTCTGCCCTTCTGCTGCCTCAAGCATCTCGCCGGAGTAGGTAGCGCGTTCGGTGAGTGTGGTGGTCCATGTCGTGGTGGCGAGTCGTGACCACCGCGTCTTATTACCTTCTGCTGGAATGGTGAATTTTCCGGTAGAACGTTTCCAGATTCCGGTGGAGCTTTGCAGTTTCCGGTGGAGCTTCAAACGGAATCTGGGCATGAGTGCGGGGAGGTTCTTCGCAGGAAGATGGCATATCTCGGGCATCTCCTCGTGGGGAGGTTTTTCGTTTGATGTTAGGGCTTAGGTCGGGGACGTTGTCCTTAGCCTTTCGCACGCCCTTTCACTTGACTTGGCAGTGGAAGGGTGGATTTGATTTTCTGTCGAATTCACTGTCTTTCTCTGATTTTTCAGGTGATCGTAACGGTGATGGAGCCAGAGAGAGAAGTGGTCCCAGTCACATCCGAGGAGGAAACTGCCTCCGAGGAGGATAGCAGCGCAACGGCCTCGAGTTCTGCGTCTTCGAGCTCGGCGGCGTCGAGCTCCTCGAGCGAAGCTGAAGAGGAAGAGGATTTGGATGTCGTGGAGGAAGATGTAGAAGGGTTTTGTCCGGAGGAGTGGGAGGTGGCCGAGCCCTCTGAATATATTTCCACGTTCGCCAAATCTGCGGCGGATGCCTTTACAGAGGTGGGCCCACCGGGGGATTGAAGAGTGCATTTTCCCACCGTGGATGAGCTGGTCTGCTCGGAGTTCGGGGACCGCTTCACGATGTACGAGTATGCTTTCAAGGAGTTGGGGCTGAGGTTGCCCTTCACTGACTTCCAGCGGTCAGTATTTGAGCATCTCAAGCTGGCGCCCTCGCAACTCCACCCCAATTCGCTGGCCTTTATACGGGCCTTTGAGTTGGTGTGCGATCACCTCACACTGGGAACCACTCTCCCCTTATTTTTTGCTGTTTTCCATCTTCAACGGCAGCTGGCGGGGATGAAGTACGGATGGGTTTCCTTGAAGCAGCCCAAGAAGTTGTTTAAGCCGTTCTCGGAGTCAATCCGAACGTTCAAGGAACGGTACTTCATCGTTGAGCCAATGTCTGAAGCTGCCCAGGACAGCACGTATGTCTGGGAGATAGAGGTCGATGAGAATGGAGAGGAGCTACTCAACGAGAAGGGGAAGTATATCGGGGAGAGGTTATACAAGTTCCCGATCCGCTGGACACCCGACCACTTCTCAAAGAAACCCAGTGCTTACGTCTTTGAGCCGAGCGCGCTACGCAGGCAGGATGCCGCGTCTTATGAGGCGCTGGTGAAGTGGGTCAATTCCTTCAGTCTTGCGAGCTGCTGGACGAGCAAGGGTAACCCTATCTTCGAGGAGGATGGTAACCAGAGGGTCGAGCGCAGGTTTATCAACGTGAAGGCACTGCTGGAGTGCAAGACTCCCGCGGATGCTGAGAAGCTGCTCGGTAGTCAAAGTTGTTTAGACTTTGTTTGTGTTATTCCCTTTCTTCGTAACTAACGTGCTCGTTTTCATTTGTGCAGGTGAGATGCCTCAAGCTCGTGATCGTGTGGTGAGGAACGCCATGGCGAGGGGTAAGGCTGGAGCGGCTCCCCCTAAGACCCGGACTGTTGCTGGTACTCGTGCTCCTTCCCTTGTTCAAAATGCTTCGGGGACCTCTTCTACGCCCTCTCCTGGTCTGCGGGATTCTCCACTGCCTTTGACCGGGCGGCCGAAGCGGCCACGGACGTTAGATTCTGTGGACCTGACTCGGGCGCCTGAGAAGGGGAAATTTGAGCTCCCCCCGTGCATCCTCGACAGGAGATTTTTTTAGGGCAATACCCTGATCGTTCCTCGGGCGGAGTCTCTCAGCTTGGAGGGCATGGACCGGCCGAGCAAGAGGGCGCTGGTGGCCCAGGATGCTTCTGCCTTGGTGAGAATGCTGGAAATGGCGGCCGTTTACGTGGAAGGGGATATTGCGCTTGAGGCTGAACTTACTGCTGCCCGGGCTTCTGAGGCGGCCTTGAAGGAGGAGGTCAAGGGTGCTCGTGAGGCTAGGAAGAAGGCCGAAGAGGAGACGACCAAGCTGAAGGAGGAGGTCACCAAGCTGAAGGCGGAGAAAAAGGCTGCCGAGGATTTGAACAAAGAGCTGATGGCGGCCAGTGCCCCGGGTGCTGATGAGCTGGATGAGATAAGAGTGTTGAAAACTAGGGCTGAGCTGGTCGCCAGCATCCTGCAGGCCGAGGATGACGGTATCGCCGTGGCAGTGGAGTCCTTCGAGAGTGTCGTGGCCCAGTTGCGGGTGGTGAACCCCGGGCTTGAGCTTTCGACCGAGGGTATCCACTACCTTGCGCGAGTGGAGGATGGTCGCATCGTCTTGCCCGCATGCCTTATTCTTGATACCCCCGAAGTTCAGACCGAGGACCAGCCCGTGGAGGAGCAGGGAGATGAGCCCGCGTCGACCGAGCATGCCGAAGAATGAGGAGTTTTGTTATTCTGATGTTGTTGTATTTTGTCCGGCCTGCGTGCCGTTGATTTGTCTGTAATTTTATTTGATTTTGGGGGGGGGCGTGGCCCCCTTTTTTATGTAATACGCACATCTTTGGCCCTTGTGGCCTTTTTTATTTCATGCCCGGTTATTTATACAAATTTTGTTCACGTTGTTGTACTTTATATTAGTTGTGCATGTATGACTGCCCGTCGGAGGGTGTGTCTGTTAGTGGAGTTTTCTTTTTGAAAGATAGCTCGTTGTGTGTTGATTCGTCAGTGCGGAGAACTGGTCGAATAACTGGGGAAGGTCCCGGCGAGGTTGCGGATCTCAAGTCGCGATCGAGGCCTGAGGTCATGGCGTGAACGTCCCATCGCGAGCTGGGGTTCTGCCAATCATGGTACTTGGGCGAAGACGATGCTCAGTTGAGGACCGCCGACGAGCAGAGCTCCAGCTCATTCACTTGAGCGGGATTCTACTTTGTGCGTGTGCATCGTTTGTACCTGGACGAGCACGATGACCATTAGGTGGTCCTTTGATGCGAGGAAGCCTATTGTTACTTTAGCTGTAGTATTACTTAAGTTTTTCAGCGTTCCACGGTCGAGGGTTTGCGTCCCCGTTGAGGTTTTCGAGGAAGTAAACACCATTCCCCGTTTTGGCACGGACTCTGTATGGCCCTTCCTAGTTGGCTGCTAGTTTGCCTTCGCGAGAGTCCTTGTGGTTTCTTCGCAGGACAAGGCTGCCCACATCGAACTCTCGTCGTAAGACTTTGGCGTTGTGCCTAATTGCTATTTTTTGCTTAAGAGATGCTTCACAGAGGGCTGCTCCTGTTCGGATTTCCTCGACAAGGTTGAGCTCCTCTCTCATCGCTTCGTCATTCATCTCCTCGTCTAGAGGTGATTCAGTCCTCCTGGACGGTACGTGGATTTCGATGGGTAAAACAGCCTCCATGCCATATGCTAAGCGGAAAGGTGTTTCCCCGGTGGTGGACTGGGGAGTAGTGCGATATGCCCATAAGACGCTGTGGAGCTCCTCGACCCAGGCTTTCTTTGTTTCATCCAGTCTTCGCTTAAGGCCACGCAAAATGACACGATTGGCCGCTTCTGCCTGCCAGTTGGTCTGGGGATGTTCTACAGAAGCGAAGTGCTGCTTTGTTTCGAGATGGGCGACAAAGTCTTGGAACTTCTTGTCCGTGAGTTGTGTTCCATTGTCCGTGACGATTGCTTGGGGAATCCCAAAACGGACGAGGATATTCCGCTTGTAAAAGCGCAGAATGTTAAGTGCTGTTATCTTTGCTAAGGCTTCTGCTTCTATCCATTTTGTGAAATAATCTACGCCCACTATCAGGTATTTGTTTTGGCTGGACCCCGTCACGAAAGGTCCTAGGATGTCTAGGCCCCACCAGGCGAATGGCCACGGGGAGGTCATGCTCTTCAGCTCGTTAGGTGGAGCTAGGTGCATATCCCCGTATCGTTGGCATTTGTCGCATTTCTTCACATGTTCCTTGGCGTCTTGCTGCATGGTTGGCCAATAATACCCTACCCGGAGGGCCTTGCGGGCAAGGGACCTTCCTCCCAGGTGCTGGGCGTTAATGCCTTCATAGATTTCGCGTAGTACGTAGGGGACAACCTCTTCCTCTATGCACTTGAGTAGTGGGATGGAGAAGCCCCGTCGGTAGAGTTTGTTTTCGAGGATGACGTACGAGCAAGCTCTTCGTCTGATGGTGCTGGCTTCCTTGGGGTCATCCGGAAGTTCGTCCCTGGTGAGGTAGTTGTACACGGGCGTCATCCAATAACCGCTGTCCCCGATCGCGTGCACGTGTAGGGTCGAGGATCCCTTATCGATACTGGACCGGGGAAGTATCTCTTGGATGACTGACCTGTTTCCGCCTTTCCTCTTAGAGCTTGCTAGTTTGGACAAGACGACTACCCGTACATTGTGTTCGCGTGGAACATGTCTTACTTCTACTGTTTTGAACCTCGACATTTTTTCCTTGACCAGGGTGAGGTATTCGGATAGACTGTCGTTTTTGGCCTGATACTCCCCGGATATCTGGTGGGCTACGAGCTGGGAGTCCATACAGATGACGATTTCTTCAGCCCCTAGGTCTTTGGCTAGGCGCAACCCGGCGAGGAAGGCTTCATACTTGGCCTGGTTGTTCGACATGGGAAAGGACAATGTGAGAGAAGCCTCGACTATGGTCCCTTCTTCGTTCTCTATAATTACTCCTGCCCCATTGCTGCTCGAGCTGGATGCTCCGTCCATGTAGATGGTCCATCTGTTTGCTATGTGGGACGAGGAGTCTGAGAAGGTTACTTCCGCTACGAAATCGGCCAGGGCCTGAGCTTTAAGAGCTTTTTTGCTTTCATACTGGACGTCAAATTCAGACAGTTCCAGTGGCCATTTGAGCATTCGCCCAGCCATGTCTGGTCATCCCAGTAATTGCTTGATGGGCTGATCCGTCCTTACCACGATCGTGTGGGCCAAGAAATAGTGTCTCAGTTGTCTGGCGGCATTGACGAGGGCCAATGCTACCTTCTTTATATGCTGATATCGTAACTCCGCGTCCTGCAACGCTTTGCTCGTGAAGTATACTGGCTTTTGCCCGCCAGGATTCTCGCGAATGAGAACGGCACTAACGGCTTCGGCAGTGACGGCGAGGTATAGGAACAAGACTTCCCCGGTATCT
This sequence comes from Lathyrus tuberosus, assembly GCA_022829125.1. Classification (NCBI taxonomy): domain Eukaryota; kingdom Viridiplantae; phylum Streptophyta; class Magnoliopsida; order Fabales; family Fabaceae; genus Lathyrus; species Lathyrus tuberosus. The sequence continues at coordinate 869,180 of JALAZF010000031.1, read as the reverse complement.
GGCCGTGATAATTCGGGCGGTTCTGACAGAGCTTGCTTCAAGTGAAGGAGGGATGCTTCGCACTCTTCGGTCCATTCAAAAGCTGCTTCTTTTCGCAAGAGCTTGAAGAAAGGAAGGGCGTGTTAGGCGGACTTTGCGATGAAGCAGGACAACGAGGTAAGTACCCCCGTTGAGGGACTGGATGTTCTTCTTAGACGTGGGCGTTGGGAACTCATAGAATGTCTGACATTTGTCGGGGTTACCTTCTATTCCTCGTTCCGTCAGGTAGAAACCAAGGAATTTACCTGCCCGTACACCGAACGTGCACTTCTCTGGGTTAAAACGTATTTGATACTTTCTTGCTTGCTCGAAAATTTTGCGAAGATGGGCGACATGATCTAGTTCCTCATGGGACTTGACGATCATGTCGTCCATGTATACCTCGAGCATGTCGCCTATTTGTCCTTGGAAGACTTTGTTCATCATTCGTTGGTATGTAACACCGGCGTTCTTCAGTCCGAAGGGCATTACGTTGTAGTAATAGTTGCCCGATTCGGTCATGAAGGCCGTGTAAGTTTTATCGCACGCGGCCATTGGGATTTGGTTGTAGCCCGAGTAGGCGTTGAGGAACGATAAAAGTTTAAAACCTGTTGAGTTATCTACGAGCTTATCTATATTGGGGAGGGGGTAGGCGTCCTTCGGACAGGCCTTATTAACATCGGTATAATCAACGCACATCCTCCATTTGCCATTATTTTTTCTTACAAGTACAACATTTGAGAGCCATGTAGTGTATTTGGCCTCAGAAATAAACCTAGCTTCTAGAAGGTCTTTGACAGCTTTCTCCGCGGCTTCCATCTTCTCCGGGGACTGTTTCCATCTGCGCTGGGCAACGGCTTTGACGGTCGGATCAATTGTAAGCTGGTGGCAAGCGACGGAGGGGTCCAATCCTGGCATTTCAGCAGCGCTCCATGCGAACAAGTCCGCGTTCTCCCAGAGGCACGCTTTTAGTTGTTTCTTGGCCAGGTCGGGGAGGTCTGCTCCGATCTTCACTCCCCGTTGGGGGTCTTCCCCGAACGGAACGATCTCGAAGTTGCCATCTGGGACAGGGCGTAGGAGATGGCCGTTGTTGTTGGACTGGCTGCCCGAAATCGTTGGGTCTTTGGCGTGATCTTCCTCGCTGAAGCGGCTGTCCAAGTCGATAGATTCGACCTGGGGGAGCGGTTTTGGCTGCTCGGAGCTGCTGGGCAGAGGGGGACGACCAGAAGTCCTCGGTCTTGCTGAGATGGTGCTCAGTCCTTTTGACGCCGCTTCAAAGCATCGACGGACATCTTCGATATCGCCGTGGAGGGTGGCGACCATCCCTTCAGAAGTGTAGTACTTCATCTTGAGATGTACGGTGGAAGGCATTGCAATCAACTCTGCTAGGGTTGGCCTTCCAAAAATGCACTGGTATAGTGACGGACATTCAATTACCAGAAACTGTGCTTTAATTGCTCGGGTTGTCTTTCCTGAACCGAAGGTTACGATGAGCTCTACGTAACCTCGGGGCCTTGTCACTGCTCCGTTAAATCCCTGCAGGTCGGATCCAACGTATGGAGTAAGGTGAGAGTCGTCCAGCTGCAGTGTCTCGAACAAGTGGTTGTACATTATGTCAACTGAACTACCCTGGTCCACGAGTATTCGGCGGACGTCGAAGTTCGCCATCCTTGCCCGGATAAGCAGCGGGATGCTCGAGTTCGGTGCCCCGCCGAGGAGCTCCTCCTTGTAGAAGGAAATAAGAGCGGACCCTTTTTGAGTGGTATCCAGCGTGGTGACTTCATTGGAGCTTTGGCTGATTAGTTGATCAAATCTCCTCTTGACTGATCCGACCGTGATTTTGTTGAATCCACCACCAGAAATGACCATGGCCGACGGGAAGGCCTCCCACGGCCTTCGAACAGCGAAATACGTGGAGACGGGCAGACCCTTAGGGATGCGGAAGTCCTCTGGCCGAGTTATGGACATAGCGACCTGTACGTTGGTGTCATCGGAAGGTGGAGTCTCTTCTGCAGCCTTCTTGCTCTCCTGGGTTTCTTGCCGGGGAGCTTCCTTCTTTTTCACAAACTGCTTCAGGTGGCCGTCGCGAATGAGGATCTCTATGGCATCTCTGAGGTGGATGCATTCTTCCGTCGTATGACCGTGGCTCTTGTGGAAGCGGAAATACTTGGATTTGTCTACACCCGGTCTGGCCGGCAGCTGTTTGGGGAAACGAACGCCCGCCTGTTTGAATTCTGAGTTGGCACATTCAGATAAGATCTTCTCCCTCGAGGTATTGAGGGGGGTATAATCATGGAACCGCCCAGAAGGTCCTTTCTGTTCGCGTGCATCGCGAGGCCGATCGTCGCGTCTTTTATCTCCCCGACGGGATGTCGAGGGTTCTTCAGCTCTGGATGACCGGGCACCTTCTTGGTTTCGAGAGGCTCGGACAGAGTGGGCAGCAACCTTTTCTTCGTATTGTATATGTGACTGGGCTTGGAGGAGAAGGGCGTTAAGGTTCCTCGGTGGATCGAGGCCGATGGCTTTCGCGAAGTCTGAGCTAGGACGTAACCCCTGCTCGAGCAGGAATTTCTTCATTTCGTCGGTCGTTGGCACCTGGACGTCCTCCTTGTTGAACCGCTCAATGTAGGCCCGAAGAGGCTCATCTCTTCCTTGTACGACAGCTCCGAGGGACGCCTCAGTCTTTGGATGGCGTTGTGATGCAGTAAAGTGGTGGGAGAAAATCCTCCCCAGCTGCCTCCAGAATGTAATGGATTCTTATGGGAGCTGCTTGTACCATGTCATTGCTCCCTTCCGGAGCGTGGTTGGGAACAGGCGGCACTTGATGGCTCCTCGTACACCTCTGTAGTCCAAAAGAGCATCTATGTTTTCTATGTGCTCGTCTGGGTCAGTGGTTCCATCGTAAGTCCCTAGAGACGGAGGCTTCTCTAGTCCTTTAGGGAGACGGGTGGCCAGGATCCTGCCGGACAAAGGGCCGCGAGGCTCGTCGTCGCTGTCCGAACTTGGAGTTGATGGTGACCGTTGTCTGCGCTCGCGGCGACGGTCTCTGCGAGGTGAGGGTGAACGGGGCCGGTCGCGAGGTCTGACCGGCGGAGAATGCCTATCTTGCCTCGTTCTCTTGTGTCTTGGTGGGGATCGATCTCGCGGGGAGATTTGGTCGCGCTTGCGAACGTGTTGTGATTCAGGCTCACGCCTCGTCATACGGTCTTCCCCGCGCCTAGGTGGCAGGCTTCTTGATTTTCGGTGTTTACTCTTGGGAGGAGAAGATCTTGGAAGAGATGCTTCCTCGAGAGCTCCTATCCTTTCTCCTTGCTGCAAGATAAGGAGGTTTGTGCGGTTGACAGCTTCCAGGAGAGCTGCAACGGCCAGGTCAGTGCTGGGAGGACCAGGAATTGGTTGTTCCCCCAACGGTAGCTGTTTGCCTTCTTGCTCGGTGAGAGGAGGAGTTGGAGACGCAGTGGCCCCGTCTCGAAGGAAACGGGGATCAGAAAGTAACAACGAACTGCCATTAGCGTCCATCTTGTTGACGGGGACAAGAATCGTAGCGTCAACACCTTTTGCGGAGTTCTGAGCGGCCATATATGGGCGGATCAAAGAAAGTATGTTTTGATCTTTTAGTTTCCGAGGAGGAAAGAAAGAAGGGGAGAACAAGGAGATTCCCACAGACGGCGCCACTGATCTTGAGTATTCGAACAGGTCCACGTAAGCTGGTCGTCAGATGGCAAGGTGCTCGGACGGGTGCTGGTTGTCAGGCGTGCAAGGTGTTCGGCTTGTGAACGAGGAGAGGAGGGGGTGTACCTGCAAGGCACTCCGATGCTCAAGTAAGAAAGGGTCAGAGAAAAGGGGCAAGTACAAAGTGTATTCTTAGGGTGAAAATGTGATACCTGACCCTCTCAAGCGAGAGGGTTTATATAGAGCCCCCCTGCGCGTGGCCAACAGTCTTATTTTCGGGGCAAAATAACCGTTTTCCCCCAAAGAATAGGTAACTGCCCAAACTAGCCGTTGTGTCGGGCAGAGTGTCAGAAACTAGCCGTTATGTCGGGCATAAACGCGGTCCGGACACTTGTCCTTTGCTGTTCGGGCAGCGAGGAAGCCGTGCGTGACGAGCATTGAATCCGGGGAGGGACGTTGCGTTCCTTACCCGGTTGGAGGGGCAGGAATGTCGTTATTGCCCCTCTGTGGATTGGGCTTAGGCGATTTGGGCCGCTCTGGAGCAGAGGCGGATTGGGCCAATTCTAGTCATTGGTTCAGTCCAGAACATTATGTTTCTCCAAAGATTTGCAATTGCTTGATAAATGATTTATAATTTATAATTATCCTAATTTCTATATAGTCAAATTAATACTATATTAATTATTTTAAAATAATTTAGATTAAAATTGAATAAGTATATATGATTATTTATTTCATTTGAAATAAACTCATTTTAAATTCTTATTATAAAGAATTATGTCTTCTCTTTTTTACTTCTATCAAGTCATAATATCATTTAAATTTGAAACCATCAATAAGTATAATGAGAATCAAGATCATAAAAAATATTAATAATAATAAAAATCTTAAATTTAACAAATAAAAGTCATATATCATGTAATTTAAATCCTCATAATTTCTATTCTTCTAATTTTGTTAGTTATTTTCAATTATTTTTCCCCTATCTCATTAACCAAAAAAAATTTGGTAAAATATTAGACAAAAAACATTTTGTGCAATATATGCATTAATTTATTTTGTAATAAAATAAAAGAAATATAAATTCATGTAAAAATTGTTATTAAATGAATTGGTTTTGGTTAAGGTCAAACTAAATTAGTTATTATTCATTAAAGTTTGTATAGTAAAACACATGATTAAGATTTAACTATAATAGAATTTATACTATAGCCATTTTATGCATAGACAAATATAAAAGGCAGTACATGATATCTACAAAATAAAATAATTGTGGATCTCAATGCATTTTATTCTTTGTAGGGGCTGTCATTGAAGCAAATAACTTTTTTTTTCTTATGACATATCACATGATTTTGGACTCTATATAGTAATATATATTGAGTATCTCTATCTTTTACACTTTCAATAATGAAATATCACATCGGTTTTGTTCTCATATCTTTATTCTAAATAAAGTGTTATAATGATCATAAATTAATTAATTAATTTATTTAAAAACATATAATTGATATAATAAATTATTTTAAATTACTATAAATAATATTTTACAAAAAAAAAGCACCAAAGAGATAGATTTTTTAGCGACATAATTTATTTAATTCATAGAAGAAAAGTAGGCAAAAAATCAATAACTCATTAATATTTCAGCAAGCCAAATGATAAAATCCTTTTATATATTTGGTCAATCCAATAATCAGTAACACTAAGTAGAAACACAACACATAAATTTTAACAAAATAATACTATAGTTTAAGACTATCAACTACCTAAAAAAGCCCTTAATGATAATTTACTAAATACAAAATCATTGACGTGGCATAACTATTGGCACTACATTTCCAAATTTCAAACATTGCCTCTGTTTTCTCTCATTAGTAACCACCCCACCCCCCCCCCCCCCCCCCCCCCCCCCCCCCCCCCCCCCCCCTACTGCTCTCTCATGTCTTTCATCAACAAACCACCTACAACCATTTTCATCATTTTTGTTTCAGGTTTGCTTCAGACCATCCACTAATGCTCTCGTCTTCTTGTTCCAGTGCTTATGTTCTTCATAGTTTCAATTTAAAAATATTGTTTTCATAGAAAAAAACATTATCTGCCATGTGTGTTGGTTTTAATCTTTTAATGTGGTTACCATATAAAAACATTGCTTCCATAGAAAAAAAATTTCCAGGTTTTTCAGAATGATGTTTCAGTGCTTATATTCTTCATGTTCATGTTTTTTTTTCTCATTCCCTTTTCATTTTGTTGTTCAGATCGTGTTTACACGTGGTGAGAAGCGTATAAGTGTTGTTCGCTTCGGTTATTTCCGTCTTCTTTTTCGTTGTTGTTGATGCTAATGTTGGTTTTCAACTTTTAATGTTGAATATCTGTTTTGTGGTTACTAGAAAAACATTGTTTCCATAGAAAAAATGTTCAGATTTTTCAAAATGATGTTTATGTTGTTTTCGACCACAATGTTAAGCTTTTATAATGCTCTGTTGTTCAGGTTTTTCAAAAAAATGATGTTCAGGTTTTTAAAAAAATGTCCAGGGTTTTCAAAATGCTCTGCTACTTCTTATGTTTATTATGTTAATGTTGTTTCTTCATGTTAATGTTGATGGAGCTGAGTTTATTATGTTGATTATTTTGTTTCTCTGCTAAGTAATGCACATGTGGAGTGCCATTGATGAAACCTGGATTTGATCCAATACAAGGAAATAGACCGGAGTTTTATTTTGATGATGGTGCATACCCCGAACAGGTACTATTAGTCTTTGTTTATCCTAACATGTTAAGTAATCGCTTATATACACCTTTGGGTTTGTTGAGTTATGTGTTGTTTTTATCGTGCCTGCCCGTTGCTTCTTCAGGCTCTTTCATAACACCTTTAGGTTTATTGAGTTATGTGTTGTTCCCTTTTTAAGGCCCAATCGGGATTTCCCAGTCCAAGTTTTAAACTATTTTCATAAATTATTCTAGAGAGCTTATGGACGTAAGCTGAAAAGAGTTGATGAACATGTCATAAGCTCTTTGAAACATTCTCACAATTAATTATGGTAGCAGATAAACTCAAATAAGTCAATCCAAACATGTTTACATTTTCAATATGCTATGCTTAACTTAACAACTTCATCCTTTTTATTGATATTTTAGTAATTTTTGTATATTAGGTTGACTGGATTGGGCAGAAAAACAAATCGATGCTGGTGAGAATTCAGTTTTTATCGATTAATCATAGATTATGATATAAGCTTATACATGTTTCATGTATTGAAAATTTGAAATTATTTTTATTCAACATGAACAACTAAAGCCACAGGAGTAAAGCAGATTGTGTTAGTAGGATCTATGGGCGGAATAAACCTTAATAATCCTTTAAACAACTTGGGTAATGGGAACATATCGGTATGTAATGTTTCCTTCGTCATCATTCTGGCCTAATTTTTATGAAAAAAACTCAATTTTTGTAAAGAACGATGTTTTTGGTATTGGTTGCAGGTTTGGAAGAAAAAGGCTAAGCAATATCTGGCCGATTCTGGTATTCCATATACGATTATAAAGTGCAGCAATCTCTATCTGATATCTATGATTACTATATGATTTTTACTCCCTAAAATGCATCAATAACTTCGTCTTTGTCTGAGCCAGGGCTGGTGGTTTGCAAGACAAAGAAGGTGGTATCCGATAACTCCTCGTAGGGAAGGATGACGAGCTTCTAAAGACTGAAAACCAGAACTATAGCTAGACCTGATGTTGCAGAAGTCTGCCTGCAGGTAACTTTTTTCACTATCTGTGTATTGGAAACAAATAAGCTCTCAAGAATTCAAACTGCGATTCTGGTCACCAGTGTGGTTACACTGTGAGCCCTATATTGCCGGAAAAATATGACCATTTCATTAAAAACAGACACTAAATTTTGAGGAGGCTCAATTTAATGCATTTGACTTGGCATCTAAGCCTAAGGGAAAAGGTTCACCGACAAAAGGACTTTAAGGCTTTGTTTTCTCAGATCACAACTCGTTTTTGAATTCGAATGTCGATGACATTATCTTAAAATCCTTCTAATTTACATTCTAGATTGAACAATGAATCTATTTACTACATCTAAAGCAAATTCACATTGTGTTTTTGGAAATTTAGAAAATGTTTGTTTCTTAAGCAAATTATAGACTTCCTCAGTTATGTAATCTTTAAGAAATGTAATATAAAAATAATCAATATATTAAATCCATGCACATGTGATATTAAGCTTATGATATTATTTTGTTTCATCATATCACAAGTAATACACATGTTGAGTGGTTTGTTAATGATGGCTTCCATACCGTATATTTGCTTCAATGCAGCTCAGCGATATGACTATGTAATTGTCACAACAAATCCATGCAATGTTTAAACACAAGTTAAAATTAATCCCAGTAATTCGAACTAATTAAACCAAAAAGCATTTTGCTTTGTTTTAGCACAAGTTAAAATTTCTCTGTAACTGTCACTAATGTTTTAGCCCCGTCATTTGAATTAAACAAACCATGAAACATTTCGGTTTTACTTTGATTTTATATTTGATGTTCCAAACTTTTATAATGCTATAAGATACCTCTTTCAATATATATATTTTGCAACTTCAGGAACATATCATTTACATTTCAGTTTTCCATTTTACTGAATGTGTCCATACTAAATCAATGTCCTTACATCCACACAAAGTTGAAACCAATGTCTGAATACAAAAATTAGACAGCAGTGGCTAAATGTGTCCATACAACAATATATTCACATTTTAAATTCGAGGTTGCAGCAGTGCTTGAATGTGTCCATACAACAATATATTCACATTTTAAATTCGTAGACAAATAGATGTATGATAAAGCAATGCAACGCAACCGTGACGAATTCCACTTTCTCTATTTTTATCTACTTTTTTCAGCTTTTGTAATAATAATAAATAAACAAACTACTTTCTAGCTCTAATCTCCACATATCTCTTTCCTCTTGACAATATAGAGTTTTTTTTTATAAGCAAGGATTATATTGAAAAAGAGAATTAAGGGTTCTCTAACCTTCTTACAAAAAGCGAGAACAAAGCTCGACAAAGAAAATTACACTCCAATTGAAACTTAAGATAAATACAACAAAGGGGATTTGCTAAATGTAATACCCCATATTATTTAAGTGCTCAATTGGATATCAGAAGAGATCAATTATTATCTTGAAAAGGCAGATTGATATTTATTAGTTCAAGAGAGTATTTTAAGGTAACTCTAATAATTGATCAATTGGGTTGAGATGACAAAATATCAATTGGAGATACTTTGCCCTGTTGGGTAGACACTCTAAGTTCTAGAAATCTATGATTTGGACTTAGGTTAGATTTGAGAGAAAATGATTAAACGGATAAATCAATGAAATCTAACGGTTGAAATGCGATATAAACTGGATAGTATGATCAATACATGTGTGGAATCATCTGTTAATACTTTTTTATGTGTTTGGTTATGTTTTGGATGAGATTTTTGGCCCTAAGGACCTACTGTTACGTTGCTGAGAATTTTGGGTTTTACAGGGTTCGCCCAGCGAACCCCTGGCGAAGGGCAAAGCGAATGATTCTCGAGGGTTCGCTAGAGCGAAGGTAAGGCGAATGTTTGCCTGGTGTTCGCGAAGCGAACTTTGTACCCTTTTGGCTCTGAATTGGTTCGCTAGAGGTTCGCGAGGCAAAGGCGAAAGCGAATGTTCGCTGGGGATTCGCCTAGCGAACGTGACAGATTGTCCCGTTTTGTTTCCTTTATAACTTTTGATCTGTAACTCGGATCGAGACGTTCTTGGTATCATTGGAAAGCTATGACGAAATCCATATCTTTTGGATCATAAGTCCGATCGTGGCATAATGATAGCCGATGTAAAGCTGTGAAAATATTTTACGGGATAAAAGTGAAAAGTATTGACTTTGATACCTGATTAAATGAATCGGAGGGAACCCGAAAATGATGTTTTATGTGATGTGCTGTTAAATGGTAATGTGAGACCATGATTTTAACCAAGGATGCTTGGTAGAGGATAGTAGTGGCTTGTATGCCTTAAAAATGTGTGTGAACTACTATGTGGTTATGTTTGACATATTATACTATCGTGTGTGTTTTATGATTGATATTGTAATATGCTTGTCTATTATTGTTGTTAAGTTTGAATGAGAGAATATGCATGTTTAAAATATGAATTAGGAAGAGTGAGGAAACTTTACCCCAAAATAAAATGGCATAGTTTAATGATAGTGGAACCTAGTAATGGCTAGGAAATTGATGAATAACTTAAGGACAACGCTCGTGCAGAAGAGGCCGAGACGTGTGTCCAATACTGAATGATATAGAAAAGAGTGAGACACTAGTATGGAACATGTGTATTAACCATTGTGGTTTTGTGAAAAGACAAAAGAGGTCTTAAGGAGAATGTGGCCTTGTGATTGTTGAATACAATCACATTGTGTATATGATCACGTAATCGTAACCATCGCCCTTGAGAGGCATTCATGAGTCTCGAGCTCCTCTGAAATGCAGGCATAATTACTTTGCAGGTTTGATTCCCGTGTGTAGTACGAATGGAGCCTGTGCTATGGATAGAGACTTGTGATGGTTAACAGGCCATGAGAAGTGACGATTCACGGTTAACAGGCCGGTGTTCCCGAATCGATTTCGTATGCCAAGTAACTACAAGAATCCATGACTCGGGTCGACTTCTAGACGTAGAAGCGGGCGGGAAAAGGGGATGCCTTGGTACAGGTTATCGATTAGTGAGATTCTGGAGTTAACAGGCTCAGGACATTTTTCCATTCGTGGGATATATGAGTTAACAGACTCATGACATGTTTCCATATAGTGTGAGATTGTGAACTCAAGGTCATTTTTCCCTTCCCCTTGACTTGAGTTAGGATTGATAGAACCTTGTAAAGCCGAGAGAATCCATAGGATAGGGAACTCACTGAGATTTGATGTATCTCACCCCACTATTGTTGATTATTTTCAGGAGGTATTTGCAGGTTTGGTTTACAAGTGGAGCTATACTTGGATGTTTCAAGAGAAGCTTAGTTGAGCTTATTCCGCTGTGTACTTGTTGTATACAATTGAGGATATTGTATATTGATCTTAGTTTTTTATTGTTTTGGCTAATTTCCATATCTTGTACCATAAATTGTATTTATGTTTTAGAAATGGTCAAGTGTGTGAATTACGCCATTAGACACTTATGATGGTGTCAGTACCAAATAAAATGCTTGTATTGTATTATTCTAGATATATATTATACAGGGCATTGCACTAAATTCATAAAAGTTACAATTGGATTGAGTAATCTTCCCGATGAACGACCATCTCCAAACCAAAGCTTTAATACTCCACACCATGTCCAAAACGTTCCAAGCATCATTTCTAAAAATGATGCCATTTCTCGACAACCAAATATACCACCTAGTTGCTAGCCAAACGCAACCCTCATTCCCTCTCTTCATTGTCATCCGTTTACCATACCTACTCCAAAGCAAAAATACTCTCTTTCAAATTATTGGAGTCAAAATCGATCAAACCGATCCACTTCGCCACCTCTTTCCAAACCAACTTTGAGACGCTACAATTCAAAATTAAGTGGTCTACCAATTCAATAGAATTGCAACAAAAAACACAATCAAGATTACCATCGCCAAAGGAACAACCTCTTAAAGATAAGGAATACTTAGTAGGAATTCTTTTTAAAAAACATCTCCAAGCAAAACCTCTAACTTTAAAAGGGATTTCCATCTTTCAAACCAAATTGAAAGCTTCATCAAATTTGTTACAAGGACCAAAAGGGATCCTAAATAAACCCGAAATTCGCCAGAAATTCCAACCGAGAAACCATCCCCAACGTCTGACCGCCATGAAATACAGTCCCTGCCAGCCGCGGACGGAATAGCCCCAAGGAGCAAGGCGCGAACTGCCAGAAACTTCTGGGCAGTATCGATCCCAAACTGCTCCGGATCAATTTCGATGTCGGCCACGCCTAAGCACCCCCACTTCCAAAAGCCACCATCCCAACCTCCCATGCATGCAATGGAAACATCCTTAAAAAGAGAAGCATTGTATAAATTAGGGAATTTATCCCTAAGACAATAATCCCCTAGCAAAAAAGAATGCCAAAAAGATGTAGAAAAACCATTGCCTATTTCAATATTACTATTTGAAACAAATAAATCCTTCGGATAGTAAGTAGCTAACTTGGTGATCTCTTTCCACCACGAAGAGGAAAATCTATCCTTTGAAATAACGTCGTTAAGCCTCACCCATTTGCAAAGAAATATCACCATAACGAGCCTTCAAAACTTCCAACCAAATAGAATTTGATTCCGATAAAATCCTCCACCTCCATTTGTGAAGGAGGGCAATATTGAAATCATCAATCCTACGAAGACCAAGTCCTCCTCTATCAACCGGAAGACACACCTCATTCCAACTCACCCAATGAATACACTTCTTCTCCTCCGAACCTCCCAAAGAAAATTACTTTGTAACGAAGTAATCTTGTTGAAAACCTTCTTCGGAGCTTTTTAAAAAGAAAGCATAAAATAGAGAGACTAGACAAAACCGATTTCAAAAGAGTTAATCTGCCTCCAAAGCTAAGCAAGCGATTACTCCAACAAGATAATCTCCTTTCCATCTTCGATATCAAACCCGACCACATCGTTTCCTTCTTAGAGTAACATCCAATAGGAATTCCAAGAAAAGAAAAGTTATTAGCTTCCTTTCTACACGAAAGAAAATAAGAAGCCACATCCAAGAAATTAGAATTAATATTCACCTCCGGTTAACTTACTTTTGTGAAAATTAATACCCAAACCCCGACACCAACTCAAAGCCCCTAAGCACCTCCTTAATCGCCCAAAGATGCTTCCAACTACCATTACCGACCAACAAAGTATCATCCGCGAATTGAAGGATATCCACAAAGCAATTCCTGTTAAAGTTAAACCCCTTGAAAATTGCCAATCTAAACGGACTTGCGCACCATGCATCTCAAGTCTTCCGCAACAATCACAAAAAGGAACGGAGAAAGAGGATCTCCTTGTCTCAAACCTCTCTTGACAATATAGAGTGGTGACACTTGCAAGTTGAACTGTATGTCTTTTTGGGTATTTTATGCGTCATTCATAATGAACTATTCAATAGTGAATATCGTACTATTTTTTTATTAAAGTTGTTCATTTAATTTAATAAAAAAAGCTTTCATCTCTTCATTTGTCCATGCTACAGTTGTGATAATCATAACTATCTACTTGCTTTTAAGAACTGTTGTCCCTTTTCATTACATTTTTTATGTTAAACATCTTTGGTTCCTGTGCAGTGACTGAGTACTCTATGTTTATATTTAAATAATCCAGTCCAACCTGCTATAAAAAGTTCATAGGTCTGAAAACATCATATAAACCTAATGAAAGTGACAGCTTTTTACTGTTGTATTCGCAGGTACAACTATTCTTTATTCACTTTATGCTTGTGTTACTCTACCTTAACACACCAAGCTTTTCCTAGATACCCATTATGGGCCTTAAGTCGCTTTCATCATCAGCTTAATATATGTACTCCTTTTTAAACATTTATCAGTTGACATGCTATAGCCCTTCCAATGTACAAAACATGGTTCAACATTTTGAGTATAACTTGTATTGTAGCTACAAAGTTTCATCATTATTTTTATGTCCAAGACAAAGTTCCATCTCAACTACAATTCTCTTAGTTCAATTAGTATTGTAACTTTCATTAGAAGCTCTTTACAATATCACTTTCTTGAAAACAGTTAATATCACATTTTTTTTAATAAAAATTGTACAATTTTAAAATTTATTCGTTTGACTTTTATCCTATTTTTCAGAAGAAAAAAAGTCAACACCCCATATAACTTGACATCGTCCTAGCTCTCATCTTCATCAATACTCTTTGTGTTTGACTACGAAACTTTCTAAGTAACACTAATTCTACTATTCCTGAAACAAGATTTCCATTTACTTTAGACAAATGGATGACCAAATCTCTCCATCAAGACATTTCAGGTATTACATGTTCATAGCTTTTGTATTTTGGTATTGACATATTTGTGGAGTTCCCATACATGTTCCCATACATCTCTCAATGTTACAATTACACTAGTAAAATTCACATTTAACATATTGCCTTTGACTGCAATTTGGCATTGCAATACATGGAGCACCATGATGCTAATAACTATTTTATTCATTATACTCATGTTTACATGGAGCACCATGATTTTTTGCTTTATTCTCTCCATTGAAATTTGATTAAGGCATTAGTATTTTCACTCTTTTTAATGTTGTTTGAATTTAGTTTTATCCATTTTAAGAGACACTGCATATTTCTTTCGAGTTATTATTATGCAGTGTTGGATCTCAAACGGTTGCTAAAATATAAGTATGAGTTTGGTACATATGAAATGTCTTCAACTTAGTAGCATGAGAGGGTATGATATAACAAGATCTCATTCCTCACATGTGCATTAAATTTAAAGGTTGTAGAAACATTTGTTTAGGAAATCATGTAGTATTTAATTAGTGTACAATTATTAATGAGTACGCATGGTGAGGGCTTAGAAGATAATAATGCTTTAGTAATGGATAGCAATCCAAATCTCTAAGCGTTTCCGACAGTATTTCACAATTATCAATTTTGAGTGATTTTTTATATTTCTTTAAATTAGTCTTAACGAAAGAGTAATATTATTCATGAATTTGTTCTTGATTTTACGCAGTTACATAGCATACCATTTTCCTTATATTTTACTTTTGATTGAATATTAGTTAATTGTTCAATTTAAAATACATTAAATATGCTATAATTACAATTACAAATTAAATACACATCGTTTAAACTTTTTAATTTAAATTAAATAAGGTTACACATTGTTTTACTATAAATTAAATGTGTATATTTTCTTCCAACAACAAAATTATAACAAAGATATTTTATATTAGAAGTGATATTAATGGTATTTTTTTGTCATAAATATAGCAAGTTTTTACAAAAGTAGTATTAGTTATCTATTCAATTTATAACATATTAAATACATTATTATTTTGTTTGCAAAATAAATAAATCAATTAAATATTTTAATTAAAAATAAAATGCACTTGCACCGTTAAATATAGTTCAATGCTATACACTTATTTGTATTTTAAATTTAAATATATTTTTTAATTTTGTGCAAGATTTTTATCGATTATAAATATATTAAAATAATTTTTTTATTAATTTTAGTTGTACTTAATCTTATTTATTCAAAATTTGTTGTAGTTATAATAAAAAGAAAAACAATTGAATATTTTATTTATAAAAAAGAAAAACAATTGCATAATGTAAAGAGAAAAAAATTGTGATTTTGAAAGTTTTTTATATACATTAATATGAGTTTGTATTTTTCAAAATAGAATTGTAACAACAATATTTTATAATTGAAGTAATACAAATAGTACTAAATTTTGTTTTCGTCTAAAACTCCTTTTATTTTAAATGAAGTAAGTTTTAAATTAGTATTAATTGTGTATTCAATTTATAGCATATTAAATACATGATTATTTTGTTTGCAAATTAAATATATATTAATCAAATTTTTTAATTAAAAATTATACGCGCTTGCACTTTGTAGTCGCATCAAATATGGTTAAATGCTTTGCATTTAATTGTATTTTAAATTTAAATACTTTTTAATTTTGGGCACGATTTTTATTAATTATTAAGGTCACCATTGTCTTAATTGTGTAACATTAATTGGTGACATGAACATTTGAAATGTACAGTGTGATTGTCGAAGCTTTGAAGGTGGATATGCAAAGACTATGCTCATCTTTGGAAACTTTACTCAGAAAAATCGTGAGTTAAAATAAGCAATGATTTCATTATTTACAATGTATTTTTCTAATTCCGTGATCAACAGGTCAGTGTGGAAGTGGAGTGTGCTTTGGCAAAATTGAACCATAATAAACTGGATGATAGGTATGTTCCTTTAGTCGGATTAGTATTCTAAAAATTTCGAGATCCATCATTGATATTATAGATTACGTTTTATCTGTGTCAGGTCTTCACCGCTGGGGGGAAAAGAGTCTGCAGCTTCATTTGAGAACAAGAATGCCACCATATTTGTTCACGGGAGGGAAGGTTGAGGGACAACAAGGAGCAGTCATCCATGTTGTCTTCTTGCAACACTATAATTTCAAGCATCGGGTAAAATCAGCATTACCCAATTTCGTGTTCTGCTAAGTTGTATTAAAATTGTATATTTCATTGTGCAATATCTTATTTGATTATGATGAGTTATTATGAAATCTCAGGACAATTCATGGAATGATGCATAGCTGATGAACAGACACCAAATAATGAGCTTTTACTTAGTTATGTTGGGTATGTTTGCAGTTTAAATGGAGACGTGTTCGATGAAAGATCTCCGCTGAATTCTTCCCATTTTTTGTAAGGTAAAGAATCTGTATATGTTTCCTTTTGTAGCAGCTCCTTTTTCCATTTAAATGATTTGTGTTCTTTCGATTTCATTTGGTATGATATGAACTTTAGAAAATGATGAACAACTTTAGTCCTATTATACTACTTGTCCTATTATACTACTTGTGCATACTTCATTTTTGAAGAATGTTTTTTACCATAGATTTTGTGGTTGTCTTTCTGTAAATGCAAAGAAATTCCAATACTTATAACTAATTTTATCCATTGCTTGCATGATCATCAAAGGACAATCGAGTTTGGAAAATCGTCGTTTATGTTCTTGATCTCTAAATCGTGAAAGAATGAAGTGGACAAAAACATCTTGAAATGATAATATAAGATATGATTAATCCTCTCATACAAAAGTGTCGGCTCTCAAGCAGCTCCAAACAAATCCTACTATAACATTTAAATCATAAAAGTTACAATTGTATTTTTTTGATATGTTCCTTTTAAAACTTTTCGCATTAAGCATTATATTTGAAATGTAAATATATATCATAAAATAATACCAAATTTAACATTTTAAATTTATGTGTTTTCTATTACATTTCATTAAATGTTTTTGTTTCACGTCTTCTTATCTTCGTAAGTAGATACTAGATAGTGAACAATGACTTCTTTCAAGATTTTCAACTTTATTGTAATATTTTTTTCTTTCATTTTTAATCTAATAATCTAAATCTATCGTTGTTTTTAACGGCGTTTCAATTAATGATTTAAGCTATAAATAAACTTCCACTTCACTCACATTTGCATCATAACTATCATTTATCTTCTTCATTTAAATGTTGACATCTAGTGTATGCTACTGCAATACCACAATTCATGTCACTTTCACTTTCCCTTAAATTGACATCTTAACTGTCATGTTTGTTCTTCATTTAAATGTCTCCATCTATATCCAAATGTATGTCAATGCAAAGATATGGTTATGACTTATGGACAACTAGTGGGATACCGTGCATTCGCACGGGTCCTTGTATGGTATGCACATTTTTTTTCTTCAAAATATAATAAAAATGATATTAAAATAACTAAATTGTTCAATAAAAAATGCATATTTTTAAAAGATATAATAAATTAGTATCTATAATTCATTCCATATATAAAAATATTTGAATCAACAATATATTATTTTAATATAAATATTATTTTTGTTTTGACATTATTTATAAAAATATTACAACCAAAAGTAAACTTTTTCCCATTATTATTTAATATTTTGATCAGTAACTTCATTTTCCCATTATAATTGTTTTATTTCCGTGTTTTAAAAAATAGATAAGTTATTATTCGATTAAAATCTGTTTTCTATAGTTAGTATGCGTATTTGTTTCCAAAATGTAATAAAGTTATTGCCATTTATAATAATAGTATTTTTTCTATTAATCTTTTCGCATATTTGAAAAAATGATCTATAAATTTATATTATTCAATATTTGGAACAATTAAAGTTTGATCCTGTTTATAACAATAATATTTTTTTTCATCTATATAAATAATTTAATCAACAATGTATTTTTTTCCGTATATAAATATTGTTTTTGTTTTGACATTGCTTACCCGTCGATAAATTTCTCTTATTCAATATTTGGATCGGTAGTAAAGTTGATTCCGTTTGTAACAATAGTATTTATTTCTGTATATAAAAATATTTTAATCAACAATTTATTTTTTTCTCGTATATAAATATTATCTTAGTTTTGACATTATTTATAAATATATTTGAATCAATACACTACATGAAAATCATGTTTTAGCTGCAAATTTTTAGCGCCGGCCCCGACCCCGACGCTATTAGCGGTGTCATTGCGTCTCTCTAAACCGACGCTATATGAGGAAAATCATTTGTTTTATTTTTTTATTAGGACATTATTTGTAGCGTCAGCTTTGACCGACTCTAATATAGGTAAATTTTCCCCCACAAATTTTGTTTGCCTCCTTTTTATTTATTTTGTTATATAATTATTTGTTTTTATCCGTAGCGACGGCTTAGACCGACGCTAATATAGGTGCGAAATAATTTCGTTTCTCCCCCACAAATTTTGTTTGCCTCCTTTTTATTTATTTTGTTATATAAGTATTTGTTTTTATCCGTAGCGACGACTTAGACCGACGCTAATATAGGTGCGAAATAATTTCGTTTCCCCCCACAAATTTTGTTTGCCTCCTTTTTATTTATTTTGTTATATAATTATTTATTTTTATCTGTAGTGATGGCTTAGACCGACGCTAATATAGGTGCGAAATAATTTCGTTTCCCCCCACAAATTTTGTTTGCCTCCTTTTTATTTATTGTTTTAAATTATTATATTTTAGAGTTCTAGCGACGATATAAGCCGACGCTAATATTGGTGCCAAATTATTTTTATTTACCCACCAATTTCGTTCATATTTTTATTGTTTTAAATAATTTATTATTTAATTATGTTTAATAATAAATTAAAAAATACAAATAAAATTATAACTTAATTTATAAAATAAAATTTTAAAATTCATAAACTAAACCTAAAACTATATTAAACTCAAAGTTATAAAATAAATCAATAATATAAATTAATAAAATAAAATTAATTCATAATAGTATTTATAAAATAAAAATATAAATTATAACTAAAACTTAATGTGTAAAATAAAATTAGAAATTAATAAAATAAAATCAAAACTATATTAAACTCAAATTTATAAAATAAAACCAATATTATAATTATAAAATAAAACTAAATAAAGTTATAATTATAATTATAATTATAAAATAAAACTAAATAAAATAAAATAATAAAATAATACCATAATTGAATTAAAATATATTTAATAAATAATATAAAATATAAAATATTATTTAATTATTTTTAATAAAATATAAAATAAAATAATAATTTATTATTTTTAATTATTTTTAATTATAAAATATAAAATAATAATTTTTTATTTAATTATTTTTAATAATAAAATATAAAATAATATAAAACTATAAATTAAAATTACAACTTCATTTATAAAATAAAATTTTAAAATTCATAAACTAAACCTAAAACTATATTAAACTCAAAGTTATAAAATAAATCAATAATATAAATTAATAAAATAAAATTAATTCATAAAAGTATTGATAAAATAAAACTATAAATTATAACTAAAACTTAATGTATAAAATAAAATTAGAATTTAATAAAATAAAATCAAAATTATATTAAACTCAAATTTATAAAATAAAACCAATATTATAATTATTAAATAAAACTAAATAAAGTTATAATTATAATTATAATTATAAAATAAAACTAAATAAAATAAAATAATAAAATAATACCATAATTGAATTAAAATATATTTAATAAAATAATGTAAAATATAATTATAATTATAAAATAAAACTAAATAAAGTTATAACTTAAATAAAACTAGATAAGTAGCTAACAAATCTTTTTTTAAAAACATTTTATCCTTCAAAGGTTCAAATCCTTCGTCGCTCTGCTAAGGTTTCTGAGGACCCATGGGTAAACGGGGTGTCGGCCGACCACGAGTACAGGCGGAGGCATGCCAGAAAGTGACGGAGAGGACGATCATCACACAAGCGGTACACGAGGAACAATTAGAAAAACCGAGTACCATCGATCCACCGGAAACGCAGAATCTGAATGAAGATGTAGTTAGCCATGACGCAGAGGAAAACAGGGAACCGAAAAAAAATGAATCACCAAAAACAAAGGAGCCAGAACAAGTGAGCCACCGTCCATGGGTGGATGTCATCCAAAACAACCGTGTACTAAACAGAGGAATGACAGTTGAGTATGTGGCGCCTACTTTGGTTAATGGAGAAATAGAAGTATCAATTGATGAAGAAGACATTGCTGATGAAATACTATTCTGGGAGAATGCAATGGTTCTATTTGTATTGGGGAATATTCCATCTATGAATGCAATCAAGAGATTTATGGAAAAGAATTGGAATTCAATAGCATTACCTGAACTGTATTATAATGACGCTAGTTATTTTATTGTACGATTTAGGAACAAAGAAGATAGGGAACAAATCATGTCAGAGGGTCCGTATTTCATATATGGAAAACCCTTGTTCTTAAAACAATGGTCTGCGGATTTTGAACTACGAGAAGATCTATTACGAGTCCTGCCCATATGGATCACACTACCAAACTTGCCTCAACATCTCTGGGGGGAAAAGAGCATATCAAAAATTGCAAGTGCGGTTGGAAGACCTATCACCACTGACGAATGTACGGCCAAAAAACTTCGTATATCGTATGCAAGGGTGCTAGTGGAGGTGGACATTACACAAAAGATCAAAGAGGTGATACACATTAAGGATCATAAGGGAAAATTGCTTGAGCAACCGGTTGAATATGAATGGCTGCCAATCTACTGTCACACTTGCTTAAAAACTGGTCATGACTGTGCAGTAAAGCCCAAAAAATAACCACAACATAAAGTATGGAAACCCACTGGCAACAAACTTATCATGGAAACAAGTACAAGCCAACCAGAACAACCAAGAGACCAACCTGCTAATGCTGTAGCGAAATTGGTAACGGCCAACATACAAACTACTGAAGATAAAAATACACCATGGACCATGGTGTCATCTGCCAAACCAGATAGAGGTAAACGAACTGTACACTCCATACCTCCTAAGAATGAACTTAAGTCTGCCTCTGTAGAATATCACAATGTCTTTACTCCCCTTATGAATAGAGAATGTCCTATGGGGAGTGTGAGCATTGTAAAATGATGTTATCGTGGAATGTTAGGGGCATCAACAAGCAAGCTAGACACAAGGAGGTCAGCTCCTGCCTCCACAAACTTAACGTACCTATTATAGCCTTGCTTGAAACGAGAGTGAAAAAGAACAATGCTGAGAAGATTAGACTGAAACTTGGAACCAAATGGAATTACATTGACAACTATGATTATCATGCAAACGGTCGTATCTGGATTATGTGGAACCCAAATGATTTTAAACTAAAGATCACCCACATAGCTAAGCAATATGTGCATGTGGAGATATACTCACTTGATCAGTCTCTACAATATGAAACTACTATAATCTATGCTTTCAACCAACTGGAAAAAAGGAAAATTTTATGGAAACAAATTGAAGAACTAGGACAGAACATTAAAAATCCTTGGATTATTGTAGGAGATTTCAACAATGTGATGAATTGTGATGACAGGATTGGAGGTAATCCTATTCAAGAGAACGAATACAGAGATTTACGAGTTATGATGAATGCTATTGGTTTATTTGAAGCTGCTACAATAGGAAATCATTACACATGGTCTAATAGACAACCACAGGGTATGATTTATTCCAGAATCGATCTAGTAATTGAGAATACAACCTGGTTCACTAAATTTACTGATACAGTTGTGGAAATTCTGCAACCTAGTATCTCTAATCACTCACCAATAAGAATTAGCAAGCCGATCTGTCACTATCCAAAGAAGAAAAGCATGTTCAAGTTTATTAACTGTATTACATATGAACCTTAGTTTAATGATTTAGTAACTAATGGTTGGCAGCAGGAAATGCATGGATCTCCCATGGTTAATTTCTGGTTGAAGCTCAAGAAAATGCAAAAGGTTTTGAAACCCCTGACCAGAAAAATGACTGAGATACAAGACCAAGTACAGCAGGCAAGACAACAATTGGAACAAGCTCATTGTGCAATGCAACAACACCCCTATGATTCAGAGGCGATACAACAGGTGAAAACTTATACCGAAACCCTGCTGCAATTAAACCACATGGAGGAAACTATTCTGCAGCAAAAGGCAAAGGTAAATTGGTTGAAACTTGGAGACCAAAACAACCAATTCTTCCATGCTACAGTCAAGGAAACAAATAAAAATAAAGGTCTACACACCTTGACTTCCTTGGATGGAACTGTTCTGACTGATCATGAGAGCATTTCAAATGAAGTCCTAAAATTCTACATCGATTTGGTTGACAGCAAAGCTCCTACATTGAAAACAATTGATATTCAATGCATGAGAAAGGGGAAGACTTTAACTGCAGAACAAGCTAAGACTTTAATTTAACCTATCCAGCAGGATGAAATATGGATGGCCTTGAAAAACATTGGAGACAATAAGGCCCCTGGCTATGATGGCTTTAATGCCTATTTCTTCAAGAGAACTTGGAACATAGTAAAAGAAGATTTACAGGCTGCTGTTATGGAATTTTTCAATACAGGAAATTTATACAAAGCTGTTAATTATTCACTTGTCACTCTAATTCCTAAAAGTCCTACGGTCGTGACTATTAGAGACATGAGACCTATCGCATGCTGCAGTACAATCTATAAGATCATCTCTAAAATTCTCACAAATCGATTGGGAAAAGTAATCCACCATGTGGTAGACAGCTCTCAAACAGCCTTTGTGCCGGATAGAAAAATACAAGATAACATCATTCTTGCACAGGAGCTGGTTAGAGGCTACAACAGGAAAACGATATCCCCCCGATGCATGTTGCAAATTGATATTACGAAGGCGTATGATACGGTAGAATAGGTGGCCCTACACCAAATAATGATTGAGCTTGGTTTCCCTCATATCTTTATTAGATGGACCATGAACTGTGTGACTAGTGTATCTTACATGTTCTCTTTGAATGGCACTCCAACAAATATACTAAAAGCAAAAAGGGGCTTGAGACAAGGAGACCCCATATCTCCCCTCCTTTTTGTTCTCATTATGGAATATCTCCATAGGGTCCTTAAAAGTCTTGAAGATAACCCGAATTTCAATTATCATCCTAGATGTGACAAACTAAAAATTATTGATCTATGTTTTGCAGATGACATCCTTGTTTTTCTGAGAGGAGATGCAGGTTCGATTCAATTGCTGATGGAAAAAATGCAAATATTTTCTGATTCCAAAGGGCTGAAAATTAGTAACCCAAAAAGCAAGATGTTCTTTGGAGGAGTTACATCTGCGATCCAACACACTATGCAACAAATCACGGGTTTTGATATGGGTACCTTACTGGTGAAGTATTTGGGGGTTCCACTTAATAGTCGTAAACTCACTATCAATCATTGCCAGCCTCTCATTGATAAGATGTTACAAAGAATTAACCACTGGACCACACGTCTGCTCTCCTATGCTGGACGTATCCAACTAGTAAGAAGTGTTTTATTTTCTATCTCAAATTATTGGCTACAAATTTTCCCGATGTCAAAAAATGTATTGAAACACGTTGAAGGCATTTGCAGAAGATTTATTTGGACAGGTAGTAATGAGGCGAGCAGATGATCACCTGTTGCTTGGGACCATATGTGTGACCCCAAGAATGCAGGAGGGTTAAACTTATACTCTTTGGTGGAGTGGAATAAAGCTACAATTGGTAAACTTTTGTGGGACATCTGGTAGAAAAAGGACAAGTTATGGATTCAATGGGTGCAAATTTACTACCTGAAATCAGAGGATGTATCTCTTTATCACCCCAATGTAAACTCATCATGGATCATCAAGTCAATATTCAAACATCGAGACTTCATTTCACATTCTACTTATTGGCAGGAATTACAGGTAATTGGAAAATATAACACAAAAAAGGTTTATTTTTTGTTTAGAGGCCCTAAAAATGAAGTGGAGTGGAAAAATCTCATGTGGAGTAACATTGCTAGACCTCGTGCTGTTCATACTCTTTGGATGTTATGTAACCAAAAATTACCTACAAAGGATAGGCTTCAAAGATTTGGTATCGCTACTGATGGTATGTGTGTCTTTTGTGAACAACCTGAATCTAGACAACATCTCTTTTTTGACTGTTCATTTACAAAAAATATTTGGAAGCATCTGACGCAATGGATCGGCTATCATAGAGCACCCCTTGAGTGGCATCGTGAAATACAATGGGTTCTACATGTAGTGAAAGGTAAAGGAAGTAAGAGGAAGTTACTTAAACTTACTCTCACGGAAACAATTTATAGTGTTTGGACCTTAAGGAATCAAATCATTTTTCAAGAAGCAAAAAAAGAAGACCTGAAGATTGAGGATATCAAATATGTGATTATGAGAAGGGCTGAAACCAATTTCAAACTAAATACATATTGTAGCCATATGTAATTATTTGTCTTTTTGAAACCTGGATCCGTTATGGATCGGTGTTGGACTTGTATTGTTTTTTGGGTAATGAAAAAATTTTCTTTCTTCCAAAAAAAAAAACTAGAAAAGTAAACACAAAAGAAAAAATTGCTTCTAGCTAGCTTTCCAGTATCTGAGTCTCAAAGCATTTCATCGCTTCAGCTTTCCAGTATCTGAGTCTCAAAGCATTTCATCGCTTTAGCTTCGATCAGATTCTTAAAATCGCCCGTTTCAGGTTGAAATCGTTTCATCGTATTTCTTTTCAATGCCCTAATTTCTCATCGCTTTCATGATTCAGTTTGTTTCGAGGTTCGATTGACAAAGAAATCATTTTTCAGGTTCGTCTCCTTCGCAGTAACGATTCGCACTCGATACGGTACGATTCGCAGAAACGCTTCTCAGTCTCTCAATTTCGTCGTTTCGAGTGTAAGTGTTTCTCATATCATTGCGTTTCTCGTCTCATTTTCGTTCTAACTCAGTTAGGGTTTTTGGCAGAAACGCTCTCAGTCTTACAAAGCTTAATCTTCATTTGATTTGATGTAAGTGTTTCTTCGCATTTGATTTAGGGTTTTAATCTGTGTTTCTTCTTGTATATTCGGTTCGATTCTTCATTTCGGTTTGAATTTCAGGAACTTAAATGTGCTTAAACTGTTTTCATACAAGTTGTTTTTATAAACTGTTATCATTATATGAAAGATTCCTTTTGTTTTCTGAAGTTGAAAAAATATTTTCTAAGAAATGATGTTGGTTTTGTTTTGTTATTAGGCCAGAGATTTTGGGAATATGGAATATTCAGGAGAATAGCTGCTACACTTTCTTCAAATGTAACCGAATCGAAACGATTATGTTTTTGTTTCATAGTTGTTGCAATATGTTGTATGATGTTAATTTGAATTCAATGAAGTCATATTGGACCAAGTAAGAACTACTCTTGTTCAAACTATAACACCAAGCTGTATGTGTTCCATATTGAATAGTTTAAATTGAATAACTACTCTTGCTCTTGCTCATTACTTATCTAATAATTTCTCAGAGTTCAGTCTAAGAAATGCTCATTACTTATCTAATAATTTCTTTGACCTCAGGGGTTCTGGTTTCAAGTATCTCAGACATCGAGACAGGATTAAAGCTTGCTCTTGCAGGTATTTATTCAAAGCTTGTTTATACCTCTTTTGTTTCATCACCAATGGTTGTATATTTATCTTCAAGTGTTAATTTTATGATTCATATTACAAAATCTAAATGGTCAAGTGTTTGTTTTATGTGGTGTTCAAGTGCTGCTTCTTCATTCTTGGAATAGTCTTTTGTTAGTAGTAGTAGTAGTAAACATATCCTCTATATCCTAATTAGTTTCGTCCTATCATATATTCGAAACTTTTTGTATCGAAAATTTGACTTATCAAATATGCAATGTAGGTGCAAACTTGTAATGTCCTATAACATAGAGGATGTATTATCACTGTACTCACTCATGCACACATTCATGCATTCGGTGCATCCTTGATAGTTATACCATATCTATCTGCTAACTAAACTGATTAGATATCGTCGCCTAATTATAACATCCCCCGTTCATCACTCCTCCATATAATTCCTGGCGGCTCTACTTTGTTAGTGTATGTTTGGATCGATGGAGAGTTTGACAAAGCTAATGTGTGTTAAAACCGCAGTGCATCACCATGATTCTGGCAATCTAACTTTGAATACAAGCATTTGATGATCTTTTATTCTCTTTCACAGCCAAATCTAATAGTTTATGTCTGTTTTATGATTCTGTCATGCAAATAATGCCACAGGTATAAACAATGATTGTTGCTGACAATGGTCATTTCTTGTAAAACATAGAACTGCAAATTCAGATGCTAATCTCATATGTAAGAGCTAAGAAATCAAGGACAGTCCAAACACAACAGCTAACTATACTGCTTCCATTAATTACTTTATTTATGCTGCTGTGTATCACATTCTTTTCATAGCATTTGTCTAATTAAATAATAGCACTGTGAGATATCAACATATGTGTTCCAACATCTCTTAAATAAGTCATCTGCACTACCGATATCTTTGAACAAAGACGTGTCAATGCCCGACACCAACCCATGTGTCTGATACCTGTACATGTGTTCGACTTAACGTATTTAATAAAGTATATTTGATATACACTAAATAATTAGTATCTTAAGGACACTAGTCATGACAACTATAAGATGATTAAATCTTGGTGGTTTCTCTAGTTGGGTGGTAAGATGTCATAAGTATTGTTTGTTTGCTATTAGATTCCAAAATTTAGGTGTTTCTACCATTATTTAACAGAAGAAATAAAATTGTTCACACAAATTCAATAGTGTCCAAGTGGTTCTAACAATTTTGAAGAAGGCTACTACTCCCTCTCTAACATATTTTTAGGACTATAAAAAAAACCATAAAATTGAACTGAACCACATATCCAAACAAAACTGTTATTAACTAATGGAACTACTCTTTTAACTAATGAACCGAAACAATAACCAAATTGAACAACATTTAATTGAACAAAAATTAACTTTTCTTCTTATTGATAAATGTGTAATTGACATTGTTTGGGGTCTGTTCTTACAAATGTTGTAATTGAAATGGTTTGGTTTCTATGTATTAGTGCATCTGTTTGAATTGCGGCGAAGCGTATATGAACTTTTGTCACGCTGCTTGCTGGAAATTGCAGTTTGCAATTCCAATTTTTTGTTGGGTCTTTAAATTAAATTGCAGATTTTCTGTTGGGATATATGTAAAAATAGAATCCTCAGCGCAATGATATGTGCAATAATATACCTCTAGATATTCCTTACGATAATTTTGATGTGACTTTTATAATTCACATCAAACTTTCACAATTTCATGTAGAATTAAACATGTTTATTTATAAACTTATGTTTGTTTTTCATGTAGAAAATGGATCGAAGTTGGATGTATGATAGAGTAAACTCCAATAGGTATGGTTTAAAAGATGGATTTGTTAGTGGAGTTGAATATTTTGTCAATAAAGCCATGAATCGGCCAGAATTTTTAAATGAGGGAGGGATAAGGTGTCCTTGTGTAAAATGCGTCTGCATTCCCCTGAAGACGCCTAGTGAGGTTAGACATCACTTGTACAAAGACGGTTTTTTGCCCAACTATTACACATGGACTGATCATGGAGAAGAGAATCAGAATGTAGACTTTGATGGTCATTCTAGTAGTGGTGGAAATGTTGGTGGAGATAATGCGGGTGATGAAGAACAATTTGATGCAATGAATGAAATGGTGTATGATGCTAGTAGGCAATTTGTTAATGTTCCCAATGTGAATGCTAATATGGAAAATGAAACAGTTAGTGAGGGCGAGGTACCAAATGAAGAAGCTCAACGATTTTATGATGTATTGACCTCTGCAAACCAACCCATTTATGAGGGAGCTTCTGAATCCATACTATCTATTTCAGTTAAGTTGTTGGTTGCCATGTCTAATTGGCATGTTCCTCAAAAGGCCGTGGATTTTTTCACTCAAATGTTTATTGATGTTTGTCCATCAAATCAACGTTTACCTAAAAATCATTACCAAGTGAAGAAGTGGGTGTCTAAGTTGGGATTGGAGGTTGAGAAAATTGATTGTTGTGTGAATGGATGCTTATTATATTATAAAGAAGATAACACTTTAACTAATTGCAGAGTTTGTGGGGCTGCTAGGTATGTTCCTCGAAAGAGTGGAATGGGAAAATTTAAAGATGTGGCAGTGAAGAGAATGTTCTATTTTCCAATCATTCCTGGGTTACAACGACTTTATGTTTCAAAGGAATCTGCAACTCAAATGAGATGGCATCGTGAGAACACAAGCAATCCAAATGTTCTGCGTCACCCATATGATGGAAAAGCATGGAAACACTTTGATGAAGTTTATCCCGATTATGCTAGTGACCCCATAAATGTAAGATTGGGTTTGTGTACTGATGGGTTTACACCTTACATTCAAGCCTCTAGTTCTCCGTATTCATGTTGGCCGATAATAGTCACACCCTACAATCTCCCTCCCAAAATGTGCATGACCAAACCATACCTATTTTTGACTTGTCTTGTACCTGGACCGTACAACCCAAAAGCTAAAATAGATGTCTATTTGCAACCTTTGATTGATGATTTGTTGTGCTTGTGGAGAGATGGCATTGTGACATATGATATCTCTATGAAGCAGAATTTTGTAATGAGAGCGCATTTAATGTGGACAATCAATGATTTTCCAGCATATGGTATGTTGTCTGGATGGGGGACACAAGGTAAATTAGCATGCCCTTATTGCATGGATAGTACAGAGGCCTTCACCTTAAGATATGGTGGAAAACAATCTTGGTTCGATTGTCACCGTCGGTTTTTACCAATGGATCATCCATTTAGAAAAAGTAAAAAGAGATTTACAAAAACCAAGATAAAGAAAAAAAAACCACCTTATATGTTTACTGGCCATGATCTCTGGGAAGCTATCTGTGATTTTCCAAAAGTCACAGACAGTGACTGGACCACCAAATTTCCAGGGTATGGGAAACATCATAATTGGATCAAAAGAAGTATATTTTGGGATCTTCCATACTGGAAAGACAACTTGTTAAGGCATAACCTTGATGTGATGCACATAAAGAAGAATGTATTTGATAATGTGTTTAACACTGTCATGAATGATCCTACAAAAACAAAGGAAAATGATAAGGCAAGATTGGATTTACATCTTAACTGTTTACGTGGGGATTTAGAGTTGCCTCCTCTACCTAATGGAAAGATGGCTAAGCCAAAGGCAAAATTTTCGTTGATACCCGAAGAGGCAAAGCTAGTCTGTAGATGGATTAAGGAACTAAAAATGCCTGATGGCTATTCCTCTAATCCTTCTAGATGTGCTGATGTCACCAAGGGTAGGATGAAGGGGATGAAATCCCATGACTTTCATGTATTCATGGAGTGTTTGCTTCCAATTGCTTTTCGTTCCTTGCCTAGTGAGATATGGAAGCCGTTAACCGAGTTAAGTCGTTTTTTAAAGACTTGTGTTGTAATACATTGAAGTTGGAAGACCTTGTTAGGTTGGAACAGAACATTCCCATCATCATATGCAAGCTAGAAAGAATATTTCCACCAGGTTTCTTTGACTAGATGGAACATCTCCCGATTCACCTACCTAATGAAGCAATTCTTGGTGGTCCTGTACAATATCATTGGATGTATCCATTTGAAAGGTAAACGATGTGTAATTTTTTGTAGATTACTTTAATGAAATAACATCTTTTAACCGTTTCACTCTTAGATTGAAGGGAGACTACAAGCGTTCAGTGAAAAATAAAGCCAGGGTTGAAGGTTCAATATGCACCGCCTATTTGCATCGTGAAACTACTTATTTTTGCTCTCACTATTTCAAGACGGTTAGTTTGTTGCCAAGTACAAGTTTCAGAAACGATCCTGGATCCTCATATCATGAGAATGTCCAACCAACACTTTCTATTTTTAACAAATGTGGTCGTTCTAGTGGAAAGTCTCGGGACTACTAGGTGCTTGATAATGAATGGCATTCTGCTCACGTGCACATCCTAATCAATTGTGATGAGATTAAACCGTACCTCGAGTAAGTACATTTTGTAAAACAATTGCTTTGTTCTTAACCATCGTGTATAAATACTTCATAAATTTTATATTCGGTGTTAGATTGTTCATGCAATATCATCGTATCAATGAGGAAGATGCTTATGGTCTTATACACGAGCAATTTCCTTCATGGCTAAAGGAATATGTAAGTTTACTTCTCACATTGATGTAGTTTGCCAATGTAATTGCTCTAAGGTTAGATGTATATTTTTTTAGGTGAATGATGAGAGAAATGGAACACCTAGCCCATACGTGAAGGCATTAGCTCTTGGTCATAATCTTAAGGCAACATCGTGGCACATCTACTTTGTTAACGGGTACAAGTTTCACACTGAAGAATGGAGTCGTGGTAAAAAGACTACTAATTGTGGGGTATATGTTAAAGGAATTACAAATGGAGGAGAAGATGATTTCTACGGTATCATCCAACGTATCCTTCAATTGGAATACCATGGCTTTAGCAACAAGATTTCCCTATTTTATTGTGCTTGGTTTGATCCAACAAATAATAGTGGCACAAGAGTTAATAAGGAGTACAATATTGTTAACATAAAGATGAATAAACGATATCGTCAATATGATCTGTTCATTCTTGCACAAGAAGCAAAACAGGTGTGTTATGTCCCATATCCAGATATGTGTAGAAACATGCGTGGATGGTGTGCTGCAATCACCACAAAACCAAGGGGTTGTGTGGAGATAGATAACACCGAGGATGAAATGCCTTATCAATCTGATGAAATGTCACTAGTTGTGCCTATTACAGAACTTGAACAAATACGTGGTTTAGCCGATGAAGGATTAATTGATGAGGTCGAGCCAGTACTAGTGATAAATGATCCAATGATTCAAGATGGAGAGAACAACGATGTAAATTAGCTGTAGTTTTTAGTTTATAATAGGCCATGGTAGTAGTGTCATGATGTCATCCCTTATCAACATGAACTTCAAATGTAACCAAATCAATCTGATATCTTTATTTTGTTTCCCTTTGTCCAAAAAGAACTTGAGCTTTAAAATATTTATTCTGAAGTAGAATATGTCAGACAACTTCAAATATAAGTTAGATATTGAATGTTTCAAGGCAATGCAACAGATGGTATCTATTGCTTTACCTCTACTTTTGTAAGACTGTTTTTAATTTACTTTGGTCTATAAAATGTTGAGCTATATGTTCTTGACCTCTGTTGAGCTTGTTTTCAATAGATATAGACATACACACTGATTCATGAAAAATGTGGTTTTAACTTGTTTTGCTTTTTTTTTTGAGGTAGTATTTCTTTTCGACAATTGTCAACAGTAACTTTTAGCAATAACTAAAAGTTGTGGTAATTGGAAATGATTTTTAATAATTAAAATGGTCTATTGCAGCCTATTATTGGTTTGGTATAGGGGAAAAATAAATCATGAGGTGAACTGCTACAAAAGTTCAGAAAACTGAAAGAAACCATTTAATATTTATCTTAAAGCAAACCAAAATGTCAGCACAGTTGTGAGCCAATTCTGTATTTTATACCCGAACTAAACCAAAAGCATATCAGAACATAATCATGATTTGTAGCAGTTAGTTGATTTGTACCAAAACCATATCAAAGCATAATCATGATTCATAAAAATTAGTTGAAGAATGAGAACATGACTTTATACAAAACCATAACAAAAACTACACCAGGACTGAATTTTAGCAATTAGTTAAAGAATGAGAACATGACTTTATGCAAATCCATAACAAAAACCCGATACTCATATGAAATCCATACAAATCCCTTCTTAGATTGACTTTTATCAAACAGAGATCAATTGACTTTTTGACTTAATGTTCTTGGTATTGAAGTGATTTTGTCTGTTTCTTAGAATTTGAAGTGCTCTTGCTCTTTTTTGGGTTGTTAGTAATTCTAAATGTTGGTCTAGTCGATTTCCTCTTTGGTGAAGAATTTGGTTTTGTTGTGACTTAACTAGATACTTCTTGTGTCAATAATTGTGTACCTCTTTTGTCAACAACTTTGTCTATGTATATATTATTGGATTTTTGGACGTTTTCTTCACCTTTGTTTAGGCCATTAAAAGAAAGTAAATACAAAATGTTAATCCAAATATTCACCCCAAAAAAATATGAAATGGGATCTATCATAGTCGCTTGCGTGAATCCATATTGAATGTGACAAAATCATCATCCAAACAAAACCAAATTCATCATACTTTGTAGCTTATAAAAAATAAATTATACCAGTGAATAAGAAGTGATAAAATGATGTATTGATTGATTTGTTTTTTCTTGATTGTGACTAGGTGATTGCAGAATTCATTGGAACATATTTTGTGATATTTGCTGGTTGTGGTGTTATAGCAGTGAATAAGATCTATGGCTCTGTGACGTTTCCAGGGATTTGTATCACTTGGGGACTTATTGTAATGGTAATGTGTTGGCTCTGTGACATTCTGAGTTTGAAGAGAGAAATTGTGATAGGTATGGTGCATGTGAAGTGAAGCATTAATAGTAAGTAGTACCAGTCTGAAATATCATTTTACTAATATATTTTGTGATAGGTATGGTGCATGTGAAGTGAATCATTAATTGCAAATTCATTCTTAGACTTGTTTTTTAACCAATAGTATTGATTGGTTTTTGCCTAAATTGTGTAGATTTTTGTGTCTCGTACTCTGTGTAATTTGAAATGACAAAAGAAGGGTAAAAGAAGGGAGCACCAACGGGCAAGAAACCGTAAGATGACAAAAACTTTCACTGTTTGCTTTCTTTAAAATTTAATATCTTTTGATGCATTCTTGTTAATGCAGTGTTGTTGATAGATTATGCCGGACACGACATATGCCACCTGGGGCTCTAGCTATAAACACATCTCGCATGAAGCATGACACAAAGAACAAAAGCACCACTTCTAGCACGCGTCAAAGAATGCAAGCACCACCAATTCGGACGACTGCAACACCACCACCGCCTCATACAACCGCAGCACCACCACCACCTCATACAACCGCAGCACCACCACCGTCGTCTCAAACAACCTCAGCACCACCACCGCTCATACAACCGCAACAACACTACCACCTCATACAACCGCAGCACCACCACCGGTTCAAACAACCGAATCACCACCGTCTTTTGAGGAATGCACATTTGTTCCTACCTTGGGAGTGACACAACAAGTTTTGCAAGGTCCAGCTGTCCATCACACCACAGTAGCGGTGGAAGAAGAGGAGAGGGACCAAACATCTCATGATGAGGAAGAGGAGGCCGCGGAACAAGCATTTTTTGGTGGGCAAAGGCCAATGATTAGCATTGTGGGCCAAGGGTAAGAAATTTAGTAGAGTACACACACTTTTTGATTGACAATCACTAATCTACTCATTGTTCATGCATGACATTATAGTTTAGTATTTATGTTTTTAGTTTGTTGACCTTTATAGATTAAGTATAATTGGCAAGGAACCTTATGGTTTATTACTTCAGCGCAATGTTATTAATTTCCATACTGAAAAAAGGTGGACTTATCGCTGGCTAAAGCCATCGATCCACCAACGGAGTCCTGATTATGGTGTCGTCTGGCGTAGAATCCATTATGTTTAATAACTCCTGAGGCCAGTTTTCTACTAGTTCTTTAGCTTGTTTCTTTAGCACCGTTGGATCAGTTATTTTAGGACCTGTAATTGAACTTAACTATTTCTCATATGAACAATAACTAAGTAGTTAGAACCATATATGGAGTGTCACTAGTAAGAACCTGGAGATGAATTGTTGAAGCAGATGAACCAATACACTTTTGTAGGAGAAACATGAACATATCCTGCACGCAACCCTTTTCCGTAGATGTAATTCACTCGCGATTCCAAAGGTTGTCCACCTGAGTACGAGGCAAGTCCACGGAAAGCGCAATGACCAACCAACTTTGGCTCTGAAAATCCCATCCACTTAGCTATAGGTGATCGAATTCCGTCACACCCTATTACAATCTATTTGAACATGGAATTATTTTGTTCACTTTTTTTCAAAACCAGAACTTCAGAATTGGCCATTACAATGACACGGTTAGTTTAATTTCAACGCGAAACACCAACTGCCAAGGCCAATGATTACTTCTGGCAAGGAACCTTATGGTTTATTACTTCTGGTTTATAGACACCTTATGGTTTATTACTTTTGGCAAGGAACCCTATGGTTTATAGATTAAGTATAATTTATGCATGACACTTTTTGATTCTCATTGTTTATTACTTCTGTCGGCACAATGGTTCTGCCGGCACAATTTCTGATAAACAAAGGAGACATAAATAGATATCAACGGTTCTGCCAGCATAATTTCTGATAAACAAAGGAGAATCAAAACAATATTCTTTCAACATTGCTTTGGTGTAAATGTTGCAATGCTTATCACAAATCTCTTGTATATACCTGGTTGTAATTTATGTTTGATTTCTGTTTGACTTATGTTTTGTAGGTTATCCAAAAGCGATATTGTTGCTGCAGCTATTAGAAAAGTTTTAATAAAAAATTATAAGGGAAATTTCATGCGGTATAGTGAGCTTAAAGGAGATGGTAGAACAAAGGAGAGAGCTGAATACTTTAAAATTTTTAAAGTAAGACGTAATTTCTTCATACTCCTTATATTATTCAAAAGTTATTATCAGTTTCCTCATTATGCAAAACTAATCCTATTTCTTTTGCCAGGATTTTGTTCAGTGGGAGCCGTGTGATGACAGCAAAATGGAAGATTTGTTTCACAAAGGTTGTGGTAAAAGGATAATTGATATATTTGGTAAGATTAGGCAAAATGGGACAAAGCCGTCTTGGTTGGGTGAAAAGGATTATGCGTATCTTCTTAAGAGGCGGGAAACTAAAGAATTAAAAAAGCTCTCTGAAAAAAATAAGATTAATCGATCATCAACTAGAGGTGGGGCGGTCCATACCACAGGACGTAGAGCTCATCATGATGTTGCTCTAGAATTGGTGTGTATTCTAATTGTAATTATAATATGCGCCAAAATATTTATATCTGATATTCATTGTAACCATATATATGTTGTCTTTATTTTTAGGAGAAGAAGTTAGACCGACCACCAAATCCTGACGAGCTCTTCATGGCCACCCATAAAAAGAAGAATAGGCAGTGGGTTGACCGTCGTGCAGAAAAAACACCTGTAAGTCCTTTCTTGATATATAGTTACTTGTAAAACTTAGAAGGATGTAACTGAAACCTTATAAAACTTTATCACCATAAACCAAACAGTTATACAAATTTAAGAGGGCTGGAATATAGTTCTTGAGTCTACAGGCAATAGTAGATTAATGGAAGAAATCAGTATTTCTCAATCTTCTTAAATTATATATATAATAGCTGCTCTAGTTTGTTGCAAAAGGGTACATGTAAAATACTTATAGCAAGATTTATAGAGTTAGGGTATATCTTGCTACTTGTATATATTGTTTTAAAACCAATGTATATCTTGCTACTTGTATATACTTGTACATGACACTGAGCAGAAACCAATGTTACGGCAACTAAGAATTTACATAGGCTGAAAATTATATTACCTCTTGCCCAATAACTAGTCTTAAGCATGGTTTGCAGGTGAATCCCATCATATTACCTCTTGTATTTCTAATTTGTTGGGTTGTACTTTTATGTTTCTCTATTTTAATTTTAATGATAGAAATTGTTGACAAGTTAACCTGGTAAAATGTAGCCAAGTGAGTCTCACTGTGAGTAGAAGCCTGAAGAACATCTTGCTCTAGTTCATTCTACAATAAACAACAATGTGTTTGTCAGGAGGTTCAAACACATTCAATAATTTTTCTCCACCAAAGTCATCAATATTTTGAAAATACATATTCTTTCACTTTAATTCCTGATTTATCCCCGTCAAATATATATTTTGCTTTAAAGGTCAATATGTTTAAGGAAATCATCTGCGCTGATTATAGTTTTTCTTTGGTATTTTGATATGGTAGTTCTGTTACATATATTGTTGTTGTGCACTTGGCCTCCACTAGTGTCTGTTAAATTCACATGAGTTAGCTAGTGTATTGATTGAGTTAGAAGATTCTGTTTAGTTTTATAACAAAGGTTTTGTGCAAGCTTTTTTTATACTTGGGGCATGTTCATTAAAGTTGGATTATAGGAATTGATCTGACTGGGGTATTCTTGGAATTTGGCCTACTGTTATAGAATTCTTGAAATGGGGGCTGATTTTATATGTGTCTTGTGTTTTACAGGAAGATTATATGAACCGTCTGACAGAAGCCACTTAAATTGATAATAATGTGGATGGGTCAGAAAGGCTGCAAATTTGGAAAGAAGTTGTCGGCGGTAAGTCGCGCGGCCGTTGTTATGGAACTGCCCGAATGGCGGTTAACATACGATATGGTGTGTCTTATTTGACACAAGTGACAGTTTTAAACCAGAATAGAGAGGCAGAGAGCTAAGCGATTGAGGCGGCTAGAGCAGAGGCTGCTATAGCACGTGAAGAGGTTGCATCAGCTAATGCACGTGCAGACAGAGCTATGGCGAAGACAGAAGATTTGAAAAGGAAATTTCAAGAATTTCAAAAAGAGATGTTTTCTTGGAAGGCGAGTCAGGCGGGTCCTTCCACTGCTCCTGCTTCTAGTGTCTATCCTAATACTCATGGCCATTATGATGATGACTCTGATGAGCAGTCATTGGATCTAGAAGAAATGAGTGATTGATGTTGAGTCATATGCATTCTCTTTTTCTTTGTTTTGGGATTTGTTCAAATTATTGTGGATTTTCACAAATTTGATATTTTGTGTTGGTCTTTGACATCTTTATGTCGACAACAGTCGTCGCTACTTATAAAAAAAATTGTAAACTAGCGTCGGTTTGAGTATTTTACCGTCACACTAGCGTCACAACAGTCGATGCTACGTTAGCGACGACTCGTGATTATGCTTTGCTACAAGCTTTAAGATGTCCGCCCCGACCCCGACGCTAAGTCGTCGCTAACATGCATTAGCGTCGATTTTTAACCTGTTAGCGAGGGCTTTTGGCTGACGCTAAATCGCAGTTTTCTTGTAGTGATAGTAAAGCTGTCCCCGTTTATAAAAATATTTGAATCAAAATATTATTTTTATTTTGACAATATTTATAAAAATATTTAAATAAATAGTAAAGTTGTTTTTTTTTATAACAATAGTATTTTCTCTCGTATTAAAAAATATTTTAATCAACAATGTATTTTATCCCGTAATATAATATTAATTTTGTTTTAATATTATTTATAAAAATATTTGAATCAATAGTAATGGTGTTCCCGTATATAAAAATATAGTACATATATGTATTTAATTATATTTAAATATTATGTTTACTTAGTATATATCATCTTTATAAAATATATTACATATGTTTAAATATATATCAACAATGTATTTTTGTTCGTAAGTAAATATTATTTTGTTCAATGATATATATTTTTACTTATAATTTATTTTAATTGAAAAGTTATGATTTATTTAAACTAAAAATTTTATTTGGGGATGTCACAGTTGCATAATAAAAATATTATTTATTTTTGTATTTTTTGAATATAAATGTATCAGTTATTATTAAAAGAAATAATGATAAATTTTTTTAAAAATACTAAAATTTATCAATATTATAATGAGTCTATGGTATAAACAACACCAAATAATAGTAACATAAATTTCAAATTTAATACCGATTATAATTTTGTTTTTCTTGAAAATTCATTATTTTTTATTTCCATTAAATGTATCTTACAAAATAATTGTTTTTACTTGGTGCTTCTTAAAAAAAAATAACTATCTTTATTTGTTGTTTCTTAAAAGAAATTGTAAGTTATGATTTGTTCTATAATTGATTTATAGAAATTTAAAACTGCTTAATTAATACTTTATAATTATATTATAGTAATTTTTAATTAATAGTTTTCTCATACATTTTCCATGTGCTTTTCTCATACAAATCAATTGTCCTACACTGTAAAACCAGTCCACGGTTTTCCTTGTAAACCACTGGTTTTTATTACCCCAATAAAAAATTATTTTTACTCCCAAATTCCAAGAGCCTGTCCTTTTTCAAACATCAATTCCAAACAAAAGCCTGCCCAAGACAGTTCACTTTTGGCATGAGTCCCACCCAATCACAAAAGATCTTCATGCTCCCATCACTTAGTTACATTGGTACGCATGGGTCAGTGCACAATATTTTTATCAAATCAACTTCCTACCTAAGAATGGAAGATGCTTATGCACTCCCTTATTTACCCTTCACTTGATTTTTACTTAAGACTAAAATATGCCCTTTTTGGTAATTGACTACCTCAATATTCTTTCACCAATCACACTACTCTTTTTGTACACGTGGCACAACAAATTTAAATTTTTCCCTCTTTCACTCATCTCCCCTCTTTTCCTCTTTCTCTCTCTCTTTTTCCCTTTTCTTTCTCTCTTTCTCATCTCACAGATCTCTCTCTCTTTTTTTCGTTTCTTTCTCTCTCCCTCTCTCGCAGATCTCTCTCTCTGTTCTTTCCTCTTCTTCCCTCTTTCTCATCAGACTTTCCCCTATCTCTTATTTTCTTCTCCTTCTCGTCACACCCTTTCCCCCTGATTTGAAAAGAATGAGTTCTGCAAGGGTTTTGTGAGACTTTCTAATCTGAATCTGGTTTAGAGTTTGATACAATGTTGTTGCAAGTTCCCTTCCTCCTCGGTACGTTGAAGAAATGGCGCAAAGGTATAGTATGGCACAACTTTGTTCTTTGAGGTCAAGCAACACATTTCATTTCCCACATCGTTTCATTTTTCCAGCTCTGATCACGAATTACCCACTGGTAATGTTTTCATTGAATATTTCTTTTTCCTTTTAAATGTTTATGTTCATCGATTATGTATGTTATGGTTTATTTCTGGTTTTTTCATTTCAGATTCACGAGTTTGTTCTGTTTTTTTTTTCAGATCATGATGTTACACGGTTCCACACTTTGTTTGGCTAATGCTTGATACTTTCTTCTGGTTTTGTGATGTTGTTATTGTGCTTTATATGAGTTTGTTCTGGTTTCATGATGTTTTTTTTTTCATTTCGGATTCATGTGCTATTTGATACTTTCTTCTGGTTTTGTGATATTGTTATTGTGCTTTATATGAGTTCGTTCTGATTTTATGATTTTTTTTTCAGTTCATGATGGTACACAGTTCATGATTTTTTATTGTTCTGGTTGTTATATGTTTTTTCAGTTCAGGTTTTATGAGTTTGTTCCGACTGTTTGTGGTTCTGGATCGGCAAAGAAGCAGTGGAAGTTTACATAGTATGTTATATTTAAAATTTCACAACTACGATTCTCTCTTTCTTTTGTGTATTTTTTCATTCTCTCTTTCTTATCTCATTCTGGTAAAATTTACAATCTTTTGTGAATGAACCGTCAAAATATAGTTTATGAATTTATGATTTTATTTTCTTTTTATAGGTTACACATGATTAATTACGTTCGACACGAGGGAACCCAGACTTTGGCGTCGAAAGATATCATTCATCTATCATGGTGAGTGATTGTATTCCCATCTTTTTAATTTTTTCACAAACCTATATAACCTAGAACAATTGGTTTTATAAATAGTGATTTTCTCAAGATATTAAATCTAGACTTGATTTGATTTGTTAGTGGTTGTTTAGAGTTAAATCTTAAGGTTTCATCTATGAATTCTATTGCTTCCTCTGAGTAGATTGATATTTGCTAAGGAATACTTGATTATGCCTAGATGGTTTAAGCATGGATGTAGTATTTGAGTTAACTGTGAAATCAAAATCAAATTCAAACAGCTGGTATTAGTCTTTTTTTTCTTCAATTTTTATATATATTATGTGCTAGATTTCATATGTTTGGCCTTAATGAAGTTATGTTTTGTAGTGCCTGACTGTAGTTAACATTACCATTGTGAATTGCAATATCAATTGGCATAAATTTAGATTTTATTTTAAACGATTACGTGGAGTGGCACAACAACAAAATGGGATGCTAAACAGAGTTCCTGGGACTATAGAATCCAACCTAGCTACTACTGGAAGATATGTGTCATACCCCAAATTTGTCATACCTGTATATGTTTTCATCTGTACAATTCATCCACTAACAGTTATTCAGAAAAATCCAAAAAAATACGTTGTCTTCAACTTCATCTATCTTTTATTTGTTATCCATTTTTATTCATATCCACTTTTTAACCTTTTTTTTTATCATCCATCCAATCTAATATCCATTTTTCAAATTCCAATTATCCAAATTCATGTCTATTTTCATTTCAATTTCACCTCATTCCAAATTACCATTTTATTATTTTAATTTTATCCAATTAAATCTAAATTCAGTTGTTCCTCTTTATTTTATCCAATTC
The DNA here is from genome assembly GCA_022829125.1 of Lathyrus tuberosus. Taxonomy (NCBI): domain Eukaryota; kingdom Viridiplantae; phylum Streptophyta; class Magnoliopsida; order Fabales; family Fabaceae; genus Lathyrus; species Lathyrus tuberosus. The sequence continues at coordinate 828,852 of JALAZF010000031.1, read as the reverse complement.
CAATATCCATTTATATCCATAACCATTTTCTATTCTTAACTTCCATCACATTTTTCTTTTAATTCATGACTAAAAAGAACAAGTCCATTATTTTTACTAAATACACTAAGCCCATGCCTCTTTGTCATAGTCCACATTTATACATAATAACATCAAAGTCCCTATCCGTTTTTTGGCCCATTACAAGAAAGTTGCATAAAAAAAAGAGAGAATTCAAAATCCATTACAACAAAAAATCATGAAAAGAAAGAACCTAGATGTGCCATATCCCATACGCCCCATGCCTCACAAAGCCACTTCAATTTCTAGCCCTCACATTTTACAACAACAAACCATTGCCAATTTTCCATCAACCATAATAACAACACGCATCAATTCACTACATCAACCTTCCACATTTAAAAAAGCCACTTTCAATGTGATGTAAGCCTACATGTTGCTACTGCTAAAAATTCTACAATGTGAAGCTACACATTCCCAGCCAAAAGCAAGTGAGCTTCACAAACCAAGTTGTTATGCAAGCCAAAGCCAAGAGCCCCTTGGAGTACCTCTTTTCAAATCATGATACAAACCGTGGTACATATTCAGCCTGCATAGACCCCTTGCAAACAAACAAATAAATTACCACAATACCACACTAGACCAACCAACACTTTCAGCCTGCTACGTAAATGTACAAACAAAATCACGCTACCCAAAACCTGCATAGTACTTTCAGCAGAGAAAGCAACAAGACACTGTCCTGCTGTATTTCTGCTACCACCAACCAACAACCACAGCTTGCGACCTGAGAATGAAAACAACAACACAACAATAAAAAAAACAAAATTTCACAAGTTTGAACGGGTTAAAAAGAAGCTTGGGATAGCCATTATGGCGACGCAAATTTCATCGATTCAAAATTCTCTCAAAAACTTCAACAACTTCTCACAGCAAACATCAATAAACCTTCGATATACAACCTCAAACCTAACCCGTAAACAACCTTCAATCTTCCCCACAAACTAAAACCCAACCTTCTTCTTCCGTTTTCAGCAAACACGCACAAATCCAACTGTTCCTCAACCTAAATCAAACAACCACCATCTCGAATCAACAAACATAACTGAATCCAACTTTTTTTTCAATCGCTTCAGACAAAGAGAGAGGTGAGATTCGAAATCCAACCAAAACCAGAGAGATTGAGTTAGAGACTAACACAAACTTGGTCAAAGCGATTGAAACGAAGCGATTCGCGAGATTGAAAGAAGGTTGGAGATGCGTGGCTTTCGTCTCTATTTCGCGTCTCTGTTGATATTAGTTTTTTTTTTCTTTTTTCCATTTTCGTTTTTGAGGATAATGGTTTTCTTACGCTAACAGTGTTGTTGATTTTAAGTTTTGGAACCTAATGTTGATGGTTGTTGCCGTCTTGTATTTCTGTAGCTTTACTTTTTTTTTTGTTTTTTTTAAAAGAACCTAGTTTGGGTCTTAACAAACCTAATGACGAGATAAACATGGTATTGGGTGACTTGATGAATGAATTTTAAGGCCCATGTGGATGTCTTCTAATGTACACCACTCATATTGCTTCATACCACCCTTTCTTTTTTTCTCGTTCAGCCGTGTTGTTTTTAGTTGGATGATGGGCTAAGGCCCAAGTGATTCTATCTCATTTCAATTCTTTATTTCAATTTACTTTTATTAATTTTTTGGCCAATGATATCAAAAGCATCATGATTTATTGATTTATTTCAAATAGATCGAAATCTTGATTAATATGAGGCCTACCATTTACTTATATTTATTTTCGATTTTTTGTTCATAATGTTATTTTTTATTCATTTATTGGGTCAATGAAAACCAAAATATCGATTTATTTATCGATTTCTTGATTAAATCTCGATAAAGGTGAGACCTTTATTCTTTTTCCTATTTATTTCGATTTTATTTCATAATGTATTTTTTAATTCATTTTGGGTCTATGAAAACCAAATATCGATTGATTTATCGATTTCTCGATTAAATCTCGATAAAGGTGAGACCTTTGTTCTTTGTATTCATTTTTCGATTTAATTTCTTAATTGTCATTTTATATGTCTCTTATTTTCATCTTTGGTCCATGAAAGTCAAAATCGTGGATTATCGATTCGCCGATTAAATCGCGATTAAGACCAGACCAATTTTATTTCTATTTCGATTTTATACCTTATGTCTTTTATTTGGTCAATGAAAGTCAAAAGTCGTCGATTATCGATTAAATCCGATTAAGACGAGACCAATTTTTATTTTTATGTCAACTTTAATCTCTTATCAATATTTTCTTGTTTATTTTTCGTCGAATATTATCTCGATTATATTATTGTTCACTCTTATTCATATCCATATCATATTCATATTCATGCTTATCTAACCATTTCCATTTGTTCAAACGCTTACTTTTCGATTAAAATACTCAACACATATTCAAACCATTTTTCTTAATTAAATAGTGAAAGAACTGAATTTTTAAGGTCTCGTACCTCTTGGGTTCTTGAGTGACCGCTATTGAGGCGCACACCTTAGGTAGTGATCACTCGACCTTTCGCTCCTAAAACACTCGTCTTAACTATTTGAACAAAGGAATGCCATTGGAGTCTAGCATTCCACGCGGTACTTTCGTTGTTCACCAAACAATATTTCATAAATCAATCGAATGAAAAAGGTGTCGTTGAGATCTAACATCCCAATAATGCCCCGATTAATTGGTTGCGAGGTCGGCGTCTCGTTTATCGAATAATCGTCATTCTCCCCAAAACATTTAACAAACCAAATCTTTCCGAAACCAATCCTCGATTCGTCGTCGAGCCATTCGTAAGTCGAGCGCCTTTTGCCTCTTCGTCAAACGCACACTCGCACATCTCGTGGTTTCGTTACTAGGAGCACCCCTAGGGACTAGTATCGAACCTCGCCTCTTTTCTCAACCAATCCGACTCAATCTTTTTTTTCAAACGTTTTTCTTAATCAACTTACGATAGGAGGAGATTCTTGGAATCTAGCATTCCTTGGATCTTCGAATGAACAACTCTTGAGGCACGCCCCTTAGGTTGTTATTCATTCACCCTTTCGACTTAAATCACTTAACCATTATCAAACTTTTTTTGCAATCAATCACGAAAGAACTGAGTTCTTGGAGTCTCGCATTCCTTGGATTCTTGAGTGACTGCTCTCGAGGCACGCCCCTTGGGTTGCATGCCATTCAATCCTTCGCTTCCTAAAATTCCAACCCTAACACTTCTTTTCGTGGGCATACCACGAACTACGGCTGCTCTGATTCTTTATTCTCGTCCGAATAAAGATACGTAGGCACAAGATTGCGATAATCTTGGCGAGCTTCCTTTTTCTTTTTCCCCCGTTTCCACACTACCATCTTTTTCTGTCAAACCCCGTAGTCGAACTACGATTGCTCTGATTCCTCATTCTCGTTCGAATAAGCATACGTAGGCCCGAGATCGCGATGATCTTGTCGAGCACCCTATCCTAAAACCACCCCATTTCCCTTAGTAATCGAAACCTTCTACTTTACCTTTTCGCATATACCATTGAGAAGAAAACAAACAAGCTTAGATAATGCTCATCACAATTCGAACTAAGAGGTTCCCGTTGAGTACAACGGACGTGAGGGGGTGCGTGTACCTTCCCCTTACGTAACCGACTCCCAAACCCAGAATGTGGTTGATACGACCATGTTCTTATCCTTTCCCTTAAAGGTTTTCTCGATATTTTCCTTTCCCTATTTTTTGGGATAAATAAAGTTTGGTGGCGACTCTGTCGAACCGCGTTCCGCGCCTTTCGCGCGAGGGTTGTGTCTTCGATTTAAGCGATTTTTCGAGGTGCGACAGATGGCGACTCTGCTGGGGAAAATTGCTCCATGCAAGAGAGAGTCAAGCCTATCTTAGAGCGATTTGTGAGGAGCGTTATCTTTGTTTGTTTTTTTCTTCTCGTTTACGTATTCGTTCTCTTATTGCTTTCTCCTATTGTTCTTGGCTGTTGGATATGGGGATGATGTCATGAGTAAAGCTCTACACCCGAGCTTTGGTAAAAACAGAGAGAACACATAGTTTAGAATTGGATGTCGAATAGTGTTAGTCCCCAAGGATTCGCTCCTTGTGTGCCTAGCATGAAAGCTCCCCTAGAGTAGACCTTTTCGTAGATCCTGTTGTAACACAACTATCCTGTTGCACGACTTGATTCATGAAGGGTCCGTGACTCTATGAACCACTCTTAGAACTAAGTTCTATATTGGTGGTCGTGTAGTGTTAGTCTCCAAGGACTCTCTCCTTGTGCGCCTAGCATGAAAACCCCACTCAGGGAAGACCTTGTCGTCATTATCGTCGTAATGCAGCTATCCTGTTGCGTGACACTGATGCGATTTGTGTCTGTAATCCTGGGAACCTTATCCGTCAACATAGAAACCATCCCGTGAGTGGGTTTGTGGGTTAAAGAACCTAGAACTTTCCTCATAGGGCCTACCTATAGGGTTTCTTTGATCAGAGACTTTGGTCGTCTACCCGTGAACGGCTAACCTCAGAACTGTTTGAACCTGTGATCTGCTATCCTGGATCTTGCATCTTGCATTGCATCTCATGTCATTGCATTGCATTGCATTTTCAACCTCAGAATCTCACCTCAACTTTCTTCCTTCTCCAGTAAATCAAGCTGATTCCTCGACACCAGTACGCAACTCGAGCCAACATAAGAAGAACGATGGAGCAGATTCAGCAAGAGCAAGCTGCCTTCAGAGAAGAAATAGATTCTATGAAGGGAAAGATTAATCAGATTCTTGAAGCCATCATAGCGGCCAGAAGAGAAGAAGAACTGCGTGAAGCCGCTGCCGCCAACAACAATGCACAAGTTCAAGGGTCACCCTCAAGGCTCTCAGCTCCTGTTCCCAACCCCATCACTTATGGGATACCAATGAACTTCGGTCCTGCCACATCTCAACCACCTCTAACATCTGGAGTCGCTGTCGGTGCTATTCCGCAAGCCCAACCTGTTGTCACTCAGGTTCCTATTCCTCATGCCGAAGAGAATCTGGTGGATCAGTATGATGAGGTACAGAACTACCATGTTGTTATCCCAATTGTCAATCCTACTGCCGCTCAGGATTCTGAAGCCCTCAAGATGTGCCGCGACCTAGCTGAGAAACTCCGAGTCATGGAGGGACGCAACTCAAAATCTATGAATGCTCTGGATATGTGCTTGGTGCCAGATGTTGTCATTCCTCCCAAGTTCAAAGTACAAGAATTCTCGAAGTACAAAGGCCTCAGTTGTCCCCACATGCATCTAAGGATGTACTACCGCAAGATGGCAGCCCATGCCAAAGATGAAAAACTGATGATCCATTGCTTCCAAGACAGTCTGTCTGGGGCATCACTCGAATGGTATATGCAGTTGGAGCATAGCAATGTGCGCACTTGGGATGATTTAGCCGATGCATTTGTCAAGCAATACAAGTACAACACTGACCTTGCTCCGAACCGTACTCAACTTCAGAGTATGGCTCAGAAGGACAACGAATCCTTCAAGGAGTACGCGCAACGCTGGAGAGAGCTAGCTACCAGGGTGCATCCACCTCTTGTTGATCGTGAACTGATTGACATCTTCATGGGTACTTTGCAAGGCCAATACTATGAGAAATTGATTGGTAATGTTTCTGCTGGATTCTCTGATTTGGTAATTGTCGGTGAGAGAATTGAAGAGGGTCTGAAGAGCGGCAAGATCCAAGGAGGTTCTAACAGCCAGTCTCAAGCCAAGAAACCTTTCAATAATGGATTCAAAAAGAAAGAGGGCGAAACAAATGTTGTCTATGCTCAGAAGGGGCAAGCTCCACAAGCTCCAGCTCCAATGCCTTATCAAATGCCATACTTCCAGTATCCATATGTTGCTGCTGCGCAATATGCTCTGATGCCTTATCAGCCAACTATTCAAGCTGTTCAAACTCCAACGCCTCAGCAATAGATTCCTCAGCAACAATCATACAACCAGCAAGGGTATCAATATCCTCCTCAACATCAACAACATATAGCTGCTCAACAACGCCAGCCTAATCAACAGAGGACAAGGAGGTCTGATAGAGACTTTGATCATCTGCCGATGACCTATGCTCAGATCTTTGCTCAATTGATGGAGAAGAGGAAAATCACTCCCAGGGACCTAGCTCCTCCAACTGTCATCCCCCCAGATTATGATGCTAATGCTCATTGCGAGTTTCATAAGGGTGTTCCAGGGCATACGATCGAGGACTGCAGAGCTTTCAAACACAAGGTTCAAGACATGATCGACTCAAAGTATCTCGTGTTCAATGGGAAGGCTCCAAACGTCATCAACAACCCTATGTCGCCGCCACGCTAATGCCAGCATCAAGTCAAGTCAAGTCAAATTCAAGTTTCCCCGAAGAAGGCAGTCATTGTTGCCATCCCGTCATTTGCATTCTTGTATTTTCGTCTTTATTTGTTTAAGTACTGTACGCTTTGAACATTGTCGTTTGTATTTGGTTTTCTTAATGTAGTGACTATGCATGTTTTGAATCAGTTATGTCGTATTCACTCATTTTTTCCATTTACTGCAAAACACCGACACATTTATATCCACCTCACTCTCTTTATCAACTGTTGTTAGCAATGATTGGAGGGAGGATGATGAAAGCAAAATACCCATAATTGCAAAATGTGTGCTTTCGGATAAAATCCCGCCGAGGATGTACAGGCATTGTTTCAATCCCCCCCAAACACTGGAGAGACAAGGAGTTAATCCCTAGTAAACCACTTCGAGCCGAGAAGTAGTAGTTTTCTTCGGATATTCAAACCCTTACGCTTAACCTGGGGCAGGGTAGTGTTCAGTTAATCCGACTACGCACCCGAATCACAAAGCAAAATTCCACAAGACATGACGGTTGTTCATCAATACCCATGACTTGGCAGTCACAATCATCCAACAAAATCGAAAAAAAAACCAAAAAAATCAAAAGCCTGCTAAGTCGAGCGCCTCAAAGGAGACTTAGGCAAAAATCAAGGCAATCCCGATGGACTCGACAAGCGAAATCAGTCCATGCAAAAGATAGGGATCAAAAAACAAAAGAGGCCCTCAAATCCTCACCCAAAACAAAATAAAGTCTGGTGATCACCAAATCAAAACCAAAGGATCACTGACACCCATCAAAAACAAAATAAGGTGACTGCCATTTCAAGCATACCTCGAACCATCAACCCTTTGGAATACAAACACGTGTGAATTAACTGAACGTAGGACTGGAGATCATCATGTAGGGGTGGGTACAAATCATACTTTGAGCCAAATATCCTTTGTTTCATAAACCATAAACCAGACCACGTTACAACCCTCGAAAGACCTAATTGAGGCGAGGTTTATTCTGAAAGCATACTATTGCAAGGTTGCGTAAACGGACTCCCCATATTTGCTAATCCTCAGCATTGGTGTCATTCTCCTTGCTATATCTTTCACACCATCAAAATCAGCACACGTTTGGGCTAACGGTCCATTCGTCTCACTATCACGACACTCCAATAAATGACACTTTTTCAAAAACTTGCATGAGCATTGTATTAAGATTACCATTTGTGAATGTGTGATTTCAACTGCAAATCAGTGCTAGACATCAAAGCAACTCCAACAAGGGGCAATCAAAGAGGAATCTGAATCTTCAGTGGTGTCAACTCGAAGCAAGACTACCTCAGCAGCTCAATCAGGGGCAAGCTACCTCAAAGCACATCAAAAGTTCATCTTCCAAAGATCAGACCACTTCAAAACTGGTTAATCAGGGGTAGACCATTACCATGTTCAGACTGGGGCAAGCCTTGTTGCAGAAGGTCACCCTAACCGACAAGCACAAATTAACAAGTGGTCAAACTCAAGGCTTCAAGAGCATCTTCGTCTGCTTTAATCATGGCGTCTTCAACGAACTGAGTGTCGAGGAAATCAAATCCCTCCCACCGCCCAAAAGTCCAATCCGCATTAGCAACTACCAAAGTCTCCCACGCTGGCACCCCTCCAAACATATCCAATCACCCGTCTACAATCATGTGCATGATACGCATCATATGCATCATAAACATCATATGCATCATGTGCATCCCAAAACCAAATCATACTTCTCCAGCACTTGCATCTCTGCGCGTCATCATTTGCATTGCACATCATTACAAAATCAAGCATTCATACATGTGTGAGATCCAGGATCAATCTCGAGACTGGAAGATGATCTGCAGCCCAGGCAGGGGCATCTTCATCAAATCCATGGACGTTCTTCACAAAGTTATTCCAAGGCGATCTTCAGCCCAGCCAAGGGCATCTTTTGCAAATCTGTGGGCGTTCCTCATTGAATCTTTTCTTCAAGTCGAACTACGACTGCCCTGATTCTTTATTCTCGTCCGAGTAAAGATACGTAGGCACAAGATTGCGTAGATCTTGGCGGGTTACCTTCTCCTTTTTTCGCTGTTTACCTTCTCCATTTTTCACTATCTCCCTTTCCTTTTTGTGGGCTCTCCTCATTGATTTCTTTACTTCAACCTTTGTGTGTGTGCCCTATTATCTCGTCGGTAATAGTAGGCTATGTTGTGTGCCCTATTATCTCGTCGATAATAGCAGGTCGTGTTATGTGCCCTATTATCTCGTCGATAATAGCAGGCGGTGTTGTGTGCCCTATTATCTCGTCGATAATAGCAGGCTGTGTTGTGTGCCCTATTATCTCGTCGGTAATAGCAGGCTGTGTTGTGTGCCCTATTATCTCGTCGGTAATAGCAGGCTGTGTTGTGTGCCCTATTATCTCATCGGTAATAGCAGGCTGTGTTGTGTGCCCTATTATCTCGTCGATAATGGCAGGCTGTGTTGTGTGCCCTATTATCTCGTCGGTAATAGCAGGTTGTGTTGTGTGCCCTATTATCTCGTCGATAATAGCAGGCTGTGTTGTGTGCCCTATTATCTCGTCGATAATAGCAGGCGGTGTTGTGTGCCCTATTATCTCGTTGATAATAGCAGGCGGTGTTGTGTGCCCTATTATCTCGTCGATAATAGCAGGCGGTGTTGTGTGCCCTATTATCTCGTCGATAATAGCAGGCTGTGTTGTGTGCCCTATTATCTCGTCGATAATAGCAGGCTGTGTTGTGTGCCATATTATCTCGTCGGTAATGGCAGGCTGTGGTGTGTGCCCTATTATCTCATCGGTAATAGCAGGTTGTGTGTGTGCCTTATTATCTCGTCGGTAATAGCAGGTTGTGTTGTGTGCCATATTATCTAGTCGATAATAGCAGGCTGTGTGTGCGCCCTATTATCTCGTCGGTAATGGCAGGCTGTGTTGTGTGCCGTATTATCTCGTCGATAATAGCAGGCTGTGTTGTGTGCCCTATTATCTTATCGATAATAGCAGGTTGTGTTGTGTGCCCTATTATCTCGTCGATAATAGTAGGCTGTGTTGTGTGCCCTATTATCTCGTCGATAATAGCAGGTTGTGTGTGCGTCCTATTATCTCGTCGGTAATAGCAGGCGTTGCGTGTGTGCCCTATTATCTCGTCGGTAATAGCAGGCTTTGACCTCATTTCCATCCTTTTGGTGGAAGGGTCTGTGTGTGTGTGTGTGCCCTATTATCTCGTCGGTAACAGCAGGTTGTGCGTGTGTGCCCTATTATTTCGTCGGTAATAGCTTGCTTTGACCTTATTTCCATCCTTTTGGTGGAAGGGTCTGTGTGTGTGTGTGCCCTATTATCTCGTCGGTAATAGCAGGCGTTGATAAGTTATTTCACCTCCCAAGCATTTTCTTTCTCGTCGGACAAATTCGTGGTCTTCTTTATATCTAGTTGTCTTCTACATCAAAAGATGAACGCCATATCAGTTCATCTAACTCGGTTCAAGCCAATTAGATAGGGGCATCTGTCATACCCCAAATTTGTCCTACCTGTATATATTTTCATCTGTACAATTCATCCACTAACAGTTATTCACAAAAATCCAAAAAAATACGTTGCCTTCAACTTCATCTATCTTTTATTTGTTATCCATTTTTATTCATATCCACTTTTTAACCTTTTTTTTTATCATCCATCCAATCTAATATCCATTTTTCAAATTCCAATTATCCAAATTCATGTCTATTTTCATTTCAATTTCACCTCATTCCAAATTACCATTTTATTGTTTTAATTTTATCCAATTAAATCTAAATTCAATTGTTCCTCTTTATTTTATCCAATTCCAATATCCATTTATATCCATAACCATTTTCTATTCTTAACTTCCATCACATATTTCTTTTAATTCATGACTAAAAAGAACAAGTCCATTATTTTTATTAAATACACTAAGCCCATACCTCTTTGTCATAGTCCACATTTATACATAATAACATCAAAGTCCCTATCCGTTTTTTGGCCCATTACAAGAAAATTGCATAAAAAAAAGAGAGAATTCAAAATCCATTACAACAAAAAATCATGAAAAGAAAGAACCTAGATGTGTCATATCCCATACGCCCCATGCCTCACAAAGCCACTTCAATTTCTAGCCCTCACATTTTACAACAACAAACCATTGCCAATTTTCCATCAACCATAATAACAACACGCATCAATTCACTACATCAACCTTCCACATTTAGAAAAGCCACTTTCAATGTGATGTAAGCCTACATGTTGCTACTGCTAAAAATTCTACAATGTGAAGCTACACATTCCCAGCCAAAAGCAAGTGAGCTTCACAAACCAAGTTGTTATGCAAGCCAAAGCCAAGAACCCCTTGGAGTACCTCTTTTCAAATCATGATACAAACCGTGGTACATATTCAGCCTGCATAGACCCCTTGCAAACAAAAAAATAAATTACCACAATACCACACTAGACCAACCAACACTTTCAGCCTGCTACGTAAATGTACAAACAAAATCACGCTACCCAAAACCTGCATAGTACTTTCGGCAGAGAAAGCAACAAGACATTGTCCTGCTGCATTTCTGCTACCACCAACCAACAACCACAGCCTGCGACCTGAGAATGAAAACAACAACACAACAATAAAAAAAACAAAATTTCACAAGTTTGAACGGGTTAAAAAGAAGCTTGGGATAGCCATTATGACGACGCAAATTTCATCGATTCAGAATTCTCTCAAAAACTTCAACAACTTCTCACAGCAAACATCAATAAACCTTCGATACACAACCTCAAACCTAACCCGTAAACAACCTTCAATCTTCCCCACAAACTAAAACCCAACCTTCTTCTTCCGTTTTCAGCAAACACGCACAAATCCAACTGTTCCTCAACCTAAATCAAACAACCACCATCTCGAATCAGCAAACATAATTGAATCCAACTTTTTTTTCAATCGCTTCAGACGAAGAGAGAGGTGAGATTCGAAATCCAACCAAAACCAGAGAGATTAAGTTAGAGACTAACACAAACTTGGTCAAAGCGATTGAAACGAAGCGATTCGCGAGATTGAAAGAAGGTTGGAGATGCGTGGCTTTCGTCTCTATTTCGCGTCTCTGTTGATATTAGTTTTTTTCTCTTTTTTCCATTTTTGTTTTTGAGGATAATGGTTTTCTTACGCTAACAGTGTTGTTGATTTTAAGTTTTGGAACCTAATGTTGATGGTTGCTGCCGTCTTCTTTTTCTGTAGCTTTACTTTTTTTTTTGTTTTTTTTAAAAGAACCTGGTTTAGGTCTTAACAAACCTAATGAAGAGATAAACATGGTATTGGGTGACTTGATGAATGAGTTTAAGGCCCATGTGGATGTCTTCTAATGTGCACCACTCATATTGCTTCATACCACCTTTTCTTTTTTTCTCGTTCAGCCGTGTTGTTTTTAGTTGGATGATGGGCTAAGGCCCAAGTGATTCTATCTCATTTCAATTATTTATTTCAATTTACTTTTATTAATTTTTTGGCCAATGATATCAAAAGCATCATGATTTATTGATTTATTTTAAATAGATCGAAATCTTGATTAATATGAGGCCTACAATTTATTTATATTTATTTTCGATTTTTTGTTCATAATGTTATTTTTTATTCATTTATTGGGTCAATGAAAACCAAAATATCGATTGATTTATTGATTTCTCGATAAAGGTGAGACCTTTATTCTTTTTCCTATTTATTTCGATTTTATTTCATAATGTTATTTTTTATTCAGTTTGGGTCTATGAAAACCAAATATCGATTGATTTATCGATTTCTCGATTAAATCTCGATAAAGGTGAGACCTTTGTTCTTGGTATTCATTTTTCGATTTAATTTCTTAATTGTCATTTTATATGTCTCTTATTTTCATCTTTGGTCCATGAAAGTCAAAATCGTGGATTATCGATTCGCCGATTAAATCGCGATTAAGACCAGACCAATTTTATTTCTATTTCGATTTTATACCTTATGTCTTTTATTTGGTCAATGAAAGTCAAAAGTCGTCGATTATCGATTTCTCAATTAAATCCGATTAAGACGAGACCAATTTTTATTTTTATGTCAACTTTAATCTCTTGTCAATATTATCTTGTTTATTTTTCGTCGAATATTATCTCGATTATATTATTGTTCACTCTTATTCATATCCATATCATATTCATATTCATGCTTATCTAACCATTTCCATTTGTTCAAACGCTTACTTTTCGATTAAAATACTCAACACATATTCAAACCATTTTTCTTAATTAAATAGTGAAAGAACTGAATTTTTAAGGTCTCGCACCTCTTGGGTTCTTGAGTGACCGCTATTGAGGCGCACACCTTAGGTAGTGATCACTCGACCTTTCGCTCCTAAAACACTCGTCTTAACTATTTGAACAAAGGAATGCCATTGGAGTCTAGCATTCCACGCGGTACTTTCGTTGTTCACCAAACAATATTTCATAAATCAATCGAATGAAAAAGGTGTAGTTGAGATCTAACATCCCAATAATGCCCTAATTAATTGGTTACGAGGCCGACGTCTCGTTTATCGAATAATTGTCATTCTCCCCAAAACATTTAACATACCAAACCTTTCCAAAACCAATCCTCGATTCGTCGTCGAGCCATTCATAAGTCGAGCGCCTTTTGCCTCGTCGTCAAACGCACACTCGCACATCTCGTGGTTTCGTTACTAGGAGCACCCCTAGGGACTAGTATCGAACCTCGCCTCTTTTCTCAACCAATCCGACTCAATCTTTTTTTTCAAACGTTTTTCTTAATCAACTTACGATAGGAGGAGATTCTTGGAATCTAGCATTCCTTGGATCTTCGAATGAACAACTCTTGAGGCACGCCCCTTAGGTTGTTATTCATTCACCCTTTCGACTTAAATCACTTAACCATTATCAAACTTTTTTTGCAATCAATCACGAAAGAACTGAGTTCTTGGAGTCTGGCATTCCTTGGATTCTTGATTGACTGCTCTCGAGGCACGCCCCTTGGGTTGCATGCCATTCAATCCTTCGCTTCCTAAAATTCCAACCCTAACACTTCTTTTCGTGAGCGTACCACGAACTACGACTGCTCTGATTCTTTATTCTCGTCCGAATAAAGATACGTAGGCACAAGATTGCGATAATCTTGGCGAGCTACCTTTTTCTTTTTCCCCCATTTCCACACTACCATCTTTTTCCGTCAAACCCCGTAGTCGAACTACGATTGCTCTGATTCCTCATTCTCGTCCGAATAAGCATACGTAGGCCCGAGATCGCGATGATCTTTCCGAGCACCCTATCCTAAAACCACCCCATTTCCCTTAGTAATCGAAACCTTCTACTTTACCTTTTCGCATATACCATTGAGAAGAAAACAAACAAGCTTAGATAATGCTCATCACAATTCGAACTAAGAGGTTCCCGTTGAGTACAACGGACGTGAGGGGGTGCGCGTACCTTCCCCTCACGTAACCGACTCCCGAACCCAGAATGTGGTTGCGACGACCATGTTCTTATCCTTTCCCTTAAAGGTTTTCTCGATATTTTCCTTTCCCTATTTTTTGGGATAAATAAAGTTCGGTGGCGACTCTGTCGAACCGCGTTCCGCGCCTTTCGCGCGAGGGTCGTGTCTTCGATTTAAGCAATTTTTCGAGGTGCGACAATATGACATAGAAACTTTGGTTGCTTCTGGCCATGTTTCCCCTGAAACACTTGCAGCCCTTCATGCCGAGCTCTTAGGTCACCCGGTAACTAACATAATGCCTACGGTGGACTAGAATGGATAAATGACAACCCTCACATCCACAACTGCAGGTTTCTGTTAAATATGGATTATGCGAAATTATCAGCAGAATGGTGATTAAGCTTGATGTGGCTCCTAAAGATGGAAACTGGGGTTTCAACATATCAGAGCGTGAGGCCATGCTTTCGGCAGGGACGGTCGATCAAAATGTAGAAAGGGTCTATAAAGAGGTGTAGACTATATTGAAAACATTTATATGACTAATGAATAGCTATTTATTGAAGGAAATGTAATTGAATTTAATTCTCACAGGGTTGTCATATCTTGAAGGTTTTATTTTGTTCTTTGTGTCGAATTCGTTGAACCAAGTTCCAACCTTTACAAACCAACTGACAAACTTAACAATGTGCAGTGAAACGTGGACAAGATTGGCACGAAGTCGCGGAGAAATAAGGTAGGTGCCTAAGGTATATGCTTAGAATCCCATCCTTTAATTTGGTCCCAAGTTACTTTGATGTGATTTATGGTTTTCTTTTAAGGTTGAGGCAAAAGATGGAAGGACAGATGCCACCAAATCACGTCAGGAAATAACCACTGTCGTTTGACAGTTTTGTCCTGGTAATAAATCTGCTCTTGTAATAATAAATGATGACTTGATTTCACTTGGTTGAAGTTAATTTTAATACTTTGTGAAGCATTATCTTGCATATGAGAGTTTGGAAATAATGGACTTGGTCACTGAATGTAGAGATAGAGTTGGTACTTGACTGTATAATCATTCCAAAGCTTGACTGTATAATCTTTCACTATCAATATTGAATCAAAAGGGCCATCTTTGTTCACTTAGGGTATTGTATAGATTCAAATCCATCTTGGTTAGTACATTTCTCTAATCATGTTTGAGTTTTGCAAATTCTGATAATAAAAACAGTTGATCTGAAGCTTCATCATCACCTTGGTAAGTAAATCCTGTCAGTGTATACACACAAACATTTTTCCACAAATTGCACTGTCATTGCTCATTGTCTTACATTTCTTTGTCACATACATAATTGGCGATTCGATATCTTAGATCATTCATATCTTATATAATTGTTTTCATGCACATGACAACTGGTTTTCATGCACATGACAACTGGTTTTCATGTCCTTTAGTGAACTGTGTTTCACAGAGCTTCTGATTGTGTTTCGTCTCCAAGTGGTTCTACTGCCGCTTTGAATTCTAGGAAAATTGCTTACTCTAATGGTCCTGCTTCGGCGGTTTCGACAAGTTTATCGAAGATTTTGGCTTCTGGTTCTGGTTCTTAAGGTGGGTTTGAGAAGCAGGTGCCTTCGATTGAACAGATGGATGCCACTACTCCCAAGTACTCGAAGGCTAGGTAGGATGAAATCATGATATTTTTGGAGACACCCTTTTACTAATTATGCACATTCAGATTTCCAGATAAGGAAGCATATGCTGATTCTTCGTTGACAAGGCAGGTTGCTGAATCAAAGAAATCACAACTTCTGATGCTTCTACAGCTGGTACACTGCAATTCTTAACATTACATTACATGTTTGAATGTTGTCAAGTATAATTGATTCTAGATTTATAGAATTGATTTTGACATGTTTGGTTGATTTCGAATCGTAAATGAAGGTTTTGATTCTGAAAT
Organism: Lathyrus tuberosus; assembly: GCA_022829125.1. NCBI lineage: Eukaryota > Viridiplantae > Streptophyta > Magnoliopsida > Fabales > Fabaceae > Lathyrus > Lathyrus tuberosus. The sequence goes on along the minus strand of JALAZF010000031.1, from coordinate 813,041 downwards.
GCTGATAGTGGTTTTGTTTTTACTTAGGTGGACAATCAATATAGTCAATGTTTGGATGCGGTTCACACTGTTGTATCTGTATTTCATGCTGCTACTGAGCTGGATCCACATATACATGCACATTTTGCTGTCAAAACGGTTTCTCGACTCTATAAGGATTTGAAAGAGAGGATAAGCAATCAAATTCTTGCCATGGGATTGAATTTCAATAGCTCGAGTAACATAGATATCAATTCATTGGGAAGTCTGTTTTAATTTTCCTCATATTTTGTTGGTTTAATATTAGAAAAACGACAATTTCCATCTATCACGTTGTATTCCTCAATTGAATTTTATCACATTACTTTGGTAGAACTGTCCTGGATCTCCAAAACAGCGAAATGAGAAATCAGGAGCAAAGCCCCCTCTTCCAGTTAATTTATCACAGTTTCGAAAAAGAGCTTACCACGGGTTATTGGATTTTGTGTTGTTATTGTGTGAGACATTATTTGGGTTAGTTGATGTATTTCCAATTGAATATCACAAACGTGCTCTGCATGAGGTTATTCTTTTACATTTTTTTGTGAAGTTTTATTTATCTTATTGTCAGAGATAAGATGTATGCACATATCTATTCATATAGATGGTTGAATTTGTTACATTACGATGTTTCTGACACATACATGTTCTTTGTTATTTCCCTGTTTCAAGTCACTTGCAGAAATCAATTTGCATTTATCAGAGGCTCATAATCATGGTGTTTTTGCCTCTGTTTATCATAATCATGGTCATGTTTTGTTCTTCGCAAATGGTTTTAAATTTGAAATTTACTGATGTAGTTAGTATCAGTTTGTTTCCTGCTAAGCATTCTCATGTTCATTGGCCATTGTTTTGTACATATTTCGTGATATTTGCTACTGTGATGACAATAGCTTGAGTGTGTTTTATGAATCAATCCAGAAGTATAGAATAAATATATTAATTCTCTGCGGCATTTCTGGCCAACAGCACGGTGGTCTATAGGAGATGTTCAAAAAATCCTATGGCTTCATTCTTCCTTATAGTATTCCACGAGAATATTCTATTGTTGGTAGTGCCATTAGCCATACGTCTTAATCACCGGCCTTGCTTTCTAGCTTTTGTATACATTGTTCTTTTTTCCATACTCAAGTCTTATCCTTCTGTTGGTGATTCCGCTTTGTACTTGGGTTTATAGGGCTTATTTGCTTATGAACTAAAAGATATGCAGTATTCATTCTTCATGTTTTCTGGTTATGTTGGAGTTTCAGTTTTTAGCCCTGTGATGCACAACTTATGGATATGGAGGGGTACCGGCAATGCAAACTTTTACTTTGCCACTACAATTGGTTATGCTTTGTTGCAGATCATTCTGGTAATTGAAAGTGTAAGCGCCATGTTTAATCATGACAGAATGCTTACAAAGTTATCTACTGCAAAGCTTGAAAATGTCAAATCTTGAGGGCTTCTCTTGAAGTATGATTTCAATGCATCTAAAGTTTCTGAGGTGTCCCCGAGTTCACTTGATCTTGATCCATATGTATTGCTTTGAATGCAGAGATTTGTAGTATTTGAACGCAAGACTCTACAGGGGATGCTGGACTGGTTACCCGTTGCGTTGCAAAAGTAGAATTTGTCATAAGGATTAACTTTCATGATTACTTTGTTAAGGTGGTTAAAAGTTAGAACTTTTCGATGTTTAGGTGGCTTCATTCTTCAATTCACAGTAGAGAACGTGTTTATTTGTTTGTACGTTCCAAAAAAAAATCAGAATTTTGTAGTATTTGAGATACAAATTTGACACTGTTGTATCAGGTTTCAATACTAATGTTGGTAATGATTATGAAAAAATATATATATTTTTTATATGTTAGTTTGATACTGATGGATTTTCAATACTCTTGTATGATACTTTCATTATTCATTCATTTTGAATAAGAGATTCATTTCATAATATGAATCCTTTTCTTCTCATTGCTTTGAATTTTGATCAGTTTCTTTTAGCTGTTAAATATGTGTGGAGTTAGGAGAAGGGACTGATTATTCTATGGCACTCTCAGTCATCATCACTAAAAATTCGAAGGTAGAATTTGAACAAATCGCTTCCTACAAATTTTGAAGCAAGAAACTTGATCATGGAACAAGAACATCGATGACTTCCTACTTCAACAAAGTTTGTTAATTTTGTAATTGAGCATGACATTACTACAAAAACTCAAGAAAACAAAAAACGAACACAAATTGATTGTGTGTTTGTATGTTTCACATGGTAATACATTTTGAAATTTGACATGAGTAACATTTATAAACAAAATTATATATAAAATTTGGTCACTATTTCGATTTTGCTATCGAAAACTAATCATTTGTGGCGAAGTAACGATCGCCAAACTCGCCCAATCCAGGAATCACACGAGAACTTTCATTTAGGGTTGCATCAATCTCTGATGTTACAAGTTTCATCATTGGAAATCTCTCACAAACTGCATTTATTCCTTGTGGTGCCTACATCATATATGAAATTTACATTTAGATATATAATTCTATAGTGTGACTCACTGCTACTAAATTTAGAAAGATGATGTTTGATTCTAATACACCTTTCTTCAGAAGTAGAGAGATAGCTTTTACTGCAGAACTTCCTGACAATAATTACAATTATTTGATATGGTTAGATATGAAATATAGAGAGTTAATTATGCTAATATAGCTTATTAAACCTGTAGCTATATGTTAACTTCTTGAAGAATTTTTATAATTCTTGAAAAATCTCTAAAAATCTATAAGTTCTGTCAACATATATTTATAACATATATTAAAAATGTTGTCATATTAATGAATATATAATTTCCTTTTTTTTCAAAGTAATATCCTGCTAGCTACCAAGTTTATATATTTAATTTTTTTTGCTTAACTTTAGTATGATAGTAATACATTTTTACATTTTAAATCTAATAAAGAAAATAGATATTTCAAAATCAAATATATCTATACTACCACAAGTCAGAGATAAGACTGTTCATGCTTTTTTCTTATTGTTATGCAACCTATATGCTACCACAAGTCATAGTGTGATACTGATAGTCTGCAATGAACATTGCAACAAGTTATATTAGGTAATAGGTATTATCGTACAACATAGCTGAAAAAATAGGTCTTTACTTGATTTTTAACTTTTACTAATGCATTACTTTATAATAAACTAATATAATAAAACTGCAGCTGCCACTTTCGTGTAGGTGTATGAGCTTCAAAAGGGCATGTCATGTCACATCCTATTGCAAAGGTATTATATTATTTAATATAGTATTATGCTTGTATATCAGTAGCAGCGGCCAATTGACATGTTTCATCTTTTTTAGCCATGCATTTGTTGCAGTCATGCTGAAATACCCTGCTTTTGTTGCTTTAAGGTCCTGCTTTATTATCAGTATACGAAAACTATTTTAGTTTCATTTGATACATCAATAGCTTAGTTCCATTCTGTTCTGACTATGGTATACCACTCTATACAATATTAAGTTATACGATTTATTAAATTAATATATTTATTAATCCATTTTGAACATAATTTTGGCATACCATTATAACTATAAATTATGGGAACGTTATTTCGTAGTTGTATCTGTTAGACATAGAGACGGAGGCAAAGGAGATATAGATTTTGAGTTAGGTGGATGAAATGGAGATTTTGAGTTAAGTGTTTCTTCTAATGAAAAGATGTCTTTTGTAAAAATAATCTGCCGCATAGCCAATGGCCATGAGATCGACAATACTTTATGCCGCTGTACTGAATGTTGGGCAATACTTTAGTTAGATATGAAATATTTTATCAAGTGATACGAGACACAACCTGTTAGATCAAGACAACAAAGCATGCATAAATATTACAATCCATATGCATTTCAGTAGAATTGTATAATACAAAATTATTCATATCCCGTGTGTATTTGTAAAAAGTTTGTATATTCTAAAATACTTATTCAAATCCTCACGGGTCACTACCATAACAATACCTATTTCAGATGAAGACTTGGAGAATCTGTTGGATTGCAGTGAAAACACTAAGCTACCAACTCTTGTAACTTTTATAACTGAAATTTATTATTTTCACTGGACACTAACACCACAATACCTCTTTTTATTTTTATTTTAATCAACAAAGTATTCGTAAATATTTATTTTATATTAGTGATATTTGTAAATATTTATAGTTATTAAGCATATTGGATTTATTATGTTGATATTATAAAAAGATGAAAGAAAACACTATGATTATGTTTTTCTACAGTTGTTTTGTTTTTATAACATATATTTAAAAGATGAAATAACCAGTATTACGTTATATATAATATAAAATCATTATGTCATATTATTTTTTGTATTTTCCAAAAATAAATTGTTTAAAATAATTAATATTTTTTATTTATAAAACAACATTTATTTATTTATCAATTAATATCTTGTTCTAATATTATTATACTATTAATATTATTCTTTTTTCTAAACATCATTATAAATACATTTCCTTTTATATAAACTATTCTATTAACAATTCATGATTTTAAGTTATGTATATTAAATAATAATTTTTTTTTTATGTTTATTTTAAATTTTACATTTTAAATAAAACAACTTTAACCCGTGCGCTCGCACGGGTTTGTTACTAGTTTGTTTGAATGAAATGAATCAATGTGATAAACTAAAAAATAGTGGTTGAGTTTTAATCAGTACACAAAATTTGTTGCATTTAATTCATAATAGACATGTTTTGCCCACTAAAAAGATGAAAGTGGAAGGATTAGGCAGAAGGGTTAATTTGTAAATTCCAGAATAATCACTTTTCTTATATTATATAGATATAAATTATAGAAGATATATGGCAAAATGTATAATTGAAAATTAGTACTTTTAATATATTTTTAAATTTTTTTTTCTTTTTTCTGTCTAGCTATTAATGCAATTTCATAATTAGGGTCAATCACTCATTGAAAATTACTCCCTCCGTCCCAAATTATAAGTCACTTTGTCAAAAAAATTTGTCCCAAATTATAAGTCATCTTACATTTCCAATGCAATATAAATGACATCTTTCCCAATATACCCTCAAATATTTATTATTATTTATTCTTTCAACTCTTTTAATTTCTCTCTCCTATATAATTATGAGGGGCATTACTGTAAAGTTATACATAATTTGTCTTTTCCATAAAGTAATAATTAAGTTTCTTAATTTGTGTGAAAAGCTCAAAACGTCTTATAATTTGGGACGGAGGGAGTAATTAATATGATATTGGTAGATTTTATTCACTCTGATTTCCTGGCGTGTTCTACCTACATGCTTACTCCAGATTTCATCATTATTCCCACAAATTATAGTCTAATTAAAAGTGGATATTTTTTTTAGAAATTTTGCAGAAGATGTAACCATAGAGTAATGATACACACTATAAAATATTGACTCTTCAGATCTGCATCAAATATAACATTATAATTTATCTCCAAAATATAGTAAATTTGTTTACTTGCAAAAATAAAGTGATTTAATAATATCATATTATATCTTATTAAATCTTTCAAATTATTACTTTCAAGACATTTATTCCATAAAGACTACAAAAGCATATGAAGAAAACTTTAACTAAGATAAGACCCATGGATCTTCCAATAATATTATTTTTCAAATTCTTCCATATATAATTGCAAAATCCTGAAAGAAAAAAAAACTATGAGAATGCAACCATAGTCATAAATTAGTTCAAATCAATATTAGCAAATAACCCATTAAAAATTAGAAGGACAAACAAAAAAGTTAGAAAAAAAACTTACAAACAGAGAAAAAGAATGTTTCATTATGTTGCTTCATATTCTCTCTTGTTCGTTTGATTTGAGCCTTTTTTAGTGATTGAGTTCATCTTCTCACTAATTAGAGTATTAAATGTTTCTCCACTGTCAGCAGCAGTAGTAGATTTTTGAAAATTTTCAAATACTTTTCCAAACAGATTTGAGAAGAAAACAAACAATAAAATCATAAATAAAAAGAAAATGGATAACGAAACCTTAACCGTTATATTTGGGTAGTTTGTGATAAAAAAATTGTTGAACGTTGTTGTGGAAGCGATAACTGACATTGGAAGACAAAACACATAATTAAGAGGCAAAATGGATTTGTGAAGTAGAGAGAAGGAAAGTCAAAACAAAAGCAAAGAAAGAAATAGATCAATTGAGGTTGTTAAAGGAAGAGACACCAAACATTATCTATTAGTCTAGATCTGCAAAAATGAGCAGAAAAAAATATTGATGAAATGAAACAAAAGTCTTAAAGGTAGCATTTTTACATGGATGATGGAACAAAAACAAAAACAGTAAAAATTCAACCTTTTTCATACAATGAGATGAAAAGTGTAAAATAATAGAATATTCAAACATGCAAAAAAAAAATTCACCTTAAGATCTATTGTGTATTAGTCCAGATCTGCAAAAATGAACAAAAAAAATATTGATGAAATGGAACAAAAGGCTTAAATATTGCAATTTTTACATAGAATAAAAATCAGGGGCAATAACCTTGAAGAAGAATGAAGCTACAACTAAAAAGCTCACAGTAAAATAACCTAAAAAGCAAAAGCTTTAAACTCAGAAAGTGTTATCACTAACCTTCTTGATGCTATTTTAATATATATTTTTTCTTTTTTCGTATCTCTATCTCCAGAACTATGTACAACCTAACAAAACAAAAGAAGGAGAAATGATGTTAAAAAGAGGTGATACAAGATTATTAACTTTTGTATCTATTTTCATTTACATTATTGATGTTGTCTTCTTATCTACAGATCTACGTTATCCTCATTTCCTTCTTTTTATCTCCCGATCTATCTACAATCTGGAAAGAAAAAAAACAAAAAGCATGAGAAAATGAAAGACATATAAGAGGGTTGAGAAAGAGAATGAAAATGGAAAGAGAAAATTTTAGTACAGATGATAGAAAAAGCGAAAGAAAAAAGAAGAGAAAGATGAAGAAGAAGCAGTAAGAGCGAAAGATAAAGGATAGTGACAAATAGAAAGAGAAAATAGACAATAAATTTATTAAGAACAGTGAAGAGAAAAGATGAAACATTGAAAAAAAGAATGGCGGGTTGATTGCCACATAAGCCAAAAGGGTAAATTTGAATTTTCCACAACCATTGATCTTCTTATATTATAGATTTTTGTCTATGCTCTGATTTTTCATTGCCTAAATTTTTCATTAACTTTAATTCCATCCAAATAGATATAATTTAAATTTAAATGCTTTTACCCGTGCGAACGTACAGGTCTTCTACTAGTATAATATTATAAACAAACTATAGTTAGTAATAGAGCTGTCAAAATAGGTCAGGTCCATTGGGACAGCCCATAAGCCCTAAATTTTAACATGGGCCGGACCATAAAAAAGTATTAAAAAAATACAACCCTATCTTTTTGGGTCAGCCCATTGGGCCGATGTTTTTTATGGGCCGGGTCGGACCGGCTAAGCGGGCTTCAGGCTAGCCCGTTAAAAATATTAAAAAATAATAATTTGTTTTGATAAAAAAAATTAGAAAACGGTTTTTGTTAATTTTGAGGGAAAATTTGGCTAAAATATGTTTTTGTTAATTTTAAGGTTGGACGTGTGTACTAGATGGAATGTCACATATATGATGCTTGAAAGTGCTATTAGGTTTTGACGTGCATTCATTAGCTTGAGTTATAATGATAAAAAGTATAATATTTGTACAAGTATTGAAGAGTGGGATAGAGCAGAGAACATTTGTAATTCCTTGACTCTATTATATTATATTAATAACTTAATTTTTGGATCATCTTACCCAACCTCAAACTTATACTTCATGCAAGTTGGACTTATAGTGTAATGCCCTGTATAATATATATCTAGAATAATACAATACACGCATTTTATTTGGTACTGACACATCAAAAGTGTCTAATGGCATAATTCACATACTTGTCCATTCTAAAACACAAATACAATCTATGGCACAAGTCATGGAAACTAGCCAAAGAAAATAAAATCTAAGAATGTACAATATTCCTCATTGTACAAGAACAATAAAATACACAGCGGAAAAACTAAAACTGAGCTTCGCTTGAAACATCCAAGCATAGCTCCATTTGTAAATCAACCTGCAATCCGAACCTGAAATATAGCAACTATAGTGGGGTGAGATACATCAAATCTCAGTGAGTTCCCTATCTTAAAGTCCTCTCGGCTTTACAAGGTTCTAACAAAATCCTAACTCATGTCCAAAGGAAAAGGGGAAAGACCATGAGTACACACGCACAAGTAACCACCACGGTGAGCCTGTAACCTCACACTAGTACCGAAGTACCTCCTGAACCTGTAAATTCAAGGATTCACAAAGTACCGAAGTACCTCCTGAGCCTGTAAACTCAAGGATTCACAATCAATAACCAATTACCAAGGCATCCCCTATTCTCGTCCGCTTCTACGTCTAGAAGGCGACCCGAGTCATGGATCCTTGTAGCTACTTGGCATACGAATTGGATTCGGGATCACCGGTCCGTACACCGTGATCCGTCACTTCTCATGGCCCGTACACCGTCACAAGTCTCTTTACCCATAGGCTCCAATCGTACTTAACACGGGACTCAAACCTGCCAAGTAGTTGTGCATAACGTTTCAGAGGAGGTGCTCGAGTCTCATGAAACTACACCGCAAGAAACAGTGGTTATGATTGAAATGCACACGCCTCGGCCTTTCATGCACGAGCGTTGCCACAAATGATAATTCACACTTCCGACACAGTTTATGGTAATGTTCCTCACTCTACCTATTTCATATTTTAACATGCATACATATTCAATCATGTTTTACAACAATTAATTACACATAGCATAAAACAATCGCATAATAGAATCACATAAAACATCACTTTCGGGTTCCCTCCGATTCATTCAATCGGGTATCAAAGCCATTGTTTTTCACTTTCATAGTATAGGATATTTCCATAGCTTTACAACGACTATTACCATGCCTCGATCAGAGTTACGATCCAAAAGATATGGATCTTTAAACATTTCTCACAAATTTCACTTTTAAACATTTGTGCATTTTGTAAACATTACATTTCTATATTTTTCTTATCAATTCATAGCATAAACCTATGTTTCTATTCCACTATCATAAAGAGCATAAAATTAGCTTCCCAACGCTTCGAACGGGGACCGAAACGGACTTACGGTTCAAAAGATACGGCCGTTTCAATTTTCATTTTTTTTTCTGTCAATAGCAGTGGTAACCGGTTAGCAGATATGCTGTAACCAGTTACTGGCTAGAAAACAGCCCAGAAACGTCATTTTTCAAAGGGTAACCGGTTAGCACATATGCTGTAACCGGTTACTGCGTAACAGAGCCCAAAAAATCACATTTTTCTTCATTCTAAACCATTCTAACACATACCTAAACATATTGGGACATCAAAACAATTATCGACAGATGATTCTACACATATAGTGGTCATACTACACAATTTATAACACAATTCAACCGTTAGATTCTTTGATTTTGCAAAATTACTCATTTTCTCAAAATCTAACCTAACTCTAGAACTCTTAGAATTTCTACGCTAGAGTCTCTATCTAGAACCCACCTGATAATCGAAGAGGAGTTTGAAGAAGATGATGATGATCCATGAGTTTCTTTCCTTCATCTTTCTCTTCTCTTCTTCTTTCTCTCCATTTCCTTCTTCTTCTTCTTACTACTTTTCTTTTTCTTTTCCTTTCTCAACAAATATATATATATAATGCTTATTATACAATATAATTTCCAACAGAGCAAAATATCTCCAATTGATATTTTGTCATCTCAAACCAATTGATCAATTATTAGAGTTACTTTAAAATCCTTTCTTGAATTAAAATAATTGATCTCTTCAGAGTTTATTAGTTGCTCTATTGGTCCCAATTGATAATACTTAAAGTACTTAGAGGATTCCATTAATCCATTTATCCAAAGATAGAGCACATAGATATTCATCTGATATCCAATTGAGCATTTAGATATTACGGGGTATTACATATAGAGATGAAATTAAATAGAAATTTAAAAATTCAAGATGATGTGATCAAAGATATGGCTAAGGGGATGAAAGAAAAGTTTGATAAGTATTGGAGTGAATATTCTGTTACTCTTGCACTTGGGAATGTTCTTGACCCAACATCAAAGTTGGACTTTTTGAATTGTTAAGTGATTAATTATTTGGTAATGTATTCTATTGTCTCTAAAGTTACACCATGTGACAATTGTTGGATTCACCAAATGTTCATGGGACTTAGACGAAAAATTGTCTACTAGATAATTTATTTTTGTATCTAATTTGAATGGTTAGATGAGTAATTATTTTTTATGTATGATTGTATTTTATTGTCTCTAAATTTAAAAATTAAAATTAAAATATTGAAATATATAGGCGGGCCTGCCCCATCGGGCTGTATGGCTCATAAGAAACTGGGTCGGACTCAATTTTGGTAGCCCATAAAATAATCGGGCTGACCCATTCACGCCCATTTATAAGTGTTGGCCCACCGGGCCAATGCCGGCTGGGCTGGGCCATCCCACTTGACAACTCTAGTTAGTAAGTCATACATAAAGAAGGATCCTTACATTCACATCTATTAGAACCATCCTTAAAATAATGTTTGAAATAGTATTCTCCCTTATTGATTTATATAACTCTTTCCAAAGTTGAGTAGATGTTCCTTGATTATCTTTGAGATAAGCATCGTTGAAGATCGTCTAAAATTCAAATGTCCACAAAATTTTATAAAACCTACTTCCAATAAAAAATTATATAAACCTAATTATTGAACATGTTATTTACATTAAAATTGTAAAACAAAAGTAAAATGAAAATGGAAGAAACCAAAACCTTAAAATGCTTAACTGATGAAGAAAAATTAAACATAATTAATAAGGAAAATCATTGAATTATTCCAAAGATCTTCAACCAATATCAAATTCGTTTTTAGTTTGACAAAAATTAAATCATAGTAAAATCTACTTCCAAAAGAAAAAATCATATAAACTCCATTACTGAACATGTTATTTCCATTAAAATTTTATAAAATTTCTTTATTTTTATCCATTATTTCTTGCTTTTGTAGTACTTAGATTTTTCACCCTCTACTTTAAATAAACCAATAGATCTTGTAATGTGTTTAAAACACAAATTTCTATAGAAAATCATGAAGATGGTAAAGTAAAAAGAAATTTAAAAAAAATACATAAAAGACATTTAAAACAAATGACAGAAATAAAAAATTAAACAAAATGAGTATTCAAAGTAAATGATAAAGACAGATAAATTGAAATTTGTCTTACCTGTTGATGAAGAGATGTTGAATACAAAATGATAATGGTTGAAATATCAAGAGGGAATTTAAGTTTGAAAACCTTAAAAAAAAAGGAAATTTTTAGAGCTGATGTAGTAGAAAATAATTTATTAGGGTTTGAAATCCAGCACAGTACCCAGAAAATCATCTATCATCACTCAAAATCAAAAAATTAATTTTTATTCTAAAAACCCTAACCACAAACTATCCACTTTTCATTACCTCCCATTATTTTTTAGAAATATTTACCTCATTCATTATTCTTCACCATAATCTTCATACATTCAACAGGTTCTTCCATTTTCCCCCACAAAATACCAACAATCATTCAGTATCTCAAAAACAACTTTGGAGTTAGAAGTTGAAACAACAAACATATGTTATATGAAGTGTTTTTTGGTGAAGAATGAAAAATAAAAAATCATAATAACAAAAAAAAATGGAATCTTCATACCTTTAACCCATTTCCCAATAACTTTTATATAAATTTTCACACCTTCAACCTATTTCCAGAAACATTTGTATCAAGCTCCATACATTCAACTCATTTTCAAGAAATCTTCATACCTTTAACCTTTTTTTTTATCGTAACTCAATTTTTTATATAGATGAGAGAATAGAAGAGAGAAGAAAGAAGAGAGCAGAGAGAGAGGAGAGATGGTGGTGGGGGAATATGTGATTATGCATATGAAAGGAGTAGTTGTATCTTTTAGGGATATATTTTGGCAGACATGATGTGATGACAACTTGGTAAGAGAGAAAGGAAGCAATACAAAAAACTTTTAAGAAATGACATATGTTGGGGAAGCATGTAGTTTGTAACAAAGTTGTTTGATTTCAAAACCATTATAATTGTATACCAACTATTTCAGTATTTGGAGCATATTGTAATCAAATATAATAAATATTTCTTTGGGAAGTAATCAGCTGTGTGATTTGGTTGGAAACATTATTTTAAAAACTAGACCGAAGCGATCGATCGGACCGGTCGAATTGAGAACCAGAGAGGTCCTCGGTCTGGTCTGATTGTTGGATCAGATATGCTATTGAACCCGTGGGAACCGACCAAAACCGCTAAAAACCGGTGAAGCGGCGGTTTTGAAAAATCGGCGGTTTAAATGCATGTCTTTTTTTTCTTCATAATAACGACGCCGTTTTGATAATTTATTTTTTTAAATAAAATTAAAATATAAGTAGACTTTATTCAAAACTTATTTGGAATAATTTTTCTTCGTTTGTAATCAAATATTTTTCAAAATTTATTTGGATTTATATTTTGTACTATTTTATCGTGCGTGATGACTACGTCAAGAGTTTGAATTTAAAGAATGAACTTGTGAAATTATGATATTTTGAAATTTTGTAGGTGTCGTGATATTTTTTAGAGACTGAGTTATCCGGTTCAACCGATTTATTAAATATGTAGTTTTTTTATAGAGACCGGTTTATTCAGCCGAGTTATTCGATTTAATCCGGTTTAGTCATGCGGTTCGATCAGTGGCCCAGTGGTTCGACCAATGAACCAGCGACCCAATACCTTCACCGATTTAATGATCGATCTAGTTTTTAAAACATTGGTTGGAAATAATTAGAAATGGACAATTATTGACCAAATTTCTTGATGTGGCAAAATATAAAGAAGGGGCAATTATGAGATTTAACTTTTAACTTTTAATACTATTTTTAATTTTAATTAAATGATATCTCAAATATGAATTAAATGATATGTCAAATATGTCAAATATGTCAAATTAAATTCTCAAAAGTTACGTACTTTTACTAAAAGTTACATTATTTTGCCTACAACAACATTCTTTAAGAGTTACATATTTTCATTCTGCAACACTTCACGAAGTGTTGCCTATTTCCAAATTCAAACCTACTGCAATATTTTGCAAGTGTTGTCTATTTCTGAATTCAAAATTACTTTTTACTTGCATATTTTCTTATCATTTTGGAATACACTTAAGATTATTAATTTTATTACCAAATTTTGTTTTTGGTCTCTATAAAAAAAATAGTATGTTGTATTTTTGAATGATTATTTTGCAGATATGTTTAGAATGTTATAAAAAGTTTCTCGAAAAAAAGGAACTCAAAATTTAATTAATAAGTCGGGAATTTCATTAATTTTTTGAAATTTAAAAAAATTCATATTTAATTATTCTCATTTTAAAAAATTATATAATTTGGTAAAGAAATATTTTATAGTAATCTGAACACGTATTAAAAAATAATTAAAAAATTTAAAAGTTTAGGGGTCATAAAATAGTTTTCAAAATTTTAGAAAATAGCCAGGACTAAAAGTGCATACATAAAATTTTTGTAGGGACCAAAACATGTCTTTTTTTTATAGAGATTAAAAATTAAATGTGAGATATTTATAGGGACCACAAACATATTTAACCCTTAATTCTTAATAATTTACAATAGATTAAAGTATATATATATATATATATATATATATATATATATATATATATATATATATATATATATATATATATATATATATATAGAGAGAGAGAGAGAGAGAGAGAGAGAGAGAGAGAGAGAGAATGTTATGGCTTAATGATTTTTGTGGTGATGATAACATCATGTTTGTGAGTAATTATAAATAAATAAAATTGTGTTATTTTTATGTTTTTAATTATTAATTAATTGAAAGATTGTGTTGTCTAAATATGATATTTTATTTATTTATTTTGTATTAATGTAATTACAATTCAATTCTTTTTCAAATTTAAAAATGTTAATGATATTCTTTAGTTTAAGGAGAAATGATTTTTTTTTTCATAAAATCTGAATTAATAATATTTTACTTTTGAAGATTTAATTTTTTGGATTTTTATTTAAATTATAATTAATAAAATATGAAGAATTTTTAATTTTTAATTTTTTAAGTTATCAAAAATTTATTATTTTAATTACATTATTTTGTAATTTGAAAAAAAAATTATAAATTTAATTATCAATTATTAAATGTATTATTTTAACTTTTAATACTATTTTAATATTAATTAAATGATATGTCAAATATGGCTCAGTTGGAGCCAAATTGTAACTGCTACATCATTGTCATGTATTAAAAAGACATGCCACATATGCAAAATTGCCGGGGACCAACGAAATCCCAAGAGAAGTAAAGTTGAAGGACCAAAAAGCTTATTTTTAAAATAGATAGACTAAAAGTTAAAAAAACATCAAAATAAAGGGATGAAAAGTGCATTTAAACCTTTAAAATTTTGATCCTTTATTTTATAATATCATCTATTAGCTATTGCATTTTACCTTAATGACATATCCTTTAAGATCAAATTTTATTGACATAACCTTAATTTATTGTCAATGTCACATACACAACAATTAATTGATGACTTGTAAATTAGTTGGTCCATACCAGGTCTAAGGAATGATATATCATGTTCCACATAATACTTTGTTAGGGTTTGAAAAAAACCTAATTTACATGAGCTCTTACGGTGTCGGCTATTAGCATGGAGATCTTCCATAATCAGAATTTTTTCCTCAAACAACTCTAATGTCTCCATCCCAATCCCAAACACAAAAGAAATTTTTTGCACATGCTCTTCGAAATGCGTGTGACATATCAGTTTCCTATTTTGTCAAGTCTTGCCTCAAATGTAACCGTCTCACAATCAATATACCTCAAGAGGCTTATAGAGATGGACTCGAACGTTGTAGGAATAATTTACATGGGAGATCGATCACTAGTAATAGTAACATGTCATTGAAGGTATTAGAATTACATGACAAAATCATGAGATTATGGAGTCTAATCACCTATTAAGATTTAACTCCATTGGGACGTAGCTATTTGATTTTTTCATTCAAATCAAGGGATGATCTAAACAAAATTTAGAGTGTAAAGACATGGAATGTTAAGCCCTTGCTCTTACATTTGTCTACATGGACGCTTGATTTTAGATCTAAAAATTTGAAGATTACACATGCTCAAATGTGGTTGAGGATCCATGGTATGCCATTAGAGTATTGGGCACCAACTACTTTATTTGCAATTACTTGTGGTATAATCACTCCTTTGTCAATTGATGAGCTTACAAGAAAAAGAACTCAGGTAAATTTTATGTGTGTGTAGATAAACTTTAACATGTCAGATGCTCACCATGATCGTATTTTGGTGGAACAATAGGATTATGCATTCTTTGTTGAATTGAAATACAAGAGTTTACCTTTTTTGTGATCATTGTGTGTATTGGTCATAATATTAATAAATATTGGAAATTGAAACACAGGAATGTTGAGAAGTCTTTGATTAAATAATCTGCAAGATACACGCCTAAATAGTTCAAACAAGTTATACTAGTTAGTAATAGTGTGAAGGTCATAAATAAAAATGAATTTGTAAATGTCATAGTGAATAACATAATGTATGATGACTCAGTAGATTCAAATAAGACATGAAATCATACTCTTGAGAATGAGGGAGAGAAGGATAACTCTATTATGAACAAAGAAGAAATAATAGTAGAGGTTGCTAATGATTTAAATGAGAATTTGGTGATTGAGAAAGATTTGACTAATGATAGACGAGAGCAACCATATTATGATCATGTGGTTATGTGAAATAGAGGTAAGAATTCGAGGAGAGATCCATGTGATGGTTTGCATTTGGAGAGGAATAGTAACATGAGAGGTGATGAAGATAATCCTCACGAGGCACATTAGGAAGAATTTACTTAAGTTAAGAAAAAGGGTAGAGGAATGTATAAACTTACTCGGTCTATAATGGAAATCAATAACCAAGTCATGTCAGATAAACACAACACCACTCAATGGAAGACATTTATTGGAATGCTAGAGGAGTAGGAAACTTGGATACTAGGTTAGCTATTAAAAATCTTTGTGATCAATAAAAGTTTGGATTTTTTTATTGCTGAACTAATAACTCTTTGTGCTCATTTTCCAGTTGGGTGTCTTAAACAAATCAGACTTAAAAGATTTGATCATTTCCTTATGAATCCCTTTATGTTGATTATGTTAGAATAACATGTAACTTTTTCTATAAAAGTGGAACAAACTAAATTTGTCATTGTAGATGTATATGCAAGTAACTCCCATGTGATTCAAATGCAGCTACGGAACGAACTTACCAATCTCCAATAGGCCAATCCCGACCCTTGGTGTCTGATAGGTGATTTTAATGCAGTTATTGGTTCCCATGAAAAATTTGGTATATTCCCTTCAAACAAAATTTCCCCTGATGAGTTTCTTTGTTGGATCAATAAAAATGAACTTATGCATCTTGACGTTAATGGCAGGTATTACACTTGAACCAATGGGGGGAGAGATGGTGCTTACTCTTATGTTAGGCTTGATATGACCAATTATAATCAGAATTAGCTAGATAATTAGAAAACAATAAATTCTTACACTTTGATCAAGAATCGCTCAGATAATTACCTTATTCTTTTCCATTGTGACAACGGTAGGTTTGATTCAGATATGTCGTTCAAATTTCTGAAGTTTTGGACTCTGGATGATAGTTTCAAACAATTGATTACTAATAATTGGAATACTAGTGGGTTGGTTTCCTTATGTTTGTTTTATTTGCTAAGTCGAGATCTCTTAAATCCATTCTTAAGAAATGGAACAAAGAGATATTTGAAAAAATATTCATTCTAAAGTTACTCAAATTACTAATAAAGTTATTAGGATACAAGGTTTGATTAATGATGCATATTACAATAATTATCTTGGATTGGAGGAAAAATTGATCAACTTCTATTGGATAAGGAATTGCATATGCAATACCTGTTTGGAGGAACAATGTAAGAAATAAGTGGTTTAAAGATATAGATAGGAATACCGAGTTTTTTCACAACATAATCAAATTGAGATACGTCAGTAACAAAATTACTAGACTAAAGCATTTCAATATTTTTTTGGAGGAAAGCATTGAGTTAGATAATTATGTTATTAACTTCTACTAAAACTTGTTCAATTCAGAAAATAATTTCAGTTATACCGATCTAGTGGAGAGACCTATCCCACCACTTATTACTGCATGTGGATAATGAATATCTCACTAGAATGCCTCAACTGGAGAAAATTAAGAATGCAATGCACAATATGGATGGTAATTTTATTCCAAGCGCTGATGGCTTTGTGAGATATTTTTTCTAAGTCTATTGGAATATAGTGGGGACATGTGATTAATTCAGTAAATCAATTCTTTCTGAAGTACTTCCTTTTCATCCAAAGACGGCTAGACAAGAAAACATATCCCCTTCCATCAGCACCAAAGGCCAAAATGGTTGATGCCAAGAGAGTTTGGTATGTCAGTTCCGCAAAATCCTCTTGATGAACGACCTCGACCTTCCCCGAAGAATATGTGCAATCCTCCTCAAAAATAGAAGATCAAAACTCCTTAGTTGTCTGTGGACTAGAACGAGCCAAAATGGAAGGTTGTAATGTGGTTGTGGTCGACATTGAGCATACACCAGGACAGGTATTTCTAAGTTTTTCTTGAGCGCCCAAAGTCACATGATAGACGACCCTTCCTCATGAGGCACCCTAACAATATGCCTGGTGACACGACTCCCTCTAGATGCAGATAACATCGATAGTAAAACACCTTCTACCATGACTTAGTTCAAAGAATCCCGGACTTCCACACCCAGATAGAAACAGGAATGTTAAGTGTATAAGGACTGACAACGAACCCCATAATCAGAATTCCTCTAGTAGCCAGTGCGATAATAATGATCGTAGGAAGGGTCAATCCTAGGCGTCCTCTTCATCTGAAGCATCATTTCATAACATTTCATTTTATCTTTAAAGCAAGGATTAATTAAGATAAAGTGATAATAATCATCTGTACACCACCAAAGGAAAGAAAAAGTCTCTGACATAACTCATCGAAGATGGCCTACCTACCTTCCTTCATAGCAGCTTCCACTAGCAATGGCATCTCTATGAACCACTTCTTTTGGTTTTTTTTGCCGCCTCCCCGGAAGGAATAACACTGTCAATAAAGCCATAATCCTTGAAGAAGGCTACCAACTTTCTCTTTAGATAAGTCTCTTATTGGGACAAATCGTCCAAATTATAGGCATAAGACCCGACATCTGTTAAGAAATGGCTCCAGCGCTAGAACTTGGAGAATTTGTCAAAACATTGATAGGGCTTCTTGAAGTTTATGTTGCATATGTTAACATGATCCACCATGGTAAGGAGGCTGACCAAGTAATATCGGTCCTTGAAGTTTTTCACACTCTCTAAATAAACCTCAAACATCTTGGTACACTGCCTAAGAAAGATCGAACCTTGACCCCAAGTTGAATTGGAAAAACTCGGTTGGATTTTAAAGAGGTGGAAGAATAGAGTCAATGATAGCATACCTCTCTTGTAATTGAACCAGAGGCTTGAAGACATTACAGGAAAGGCACAGTTCTATCAAAGAGAACAAGCATTCATGGTGAGGAATGACACACCAATCATATTTGTTGTGTATCCTCTTATCCCTTTTGGGGTAAACACCCCCATTCTGAGGAGGGATCCACTTCAGTAAAGGCATGATCCAGACCTCCCTTGCCGATGAAATCAAATAAGATATCCAACATCTTTTAATCTGTCCGCATGACGAAGTTGTCTCCTTCCCCTTTTGGCTGAAAAATGGGGAGATAGTAGTTATATAATTCCTCATGTGTGTCTCAACATAAATGAACAGTTTCATCCACTGCGTTGGGAGTTGCGAATCACACCACCAATAGTCGAGATCTCAACGTGAATTTTTTAAGAACACTTGAGTATCCTAGTACCGAGGGGTCATCATTATCGTTAGATGAAGGGACGTACATCAAGACTTCCCTGCGAAATGTTGCTAATAACGATAAATATATTTAAGGGTTAAATAAGTTTTAAGTCCCTATAAATATAGCGATTTTCAATTTTGGTCCCTCTAAAATTTTTCATTAAGAATTGGTCCCTATAAAATTTTCCGTCTCAATTTTGAGTCCCTGACGTCAAATGGGGCTAATGGAAGCTGACGTGTCTGCCTTGGTGGATTAAATAATTAACTTATTTTGATTACATGGATTTCCACCGTGTGAAATAAAAATGGTATATAAGATATTGACCTACTTTGTTCATATCCTTCCCCATTCTTCGTCTGCCATCACTTTTTCTTCAAGTCTTGCCATCACTTTTTCTTCATCTTGCTTGTCTTGCTTCTTCGTTCTTCAGTTTCCTTTTAACCTTCATCTTCCTTGAGAGTTTTCTTTAGCCAATGTCTTCTGCATCTGTAAAATCACGATTTGGGAAATATTGTGGGTGTCAGGTTTGTATGGTCTCCTATCATTGCAAGAACAGACCAAATAAGGGAAGGTTATTTTGGAGATGTCCTTATTGGAGGAATGCTGATACTTGTAATATTTTCATTTGGGATGATGTTGCTAAAAAATATGGAAATGAAGATGGAGTTGGAACGAACTCGGATTTGGGAATTATTGGCTATATGAAGTCGCTTTATGAAGAAACAAGGAAGAAGAACAAGATCTTGAAGAGCAAGTTGAAAACATAGACATTTTATGGAAGATTGAAGATGTTGTGTCTTGTTTTTTCATTTGTGTGCAATGTGTATTTTGTCATGAAATGTAGTTGTTGATGTTGTTTCAGTTTAAGTGTTGATGTCATTTGTTGTTGTTGATGTACTTTGTTTAATGTAATGTAACAAATTATTGATGTAATCTACTTTGTTTAATGAAATGAAAATGGCAATCTACTTTGATCCAATGTTGTTGTTGTTGTTGTTGTACCCTGTTTAGTGTAATTTGAATGGCTAGATAATTTCCAGTAGAATACAAAATTCATTCCATTGATAGAACAAGTGCATTTGAACAAGTTATACATAATACAACAAAATGTTCTAAACAAAATGGTCATATGCAAGCCATATGACATAATACAACAGTTTACAATCATTCATACTTCATTAGTGCATAACAAAGCAACAAGGGTTCATACTACATAATCTCCAACTAAAACACAAAAAGTTTCACAGCACACAAGTTTTCACTGAGTCAGGCTCCTTTCTATGTCATCCTGTTTCTTCTTCCCACTTGTATTGCCAGCATTTGTGTCATCTCCAAGAATAAGCACCGGATCTTTTGGATCCCTTCCTGGACCCACAATGTTACGAATCTTAAGAGTCCTTAGCAGGTCATTTTGTCTTTTTTATGTTGCAATATTCTTAGACTTCTTTTTTGGAGATAACATAGCTTTCACCTGGACACACATAAGTAACAAAATGATATAAGTAACCAACAAAACCAAAACCAAACAATATAAGTATAAGATGTAATAATCTTACAAGGTCTTAGACAACAGGTTTTGGTGCTCTTGGTTTTGGTGCACTTGGTTTTGGTGCACTTGGCTTTGGTACCTTTGGTCTTGGACCAAAGAAAGTCTTTACTGCACGTTTTGGTGGAGTAAGAGTATCAGTGTTTGGTGTATTAACACCACCAGTTGGTTTTGCAGGTGATGTATCCACATTAAGTGGTTCTATATCTAAAATTTCATCATCACCCAACAGCGAAGCCAATTCATCAGGATCAATACCACAATACATCCTTATTGCCTCAGCAGAACTCACAGAATTTTGAGTAGGATTCATATCAGATTGTACATGTTCGCTAGCTTGTGGCACCTCAGGCTGCACATGTTCAGTAGCTTGTGGCACCTCAGGCTGTACATGTTCAGTAGCTTGTGGCAAATCAGATTGAACATGTTCAGTATTTTCTGGCACATTACTTGTGTTTGCCTTTTTCTTTGCCTTTGTGGTACCTTTTGGCCTACCCTGTGACAAATGAAATGACATACAAGTTTAGGATATTGCAAGTAAGTAACTTACATTTCACAACAAGGCAAAGTACTTACCCTCTTTTTTGGTCCTGTCACAACACTTGGAGTTTGGCTGGCTTGTGTTGGTGCTTCAACATCTCTTGGCAATGCACTATCAACAACCACTAGTTGTTTGTTTTTCTTACATGTTCTTTTATTGTGACCATATTCAAAACAAACCTTGCATCTATGGCTTGTGTTTGACCTTTTCCATCTTGTTTGGGATGCCTCATCAGGTTCTCTCCTACGGAGTTTCTTTGGTCTTCCAGGACCCCTCTTGAAACTTGGTGGCAGGATTTCAAGATCAGTTGTCTTTGGCCATTTATTTTGCCCATTAATAGGAGTGACGACTTAATTGTAACATGCCAAATAGGTATCCTTATGATAACATTTGTTCACATACTTAATTGGATCATCTACCTTCCTTAAAAAAACTGCACCAGTACCTGTTAACAACATATGCAAAAGCTGACATTAAAGAACACATCAACAAGCAACAAAAGAAAAGTAACAATGAATGGAGATATTGGTCTTACCTTCTGTTAATTTGATATAAAACACCACTTATTGTCATTACGAATGTCATCAAGAAGAAATATAATAAACCAACTCCAAGAGTCTCTTGTTTCAGTTTCTACAACCCCAAAAGCAAGTGGGAGATATTGGTCATTAGCATCCCTACTGACAGCAATCAACAAGATTCCACCATATTTGTTTTTTAGGTGACAACCATCTAACCCAATAAATGGCCTACAACCTAGCTTGAATTCTTTCTTAGTACCATCATAGCAAGTATAGCATCTTTCAAACCTGGGGGGTATACCAGAAATGTTTAGCTTGAATGTGTTTCCAATCGATGCCTTCCTCAATTCAGCTGCATATGACCACAACATGCTGTATTGCTTGGCTGAATCCCCTTCAACAACCCTTCTAGCTAGCTGTCTTGCTTTAAAAGCCCTATAACCAGTTATCTCTGTAGTAAACCTCAACCTTACATGAGCTACCACTTCATTCAATTTCATGCCTGAATTGTTCTTCAGCTTGTCAACTATCACTCTAGAAACCCATTATGCATTTGCATTTTTGTTGAAGAATTTTCTGCCACACTTATGCTTCTGAAATAATGTCTTGATCCTAAAGTTGTTGTTCTCAAAACCATACTACATAACACAGTGTAGTTACATTGCTTTTTATCCTTGCAAACAATCCTACACCTATTTAGGTCATTTTTAGCAAACATTACCTCTCTACCATTCAACACATTATGTTCCAACACAACTTTCTTAAATTGTTTCAAGGATGAGAATTCCATTCCAACCTTAAATAAGAATTCCTTTCTGAGCTTCTCATCTTCATTAAACCTTATCACTGGAGGCCTTTCATCAGCATTGTCATTTGAAATTCTGGTATCAGACGTGTGATGTTAAGTGCGATGTCACAACAACACACTCTGCACAATGGATAAATTAAACAACAGAAAAACACACCAAATTGTTCACCTAGTTCGGTCTAACTACCTACGTCTGGGGGTTACCAAGCCAGGGATGAAATTCACTACTTGTAGAATTAAATTACAGACTCAATAACCCAGTTGATAATCTCCTAATCTTAATTCCTACTAGTGACTTTCTACCTAAGAAACCACTTAGATATGAGAACACTACTCAATCCCTAAAACCTCTCAAATAACACCCTCTTTGAGAAACCTTGATCCTACTTCACAGCTTTGATCAAGTTCCACAACTCTCTGTCGCTTCACAGCTTCTAAGAGAGGACAGAAAACAACTCACCTATTCAACCTAGAATGGCGTATACAAAACTCGTACAAAATACTTAAGACACTCAGCCTATGCTCTTGATCTTCTCTCTGTATTTCTGTACTTTTTCCTTTGGTCTTGTGCGCTTTATATAGCAACCTGAATTGGGCTTGGACCTGCTACAATATCTGACTTGATTTGTTATTTAAAACTGAATCTTCAAAACAGATTTTCTCCTAAAATCTTTTCAAATCTTCAACCTTTTAAATCTCCTACAAATCTGCACCAGATCTCCTATGCAGTAGAGAATATCTATCCCAAGATATTCACATCTAATGAGACACCTTGCTCTCCACAATTCCAGCTAACACGTAAACCCTAACAACATCACAACCTGATGTTATTAATTCTGCAGATCTAATGTCACAACATCGATTGTGACATCAGACATCCAAACTTCAGTAACTTAAACACTTAACACAGCCCAGTGTTAAGACTCAATGTTGTGACATCACCCATATGACATCAAACATTGAACAACTTCCAATGAGACACAGCCCAGTGTTAAGACTCAATGTTGCAACATCACCATCTTGATATCAACATTGAACATACTTTGTTTTACCAAAATTCTAGCCAATCCAAGAAACTAACAATCTCCCCCTTTGGCTAATTTTGGCTAAAATAATCTCTGTACCTTCAGAGACTTCAGCAGCGGAATAAAACTTCAATAATTTTGAACCTTCAAGCAGCAGCATAAGGCTTCACTTTTCATAAAACTCTGCTGCAGCACCACTTCAACGGCTACAATTTTCAAACAGCTGCACATATCTCAACATTAGCAGCAATGAACACTCCCCCTCAATGCAACAACCAGCATAGTAGCAGTTCACCAATTACCCCCCCTCAATTTCTACACTTCTGCACTATAACATCAGCAACCAGCTACATCCTCTGCAGCATATTCCTTGACTTGATTCCTTAGCAGCACCAATCAACTCCTTTAGACAACATTTGACATTTGTACTCTTAGCTCTGACATTTGTACTCTTTGATACTCTTGGCTCTCTTGGCTACTTCTCCCCCTTTTTAGGCACAAATTGACAACCTTCAACCAGAAGCCCTACTAACTACAGTTAGTACTACCCTAGCTCTCATTGTTAGCCTCACAGTTAGCATAACAAATCATAGAACAAAACAGGTGCATAGACTTGCACAAAATTCATATTACAAACCAAGCACAAAACAGGTGCAGAATCAAAAACAGCATAAATAAAACTAAAATTACTTAGAAGCAAAAGCAAATAAACTAGTCTTCACTTGATCCATCTCCATGATCAACATTCGCATCATCTTCTTCTGAGCAATCAACATTGTCCTTATCAGATTCATCATTTTCTTCATTGGCACTTTCAACAGGAACATCATCACCATTGTCTTGTTCTAACTTCTGGATCAGCTTCTCAAGTTTTTCTTTTCTGGCCAAACTGGTACTGATGACTGTATCAAGGTCTTTGCACATGGTCTTTAATTCTTCAAGCAGTTCAGCCTTTGTACTCTTCCTGTTACCACCAGCCTCTGATGTCACAACAATATCTGGAACATGATGTCCAGTAAACAGCTTAGGGTGTAGGGACAAGGCTCTCTTCCTCTGGCAGGCTATATCGGAGCTTGTTAAAGTCTCAGGCTGCTGATCTAAATTGATTCCACAAACCAAAGAGGGGAATGCTATAGGTAACTTGACAGCATTGGTTTCAGCATATTTTACCAACTGGTTGAAAATGTAGCTTCCAACGTCAAATTTCATCTTCTTACCAACAACATAGATAAACTTTCCAAGACCAACCGCAATTGTTGTTTTATGGTTGGTTGGCACCCAGTTAGCTGCACCAATCCTGTGAAGCACGACATACTTTATGCTGAGTTTGCTAGTCTTCAGCTTCCCTTTCAATGGCCAAATCTTCACTTGTCCAGCAGTAATCTCCTTACAGATATCATTATCAGTAGACTCAAGATCACCGCACTCTCCATCATGTCTACCTAGATATTTGTTGATGATGCTAGGAGAAAAATTAATACACTTCCCTCTAACAAAGACTTTCATGAAGTCTGTGCTTCTCTTATCAGTAATGTTGATAGGGATGTTTACAATAAACTCTTTGACAAGCCCTTCGTAACATCTAGGAAGTTTTGTCACAGTCTTCTCCAGTCCAGCAGTCTCAATTAATTCCATAATTTCCACCATTTCCAAAGCTTCGTTACCTAGTTCCCTTTCCAGGGCTAGTCTTCTCTGACAAACAAACTTCCACATAGATGCACTACTGGCATAATGGAAAGAAATGTTATCAATTGGAACTTTAGGAACCTTATCAGATATTCTCTTTAGAATAGTTTTCCTGATAGGCGTGATGTCCTGAACATCTTCTTCGACATCATAGTCAGACTCTGAATGCTCCATAGCCTTCCTCTTTCTAGGATTCACTTCCACTTTACTCCAGGCTTTTGCCGGTCCAACAACAATGTTCTTCTTCTTATCATCATATGACTTCTTAGGAGAGGGTTCAGCCTTCTTTCCCTTCCTTGTTTTCAACCTCTTTGCAATACTAGGAACTGCTCTAGCTATCACCTCATCATCTGATAAATCAACTACATTGATTACATCATCATTATCTTTACTACCAGAAAGATGTTCAGGTGATGTTTTGACATTCTCCTCAACATTTGTTTCTTCCTGTATGTCTTCACTCTGATCAGCATCTTCAATAGCTGTTATTGCAAGTTGTTGAAGACTTGACTTACCTCCTTGCATGTTATCTTTCTCAGCTGGCATCTGATTCAGAGGAACTGAAATTCCTTTAACAGGGATGCCTTTGTCCAGAATTTTTGAGGCAAGATTACCCATCCTTTTGTCTCCATCAAACTTCTCTTCAATAGACTGAGAAGTAGATGATTTTGGCACAGTTTTGTCACCAAATAACACACTAGTAACAACTTTCTTTGTTTCAGGATTTTTAAAGACAGTAGCAGGTCGCTTAGGAGTTAGTTTAGTGGGTCTCGAAGTACCTGATTCAGGAAGAATTGTTGAGATGGGCTCAATGTTCATAGGATCGTATGCTGAATCTTCGTCAGTGGAAACCCTAGCTATTCCTTTCGCATATTTCTTGGATGGAGAAGCCATGAATCCTTCGAGATAGGCGAGATTTAATGAGGGCTGATTCTTGAAGGCGAAGAAGATGAACAGTTGTGAGAACAGGGCTTTGAAGAAGCGTGATGTTGCAACACTAGGAAATGAGGGTCTGAGGCAAGGAGCTTGATTTTGAGTATCAATGACTTTCTCCCTCCATACACACTTTTCTTTTAAATTTTTAAAAGGATTTATGTCAGAATTCATTAATTCTGATTGCCCTTTCAGTATTCTTTCATGCTTGATGTTACCATCTGATGTTACAACATCAATCATAACATTACCATATAAGCTGACCTCTTTTGGTATCCATTGGTAGCAATTATCTTTGGATCTTACACCCTTCATAACAACCTGATTATGCTCATCAGATACCACACACTCATCTTTGGTGTAGTTAACTTTGTAACCTTCATCACATAGCTGACTTATACTAATCAGATTAGCATTCAAACCTTGGACAAGGATCACACTATCAAGAGTAAGACCATCATGATTCTTCACTCTTCCAACTCCTACTACTACTCCTTTTTCTCCATTGCCAAACACAACCTTATTTGCATGGCAAGGATTTAACTCCACCAAATGCTCCTTGGATCCAGTCATGTGCTTTGAACATCCACTGTCAAAGTACCATGCATCCATGGCAAAATGTCCATCTGAGGTATGAGCCAATAGACATGTGACCTGAGCTTTAGGAACCCATTATTTCGCAACTTTGGGTCTGACCTCCTTTAGTTTGCTTTGAGGAGCAGATTGTGGATAACCATGCAGTTTGAAGCAAGAGGACTGCATATGTCCAAACCTGCCACAATAGAAGCATCTAACTCTGTCATCTCTAAAGTGGTTAAACCTTCTGCCACCCTGATGATAATGTTGTGGCTGCCACCCATAATGTTGTCTCCTTCTTCCATAGTTGGATTGTCTTCTATGGGGTGGTTGTCTTCTTCTGTACTGAGGATGATGTCTCCTATAGTGATGAGGCTTCCTTCTTCCATAGTAATGAGGCACAACATTGCGGTATCCATATCCATACCAGTTTCCCTGTTGTTGAGACATGTTCTGTTTGAACCTGGCAGCTTGCATGCTCTTGTGATATTGGGGAGGCATATACTGACTAGCTCCTTGAGGCTGCACCTTCCTTTGATGAGTACTATTTTTCTTCTCAATATTCTGTGGCTGAACAACCTTCTTAGGTGTAGGATCCTGTCTCTTAGTTTGATATTGAGACAATGGTTGAGACACCTCCTTCTTTGTTCCTGAAGTGCTAGCCACATATCCTATACCTGATTTATCTCCAGCAGCTTTCTCTGACTGAAGAATCTTATCAAGAGTAGTTGTACCACTGTTCATCATCCTAACGGATTTTGTCATCTGATCAAGTTGAGATTTAACTAGTACAACTTCATTTTCCAGATCAGCTTTTTCATTCTCAAGCTGAGCAATCTGTTGCTTGTGACACTTGTTTTCTTGACAGATTTCAGCACTTTTTAAACACAGCTCTTGATAAGTAGATGCTAACTCCTCATAAGTTATTTCTCCATCACTATCATCATCAGACACAACAGTTCCTGTTAAGGCTCTAACATGCTTTGCTGACTCACCTTCACTTTCACTATCAGATTCAGACCAAGAAACTGACATGCCCTTCTCCTGCTTCTTCAAGAATGTGGGACATTCTTTCTTGACATGTCCATACCCTTCACATTCAAAGCACTGAACACCTTTATCATGGGCAGTCTTCTCTTCATCTTTCTCTTTTGACTTGCTGATGTCAGAAGGGATGTTCTTTACATTAGGCTTGTAGTTATTGTTCGTCCTCTTGATCACTTTGTTGAACTGCTTTCCCAACATAACAATGGCCTGAGATAAGTCCTCCTGGGATTCATTACTCTTCCCTTCCTCTTCTTGAGCATTTGAAGTCAAGGCTATACCTTTTGGCTTCTTTTCAGGCTCTTCTTCATTTAACCCAAGCTCAAACGTTTGAAGAGATCCAATGAGCTCATCAACCCTCATCTTGCTGATGTCTTGAGCTTCTTCAATAGCAGTCACCTTCATCTTGTACCTCTTAGGAAGGGACCTAAGGATTTTCCTTACAAGCTTTTCTTCTGACATCTTTTCTCCAAGAGCACTGGATGCATTAGCCACCTCAAGAACACTCATGTGGAAGTCATGGATAGTCTCATCTTCCTTCATCTTCAGACTTTCAAACTTTGATGTTAGAAGCTGAAGTCTTGACATCTTAACTCTAGATGTTCCTTCATGTGTAGCCTTCAAAATATCCCAAGCCTCCTTAGCAACTTCACAGGTATTGATCAACCTGAATATATTCTTATCCACTCCATTGAAAATTGCATTTAGAGCTTTGGAATTATCAAGGGCAAGCTCATCTTCTTCCTTGGTCCATTCTTCTTCAGGCTTCGGCTTTGAGGTGCCCTCTTTATCTTTCCCAGCATCATCTTTTTCAAACACAACAAGTGATTTCCATTCTTTAACAATAGCCTTCCAAGCCCTGCTGTCCAAGGATTTCAAAAAGGTGATCATCCTTGGCTTCCAATAGTCATAATTCAAGCCATCCAAAATAGGGGGTCTGTTGACAAATCCTCCAACTTCCTTGTCTATCTTTACACCAGAAAGTAACTTCCCTAGATCTCACCCAGAGACAGACAGGATGCCTGCTCTGATACTAATTGAAATTCTGGTATCAGACGTGTGATGTTAAGTGCGATGTCACAACAACACACTCTGCATAATGGACAAATTAAACAGCAGAAAAACACACCAAATTGTTCACCCAGTTAGGTCTAACTACTTACGTCTGGGGGCTACCAAGCCAGGCATGAAATTCACTACTTGTAGAATTAAATTACAGACTCAACAACCCAGTTGACAATCTCCTAATCTTAATTCCTACTAGTGACTTTCTACCTAAGAAACCACTTAGATATGAGAACACTACTCAATCCCTAAAACCTCTCAAAGAACACCCTCTTTGAGAAACCTTGATCCTACTTCACAGCTTTGATCAAGTTCCATAACTCTCTGTCGCTTCACAGCTTCTAAGAGAGGACAGAAAACAACTCACCTATTCAACCTAGAATGGTGTATACAAAACTCGTACAAAATACTTAAGACGCTCAACCTATGCTCTTGATCTTCTCTCTGTATTTCTGTACTTTTTCCTTTGGTCTTGTGCGCTTTATATATCAACCTGAATTGGGCTTGGACCTGCTACAATATCTGACTTGATTTGTTATTTAAAATTGAATCTTCAAAACAGATTTTCTCCTAAAATCTTTTCAAATCTCCTACAAATCTGCACCAGATCTCCTATGCAACAGAGAATATCTATCCCAAGAATTTCGCATCCAATGAGACACCTTGCTCTCCACAATTCCAGCTAACACGCAAACCCTAACAACATCACAACCTGATGTTATTAATTCTGCAGATCTAATGTCACAACATCGCTTGTGACATCAGACATCCAAACTTCAGTAACTTAAACACTTAACACAGCCTAGTGTTAAGACTCAATGTTGTGACATCACCCATATGACATCAAACATTGAACAGCTTCCAATGAGACACAGCCCAGTGTTAATACTCAATGTTGCAACATCACCACCTTGACATCAACATTGAACATACTTTGTTTTACCAAAATTCTAGCCAATCCAAGAAACTAACATCATTGTCTCCTCCACTATCAGGCTCATCAGTCATGTAATCATCTTCAATCACATGTTCCCTATCCATCTCAGTTGTAGTATAAACATTGTTGTTCACTTGACTTGTACCCTTAACAACATTTGGCTGTCTCCTAGACACAGAAGCATCAACTCCATTGTTTAAACCTACACCTACATCCTCATCACAATCATGCATCCTCTCTTCTTCATTATCTTCAAATTGAATCTCATCCAAAGTAGCTTCACTTGACTCACTCTCATCATCATCTTCAATATTTTCTTGCCTTTTTTTTCTCTTTAATACCTTCTCCATATATGTCTTCTCACCACTTTCCAACTTTGCCTCAGTGTAAATCTCAACTTCACACTTACTATTCTCAGCACACACAACTAACATAGTTGTATCCTTATCATTAACAAAGGGTTTTAGATCATTTTCCAGACTACCATGTTCAGACTTCCACCACATTCTAACATCTTCAGTGTTAAAGGAAGGGTCCATAGTTTTGATTAGGTCACGAGCTTCAAAATAAGGCAAATAATCTGTGTCTTGTCCACTAAAAGCATATACATCCCCCCTTCATATCTCAACCCTACATCCTTTACAAAAGACCATTTTGTATAAAATACTACCTTAAATATCCCCATATCCTACACATTACAAAAACAACACAAGGGTATATCAGACTTTGCAAAATCAATACAAAACCCTAACCAACCTCAGTCAACGAAACGCAACACAACAAACAACAACTATAGTTTTCAACATAACTGAAATCCAATTAGCAAGTGGGAATATTTCGAAGACAGTAAACAAATAGCAAGTGGGAATACATTAATGAAATCCAATTACCTGAGGTTTGGGACCACCTCTGTCTGGAGCGAAAAGCGATTGGGAACGGAGAGAGAGACCACCATGCACGAACAGTCATCTTCAAGAAATAACTTAACTCTGAAAGTGAAATTAGGGATTGTGACTTTTTAGGGATTGTGGTATTCTTATGTTAAGTGATAATGTTATTTCAGAAGCATACAAATCATGCCACATCAGTTAATGTAATCCAAAATAAGTTAATTATTTAATCAACCAAGACAGACACGTCAGCTTCCGTTAGCCCCATCTGATTTCAGGGACTCATAATTGAGACGGAAAATTTTATAGGGATCAATTCTTAATAAAAAAATTTAGAGGGACCGAAATTGAAAATCGCTATATTTATAGGGACTTAAAACTTATTTAACCCTATATTTAATGTGCATGTTCCCAATGTCAGTGACGTCTCGTCAATACTCTAAACTTACTTTAGCTAGAAGCCGGTCTGGAGGCGAACACGGAGAAGCCCTCATTCAATGAAGTAGGAACAACGGCTTAGTAAGTAATTGTTCTAGACCGCTCACAAGGCCCGTGATGAAAGGCCCAAGAACGAGTGTCTAAGCATAAGGGGTGTAGAATAGATGGACCATCACTCCAACTAAAGTTAGACGATTCCATCCTCCAACATATTTTTCACTATTAGATGTAATCAAACGATAGCCCGTATAACATGTCACGTTATATCAAAAGTTTGCTATGTTGCACTAAAACTCTATTTCATCACTCCACCACCTATTTCGGGTTCCCTAACGAAAGAAACAATTTTTTTTAAGGATTATTGTGACAACTTATTACACTTGCAAGAACCAAAATGATAGCTCATTCTAAATTTAACCAAATAAAAGTAAATGGAATTTGAAGCAAATCCGACCACATACAATAGACATTATGCGTTTTTAAAAGAAGACAAAATTTAGGTGAAAGATGATAAAATTCTATCGGTAACATGAATGTCCGTTATAATTTCTATGCACGGTCAATATAAAATTTAAAAGCTTTAGCAATAGCCAGTTTCCTGACCATAAAATCATAAGGATAGAATCAAATTTGATACAGTTTGGGATGAGTTATTACATTGATACATCTTAGGAAACACCTTCTTAATTGATGAATGTGATGCTGATGATAAAGGGTTGTACTACTATGTGGATGACGAGAATGTAGCATTCACTATCTGATATATTAAATCCACTAGTTATACTGACAATGACACAAGATGGAAAAAGGTAACAAACCCTCTTCAATTCCTCAAATACAATAATTGAAGTCCTAGCACTTGAAGTCAGTATTTGGAAATTTTGAAGGAGCGGCATCAATAAGGGAGAGCTCTTTTCTGGCTATCTCTAGGCTACTTTGATAGCACACTCGATCCGTTTGTTGGTTTCCCCTGATTGTACCGACTCGCCCATCAAGGAACAAATATTTTAAGGATAGGTACAGCGTAGACACGACTACTCCCAGGGAGTTGATATTTAGTCGCACAAGAATGATGTTGTAAGGTGATAGGGCGTAAACAATGAGGTAGCTAACGTCAATCGCTTTGGCGTCTGCTCCCTCACACGTGGTTTCCAGAGTTATGTGGCCCATTATTTGTACATGTTCGCCTGATAACCCCGTCAAAGAACCATTGAACATTTTTACGTCATTCGGGTTGAGTTATAATTTTTGGAAGGCGTCCCAAAACAGGACGTCAGCAAAGCTGCCACGGTCTATCAGAACGTGCCAGATGTCTCAGTTACCCAGTTGCACAATGATGACCAGAGGATCATCATCGTGAGGGTTGAGGCCGATGGCGTCCTCCTTGAAAAAGATGGTATTAAAATTTGTTTTCTCTTGAGAGCTTCTGTGGAAGCCAGGAGATATTACATTTGCTGCAAACACCTGTCTTGCGTATTTCCTCCGGGGAGATCTGGAGTTACCTCCATCGGCAAAACCTCCAGCGACGATGTTTGTGTTACAGGTTGTGGTTTTGTCAGCCATCTTTGGAGGGGAGATGAAGGGAGTTAGAGTAGAAGTGTGGCGCATGTTAGTTTTACCAGGGCCCTGCGGTGGACACCATTGTACTGGTCAAAAGTACGGGTATGTCCTCCTGCAAGAGCAGGGAGACTCAGAGGCCTTAGTAGATTTATAACAATTGTAGGTGGTAAGAGCTTGTCCACGACGACATGAATCTCTGTGTGGTGGTGTTTTATGGTGGTTTAAGGGTCCTACTCACTTGAGGTGAAAGGCCTTGTTGATGGGCAATGTGCTTAGGTATAAGCTTCTGTTAGGTGTGGTCATGTGAGAAATGATCATTGATAAGCGTTATGCTTTAGAGTGTAGTGATCTGTATGACTTAAGATTTGTTCCCTTTTTTTTTACATAGGAGATGTATTTATAAAGGCCTTTAGGGCATAGGATTCTCTTGGGAGGGGTCACCACCCACCCAGTCAGTAGTGGATCGTTGAATCTCTATTTTCAAATAAGTCATAGATCGTTTATTGAACATATCTTCTCTCGACCCCAGAAACTTCTTATCCCACATTTCCCACTACCAGACGATAAAAAGTCCATGGGTGAGGCGATACCTTCCTTTGTGCGATATTCTAACATCGCCTTTAATGGGGCGGTCTAAATGCATCACCCTAAGCGATTCCTTTTAAAATTATAACTCTACACTAGGCATGTCTCGAATTTTTTCGACCTTTTTCATAGATACGTTTGTTAATGGATCATATCTTGAGTCCGTTAAAGTCTTGGTAGTTATAAATATTGTTCTATCTCATTAGTTGTTAACAAGTGGTGCATAAGGTGATAATCATAGTGAAAAACAAATGGTAGAAATTTATAGAATTGCATTCTTGTGGTTTGGCAAGTTATTAACGGGATTTGAGAAATACTTTAAACACGTTGAATTTGATTTGTGTGATTTTTAGAGTTTGAGAGATTGAGAAACACTTGTGTAGAAATAGGGTTTAGTTTTAGAGCTAAAAAGACTATTTTTTAACTTGTGTTATAATCTTTTATAACAATTTTAAATTAAAGTAAATCACAGAGTTGATCTCTCTACAAAATATACATCGGTTTGATTGACCTGAATAAATTTTCCCAATGTTCTCGCTTGTTATCAATACACTCTAACTCTACCCTTATAATAGTTTAAATGAAAAAAAAAAAAAAAACTTTTTGCCATAATTTATTTACTCAAACAAATTTTCTCTTTATTAACAACGTTTTCATTTTCTTTCCTCATCCAAAAAAGATTATGCCTTTAAACAAACAATAAAACAAATTCTCTTAAAATTGAAAAGCCTTAGCAAATAGCAAGTTTCCTGACCACAAAATCACAAGGCTAGAATCAATTTTGATTAGTAAGATAGGAAACACCTTCTTAATTGATGAATGTGATGCTGATGGAGAAAGGGTAGTACTACTATGTGGATGAGAATGTAACATTCACTGTCTGCTATTTTGTCTTGCATCCAATCTGTCTCCACTGTCAAACTCTCCATATTAATTCCAATACTTACACTGACATGACACAAGATGGAAAAAGGTAACAAACCCTCTTCAATGTTGGACACTTTTTCTGTCTATATATATTTATTTCCACAATTCAATTTCTGTATCCAAGTACTCTTCACCACTAGCTAAGTTTCCTGTTCTTGATAAAGCTACCATGAAAATTCTTGATTCTGAAAATGTCTTGAGTGGAGGGAAGCTTAACCGATGTGTTGTTCTACCGGTTAATGTTCCTATAGTTGCCGATTCCTTAAAACGGAAAAACCAAAACTGGTAAACATTTCTCACCTCCGAATCATCATGCCAAAATATACTATATGCCAAAATTTTTTAGTTTTTTAATAGGCTTGCGGTTTCTTCATTTGTTTCTTGCGTAACAAGTTTCATTTGTTTGATGCAGGATTGCCAGGGCTAATTCTGCTAATGATTTAATCATACAAATTGGTGATTCCAGCTTTCACTTGCATAAGGTGACTATTATTTTTCCAGCTTCACATCTTCATAAGATAGCTTCATCTTTGATTTTTTAGTGATTTTGTATAAAGTTTTGATCAATTTCTTGATTTTTTTAGCTTGCCATGGTCTCAAGAAGTGAGTATTTGAACAGACTTGTCTTTCAGAGAAGAAGCAACAACAAAGAACCAAATAATATTGATACTATTCAATTAGACAATCTTCCAGGTGGTAGAAAAACATTCGAGTTAATTGTCAAATTCTGTTACGGTTGGAAATTCGACGTGACACCATCCTACATAGCTTCATTATATTGTGCTGCAAATTTCTTGGAAATGAGTGAAGATATTGAGAGTGAAAATCTCATTACCAAAACAGAATCATTTTTCAGTTTTCTAATTTTAACTTCGTGGAAAGACACATTTCGTATACTCAAAAGCTGTGAATCAATTTCACATTTGGCTAAAGAGTTACAATTAGTGAAACGTTGCTCAGAAGCAATAGCTTGGAAAGCATGTGCTGTTCCAAAACTTGAAACGAGAGTCGATGCTTGGTGGTTTGAAGATGTATCGCTTCTACGTATAGACTATTTTATCGAAGTGATCCAATCTATCAAAAAACGTGGAATGAGATCGGAGATTATGGGTTCGTGTATAGAATTTTGGACTTTAAAGTGGTTCTCTAAAGTCACACTTGGACTTGATCCTAATGCGAGACATGAACACGTGACAATTCAGTTAATTCGGTTACATAAAGTTTCAACCGAGTGTTTGATTAAAATGCTTCCTACCGAAGAAAATTCTGTCTCTTGCAATTTTTTGCTTCACATGTTAAAGGCGGGGATGGTGTTGAAAATCAATCATGAGTTGATGTGTGTGTTACAAAGAAGAGTGGTTTTGATGTTGGAGCAGTGTTGTGCTCCAGATCTTTTGGTTAAAAATTATGGAGATAAAGATTCTTTGTATGATGTTGATGTTGTTGTTAAAGTGTTACAATCTTATGTTTGTGGGATGTTAAGTAATCCTGCAGCAAAAGTTCGCGCTGTTGGAAGGTTGGTGGATGGTTATCTGTCACAAGTTGCAAGGGATCAGAAGCTCAAAGTTGAATGTTTCAAATTGCTTGTTGAAGTATTGCCACAAAATGCTAGAGAATGTGATGACAATCTCTATAGAGGCATTGACATGTACCTTAAGGTAATAACCATATGGTTGCAATTACGTTTGCATTCGATCAACAATATTTGATATTGCACATACTGGACCACCGGCACCCGCTATGGGTTAATCGGGTCACGCTCCAGATGAAAGTCCTGAACGTAAGGGTGTATGTGAAAAGATCTTCATGTAGATTTTGCACGAGTAGATGCCCGGCCTGAATTATAAAAATTGATAGATAGATAGTCCATATTGTTTTGCATTTGTCTATATGATTATATGGTTGCTGAAAACTTAGACTTGACCATATTTTGCAGGCACATCCATATTTGACAGAAGAGGATAGAGAACATGTGTGTAGTGTCCTGGAATACCATAGATTGTCACAAGAAGCGCGTCAACATGTAATGAAGAATGATAGACTTCCGATGAAACTATCAACACAATTTTTCCTTCTAGAGCAAGTGAACACGTCGTGGACAATGGCAAGTAATGGATTGAATTACCAAAGGAAAACTCAAACAAACATCAGGGTAAGCAAAGATTTTGAAAAAAGACAGATGAGTCGAGAGATAAAAGTGATGAGAAAAGATGTTGAAATAATGAAGTCGCAACTCTTGGATCTAAATACTTGCAAAATGAAGCTCCAAAAGCAAATGAAGATGTGCACTAGTTGAATGAAGAGATATATTATTATGTCCAAGCACTTTAGCTCAACATGAGGATTTTTTCTTTACTCTCTGATAGCCTACATTATTGTGCCTATAAGAAATTTGACCACTATATTTATCAGCTTCATGTTGAAACAGGTTAGTTCAAAATAAAAACCAGCATAGCTTGCCCTTATTCTATGAATGTTGAAGAGAAATGATAACAATTATTCTTTTGGTCTTGCTAGCATTTTATCTAATGTCAAATTTCAACAATATACACTATTGTATTCAAATTCATTAGGAAAAACACTAATGATGTATTTGTTACTTCTATGTGACATAGTCTTCTAGATACTTTGGCATTGTGATCTTTCTTTTGGGTTTTTTCCTTTGCCTCATTTTGGCGACTTCAACCTATGTACTATCACTCCCCATGCCAAAGAACCTTGTCCTCAAGGTGATACACAACTTTGAGAGTGTCTCAATTATCCCATGAAATATCATCAACAGACACCCTACGCCATTGTACCAGCATTTTGAGGCGTGGTTTAGCAGTCAGCGTCCATCGAGAATTGAGTATGACTAGTGGTGTGATGAGATGATTATTGCCCAAGGTCGTAAGAGGCAGTGTATCCACGGGGATTGGAGCAGAGTCATTGTTATGGAATATTTCAACATTGAGCAGTGTAAAACTGGATGAATTTTGGATTTCGGTGGTAAGAGCAGTTTGTACGCAACTGTTTCAATTTTCTCGAGAATTTAAATAGCATCATAAAAACGTTTGTTCAGTTTGGAGTAAGGTGAGGTAGCCACCGAGGTTTGACTAGCACCCAGTCACGTATGTTGTAATGCACCTCACGCCTATGTTCATCAGCAAATTTCTTCATAGTTACTTGCGCCTTGGTCAATTTTCTTTGTAAAGTTGTAATCATGGCTTCACGTTGGACTGACAGAAAACATCAGCAACATTAATAGTGGAGGTACCTGCTAAGTATTGAGGAATGGTAGGAGGGAGCTTTCCAAAAGTAATTTCAAATGGTGTCTTGCTAGTACAGGAGTATTGTGAAGTGTTGTATGACCACTCACCCCACATCAAGTATTTACCCCATGTCTCGGGTTTGGAGTGCAAAAATGCGTGCAAATACTATTCAATTACCTTGTTAAAGATCTTGGTCTAGCTGTCCATGTGCGGATGATAGGTCGAGCTCAAATGTAAAGACTATGCACAATTCTGTCAGGTGCGGGTAGACCAGTCAACAGGTTTAATTGAATTCCATTATTTGATCAGAGTAGATATTGTCTAAGATTGTATAAGAGAGACCTAACTAACTGAATTGCTAGCAGTGATTTAGTGCCGCTGAGTTTAAAAATGAGAACATACGAGAAGAAGAAAAAGAAAGAACATAACAGAGAAAAGATTATAGTAGAAAAGGTGAGATGTACATGGCAAAAAAGATAAAAAGAATGTGCGATACTACTAAGAGAGATTTGAAAAGGTTGAAACTAAATTCCTAAGTGTGAGTAAATGAATATTTTTAAAGTTAAGGCATAATAGGTTTGGATTTTGGGTTGGATGTGCGATAAGTGAAGTTTGGGTTGTAACATAATGCGATTTGATTTGATTTAGTTCGGTTTGCAAAATACAAACTGCAAATCAAACCGAACCGCGCGGTTTTGTTAAAAAATGACCCAAACACACTAGAACCAAATGCGATTTTTTGCGATTTCGATTTGATTTGGTTTGGTTTGCAGTTTTCTATTGGGTTGGTTCGGTTTTAAACACCCATAGGTCAATATTTTAAGTTGAAAGAGGCTCAGGAGAAAAAACCTGAATATGGCATAAGGCACTAGCTCCATTTGTGTGAAGGAGACGGGGTACTTGGTGGGTCGTGATTAAGTGAAGTCCATCGTCCCAGTCTGCTTTAAATTCTATCATTTTACCATTTTCGAGAAAAATCTGTCGTCGACTAAATCTATAGGTGGGACCCCCTTGACTTTTGTGCATTTGATTTTCTTTCAATGTTGCTCAATTTCGGTGATGTAAGTGGTATAGGGTATCCCGATTTCAAGTGAACTTGAACAAAAAGTCGTTATTTTGAAAGCCATACAATACACATAATACGATCATTTGGATTTTGAGGTGGGACGACACACAATGGGAAAAATGTTTCCAAAAAACTATATCGTGTAAGATCAACACACACTATATCCTATGCACATGCTATGAGGTGACCTATTTCAAGGAAGCGTACCCATTTTTCCCCCGGTGCTGGTCCATTAAGGCAAGGAACAAAAAACTCAAAAACTTCATCGAAGTGATCTTTCTTTCCGTATAGTCGTGTGTATGATTCTTTCCGAGTCCTCAACTCTTGAATAAGTTGATGGCCAACAAGTGATTATCTTATTTTCTTACCGATTAAAGCTGAAATAGCACGATAACCGCAATTACCGTCCCCCTTAACATTGACGATCCGCTCGATGTATTTGTGCGTAAAAATCCGCATCTCGTCAATGAATGTAATCTTTGGAGGAGGCGGCGAGGGAGGTGGTTTGCTAATGCGAACTCCTTTGACAATATTTTTTTGAGATTTTGGATTTTGTGAGTCTGGAAAAAAATTGTCATGTTCAAAATGTGAAGGAGACCATGTCGTCGAATTGTCATTCAGTGTAGGCTTGAGCTTCTTCGGAGCACCTTTTGTTTTTACCGGTTGAGAGGGTGGTTTCAAGTCAGTGGTTTCCGGATAAGCAATATTCCTCAATTGTTATTGTTAGACGACGACAATGATCTAGAAGGGGGGTTGAATAGATCACTAATTTTTAAACAGAGTCGGTGCTTAAAAATTTGTTTTAACGAGGAACCTAGTCGTCTAAACGAACCATTATCGAAAAGATCTGATATGTGACAAGGCAAATGGAATAACAAGTTTAATGAGAAATCGAATCAATATTTTGAAGATTAATCAATACAAATAAAACTACTTTAATTTGTGCAATTTCCAATGACTTATAAAGTGTAAACTTAATTTGACAATATCACAAACAGTTTATGTGCGATCAATTCGTCAAACACTTGGTGTGCAAAACACCCCAAGTATTATTTCCTATGTAATTGTAGTGCATAATTTTTCCAATTACAATCAAAGTGATTGTAATGAGTTTTCAAGACAGATTTTTAGCATTACACAACAGCAGAAATTTATCGATCAATTAATTTTACACAAACGCGAACAATTCAAGATAAAGAGATAGAGAAAGAGAGAACAACACCAGATTTGTTTAGGAAGTTCCCCTTTCGTCCTTACTTCGGGTACGTCTGCCCCCAATTCTAAAACTAGAATTGAGATATGTATTATCTTGTTGCAAAAGTTTATACAAGAGAAGCAATAGTCACCATACACTCAAGCCTAATTGTTGATGTTGATACTATGTCTTCTCTCCCATTGATTCAAGTCGAATCAAGTGCCTCGAACGTGTTGAACAAACCTCCGGTTACCGCTACTTGTCTGAAAAACCCAACCGGTCTTCAAACCTTTCGCTCGGCTG
Organism: Lathyrus tuberosus; assembly: GCA_022829125.1. Lineage (NCBI taxonomy): Eukaryota > Viridiplantae > Streptophyta > Magnoliopsida > Fabales > Fabaceae > Lathyrus > Lathyrus tuberosus. The sequence goes on along the minus strand of JALAZF010000031.1, from coordinate 772,957 downwards.
ATTTCGATCACACACCATTCGAACCCAAATCTTTCTTACATAATCCTCTGGTTACTGCTACTTGATTGAACGAACCCACCGTTCTTCAATCCCTTAGCTCGGCTGAATTTGTGAAGCAAAGATCTGTGCAAAAAACCCCCCAAAACCTCACGATCTTGGAGGACAAAACCCTAACGGTTTTATTCAAGAAAACCCCACTGAATTCTCAACCCAAACTAGATACACAATCCTATGTTTGGACGTTATCACCTCAATGATGCAAAAGATCAACAAAAATTGTTATGTGTAATTGTTGAAAAAATGCAAGAATGAGGATGAAGATGATGAGAAAAATTCAGTGTATATCTTTCACTTTTCTTGTTCTATGTGTTGAAATGATGAGACAAAATGTATATATATGATGCCTTAACCAACTAAAAAACATACCAACAATTTGAAGTAAGACAGATAAGAAAATTAGCATTAATTTAGTGAACGGTCGACCTAAGCATTAAGGGGGTCGACCTGAGCACACCCGAATGCAAGACTATGCAGAAAATTAAGTTGTGCGTCAACCAGAACATGGTCTATGCGTTGACACAAGCTTGCTCAAAAAGTACAAATACAAACACCTTCAGTATGAGTCGACCAAAGGGTCGACACGAGCACACCCGAGAGCAAAAGATTGAAAAACAACTTTTATGAGTCGACCTAAGCAGGGCTTTGAGTCAACTCAAACACCCTAAACTTCCAAAAATGATTTTTTGCTCATATTTTGGTCCACATAAGCTATGTTTATGCAGACCTAAGTCTCCTAACATGATCAAATGCACATAAAACATATACGAGATGCTTCTATATGTATAGACACATGGTTTTGGAATACTTTGTGCATTGTAAAGCATGAATGCAAGCTAAGACACGATGATACCATCGAAATTACAAAGTACGAGCTAATACATATTTTGACATCATTAAAATAAGGACTAAGGCACCTTGCCCTCACATACTCCCCCTTTTTTATGATGGCAAAACAATTGCAAAATCTTCAGCTTATCGAGTACTTTGAGTATCATCCTCCCCCTGATTTTATGCATTCTTCCGATAGAAAATCTGATCAATCTTTATGAAATAAAGTGCTGCTTTTTGCATATTCTCTTCTCCCCCTTTGACAACATCAAAAAGAGAGAAGCACAAGGTCAAAGAAAACAGAATATATCCATATGAACACAATCATATACATTGCAACAAATACACATTAACAAACATTCACATAAAGTGATGTTAATGCAAGGAATATTAAGATAAATAAGACAAGAAGCATATAAAGAAAATTAAGTGCATTACACAACCAAAATGTTCAATACAACTCCAAGTCGCAAAAAAAAACAATAAGATAGCAAAACATAAAATGACATGCGAAAACAAAACATGAGATGCACTAAATCTAAACAACTCAATCCTCTAAGGTCTCCTCCCCCTATATGGATGACCTCTTCCTCTAAAATAGTAGTCCGGAGGTGGTGTTTGTTGTTCATCCAATCGTTCAGTAAGTTCCAAGACAACCCTGTTGAGAGTGTTGAAACTGTTCGTGAGAGCGCAATTCTAACCATCAGAAGTTTCAGCCAGATTATCAAACCGTTTGATCACAGTGGAGGCAAACAAGTCAAAGTTGTCACTTTGAGTTTGAAGTTGATCCTGCAGAGCGGTGTACCATATTGATGAGATTCAACAGTATTTGTATTGTAGGTATATCTCGCTGAGTGAAGCATGTTGGCGAATATTCGCTTATAATATTCATGGTAGAAAACTTGCAGTTGAACGTATGTTCTATCATTTAATAGGTGAGAAAGCTATTTACTACACTGATTTCGATAGAATGGAGAATATATTAGAAAAGGTGAGTGTCACTGAGTCTATGTTCACAACATGGATGGTTGCAAGTGGTAAGTATGAGGAAGCCCGATCATTGACATACGACCAATTTGTGTCAAAATTTGTTTATGATAAGAGAAAGCGTACTTGGAAGCCACGAAAAAAAAGGCTTCACCATTGTTCGGTTAATATGGGTTCCACCCACTACAGGAGAACTATTTTACTTGGGAATGATGTTGACAGTGGTTAAGGGTCCTACCACTTATGCGTCAATTCGCAAAATAGGCGACACTCAATTTGATTCATTTAGGGATGCTTGCTTTGCAATGGGTTTCCTTGAACACGATCGAGAATACATAGTTACTATAAAAGAGGCAAGTCAATGGGGTTCAGGTCATTTTCTTTGAAAAAATTTTGTCGTCATGCTTTTGTCCGATGCTGTAAATCAACCTCTTCATGTTTGGAAGAAATCTTGGATTTTGTTATCGGATGGTTTGTTTCATGCACAAAGACAATTGGCGCAGAATGCAGGTTCAATACTTATCATTGATAATATTTTTTGTTATGTTATCTTCTTTTTCAATGATCCTAATGTTTCTTCTTCATATATTTTAGGTGAATTCAAAGATTATTATTACTTCCAAGTTGATAAACATTTCCATTTAGGTCAAAAGTGATAGTGAAACATTTAGTGTGTCTGTTTTTTTAAAATATTATGGCATTATGACTAAACCGTGTCATTATTTTGTTTTATGATATATTTACTTGCAGAATTGGTTTTAACTGAGTCATAATTACAAAATTTGACATTAATCGAGATCGAAAAAATGCTTCAAGCAAATTGACGGAGTCTTACTAATTTTAAACCTATTCCATATCCAGATGGTTATGTTCTGCAGTAGTTAGGCAATCGACTAATATACGATGAAAGAAATTATGATGTCGCAACCATGAAAACTTAATTTTAAATCTTTTCACAGCTCTAACAGGTTTGTATACATTCCGTCATATTGCACAATATTTTTCCAATCACTATTTATTCATCCTGGAAGTAGTTTCCATCAAGCCTAATACCAACCTTTATTGCTTATTTATCAGATGAACAAAGAGGTATATGTTAGGTCTTTGATTGGCTACATTTTGGCTAAAACAAGTTTACAGTAATATGTTGGGTAAGATGTCCTGACATGGTTGATCAGACATCAGTATAAATGTGGTTATAATATTTGGCAGGATGTCGAGTAAGATGTTGAAGCATTATCAACTGTCATGACAGTATTACTGTCATGACAAATGTCATGACATCTTAGTCTGGTACAACAGGTGTTGTTGTTTTGCTGTCATGTGATGGTTAATCAAGATGTCGAAGGAGATGTCACGACATCTTTGTCTGATACAGCAGGTGCTGCTATCATATATCTCTTGACGGATTTGATTTGATGAGATCTTTTTGGATATACCTCATCATTATACGCAGGCCAAGGAGATTTATTAGGAACAAAGTGCAGATTTGATTGGATTTCATAAAAAGGATCTTGGAGACTTTTTAGGAAACCACTTGGAGATTTGTTCCTATTTTTGTGGAGAAGATCTTGCAGCTGAATTAAAATGTGAAGATTGGATTTGATTGAAGAGTCCAAGCCCATATTGCAAGAGTCTATAAATAAGGACTTGCTAGACCTAAAATAAAAAGTACACACAACAACAAGCCATCGGTGCAACATAAGGGTTTTGAGAGTCTCTTGTGTAGTTTGTAAGTCACCCATGTATCTTTTGATACTATGTGGTCGACATAGGCTGTTGTAAATTGTTCTCACTCGAAGCTTTAAAGCAAGAGTTGAGTGTTGTTCTTGGTTGAAACTTTTAAGCAAAATCGAGTATTGTTGTTAGTCAAGGATGCTTGACTGAACTTTGTATTAGAAGGGGTGTCTTCCAATAGGGTAGATACAGTTATGGTGTAGTAACTGTTAGATAATCACAGGTTGTGATTTAGGAAGTGAGAGGGGGTTCTCTTATCATTTAGATGTGACTTCTAATGATAAAGTCTTCATTGGGTAGTGATAGGTTAGCGTGGGTGCTTTCTATAAACCTGAGGTTGTTTGCATAAAACTATACTACTGATAGTGATTACTTCTTCCTGGATTGGTATCCCCCAGATGTAGGTACGCTGCACTGAACTGGGTCATCATATTCTGTGTTGTTTATCATTCTGCTATTTTTAGTTCAGTCTTGATTAACATGTTGGATCAGATGTCGTGACATCTGTGATTGTGTAGTTCTGATATTCAAGGTATCAGTCTACTGTTGCGCCTCTGAGTTTAAATGATTATGTAGCACAATGTCTTGACATGTGTTAGGACATTTGTTGTCTGCATAGGCCATAATTTCAATTGGTATCAGAGCATGCATCTTGTCTGGTTCTGGATGAGATCTTTGGGAGATACTTTCTGGCGTTTAAACAAGGAGGAATTTTGAAGATCAGATCAATTAACTCAAACATACCCATGGGTATTAATGGATGAGATGGATGTTCTGGATCGAAGGGAGCAACCCGGAGGTTGTTCATGTTGCTGAGGAGATTCTACAACAACTACAGGAGAAGTGGCTAGTTATCTTGTTGGTGTGTCTTATAATATGTTGTGACATCTTATTAGGGTAAGCAAGATCTGTTCATTGGTGGTTCCGCTGCATGTGTTTCTGATGGAAGAGCTCTAGAATTATGGGATTCTGGAGTTGTTACTGAAGACAGTTGGTGGAAGGTCTCAATTGTCGGCCTCTATATTTGAAGATATCTACATTCTTTTATTCTAAAGTCGGGAGAGATGGAGTGAAATGAGTTATGGTTAGATATCTGGTATGATGACTTGGTACTTGGAATCTTGGTTTCCTGGTGCCGTTGTAGTCAGTTGAAGAGGAGAGGAGTTGAGTTTAAGTTTATCAGGTTCTTGCTCTAGGAGTTTGATAAATTATTGGTCGACTAGGTCGTCAAAGATACTTGAGAATTTTCTCAAGTCCACTCATAAAGGCATCTGAGTCGTGTATCTGGAGTCTTCTAGTTACTCTTCTGACTAGAAGGTGTTTCTTTGAAACACAATCTGAAGAAAGTGGAGGTGATTTATTTTCACCATCCAAAAACAACAAGGAAGGATTCATCTCTCTCGACCCTAAGAGTGGATCGAATCTGATTGAAGAATTATTGAGGTAAATAAGATTTGTTCAGAGAAAGTCTTAGTTACTTGAGTCAAGGGTGGCAGCCTTGGTATCTCAACATTGTCCTTTGAAGAAGATACTTGCAAAAAGATTGAATACTTTATAAGTGTTCATGACATGATCTGATGGAGCTCAGCTACAGCAGTGAAGACGGGTTATTGGACAAGGATTTAAGATCAATTACTATTTGTGGAATCCACAAGTATTTAATTGATTATCCTTGAAAGTCAAGATTGCTGATGTTCAACAAGATGTTGGAACATCTCATCATCAGAGTTTGTGCAGAATTATGGGAGGGGTACTGCACACGCTTTAGCATCTGTTTTAGTCTTAGGTGGTGACCTAAGAAGTGGCTTCAGTCTGGTGTAACAGAAGCATGTGTTCACTGGAGAGTTTCCTGGCAAGAAACTAGTCTGGACATTGATGTTGTTGAAGATGAAGATGAAGACATCATAATCTTGATGGTTACAGCTTGGATCCGTTTATTTCTGATCTAGGTGCTTTGGAGCATGGATCTTGCTCTGTTTGTGAAGGTCGAGGATAAGTCGCAGTTATCTCTGGCTTTCTACTGACGGATCTACTGAGGAAAGTGGCATTCTTTGGTATGGCTATGGGGTAGTCTTGGACTACTTATTTTCTGAAGATCCAAATGTGGCAGGTGTGAAGTCTTTGGAGTTTCAAAGCAGGATGGAGGTTATCTACTCAAACTTGGTTGTTTAATCAAGTCTATGAGAGCATGAAACTCTTGTTCTGCAAAGGGAGAAGGTTCTTCTAAGTGGCAGAAGGAGGAGCTAAATTCAACAGTTGGATGTCATATAAAAATGTTCTGACATCTAGCTTAACATCAGAAGTCTCAGCTGGTGATGTGGCACATCAGCTTAAGATAAGGTGATCTACAGGAAAATGGAAGTTGTGGATGCTTCAAAAAGGTCTATCTCATGCAGTTTGCGGGAGCTGTGGATGGGAAGATGTTACATGACTAAGAGGCTTGGTGGATCCAAGATGTCTTGCTATGGGACAAGTAGTTCATGTGACTTGAATGTCTGATTTCATTAGTGGATCAGTGTATCTTGTGGGAGTTCTGAAGAAGATTAAGATCAATCAAAAAGTGGCATTTGGTTGGTTTCATTGTGTGCATTCAAGCAGGATGCTTGAAACTGATTGCTCTTGTACAGAAGAGTAGTTAGTTGAAATTGTAAGGAGGTTTTGGTTCTCTGAGAGCTTATGGCAGAAGTTATGGGTTGAGAATGGAAGCATACCTTCTTTTGGTGGATGAGAGTTTATTTCTCTATGGGGTTCTGAAGTTCTCTTTGTTCAAGCTAGTGGCGCAGTGTTGTGTGAAGATCTTCAGTGTGGATTACTATGCTGATAGTAAGTCCAGTGGTGGAGCATAATAAGAACCATGGTGTGTGGTGTCTGTGATGTGTGAAGAATGTCTTAACAGATGTTAGAACATTTTCGAGGTTAGTTATCCTTGGAGTAGGATTCTGAGTTCACATCTTATCTAAGAGGTATTTATCTTGTCATACGGGAGAATGATGGGTAAAGGATTGTCTTGGAAGCCAGATGTGAATGGGACATGCTAGAAGTGGATTAGTTTGGTGCTTGTGGAGCAAATGGGCTGGAAATTTTTGGAGCATGTGTTTGATGTCCTTCAAGTGTTGAAGAACATATGGGTGAGCTAGCAAACTAAGGGGCCATGTGCGTCTCTTTGAGGAATGTGAAGCATTCAGATTCAATTGGGTTGAATCTCAGGGAACAAGGAGATCTATACATGAGAATTCTGGAGGAATTTGTGTGGTGTATGGATAGTTTCTGGATGAGAGGGATCAATGGAGCTTTGGTATCAATCCGAGAGTTTGTTAGTTAAATACAAGGATGCGTTCCTGGTACTCTCACTATATGATCAAGAAGTTGTCATGGGATATCATGTAGTGGTTTTGGGGTGGTTCTTGATGAAGAAGCATCTGTTGAGAGAGATAAGGGGAGAACTTATCTCTGATTTTGTACTGGTATGGTACATGGGTTGCTTGAAGGTCAACCAGTAGGTGAATGTGTTCAGCAGGTGTATTGAACAGAGGGTGCGCTCTGGAAGACATGAAGATGCGTCTTATGTTTTCCATTCATTTTGGGTGTTCTTCTTGTAATGGAACACTTGTTATCTATGACAGGGGGAGTAGTGTAACTTGTTAAATTGTACAAGCTTCTGAGTTGGATGTGTTCGGCTATTGACTTGCTTGCTTGCTCTTAAATGCATAATTGCTTGGTTTGGCATATTATGGCTAAAAAGGGGGAGAAGTAAGTAGTAGTAGTGTTCCTTGGTTGTTTCCTTGAGGGGGAGCTGGTTGTGTTATCCAAAGGTTGTTTTAGCCAAAATTTGCCAAAGGGGGAGATTGGTAGGTCTTTGATTGGCTACATTTTGGCTAAAACAAGTTTACAGCAAGATGTTGGGTAAGATGTCCTGACATGGTTGATCAACATCATTACAAATGTGTTTATAATACTTGGCAGGATGTCGAGTAAGATGTTGAAGCATCATCAACTGTCATGACAGTATTACTGTCATGACAGATGTCATGACATCTTAGTCTGGTACAGCAGGTGTTGTTGTTTTGCTGTCATGTGATGGTTAATCAAGATGTCAAAGGAGATGTCACGGCACCTTTGTCTGATACATCAGGTGCTGCTATTGTATATCTCTTGATGGATTTAATTTGATTTGATGAGATCTTTTTGGATATACCTCATCATTATACGCAGGCCAAGGAGATTTATTAGGAACAAAGTGCAGATTTGATTGGATTTCATAAAAAGGATCTTGGAGACTTTTTAGGAAACCATTTGGAGATTTGTTTCTATTTTTGTGGAGAAGATCTTGCAGCTGAATTAAAATGTGAAGATTGGATCTGATTGAAGAGTCTAAGCCTATACTACAAGAGTCTATAAATAAGGACTTGCTAGACCTAAAATAAAAAATACACACAACAGCAACTCGTCGGTGCAACAAAAGGGTTTTGAGAGTCTCTTGTGTAATTTGTAAGTCACCCATGTATCTTTTGATACTATGTGGTCGACATAGGCTGTTGTAAATTGTTCTCACTCGAAGCTTTGAAGCAAGAGTTGAGTTTTGTTCTTGGTTGAAGCTTTTAAGCAAAACCGAGTATTGTTGTTAGTCAAGGATGCTTGATTGAACTTTGTATTGGAAGGGGTGTCTTTCAATAGGGTAGATACAGTTATGGTGTAGTAACTGTTAGATAATCACAGGTTGTGATTTAGGAAGTGAGAGGGGGCTCTCTTATCATTTAGATGTGACTTCTAATGATAAAGTCTTCATTGGGTAGTGATAGGTTAGCATGGGTGCTTTCTGTAAACCTGAGGTTGTTTGCATAAAACTATACTACTGATAGTGATTACTTCTTCCTGGATTGGTATCCTCCAGATGTAGGTGAGTTGCACCGAACTGGGTCATCATATTCTGTGTTGTTTATCATTCTGCTATTTTCAGTTCAGTCTTGATTAACATGTTGGATCAGATATCATGACATCTGTGATTGTGCAGTTCTGATATTCAAGGTATCAGTCTGTTGTTGCGCCTCTGAGTTTAAATGATTATGTAGCACAATATCTTGACATGTGTTAGGACATTTCCTGTCTGCATAGGCCAGAATTTTAGTATATATGAAAAATAATGGATGTTGTCCAGGCCCAAAATGGTGGTGTATTTTTCCTGCATGGTTACGACAGGACGGGAAAGACATATATGTGGAGAACACTTGCAAGTGCTTTGAGATCTAAACATGATATATGTTTAACCGTTGCAACGAGTGTAATAGCTTCTCTTTTATTTCCTGGCGGTAGAACCACACATTCAAAGTTCAAGATACCTGTGCCAACACTGGAAAATTCCACTTGAAAAATTGACTACGAAGATGATATTGCGGAGCTTTTAAGGCAGACAAAACTCATTATTTGGGATGAGGCACCTATGGCACACAAGCATGCTTTTGAAGCACTTGACAAAACGTTGAAGGATGTAATGAGTTCGTACAATAATTCAGATACTGTGTTTGGTGGGATGGTTATTGTATTCGGTGGTGATTTTAGACAGATATTGCCCATTGTTCCTAGAGGGAGTCGATCAGATATTGTTCACTCTACGATAAATGCCTCATATATATGGCAATCTGTTCAAGTCTTGACTTTAACAAAGAACATGTGGCTGCACTGTGGTCCAAGCGATCATGAGAAAAGAGAAATTGCTAACTTTTTAGATTGGCAATGAGAATAGGTGAAGGAAAAGTTTCAGAACCAAACGGCGGTTTTACCGCCATAAACATATCATCCGACCTTCTAATAACAGACTTCAACGAACCAATTGTTTCCATTGTCAATAGTACATACCCTGAATTCCTACAGAATTTTCAATCAAATGATTATCTCAAGAGTCGAGCAATCCTCGCATCCAAATTGGAAGTTGTTGATCAAATTAATGATCATGTCCTTGCTTTGATGCCAGGTAGTAATACACTTCGATTTCTATTACACTAAATCATATATTTAGTTATTTCCAATGATATGACCATTTTTTCTTTCTTAGGCAATATAAGAGAATGCTACAACTCCAATACCGTAGACCAGTCTGAGATTCATGACGTCTATGTGGTTGACATTTTAACCCCAGAGTTCCTCAGTTCATTGAGGACTTCAGGCTTGCCTAACCATCGCATTAAGTTAAAGATTGGAACACAGGTTTTGCTTATGCACAACATTGATCAAGCTGAAGGTTTATGTAATGAAACACGACTAATGATAACAAAGATGGCAAATTATGTTCTTGAAGCTTCAATAATGGCAGGAAAACATTCCAGAAAGTTGGTTTACATCCATAGAATGGATATGTCACCTTTGCAGTCGTCGTGGCCATTCAAACTAAACAGGCGACAGTTTCCAATTGTGGTGTCATACGCAATTACTATTAATAAATCCCAAGGACAATCTTTGGATATTGTCGGCCTTTACCTCCCAATAGATGTTTTCACTCATGGTCAGATATATGTGGCACTGTCAAGGGTCACTACCAAAAAAGGTATAAAAATCTTGATACATGATGAGAATAACAACTACAAGACTAAAACAACAAATGTTGTGTACAAAGAAGTGTTAAAAAATATTTGAATTTGCTTCATGGTATGGTTTTATAAATTTTCCTGCAATGTTGTTAACATTTGTTGCAGACTTTACTTTTTTTGAGCTTCAACTTTTTAAAAATCTTTTTCATTTCGTTGCATGAACAGGAACACAACTATTTTTTGGAGTATCTTTCAGGCTAAAAAATTGGATTCAACTCCACTAAAAGAACAAAATGATTCCAGGAAGTTTCTAATGTGTATAGCATCTAATATTGGTCACGTAACATCCATTTATATTGTTTTGTGGCTTAATCCCCATCACTGTAACTTTGTTTGTTCAGAATTTGACCAATTCAATTTGTATTGTCAATATGCTTTTTCTTATTTTTGTTTGTTGCCTTATCCTGTTTCAAATAGCAAGTACGGAACTTTAAATTCAAAATTAATGATTGATATGAACTAAAGCATTATACATTTTCCTACTCTCAAAATAAAATGGTTCTATATAACTATAATACACATAAGTGAATTTATACACATGACATTTTTTGTTGCAGGAATTAACATTCAATCTGAATTGAATTCTGTCACCGGCTTTGAAGTCATTAGACATACAAAATTCATTTCATTCCTATGCTAATTTGGTACGATGTGGGTCTTCAATGTTCAGCAGTATCATCATTTTTGTCTTTCCGTTATCACCGTACAATGTAACATCTTCGTACTCATAGTCTCTCAACATTGTTGCAAAATCTACCCGCAGTTTCTGAAGTTTAACAAACAATTAGTTATTTTAAAAAGGTTTTTACAATTACAATTATAATTTATTAATATATAATGTTACTCATCTACTCAACTAATTTTGGTAACGATACACTTATGGGAGTCGGAGTAATGTCAAATGTAAATATTTCTTTGTGGTACACATTTCTACTATGAAAACGCGGTAGGTCTTCAAGTTTCAGCACCTCTTTATATCCGTTTATTCGAAAATTATTGTTACCATAATAACTCATCTCAACTACAACTTCACTTGGAAGATTGTAATAAGCCTTGAGGTATGGCCAACCACTTATTATCATTGGAAGATATGCGTGTTTGTTATATATTAATTCATGGTGGACACCTTGGTTGTTCAATATCGTCCAACTTTTTTTAATTTCATCTTCATACTGTTTAACAAACGATTCATCAATTTCAGCATACGGCTGCAATATAAATTCAAGTTAAACAAACAATAAATATCGTGGTATGAAACATTGAAAGGATACCATCCAACAAACATATGTCTAATTATTATATTGCATACCTGTGTTGATAGTTTCCCTATTACAAATGACCCAACCAACGATGAGTGGTTGAGAATTCCAGTCTTCTCCATCTCTGCGATTTTTCAATACCTCTACCAGGATAACACAATTGTTATTTTTGTCTTCCCACTTCTTATAAACTGATGCTCATTACTAATGTCAATATATGTTATTTATAGAACAGCTTTGTAGAACCCAACAAATTACTTTCACATGCGTATATGAACTTAATTTGTCCTTACTACTAATCACTTTTACTAAAGTTACTTTTTTGTTCCATGCTTTTTACCAACTCTTCATTCACATGTCAATAGTATCCACATAACTATTGAATACATTAATGAGTTGGACATTTTATTTTTTTCTTCCAATCTTTCAATCAATACGGGAATATGATGCTCCTACCCTAAATTTACTTTTCCCAATGCCTAGTCCCACACGTGAATAGTTGGATTTGATAAATTCCTGCGGCACAATCCATAAAACGACATGACCTCTATATGAGTCTTTCAATGCAATCATACTAAGGCTAAATAGTATAAGCTATTATTAGGTTTACAAATTTTTGTCTACGAAGCAATCCATTCCCCTATTCCTTACGCTATTTGCACTACTACCATGGAGCCTATATATTAAATGCATAGTATTTTTCAAAACTATATCATAATATATGTATGACTATATCTTTTTTAAGACTGACATTTAATTCCAATAATAAATCCATTTCACAACAAAAACTTTTCAAACTGGAACATAACTATATTATACCAACAAAACGACACTTTCATTGTCGTACTGGATTACACATATGTCACTACACAATCATAGAACATTATATTACATTGACATTTCCAGGAATATTACTACATTCCCGTTACAAAAAAACATATATGCAACAAACCCATTGTTGCGGTGAGAATCGGATAACAAGCTATTAATTAACTTGCATCGCAAAACATGAAATTCACCACCGAGCTTTGATTTATCCAAAGGAAAGGATAAAGATCGAAAAACCCTAAGTGCGCTATGTAGGAACACAGCTCAGAGATCTAAGGTTCGGGGGTTGGTTATACTAAGGGAAGGTATTGGCACCCTAAGTATCTTTAGTACTCTACATGAACCTCTTGTTAGTATTTGTGTTATGTTAATGTTTGCTTGCTAAGGGAAATGTGCTAAGGTAAAGACCTAGGGGTATGTACACTAAGTTTGCTCGCCAAGACATCGCATCTTGTGCCTACGTATGTGGGCTTAAGAGAATCAGAGCATTCGTAGATCCCCTCATTGGGGGTAAGGGACTCTTGACTATGGTCAAGGTTCCAAGGGAAAGTAGGGTGAAAATCTTGAAAGCAAAGCTTGTGAGGATTGATTGGTTAGGAGAAAGAGATTAATGGCTATCTCTTGTGAAAGGATTGTGAAGGATTAGACCATCTTGAAGGAGAAGAGATTAATGGCTATATCTTGTGAAGGTTAAAAGAAAGGTTAATAGTTATAAGAGATTAATGGATATCTCTTGGGAAAGGATAGGTTAAAAGGGAATGAGCTATCTATGACTCTGAGGTCAATATAAAGACTTTCCTTTGGAAGGGGGGGGGGGAATAATAATTCTTATGGACTGAAAGTTTGTTGAGATATTTATATGAAACAAAACACTCAAACAACAAGACATCAAAGTGAAAACAAGCTCACAACACTATAAAAGGTTAGAAACACATGTATTAAATCAAGATGAACAAGATAATATGATGAAAGAAACAAAGAAGTCAAGGTGTTCAAGAAAAAAAACCCTAAAGAGGTCTCCTACTTCCAACATTAATAGATACCTAAAAATTATTTGTTTTCACCAATTTCTTTTTATATTAAAAAAGTAGACACATTAAGGAGTACTTTGCAAAAAGAATGGGCAAAAAAGAGTGAAATTTGATCAAGTTATGAGTTTTTGAAATCAAAGTATGGACCATGAAAATATAAGGTAAACATGTGATAAAAAGAATGGGAAAGGCTCCCCATGGGTATTTAACCCGTGCCATGGTAGTTACAGCCCAAAACACTCACCAACCTTGCCATTGCGCGCGTATTGACAAGTTATAGCAACAACATAATATATATGAAACAAAAGCGCCTTCAGGAAATTAAAACAAAAGGACTGGGGCGAGGGGGATTCGAACCCCAGTACTTATGGTATTGTGCGCGTGTGTTCTTGTCACTGGGGTGGCCCTTACATCCGGTATTAAACATAACTCCATAAATACTTAAGTCTTGCGCACATTAACATAGGGCCAAGCTTGGAACATGATTGGGTTACAACCTCCACCATATACAAATTCACAACAAGGCAAGCTTAAGCAAGGATTATTATGCCATACTACCAATCATTCAAGCTAAAGAACAATCATCAATAGAAGAAGAAAAAAAGCCATTGATTGGTAGCAGCATACAAGCCTCCAACATTTTGAAAGTTACCAAACACTTAATGTTAAAACAATGCCATGGCTGCCACTAAACAAATGTCTATGCTATCATGAAATAAACCACCTTGGATTAAATGGTCATGCCAACCCTAACATTGATGATGCAGGCATAAAACAAAATCAAAATATCAGATCCATGCATATGCTAAAAACAGGTTCACGCATTTTGGAAATGTAACCAACAAGTTGCTAAAACTGACAATGCAAAGGTATGCAGTATACACTCAACAATCTCCATGGCATCTCCAATTGCATTAACATAGAAACTAGTTTGGATATGGTAAACATTCATGAAAACATAAGAAAATTGCAGTGTAGGCAGTGCATCATTCAACAATTCTAAACTTAGCTACCAAAAAAAACAAGTAATGGCAGCAAGCTGACATAATACCATCAAGGTGGACAATGCATTAGGATATAACAGTAAAGATACTTGCTACGAAACATGTTTTTATCAAAGCCTTCATGCTTCCTTAGCATCATATGAGAAGTTTAAGAACAAGGCACACATGCATGTTCTAATCAGATTATCACAAGTTAAGGACATGTTGATGTTCCTACCTAACAATGAGTACCTATTGAAATGGTTCAAGCTTGGTATGAATACACAACACACATTATGGTCTCAATTTAATGCCTATGGTTTACAATATACAAACAATGTCATTTTGTCAATATCATATGGTACCAAAACAAAGCTTTCAATTGGCTCACAAGTATGGATAAGCAAGTTTTGAAACAAACTCATATGCAAGCATGGACATAAGGGTTCCAAATCATGGCAGATGATGGCACTGATGCAACAAGAGATATTGGAAACATAATGATCAAGCAAATAGGAAAATTACATGTTGTTACCTATGACATGAATTGAAACAAAATGGCAGTTCACAAAAAAATCTTAGAGTCAAGGCAATGCCATTAATATGTTCTAGTCCAGATAAACATAGTAGTGCAAACATAATCATGACAAAACACAAAACCAATTGAGGCATGTGAATCTTAACATACAAGTCTTGGAAACTTAGCAAAATTCAGGCATAGGTCTTAAGAGATACCAAATGTTCCATTCATCATCATGAATTCAGACCAAGCATGGAATCAAAGTAAAATAATAACAATTAAGTAATGACAGAGTTATGAGTTGGTGGCATGGCATCCGACAAGAATTTCAAGAGATTAACAGTTCCATACATCAGTATTATGTGCATAGGGCAACTTGACTCAGAAACGAACTAACATGGCATGACATGGTTTGTATGCATAGCAGGATGTGAGTAAGCACATACATAGATGTCAAAATAGCACTATAACAAAATGAATCAGCAACAACTTCAATCCCTAGGGACAAGCTCAACAATTACCAACACATGTGTGACCTACTATGAAAAGGCAAGACCAATGTAACCAAATAGCATTAGAGATATATTTCAAGTTTTGACACTCTTGGATACATGCACATGATTTGGATGCAGAACAAATAGTATGCCATCAGTTTTAGACACACACCATTTGACCACACATCATAGCATGAGTTTACATACACAACTTGAACTCATAGCATTATGGCAGCATTAACATGATTTGCACTTAACTAAGTCTTCTTGCCAACAAACTTCCAACCAGTTATTACACATTTGGACTTAAATCAACATAAAGGCCATCAGTTCAATAAGAAACAGTTTTACAATCATAGAAAATACAACACATCAAGTCAACCATAGTGAAATAATTCTTGGCAAACAAACTCACATGTTCTCGTGCAGACAAATACATTCAAGCATCAACCAAACAGGTATGTAGTTGTTGACATTATAACTTACTTTTGGAAGTGGAACATCAAAGGGGGCTTAAATGATCCTAACAGTCAGTCAGTGAGTATCACACAAGGGTTTGGTTACCATTACATGACTCAAGCATAATGCTAAAAATAAAAGGAAATGTAGCTACCTATCTCAGTACATCAACCAAGACAAACATAATTGTCTTACCTCAATATGGCAGGCTATGGACAAAAAGTTAAGCAAAAACTCAAATACACATTATTTCTACATTATGGATGAATGGAGACAAACACTAAAACACATTGTAGGAGCATTTATACCAGAGATATGATGATGACAAACATGTACATGAGCATGAATATGGAGTATGAAGAAGAAATGTTACCAAGTGGAATATGTCCACTGCACCCTCAAGTGTATGCTAACCTTTCTTCTTTTCTGAACTAGCAAGGAACTTCAAGGCAAGTCTCCTCCTCTTTCTCACTTGTGAAGCTCAAACTCAGAGATCTTTTTAGAGTGTTTTGTGAACAATGTTGGTGTCAAATGAAGGAAAACAACCTGCTATTTATAGGAGAGGATTGAGAATCCAAGGCATGGCCAAATTTGCAACAAATGTCAAATCTGCCCTTTTCATCGTGTGAGATGTGGTGTTTTCTGAACCAAGATCTCCAAATATCTCTGAACTCTGAGCACAAGCTGGTGAGAAGTGATTGGTGAGAGGCTCAATGAATAAACAATACTTCTTTCCCTTGAAAAGTTTCTCTCTCCTTGTGCAAGTGGCATAAACAAGACATAAACACTATTTTAATGCCAAACAAGTTGCAAATTCGTGGCAAGGCTTGAATTAAACTTAAATCCAACATTAGAACTCAGAAACCTAGGGCTTTGGTGTTTAGAGAAGGTTTTGAGTCAATATGCAAAAGTTGGTTTCTTGAGTTTTAAGAAATGAAACCTCCATCTTTGAAGCTTCGAAACTCCCAGCTCCCTCAATGGATTGAGGAGTTCTAGTACTTTTTGGAAATCCCTCAATGCCCTCTACAAGTTTCATGTTCAAAGATTTTTGATTTGAGGCTTGGAACTACATGAAAAATTGGGTTAAAGTTGTATGCAAACTAAGGTGAAAAAGCTGAAATTTCACTAAGTCCCCAAGGGTGATTTATTTTCCAAGTCTTGTGACTTAAAAACCATGTACTTTTTGAAAGAAGTTCCTCTAATATGTTTTGAAGATCATGGAAAGAGCTTCCATTTGAGCTTTGAGTCACTCAATTTGGATGTGTGGTTTGAAAGTTATGACTGTTTCAATTCTTGCACAAGTAGTGAAATTCCCACATTTGAAAAGTTTCATGGACCAAACATTGCTTTTTTTGCAAGAAACTTCTCAAAACTTGATTTCTCATGCTTTAGCTCATCAATGAGACATGTCATGATGGATTTAGGACTTGGATGCTTCATTTTGGATCAAGATCTCAAGGATTAGAGTCTCAAGGCTTGAGAACAAATCTTGATCAAAATCAAAGGCCATGATTGTCTTGTCATAACAAAACCCTAATTGGAGGCATGGTGAACTTGTGGTTCAAGCTACTTGTGATGAGAGCCAGTCACACTTGAATTCTTGTTGAGTAAGATCTCTAGGATGTAGGTGAGCTCACATGGTTGCATTTGGAGCTTCAGTTGTCCTTCTTGAATAGATGACTTCTTTGATTTATGTGTGAGCTTGGCTTAGGAGACTTTGCCATCCTCTTTGTATAAGCCCTGGCTTTTCACAGAAGAAACAAACTTGCAAAATGAAATGGTTAGTTAACAATGCATAAATGATTGAACCTAACTGCCAATGCAAGATGTTATGACATCTAAGGGGTAAAATTTGGGGTACAACAGTTGCCCCTATTTAAATAGCTTACCGGATGGCACGAGGAATGGAAATCCTCGGGGCATCAAGGTAAAAGGTGTTTAAATATAGTCAACCGAAAATTTTGCCCTTAGATGGATTGCAGATGCTAAGGACAAGCAGCAGACATGCAAATGCTGACATGCCATGACCTTCTAGTATGATAGTATGATGTCATGATAGATGCAAAGGTGCAGACAAACAAAACACCAAAGATAAAGAGCAACCACCACAAATGAACTTACTGGGGAAGGATAAAGGTTAGTATCCACGAGGAAGACTCACTGAGGATACAGACTGACCAACAAAAGGGACTCACCGAGGAGACTCTGAGGACACACTAGGGGAATAAAAGTACACTCTTTACTGGGCATGAAACCAGAAAAAAGACATGATCTCTACTAGGGACTGGTTTGAAATAAAAGGATAGACATCAACAAAATATTTTCTGGGATTTTCTTATACTGAAGAGTTCAAACGGGATCTTCAAGAAAAACCAGAAAATACAAAGAAAGGCACATCCAGAAAAACGTCAGACGGCAAAAGAAACCAGACATCCAATAATGGCTTTGAATGAAAGGTACAAATCACAATATCTGAGAAGGCATCAGATGAAAGTGAGCAAACAAGGGTAATCCAAGAAGGCATTGGATGCAAAGAAACCAGTCATCCAATAATGGCTTTGAATGAAAGGTATAATCACAATATCTAATAATGGCTTTAGATGAAAGTGAACCAAGTAAGGATCCAAGAAAGCATTGGACAAAAGGAAACCAGTCATCCAATAATGGCTTCGAATGAAGGGTAAACTCATAATATCTGAGAATGGCATCAGATGAAAGCAAGGTTAGTCCAAGAAGGCATTGGATAAAAAGGAAACCAGACATCCAATACTGGCTTTGAATGAAGGGGTACAAATCACAATATCTGAGAATGGCATCAGATAAACGTGAGAAAGGTAGAGATCCAGGAAAGCATTGGATAAAAGGATACCAGACATTCAATAATGGCTTTGAATGAAGGGTACAAATCAAAATATCTAATAATAGCTTTAGATAAACGTGAGAAAGGTAGAGATCCAAAAAAGCATTGGATAAAAGGATACCAGACATTCAATAACGGCTTTGAATGAAGGGTACAAATCACAATATCTAATAATGGCTTTAGATAAAAGTGAACAAACCGGGATCCAAGACAACATTGGATGCAAAGAAACCGATCATCCAATAATGGCTTTGAATTAGAGGTAAACTCATAATATCTGAGAAGGCATCAGATGCAAATGAGACAAAAGGTGAAATCCAAGAAGGCATTGGATAAAAGGAATCACGGTATCCAAGACAACATTGAATGACTGTGAACTTTCAGGAATGGCACTGAAAGTAAAGGCAAATTACTATATTCAGGAATGGTATCGAATGATAGTGAGAAAGACATCCAATAATGGCTTTGAACGCAAAGGAGAAGACTCATCCAGGAATGGCACTGAATGAACAGATAAGACTTTCAGGAATGGCACTGAAAGATATCCAAGTAAATTTGATGGGTTTACAGAAGATAGGCAAAACTGCCAGGAATAGCACTGGGAGAAACAAGAGGAATAAGATATCCAGGAATGGCACTGGAGATCAAAAGAGATAGACATCCAGGAATGGCACTTGAGTGAAAGAATGTAAAGATCCAGGAATAACACTGGAATGAAAGAAGATAAACATCTAACAACATGACTAGATGCACAAGGAACGACAACATTCAGGAATGGCACTGAATGAAAGGAGATAAACATTTTGGTAAGGTGAGACGTGGATAATGACACGACCTCGGGAGAAATGCAAATGAGGATGAAACACTCATGATATGCATATGTATATGAATTATGCAGATGATATATGATCAAATGCAGATGCTGACGACACAGCTCGACTCTTTTAGTGAGAAGACAAGACTGGAAGACTGATTCCTCAACACGGAGATCACTACCATTCTGCTTGGGGACTAGAGATGCTATTGAACACACATTGCCACACTGGTAGACTGTATCAAGTGATGATCCTTGTAGGAAGGATAAAGAGCTGTTTGGGGATTCTTCAAATAAACTGCCTCAGATTAGCTGACTGTCGTGGATGAACTGATAATTGCTTCAGTTTGTCTGATTCTGAAATGACTGTTTTATGGTGCTCTTAGAAAGCTTGCCCCATTCTGAGTCTTGAAAGATGATTGTTTTACTGTACACTGGGAAAGCTTGCCCCAATATGAGTCTTGAAAAGTCTTCTGGATGAACCAATTCTGAGAAGGACTTGCCCCTGAATAACAACCCTTGAACTGATTCTTCAACAGGATTTGGAAAGAACTTGCCCCTGATAGGATCACCGACCAAGTTTCTTAATTGTTTGAAAATTCCTTGAGAGGAAAGCCAGTTTGCAAACAAAAGTATTTGTACAAACATGGTAATTTTAGAGTTCATGCAACTTTTGAAATCAAATCATTTTTTGAAAGATGCAAAACAAAATGAGTCATTGGTCTGAACACGGCGATTCAAGACATTTAAAAGTGAAAGGTGAAGCACAAGTGTAGTGACCTGCAAAGATCTTTGGGAGTCAGTTTACGCAACCTTGCTGTAGTATGCTTTCAAAATAACCTTGCTTCAGTTAGGTCTTTTGAGGGTTGTAACGTGGCCTGGTTCACGGTTTATGAAACAAAAGATAAAGGCTCAAAATTTATTTGTGACCCACCCAATATTCGTAATGAACTTCAGTCCTATGATCAGTTAACTTAGACTATGCACTCAGGTTCCCACAGGTTAGGAATTGCACCGATGATAGTAATGATGATGGTTCAGAAGTCAAGGGACTTGAGATGGCAGTCACTGCTTCCTCACCAATGTTTCCCATTGAGGACTTTCAGGATGAAAATTTAAAGGTTTCCTCTTTTTGGGTTGTCATACAAAATTTTCTTTCTTATAATTTTTTTTCTATTTTTTTTAAGGAACGGTCATGAGCTTCCCATCTTTCTCATCTTTTGTCTTGAAAGGGACTCGGCTCATTCTTTGGGTAAGGAAAATGACTAAACAACTTAATGATTTCGGTGAACCATCATTGGCATTTAAATTGAAAGGCATCTTCGACACTTGCTTGCTGTGTGCGAAGGAAAATTTGTGAATGCCACCATTATATGAACGGTATTTTGTATGGACGCACAACCAAGTTAACTGAGAACTACCCTGCCCCAGGTTAAGATTGAGGGTTTTTTGTAAAGAAAGGAAACTCCTACTTCTAGGCTCGAAGGGGTTAACGAGGGATTATATTCCTTATTTCTCCAGTGTTTAGGGATTGAAACAATGCCTTACATCATCAGCAAAGTTTATTTAAAAGCATACCACGGCAATTATGGGTATAATGTTTTCATCATCCTCCCTCCAATCTTTGCATAATCAAAAAACATTTTGCAAAAGAAAGCATAAAGATGTAAATAGTGGACAAAATGAATTGAATCAAAAGTTGCAATGCTTATTTCATTAATCACGAAAGTACAAACATAATTTGAAGGCAAACAGCCAGTACGAAATAAGGAAAATGCAAACAACAAGAAACAAGGCCCAGTGACTAGTTAAACACGAGGATGAGTTGTCTTGTCTTTAAGAAGTAGTTGAGCTAAAGTCGACTGAAGCTTCACTTGGCGTGCCCTGGCAGAGGATTGCTCTGAACATTGGGATTGTCCTTAAAGGAGAGGATTTTGTTTCTCATCAATTCTTGTACTTTAGCCTTCAATGCAAAGCAACCTTCCAAGTTATGGCCCGCACCACCTTGATGGTATTCATAATGAAGATCAGCCCTATAGCCGGCTGAAAGAGGATTTGGAGGAGCAGGCAAAGGCCTTGTGGTAATCAAACCTTGTTGAACCATACCAGGATAAAGCTCGGTGTATGTCATGGGAATAAGATCAAATTGATTCCTATTACGATACTGGTTATGTCCTGCAGTTAGACGTTGGGAAGCTTGAGCTGGTCGTGGAGCAGTAACCACGGGAGTAACAACAGCAACAGTAGGTTGAATATCATACTGAGGTTGGGGACGAGGCCTTCTCACTTCAACCATTACAGTGTTAGTCTGATATTCCCTTTTCCTCTGAAAGTTCCCATAGGATTTCTTCACAGCATTGGAAGATTCATCAGGTTTTGAAATTTTTCCTTTCTTAAGACCTTCCTCGAGTCTTTGGCCGATAGTAACCAAATCGGTGAAGTTGGAGGAAACACTTCCAGTTATCTTTTCCCAATAGAATGGGGACAGAGTATCCATGAACATTCCAGTCAATTCTTTCTCAGCCAAAGGAGGTTCAACTTGGGAAGCTAACTCCCTCCAGCACTGAGCATACTCCTTAAAAGATTCCTTCTCATGTTGAGTTTTTTTTTGTAGTTGGCGGCGATCAGGAGCCATGTTAAGGTTATACTTATACTGCTTCATGAAGGCATTTACAAGATCTTGGAAGCAGTGAATGAAGTTTTGCTCAGGACCCATATACCATTGGAGTGATGCTCCACTCAAACTATCTTGAAAATAGTTGATAAGCAGCTTCTGATTTTTGGTATAAGCAGCCATCTTGCGACAATACATGACCAAATGAGCCCTTGGATAAGAATGGCCCTTGTACTTCACAAATTCTAGAGTTTTGAACTTAGCAGGCATAACAAGGTCAGACACTAAGCACATGTTGTCTGTGTCCACATTTAAAGAAGTCATTACCCTCAACAGCTTTGAGTCTTTTGTCTAAGGTCTGAAATTGCTCACGGACAACTTCAGGTTCAACAAAGTCTTCACAGTCTTCTCCCTGAGCACTGGCAGCATTGTACTCAAAGAGGGGATTCTCAAAAGAAGCTCGAATAGTCTGTGGAACAGCATGGACCACAGGTCTGGGCTCGGCGAAAATAGGAGTTTAAAATGCAGGCATAGCAGTCTGACCATCCATAGCAGTAGATGCAATCAGTGGAGAATAGTTGTGTGGCAAACCAAACTCGGGCCAAGTTGAAGGTGGCATTTGAACCGGTGGAAGTTCAGCACTTGAAACTTCCTGGATGACAGTTCTTCGGGGTTGCTCTCCTCTAGCAATCAACACTTGAAGCATCTCAGTGAGTTTATTCATACTTGATTTGAGGTCATCGATCTTCATTCGGACCTCAGCATTGTGTGCATCTTGTTCTGACATCTTGCGTCTGTAGTTAGCTCTAGTCCGGTATCGGTGTCGAGGAATCAGCTTGACGAATTACAAGTGACACTAAAAGATAGAGACCACTGAAAATAAGTTGTTGGACAAACACATGCATGCAATGAATCATGCAAAGATGCAAATGATATGCAATGCGATGCAAACAAGATGCGAAACATAATGCAACAGGATCAAGGGTTCCAACACAACATGGAGTCTGGGTAAAGAATCAACCATAGTGTGTGTACTTGGGTTTTTGTATCCGTAGAACAGGGTTCTAAAAAGTTCTCAGAGTCTACGTAAATCCTTCGGATATTATCAGCCTGTGTGACTACTCACGCAGGTTAATAATATTCTCAAGATAAACTCGCCTGAGTGTAGTATCGCGTATCAACCATTTGGGACTACTCCCTCATAGCCATCACACTACATCATAAAAAATCCAAGTGGGGTGAAGGTAACTACGGTCCTCAGAATCACGGGCTCTCAAATCAGGAAGAGTGACATCAATGCGACTACTCACATCAGACATCAACAATCCCAAAGGGCCTCATCTGAGTGTGGTCATTATATGCCATAAATGGTTAGGACTACTCCCAACAACCGACTATTGATTACACCACAATCCTATCATAAGTGCTCTCAAGTCCGGGTTAGGACTTATCTCACCACTCAAAGTAACCAACCTGCATACAGAAAACCCAAGCACAACAGGTATATATAGATATACAAAATACAAATGTACAAGCAAATAAACATATAAATAACACAAATACAAACAAGGTGGGCTTAACCCTCTTAGGGGAATGTCCCCAGCAGAGTCGCCATTTTTGTTGTGGTGAGAATCGGATAACAAGCTATTAATTAACTTGCATCGCAAAACATGAAATTCACCACCGAGCTTTGATTTATCCAAAGGAAAGGGTAAAGATCGAAAAACCCTAAGTGCGCTATGTAGGAACACAGCTCAGAGATCTAAGGTTCGGGGGTTGGTTATACTAAGGGAAGGTATTAGCACCCTAAGTATCTGTAGTACTCTACAAGAACCTCTTGTTAGTATTTGTGTTATGTTAATGTTTGCTTGCTAAGGGAAATGTGCTAAGGTAAAGACCTAGGGGTATGTACACTAAGTTTGCTTGCCAAGACATCGCATCTTGTGCCTACGTATCTGGGCTTAAGAGAATCAGAGCATTCGTTGTTCCCCTCAATGGGGGTGAGGGACTCTTGACTATGGTCAAGGCTCCAAGGAAAAGTAGGGTGAAAAGCTTGAAAGCAAAGCTTGTGAGGATTGATTGGTTAGGAGAAAGAGATTAATGGCTATCTCTTGTGAAAGGATTGTGAAGGGTTAGACCGTCTTGAAGGAGAAGAGATTAATGGCTATCTCTTATGAAGGTTAAAAGAAAGGTTAAAAGTTATAAGAGATTAATGGCTATCTCTTAGGAAAGGATAGGTTAAAAGGGAATGAGCTATCTATGACTCTGAGGTCAATAGAAAGACTTTCCTTTGGAAGGGGGGGATAACAATTCTTATGGACTGAAAGTTTGTAGAGATATTTATATGAAACAAAACATTCAAACAACAAGATATCAAATTGAAAACAATCTCACAACACTATACAAGGTTAGAAACACATGTATTAAATCAAGATGAACAAGATAATATGATGAAAGAAACAAAGAAGTCAAGGTGTTCCAGAAAAAAAAAACCCTAAAAAGGTCTTCTACTTCCAACATTAATAGATACCTCAAAAGTATTATTTTTCACCAATTTCTTTTTATATTCAAAAAGTAAACACATTAAGGAGTACTTTGCAAAAAGAATGGGCAAAAAAGAGTGAAATTTGATCAAGTTATGAGTTTTTGAAATCAAAGCATGGACCATGAAAATATAAGGTAAACATGTGATAAAAAGAATGGGAAATGCTCCCCATGGGTATTGAACCCGTGCCATGGTGGTTACAGCCCAAAACACTCACCAACCTTGCCATTGCGCGCGTATTGACAAGTTATAGCAACAACATAATATATATGAAACAAAAGCGCCTTCAGGAAATTAAAACAAAAGGACTGGGGCGAGGGGGATTCGAACCCCAGTCCTTATGGTATTGTGCGCATGTGTTCTCGCCACTGGGGTGGCCCTTACATTCGGTATTAAACACAACTCCATAAATACTTAAGTCTTGCACACATTAACATAGGGCCAAGCTTGGCACATGATTGGGTTACAACCTCCACCATATACAAATTCACAACAAGGCAAGCTTAAGCAAGGATTATTATGCCATACTACCAATCATTCAAACTGTAGAACAATCATCAACAGAAGAAGAAAAAAAGCCATTGATTGGTAGCAGCATACAAGCCTCTAACATTTTGAAAGTAACCAAACACTTAATGTTAAAACAATGCCATGGCTGCCACTAAACAAATGTCTATGCTATCATGAAATAAACCACCTTGGATCAAATGGTCATGCCAACCCTAACATTGATGATGCAGGCATAAAACAAAAGTAAAATATCAAATCCATGCATATTCTAAAAACAGGTTCACGCATTTTGGAAGTGTAACCAACAAGTTGCTAAAACTGACAATGCAAAGGTATGCAGTATACACTCAACAATCTCCATGGCATCTCCAATTGCATTAACATAGAAACTAGTTTGGATATGGCAAACATTCATGAAAACATAAGAAAGTTGCAGTGTAGGCAATTCATCATTCAACAATTTTAAACTTAGCTACCATAAAAAAAACAAGTAATGGCAGCAAGCTGACATAATACCATCAAGGTGGACAATGCATTAGGATATAACAGTAAAGATACTTGCTACCAAACATGTTTTTATCAAATCCTTCATGTTTCCTTAGCATCATATGAGAAGTTTAAGAACAAGGCACACATGGAAGTTCTAATCAGATTATTACAAGTTAAGGACACGTTGATGTTCCTACCTAACAATGAGTACCTATTGAAATGGTTCAAGCTTGGTATGAATACACAACACACATTATGGTCTTAATCTAATGCCTATGGTTTACAAGATATAAACAATGGCATTTTGTCAATATCATATGGTACCAAAACAAAGCTTTCAGGCATAGGTCTTAAGAGATACCAAATGTTCAATTCATCATCATGAGTTCAGACCAAGCATGGCATCAAAGTAAAATAATAACAATCAAGTAATGACAGAGTTATGAGTTGGTGGCATGGCATCAGACAAGAATTTCAAGAGATTAACAGTTCTATACATCAGTATTACGTGTATAGGGCAACTTGACTAAAAAACAAACTAACATGGCATGACATGGTTTGTATGCATAGCAGGATGTGAGTAAGCACATACATAGATGTCAAAATAGTACTATAACAAAATGAATCAGCAATAACTTCAATCCCTAAGGACAAGCTCAACAATTACCAACACATGTGTGGCCTACTATGAAAAGGCAGAACCAATGTAACCAAATAGCCTTATAGAGATATTTCAAGTTTCGACACTCTTGGATACATGCCTACAATTTGGATGCAGAATAGATAGTATGCCATCAGTTTTACACACACACCTTTTGATTACACATCATAGCATGAGTTTACATACACAACTTGAACACATAGCATGATGGCAGCATTAACATGATTTGTACTTAACTAAGTGAGAGAATGTCCTCCTTCTCACTGGACTTATCATGTTCTCCCCCTTTTTTCCCTTTGGTAATTAGGGTTTTTTTCTCAGCCTAGGCTGCTCTTCCACTGGTTTTCCTTTCCAGTTTCTTCCACATTCTTCCGGTAGGTCGTGTGGGTTTCCTCTTATACGTGTTTCTCCTTTTGCTGCGGAGTTGTGTAGAAGTTGTGTAGGTGTCAAGGCTTCAATAGCATTATCATGGACCGGTGGAAAAATGTTCCTCTATCAAAAGAGGAGGAGGAGGGGGTTACAGCTGAAGGGGAAGAGGTTTGTGATGGCGAGATTTTCCAAAGATCCTTGGTCGGAAAGCTCTGGACAGACAACCACTTCAACAGTCGAGCTTTTATCAATACGATAATGGGTGCGTGGAAGCTTAAAAATACGGTGGAAACCCAAGAGCTGAACAAGAACTTGTTTCTGTTTCGGTTCACTACTAAACGAGATTTGGAGAGTGTGCTACGAAATGGACCGTGGAGCTTCGACTGAAACCTCTTGGTCTTAGAACGAATCTCAGGAGAAGAGCAACCTTCAGATCTCAACATGCATTATGGAATTTTCTGGGTTAGGGTTTACGAACTACCGTTGGTCCTTAGATCTGAAGTTATGGCAAAAAAAACTTGGTGGTATCCTTGGGAGATTTGAAGAAATGGACCAGAAAGAAATTCACAAGAGCGGCCAGTTTCTTAGATTAAAGGTCACGATGGATTTAAAAAAACCTCTGAAGCGTGGGACCGTGGTACACTTCAAAGGGAAGTATCTCAGGGTGTATTTCAAGTACGAGAGGTTACCGAATTTCTGTTTTGCGTGCGGCAAAATTGGTTATCAGTTGAAAGATTGTGAGGGTATTCCTGAGCTGGGAGAAGAGAATTTCGAGGATATTGATGAACATGATCTCTCTTTTGGTTTGTGGCTTCGGGCGTCGCCGTTACCAAAGGTTATGGAAGATAATAGGAAAAAGGATTCAAGCTCGGGGAATTGCAGTAAGTCTCTTTTCAATAAATCCTCAAATGTGAGCAGATACGAAGACAAGAACCAAGACAGAGAAGGGGATGATGTAGAAGTTAATCAACAGAAGAGGCCTTCGAATTCGGTAAGTCCACAGGGAGGGAGTCTAAGCCTTGAAGTTGTGGAGGCGGTTGCGGAGTCCTTAGGAGCAGTGGAGATTTCTGGAGCAAATACGGTTATAGGAAAGAAAAGAGAGAAGCAGCCTGGGAAAAAATGAAAATGGACGAGAAGAAAATCAGATAAGAATTCTAGAGAGAAACAGGAGATAACCAAAATAGGGGAACAAGGGAAAAGACAATTGGTAGAAGTGCTTGTTATGAAAGGTAACATTGAGGAATGTGGCAGCAGTGAAAAGAAGAGGAAGAACGTAGCAGAGAAGGTAGACTCTATTCAGAAACCAGAGGTGATGTTGGAAGACCAACACCGCCTAGTCCAATGAGGATTCTTTGTTGGAACTGCAGGGGGTTAGGGAGTCCCCGTGCAGTTCGAGCCTTGTTGAGGCTCTTGCGTCTTGAGAACCCGGATATGGTTTTCTTGATGGAAACTCGCCTAAAGAAGGAGGAGCTTGAGAAAATTTGTTGGAAGACGAACTTTGTTGATGGGGTTGTGGTGGATTGTAAAGGGGAAGGCAAGAAGAGGGCGGGAGGTCTGGTTTTCTGGTGGAAAGAACATTTGGCCATTTCTATCAACTCTTTCTCTTTGAATAACATTAGTGGTACGGTCCTGGATCAAGGTGAGGGTAGGGGTTGGAGTTTTCATGGCATTTATGGTTATCCGGAGGAGACAAAGAATAGAAGGACGTGGGCGCTTGTGGAGGAGCTATGCAAAGGCTGTTGCGAGGATGTTCTGGTTTTTGGCGACTTCAATGATATAATCTTAGATAATGATAAGAGGGGTGGCAACGACAGATCCTGTTCGTAACTGAATTGGGGCAGAAATACTATGGATGTTTGTGGGCTGATTGATCTTGGTTTCTCAGGATATCCCTTCACCTGGTCCAACGGTCGAAAGGATGATAACAATATTCAATGTCGCCTTGATCGTGGATTAGCTTCTGCTTCTCTCATAAACAAATTCCATCCCATTCAGGTCCATCACTTGAACAGACATGGTTCTGATCACGCAGCGATTGTTATTAACCTCGAAGCGGATGTGAATGATGTGAAAAGGAAGAGAGTGCATGTGTTTCGTTTTGAAGAGGCCTGGCTTGACGATCCTAAGTGTGAGGAGTTGGTAGACGGTCTATGGACTGGTGGTAGACCTAATGCGATTCACCGCATCAGTGCGATGAAAGAATTGGATGATCATTTTAAACACCTTAGAGCAGGGGCTGTGGCAACAGACATTGAAAGGATTGAAAATTTATTGGGTGATGAGGCAGACTAGGATTCGTCAGAAGATTCTTTGGCAAAGCACAAACCTCTTGAAAAACAACGTAACAAGCTGTTGGAAATTCTTGAAGTAATCTGGAGACAGAAGAGTAGGGCAGTCTGGCTTAACCATGGGGATCGTAACACGAAGTTTTTTCATGGGAAAGCTACGCAACGGAGAAAGACAAATTTTATTAAGAAACTCCGTGACAGTCAAAATAGATGGTGGAAGGGAGAAGAAAATTGTGAGAAATTGCTGGTTGGTCATTTCGAGGCAGTCTTTAAGTCATCAAATCCATCAATGATTCAAGAAGTATGTGAAGTTGTGAAAGGACGGTTGTCGAGCGAGAAAGCTGATTTCTGTAATAAAGCTTTTGAGGAGTGGGAAGTTAGAGAAGCCTTATTCCAGATGCACCCCCTTAAGGCCCCTGGTCCAGATGGTCTTCCGGCGCTTTTCTTCCAAAAATTCTGGAACACTGTAGGTGGGGATATATCTTCTTTGGCCCTTAATGTTCTAAACAACAATCTCAGTCCGGAAGCTATCAATTCCACCTTTATTGCGCTCATCCCAAAGTGTAAGAATCTGTCCTCTCCCACTGAGTTCAGACCTATCAGGCTTTGTAATGTCGTCATGAAGATTATCACTAAGGCTATAGCAAATAGGCTCAAGGAAATTCTTCCGGAGGTGATTGATGAGGAGCAGAGTGCCTTTGTTCAGGGAAGGCTTATAATGGACAATGCTATAATTGCTATGGAAGCCTTTCACTGGCTCAAGAAGAAGAAGACTGGGAGTAAAGGGACTATGGCAGTGAAACTGGACATTTCTAAAGCCTATGATAGACTTGAGTGGTCTTTTATGGTGGAAACGATGAGGTCCATGGGTTTCTCCATTAAATTTGTGAACTTGATCTTTCGTTGCATTTCTACAGTGTCTTACCAGATCCTTGTGAATGGCCAGCCCTCGAAGACTTTTTCTGCTGAGCGGGGGATTCGCCAAGGAGACCCCCTCTCCCCTTACCTTTTTATTCTTTGTGCTAACGTTTTTTCAGGTCTCATTCGCAGAAAAGTGGAGTGTGGTGATCTTCATGGTCTCAAAATTGCTAGAAAGGCGCCTTCCATCTCTCACCTCCTCTTTGCTGATGACAGTCTTCTTTTTGTGCGTGCAAACGTTAAGGAAGCCTCTGTGGTGAAAGTTGTCCTCGTCGATTACCAGAATGCTTCAGGTCAAGAAGTGAATTGGAACAAGTCTGAGGTGGCATTCAGTAGGAATGTGGGAGAGGATACCAAAAGTGCTTTAAAAGATGTGTTTGGTGTTTCGCAAATATCTCAGCATACCCGCTATCTAGGGCTTCCAGTGGTGTTGGGTAGATCAAAGAAAGATATATTCAAGCTTGTGAAAGAACGTGTCTGGAAGAAACTTAAGGGTTGGAAAAAAGGTTTCTTATCACGTGCTGGGAAGGAAATCCTTATCAAGGCAGTAGCGCAGGTTATCCCTAGTTATGTGATGAGTTGCTATAAACTTCCCTCTAGTTTATGCCAGGAATTGGAGGCTATGTTGGCTCGCTTTTGGTGGGGATCGAAGAATGGTAAGCGTAAGATTCATTGGCTTAGCTGGGAGAAATTGTCGAGAGCTAAAGGAGCTGGTGGGATGGGGTTTAGGGGGCAGGAGGATTTCAATGTCTGTCTTTTGGGAAAGCATTATTGGCGTTTGCTCCAAGACGATTCCTCTCTGGTTGGCAGGGTTCTAAAAGGTAGATATTTTCCTCGATCCTCGATTTCGGCTGCGACAACTGGTTTTGCTCCTAGTTACGTCTGGAGGAGTATTCTTAGTGCGAGAGACGTTGTTAACCAAGGTTCTATGTGGAGTGCGGGGGATGGCATAAGTATTAAGGTCTGGGACGACTGTTGGATTCCGGAAAAGGAGGGTGGCAAAGTGTGGAGAAGCACCAATTCTAGCTCAAACGTTGAATATGTGAGTGATCTTATTGACGAGGATTTAGGCATTTGGAAGGTTGACCTGTTAAAGCATAATTTTCTTCCTCATGATGTGAATCTAATCAGGAGCATTCCTCTCTCCAGAAGGTTGCCTCTGGATAAGTTGGTCTGGCGATTTGAAAAAGATGGCAACTATTCGGTAAAGACAGCCTATCACCATAGCTGCAATCTCAAGGACTCTCTCAAACCTGGCCCGTCTTCTTTTTATGGAGGAACCCTGTGGAAACAAATATGGAAACTTCAATTACCTCCTAAAGTCAGAAACTTTGTTTGGCGTCTGGCAAAAGACATCCTTCCTCACAAAGCAAATCTGGCCAAAAAAGGTATGAATATTGAGACTCACTGTTTATTTTGTCAGGATAGAGTGGAAAACTGTAATCATCTTTTTCGCCAATGCACCTTTACGAGAGCGGTTCTTTTCTCCTCCCAGTTGGGTATTCTGTGCCAACCCGAAGTCGACTTGGGAGTTTGGTTACAGCAGGTGTTTTCGTCCCATGATGTCCCTACAATTCAACTCTTCTGTTTCACTTTGTGGCAAATTTGGTGTGTCCGGAATGAGGTCCTTTACAAACAGAAGAATTTTGAACCAATGGAGGTGACCAACAGGGCCTGGAATGCTTTTTCTGAATTCTTGGAAGTGGTTGCTCACACAGGTAAGCAGAAGGAAAATATCCCTAACCCTCTCACTCAAGCCCCCCTGATAAGGTTTGTTCGATGTTTGTTAATGCGGGTCGGTTGGAGGACAGTGCTGTAACTTTTGGTTGTGTGGTGCGAAACAAGAAGAATGAGGTTATGCTAGCCGCGTGCCACAAAGAGGAAGTTTGGGTTAGTTAGAATTTAGCGGAAGCTCTTGCCATTAGGTGGAGCCTTGAGTTGGCCAAATCTCTTGGTTTCTTGAAGCTGATGGTTTTCTCGGATTCAAGTGTGGTGGTGGACTGCATCAACTCCATTTCGAAGTGCTCAGAAATTGAGATGGTGGTGAAGGACTGTAATATGTTAATGTCTTCGTTTTCTATTATTAGTTTTTCTTATATCAGTAGGAACTGGAATGTTGATGGCCATCATATGGCCGTTCTTGCTAAATCTGTTGGTTTTAAAACCTGGTACGGTTTTGTTCCTGATTGTACTGCTTTTTCTCTCAATGCCCTTGAGGCTGAATGAAGTTCTTTGTTTTAGCTGTAAAAAAAAAATGACAGAGTTATGAGTTGGTGGCATGGCATCAGACAAGAATTTTAAAAGATTAACAGTTCTATACATCAGTATTACGTGCATAGGGCAACTTGACTAAAAAACGAACTAACATGGCATGACATGGTTTGTATGCATAGCAGGATGTGAGTAAGCACATACATAGATGTCAAAATAGTACTATAACAAAATGAATCAGCAACAACTTCAATCCCTAAGGACAAGCTCAACAATTACCAACACATGTGTGGCCTACTATGAAAAGGCAGAACCAATGTAACCAAATAGCATTAGAGAGATATTTTAAGTTTCGACACTCTTGGATACATGCCCACAATTTGGATGCAGAATAGATAGTATGCCATCAGTTTTACACACACACCTTTTGATTACACATCATAGCATGAGTTTACATACACAACTTGAACACATAGCATGATTGCAGCAT
Source organism: Lathyrus tuberosus (assembly GCA_022829125.1). NCBI lineage: Eukaryota > Viridiplantae > Streptophyta > Magnoliopsida > Fabales > Fabaceae > Lathyrus > Lathyrus tuberosus. Next base: position 740,421 of record JALAZF010000031.1, on the reverse strand, counting down.
TAACATGATTTGTACTTAACTAAGTCTTCTTGCCAACAAACTTCCAACCAGTTATTACACATTTGGACTCAAATCAACATAAAGGCCATCAGTTCAATAAGAAACAGTTTTACAATCACAGAAAATACAACACATCAAGTCAACCATAGTGAAATGATTCTTGGCAAACAAACTCACATGTTCTCGTGCAGATAAATACATTCAAGCATCAACCAGACAGGTATGTGGTTGTTAACATTATAACTTACTTTTGGCAGTGGAACATCAAATGGGGCTTAAATGATCCTAACAGTCAGTTAATGAGTATCACCCAAGGGTTTGGTTACCATTACATGACTCAAGCATAATGCTAAAAACAAAATTAAATGTAGCTACCTATCTCAGTACATCAACCAAGACAAACATAATTGTCTTACCTCAATATGGCAGGCTATGGACAAAAAGTTAGGCAAAAACTCAAATACACATTATTTCTACATTATGGATGAATGGAGAGAAACACTAAAACACATTGTAGGAGCATTTATACCAAAGATATGATGATGACAAACATGTACATGAGCATGAATATGGAGTATGAAGAAGAAATGTTACCAAGTGGAATATGTCCACTGCACCCTCAAGTGTATGCTAACCTTTCTTCTTTTCTGAACTAGCAAGGAACTTCAAGGCAAGTCTCCTCCTCTTTCTCACTTGTGAAGCTCAAACTCAGAGATCTTTTTAGAGTGTTTTGTGAACAATGTTGGTGTCAAATGAAGGAAAACAACCTGCTATTTATAGGAGAGGATTGAGAATCTAAGGCATGGCCAAATTTGCAACAAATGTCAAATATGCCATTTTCATCGTGTGAGATGTGGTGTTTTCTGAACCAAGATCTCCAAATATCTCTGAACTCTGAGCACAAGCTGGTGAGAAGTGATTGGTGAGAGGCTCAATGAATAAACAATACTTCTTTCCCTTGAAAAGTTTCTCTCTCCTTGTGCAAGTGGCATAAACAAGACACAAACACTATTTTAATGCCAAACAAGTTGCAATTTCGTGGCAAGGCTTGAATTAAACTTAAATCCAACATTAGAACTCAGAAACCTGGGGCTTTGGTGTTTAGAGAAGGTTTTGAGTCAATATGCAAAAGTTGGTTTCTTGAGTTTTAAGAAATGAAACCTCCATATTTGAAGCTTCGAAACTCCCAGCTCCCTCAACGGATTGAGGAGTTCTAGTACTTTTTGGAAATCCCTCAATGCCCTCTACAACTTTAATGTTAAAAGATTTTTGATTTGAGGCTTGGAACTACATGAAAAATTGGGTTAAAGTTGTGTGCAAACTAAGGTGAAAAAGCTGAAATTTCACTAAGTCCCCAAGGGTGATTTATTTTCCAAGTCTTGTGACTTAAAAACCATGCACTTTTTGAAAGAAGGTCCTCTAATATGGTTTGAATATCATGGAAAGATATTCCATTTGAGCTTTGAGTCACTCAATTTGGATGTGTGGTTTGAAAGTTATGACTGTTTCAATTCTTGCACAAGTAGTGAAATTTCCACATTTGAAAAGTTTCATGGACCAAACATTGCTTCTTTTGCAAGAAACTTCTCAAAACTTGATTTCTCATGCTTTATCTCATCAATGAGACATGTCATGATGGATTGAGGACTTCGATGCTTCATTTTGGATCAAGATCTCAAGGATTAGAGTCTCAGTCAAAACCCTAAATGCACTTGAATGATCTCTGGTGATCTTGCTTCTTCAATCACATATAAGGCTCATAGGTAGTCTCTGAGGATGTATATTACCACATGGAGTCATGTCCCAAGGCTTGAGAACAAATCTTGATCAAAATCAAAGGCCATGATTGTCTTGTCATAACAAAACCCTAATTGGAGGCATGGTGAACTTGTGGTTCAAGCTACTTGTGATGAGAGCCAGTCACACTTGAATTCTTGTTGAGTAAGATCTCTAGGATGTAGGTGAGCTCACATGGTTGCATTTGGAGCTTCAGTTGTCCTTCTTGAACATATGACTTCTTTGATTTATATGTGATATTGGCTTAGGAGACTTTGCCCTCCTCTTTGTATAAGCCCTGGCTTTTCACAGAAGAAACAAACTTGCAAAATGAAATGGTTAGTTAAAAACGCATAGATGATTGAACCTAAATGTCAATGCAAGATGTTATGACATCTAAGGGGTAAAATTTGGGGTACAACACCCATACTATAAATTACATTCATCTTAATACTTTGACAATACAAATTCATACTAAACTTCAAACTTAAATTCATAACCAAAGCTTCTACTACAAACCATACTACATCATACTCATATTACACTTTCAACGTAAACACTTTCATACACATGCATCTTTCAAACACTTTCATCCTTCCACTCCCCACTCTTTCAAACATACTTTTAACGATTTAAGATGGACACAAGAATTCGTGTACCAGGAGGCATCCGGACACTAAATCCCACTGTATCCCCTCTTTGCAGAACTCTCTTCTTGGCAAATTGGTACCACCCTTGACCAATAAATTTCTTTACAAAGTAGTGCCTTGGTGCAGTATGGAGTTCAGAATCATACACTTCTCATGTGTCTGAATCAAATAGCTCAATTCTACCGGGACCCCTTACAAAACACGCCTTAATCACATGCTGTGGGATTTGCTGCACATTCAAATTATCTTCAACTTATTACATTTATCTCAGTGAATAACGTATTAAAATTACCGTACTTATATACTATCATACTTACAAGAACATTTCTTTGAGAACTCTTCCTACAATTGATTTTCTTCTCCCATACAATATACCTAAGGATATTTAAATTTGGCAAATTTATAAGTATAACTAATATAAAGTCTTCATTATAGTATATTTCCTACTATAATAATAAATCAGAAATGCATTTTACCTCACACTGTCCGGAGATTTTGGGATGGGATTAGTTGCACAAATGGAAGAGCTTTTCGTTATCTTTTCTTTATGCATGTTACGAATACGACTATATGTTCCACCAACTCCTGTTTCAGTGACAACTATTTTACCCTTATGATCTTGAGTTCCTCCACAAGTGAGTGAATCTGATCCAGTTGAAGAATCCCCCTTTTTTACAACATCCGGTTTGCTCTCGACACATGTTGCTCTCTTCTGGATTTCCTCATATTCAAGGTACAACTTATCCAACCTACTTCTTCGCCATGCAGCTTGACTCTTAATCTCGACTATGGATCTGTAATATAAATAACACAAAAACAATGACATTAATAAATCTTACAATGGGTTGAGGTGTTTACAAAAAAGCTTTGAAAAACGTTATCAATGGTAACAAATCGGGGAGGTGAAAGCGATATCTTGTGCCTATTCTTGCTTCTATCACGTTTGAGAATACATCAATGGCACTCATACTTTGGATTATATAGCATTTCTATATTATGTTAACTTACCGTATTACCCGTACCAAATCCATTTTTTTATTCACCCTATAGTCATATTACTTCTAACAATTGTACCAACATATTTTGGAATTTTATTATTTTAATATTTAGGGTTATCCCCTCTTTTAACTACTTAAAATAAATGGTACCTACATTGGGTTATGTTTGGTTTCATATAGCTTTTTAACCTACCCACTTTGTACTTCTAACCATGCTTTCATATTTTCACATTAAAGTATCCACATTTAAATTTCTCTATTTATTTTTATTTCTTAGCTTTACACGGAACAATATTTTTTTTCATTTTTACTTACATTTTATTCACTATTTAACCACAAAGCATTATGTAAAAACATTCTTATTCCTTTTCTAATATTATTACTTATTTTTTCATTTACTGACTTTTAATTTTTTATTTTCCGTCTCTTTCAATTTTAATTATCCACATTACAATGTCTCATATTGTTTTTATTAGGATAAATATACTTCACCCTCTGCCAATGTAGCGAGTTTTGGTTTTACCCCCCTAAAGTATTTTTTTTAATTCCCCAAACCAAGATTCTAATTTCACTCCCTTCTGTTGCTGACTGGATGAGAGAATCTGCTAACTGGACGAGGGAATATGCACATGTGGCCTATATTAATTTGCTGATTAATTTTTTTTTAATTTTCATTTTGTTTTTAAATTAAGAAATATTTTATACAAAATATACATTAAATACATTGGGCTCATGGTCTATATACCTAGAGCCAATTTTCAATTCTATTAGGTTGGTATCTGTTTGATATATAAACACTAATATTATTATTAAAAAGATCAATGTGGGACTTCACATAGCATTGGGTATACTAGCCATGCCTTCAATCACTTTGTCAAACAGCCTTGGCCAACTTGCACAACCAGCTTCCATTACCACCTGCATTTACAATACCCAAAACAGATTTTTATTCACGACAATTTCCAACAAAAAAAAAACATATTCACAAGAATTTCATGAATTATGATTAATACACATTCACTAACCTCTTCATAAAGTCAATTTTAGTTATACAACAAACCTTGAACTTTACACACACATAATTCACAATTGCATTCACCTATTTTCCAGCTCACACACAAATTAAACTCAAAATTAATTAAGTCAGGAATTCAATTCCAACTGAGCACATTCACACGCACTGCACCTTCAAATTTCCAGCTCATGAATAGAGTAGCATAATAGAATAACATAATTTTTTTATTTTAGCTACCTCCAATTTCATTCCAAAATTAACCTACCGCCAGTAAATACATTGTAACAGAATTTTCAAAACTAACTTAACACAATAACAAGCATCCACCTCTAACTTCACTAATCTAAACTAACACTACATCACATGACTAAATTTAGACTCACAACTAATTGAAGCAAGCAACATAACTGAATCTAATGTCAATAACTAACTAACTAACTTAGCTTATAACTAAACGTCCTTAACAAGCTAATAACAATCTCCCAAACTGACTTGTAACAAGCATAAATCCATTGATTTTGACTAACCTAACTGCAACTTCAATATTCAATAACTAATTTGCTTCCTATTTTTAACTTCATTAACAGCTAACAGTCCATGGTATAACTAACTAAACTCAACCTGTTCCTCTTTAAAAATTCATTCTAGCAATTTTTAACTAAACTAACTCCATTGCAACTCACTGCAACACACAAGTTCCACAATTCATGCAGAAGAAGCAAGAATCACACACTAGCAACATCACGCAAATTCGCAACGTACGAAACAAGAAACACAAGAACGCAAGTCACTCATCAACAATTTCACAACAACTTCACGCAAATCTCACACGTACCACACGAACACAACAAAAACAACAAGCATAGAGAAATTACAATTCCTACAGACTACGTTAGAGAAGAAAAAAAAAGTCATTGTGGATTAGGGATCAAAGAGTTTACTGTATTCAAGGCGCCTATGAATTTCTTGTCATCTTTGAGTGTGGATTGTGCTTGAATAAAAATCTTTTTAATAACAATATTAGTGTTTATATATCAAACACACACCAACCTAATATAATTGAAAATGGGCTCTAGGTATATAGACCATGAGCCCAATGTATTTAATATATATTTTGTATAAAATATTTCTTAATTTAAAAACAAATCGAAAATAAAAAAAAAATTAATTAAACATCAAATTTATAATTCATAATAAAAAATTAATATATAATATTTAAAAAAAATGAAAAAAGAAAATTTAATACCAAAATGAAAATTAAAAAAAAAATTAATTCAAAATTAATATAGGACACATGTGCAGATTCTCTCATCCAGTCAGCAACTGGGGAGAGTGAAATTAGAATCTTGGTTTGGTGAGGGGGAAATTAAAAAAAATTACTTCAGGGGAGTAAAACCAAAACTCGCTACATTGACAAGAGTGAAGTATATTTATCCCTTTTTATTATCTTACTTTACACTTCACAAATTTTTTTTAATATTACTTCAAATTTATTTTTCCTTTTTAAATACAACTTTACCTGTGTAAACATTCCACTAAATTTTAATTTTTTTACTTCTATTTACACATATATAATGTAACTTATTTATTTTATGTAACTCACTATTTCTAATTTCTTGCTCTCATTAACAAAACCAACTTTTTTCCCACAACTAATCCCAAATGTACTGCATGCATTATCAACATACACATTTTTGCATTATACTATTCCATTATAAATAATGATTCCAAACAATTATAAATAAACTCCTCATACTACGGCTGCCAAGCAAACAACTAAATTTAAGCCTTTAAAATAATTTTTTCAATTGGAAACACTTCACAGCATTACATCCATTTTTCAAATACTGATTACTTCACAACATATAATACTTCTTTCTCAAAACACATACTTAACCAAAATCCATAACTTACTAACATTAAGATTGAAAACATCTAAATCATTCTTAATTTCCTGTGGATTGGATCGCAGGCTTTTCAAACATTACTTGACGTGCACTATGCCTATCCAAAGACACGTACACCTTTTTCACTGGATACGAAATCTTAAAACCAAGTACATCTCGTCTATGAATCTTCTTTTTCTTGGCATAATCGTACTATCTTTCCCTATGAATTTTCCTTCCTAATGTATTTACCATTTCACATAGCTGTAGGGATTTCAGCGTCGTATGTGTCTCCGTTTTCAACATCGACCAAAACAATAGACTTCTTATTCCATGGCAAACACTTCGCTGTAACTTCCCTAGGAATGTGCTAATTCAAACATAATAACAACTCACGTTAATAACTAATCAGTGTTATATAAAGAACACAACATGTTTAAATATCTGAATGAATTCATAAACATACCAACACATTTCTGCTACTGATATAGCCAAAATTAATTTCCTTCTCCCATTTGCATTCAATGTTTTGGACTTCATCCTCATCGGAACTGATACATAGAAACATTACATAGTGATTATTACTATCAATGTCATGACTTAATTCATATAGCAGCTATGTATCTCAATAACATAGTCTATAGATCCATTTTCAATAGCTAAACATTATACTTCTTAAAATCTCATTTCAAAACCTAAACATAATACTTTTTAAAATTCAATTCTACTAGCAACTACAATGCATTTTTGCACAGAATCATAAAACAAACTCCACTTACAACACTATACACAATCATTCACAAACGGCTATGGACAATTTAATCCAATTTCCATTATCTGTTACTGTCAGATGATATTGAAATGTGAGACTTCCTGGATGACGACCTGCATTACACAACATATCCTATGAATAAGCACCAACTATTCACACAACACATATATATCACACATACCACAAACAACAATAGTTTCAATTAGGTTTTGTTTTACCCAAATATTTGTTCAATTCAGTTTAACATTTCTTTCGTTGGAAAAAATTATTCTCTTCGTTTCCTGGGATACCTGCTTCAGATTTCAATCATCTGCAACAACAAATAACATTCATGCAACATCAATTTCATTTTTCATAGTATGGGTCAAAAATCAAAACTAAAATTCTCGCAATAACTTTATATTACTATACTGTTTCATCTTCTCTCCAGTTTTCTAGAAGATTCTTCGTTCCCTCACCATTGGACTCCGACCGTCCTTCAACCATCCTACCTTTGGTGGCCATTTTTCCATATCGTGTGAGAGTTAGGGTTGGTTTTGGGGACCTTCCCAAATAGTGTCTTTATGTCAATATTTCCTTTTGCCAAATGCATCATAAATATATTATTTCACGGGCCCATCCGTTTTACATTACTAATGGCCCAGGAATAACTATTTAACTTAAATTTTAATTGTTCTTTGTTTTACAACATCTTCTCTCAATAAATACAAAATACTATAAATTTACATAGTATTATTTTTCCATTCAATTTTAACTGTTATAAATCAAAATAAGTTTTTTTTAATGTTTTTTCTAATTTTTTTTCGTTTCATTTTTACCTAAATTATATTACTTTTTAAACCTATGTTTTGTTTTTAACCAAATGCGCGTACACGATGGGTACCCGTGCGAAAGCACGGGTATCCCGCTAGTTAGTTATGATAAAATCAATTTAATGTGTATCACTAATAAATATGTACACGAGAATAAGTATGACATTATTCCAATACAATTAAAATGTGTTATTAATAAATTGATTAATAATAATTTTATTGATTATTAATAATTTTAATAAATGTGTATCACAAAAATGTATTATTACATGGTAGTTAATAAATGTCAATTAATTTGATCAATTTCATTACCATTCAATTTCTTATCATCCACTCTTATAATAGCTATTATAATAATTTGGATAGTAAATGATTTTAAGGCTAATAATTTTTGTGAGAGAATAGACTTTGTCAACATTCTAATTTAATTAAATGATTTTATGACTAATACTTTTTATTAAATAAATTTTAAAATTATTGTTTTTCAAAATAAAATAATATATAAGAAATTTTTTCTTTCAAAATAAAATTAATGATCTTTTTAGAATTAGTTTTAGTGTATAAAAGGTCATAAAAAAAGATTTATATTTTACTAAACTCTTTCTTTAATATAAATATCTAATAATATGGTTTATAACTGATGTGTAATACATAAAATATTTATTGTATTTTATATTATAAAGATTAAAATTATTGTAAGAAATTTTCAGATGAGTCAATATATACTCAATCACCTTTATTTACGCATACCATACACATAATTTTATACAGGAAACAACTTTATTATTTATACGAATAATTTGTTATTGTTATAAACGGAAACAAATTCAAATAATTTTATAAATATTTTCAAAAAATAATAATTATTATTATATATGAAAAAAAATACATTGTTGATTCAAATATTTTTATACACGGGAACAACTTTACTATCGATTCAAATATTTTTATGAATAATATCAAAATAAAAAATAATATTTATATATGGGAAAAAGTAAATTGTTGATTAAAATATTTATATACAGAAAAAAATAATATTGTTATAAACGAGAACAACTTTATTACTGATCCAAATATTGAATAATAGAAATTTATCGATTATTTTTTCAAATATGTGAAAACAATTTAAGTAGTCTATTAAAAAAGATTGAGTTGATATTTTAAAATTGTATTCTCTTTTATAAAATAATTGTCTTATTTGTAAAAAAAACTAAAAAAATTGATTTATCTAATAAAAGTTTCAATAATTTTTATTTTTAATCATATTTTTCATAACATTGTTGTTTATATTTATTCTTTTACATGTATTACTATTTCAATTAAAATTTAGTATAATTCTTAATTTTTTTCAACTTTCTATTTTTGTTACATTCTGCAAACAAATGTGCGTCCAATACCATATCCCTCCCTAAAACGTACCCCGTGCGTATGCACAAGTTTGTTAAATGAGAACAACTTTACTATTGATTCAAATAATTTTATAAATATTTAAAAAATATATTTATTTACGGAAAAAAATAATTTGATTCAAATATTTTTATATACGGGAACAACTTTACTATTGATTCAAATATTTTTATAAATAATATAAATAAATATATATATATATATATATATATATATATATATATATATATTTATATATGGAAAATTTATTGAATAATAGAAATTTATTGACAAAATAATATTTATATATATGAGAAAATAATATCAAAACAAAAATAATAATGTTATAAACGAGAACAACTTTACTACTGATCTTGATATTGAATAATATAAATTTATCGACCATATTTTTCAAATATTTAAAAAAGGTTAAGGGAACTTATTAAAAAAAGATTGAATGTATATTTTAAATTTGTTTTCTCTCTTATAAAATTATTGTCTTATTTGTAAATTGAAAACTAAAACTCCTGATTTATCTAATACAAGTTTCAATAGTTTTTTTATCATATTATTCATAATATTACTATTTACATTTCATATTCTACATTTATTACTATTTTAACTTAAATTTACTATTATTTTTAAATTTTTTATTTTCAACTTCCAATTTTTATAACGGTTTGCAAACAAATACACGTTCAAAATCACATCTCACCCAAACACGTACCCCGTGCGTAGGCACAAGTTTGTTACTAGTTCTAAAAATAAAAATAAAACAAATAATAAAATAAAATAAATAAAAAACAAAAGAAAAAAAAACATCCAAAACTGAAATAAGGAGTGCAAAACAAAATTGCACCAAAAGCCCAATCAGAATAGGCCCAAACACTGCCAAAAAACAACAAAGAAGAGGGAGCATTTTCAACGCCACGTGGCATGTGCTCAGCTACTGGATGGACCAACTTGTCAGTGTAGGCGGAAGGTCTATATCAGATCTGGAAAGAGATCATCTTTGTTCATCATATTTTGGTCATAACTTGTTCAATTTTTCACAAAATTAAGCAAACGAATAATGAAAATTCATTTACTCAATCTCAAGAACAACGTGGGATGCTCATAATTAAAAAATAAGCAACGAAAAAAAAAAATTAAATCACATTTAATCACTTTTGCTTATGGAAGTTCAAGAACACTTTAACCTCTTGATTTTGAATAAATGAAGTTTCCATGCAAAATGGTGATGACAAATACTAATTAAGTGCAACAAAAATAATAATTAAAGAGAATTAAATAAACAAAATTAATTCAAATTTAATCATTTTTCCTCATAGAGATTCAAGAACACTTTAAACTTATGATTTTAAATCAATGGAGTTTTCATGCAAAACGGTGATGATTAAAGTTCTGAATAAATGAAGCAAGAATAAAAATGCAATAAAATTAAATAAATGATAAGCATAAGAGTCTACCTAAAATAAAATTCAATAAATAAATAAAGAAATGTCTTGAAGAAAAATGAAGAAAGTTTTGGCTTAATTTTTGTGAATGATTGGTGGTCATTTGTGAATGAAATGAGGTTGATTTATTAGCTCTAGAATTAGGTTAATGGGTGGTTTAGGAATTATGCAAATAGTGTGAGTGACTTCTAGAAATTTATTTAATTAAATAGTGAATAATGATGTAATATATGCATGAAATAATGATGTAATAAATGAGAGATATTTTGAACCTTTTAAAAACCTTGATTTTTAATTTTTGATGCATGAAAATGATTAATAAAATTCAAATGGATATTTTGATGATAAATCAAATGATCATGAATTTATTTTTTCAAAATGCATAATGAAAAAAAAAAGAAGCAATTTTAGTCAATTTCTTCAACATGTAAAATGTTGACTTTATGTTGACTTTTTTATACTATAATGCATATATGCATGATTATGGTGACTTTAAAAAAAGCATATGGCTAAAAATGCAAAACTTGACAAATGGGTATGTATCAAATGAATTTAAAATGTCTAGACAAAATTGGGGTATGACAAGTCCTAGCACTCGAAGTCAGTATTTGGAAATTTTGAAGGAGCGACATCAACAAGGGAGAGCTCTTTTCTGGTTATCTCCAGGCTACTTTGATAGCACACTCGATCCATTTGTTGGTTTCCCCTGATTGTACTGTCTCGTCCATCAAGGAACAAATATTTTAAGGTTAGGTACAGTGTAGACACGACTGCTCCCAGGGAGTTGATATTTAGTCGCACAAGAATGATGTTGTAAGGTGATAGGGCGTATACAATGAGGTAGCTAACGTCAATCGCTTTGGCGTCTGCTCCCTCACCACACGTGGTTTCCAGAGTTATGTGGCCCATTATTTGTACATGTTCGCTTGATAACCCCGTCAAAAAACCATTGAACGTTTTTACGTCATTCGGGTTTAGTTACAATTTTTGGAAGGCGTCCCAAAACAGGACGTCAGCAAAGCTGCCACGGTCTATCAGAACGTGCCAGATGTCTCAGTTACCCAGTTGCACAATGATGACCAGAGGATCATCATCGTGAGGGTTGAGGCCGATGGCGTCCTCCTTGAAAAAGATGGTATTAAAATTTATTTTCTCTTGAGAGCTTCTGTGGAAGCCAGGAGATATTACATTTGCTACAAACACCTGTCTTGCATATTTCCTCCGGGAAGATCTGGAGTTACCTCCACCGGCAAAACCTCCAGCGACGATGTTTGTGTTACAGGTTGTGGTTTTGTCAGCCATCTTTGGAGGGGAGGTGAAGGGAGTTAGAGTAGAAGTGTGGCGCATGTTAGTTTTATCAGGGCCCTGCGGTGGACACCATTGTACTGGTCAAAAGTACAGGTATATCCTCCTGCAAGAGCAGGGAGACTCAGAGGCCTTAGTAGATTTATAACAATTGTAGGTGGTAAGAGCTTGTCCACGACGACATGAATCTCTGTGTGGTGGTGTTTTATGGTGGTTTAAGGGTCTTACTCACTTGAGGTGAGAGGCCTTATTGATGGACGATGTGCTTAGGTATAAGCTTCTATTGGGTGTGGTCATGTGAGAAATGATCATTGATAAGCGTTATGCTTTAGAGTGTAGTGATCTGTATGACTTAAGATTTGTTCCCTTTTTTTTTTACATAGGAGATGTATTTATAAAGGCCTTTAGGGCCTAGGATTCTCTTGGGAAGGGTCACCACCTACTCAGTCAGTAGTGGATCGTTGGATCTCTATTTTCAAATAAGTCATAGATCGTTTATTGAACATATCTTCTCTCTACCCCAGAAACTTCTTATCCCACATTTCCCACTACCGAACGATAAAAAAGTCCATGGGTGAGGCGATACCTTCCTTTGTGCGATATTCTAACATCGCCTTTAATGGGGCAGTCTAAATGCATCGCTTAGGCATCACCCTAAGCGATTCCCTTTAAAATTATAACTCTACACTAGGCATGTCTCGATTTTTTTCGACCTTGTTCATAGAAACGTTTGTTAATGGATCATATCTTGAGTCCGTTAAAGTCTTGGTAGTTATAAATATTGTTCTATCTCATTAGTTGTTAACAAGTGGTGCATGTAACACCCCCAATCTATACCCCAAGCTATTAAAGCGATAAATAAAAATTCAAAATTTCATCAGAGTATATTTAAAACATTCACGGCATAGACCGAGGGTTCACATCAATTTGAAACCAAATACACATAAACCTGCCCATAAAGATATGCAACAATCAGGTAGCAATTAACAGATGAACTTAGTTCCTACTACCCACAATTCAGATACAGAATAAAAGCGAAAAATCTGTACTGAAATCTCATATATATATATATCATGAAAAGTTTGTCTGCCAAATACAATCATACATGTACAATCTCAAAAGAACATATACATATACACACAAATCACCAACGGTCTCCCTAACTACCCGGTGTCACATATCAGAGCCGACCGACAAAAGAATGAAGACCTAAGCTTCACAAAAAGACCTCCAACAATCTAATCTGCAATGCCTCATAGAGCATTATAAAATAGCAGAAGGGTGAGAAACACAATCATAATATAATTGCATATAATTATATAATAACACAACATCACACACGTAAAATATTCTCAGCACAACGCACAACAGAATCCAAATACAACACAACACAATATATATCTCAACTCATCAATTCCAATCACGATTCCACACGAAATCAATCCATTCATGAATTATGCAAATGCACAGAGACCGACACAACGACTCTATGCAATGCATATGCGGTACCATCTATCCATCATCTTAACACTAGTTCACTCAGGAACTATTGGAACCATCGCTCGTTACTTAATGTAACTCCCCGTCGGGCATACGATGTTCCCCGTCGCTTTCGGTCCTCTTTGTATAAGGCTCACGATCCGATCGTTCACACCCCACACGGGCACACGATCGTCTATAATCATCGCTCACACCCCACACGGGCACACGACGTTATAGCGGATTCCCTCTGGAATCGATTCGTCGCTCACACCCACTAGGGCATACGACATCACAAGAATGCATATCATGAAGCTTGGCATACAATGACTCATGACATTCAAATGCCCACATATATGCAATCATCTCACTCAACATTAATCATGATTTTCAATTCAAGCCCAAAACAATGCATTTATACCATACATCAGCACGCAAATCATACCATATCCATATCAACAGCGCATTGCATGATACACACCAATTACACACAATTATAACGACAAAAGTCGACAAAACGACACTATTCCAAATTCCCGACATAATTAAATCGGCTAACAATCTCAAAATTATTATAATAAGAAAGTACAGTTCAATAGCTACTCAACGATACCAAGAATATTAAAAACGGATAATCGGAACACAAGTTACGGACTAAACAAGAAAAGACATCGCGAAAAAATCACATTTTGCAATCTTCCTGGCCATACGCGTATTGCCCTGCTCCCTCGCCCATTCCATACGTGTATTGCCCAAGGTCGTACGCGTATGGGCAGAGACCCATTTTCCCTAAAATTCCCATTAAAAATCCAATACGCATAGTGTCCTCCTTCATACGCGTATTGCCCTAAAGTCTTACGCGTACTATTACGCAAATGGGCAGATGGCCGAGAAAATGAAGCTCCATACGCGTATTGCCCACATTTCTTCAATGCCATATGCGTATTGCCTTGACAAATACGCGTATTGCTTTGAGTGATACGCGTATGGGCAGTGGAAAAACCAGAATTTTCTGCAGAATTTTGTTCTGCGTTTTCAAACCAAATTCAACCCAATTTTCACCTATACACCAGAAAAATTACCAATACAATGCCTAACAACATGTATCTATCATGTACCAACAATAAGGAACACTAAAACATGATTTCAAACACATTTGGATCAATTTCTAACACTTTCAACATTTATGGGTTTTACTCTATATTTCCATTTCAATCCAATAACAACCAAAAACATACATACATAATCATACACAAGTATATAATAATCAAGTTTCGCACCCTTACCCGATTTAATCGTGTTTAGAAAGTCGGTTGTTTCGATTTCTAGATTTTCCAAGTTTTTCTCTCTTTCTCCTTCCTTTCTCTTTTCTTCCCTTTTTCCTTCTTCTTTTTTTTCTCTCTCTATTTTTCGCTCTTTCTATTTTCTATTTTACTAACTTAAGGAAAATAAAGTGAAATGCCCAAAATACCCCTACACTCAAATATCTCGCAAATGTTCCCAAAACGCGATAAAATATCACAACACTGAAAAATAACATATTTCCAAATAAAAGTCGAAAATAAAATAATATAATAATAAAATAATCAAAACGACTCGATTAAATAAAACGGACAAAACTAGGGCGTTACAACTCTCCCCCACTTAGAAATTTTCGTCCTCGAAAATATACCTGAGACGAACAACTCTAGATACGACTCCCGCATCCGACTCTCTAACTCCCAAGTCAAATTGCCCTCAGCAGCGCCTCCCCACGCTACCTTCACAAGTGCAATATCCTTGCCTCTCAACCGCTTCACCTCGCGATCCAAAATCCTAACGGGTAATGCCTCAACCGTAAGGTTCTCCCTTACCTCAACCTCATCCATCGGAATCACATGCGACGGATCCGGAACATACTTCCGAAGCTGTGAAACATGGAACACATTTTGTAAATTCGACAGATTTGGCGGCAACGCCACCCTATAAGCCACAGCACCCACTCTCGCGGATATCTGGTAAGGACCAATAAACCGAGAAGTAAGTTTCTTCGACTTCAATGCACGACCAACACCCGTTACCGGTGTAACTCTCAAAAATACATGATCGCCCTCTTGAAACTCTAGATCCTTCCTTCTACGATCATGATAACTCTTTTGCCTACTCTGAAAAGCCTTCATTTTCTCACGAATAAGCTTCACTTTTTCCGTAGTCTGTTGCACCAACTCTGGCCCAACCACCGAACTCTCACCAAATTCGTGCCAACACAACGGCGTTCGACATCTTCATCCATACAGTGCTTCAAAAGGTGCCATTCCAATACTAGAATGGAAACTGCTATTATACGTGAATTCAATCAATGCAAGATAACTATCCCATGCACCACCTTGTTCAAGAACACACGCTCTCAACAAATCTTCCAATGACTGAATCGTTCGCTCGCTCTGTCCATCCGTCTGCGAATGATAAGCCGAACTCAATCTCAATTTAGATCCTAAATCCTTTTGCACACTTTCCCAAAATCTGGAGGTAAACCTAGGATCCCGATCAGAAACAATGCTCAACGGAACACCATGCAATTTCACAATCACACTGATGTAAATCTCAGCCAACCTCTCCAAAGTAAAACTGATGTCAATCGGAATGAAATGCGCCGATTTAGTCAGCCTATCCACAACCACCCAAATAGCATTATGCCCTCGCTGTGTATTCGGCAACCCTGTCACAAAATCCATAGAAATGTTGTCCCATTTCCACTCAGGAATATCCAACGGTTGCAACAAACCACTAGGCCTCAGATGTTCTACCTTCGATTTCTGATAAGTCAAACATGCATAAACAAACTGAGCCACATCTCTTTTCAATCCAGACCACCAGAAAATCTTCTTCAAATCTTGGTACATCTTGTTAGCTCCCGGATGTATACTCAAATTACTCCGGTGTCCTTCCTCTAAAATCATCCTTTTCAACTCCGCATCATCAGGAATACAGATTCGGCCTCGGAATCTCAAAACACCATTAATATCCACTTTAAAGTCCTCATTTTCACTTTTCTCTCCAACCGTCATCAAATCCACAAATTTCACATCCATCTTCTGTTTCTCACTAACAGTCTTCAGAAAATCATTAGTAACCTTGAACATTCCAAGCCTCACGCCATCCGACGTCACCTCACATACCAAACTCAAATTCCTAAAAGCTTCCAAAAGCTCCCACTCCTTAACCATTAAAGCGGACATATGTAACGATTTCCGACTCAACGCATCGGCTACCACATTAGCTTTACCCGGATGGTAATTCAAACCAAAGTCGCAGTCCTTCAAAAATTCCAACCATCTCCGCTGCCTCATATTTAACTCTTTCTGATCAAACAAATATTTCAAACTTTTATGATCACTGAAGACTTCGAATCTTGCACCATAGAGATAATGCCTCCAAATTTTCAACACAAAGACCACAGCCGCTAATTCCAAATCATGAGTAGGATAATTTTTCTCATGCACTCTCAACTGTCTTGAAGCATAAGCCACGCCCTTACCTTCTTGCATTAGCACCCCACCTAGACCAATCAAAGACGCATCACAATACACCACAAATGGTTCAGTAGGATTCGGTAAAATCAAAATCGGAGCTGTCGTCAATCTTCTCTTCAGCTCATTAAAACTTTCCTCGCACCGAATATCCCAAATGAACGCTTGCCCTTTACAAGTCAACTGGGTCAAAGGAAGTGCTAGCTTAGAAAAACCTTCAATGAACCTTCGATAATATCCGGCCAAACCCAAAAAGCTTCGAATTTCAGTAACGGATCTCGGAGCCTCCCATTGTAGAACTGCTTCTACTTTAGATGGATCCACAACAATACCATTACCTGAAATCACGTGTCCAAGAAAACTCACTTCTGACAACCAGAACTCACACTTGGACAACTTGGCAAAAAACTTTCTTTCTTTCAAAACCTGCAAAACAATACGCAAATGCTCCGCGTGCTCCTCCCGAGACTTAGAATAAATCAAAATGTCATCAATAAACATAACCACAAAACGATCCAAATGCTCGTGGAAAATACGATTCATGTACTCCATAAACACACCTGGCGCATTAGAAACCCCGAACGGCATCACAGAATATTCATAATGACTGTAACGTGTCCTAAAAGCCGTCTTCTGAATATCTTCCTCTTTCACCCTTATCTGATGATACCCCGACCTCAAATCAATCTTACTAAACACATACGCACCAACCAATTGATCCATCAGATCATCAATCCTTGGAAGAGGATACTTATTCTTAATCGTCACCTTATTCAACTGGCGATAATCAATACACAACCACATACTTCCATCTTTATTTTTCACCAATAAAACTGGAGCACCCCAAGGCGACACACTAGGTCTTACAAACCTCTTCTCTAACAATTCATTCAACTGCTTCTTTAACTCAACCAACTCAGATGCCGACATACGATAAGGTGACATACGATAAAGATGGACTTGCCCTGCTCCCTCGCCCATTCCATACGCGTATTGCCCAAGGTCGTACGCGTATGGGCAGAGACCCATTTTCCCCAAAATTCCCATTAAAAATCCAATATGCGTAGTGTCCTCCTTCATACGCGTATTGTCCTAAAGTCTTACGCGTACTATTACGCAAATGGGCAGATGGCCGAGAAAATGAAGCTCCATACGCGTATTACCCACATTTCTTCAATGCCATACGCGTATTGCCTTGACCAATACGCGTATTGCCTTGAGTGATACGCGTATGGGCAGTGGAAAAACCAGAATTTTTTGCAGAATTTTGTTCTGCGTTTTCAAACCAAATTCAACCCAATTTTCACCTATACACCAGACAAATTACCAATACAATGCCTAACAACATGTATCTATCATGTACCAACAATAAGGAACACTAAAACATGATTTCAGACACATTTGGATCAATTTCTAACACTTTTAACATTTATGGGTTTTACTCTATATTTTCATTTCAATCCAATAACAACCAAAAACATACATACATAATCATACACAAGTATATAATAATCAAGTTTCGCACCCTTACCCGATTTAATCGTGTTTGGAAAGTCGGTTGTTTCGATTTCTAGATTTTCCAAGTTTTTCTCTCTTTCTCCTTCCTTTCTCTTTTCTTCCCTTTTTCCTTCTTCTCTTTTTCTTTCTCTCTATTTTTCTCTCTTTCTATTTTCTATTTTACTAACTTAAGGAAAATAAAGTGAAATGTCCAAAATACCCCTACACTCAAATATCTCGCAAACGTTCCCAAAACGCGATAAAATATCACAACACTGAAAAATAACATATTTCCAAATAAAAGTCGAAAATAAAATAATATAATAATAAAATAATCAAAACGACTCGATTAAATAAAACGGACAAAACTGGGACGTTACAGTGCATAAGGTGATAATCATAGTGAGAAACAAATGGTAGAAATTTATAGAATTGCATTCTTGTGGTTTGGCAAGTTATTACAGGGATTTGAGAAATACTTTAAACATGTTGAATTTGATTTGTGTGATTTTTAGAGTTTGAGAGATTGAAAAACACTTGTGTAGAAATAGGGTTTAGCTTTAGAGCTAAAAAGACTATTTTTTAACTTGTGTTATAATCTTTTGTAACAATTTTAAATTAAAGTAAATCACAGAGTTGATCTCTCTACAAAATATACTTCGGTTTGATTGACCTGAATAAATTTTCTCAATGTTCTCGCTTGTTATCATTACACTCTAACTCAACCCTTATAATAGTTTAAATGAAAAAAAAAAAAAACTTTTTGCCATAATTTATTTACTCAAACAAATCTTCTCTTTATTAACAACGTTTTCATTTTCTTTCCTCATCCAAAAAAGATTATGCCTTTAAACAAACAATAAAACAAATTCTCTTAAAATTGAAAAGCCTTAGCAAATAGCAAGTTTCCTGACCACAAAATCACAAGGCTAGAATCAATTTTGATTAGTAAGATAGGAAACACCTTCTTAATTGATGAATGTGATGCTGATGGAGAAAGGGTAGTACTACTATGTGGATGAGAATGTAACATTCACTGTCTGCTATTTTGTCTTGCATCCAATCTGTCTCCACTGTCAAACTCTCCATATTAATTCCAATACTTACACTGACATGACACAAGATGGAAAAAGGTAACAAACCCTCTTCAATGTTGGACACTTTTTCTGTCTATATATATTTATTTCCACAATTCAATTTCTGTATCCGAGTACTCTTGATAAAGCTACCATGAAAATTCTTGATTCTGAAAATGTCTTGAGTGGAGGGAAGCTTAACCGATGTGTTGTTCTACCGGTTAATGTTCCTATAGTTGCTGATTCCTTAAAACGGAAAAACCAAAACTGGTAAACATTTCTCACCTCCCAATCATCAAGCCAAAATCGAAACATAGCATACTATATGCCAAAATTTATTAGTTTTTTAATAGGCTTGCGGTTTCTTCATTTGTTTCTTGCGTAACAAGTTTCATTTGTTTGATGCAGGATTGCCAGGGCTAATTCTGCTAATGATTTAATCATACAAGTTGGTGATTCTAGCTTTCACTTGCATAAGGTGACTATTATTTTTCCAGCTTCACATCTTCATAAGATAGCTTCATCTTTGATTTTTTAGTGATTTTGTATAAAGTTTTGATCAATTTCTTGATTTTTTTAGCTTGCCATGGTCTCAAGAAGTGAGTATTTGAACAGACTTGTCTTTCAGAGAAGAAGCAACAACAAAGAACCAAATAATATTGATACTATTCAAATAGACAATCTTCCAGGTGGTAGAAAAACATTAGAGTTAATTGTCAAATTCTGTTACGGTTGGAAATTCGACGTGACACCATCCAACATAGCTTCATTATATTGTGCTGCAAATTTCTTGGAAATGAGTGAAGATATTGAGAGTGAAAATCTCATTACCAAAACAGAATCATTTTTCAGTTTTCTAGTTTTAACTTCGTGGAATGACACATTGCGTATACTCAAAAGTTGTGAATCAATTTCACATTTGGCTAAAGAGTTACAATTAGTGAAACGTTGTTCAGAAGCTATAGCTTGGAAAGCATGTGCTGTTCCTAAACTTGAAACGAGAGTCGATGCTTGGTGGTTTGAAGATGTATCGCTTCTACGTATAGATCATTTTATCGAATTGATTCAATCTATCAAAAAACGTGGAATGAGATCGGAGATTATAGGTTCTTGTGTAGAATTTTGGACATTAAAGTGGTTTTCTAAAGTCGCACTTGGACTTGATCCTAATGCGAGACATGAACACGTGACGATTCAGTTAATTCAATTACATAAAGTTTCAACTGAGTGTTTGATTAAAATGCTTCCTACCGAAGAAAATTCTGTCTCTTGCAATTTTTTGCTTCACATGTTAAAGGCAGGGATGGTGTTGAAAATCAATCATGAGTTGATGTGTGTGTTACAAAGAAGAGTGATTTTGATGTTGGAGAAGTGTTGTGTTCAAGATCTTTTGGTTAAAAATTATGAGGACGAAGATTCTTTGTATGATGTTGATGTTGTTGTTAAAGTGATACACTGTTATGTTTGTGGGATGTCAAGTAATCCTGCAGCAAAAGTTCGCACTGTTGGAAGGTTGGTGGATGGTTATCTGTCACAAGTTGCAAGGGATCAGAAGCTCAAAGTTGAATGTTTCAAATTGCTTGTTGAAGTATTGCCACAAAATGCTAGAGAATGTGATGACAATCTCTATAGAGCCATTGACACGTACCTTAAGGTAATAATCATATGGTCGCAATTACGTTTGCATTCAATCACAATATTTGATATTGCACATACTGGACCACCCGCTATGGGTTTAATCGGGTAACGCTTCAGATGAAAGTCCTGAACGTAAGGGTGTGTGTTAAAACTTACGAGATCTCCACCTTACACTCAGATTTTGCATGAGTTGATGCTCGACCCAAATTATAAAAAATGATAGATAGTACATATTGTTTTACATTTGTGTATATGATTATATGGTTGCTGAAAACTTAGACTTGGCCAAAATTTGCAGGCACATCCATATTTGACAGAAGAGGGTAGAGAACATGTGTGTAGTGTATTGGAATACCATAGATTGTCACAAGAAGCGCGTAAACATGTGATGAAGAATGATAGGCTTCCTATGAAACTATCAACACAATTTGTCCTTCTAGAGCAAGTGAACACGTCGTGGACAATGGCAAGTAATGGATTGAACTACCAAAGGAAAACTCAGACAAACATCAGGGTAAGCAAAGATTTTGAAAAAAGACAGATGAGTCAAGAGATAAAAGTGATGAGAAAAGATGTTGAAATGATGAAGTCGCAACTCTTGGATCTAAATACTTGCAAAATGAAGCTCCAAAAGCAAATGAAGATGTGCACTAGTTGAAAGAAGAGATATATTATTATGTCCAAGCACTTTAGCTCAACATGAGGATTTTTTCTTTACTCTCTGATAGCCTACATTATTGTGCCTATAAGAAATTTGACCACTATATTTATCAGCTTCATGTTGAAACAGGTTAGTTCAAAATAAAAACCAGCATAGCTTGCCCTTATTCTATGAATGTTGAAGAGAAATGATAACAATTATTCTTTTGGTCTTGCTAGCATTTTATCTAATGTCAAATTTCAACAATATACACTATTGATTCAAATTCATTAGGAAAAACACTAATGATGTATTTGTTACTTCTATGTGACATAGTCTTCTAGATACTTTGGCATTGTGATCTTTCTTTTGGGTTTTTTCCTTTGCCTCATTTTGGCGACTTCAACCTATGTACTATCACTCCCCATGCCAAAGAACCTTGTCCTCAAGGTGATACACAACTTTGAGAGTGTCTCAATTATCCCATGAAGTATCATCAACAGACACCCTACGCCATTGTACCAGCATTTTGAGGCGTGGTTTAGCATAGGGGTGTTCGTGGTTCATGAACTGCACTGAACCAAACCACATTTATGGTTCAATTCAGTTTACAGTAACCATTTCAATAAAAATATGGTTAACTGCTAAAATGGTTTCAATTCAGTTTAAAACTAGTTTAAAAACCAGTTTGTTTTTATAAACTAGTTTATAATCAGTTTTCAATTATAAACCAATTTTATAATTTGAACTCATTTAAAACCAATTTCTTTCATTTTTTTACCTACAAATAGACATGTTACTATGACTTGTGTTGCAAACTGATTTAACTGCTAAATTATTAATATATCTATAAATAAAATCCTGAACCTGAAAAATAAGTACATTCCTTGCCAGTTGTTTTGTTATGGACTATGGAGACAATAGCAAGAACGTTGAAATAAATAAGAAAATGGGCACAAGAAGTAATTTGAAGTAATATGTAGAGAGTCATTACTACAACTATAGTGAACTAAATTGGTTTTTTAGTTTTCGAAAAAAATATAATTTTTTATTTATTTTTGGAAAAATAAAATTCAGAATAATTTTCTTTATTATTTTTCAAAAAAATATATTCCAGAATAAAAAAGAAAAAATTTCTTTTTTTTTGTTTTTTAAAAAAAAGTTCCAGAATAAATTTAAAAATAAATTCTGGATAAATTATTCTGAATAAATTATTTTTATTTTTGGAATTTAAAAATTTTCAGAAGAAATTTTTTTTTTTTTTTTTTTGAAAAATAAAATTTCTGGATAAATTTATATTTAATTTTTTTGGTAAAATAATTTTAATTTTTTTTTCGAAAAAAATTTTTTAATTTATTTTTCGATAAATAAAATTCAGAATAAAAAAAGTATTTAAAAATATTTTTATTTTTCAAAAAAATAAATTCCAGAATAAAAAAATTGTTTTCAGAATAAAATTTATTTATTTTATTTTTCAAAAAATAAATTTTCTGAATAAATTTTTTTTTTGAATTTTTTGAAGAAACAAATTTCAGAATAAAAAAAATTTTGTTTTAAATTTTTCAAAAAACAAAATTTAAATTTTCCGAAAACAAAATTTAAACTTTGGGAAAGATATTTTAAAACTTTTTTTTGAGAATAAAGATTTTTGAAAAAAAAAATTCAATTTTTTTTTCTAAATTTTGCAAAATTTTTTTTATTAAATTTTTTTTTTGAAAAAAAAATAGAATAAAAGAATTTTCTTTTAATTTTAATTTGGAGAAATTTTATTTTTGAAAATTATTTCCAATTTTTTTTTTTACTCTTTTTCTTTTATTTTATGAAAAACTTATTTATATAATTAAAACAGTTTATAAAAGAAAACTGGTTATGAACCGGTTTTAAACTGAATTAAATTGTTTTAATTAAATGGTTCAGTTTATTAACCATTTAAATGGTTCAGTATTTTAATGGTGCAATGCAATTCAGTTTAAGAATATAATTTGGTTAACTATATTTTTGCACACCCCTAATTTAGCAGTCAGCGTCCATCGAGAATTGAGTATGACTAGTGGTGTGATGAGATGATTATTGCCCAAGGTCGTAAGAGGCAGTGTATCCACGGGGATTGGAGCAGAGTCATTGTTATGGAATATTTCAACATTGAGCAGTGTAAAACTGGATGAATTTTGGATTTCGGTGGTAAGAGCAGTTTGTACGCAACTGTTTCAATTTTCTCGAGAATTTAAATAGCATCATAAAAACGTTTGTTCAGTTTGGAGTAAGGTGAGGTAGCCACCGAGGTTTGACTAGCACCCAGTCACCTATGTTGTAATGCACCTCACGCCTATGTTCATCAGCAAATTTCTTCATAGTTACTTGCGCCTTGGTCAATTTTCTTTGTAAAGTCGTAATCATGGTTCAACGTTGGACTGACAGAAAATATCAGGTGCGGGTAGACCAGTCAACGGGTTTAATTGAATTCCATTATTTGATCAGAGTAGATATTGTCTAAGATTGTATAAGAAAGAACATAACAGAGAAAAGATTATAGTAGAAAAGATGAGATGTACATGGCAAAAAAGATAAAAAGAATGTGTGATACTACTAAGAGATATTTGAAAAGGTTGAAACTAAATTCCTAAGTGTGAGTAAATGAATATTTTTAAGGTTAAGGCATAATAGGTTTGGATTTTGGGTTGGATGTGCGATAAGTGAAATTTGGGTTGTAACATAATGCGGTTTGATTTGATTTAGTTCGGTTTGCAAAATACAAACTGCAAATCAAACCGAACCGCACGGTTTTGTTAAAAAATGACCCAAACACACCAGAACCAAATGCGATTTTTTGCGATTTCGATTTGATTTGGTTTGGTTTGCGGTTTTCTATTGGGTTGGTTCGGTTTTGAACACCCATAGATCAATATTTTAAGTTGAAAGAGGCTCAGGAGAAAAAACCTGAATATGGCATAAGGCACTAGCTCCATTTGTGTGAAGGAGACGGGGTACTTGGTGGGTCGTGATTAAGTGAAGTCCATCGTCCCAGTCTGCTTTAAATTCTATCATTTTACCATTTTCGAGAAAAATCTGTCGTCGACTAAATCTATGGGTGGGACCCCCTTGACTTTTGTGCATTTGATTTTCTTTCAATGTTGCTCAATTTCTTGAACTCTTGCATCCTTTTCACAAAATGATCCAGCTAAGTCTCGACTTTTGTTGTTAAATGAGTCGTCCATTTCGGTGCTGTAAGTGGTATAGGGCATCCCGATTTCAAGTGAACTTCAACAAAAAGCCGTTATTTTGAAAGCCATACAATACACATAATACGATCATTTGGATTTTGAGGTGGGGCGACACACAGTGGGAAAAATGTTTCCAAAAAACCATATCGTGTAAGATCAACACACACTATATCCTATGCACATGCTATGAGGTGACCTATTTCAAGGAAGCGCACCCATTTTTCCCCCGGTGCTGGTCCATTAAGGCAAGGAACAAAAGACTCAAAAACTTCATCGAAGTGATCTTTCTTTTCGTATAGTCGTGTGTATGATTCTTTACGAGTCCTCAAATCTTGAATAAGTTGATGGCCAACAAGTGATTATCTTATTTTTTACCGATTAAAGCTGAAATAGCACGATAACCGCAATTACCGGCCCCCTTAACATTGACGGTCCGCTCGATGTATTTGTGCATAAAAATCAGCATCTCGTCAATGAATGGAATCTTTGGAGGAGGCGGCGAGGGAGGTGGTTTGCTAATGCGAGCTCCTTTGACAATATTTTTTTGAGATTTTGGATTTAGTGAGTCTGAAAAAATTGTCATGTTCAAAATATGAAGGAGACCATGTCGTCGAATTGTCATTCAGTGTAGGCTTGAGCTTCTTCGGAGCACCTTTTGTTTTTACCGGTTGAGAGGGTGGTTTCAAGTCAGTGGTTTCCGGATAAGCAATCTTCCTCAATTGTTATTGTTAGATGACGACAATGATCTAGAAGGGGGGTTGAATAGATCACTAATTTTTAAACAGAGTCGGCGCTTAAAAATTTGTTTTAACGAGGAACCTAGTCGTCTAAACGAACCATTATGGAAAAGATTTGATATGTGACAAGGCAAATGGAATAACAAGTCTAATGAGAAATCGAATCAATGTTTTGAAGATTAATCAATACAATTAAAACTACTTTAATTTGTGCAATTTCCAATGACTTATAAAGTGTAAACTTAATTTGACAATATCACAAACAGTTTATGTGCGATCAATTTGTCAAACACTTGGTGTGCAAAACACCCCAAGTATTATTTCCTACGTAATTGTAGTGCAGAATTTTGCCAATTACAATCAAAGTGATTGTAATGAGTTTTCAAGACAGGTTTTCAGAATTACACAACCGCATAAATTTATCGATTAATTGATTTTACACAAAGGCGAACAATTCAAGATAAAGAGATAGAGAAAGAGAGAACAACACCGGATTTGTTTAGGAAGTTCCCCTTTCGTCCTCACTTCGGGTACGTCTGCCCCCAATTCTAAAACTAGAATTGAGATATGTATTATCTTGTTGCAAAAGTTTATACAAGAGAAGCAATAGTCACCACACACTTAGGCCTAATTGTTGATGTTGATACTATGTCTTCTCTCCCCTTGATTCAAGTCGAATCAAGTGCCTCGAACGTGTTGAACAAACCTCCGGTTACCGCTACTTGTTTGAAAAACCCAACCGATCTTCAAACCTTTCGCTCGGCTAATTTCGATCACACACCATTCGAACCCAAATCTTTCTTACATAATCCTCTGGTTACTGCTACTTAATTGAACGAACCCACCGTTCTTCAATCCCTTAGCTCGGCTGAATCTGTGAAGCAAAGATCTGTGCAAAAAACCTCCCAAAACCTCACGATCTTGGAGGACAAAACCCTAACGGTTTTATTCAAGAAAAATCCACTGAATTCTCAACCCAAACTTGATACACAGTCCTACGTTTGGACGTTATCACCTCAATGATGCAAAAGATCAACAAAAATTGTTATGTGTAATTGTTGAAAAAATGCAAGAATGAGGATGAAGATGATGAGAAAAATTCAGTGTATATCTTTCACTTTTCTTGTTCTATGTGTTGAAATGATGAGACAAAATGTGTATATATGATGCATTAACCAACTAAAAAACATAACAACAATTTGAAGTAAGACAGATCTGAAAATTAGCACTAATTCAGTGAACGGTCGACCTAAGCATTAAGGGGGTCGACCTGAGCACACCCGAATGCAAGACTATGTAGAAAATAAAGTTGTGCGTCAACCAGAACATGGTCTATGCGTCGACAAAAGCTTGCTTAAAAAGTACAAATACAAACACGTTCAGTATGAGTCGACCAAAGGGTCGACGCGAGCACACCCGAGAGCAAAAGATTGAAAAACAACTTTTATGAGTCGACCTAAACAGGGCTTTGAGTCGACTCAAACACCCTAAACTTCCAAAAATGAGTTTTTGCTCATATTTTGGTCCACTTAAGCTATGTTTATGCAGACCTAAGTCTCCTAACATGATCAAATGCACATAAAAAATATACGAGATGCTCCTATATGTATAGACACATGGTTTTGGAATACTTTGTGCATTGTAAAGCATGAATGCAAGCTAAGACACGATGATACCATCCAAATTATAAAGTACGAGCTAATACATATTTTGACATCATTAAAATAAGGACTAAGGCACCTTGCCCTCACATACTCCCCCTTTTTTATGATGGCAAAACAATTGCAAAATCTTCAGCTTATCGAGTACTTTGAGTATCATCCTCCCCCTGATTTTATGCATTCTTCCGAAAGAAAATCTGATCAATCTTTATGAAATGAAGTGCTGCTTTTTGCATATTTTCTTCTCCCCCTTTGACAACATCAAAAAGAGAGAAGCACAAGGTCAAAGAAAACAGAATATATCCATATGAACACAATCATATACATTGCAACAAATACACATTAACAAACATTCACATAAAGTGATGTTAATGCAAGGAATATGAAGATAAATAAGACAAGAAACATCTAAAGAAAATTAAGTGCATTACACAACCAAAATGTTCAATACAACTCCAAGTTGCAAAAAAAAAAAAACAATAAGATAGCAAAACATAAAATGACATGCGAAAACAAAACATGAGATGCACTAAATCTAAACAACTCAATCCTCTAAGGTCTCCTCCCCCTATATGGATTACCTCTTCCTCTAAAATAGTAGTCTGGAGGTGGTGCTTTTTGTTCATCCAATCGTCCAGTAAGTTCCAAGACAGCCCTGTTGAGAGTGTTGAAACTGTTCGTGAGAGCGCGATTCAAACCATCAGAAGTTTTAGCCAGATTATCAAACCGTTTGATCACAGTGGAGGCAAACAAGTCAAAGTTGTCACTTTGAGCTTGAAGTTGATCCTGAAGAGCGGTGTGCCATATTGATGAGATTCAACAATGTTTGGATTGTAGGTATGTCTCGCTGAGTGAAGCATGTTGGCGAATATTCGCTTACAATATTCATGGTAGAAAACCTGCAGTTGAACGCATGTTCTATCATTTAATAGGTGAGAAAGCTGTTTACTACACTGATTTCGATAGAATGGAGAATATATTAGAAAAGGCGAGTGTCACTGAGTCTATGTTCACAACATGGCTGGTTGCAAATGGTAAGTATGAGGATGCCCGATCATTGACATACGACCAATTTGTGTCAAAATTTGTTTATGATAAGAGAAAGCGTACTTGGAAGCCACGAAAAAAAAGGCTTCACCATCGTTCGGTTAATATGGGTTCCACCTACTACAGGAGAGCTATTTTACTTGCGAATGATGTGACAGTGGTTAAGGGTCCTACCACTTATGAGTCAATTCACAAAATAGGTGACACTTAATTTGATTCATTTAGGGATGCTTGCTTTGCAATGGGTTTCCTTGAACACGATCGAGAATACATAGTTGCTATAGAAGAGGCAAGTCAATGGGGTTCAGGTCATTTTCTTTGAAAAAATTTTGTCGTCATGCTTTTGTCCGATGCTGTAAATCAACCTCTTCATGTTTGGAAGAAATCTTGGATTTTGTAATCGGATGGTTTGTTGCATGCACAAAGACAATTGGCGCAGAATGCAGGTTCAATACTTATCATTGATAATATTTTTTGTTATGTTATCTTCTTTTTCAATGATCCTAATGTTTCTTCTTCATATATTTTAGGGGAATTCAAAGATTATTATTACTTCCAAGTTGATAAACATTTCCATTTAGGTCAAAAGTGATAGTGAAACATTTAGTGTGTCTGTTTTTTTTTAAATATTATGGCATTATGACTAAACCGTGTCATTATTTTGTTTTATGATATATTTACTTGCATAATTGGTTTTAACTGAGTCATAATTACAAAATTCGACATTAGTCGAGATCGAAAAAATGCTTCAAGCAAATTGACGGAGTCTTGTAGATTTTAAACCTATTCCATATCCAGATGGTTATGTTCTGCAGTAGTTAGGCAATCGACTAATATACGATGAAATAAATTATGATGTCGCAACCATGAAAACTTAATTTTCAAATCTTTTCACAGCTCTAACATGTTTGTATACATTCCATCATATTGCACAATATTTTTCCAATCACTGTTTATTCATCCTGGAAGTAGTTTCCATCAAGCCTAATACCAACCTTTATTGCTTATTTATCAGATGAACAAAGAGGTATATGTTAGGTCTTTGATTGGCTACATTTTGGCTAAAACAAGTTTACAACAAGATGTTGGGTAAGATGTCCTGACATGGTTGATCAGACATCAGTAAAAATGTGGTTATAATACTTGGCAGGATGTTGAGTAAGATGTTGAAGCATTATCAACTGTCATGACAGTATTACTGTCATGACAAATGTCATGACATCTTAGTCTGGTATAGCAGGTGTTGTTGTCTTGCTGTCATGTGATGGTTAATCAAGATGTCGAAGGAGATGTCACGACATCTTTGTCTCATACAGCAGGTGCTGCTATTGTATATCTCTTGACAGATTTGATTTGATTTGATGAGATATTTTTGGATATACCTCATCATTATACGCATGCCAAGGAGATTTATTAGGAACAAAGTGCAGATTTGATTGGATTTCATAAAAAGGATCTTGGAGACTTTTTAGGAAACCATTTGGAGACTTGTTCCTATTTTTGTGGAGAAGATCTTGCAGCTGAATTAAAATGCGAAGATTGGATCTGATTGAAGAGTCCAAGCCCATACTGCAAGAGTCTATAAATAAGGACTTTCTAGACCTAAAATAAAAAGTACATACAACAACAAGCCGTCGGTGCAACATAAGGGTTTTGAGAGTCTCTTGTGTAGTTTGTAAGTCACCCATGTATCTTTTGATACTATGTGGTCGACATAGGTTGTTGTAAATTGTTCTCACTCGAAGCTTTGAAGCAAGAGTTAAGTGTTGTTCTTGGTTGAAGCTTTTAAGCAAAACTGAGTATTGTTGTTAGTCAAGGATGCTTGACTGAACTTTGTATTAGAAAGGGTGTCTTTCAATAGGGTAGATACAGTTATGGTGTAGTAACTGTTAGATAATCACAGGTTGTGATTTAGGAAGTGAGAGGGGGTTCTCTTATCATTTAGATGTGACTTCTAATGATAAAGTCTTCATTGGGTAGTTATAGGTTACCGTGTGTGCTTTCTGTAAACCTGAGGTTGTTTGCATAAAACTATACTACTGATAGTGATTACTTCTTCCTGGATTGGTATCCCCCATATGTAGGTGAGTTGCACTGAAATGGGTCATCATATTCTATGTTGTTTATCATTCTGCTATTTTCAGTTCAGTCTTGATTAACATGTTGGATCAGATGTCGTGACATCTGTGATTGTGCAGTTCTGATATTCAAGGTATCAGTCTGCTGTTGCGCTTTCGAGCTTAAATGATTATGTAGCATAATGTCTTGACATGTGTTAGGACATTTGCTGTCTGCATAGGCCAGAATTTTAATTGGTATCAGAGCAGGCATCCTGTTTGGTTCTGGATGAGATCTTTGGGAGATACTTTATGGCGTTTAAACAAGGAGGAGTTTTGAAGATCAGATCAATAAACTCAAACATACCCAAGGGTAATAATGGATGAGATGGATGTTTTGGATCGAAGGGAGCAACCCGGAGGTTGCTCATCTTGTTGAGGAGATTCTACAAAACTACAGGAGAAGTGGCTAGTTCTCTTGTTGGTGTGTCTTATAAGATGTTGTGACATCTTATTAGGGCAAGCAGGATCTGTTCATGGCGGTTCTGCTGCATGTGTTTCTGATGGAAGAGCTCTAGAATTATGGGATTCTGGAGTTGTTACTGAAGACAGTTGGTGGAAGGTCTCAATTGTCGGCCTCTATATTTGAAGATATATGCATTCTTTTATTCCAAAGTCGGGAGCGATGGAGTGAAAGGAGTTGTGGTTAGATATCTGGTATGATGACTTGGTACTTGGAATCTTGGTTTCCTGGTGCAGTTGAAGTCAGTTGAAGAGGAGAGGAGTTGAGTTTAAGTTTATCAGGTTCTTGCTCTAAGAGTTTGATAAATTATTAGTCGGCTAGGTTGTCAAAGATACTTGAGAATTCTCTCAAGTCCACTCATAAAGGCATCTGAGTCGTGTATCTCGAGTCTTCTAGTTACTCTTCTGACTAGAAGGTGTTTCTTTGAAACACAATCTGAACAAAGTGGAGGTGATTTATTTTCACCATCCAAAAACAGCAAGGAAGGATTCATCTCTCTCGACCCTAAGAGTGGATCCAATCTGATTGAAGAATTGTTGAGGTAAATAAGATTTGTTCAGAGAAAGTCTTAGTTACTTGAGTCAAGGGTGGCAGCCTTGGTATCTCAACATTGCCCTTTGAATAAGATACTTGCAAAAAGATTGAATACTTTATAAGTGTTCATGACATGATCTGATGGAGCTCAGCTACAGCAGTGAAGACGGGTTATTGGACAAGGATTTAAGATCAACTACTATTTGTGGAATCCATAAATATTTAATTGATTATCCTTGAAAGTCAAGATTGCTGATGTTCAACAAGATGTTGGAACATCTCATCATCAGAGTTTGTGCAGAATCATGGGAGGGGTGCTGCACACGCTTTAGCATCTGTTTTAGTCTTAGGTGGTGACCTAAGATGTGGCTTCAGTCTGGTTTGACAGAAGCATGTGTTCACTGGAGAGTTTCCAGGCAAGAAACTAGTCTGGACATTGATGTTGTTGAAGATGAAGATGAAGACATCATAATCTTGATGGTTACAGCTTGGATCAGTTTATTTCTGATCTAGGTTCTTTGGAGCATGGATCTTGCTCTGTTTGTGAAGGTCGAGGATAAGTGGCAGTTATCTCTGGCTTTCTACTGACGGATCTACTGAGGAAAGTGGCATTTTTTGGTATGGCTATGGGGTAGTCTTGGACTACTTATTTTCTGAAGATTCAGACGTGGCAGGTGTGAAGTCTTTGGAGTTTCAAAGCAGGATGGAGGTTGTCTACTCAAACTTGGTTGTTGAATCAAGTCTATGAGAGCATGGAACTCTTGTTCTGCCAAGGGAGAAGGTTCTTCTAAGTGGCAGAAGGAGGAGCTAAATTTAACAGTTGGATGTCATATCAAAATGTTCTGACATCTAGCTTAACATCAGAGGTCTCAGCTGGTGATGTGGCACATCAACTTAAGATAAGGTGATCTACAAGAAAATGGAAGTTGTGGATGCTTCAAAAAGGTCTATCTCATGCAGTTTACGGGAGCTATGGATGGGAAGATGTTACATGACTAAGAGGCTTGGTGGATCCAAGATGTCTTGCTATGGGGCAAGTAGTTCACGTGGCTTGAATGTCTGATTTCATTAGTGGATCAGTGTATCTTGTGGGAGTTCTGAAGAAGATTGAGATCAATCAAAAAGTGGCATTTGGTTGGTTTCATTGTGTGCATTCCAGCAGGATGCTTGAAACTGATTGATCTTGTACAGAAGAGTAGTTAGTTGAAATTGTAAGGAGGTTTTGGTTCTCTGGGAGCTTGTGGCAGAAGTTCTGGGTTGAGAATGGAAGCATACCTTCTTTTGGTGGATGAGAGTTTATTTCTCTCTGGGGTTCTGAAGTTCTCTTTGTTCAAGCTGGTGGCGCAGTGTTGTGTGAAGATTTTCAGTGTGGATTACTATGCTGATAGTAAGTCCAGTGGTGGAGCATATCAAGAACCATGATGTGTGGTGTCTGTGATGTGTGAAGAATGTCCTAACAGATGTTAGAACATTTTCGAGGTTAGTTATCCTTGGAGTAGGATTCTGAGTTCACATCTTATCTAAGAGGTATTTATCTTGTCATACGGGAGAATGATGGGTAAAGGATTGTCTTGGAAGCCTGATGTGAATGAGACATGATAGAAGTGGATCAGTTTGGTGCTTGTGGAGCAAATGGGCTGAAATTTTTTGGAGCATGTGTTTGATGTCCTTCAAGTGTTGCAGAACATATGTGTGAGCTAGCAAACTAAGGGGCCATGTGCGTCTCTTTGAGGAATGTGAAGCATTCAGATTCAATTGGGTTGTATCTCAGGGAACAAGGAGATCTATACATGAGAATTTTGGAGGAATTCGTGTGGTGTATGGATAGTTTCTGGATGAGAGGGATCAATGGAGCTTTGGTATCAATCCAAGAGTTTGTTAGTTATGGTACAAGGATGCGTTCCTGGTACTCTCACTATATGATCATGAAGTTGTCATGGGATATCATGTAGTGGTTTTGGGGTGGTTCTTGATGAAGAAGCATCTGTTGAGAGAGATAGGGGGAGAACTTCTCTATGATTTTGTACTGGTATGGTACATGGGTTGTTTGAAGGTCAACCAGTAGGTGAATGTGTTCAGCAGGTGTGTTGAACAGAGGGTGCACTCTGGAAGACATGAAGATACGTCTTATGTTTTCCATTCATTTTGGGTGTTCTTCTTGCAATGGAACACTTGTTATCTATGACAGGGGGAGTACTGTAACCTGTTAGATTGTACAAGCTTCTGAGTTGGATGTGTTATGATATTGACTTGCTTGCTTGCTCTTAAATGCATAATTGCTTGGTTTGGCATATTATGGCTAAAAAGGGGGAGAAGTAAGTAGTAGTAGTGTTCCTTGGTTGTTTCCTTGAGGGGGAGCTGGTTGTGTTATCCAAAGGTTGTTTTAGCCAAAATTTTCCAAAGGGGGAGATTGTTAGGTCTTTGATTGGCTACATTTTGGCTAAAACAAGTTTACAGCAAGATGTTGGGTAAGATGTCCTGACATGGTTGATCAGACATCAGTACAAACGTGGTTATAATACTTGGCAGGATGTCGAGTAAGATGTTGAAGCATCATCAACTGTCATGACAATATTACTGTCATGACAGATGTCGTGACATCTTAGTCTGGTACAACAGGTGTTGTTGTTTTGCTGTCATGTGATGGTTAATCAAGATGTCAAAGGAGATGTCACGACACCTTTGTCTGATACATCAGGTGCTGCTATTGTATATCTCTTGAGGGATTTGATGAGATCTTTTTGGATATACCTCATCATTATACGAAGGCCAAGGAGATTTATTAGGAACAAAGTGCAGTTTTGATTGGATTTCATAAAAAAGGATCTTGGAGACTTTTTAGGAAACCATTTGGAGATTTGTTCCTATTTTTGTGGAGAAGATCTTGCAGCTGAATTAAAATGTGAAGATTGGATTTGATTGAAGAGTCCAAGCCTATACTGCAAGAGTCTATAAATAAGGTGTTCTGGACTGGACCAATGGCTAGACATGGTGTTCGTTGGTGAATTTGGCGAACAACCTCTGGTTTCCTAACTTATGAAAATTAGTTTACTAACAGGACCAACCAAACAAATCCTAGGACAAAGTGCTTTTGAAAATGTCTTTGATTTGAAAAGGAATGTATTCGTTTTGTGTTTTCTAAGGTTTCTTCTAATAGTTTCTTCGACTGATAGAACAAAGACACAATAATGGCGAAAAAGTAATTGAAGATAAATTTAAACGGGAAACAAAGTAAATTGCTGAAGTAAAGGAAATGACTCGAATGTAAAGAAATGAAGAAAAGCTTGGAATTTTATTAAAATGCATAAATGTAAACTGGTGTTTTCCATACATACATTTTCCAGAACACTCGTTTCTCTCACACAGTTACTTTGAGTATTTGAGGTAATTTGTACACAGTTTGGAACACCCCCTCATCTAATGCTAAGATCTCCTATTTATATACAAATGAAATAACTACCAATAACAGATATTTCTCCTAATGGCGACAAATGGCATTCTGCATGCATTCACCTCCTAGATGTGTTCCACGCGTCCAATTTCAAGAATGAGACTCCCTTCTGAAATTTGAATTTCAAACACCCGTCGAAATGGGCCTATCTCTCTTCCGTCGAAATTATCTTTCTCACTTAGAAAAATCTGCCAATGCTTCCCATAAGTACCATTTGCCTTCGACTTGCCTTCCTCATCAAAAACCTTCTAATAAGGCTGACCTGTCGAAATGACCTGTCGAATTCTCCATTCTGCTTTTTGAACAGTTTTTCTGGCGTCGAAATTAGCAACCTACAAATTGCCCCCCAAAAAATGCATTTTCGACCGAGGGAGAAAAACATTTTTTACCAACGCAATTCGACGCCATAAATCATTCGACCAGTGATTGTTCATCTGATTTAGACGTTAAAAATGTCAGAATCATCATTGCGCTTTTTCCAAAATGTCTTTTCAGCCCACGTTTTGAGATCTTCATCATTCCTACTCTAACCCCTAGCAGATCGTGGGTCAAAACCCTAACTGCCATCGTCTGGATTATCCACTCCACAATCTCCACGTGTCCCACAATATTTCCGTCATTTTTCTCATTGAGGTTTTGGAATACCAACCGCTTCCATTCTTCCACTTATATATAAGTTAAAGACTTCATTTTTTCACCTTTCACGTTTCCTCTTTCCAAAACAAAACTCTCTCCAAACTTCATCTTCTCCATTTTTCTCTCTATTGCTTTGTAATCAACAATGGCGTCTTCTGCTACTCCAAAAGTCACAGGTAAAGAGTCCCAGAAATCCAACAGCTTAGCACCAGTAGAAAGGATCTTTGGTCCCAAAGTGGTGGGAAATCAAGAATACGTTCCGGAACCTCCCAATGAAGAGGAGAAGCGCTGCATCTACCAATCCCAGGTACTCATTCCTATCTTGATTTTTGGTAAGTCCTATGCCATGCTAGGACCTTTGTCTGACTTAAAATTAGACCCAGTTAAGGTACGAGAATTTTTCCCAACCTATCATCGTTACAAACCCATAGCGAACGGGGTTAGACCTAGAACGAATAAGGAGAAAATTATAGACGAAAAGTCCAAAGTAGATGGCCAAGGGACCCCATCTGAAGAAGTTATCAACTTAGAGTATATGAATAATTTTAGAATTTTTAGATCCTGCCCTTTGTCGAAAGATCCCTCTGATTACCTAGCCTGGTTAGAAAAAATAGAGAAGGTTAAAAGCAATGATTGGAAAACTATGGGTATTTTTGATCTTATTCAGCTGTCGAAGGTAGGGCCAGGATATTGTCCTTCAATGCTTCTAGCTTCCCTCTATTTCTGGGACAGCATTTACAACAACTTCCACATTCCTTGTGGGATGATTACTCCCACGCTTTTCGACATAGCTGCCATTACTGGCCTAAGCCCCTTAGGAGTCGATTATGATCCAAACTTGCTAGCTGATGATTTAATAGGCTTCGACACCAACAAAGCCACCTTTACAGCCTACATTGCCAACTATCATGATAAGGAGACCAAGGAAGTATTTGACCAAGAGCATGTAGCCTTCCTGGCCCTTTGGCTGTCGAGATGCGTCTTTTGCTCCAGATCTCTCCAAGTGGCGAAGCGCTACATCACCATAGCAAATCAGCTTCACGCTGGCCACCGGCTGTGTCTTAGCGAGATGATTTTGGCGAATCTCTACGAATCCCTTGGCGAAGGGGTTATCATTCTGAAGAATATTAAGGAGAAGAAAACTTTGCTGTTATCAGGACCCTTCTGGCTCTTACAATTGTGGCTCAATGCCACTTTCGAAGCCTCCCTTCCCAACAAGCCAACTGTGGACGCAGCTACTCTAGGGGACAGAAGAGTTGAAGGTCTTCGTTTGGTGTAACTAACACCCCATGACGAAGGTCTGAGCCTCTAACAAACCTTTACCAACTACGTCATGATGTTTGCTAAACGTTACAATTTTACGCCCAGCATGGCTCCTTTCGCTGACAGAAAGGTTGGACCTGCATGGTTTACCAGAAAACATCCCCTTGAATCAAAATCTCTGGAAGACGAATTCCTCAATGTCTGGGAATCTTTTATTACTCCTATACTCTTAGTCTCCAAACTTGGTCCTTCGAAACTAAAAGTTTCCCTTGTCAACTATCAGCCCAATCTGGTTTCTCGACAGTTTGGGTTGATACAAATAATACCAAAACCTCCCTTCTCTAGAAAAGGCTCTTTGATTCACTACAATATGACCCACACTGAAGATGAATACTCTGAGTTGTTGGCGAAGTATTCGAATCTGGTCGAAATCCAACCAGTGGTCTTTCGACCTAGCTTCCTTTGCACTCAAGAGTTTGACGAATGGTGGAGGGCTTATTATGATTCTCAAATTTTTAATGTGGATTCTTTCACCATTCAACTGACCAGAGCCTTTGCCCTTGTGCAGGACAAGACAAAGAAAGGTACTTCTCGACACGTCAAAGAAATCCAAGCTTTCCAGAAATACTTTGAAACTGCCTATAGGCCTAATGAACTTAGTCGAACCATAAGCGAAGCAGCAGTTACTTTGAAACAAAAATTTACAGAAAAACTTGATGAGTTAAAACTACCTACGTATGTTCGACCAGAACAACGTTATGAGGTAGCTTTTAAACTTTATCGCCCAAAATTTCCCCCTCTACCATCTGCTGAATTTGGCGTGGCTCTTAGCCCTCCATTTCCATATTGGTTCATTTGTGGGGGTTCTCTGAAAATTCTTCGCCAAGAAAACCAGAAACGTGCCAAGCGAGTGGTTCCGACTAAGTACACCCTGGATAATTTCAAAGGCCACCTTCATATTGGCATAGCACACGTTCGCGTGGAAACTCCTATATATGAAGGTGTGAAACATGGGAAGAAGTTCAATCTCACTATTCATTTACTCAAACATATATATGTTACTTTACGCTTGACTCTCTTCATCTTTTTTTCTAGCTATCAAGATTTCGACCAAAAAACCCCGCCACAGGCGAAGCAACAACTGCTGGAGATGCAGAGCCCCAAAAAGACACTGCCAAGACACCTCTGGCGAAGGTTTTACTTTATTTTTCTTTTAGGTCACCAAGTGTTTTATTTTCTGAAATACTAACAAAATTTCTCTTGTTCCACAGGGCAGTCGAACACCGCCATCGACGCCTAAGAAAAGAAAAGCGAAAGAACAGGAAGTCAAAGCTGCCGACACTGATGATGGTGATGAGTCACTAGACCAAGTGAAGCCTACCAAGAAGAAGAAGAAAACAACCAAACCTCCACCACAGAAACCTCCTACTCCCAGAATTTTAGAAAAAACTCTACCCAAAAATCCAGGCGAGGAAGCTACCCCTGCTCCAGCAGAAAGCAAAAGCTCTAGCCTGAACACTAACATTCCAAAGGTATGGTTTTTTTTTCGACGCTGAAAAGGCTGTTTACTTGTGTTACCTTTCTTGATCTATTTATCTTTCAGGTACCTGTCGATACTCATGGGCATCCCATGGTCCAAGTTCTCCCGAAGACAGCAGTGACCCCACCTACAAACCAACCAGCGCCTCCAAATCTTCTCCCAAGAATTCGGCAAAGGAATCAGCTACTGAAGTAAATCAACCCACTGCTATTTCTACACAAATTCCAGACGTAGTAGAAGAAGAAACTGGTCCTGAGACTGAAGACTTAATCGACACTGGTGGGGATACTGCGATGCCTACTGCAGTGGTTATCACAAGTAATGAACCTGAAGACCAATCTCCCCCCAACTCACCAGTTGCTGACGAAGAGAAGGATGAGGAGGTTGCAACTGATGCCGAAGAGGAGGAAGGAGAAGAAAATGAAAAGCCGCCAACCCCCACTGCTGCTACGGACGAAGAGAAAGAAAGGAACAAAGAATACCTTGGTAAAACAAATAAAACTGCTTCGACCGCGACAACTTCGACCCAACTTTCTCACGAGGAGCTTGAAAATCTGAAGGTACAATGACCTTTTGAGTATCTAAAGACCACGCTTAGTTCCCGCTACAACTTTGCTGACACTACCATTAGTAGTTCGACCACCTCAGGGACTACTTCTGATGCCAAATCAGTGGACGAATCACTGGCAAATATTCGACAGAAAGTTCACCACATTGACCTATTTCAACTTCTGGAGAATGATTCATCTACTCAATTTGACCTGAAGAAAATCCTGAAGCAAATCAATGTCCTGGAGGCTCCCCCTGAAGTTACTGATGTGGTGTTGGACCTCACTACCCTGATAGATCTTGTGGTGACTGATTTTAATCGGCTTCGAGATTACTCCAAGAAGCTCGAAAATAAGATAGAAACCCAACTTACTGAGTGGGATGCTGCTTCCAATTCGTCCAACAAAGTAACTGAACTAGAAAAAGTGTCTGAACAAAATAAGAAAGAAGCAGATTTGTGTAGTGAGAACATCCTCAAGTGGAAGAAGCAAATCGCTGCTCTCCAAAGCAAAATCTCCCAGGTGAAAAAGCGTCAAGCAGAATTGCAACAGATCGACCAAGAGGAAATCCGTAAAGAACTGGAAGTTGGTGTGCATCATGTTGATAGGGCCCGAAAACTTGGTGAAGAAATTGAGGAGCTTTCGAAGGGCAAGGCACTTTGTGAGCGTCGTCTCCAAATCTAGAGGTCGAAATTTGAGAAGCTGAAAGAATCTTTCCCCGTTTGAATAATTGTAATATTTTTTGTTTGGCTTTTTAAGGCCTTTTTGTAATGACATTGGATCTATATTATTTGGCGAAAAGATTTTATTAATTCGCCATATTTCTTATCTCTGCATAATTATTC
The DNA here is from genome assembly GCA_022829125.1 of Lathyrus tuberosus. NCBI lineage: Eukaryota > Viridiplantae > Streptophyta > Magnoliopsida > Fabales > Fabaceae > Lathyrus > Lathyrus tuberosus. The sequence continues at coordinate 700,462 of JALAZF010000031.1, read as the reverse complement.
GACTGTTATTTTAACTTCTTGTAACGTGGGCCTGTATTTTTTCAAATACTTCCCGTTTATTTTTAATATACGCTTATCTTTATCCACTTCTTCGACTTCATATGCGCCATTGGAAAATATTCGTATAATTTGAAAAGGTCCTTCCCACTTAGGGGACCATTTTCCCATAAGTCTGTCTTTTCGATCCATGGGGAGAATTACTTTCCAAACTAACTCACCAATTAGGAAAGTCTTACATTTCACTTTCTTATTGTAGAACTTTTCGACTCTTTCTTTTTGTCTTTTCAATAAATCCAACGCATTTAATCTTTCTTCGTCCAAATCAACTAACTCATCCATCATCATACTCCAATATATATCTGATGGGATTTCATGATGCCTCTGAATTCGAATCGACTGTAAATAAACCTCAACTGGTAAAACTGCATCGTGCCCATATGCCAATCTAAATGGAGTAGTATTTGTTGCTTCTTTAGGGGACGTTCAACAAGCCCATAACATTTGGTCCAAAGTCTTATGCCAACTCTTAGGCTTTGTCCCCACGTGCTTTTTAATCAAACTTATCACAACCTTATTTGCTGCTTCGACTTATCCATTTGCTTGAGCGTAATAAGGTGTCGAAGTGAGAAGCTTAAATCCCGTCTCCTTTGCAAATGTTTGCATATTCTTCCCAGTAAACACAAATCCTTGATCTGTCGTTATTGTCTCAGGTATCCCATATCTATAGATGATATGCTTTCGAATGAATTCTATGACTGCTTCTTGATCAATATTTACCAAAGGTATGGCTTCTATCCATTTTGTGAAATAATCTATTCCAACCAAGATGTATTTTTGGCCTTTCGACGATGCTGGTAGAATTTCTCCAATTAAATCTAAAGCCCAACCCCTAAATGGCCAAGGCTTCACAATAGAATGTAACTCACTTGCAGGAACATGTGGTATTCCTGCATGTACTTGACATTCCTGGCAGCCCTTTGCAAATTCGACACAGTCCTTCAACATCGTTGGCCAATACATTCCTTGTCGAAATAACAACCATTTCATTTTATGGCCTGCTTGATGCGCACCACATGCTCCACTGTGCACATTCGACAATGCTATAAAAGCTTCATCTTCGCCCAAACATTTTAACAAAACTCCCTCTGAAGTCTTTTTAAATAACTCATTTCCAAAAAGCACATAACTTAACGCTCTGTACTTAGCTTTTCTTTCGACTTTCTGATTTGGGTCTTGTAAGTAATCCTTAACGGGCTTTCTCCAATCTTTGACTCTTGAGTCGTCTATATTGAATATCCCAAAACTCTCTTCGTCGCCATACCCTAACTTTATTGTCTCCAAATCTGATGGGGACAACTTAGTTGATACATCTCTTCCTCTTACTTCAATGGCCTTTTCCAACTTTTCTTTCGACACTTTATAGCCAGATGCGAGTTGTGCCAAATCATTCGCCACTTGATTCTCCATTCGAGGAATATGTCTAATAGCTACACTGTCGAATTTCTTCACGAGCCTGTTAGCTATTACGAAGTACATAATTAAATTTTCTTTAACACACTTGTACTCCTTGGTTACTTTCTTTATTACCAACTCAGAGTCACCCATTATTTCGACTCTAGTTGCCCCCAATTCCAATAAAATTTCAAGTCCAGTTATCAAAGCTTCATATTCTGCTTCATTGTTCGAACATAAGCCTTCGACTTTGTACTTGAATTTTGTTGGAATTCGATTAGGAGAAATAATCAATATCCCAATACCAGTTCCATTCTTATGACTGGACCCGTCGAAATATAGTTTCCAAGGCTCTATTTCGACATACTCAACATAATCTTCATTTATGGCGTGGTCAGCTATAAAGTCAGCCACCACTTGTCCCTTAACAGCCTTCAAAGGCAAATACATTAAGGAATATTCAGTCAATGCCAAAGCCCATTTCCCAATTCGACTATGTAAAATTGATTTTGATAACATATGCTTTATTACGTCAAAATGAAAGGAAATATATACATCGACTGGCTTTATGTAGTGTTTTAACTTCATACACGAAAAGTAAACACACAGACATAGCTTTTCTATTACACTATACCTAGTTTCGGCATCATTTAAGACTCTACTGAGGTAGTAGATGGCTCTTTCGACGCCATTCTCATCCTCTTGACATAACATACTTCCTAATGCCATATCTGATGCCGCTATATACAACCTCATACTTTTACTTCTACAAGGAGACATCAAGATTGGGGGATGGGTCAAATACTCCTTGATTTTGTCGAACGCAGCTTGTTGATCCTGCCCCCATACAAAATCTTCCTTCTTCAGTCGAAGTAGAGGAGAGAAGGCTTGCGTTTTTTCACTAAGGTTGGAGATGAACCTTCTGAGAAAGTTGATCTTCCCAAGCAGAGACTGCAACTCCTTCTTTGTCGATGGCGCTTTCGCCTCCATTATTGCTTTGGCTTTGTTTTCATTGATTTCGATCCCCTTCTTGTGGACCACAAAGCCAAGGAAATCTCCCGCCTGCACACCAAAAGCACATTTGAGAGGGTTCATTTTTAAACCAAACTTCCTCATCCTTTCAAAGGACTGTCGAAGATGGTCAACATGATTTTCGCCTGAAACAGACTTAATTACAATGTCATATATATAGATTTGCATGAAAGTTTCAATAAAATCATGAAAAATTGAGTTCATGGCTCGCTGATAAGTTGCCCCAGCATTTTTTAAACCAAAAGGCATTACCACCCATTCGTAGGTGCCTATGGCTCCAGGACAACGAAATGCCGTCTTAGGGACATCTTCTTCAAAAATAAAAATTTGATTATAACCAGAGTATCCATCTAACATACTCAGATACTCATGGCCTGCTGCAGAATCTATAAGAGTTTCCGCTACTGGCATAGGATATTCGTCCTTAGGGGTAGCTGAATTCAAATCTCGAAAGTCAATGCATACCCTTAATTTGCCATTTTTCTTTATTACAGGTACAATATTTGCAATCCATTCGACATATCTTGTTGTGCGGATGAACTTACATTTCAGAAGTCTTTCGACCTCCTCTTTAATCTTCGACAAAATCTCTGGCGCGAAGAGTCTGGGAGTTTGCTTTACAGGATTCTTTCCTGCTATTATGGGCAACTTCAATTCGACCAAACTCCTGTCAAGCCCAGGCATTTCGTCGTAGTCCCACGCGAAACAGTCTTTAAATTCTTTTAGCAGTTGGACTATTCCGACTTTTAACTGAGGGTCCATCTTGGCACTTATGTAAGTTGGCCTTTTTTCTGACCCCAGTCCTAAATCGACTTCTTCAAATGGATCCTGCGCCACCATCTTCATATCTGTCGAGGCTGGATCCTTTTCGAACCCTAAGGGTTCGTCATCATAAATGGCATCTAACTTTTGATGTTGCCATTTGCCAACTTCTGCGTTGAACAGATCCTCTTAAATGTCCCTTTGAGGACATTATTTGTTGAAATCATTTCCATTGGCTTTGGCAGCCATGTATTTTACTTCGGCTTCAAGAGCCGCCTTGAGTTTATTTTCGGCTATATAAGCCGTAATCCTTTCGAGCGCTGATGACTCACTCATCGTCACCAAACTCACTTCCCCAGGCCGTTGACTCTATATGTGCAGTCCCAAAGACATAGTTTGCCTCGTCGACCACTTCCATATCCCACTGGAAACCATATGTGGGGTGGAGATACAGCGAACAGAAAGCATTATCAGTTGCCTTCAAGTCGAAAGTTGCTGGACTGCATGGAGCTATATGGGCCAAGTGTTTGTCGAAGCTGCATCGATCCAGATGGTTTACCTCAGCCATGAAATAGCTTTGATCCGCCTCTATGTTTTCGACAGTTCCATCAGATCGCCAAATAGCTATACGCTGATGCATCGACGAGGGCACATCACCCACGCCATGGATCCATTCTCTGCCCAGAAGTAAGTTATAATTAGCCTTTGAGGCTATGACCATGAACATCGTTGGTCGAGTTATAGTCCCAACAGTTAAATCCACTTGGATAACACCCAAAGTGGTTCCCACTTTGCCTTTATAGTTTGATAATACCATGTTGTGGGGTTTTGCATCAGACTCATCTTTCCCAATTCTCTTCAACATATAATGGGGCATTAAGTTGACTGCAACCCCTCCATCAACCAGGATTTATTTTACTCCCACATTCTCCACTTTACCCTTTATGAATAGAGGCTTGAGGTGGCCACGCATGGAGTCATCTGGCCTTTCGAAAAAGGCATTTTGTTCCTCGACACAACCGTTATTCATGATATAGTAACATACTGGCCTGTGCCCTATAACTTCACTCTCCATAGCATCCTCCTCTTCTTCGACCTCCATGATTTGGTCGTATTCTTTTGGAAGGACAGAGACCACGTTGCATACAATGTCGAGAGACGCGTCTGACTCAGATCTGAAGTCGTCAGTCATTTCGTCATCCTCTCCCACTTTTTCTTTAGATGGTACTGGTTCAGTTGCATTGTAGGGATTATTACTGTGAGATGCCTCATTTTGATTCAATACTTCGGCATTGCTACTTGACTCTGGTTTGCTTCTTTCGACAAGCACCTCCTCATCAAGCCCTTTCTCAGCAGCTTCCTTTTCCGTCCTTTTTTGTCTTTGGAATCGCCTCCATTGGGATCTCGACATGGGATTCTTGCCTTTATAATTCTCTGAGGGATAAGGCCTTGGTTTTGGCCTTTCGCCGTCCTTGTTGCCAGCCATAGAAGAACCCCTCTGAACTTCAAAATTTTTCCATTTTCTCTGTCCCTGGGCCTCCCTTATTGGTTGAACCCATTTGTCACTAGGAGCTTTGTTGGTGGGTTTGAAGGTATTTGGGTACCTTCCTCCAAACCTTTGATGGTATTGATCATTTCGTCTTGGGTCGAACCTCTCCGTTCTCGCAGGTGGAACTGCCCCCCAGTTTCCTTTCCATTTTGCTTTTTCCATTCCCTCCAGGTTGTCTGCTGCCTTCTTGTCGAACACAGTGCTACAGCGGGGGCACAACATAACCTCAAATTTTTTCTTCTAACACCTTTGATGGAACTCAATCAGATTCTCCTCCTCTTTAGGATACGCCACTTTTTGATATTGCTCTCGACGACGCTCTTCGTCAGTCTGCATTGGAGCTTTCTGGGATACCTCCACCATATTAACATTGGTTGTTTGCCCATCTCCAATACTTAACTTGTTCATCTTCAGAGTGAGTCCCTCCTCAATCTCATGCTTCTTCTTTGCCAGGTCGAAATCCCTTTTTGGCGACGACTTCTTAATGTCATGTTGGCAACAAAAACCAACATATTTCTCTCTGGGATCCTCCATTGTTCTTCGTAAAATCCCATAAACAGCTGGCTTCGCAGGATCATCAGTAGTCTTTGCGTTTATCTTAGGGATACCTTTGCCAATCTCAGTATTGGCTTGGTTGGCTTGGTCGACAGTAACACTAAACTTCATGTTGTCTACATTAAGGCCCTCAGTAGCCTTATTCTTGTCTTCGACAAAGCCTTCAGTAGCTTCGTCATTCTTCATAAAGTTGAGACCCTCAGTGGCCTCCTTCTCTTTCTCGACGGAACTTTCAGTAGTTTCGTCATTCTTTGCATTGTTGGACCCCTCAGTGGTTTCATCCTTGTTCACATTGTTGAGGCCTTCAGTGTCCTCCTTGTTGATGCAATTCTTCAAGCTTCCTTCGCCAAGGTATTCAGTAACCTTGATCATCACTGGTTTATTGATGAAGTCTTCAGATATTTCCTCCATATCACTTTTATCTGCAGGGATCTCAGCGATCTCTACCATGTTCACATTTGCGTCGAAACCTTCAGTGGCTTCTATCATCTCAAAGCTGCAGTTGGAACCTTCTTCGACCTCCACTATGTTTACTGTGGATGGTTCAGCATAGTGGGCATCGACCACCTGCATTGGATTTGAGTCAACCTTCATTGGTGGCTTCGACTTGTCGCCGAACTTCAATCTTCCGTCACGAATGGCATTTTGCACCAGATCCCTGAAAAGGAAACATTGAGATGTTTTATGACCTAAAAAATTATGGTACTTACAAAAACCTCTCTTTTTCTGTTGTTCTATAGGAGGCGCTTTAGTGCCAGGTGGCACTATCATTTGGCCATCTTTAACAAACAAGTCAAATATTTTGTCACACTTAGTGACGTCGAATGTATAAGTCCTTTTAGGAAACTTATCATTCTTCTCAGGTTCGACTGGGTTTTTTCCATTCGACGGAGCCAATACTTTACAGGAGTACGGCGGACCCTGTTTCAATTCTGCTAAGTTGACTTCTTGTTCGTCTAAACTAAATGATTCGCTCTCGTCATCATCATTTTCTTGACATACCCCCACATAAGCCACTCTTTCTTTCTTGTTTTTAGTTACTCTAGCTTTTTCGACTTTTAAACGTTCGACCTGTCTCACCCTATCCGCCAATTGTGCCATATCCCCCAGATATTAAGTGTCTAATTTCTTTCTAATTGAATAGTCTAGACCACTTGCTGCCATTTCGACTAATTCGTGCTCAGGCACTTGTGTGAAACATCTCGCCTTAAGTAATCTAAACCTATTTAAATAATCATCAATTGGCTCAGAGAATTTTCTTTTAACACTAGCCAACTCCTTCAAACTTATTTTTGTTTGTCCCATGTAAAATTGTTCATGGAACAGTCTTTCTAACTAGACCCAAGTATGGATCGAATTTGCAGGCAAAGACGTGAACCAAGTAAAAGCATTTTTAGTTAATGAGCTTGGAAAATATTTCATTTTTAAATTTTCATTGCGTGTAATTTCTCCTGCTTCGATCAAGTAACGGGCCACATGTTCGACAGTGGATTCGCTAGTGTCCCCTGAGAATTTGGTAAACTTGGGGACTTTCCATCTTGGGGGTAATTCTTGTTGCAAAATATACTCAGACAATGGGGATGTATAACTGGGCCTTTGCAGCCCCACATTCACACCATTTTTTGCCATAATCCTTTCAACCATGGCTGCTAAATTGTTTTCTGCTGGCATGTTGTTATGACGCAATTGTTGCACAACATCATCAGCATCTTGGTCTCTATGGACTAACACCCGTCTAGGCTCTTGTTGGACAGGAATTTCGACAGGAGGTTGTTCGACCACTACCTCTTGGTTTCTAGGGTTTACTTGAGGAACATTCGATGGCCTCTGGTTTATTGTGGTTTCCTCTTCGACAACTACTCTGGGATTCTGAACTATTTGTTCCCTTGGTTGGGTTTGAGGAACACCAAAGAAATCAGCAATGCGCGTCATTTGCGCTGCTAATAACTGGTTCGTTTGGGTGGTGTTTTGGATTAAAGGATTAAACACATCCCCCATTTGTTGCGTTAGCATCTGCACCATATCATGGTTGCTTTTGTCCATTTGTTGCCTAATTACTTGTGCAGAATTGTTAGTGATTGTAGGCATATAAGTTTGGTATCCCGTTGGCACAGGCTGACCCATTCTGCCTATGTGGTTCGCACCAGACCCTGATCCTTGTAGGGCCGAAGTAACATTCATCAAAGGATCAGAGTATAACGACGACGCATTGTGCAAACTTGCCATCACCGTTGTTGGCATTCCATAAGGATGTTCTCTATTATGTGGAGGCATTGAAAATTTCGTCACAAATGGCCTATGAACACCCCTTAAAGGAGGAGGGGTCATCTGAGGCATTTGGGGTCCGACTGTAGAGACACTGGGCACGTTTTGGGATGCCGAAAACGCTGGGATTGACCCCGTCGATGATGGTATCGCCTCTGATATAGAAACTGACGCCGTATTGTCTCCTGTCGAAGGAATAGGCATTGGATTGTTAACATTTTGATTATTAGGCGCGCTTTGATTCGCCATTCTTCTTGTTCTTGTTCTTTTTGGTCTTTCTTCGTTGTTCACAGCTAACTTGCCACTCCTTAGAATCATACAACGAAATAAAAACTTTTTCTTCTAAGAATTTGCTATAAGAACAAAAGGACAAACTAAACACATGCACTAGGTCCCACTGGGCGTGCCAATTTGTTCGCTGGTAAATTTGGCGAACAACCTCTGGTTTCCTAACTTATGAAAATTAGTTTACTAACAGGACCAACCAAACAAATCCTATGACAAAGTGCTTTGAAAATGTCTTTGATTTGAAAAGGAATGTATTCGTTTTGTGTTTTCTAAGGTTTCTTCTAATAGTTTCTTCGACTGATAGAACAAAGACACGATAATGGCGAAAAAGTAATTGAAGATAAATTTAAACGGGAAACAAAATAAATTGCTGAAGTAAAGGAAATGACTCGAATGTAAAGAAATGAAGAAAAGCTTGGAATTTTATTAAAATGCATAAATGTAAACTGGTGTTTTCCATACATACATTTTCCAGAACACTCGTTTCTCTCACATGGTTACTTTGAGTATTTGCGGTAATTTGTACACAGTTTGGAACACCCCCTGATCTAACGCTAAGATCTCATATTTATATACAAATGAAATAACTACCAATAACAGCTATTTCTCCTAATGGCAACAAATGGCATTCTGCATGCATTCGCCTCCTAGATGCGTTCCACGCGTCCAATTTCAAAAATGAGACTCCCTCCTGAAATTTGAATTTCAAACACCCGTCGAAATGGGCCTATCTCTCTTCCGTCGAAATTATCTTTCTCACTTAGAAAAATCTGCCAATGCTTCCCCTAAGTACCATTTGCCTTCGACCTGCCTTCCTCATCAAAAACCTTCTAATAAGGCTGACCTGTCGAAATGACCTGTCGAATTCTCCATTCTGCTTTTTGAACAGTTTTCCTAGCGTCGAAATTAGCAACCTACACATGGCCCAATCCACTTCTGCTCCAGAACGGCCCAAATTGCCTAAATCCAATCCACAAAGGGGCAAAAATTACCTTTCTGCCCCTCCAACCGGGCAGGGACTGCATCGCTCCTCCCCGATAATGATGCCCGTTACGTACAGCTTATCCACTCCCCGAACAGTTGAGGGCATGTGCCCGAAACTACGTTTGTGCCCGACATAACGGCTAGTTTGGGTAGTTACCTATTCTTCGGGAAAACGGTTATTTCACCCCGAAAATAGGACCGTTGGCCACGCCTGGGGGCTCTATATAAACCCTCTCGCTTGAGAGGGTCAGGTATCCAATATTCACCCTACGAACTCATACTTTGTACTTGCCCCTTTTCTCTGACTCTTTCTAACTTGAGCGTCGGAGTACCTTGCAGGTACACCCCCTCCTCCTCCTCATACGACCAGCACCTCAGATGTACTTGGTGGCCCACTTCTACAGAATCTGATCCAGCCTTCACGATCAATGGCGCCGTCTGTGGGAATCTCTTATTCTCCCCATCTTTCTTTCCCCGGAAACCAAAGATCAAAGCAAATTTTCAAGATCATCAGTGCTCTCTAAACCGCTGTCCTCCCCGTCAACAAGACTGACGTTGACGGCCCGTCATATCTTCTCCGAGATACCCGTTTTCTGAGGGATGGGGCCACAACTTCTCCTTCCCCTACCCTTGCTGACCGCAACCACGATCAGCCTTCGCTGGACGTCCAGCCCATTCCTGTTCCTCCCAACGCCGACCCGGCCGTGGCAGCCCTCCTAGAGGCAATAAAAAAAACCAACACCCTGATCCTGCAGCAGAACGAGAGGATCGGGGCATTAGTGGAGTCCAATCGTCCAAGATCCCCTCCTCCGAGGAGGAACTAGCGACTATCAAGGAGCCCGCAGCCCCGGAGAGATATCGACCAAAGACTGCTCCAAGAACCTGACCCTCGCTCCATCCGGAAGCGTGACCAGGTTTCCCCATGTGACCAACACTCTCTCAGCCACAAGAGGACTCGAAGGAACGAGCAGTCTCCCCGGTCAAGTCTAAAGGTCGGGCCCGTTCACCTTCTCCCCGAAGGAACCGCTCGCCTTCTCCTCGAAGGAACCGGCACCGTGAGCGTACACTTCGGTCCCTATCATTCACCAGCTCCAGCAGCGACGATGAGCCTCGCAGCCCATTATCCCAGGAAATCTTAGCTACCCATCTCCCTAAGGGCCTGGAGAAGCCCCCATCACTGGGAACGTACGACGGGACCACTGACCCCGACGAGCACATCGAGAACATCAATGCACTATTGGACTATCGAGGTGTACGGGGCGCCATCAAATTCTGGCTATTTCCAACCATGCTCCAAAAAGGGGTGATGACATGGTACAAGCAGCTACCCGAAGAGTCCATTACCTCATGGAGGCAACTGGGCAGAATGTTCTCACAGCATTTCACATCTTCTCGCCGTCACCTCAAGACTAAGGCCTCCCTTGGAGCCATAATCCAAGGAAATGACGAACCTCTCCACACATATATCAAGAGGTTCAACAAAGAAGCAGTACAGGTCCCTACAACGGACGAGATGAAAAGTTTCTGCTCGAGCAAGGACTCCGCCCGGGCTCCGAGTTTTCTAAAGCCGTCGGCCTCGCACCACCGAGGAACCTAGATGCCCTCCTCATCAGAGCCCAATCGCATATTCAGTACGAAGAGAAGGTTGCGGCCAACAACGTTCGAGCATCACGCCATCAGGAGAACGCTCGGGCTTCCAGAGGCGAGAAAGCCTCGACATCTCGTCGAGGCGAAAAGAGGCGCGAGGACCGTCCTCGGGACTCCCGCGACAGCAAAGGACTCTCCGGACGATTCCATGACTATACTCCCCTGACAGTCTCCAGGGAGAAGATACTGTCCGAATGCGCAAATTCGGAATTCAAGCAAGCAGGGGTCCGCTTACTCAAACAACTGCCGGCCAAACCCAACACCGACAAATTGAAGTACTGCCGTTTCCACAAGAGTCACTGCCACACTACTGAAGACTGCATCCATCTGAAGGATGCTATTGAGATACTAATCAGGGACGACCACCGAAAATAGTTCGCGAAGAAGAAGGACACTCCTCGACAGGACGCCCAGGAGTACAAGAAAATAGAGGAAGAGGTACCTTCCTCGGAAGACGCCAACATCCAGGTCGCTATGTCCATATCGCGACCAGAGGACTTCTACGTCCTGGACGAGCTCAGTGCCCCTGCTTATTTCGCGGCCTACAGCCCGTGGGAGACGTTTCCCTCCGCCATGGTTATCTCTGGCGGGGGCTTCAACAAAGTCACGGTGGGCTCCGTGAAACAAAAATTCGAGCATCTGATCAACACAAGCTCTAATAAGGTGACCACGCTCGATCAGACCCAGGGGGGCTCTATCCCCATCTCCTTCTATCGAGAAGAGCTCCTCGGAGGGTCTCCAAACTCGAGCATACCTTTGCTTGTCAGAGCCCAAATGACAAACTTCGAAGTTCGCAGAATCCTCGTCGACCAGGGCAGGTCGGTCGACATCATGTACTCCCAGTTGTTTTCAACACTTCAGCTAGATGAATCACACTTTACCCCCTATGTGGGGTCCGATTTATAGGGATTCAACGAATCAGTGACCAAGCCATGGGGATACGTCGAACTGATCATAACCTTCGGATCAGCTGAGACGGCCAGATCCGTCAAGGTACAATTTTTAGTAATCGACTGCCCGTTGCTTTACCAGTGCATATTCGAAAGACCAACTCTGGCCGAGCTGGTAGCTGTACCTTCAACAGTCCACCTCAAGATGAAGTATTACACTTCAAAAGGGATGGTCGCCACCCTCCACGGCGACATCGAAGCTGCACGACGGTGTTTCAAAGTAGCCACGAAGGGGCTCAACGCCATTGCATCCAAGCCAAAGGTATCAAGCAAGCCAGCCTTGCCCAGCAGCTTCGAGGAAGCCAAGCCTCTGCCACAGGTCGACTCAATCGACCTTGACAGCCGCTTCACCGAGGAGGACCAACAGGAGGACCGGACAGCTTCAACCGACTCATCTAGCAGCAGCTCCCATCCGATGCGCCCAATCCCGGATGGCAACTTCGAGCTCGTTCTGTTCGGCGACGACCCTCAGCAGGGACTAAAGATTGGAGCAGACCTGCCCGATATAGCGAGGAAGCAGCTCAAAGCATGCCTCTGTGAGAATGCCGACCTCTTCGCCTGGAGCACCGCCGAGATGCCCGGCTTGGACCCATCCGTCGCCTGCCACCAACTGACAATTGACCCGGCCGTCAAGGCCATAGCACAACGTAGGAGAAAGCAGTCTCTGGAGAAAACAGAGGCTGTTGAAATAGCTATAAAGGACCTCATCGAGGCCAAATTTATTTCGGAGGCCAAGTACACCACTTGGCTGTCCAACGTTGTTCTTGTGAAAAAATCTAATGGCAAATGGCGAATGTGCATTGATTACACCGATCTTAACAAGGCATGCCCGAAGGATGCCTATCCCCTCCCCAATATTGATAAACTTGTTGATAATTCTACCGGTTTTAAACTTTTATCGTTCATGGATGCCTACTCAGGCTATAATCAAATTTCAATGGCAATGGCCGACAAAAAATACACGGCCTTCATGACCGAATCAGGCAATTATTACTACAATGTAATGCCCTTTGGCCTGAAGAACGCCGGAGCAACCTATCAAAGAATGATGAAAAAAATCTTTCGGGGAGAGATAGGCGACATGCTCGAAGTCTATATAGACGACATGATCATTAAATCCCACGAGGAAATCGATCACACTGCCTATTTAAGGAAGGTTTTTGAACAGGCCAGAAAATACAAATTGCGTTTCAACCCGGAGAAGTGCACGTTCGGTGTCCGGGCAGGAAAGTTCCTCGACTTCTATTTAACAGAGCGGGGAATCAAGGCCAATCCCAATAAGTGTCAAGCATTCTCCGAGTTTCCAACGCCCAAGTCAAAGAAATCCATCCAGTCCCTCAACGAGATGCTCGCGTCACTATCTCGTTTCGTGGCCAAATCTGCCCAGCACGCCCTACCATTCTTCAAACTCCTCCGCAAGGAGGCAGTGTTCGAATGGACCGAGGAATGTGACAAGGCTCTTCTCTATCTGAAACGGGCACTCTCAGAATCACCAGTCCTCTCTCGCCCGGACAATGGCGAAACTTTGTACCTGTACCTCGCCGTAGCAACCGAAGCAGTGAGTGCCGCTCTCATCCACGAGACTCCTGACGGACAAAAGCCTATATATTTCACGAGCAAAGCACTGCAAGGACCAGAGTTAAGATACCAACAGATAGAGAAAGTGGCTCTGGCCCTCATCGATGCAACTGGAAGATTAAGACACTACTTCCTGGCCCACACGATCATGGTTCGAACAGATCAACCCATAAAGCAGCTGCTGGGACGACCTGACATGGCCGGTCGAATGCTCAAATGGTCGCTTGAACTATTTGAATTTGACATCCAGTATGAAGGCAGGAAAGCCCTCAAAGCCCAGGCTCTGGCCGACTTCGTCGCATAAATGACATTTGCAGACTCCCCGCGAGCGAAGTGCGCAAATGGACCATTTTTGTGGACGGTGCCTTAAGCTCGGCAGGGAGCGGCGTAGGCATCATACTGGAAAGCAACGAAGGAATCATCGTTGAAGTATCACTCACCCTATCCTTCCCAACCTCTAACAACCAGGCTGAATACGAATCCTTCCTCGCTGGATTGCGCCTAGCCGAGGACCTAGGCGCGGAAGAAGTCGTCATTTGCACAGACTCACAACTCGTGGCCCTTCAGGTCCGAGGAGAATATCAAGCCAAAAACGACAATCTGACCGAATACTTATCCCTGGTCAGAAAGGAAATGATGAAGTTTGCAGCGGTGGAGGTAAGACATGTTCCCCGTGAACATAATGTCCGGGAAGACGTTCTATCCAAACTAGCCAGCACAAAAAAGAAAGGCGGAAACAAGTCCGTCATACAGGAGGTACTTCCTCGACCCAGTATAGAGAAGGCCTCCCCGACCCTCAACGTACAGGTGATCGGCGACAACAACTGCTGGATGACCCCTGTTTACAACTATCTCGCTAAAGACGAACTTCCGTCCGACCCAAAAGAGGCCAGTATAGTTAGGCGAAGAGCTTGCTCCTACGTCCTGGTCAAAGATTAACTCTACAGGCGAGGATTCTCTATTCCGCTGCTCAAGTGTTTCGAGGAAGAAATGGTCGCACACATCTTACACGAAATCCACGAGGGAATCAACGTCCAACATCTCGGTGGAAGGTCCCTTGCCCGAAAGGCCCTCCGACCAGGATATTACTGGCCGACTATGCAGCACGACGCTAAAGAACACATGAAGAAATGCGATAAATGCCAACGACACGGGGATATGCACCTGGCTCCACCTAACGAGCTCAAGGCTATGTCCTCCCCGTGGCCATTTACCTGGTGGGGCCTGGACATCCTAGGACCCTTCGTGGTAGGATCAAATCAGAACAAATACCTAATAGTGGGCGTAGATTACTTCATAAAATGGATAGAAGCAGAGGCTCTGGCCAAAATCACTGCCCATAATATACTATGCTTCTATAAACGAAACATCCTCGCACGTTTCGGCATGCCCTAAGCGATAGTAACAGACAATGGGACACAATTCACGGACAGGAAGTTCCAGGACTTCGTCGCCCAGCTAGGTACGAAGCAACACTTTGCATCCGTCGAACATCCCCAGACAAATGGGCTAGCCGAAGCGGCAAACCGGGTCATCCTTCGAGGCCTCAAACGAAGGCTAGATGAGACGAAGAAGGCTTGGGTCGAGGAGCTGCACAGTGTGTTATGGGCATACCACACAACTCCACACTCTACAACCAGGGAAACACCTTTCCGTCTAGCGTACGGGACCGAGGTTGTAATCCCCATCGAAGTTCACGTACCCTCCAGGCGGACAGAGTCGCCCCTAAACGAGGAGATGAACGATGAATCATTAAGAGAAGAACTCGACCTCGTCGAGGAAATCCGAACTGGGGCAGCCCTCCGCGAAGCCTCACTAAAACAAAAAATTACCATCAGGAACAACACCAAGGTGATACGACGATAGTTCGACGTAGGAAGCCTTGTTCTAAGGAGAAACCGCAAAGACTCTTGCGAGGGTAAACTAGGCTCCAACTGGGAAGGACCCTATCGTGTCCGAGCAAAAACGGAGAATGGGGCCTACTACCTAGAACATCTCAACGGGGAAGAACTCGCTCGACCATGGAACGCCGAAAAACTAAAACAATACTATAGCAAATTCTCGGTTTGACCCGCCACGACGACGGACGTCAGCTACCAACCACTGTGCACACCTAGGTACAAGCATCACATACCAATAAAGTAGAACCCCGCTCAGTAACGTGCCGGGTAACTGGTCGACAGCGGTCCTCAATCGAGCATCGCCGTCGCCAAAGTACCATGACTGGAAGAACCCCAGCTCGCGATGGGACGTTCACGCAGCGAACTCTGGCCTCAAACGCGACCTGAGTTCCGCACCCCCGCCAGGATATTCCCCGGCCGTTCGACCAGTACCCTTCACCGCCGAACACATCTACAACGAGCAATCCCCTGAAACTTTACATAAGTCAAATACTCCTTATCATGGGCAGACATACATTCACAACAAGCATGAGTAGAACACTTAGCAGAAAATAAAAGCAAGTAAAACCACGCAAATAACAGAACCGGCCACCAAGACCGGGCATATAATTTAATATGATAAGTGGCCACTAGGACCACGATTGTGCTGAATTACATAAACGAGGGCCATGCCCCCCCTAAATAGATTACAACAAATATGCGGCGCGCAGGCCGGACAAAATTACAACAAGGAAATACTTCATTCATCCATACGATCAACCTGCTCAGAGTTGGACGGATGCTCCTGGCTACCCATGGTCTGATCCTTGATCTGCTCCCCGAGGAGGGCGACGGGCATAATAATCCGACCATCCTCGACACGCGCCAGGTAGTGGGTACCCTCGACAGAGAAGTCAAGCTCGGGGTTCACCACCCGCAGTTGAGACACGGCGTTTCTGAGGGATTCATCCGCGATGGCGATACTGTCATCCTCGGCCGTCAGCATACGGACGACCAGCTCAGACCTTGTCTTTAATTCCTTCACATCTTCAGGTTCATCTTCTCCCGGAGCATTGACCGCCCTCAGCTGCTGGACCAGCTCCTCGACCGCTTTCTTCTTCGCAACCAGCGTAGAATTCTTCTTCTTCAACCTGGCCACCTCCTTCTCAGCCTTCTTCCTAGCATCGTCTGCACTCTTGACTTCTTCTTTGAGGGACGCCATGGTAGCCCGGGCAGCATTAAGTTCAGACTCAGTTGCAGAGTCCCCTTCAGCATAAACGACTGCCATATCCAACATCCTAACCAAAGCCGAAGCATCTTGAGCCACCAACGCCCTCTTGCTCGGGCGGTCCATACTTTC
Organism: Lathyrus tuberosus; assembly: GCA_022829125.1. Taxonomy (NCBI): domain Eukaryota; kingdom Viridiplantae; phylum Streptophyta; class Magnoliopsida; order Fabales; family Fabaceae; genus Lathyrus; species Lathyrus tuberosus. The sequence goes on along the minus strand of JALAZF010000031.1, from coordinate 684,160 downwards.
CAGACAAAGAGATTTCGCCCGAGGCACGACCAAGGAGTTCCCCTCAAAGAATCTCCTATCTAATATACAAGGAGGAAGCTCGAACTTCCCTTTCTCTGGGGCCCGACTGATATCCACAGCGTCAGTAACCCTTGGCCGCTTGGGTCGTCCGATAAAAGGCAGGGGAGATCCCCGAGGAGTGGGAGTGGGAGAAGAGGTCCCCGCAGCAGACTGAACCGGAGTGGGAGCACGCGCACCAGCGAACCGAGACTTGAGGGGGGCCGCTCTGGCCTTGTTCCTCGCAAGAGCATTCTTCATAACCCTCTCATGGGCCTGAGGCATCTCACCTGCACAAACAAAAATCGAGCACGTTAGACACGAGGAAAAGAAATAGTGCGAACAAATCTAAATAACTAAGACTACCAAGCAACTTCTCGACTTCCGCAGGAGTCTTGCACTCCAGGAGGGCCTTGGTATTAATAAAACGATACTCAACCCTCTGGCTACCATCCTCCTCGAAAATCGGAGACCCCTTCTTTGTCCAGCATTCAGCGAGCCAGAAGGAATTAACGTACTTCACCAACGCCTCGTACGCCACAACATCCTGCCCGTGTAGCTCGTGCGGTTGGAGAACGTAGTCACCGGGCTTCCTGGTGAAATGGTCGGGTCCCCAGTGAATAGGGAACTTGTATATCCTCTCCCCGACGAACTCCCCCGTCTCGTCACGCAGGTCATTTCCCTCCTCATCAACCTCGATCTCCCAGACGTATGTGCTATCTTGGCCAGCTTCGAACACGGGCTCGATAACATAGTACCGCTCCTTAAACATCTGTATCGACTCCGAAAAAGGTTTAAACAATTTGCGAGGCTGCTTCAAAGAGACCCAACCATACTGCCTCCCCGACAGTTGCCTTTGAAGATGGAAGACGGTGAAAAATAGAGGAAGAGTAGCCCCTATGGTGAGATACTCGCACACCAGCTCGAACGCCCGGATGAAGGCCAACGAGTTAGGGTGCAACGGCGTAGGGGCCAACTTCAAGTGCACGAACACCGACTGCTGAAATTCGGTAAACGGCAACCTCAGACCCAACTCCTTGAAGGTATGCTCATACATAGCAAAGCGGTCCCTATAATTCGTGTAGACCCTGTTATCCTCAGAGGGAAAGTGTACCTTCCACTCCCCCTCTGTCTCGAATTCTGTAAAGACGTCCCCTAAGTACGTCACAAAAGTTGACACATGTTCGGCTGGTTCGGCCATCTCCCACTCCTCCACGGAACCATCGACGACATCCTCGTCCATATCTTCCAACTCCCCTTCCTCCCCGACCTCACTGGGGGTACTCGAAGCCGTCGAACTATTACTGTCCAAGGAACTTATTTCTTCCTCTGACGAATCTAGGATAATCTCTCCATCTGGCCCCGTCGCCATATCGATCACCTGAAAAACAGAGAAAAAAGTGAATTCGACAATAAATCAAATCCACCCTGCCACCGCTAGTCAAGTGAAAGGGCACACAAAGGGCTGAGGACAACGTCCCCGGCCTAAGACCTAACATCAAAAGAAAAATTGGAACCTCCCCGCGAGGAGACGCTCAAGACAAATTATCCCCAGGCGAGGAGCTTCCCCGGGCTCATACCCAGATTCCATTTGAAGCTTCATCGAAAACTGCAAAGCTTCACTGGAATCTGGGAGTATTCCACCGGATACTTCATCACTAACCCAGAAGATGAAAGACCGCGACGGTTACACATTTCTACTATAAAAACGCGGTAGGTCTTCAAGTTTCAACACCTCTTTATATCTGTTTATTCCAAAATTGTTGTTACCATAATAACTCATCTCAACTACAACTTCACTTGGAAGATTGTAATAAGCCTTGAAGTATGGCCAACCACTTATTATCATTGGAAGATATGCATGTTTGTTATATATTAATTCATGGTGGACACATTGGTTGTTCAATATCGTCCAACTTTTTTTAATTTCATCTTCATACTGTTTAACAAACGATTCATCAATTTCGGCATACGACTGCAATATAAATTCAAGTTAAACAAACAATAAATATCGTGGTATGAAATATTGAAACGATACCATCCAACAAACATATGTCTAATTATTATATTGCATACATGTGTTGATAGTTTCCCTATTACAAATGACCCAACCAACGATGAGTGGTTGAGAGTTCCAGTCTTCTCCATCTCTGCGATTTTTCAATACCTCTACCAGGATAACACAATTGCTATTTTTGTCTTCCCACTTCTTATAAACTGATGCTCACTACTAATGTCAATATATGTTATTTATAGAACAACTTTGTAGAACCCTACAAATTACTTTCACATGCGTATATGAACTTTATTTGTCCTTACTACTAACCACTTTTACTAAAGTTACTTTTTTGTTCCATGCTTTTTACCAACTCTTCATTCACATGTCAATAGTATCCACATAACTATTGAATACATTAATGAGTTGGACATTTTATTTTTTTCTTCCAATCTTTCAATCAATACGGGAATATGATGCTCCTACCCTACATTTACTTTTTCCAATGCCTTGTCTCACACGTGAATAGTTGGATTTGATAATTTCCTACTGCACAATCCATAAAATGACATGACCTCTATATAAGTCTTTCAATGCAAATATACTAAGGCTAAATAGTACAAGCTATTATTAGGTTTACAAATTGTTGTCTACGAAGCAATCCATTCCCTTATTCCTTACGTTATTTGCACTACTACCATGGAGCCTATATATTAAATGCATAGTAGTTTTCAAAACTATATCATAATATATGTATGACTATATCTTTTTTAAGACTGACATTTAATTCCAATAATAAATCCATATCACAACAAAAACTTTTCAAACTGGAACATAACTATATTATACCAACAAAATGACACTTTCATTGTCGTACTGGATTACACATATGTCACTACACAATCATAGAACATTATATTACATTGACATTTCCAGGAATATTACTACATTCCCGTTACAAAAAAACATATCTGCAACAAACCCATTGTTGCGGTGAGAATCGGATAACAAGCTATTAATTAACTTGCATCGTAAAACATGAAATTCACCACCGAGCTTTGATTTATCCAAAGGAAAGGGTAAAGATCGAAAAACCCTAAGTGCGCTATGTAGGAACACAGCTCAGAGATCTAAGGTTCGGGGGTTGGTTATACTAAGGGAAGGTATTGGCACCCTAAGTATCTGTAGTACTCTATAGGAACCTCTTGTTAGTATTTGTGTTATGTTAATGTTTACTTGCTAAGGGAAATGTGCTAAGGTAAAGACCTAGGGGTATGTACACTAAGTTTGCTCGCCAAGACATCACATCTTGTGCCTACGTATGTGGGCTTAAGAGAATCAGAGCATTCGTAGTTCCCCTCAATGGGGGTGAAGGACTCTTGACTATGGTCAAGGTTCCAAGGGAAAGTAGGGTGAAAATCTTGAAAGCAAAGCTTGTGAGGATTGATTGGTTAGGAGAAAGAGATTAATGGATATCTCTTGTGAAAGGATTGTGAAGGGTTAGACCGTCTTGAAGGAGAATATATTAATGGCTATCTCTTATGAAGGTTAAAAGAAAGGTTAAGAGTTATAAGAGATTAATGGCTATCTCTTGGGAAAGGATAGGTTAAAAGGGAATGAGCTATCTATGACTCTGAGGTCAATAGAAAGACTTTCCTTTGGAGGGGGGGGGGGAATAACAATTCTTATGGATTGAAACTTTGTAGAGATATTTATATGAAACAAAACATTCAAACAACAAGATATCAAAGTGAAAACAAGCTCACAACACTATACAAGGTTAGAAACACATGTATTAAATCAAGATGAACAAGATAATATGATGAAATAAACAAAGAAGTCAAGGTGTTTAAGAAAAAAACCCTAAAAAGGTCTTCTACTTCCAACATTAATAGATACCTCAAAAGTATTTGTTTTCACCAATTTCTTTTTATATTCAAAAAGTAGACACATTAAGGAGTACTTTGCAAAAAGAATGGGCAAAAAAGAGTGAAATTTGATAAAGTTATGAGTTTTTGAAATCAAAGCATGGACCATGAAAATATAAGGTAAACATGTGATAAAAAGAATGGGAAAGGCTCCCCATGGGTATTGAACCCGTGCCATGGTGGTTACAGCCCAAAACACTCACCAACCTTGCCATTGCGCGCGTATTGACAAGTTATAGCAACAACATAATATATATGAAACAAAAGCGCCTTCAGGAAATTAAAACAAAAGGATTGGGGCGAGGGGGATTCGAACCCCAGTCCTTATGGTATTGTGTGCGTGTGTTATCGCCACTGGGGTGGCCCTTACATCCGGTATTAAACACAACTCCATAAATACTTAAGTCTTGCGTACATTAACATAGGGCCAAACTTGGCACATGATTGGGTTATGACCTCCACCAGATACAAATTCACAACAAGGCAAGCTTAAGCAAGGATTATTATGCCATACTACCAATCATTCAAACTGTAGAACAATCATCAACAGAAGAACAAAAAAAGCCATTGATTGGTAGCAACATACAAGCCTCCAACATTTTGAAAGTTACCAAACACTTAATGTTAAAACAATGCCATGACTGCTACTAAACAAATGTCTATGCTATCATGAAATAAACCACCTTGGATCAAATGGTCATGCCAACCCTAACATTGATGATGCAGGCATAAAACAAAAGCAAAATATCAAATCCATGCATATGCTAAAAACAGGTTCACGCATTTTGGAAGTGTAACCAACAAGTTGCTAAAACTGACAATGCAAAGGTATGCAGTATACACTCAACAATCTCCACGACATCTCCAATTGTATTAACATAGAAACTAGTTTGGATATGGCATTCATGAAAACATAAGAAAGTTGCAGTGTAGGTAGTGCATCATTCAACAATTCTACACTTAGCTACAAAAAAAAACAAGTAATGGCAGCAAGCTGACATAATACCATCAAGGTGGACAATGCATTAGGATATAACAGTAAAGATACTTGCTACCAAACATGTTTTTATCAAAGCCTTCATGCTTCCTTAGCATCATATTAGAAGTTTAAGAACAAGGCACACATGCAAGTTCTAATCAGATTATCACAAGTTAAGGACATGTTGATGTTCCTACCTAACAATGAGTACCTATTGAAATGGTTCAAGCTTGGTATGAATACACAACACACATTATGGTCTTAATCTAATGCCTATGGTTTACAAGATACAAACAATGGCATTTTGTCAATATCATATGGTAAAAAAACAAAGCTTTCAATTGGCTCACAGGTATGGATAAGCAAGTTTAGAAACAAACTCATATGCAAGCATGGACATAAGGGTTCCAAATCATGGCAGATGATGGCACTGATGCAACAAGAGATATTAGAAACAGAATGATCAAGCAAATAGGAAAATTACATGTTGTTACCTATGACATGAATTGAAACAAAATGGCAGTTCACAAAAAAAGTTTAGAGTCAAGGCAATGCCATTAGTATGTTCTAGTCCAGATAAACATAGTAGTGCATACATAATCATGACAAAACACAAAACCAATTGAGACATGTGACTCTTAACATACAAGTCTTGGAAACTTGGCAAAATTCAGGCATAGGTCTTAAGAGATACCAAATGTTTAATTCATCATCATGAGTTCAGACCAAGCATGGAATCAAAGTAAAATAATAACAATCAAGTAATGACAGAGTTATAGTTGGTGGCATGGCATCAGACAAGAATTTCAAGAGATTAACAGTTCCATACATCAGTATTATGTGCATAAGGCAACTTGACTCATAAACAAACTAACATGGCATGACATGGTTTGTATGCATAGAATGATGTGAGTAAGCACATACATAGATGTCAAAATAGCACTATAACAAAATGAATCAGCAACAACTTCAGTCCCTAAGGACAAACTCAACAATTACCAACAGATGTGTGGCCTACTATGAAAAGGCAGAACCAATGTAACCAAATAGCATTAGAGAGATATTTTAAGTTTCGACACTCTGGGATACATGCACACAATTTGGATGCAGAACAGATAGTATGCCATTAGTTTTAGACACACACCTTTTGACCACACATCATAGCATGAGTTTACATACACAACTTGAACACATAGCATGATGGCAGCATTAACATGATTTGTACTTAACTAAGTCTTCTTGCCAACAAACTTCCAACCAGTTATTACACATTTGGACTCAAATCAACATAAAGGCCAACAGTTCAATAAGAAATTGTTTTACAATCACAAAAAATACAACACATCAAGTCAACCATAGTGAAATGATTCTTGGCAAACAAAATCACCTGTTCTCGTGCAGACAAATACATTCAAGCATCAACCAGACAGGTATGTGGTTGTTGACATTATAACTTACTTTTGGCAGAGGAACATCAAAGGGGGCTTAAATGATCCTAACAGTCCGTCAGTGAGTATTACCCAAGGGATTGGTTACCATTACATGACTCAAGCATAATGCTAAAAATAAAAGGAAATGTAGCTACCTATCTCAGTACACCAACCAAGACAAAAATAAATGTCTTACCTCAATATGGAAGGCTATGGACAAAAAGTTAAGCAAAAACTCAAAAACACATTATTTCTACATTATGGATGAATGGAGAGAAACACTAAAACACAATGTAGGAGCATTTATACCAGAGATATGATGATGACAAACATGTACATGAGCATGAATATGGAGTATGAAGAAGAAATGTTACCAAGTGGAATATGTCCACTGCACCCTCAAGTGTATGCTAACCTTTCTTCTTTTCTGAACTAGCAAGTGTAGCGACCGATTTTGGACGTGGTTCTTAAGCACTGTCGCTCTGGGGTTACTACAGGTCAATTCATTTTTTATCCTATTGAGCTGACTAAGGAAGGGAAATAAATGTCTCCAATTAACCCTGCTTGCATACTGGGTTTAAACAGCGGTCTGTTAGGTTACGGATGCTATATGGCAATGGGGCCTTTTTCTTCTTACTTTGTTTAGAACGAAACACCGGGAATGTTCATGGGGAATTTTGTTAGGATGCTAGGACTGATGTTTTTCGATTGATATGTGAAGGTACGGGATTTGGGGCTTTGGATTAGTGTGCTCGCTAAGATTTTTCTTTCAATCTTATGCCTACGTATTCCCATTTACCGAAACAGGGAAATCATAGCGATTGTAGTTCCTCCTATTCTATGGGAGGAAATGGTGTTTTTGTGTCTTGTTCAAAGCCCAAGACGTGAAGATGAAAAGGTGTTTATATCTTGTTCAAAGCCCAAGATGTGAAGCTGAATGGTCTATTTGTATCTTGTTTGAAGCCCAAGATGTGAAGCTAAAAAGGTGTTGTCTTTAGAGAGAATTTGTCATCTCTAAAGGGGGTCTGTTTGTCACAACTATTGGGTGACTGACTATAAAGGAGGATTACTTTAACCGGGATATGTGAATCCTAGCAATGCCATAATTTCCTTTATAGGGGGTTTTAACCTGAAGGAGAAGACTTTAACTCAGTGTAGAGCAATGCAATCTTTCCTTAGGAATTTCTCATGCTAAAAGAGGGACAGTGGCGTGGATGTAAATAATCCAGAGGCTTGCCGCTTACAGCAATTAGATGAAAGGAGTTGTTGATGTTTGTATCCTGTGAACGAGGCACAATTTTGATGCTAAAAGGTTGATTGACTCAATCGGGGTTTTTCTTATACAAAGCCTAAGAGGAGGCTATTGACCCAACAAGAGGATGCTTTTGTGTCTCGTACGAAGCCCGAGAGGGAGGCTAAAAGGAGTTGACTCAACAAGAGAGTGCTTTTAGATGTGTCTTGTACGAAGCCCAAGACGGAGGCTAAAGGTTGACTCAACAAGAGAGTCTTTTATACTCAACAAGAGAGTGTTTTGTATCTCGTACGAAGCCCGAGATATAGGCTAAAAGGATTATTGACTCAACAAGAGAGTCTTTTTGTATCTCGTACGAAGCCCGAGATAGAGGCTAAAAGGATTGTTGTTTTAGTTGAGTGACAGGTCCGGTAGGTTTAACAGAGAAAATCAGTTCTTATAAAGAGACTAATTAAAGGTAAGGCTATGCTTTGGGATTGATCAGAGGATCGAGGTTATTTCCTATTCTTTAACGAAATGGGGAATCCAGAGGGTATTGGAGACTGTCTGAGTCTACTGGTGTTTTTCCCTACTTGAGAATGCCTTCGAGACTCAAGGAGATTAGACTGTCCAAGTTTTGAGTTTTATCTTTTGTACTATGCTTAAAGAAACAGTAGTAGTACGTTCACGGTCGAAAGATCTAGACTCTTTGAAAGACTGTTCTATTAAGATGGCTAATTTATGTTCCTATACCTCTAGGAGGTCGTCGGGACAATTTGTATGAAGCCCAAGAGGAGGCTGGAAACTTTTAAGAAGCCGAGGGACAATTTGTACGAAGCCCAAGAGGAGGCTCTCTTCTCGAAGGAAGAATCCTTATACGAAGCCTAAGAGGAGGCTGTGAATACTTCTAAGAAGCCGTAAGGTCCTTGTACAACACCCAAGAGGAGGCGGGGATGCTTTTAGGAAGCCTGTGGGTCCCCAAACCCAGAAAAATTCAAGACAAGCTATTCACAGAGAATAGATCAAGCTAGAAAAGTCCGAGAATTTGGAAGAAACTCAAGAGATGCCATTCATGGAGAAAAGATCATCTCTGGGGAGTAGAGTTTCTTTGACAATTTCTAAGGGTGATAGTCTGAGAAAGGGTTCACCGAGAATGCTGCCTTTCACGTCTCCATATTGTTTAACCCCAAGAGGAGGGAAGACTGTGTCTGGTAATCCTATGGGGATCTAGTTTTATCTATTTAAGAGTGATCAACAGGGCTTAGTGCTAGGCGTAGTTGCCGGGGAAACTCTAAATATCTATACTAGTATTACGTAGTTAATATGAGTTTATGAAAGAAGACTTACAGTGAAACAGCCCCCACAATACAGTTATATGTATATGAAAGCGGATAAAGAAAGCATATAAACACTTACTCGGTTGTAGAGCTTTCATGCTGTTTGGTTAGTTGTTCAACAAAGAAAGATTGAAAACAACAATATATTTAAAATTAAAGGAGAAAGTACTTTGAAAAGATGTTGGGGCTTACAGCTCAAGGAGAGGCCCAATGTTTATCAGTGATCACACTGTTGTTTTGTACAGAGGGACTTATACAAGTGACTGGGGCCCAAGAAACATTTTCTGTACAAGGGGATGGTTCTTACACTCTCTCAAGAGGCCCAAGTGTTTAAAGAAAAAGAACGGGGCTTACAACACGAGGGTAGGCCCAGATGTTTGGTTTTTTTATTGGCGATCGCGCCGAGGTTTTCTTTTAACGCAGGGGGACTTATACAATGTCTGAGGCCCAAAAAGTTTTAGTTAAAAGGGGATTGGGTCTTACACTCTAGTAGAGGCCAAAAATATTTATTTTTGTACAAGTGGTGGGGCTTACAGCTCAAGGAGAGGCCCAGGGTCATTTGTTTGAAAATGGTGATCGCGCCGAGATTTTTGAAAATGCGGTGGGTCTTATACAATGCATTGAGGCCCAAAATGGTTTGGTTTTCAAAGGGGGTTGGGTCTTACACTCTAATAGAGGCCAAATGATTTTGAATGAGTCTTATAGCTCGAGGAGAGGCCCAAGGTTTGTTTTTCAACGGACGATGATCGCGTCGAACTTTTTGAAATACAACGGGACTTATACAATAAGTGAGGCCCAAAAATAGGTTTGTATTTATAAAGGATTGGGTCTTACACTCTATTAGAGGCCCAAAAGTGTTTGAAATTGTTTGATGAGGGTGAAAATCAAAGAAACCCTAATTTGTTATACTTTAAAAGTAAATATTTAAAGAATATCAAATAAAATACCAAATAAGTTTGAATAAACCATTTGTGATTTTTATTTAAGGTTTGAGAAATGAGGGATTAATCACAAGGTGAATTAAAACTCACTTGGTTTTGATTTTCAAAGTAAATATTCACTTTTAAAGTGTTAAAAACATTAAAAAGGAATTTATCCACAAAAATACTAATTATATTAAATAAATAATATAAACTTAATTTTTTTGTGGAATAAAATATTTCAATATTTTTGTAATTTTTTGCAAAAAGAACCAATAAAAAATAATTAAAATTGAAGGAGTTATTAATTTTCCAATTAATTAATAAAACATGAAAATATTGGAAAAAATAGCAAAAATGTGAGAAAACACAAAATGGCATGGGTGGGGTTTGAACCCACGACCTCAAGGTTATAGGGCGCGCGCCTTACCACTGTGGTGGTGATACATCCATTGCTTGAAGTGAAACCACAAATATACAAGGAATGCCTTGTTTTCTTGGCCTGGTCAAGGCAAGGCAAGGCAAGTTTTGCCAAGAAACGGGAAGGTCCATAACTTTCTCATTTCTCAATGGTTGGGGACAAAATTTATATGCATCTGGCCTAGAATTTCACAAGGAATCCAATGGTGGTGGTATTTTTTTTCAGATCATACTCCCTCCTCAAAATCCGATAGTGGTTTTGCCTATAATTGCATTTTTTATGCTACACTTTGATACAGGCATGAATTACACGATGAATTGGTTCAAACACAACATATATAACATGTATGAGGTGTGTATGATCAGTGGAATTCAATGCAATGCATATTTTGGAAAGTTCAAGTCATGATGCTTACCTCTTTTTGAGCTTTTGGAGTTTTCTGTGCAATCTGCCAAACTTCTTGTCCCAGAAATGGTTTAATGCTTTGGACACTCTCAAATGATCCCTTAGAAGCTTTAAGGATGGTTGGAATCAGCTGGAACCTGCAAAAACACAAGCTGGCCCTTTCTTGCAAAAGGGGTTAAAATGACCAAAATAGCTACTCTCTCAAATGGTGTTCCAGATGGGGGGAACCATTTGGGACAGTTCAAGGATGTTATTTGGAGTGTGTTTGAGGTTTTATCTAGTTTGGAAAGTGACTGAATCAAGACATGGCTTGAAAAATGCACAAAAGGCCTATTTTGAGGTTTTGAGATGTGACTTTGTGATTTTGGTGTTACAGGTCACTTTTGATAGTTTGGATCACCTACATATGATGTTTATGAGGTGTTAGGATCATGAGTTATGATGGAAATGCTCTCTAACTCAAAAACTCAGAGTTACCTTACTAAAGAAGGCATTTTTGCCTAAAGAAAGTGATTTTGAGGAAAGCATCTGTTTGATGGCTTTGGTGTACTCAAACTGAGCACAAATCAGCTCTATTTATAGTAGAGCAAGTTTGTTTTGGGATCAATAGTGAATGGCAACTGCAGCAGAGGTTTGGCCAATGTTTGTACTTTGGAATCCAAGTCTCCTCTAGCCATCGACTAGAGGTTAGGGCACAGGGTTGTGGTTCCCTAGTTATTGGATCATTCTTGACTGAATTCAGTTGCAAATGTGTCAGTCCATGCCACCTCTAAGCATCTATTAAATGCTTCAATCCAAAATTGGAGTCTTGTCCCTATTTTAGGCAATTCTAGATTTGGCATGCTACTTCTTGTTCCAAAGACTTTGGAGGCTTGGATTAGTGTTTATTCCTTTTAAATTTGATCCTCAGATGTGTCCAAAGTGATGACAAGACTTGGAATTATCTGATTTTTCCAAATTGAGCAAAAATACAAAATTCTGCCTAGCCTTGGCAGTTTTCAGCAAGGCATATTGCCATTGTCATATCTCATGACCCAAGTGGAATTTGGTGATGTTCTTGGCCATTTTGGAAAGCCCTCATATGATACAACAACTGTTTGATCATATTTGGTTTTGATATCTTTTGGATCCAAGTGAAAAATCCCCTTACATTTGGAAAAAAGTGAAGGCAGATTCTGACTTAGTGAAAATTTCACTAAGTGTTGGAAAAAAGTGACATTTTCACTTTTTGTGATTTTGATCATTCCATAACTCAAAATCCATGATGAATTTGGAAGGAGGTCAGTTCTAAGCTTTTGTAGAGGGTAATGAGAGCTACAAATCTAGCTTTGGATGGGGGAAAATGGTCTTGTGGTTTAGGAGTTATGATCCTCCAAAGTTGGTACCCTTGCCACTTTGTTCATAACTTAGAAAATTTTCTAAGTTTTTATGGTTTCCCCTTTTACAAGCTATCCCACTTTTCTTGATTTTTCTTGATGAATGATGATTCAAATCATACATTAACATCATTTTAGGGTTAAAAAAACCATTTTTGTGAAAAATCTCAAAAAGTCAAAGTTGACTTTTGTGCACAGTTGACTTTTTGTCAGATGAATTCCAAACTGTGCGATCCTCTATGAAATCAAGTCCTTGACCTAAATCAAACTTGAAGGATTGATTTCATAGGTGTTATAGGGTGTATTGAATCATGTATTAGGGTTTGGGAACATGTCCTGGTAAAAAGTCAAAGCTACAGTTGACTTTTCTCGCGAAACCCTAATTGTGGTACTGATGAAATTGAGACTTGCTGCTCAAGCTTCTTGGATTAATCCATTGTTGCAAATGGATCAATGTGGTATGTTGGAGACCCTCAAATCATGTCTTGAGGTCTTGGCCCATGATTTGTCCCAAAAGTCAACTTAGGGGTGAATTAGGTCAAGAAACCCTAATTCCTGATTTTTTATGTATGCATCCCCTGAGGTCAAATTGACTTGATGCTTGGGCCCATGAGGTTCCATGGAGTATTTTATGATATGCTTTGAAGCATTGGTTCATGCCTAGAGGAAAATTTCCATCTGGAGGCCCTGGTCGACCAAACCCTAATTTGGTGACACTGGCGATCTTGAGGCTTGATCCACCTGGAAGGGAGTAGCCTTGTGCTTAATCCTTAAAGTGGGAGTCCTCTTGATCCATTGTAGATGTTTGGGAGGTTAGACAAGTTGAAGATCATGTCATTTCTTGATTGATCCTTTGTCTAAGAACTCTGAGAGGGCTTGAAACCCTAATTTTGACTGTAGTAAGTGTTCACCCATCTTTGGGGAGACTGATGAGGCAAGATGGTTCATCCATATTGTGATGATAATTTGCACAATGATGGGAAATCTTAGTGGTTAAAATTTGGGGTATGACAGATGCCCCTATTTAATCTTCTTGGACCCGAAGGTGTGAATGGCGAAGGTATTCGGGCATTCAGGGTGCAAGAGGATTAAATATCGGAATACCCGAAATTTTGATGGTGATTATGAATGGTAGCTTACACATTCATCCTCTTTTGTTAAGCAATGATGCTTAAAAAAGGTAAAAACTTCCCCTCGATCCTGGTTTCCTACCAAGGAACTGGTCTTAGTTTCTGATGTAAACTTCCCCTCGATCCTGGTTTCCTACCAAGGAACTGGTCTTAGTTTCTGAAACAAACTTCCCCTCAATCCTGGTTTCCTACCAAGGAACTGGTCTTAGTTTCTGGTGTAAACTTCCCCTTGATCCTGGTTTCCTACCAAGGAACTGGTCTAAGTTTTCTTTTGGACTAAACCTCCCCTCGATCCTGGTCTTCAGCCATGGAACTGGTCTCAGTTTCTTTTGTCAATAAACTTTCTTGACAAGGGATGCTATTCATAGCGGTTTTCCTCAAACTTCTCGCCAAATTTTCCTGGGGAGATGCCATTTGATGGAAAAAGTTTTGACGTCAGACTTGCTGGGGAACCCATTCGTCTGAGTTGTAGAGGTGTACAAACTTCTCTGTTTGGAGACGCCATTTGTCGACTCTACTGGGGAAAATGAGCCTCTGGGGATATTACATCATACTTTTATCGGGATCTTCCCGGAGAAATGCCATATGATGTGATCCAATTTGAGGTGCTGATGACCTTTTCATCAGCGGTTTTTTTTTGGAGAAAAACTGCTGTATTGCAGAATCTCTGCTTAAGAGGCTTCCTCTAGGGATTTTCCTTAATCCGGGAAAGCGAAAATATCATCTTCAATGGCGAAGAGTGACATCGGTTGAAGGTTCTCAGGTCTTTCAGAGGTTCAAGTTATCAAAGTGGTCAAGGGCCAATTCTGATCCAGAAATAAACTAGAGGAGAGAGATTGTTCAGACACAACCTTTCCTGACGAGGAAAGAGCTTGACAACTCGATTGAGAGGACTGTTATCACTAGGGGACAAGACCGACTAGAGTGATAGTGATGCAATATGAATGTGAATGCAAATCAATAATGCATGATGTATGTATGTATATGCTGACAAAACTGACGCGACATACAAACTAATGGATGAACACGACTGGATACTCGGCCATCGCGGGGCGAAGAAGTACCGCTGGTTCAAGATAGCAATTATGCCTTGCTTAGGAGAAATGGTCCCTGTTGGAAGCGACGCTGGTCGGGCTTAGGAGATGAGAACTCGGCCGAAGAGGTCAGATGGAGCATTCGCATCTGACATAGCTGATCCTTCATTCAGGCATACTGGTTTAGAATGAGTACTTTGATTCTGCACTTTGAGGCTCGAACACCTTTGGAGAAGCGATCGATGTTCTTTCGATGTTCAACCGTCAAAAGAAATTGCCATTTTATTTTTAAAAGCAGAATAATTTTAACAAGTAAATTCATTTTTGTTTCGTTTCAAGAATCGTTGATCATGTTAAAAACATAATTCTGTAAAGCTAAAACAAATATGAATTGCAAATAAAAGCACAAAGGCTAAACTTTTATTGATAGGATGGAAATCAGCAAAGTGCGTGATTCCATGGAGTATTTACAAAGTTAGAAAATGGTAATTTACAGGGAAAAGGGCTACATTGAAACATAACGACCACTATCCTTCTACCAACTTTGAATTCGGGGCATCCTGAGCTTCTGCCGAAGATGACCGTGACTGGAGTTTTTTTATGGATGGCATGACTGCTGAGGAGTTGAACCGATCATACGTAGTTACTTGCCATTATCCCTAACTTTTGCCTGGATTGGACTTTGATATTTCCAATCCACCGGGATTATTTTTTGAATTTGTCTCTAATTTTTGCCTGGACCGCCCTTTCGGGTTTTCAATCCACCGAGACGTTTTTTTTTTAGTTTAGGCAAAGTATTTCTTGACTACATCAACATTTGTGGGGTAGGAAAATTCCTCTCCGTCCATGGTTGCAAGTCTCAAGGCGCTGTCTGAGAAAGCTTTCTTGACCACATAGGGGCCGTCATAGTTCGGAGTCCATTTGCCCCGAGAATCAGTGAGAAAGGATTGTATCTTTTTTAGCACAAGATCTCCTTTCCTGAAGACGCGAGGTCGAACCTTTTTGTCGAACGCCCTCTTCATTCTTTGTTGATACAACTGACCATGGCATAATGCCGTTATTATCTTTTCTTCGATCAGATTCAGTTCGTCGTGTCGACTTTGACACCATTCAGCTTCTGCAAGCTTAGCTTCCATCAATACCCGGATTGATGGGATCTCTATTTCAATGGGGAGCACTGCCTCCATGCCATATACTAGAGAGAAAGGGGTTGCCCCTGTTGAAGTGCGGACAAATGTGCGATAGTCGTGAAGAGCAAAGGGTAGCATCTCGTGCCAGTCTTTGTAGGTTACAACCATCTTTTGAACGATCTTCTTGATGTTCTTGTTAGCCGCTTCTACCACTCCGTTCATCTTTGGTCGGTAGGGGGATGAGTTATGGTGTTCGATCTTGAACTCAGCGCACAACTCTTTCATCATCTTATTGTTCAAGTTGGATCCATTATCAGTAATGATCTGGCTAGGAACACCATAACGACAGATGATATTGTTTTTGATAAATCGTACTACCACTTGTCGGGTTACATTAGCGTATGACGCTGCTTCGACCCATTTGGTGAAGTAATCAATGGCTACCAGGATGAACCGATGTCCGTTCGAAGCTTTGGGTTCAATCATGCCAATCATGTCGATTCCCCATATGGAAAAAGGCCATGGAGAAGAAAGAACTTTGAGATGTGTTGGCGGTACATGGATTTTGTCGGAGTATATCTGACACTTGTGACACCTCGTCATGTGCTTGTAGCAATCGGATTCCATTGTTAACCAATAGTACCCGGCTCTCAGAATTTTTCTCGCCATTGTGTGTCCATTGGCATGAGTGCCAAAGGATCCTTCATGAATCTCTTTCATTAACATGTTTGCTTCTGGCCTGTCTACGCATCGCAGCAGGACCATGTCAAAGTGTCTCTTATAGAGTGTATCACCGCTCAGGAATAAACTTCCTGCCAGCCTTCTGAGGGTCTTCCTATCTTTTCTGGATGCCCCAGGTGGATACTCTTATTTCTGAAGGAAGCATTTGATATCGTGATACCAAGGTTTGTCGTCTATGACTGCTTCAATCGTGAAGATGTAAGCGGGCCGTTCAAGGCGCATTATGTCGATCTTAGGTATGTCATTCCATTGACCTACGCTAATAATGGAAGAGAGAGTGGCTAATGCATCAGCCATGTGATTCTCCTCACGAGGGATATGATGAAACTCGATTCTGTTGAAGAAGGGTAGCAACCTTCTCGCGTAGTCTTTGTAAGGAATCAATCCTGATTGGTATGTGTTCCAATCTCCTTTAATCTGATTGATAACCAGGGCTGAGTCGCCATATACGTCCAAGTTTTTGATCCTCAAATCAATCGCTTCCTCGAGACCCATAATACAAGCTTCGTATTCGGCCTCGTTGTTCGTACACTTGAATGTAAGTCGGGCAGTGAAAGGAATGTGGGTACCCTGAGGTGTTATGATGATTGCCCCAATTCCGTTTCTGTAATGATTGACAGCTCCGTCAAAGATAAGTCCTCATTGGGAACCTGGTTCTGGCCCTTCACTGGGTAGCGGTTCATCGCAGACTTTCATTTTTAGATACATGACATCTTCGTCTGGGAAGTCAAACCTGATTGATTCCTGATCGTCACTTGGTTGATGTGCCAAGTGATCGGCTAAAATACTCCCCTTAACGGCTTTTTGAGCATGGTACTCTATGTCATATTCTGATAGCAACATCTGCCAACGGGCAATCCTTCCCGTGAGAGCAGGATTTTCAAAGACATACTTGATTGGATCCATCTCGGAGACCAACCAAGTAGTGTGACGAATCATGTACTGGCGCAGACGTTTGGCTACCCAAGCCAAAGCGCAGTAAGTTTTCTCAAGCATAGTGTACCGAGTCTTGCAGTCGGTGAATTTCTTGCTCAAATAGTAGATGGCAGACTCCTTCCTTTTGGTTTCGTCTTGTTGGCCAAGTACATATCCCATTGAGTGCTCTAGGACGGTGAGGTAGATAATCAGTGGTCTTCCTTCCACTGGAGGTGATAAAATCGGAGGGTTCAACAGGTATTCCTTAATACTGTCGAAGGCGGTTTGGCAATCTTCTGTCCAAACGCAGTCCTGATTCTTTTTAAGCAGTTTGAAAATCGGCGCATATGTCGCAGTCATGAGGAATATGAATCTGGAAATATAGTTCAAACGTCCCAGGAATCCTCTGACTTATTTTTCAGTTTTTGGAGAAGGCATTTCTCGAATGGCCTTGACCTTGTCAGGATCAACCTCAATTCCTTTCTGGCTGACGATGAACCCTAAGAGTTTTCCTGAACGGACACCGAAGGTGCACTTGTTGGGATTCAAGCGGAGTTTGTACTTTCTCAATCGCTCGAATAGCTTTGACAGATGGGTCACATGCTCCTCTTCTATTTTAGAATCATATCATCGACATATACCTCAATTTCTTTGTGTATCATGTCATGAAACAGAGTAGTCATGGCCCTTTGATAGGTTTCCCCGGCGTTCTTCAAACCGAAAGGCATTACCTTGTAGCAAAAGGTACCCCATGGGGTGATAAATGAAGTTTTCTCCATGTCTTTCGGCGCCATTTTTATCTGATTATAGCCCGAGAATTCATCCATGAAGGAGAAAACTTTGAACTTTGCTGTACTGTCAACCAGCATGTCAATGTGTGGTAAAGGAAAGTCATCCTTTGGACTAGCCTTGTTTAGATCTCTGTAGTCAACACACATTATGACTTTTCCGTCCTTTTTTGGAACTGGTACAATGTTGGCTAACCATTGAGGATATTCTGATGTGGCGAGGAAACCCGGGTCAATCTGTTTCTGTACCTCCTCTTTGATTTTGATGGCCATGTCTGGGTGAGTCTGTCTCAACCTCTGTTTTACTGGCGGACATTCCGATCTCAACGGTAAATGATGTTCCACGTTGCTGGTATCCAACCCTGGCATATCCTGATATGACCAAGTGAATACATCGGGGAATTCTTTGAGAAGCTTTATCAAACCCTCTCTGGCAATTGGACTGAACAGTGCCCCAATCCTGATTTCTTTTCTCTCTTTTTCCGAACCTAAGTTTACCGTTTCCAACGGCTCTTTATGAGGTTCAATGGACCTTTCCTCCTGTCTGAGTAATCGGGAGATCTCTTCTGGAATTTCGTCGTCATTTCTTCTTCAGCCCCAAATACCGGGAACTCAAAGTTGGGAGAAGACATCGAATCGTATGTTTCAACGGGGTTTAAAACAAGCAATCTGTATGATGGTATGATTTGTGTTTAGAAGAGATAGAGGAAATGCAAGAGTGTGCAGTGTTTTTTTTTTGAAAAATTGCTTGTTTATTTTGAATTGTTTTTTAGGATTACCATTTTCTGAGAAAAGCGAAAAGAGAAAACAACAATTAATGCAAAAATTACAGAACGACGTTATTTTATTAATGAACAAGTCGATTCTTGAAACTACAGCCCTATAAAACAAAGCTCTGCCGCTTTGGGAGAAGCGAAGAGGGAAATTTACAGAAAGCGAGCCCTATCAAAACATCTGTTTCACCTGGGTAGGGTGAAAGGTTAAAGACGGCAATTACTTTGACTTATGAACAATCTTCAGAACATCGACAACGACCAATTAGCGGCGAACTCCTCGGTGAATCACAAAGTCTGGCACCTTCCTTGATTTGTCTTCAGAAATAACGCTGATTTCTGGTGGAGCAGGATCATTGGAATCTGTCTCCCAGGCAGAATTTTCGTAGGAGGATTCCTCTGTTGTATTTTGCATAGCATTTGTGCTCTCAAGTAGATCTCCCAATCTAGTTGGCTGGATATCTTCAAACCTGATACGAGAGCTTTCGTGAGCGGTGTACTTGACCATGAAGTCAAATTTTCCACTTGGTTGTCCCAGGGTGTCCCACACTTCTTTGGAATTAGAGGAGTCATCTCTCTCGATGACGTTGACCTCAGGAAAAGCATAGTTAATGAATTCAAGTCCTGCAAACGTTGCAAATTCATCGTCGTACTGGACATTTTCTGAATGACCTGATTGTTGATCCTATGACATGGTGGGGACGCAGGTATTCTTTTCAATGATGCTCAGTTGATTTTCATTGTTCGGATGATTTTCTTGCCCCAAGTCTCCTGGATACGGCTGCCACATTGGCAGGCCATCCATCGGGCCATAATAGTTGTGGTCAAAGTTGTCCTTCATCAGAGTGTCCTCCTCTAATGAGTTTGGTGGAGCACGACATCCTTCCAGATCACAATCTTTGTATATCATTTCGACGTCTGACCTGGGTATAAATCTCGGACTCTGTGCGGGATAGCAAAAGGGTGTAGGCACCTCTTCCTGAGACGTATAACCGTCCTTGTTAAGATAGGACTCCCATTCTTCCTCCATATCAGAGGAATCATCTTTATTGATGGTATGCACTTCTTGAGGCACTGGGTGAAGGAAACCTCCACTGTGGAAGAAGTCTTGAATGGGATAAAGACTTTCATTGCTGGTAGTAGCTGTCTGGGTACAGGTTGCAGAAAAACCAAGACCCTTCTTTGTTTTATTGTCAGTAGGAATGACTAGCTGTCCCTATCCTATTGTATTGGTACTCTCGACCGCTTTGATAGCATCTTTGTATAAGGAAATGGAAGTTCCCTCTTCGGATTGATTGTCCTTGCTCACCGACAGTGCTTGGAATTGAGTTCCAATAATCTCCTCAGGTTCTACACCGGTAGATGATGATAAGTTACTCACGAGCAAGACTTGTTCTCCACAAACCGTGACGAGCTGGTTGTTCTGGACGAACTTTAACTTTTAGTGGAGGGTCGAGGTGACCGCCCCAGCCTGATGTATCCAAGGTCTTCCTAATAAACAACTGTACATTGCCCGGATGTCCATGACCTGGAAAACGACTTGGAAACTGTGAGGACCAATAGTTATGGGAAGGTCAATTTTGCGAATAACCGTTTTTCTAGACCCGTCAAATGCTTTGACGACAACCTCACTAGTTCTCATCGGGGGTCCTTTGAAGGATAATTGCATCAAAGTGGACTTCGGCATAACATTCAGGGCTGACCCTGTGTCTACCAGTACGTTGGCTAAAGCATCACCCTGGCAGCTGACCGTGATATTGAGCGCCATGTTATGACGGCGACCCTCTTCATATAATTCCTCATCACTAAATCCCAAGTTATTGCAGGAAGTGATGTTACAGACAATGCTATCAAACTGTCTGATTGTTACATCCTGTTCCACAAAGGCTTGCTCCAAGACTTTCTGTAGAGCCTCCCTGTGCGCTTCTGAACTGAGTAAAAGTGACACTACAGAGATCTTTGAAGGAGTTTGTAATAGTTGATCAATAATGTTGTATTCACTCCTTTGGATGAGCTTCAGCATCTCATCATCATTTTTCGAAAGGTCGGGATTACTGGATTGACCGACTGGTGGATTGGGAACTTCTGTCTGAGGTTCCTTTTCTTTTTTAAGTTCTCCAACTCCTCGGTTGAAGATTCGACCACTCCGTGTTACTCGACTGATGTCTGCAATATTCACGACGGAGGGTAATGGAATTTCCTTTCCATTCTCGACTGTTGTTGCACCGTATTTGTAAGGGATAGCCTTAGTTGATTCATACGATAATGGTCCCAGTAGATAGATGACTATGGGAGCCTTTTGATTTTTCCAACCATCGTAGGCAATTTCGATCCGTTCCTGGTTGGGAACTCTCGATTCTTCAAGTAGAAGAATGATGGTACAAACATCCCTAGCCCTCTGATGATTAGAGATTATGACAACGTCCTCAATTTGATCAGCGAGGTAGTCCGGCGCCCAGTTGATTGGTCCGGAACCCGGATATGGGCGAATCTCTCTATGATCCACCTGACCCTGAAGAGCTGCTCGCACAAGGTAACATCCTTGGTTACTTTCCGAACAGACTTTACAACGTTCATAGTTGTGTGGTGGCACCTGGCCACGCCTGCTTTGAATACAATGTAACCTCACTAGGTCAGTTTCCACAGATCGAACGTCCCGACTTTGATGCCGAGTAGGGTTCCCGTTGGTAATACTAATTTGCTGGGTGTCTTCATCCATATAGATTGGAAGCCACCAGTGGTTCAACAAGTGCTGAAGGGTTTCCTGGACAAGGGCACAACCTTGATTGTTTTTGCGACCCGCCCTACAGCTCTGATAATCATGTGATACCAGGAACCCGAGCCGGACCTGTTTAGCATGTAACTTCACCAGGCTGGTATTCATTGATGACACTGAATTTCGCCGTATTTTTGACTCCGATTTCGCATGCATTCTTAGTTTTTTTTAATGTCATTTTATTATGTTATTATTATGTTTTTCTTTGTTTTCAGGTTTTTAGTCTAATCGGAGCCCCGAGCGAGAAAAGGAGCGAAAAAGGAGCCGAAATGAGCTAAAGTAGAGAAAATCAGCATTTTGCACTTATGGCATCCACTCTGGCGGCCGCCACAGGGTCTTCCATGACGTGGCCATGTCTCAAACTCCTCCCAACTATTTTTCCCCACGATCTCCAACTGCCCAAGCAATTTTACACTCATGGCGGGCGCCATGGTGTTGTGGCGGGCGCCACAAGAGCAAAACAAGTTCCCGCCCAAATTCAAATGCTAGGGGCATCCTTGTCTTTTCCACATGTTTCCTTGCCTATAAATAGGACTTTAGATTCTATTTTTTCATCATCCAAGTTTAGTTGTTCATAAGCATATATCAGTGTAACAGTGGTAATCGCTTCACATCGAGGTGTTACTACATTCGAGAGATCGAGTCTGTAAGAGCCTGTGAGATTGAGTCTTGGAGCACTCTGGAAGGAAGTTAATCCTGCCGCCATTTTACTTTCAGTTTGCATTTTATTCAACCACTCCGATTGGAGCAGGTTTTTATTACTTTACCTTTTGTCAACTTTATTTCTTGCACTGTCTTTTAATTTCATTTATTTTCCGCACTGCTTTACTTTCATTTACTTTCCGCACTCGCACTACTTTCATTTACTTTCCGCACTCGCACTTAAATACCTTTTTTATGAAAAATCTAAAAATGAACTTTTACTTTACCATGTCTGTCTAATTTTATAAAGGTTAGAGTGTGAAGATCATAACTGAACCGATAATCTGTACAATTGTTAGTGGAAACACTTAAGGGCTATTTTAACTTTCAATATAAGTTTTCCTGTTCTTAAATTCCGTTGGGTAAGATCGAAAGCCGTCCAACGCCTATCTAAACTTAATTGTTTTTAAACTATTTCAAAAACAGCGAAAGCGCTTTGTTTAGTTTATTAGGAGTTTTTAATTTAAAAGGAAAAGAGATTTTAAAACCATTTTCGGATGCGTTAAGAAGTTTAAAGTCTGGTTCGTAAGAACCTCTTTTTTTTAGAAAATCCAGGTTAAAATACTTTTCAACTTGGTCAAGATACTATATTTCTTAAAAATAGGTTTACTACTCTAACGCAATGCGCGCCTTTTTATCCGTGACAATAGGAGGGTTTGATTAGGGGGCACAACTCGGTTCTGAGTACGCGAAAGCGACAGTTCCTGTCAAATTAGTTCTTTTCAAAGTAGAAAACATTGCCCGTAAGTAGTTCTATTAGCAAGTACTTGGATTATCAATTGGTTGTGTGAATTGCATTCGAACCTGTCTTTATCAATTTTAATTACTTTATTTACTACCGTGCACTCTTCAAAACTACTATTTTCAATCACCTTAGATACACACCTTAACAATAGATAGCGATAGATTGACACTTGGTCTCTGTGGATACGATAATCTTTTATATTACTCTGACGCGTTCGTACACTTGCGAAAAAAATACGCATCAAGTTTTTGGCGCCGTTACCGGGGACCAATTTCGTCAAATTTCGTACCCTGTTGTTATACTGTTTAGACTAAGGAAGTTACCCGCCGGTCAATGCGAAAAACTCGTAGTACCGGAAGTTTAGTAGACCCTCTAGCTGAACCAGAACGTTACGCTCGCGCACGTTTATATTTCCGTAAACTTAGGAAAGCTATGGCCGAAGATCAAAATCAAAGACCTCTTAAGGATTTCGCCCAACCATCCAACGAGGAACCTAGTTCTAGTATAGTAAATCTAGCCATACCAGCTAACAATTTTGAACATAAACCATCCCTGTTGCAGTTAGTACAGCAGAGATAATTCGCAGGTCTTGCTACAGAGAACCCAAACCAACATTTGAAAAACTTTCTCCAACTAGCAGACACCTTTAAAACCAATGGAGCCCCTCCTGAGGCGATTCGCTTAAGATTATTTCCTTTTTCCCTCAGAGATAAGGCCCTATCTTGGTTAGATTCCCTTCCGCCAAATTCCATAACAAGTTGGGAAGACCTTAGAAAAGTATTCCTTGCCAGATATTTTCCCCCGAGTAAGACCGCTGTTCTTCGAAACCAAATAACTAGATTTACCCAAAACCAAGGAGAATCGTTGTTCGAAGCCTGGGAGAGATATAAAGAGCTGTTAAAAGCATGCCCACATCATGGTTTAGAAAATTGGTTAATCATTCAAACCTTCTATAATGGACTTCATTATAACACTAAGATGACCATCGACGCCGCCGCAGGTGGCGCACTGATGAACAAACCTTACCCTGAAGCTAGTGCCCTTATCGAAGATATGGCCCAAAACCATCAATCATGGGGAGTAGAACGAGCGACAGTGGAAAAGAAGGAAGCCCAAGGAGGAATACATGAGTTAAGCTCTATAGACATGATGCAAGCTAAAATGGACGCATTAGCCCTAAGAGTTGAGCATATGTGTACAACCCCAAATACTGCAGCCGCAGTTTCGTCAGATTGTGAGATATGTGGGACGAAAGGACACCAATCCGCAGAATGCAGTCTGTTAAACGAGACCAGCTTTGAACAAGTGAACTACACCCAAGGGAACCCATTTTCAAATACCTATAACCCTGGATGGAGGAATCACCCAAACTTTTCCTATAAGAATAATAACCCTGTCCAAAATACTGCCCCTTCGAGACCATCAAGTTATCAAGCCCCAAGATCAAATCAACCTATGCAACCTGTACCACCAAAACAGAGCCTTGAGAAAATCGTGGATAATTTTGTCACTGCTCAAATCCAACAAAACAAGGAGTTCATGAACCAAAACGTTCATGTTAACGAACTAATTACCCAGTTAGGAACCAAGGCTGACCAAATAATCACTCACAATAAGATGCTTGAAACCCAAATCTCGCAGGTAGCTTTAAACCAAGCCCCTCAGACCACACCTGGAGGACAATTCCCTGGACAACCTCAAGAAAACCCGAAAGGACAAGCAAATGCCATTACCCTACGAAGTGGGACCGCTTATGATGAACCTTGTAACCCAAGGTTGAGTGATCCCAAAACTTCTAAGGAAGATGACAACATCCCAGATAAAAAGAAGAAACCAGAGGAATCTGTAAACCAGGAAAGTCAAGAAAAAGGAGAAGAACCCAAAGACAAAACCTATATACCACCCCCGCCATACAAACCACCAATACCATATCCGCAAAGACTTAAACAAACCCAGATCAATAATCAGTATCAAAAATTCATTAAAGTTATAGAAAAACTTCACGTAGAAATCCCGTTCACAGAAGCCATTACCCAAATACCATCCTACGCAAAGTTTCTCAAAGACATCCTTACCAATAAACGTAGACTTGATGATCCGAAACCCTTGGAATGTAATTCTATTGCCGAAAATAAATTAGCAAAAAAGGATAAAGATCCTGGAAACTTTTCCATTCCTTGTATTTTGGGGAGTCATGTCATCGAAAAAGCTTTTCTAGACTTAGGAGCTAGTGTGAGCTTAATGCCCTTAGCGGTTTGCGAAAGGTTAAACTTAGGAGAGTTGCAACCTACCAAGATGTCACTTCAATTAGCCGATAGATCTGTTAAATATCTGATAGGCATACTTGAAGACGTCCCTGTTAGGATAGGTCAGCTGTTTATCCCTACTGATTTTGTTGTCATGGACATTAAAGAAGATGATGACATACCAATTCTTCTAGGTAGACCATTCTTATCGACTGCTGGAGCCATAATAGATGTCAAAAAGGGGAAGCTAACCTTTGAGGTAGGGAACGAGAAGATAGAATTTATACTTTCAAAATTTCTTATGGCACCTGTGATAGGAGACGCGTGTTATGCAATAGATATCATTGATGAATGTGTTAGGGAGTTAGAGCAAGAAGAAGTCATTGAAACAATTAAGCTGCCATCAACTCTTATTTTGGAAGATGACAATTATAAGAAACCCTACATTGATGATAACCTTTACGAATGTTTATCCCTTACCCCAGATCCTATGCCTTGCCCTATTAAACCAGCCTTGGAACTTAAGGAACTGCCTAAGAACCTGAGATATGAGTTTCTTGATGAAGAAATGAATCGTCCGGTTATAGTTAGTGCTGCCTTGAGACAAAAAGAAACAGATCAACTCTTGGACGTTTTACGAAGATATCCCTCAGCCTTAGGATATAATATCTCTGATCTGAAAGGTATAAGTCCATCCGTATGCATGCATCGGATTTCGCTCTAAGTAGATTCAAAACCTTCCAGAGAGCACCAGAGAAGGATAAACCCTATACTGAGTGATGTTGTCAAGAAGGAAGTTCTGAAGTTGCTAGAAGCAGGTATAATATATCAGATCTCGGACAGTAAGTGGGTGAGCCCTGTGCATGTGGTACCCAAGAAGGGAGGCATCACAGTTGTGCAAAATGAGAAAGGTGAACAAATAGCAAAGCGGATAGAAGGAGGTTGGAGTATGTGCATAGACTATAGAAAGTTAAATAAAGCAACTAGGAAGGATCATTTCCCTTTACCGTTCATAGACCAGATGTTAGAACGTCTTGCCAGACATTCTTACTTCTGATATCTAGACGGGTATTCGGGATTCTTCCAAATACCTATACATCCAGAAGATCAAGAAAAAACTACCTTTACATGCCCTTTTGGAACTTTTGCCTACAGACGAATGCCTTTTGGACTCTGCAATGCCCCTGCTACTTTCCAACGTTGCATGATGTCAATCTTTGCAGATTATCTAGATGGAATCATGGAAGTATTTATGGATGATTTCTCGGTTTGCGGTTTTGATTTCCAAAATTGTCTTATCAACCTTGAGAAAATCCTGGAAAGATGTGTGGAGGTGAACCTTGTTCTGAATTGGGAAAAATGCCATTTCATGGTGACTGAAGGAATTGTTTTAGGACATATAATCTCCGAAAGAGGTATAGAGGTAGATAAAGCAAAAATAGAAGTTATAGAGAACCTAAAACCACCCAAGACTATCAGGGAAGTTAGAAGTTTCCTTGGACACGCTGGATTCTACCGCCGTTTCATCAAGGACTTCTCCAAAATAACAAAATCTTTAACTGGCCTGTTAATGAAAGATGCTGAATTCATCTTTGATGAAAAATGCAATGAAGCATTCAACCTTTTGAAGCAAGCATTGATTTCAGCACCCATTATGAAACCCCCTGATTGGTCTGAACCGTTTGAGATAATGTGTGACGCCAGTGATTATGCTGTAGGAGCCGTTCTAGGTCAGAGAAAAGATAAAAGATTACATGTAATATATTATGCTAGTAGAACCCTAGACGCCGCCCAGCTCAATTACGCAACAACCGAGAAAGAACTCCTAGCGGTAGTTTTCGCTATAGACAAATTTAGATCATATCTAGTAGGAGCCAAAATTATAGTTTACACCGATCATGCTGCCATCCGTTACCTACTAAGTAAAAAAGATGCTAAACCCAGGTTACTTCGATGGATTTTGTTGCTACAAGAGTTCGACTTAGATATCCGAGATAAAAAAGGCACAGAAAATGTAGTAGCCGATCACCTATCTAGGCTAGAATACCTGAATCCTGAATTAGTACCCATAAATGATGATTTTGCCTATGATAGACTGATAGCCCAGTTGGGAACCATTGAAGATAAAAAACCAGACCCTCATGAGCACTTCAAAAATCCTTAGTTGTAAGTAACGTGCCCTGGTACGCTGATTTTGTTAATTACCTAGCTGCTGATATCATACCCCCTGATCTCGATTACCACAAGAAGGAGAAGTTCTTAAGTGATGTTAGAAACTTCTATTGGGACGAGCCACTTCTTTTCAAGAGAGGTAAAGATGGAATTTTCCGCCGTTGCATTCCAGAAGACGAGGTAGAAAGTATAATTCAGCATTGTCACTCTGCGCCTTATGGTGGACATGCAAGCACCTCTAAGACCTACGCCAAGATTCTTCAAGCTGGCCTATTCTGGCCTACCATGCGGCGTGATGTCCATGCTTACATTGTCAAATGTGATAGATGCCAACGCACAGGAAATATTTCAAGAAGCGGCGAAATGCCTTTAAGAAACATCCAAGAAGTAGAACTCTTCGACGTATGGGGTATAGATTTCATGGGACCATTCCCACCATCTTTAGGAAACAAGTATATCTTAGTTGCAGTGGACTACGTGTCTAAATGGATTGAAGCGATAGCTGCACCCACAAACGACACTAGAGTAGTGATTAAATTATTTAAAAATTATATATTCCCTAGATTTGGAACACCCCGTTTAGTTATAAGTGATGGAGGATCTCACTTCATATCAAGAATATTTGATAAGCTTTTAAGCAAGTATGGAGTTAAGCATAGAGTAGCAACACCATATCACCCACAGACTAGTGGCCAAGTGGAAGTATCTAATAGGGAGATTAAACAAATTTTAGAAAAAACTGTCTCTGTATCCAGAAAAGATTGGTCGCAAAAGCTTCAAGAGGCTTTATGGGCCTACAGAACCGCTTTCAAAACCCCTATAGGAACAACCCCCTACCAACTAGTCTATGGAAAATCTTGTCATTTACCTTTTTAGTTAGAGCATAAGGCCTATTGGGCCATTAAAACTTTGAATTTGGATTACCTAACTGCTGGTGAGAAACGTATCCTTGACATCCACAAATTGGAAGAACTCAGACAGCAAGCCTACGAGAATGCCATAATATACAAAGAAAGAACAAAAGCTTGGCACGACAAAAGAATCGTAAGAAAAGACTTCAACTTAGGCGACCCTGTTCTCCTGTTCAATTCTAGGCTACGGCTCTTCCCAGGAAAGCTCCGTTCAAGATGGACTGGCCCCTTCAAAGTATCAAAAATTCTGAGGTCTGGAGCTGTTGAAATAAAAAACGAGACATGTAAACCATTCATCGTCAATGGACAAAGACTGAAGCTCTACGAAGGAGGAGACATTCCAACAACCTACTCCAGCCACACTCTAAGCGATCCACCAATCCCGACAAGAGATGTATAAGTTCCAGTCGTCAAGCTAACGACGTTAAACAAGCGCTGCATGGGAGGCAACCCATGATTTTCTTACCTTATTTACTTTTTCTACATTTTGTTTTATTTTATTTCTTGTTATATTTTGTCAGGACTAATGTTTGAAATGTTTGTGTTTTACAGGACCTTCTTCCTAACTCTGTGCAGAATGCAGAATTTTGACGACATGCATGTGACTTTCAGGAATGACGCCCAGAGAGAGCGTTACTTTGTCCACTTCAGGCGTCCTATGGCACCTACGAGGTACCCAGATCAGGCTTGCATGGAGGCTTTAGGCATTGAGCCTAGTGTCAGATTCTTATGCCACCAGCTTCAATGGGACCAGTTCGACGACATGAACAACACCTATAGGAACCTCACTTTGGAGTTCCTCAGCTCGTTTTCTTATGACCCCTGGGCCGGACCAGATGGATGTGTTATTTTCAGGTTATTTGGGACTGAGTACTCCTTCACTCATAAGGAGTTTGGTGATTTATTAGGTTTTCAGACGACCCCTGATGCTATTCCTGAGACACCTATGAGATACTTTCTGAGTAGGGAAGTGGAGAAGTTCTGGAGTGATATCTCTGGTGGGGGGAGTCAGGATCCTTCCACCTAGTTCTCACATGTTATCCACAACCCTGCATTGAGGTATTTTCAGATGATCATAGCACACTCTTTCTTTGGATTTCCAGATGCTGAGACCTTGCTTAGTGAGGAGGAGATCTTTCTACTGTTTTGTGCGACCCAGTCACGTCCTGTGGCATGTGGGAACTTTCTGCTGAAAGGTCTTAGCAGTATTGCCAGGTCATCAGTAGGTATTATTCATGTGGGATGTATTGTTACCCAGATTGCTGCTGCTTTAGGCCTATCGCATAAGTTGTTACATCTCAGGGTTTTTAGTGAATACACCACCATGGACGTTGATTTCTGCCTAGACAGAGGGTTGATGAGGAGAGCCTCTGCAAACCCCAACCAGTTCAGATTGTTGATCGACAACGAGGTTGTTCATTACTTTTTGCTGCCTGATCCGATGATGACCAGTGTTCATGACCCAGCTAATTGGAGATATGCTTTGGAGGGTTATGGAGAGACTATTGAGGAGCCTAGATCGCCTCCTATTGCTGAGTACACCCCTACACCTCCGTCTCCCAAAATCACTGTATTATCTAATAATTTGTCTTTGCAGCCACCCGATTTATACACCCAGATTGTTGAGCTCCGCAGAGAGACTGCCAAGCTCAAACAGGAGGTAGCTGATCTTGCTTTGCAGATTGAGGTATCTGATCTCACTCATGCTACTGAGGCAGATTCTTTATACCAGGAGATCGGAGAGCTTCGTCGCGAGATCGCTGAGCTTCGTGGATCCAGCCAGGCAGAGGAGCCAGCTGATTGATCATATT
This sequence comes from Lathyrus tuberosus, assembly GCA_022829125.1. NCBI lineage: Eukaryota > Viridiplantae > Streptophyta > Magnoliopsida > Fabales > Fabaceae > Lathyrus > Lathyrus tuberosus. The sequence goes on along the minus strand of JALAZF010000031.1, from coordinate 654,227 downwards.
GCCCTGACTTACTACTCTATTATTTAGTATTCAGTATTTCTGCGTTTTCTTTACTTTTTAGCATATCAGGACACATTTCGTATTTTCGCATTTCCTATATTTCCTATGTACTTTGATTATATATATATATATATATATATATATATATATATATATATATATATATTATGTGTGTTTTTATTTTTTCTTTTATATATATATATATATCCAATAATAATGTTATTTTTCTTAATATTTGATTTTTATTTTTCACAAAAATTGTGCAAGTCCCGTGTTGAAGAGGAAAACAAATGAGAACGCTATCGGGACCCCCAAGACGCAAAAGGTAAGAGAGGCCCATTCCAAAATTCAAAATTTTGGCCCAGGTCCGAAAATGACCTTATGGCGCCCGCCATAGCCTTATGGCACCCGCCACGGCGTCCTGGTAAATACGGGGGAAAACTTCATCTTCCACCATTTTTGAACCTCTAAACTCCCAAAACCCATTTTTCTCCTCTTCCAAAACTCCATTAAAACCCATAAAAGCTCCCACCTTTATTTAATACCCACTATCCATTAACCCTTTCAAACTTCCATTTGAAATTCCACCAATTAAATTCCATAAAAATCTCACCTTTACCAACTTATATTTAAACCCATCTTCACTATCTTCAAATCAATTCAAGGAGCAAGCTATGGTGTTCGAAGGATATATTTTGCGAGAAGGAAAACCCGGGGATAGGCAAAGGAGGAATATTCAAAGGCTTCAAGGTCGAGAAATTCTCTCGACGAGGTACGTGGACGGCAACTGTCTCTATACTTTGGGTATCTATCATAGTGTTTATCATTTGCTTGATTTTTTGGGACTGCACTCTATTTTTGAAAACCGAGAACCAACCTTTGAGAAACTGACAGTTGAGTTTTTAAGTTCTTTGATCTACACTGTCTACCCTAACACTGCTAGCACAGTCGGTACTGTCCAATTTAGAATGTTTGGAATAGAATATGAGTACAGTACCGACGAACTAACAAGTCTGTTAGGGATTCCTCTTTGGGAAGGTGCTATTTGTGAGACCCCTTTGGATGACGGATGATCGGTCGATGCATTTCCTTTTTGGCAGAGATTGTCAAATAATTTAATAACTTCTTTTGAAGGAATTCTCGCATCGACCATCCACAACCCGGCCATCCGAGTTTTTAGATACCTGTTGGCATGTACTATTTTTGGCCGGGATAATCCAAATAAGGTTAATGCTAAAGAGCTTCTGTTTTTACAAGGAAGTCTCACAAATAGAAGAATCAATCCGGTCCCATTTATGCTTTCTCACATGTCTGTTACTATTAATAAAGCAGGACCGATTGTTTTTGGAGGACTGATTACGTCTATTGCTCGGGCCCTTAACCTGAACGATGAGATAGCCACACTAGAGCCCTTAACTCCTCGCACAATCAACCTAAAATTTCTAAAAGATATGAAATTGTGCCGAGCGAGAAGAGAGGGTGGTTTTGTACTGATGATCCATGGTGTAGCTATCCCATCTGTTGCCTTGCCCTGCAGTAGACGTACCGATGTACGTAATGAAAGGAACTGGACCTATGATTTAAATGCTCCACCTGTTCTAGGTCCACTTCCTCCTAATATTCCTGATATGGAGGGACACGACACTGACGAAGAATTTGAGCGGAGAGATCAGTCTCCCATACCTCATGTGTCCCCCCATCATCCTTCACCACCACACACCGCACCCTCTTCCTCTAACCCTTTTGCAGGTTCAGTCCCTGGATCCTATGTCACTGAGGAGATGTGGCGTGACCATATGGCTAGAGAAGAAAGGCGAGATGACCTTCTCTCTACCATTCAGCAACAACTGACGGATAATATGAGCTTCATGGAAGAATCACGACGGAGGACAGATCGATCCTTCGATTCCGTTTCTCGCACCTTGCTTGCGATCACAGACGAGCAATCCCGTCAGCAAGACTTCAACCGCCGGCATTACCAGCTTATGGAGGCTACTCAAGGTTCCATTCTAGGTAACCTTCGACAGGTCAGAGATGCCCAGGCGGCCTTATCAGCCCGATTGGATCGGAGAGACCAGCATTGTAGTAGATCCCGTCATCCCAGGCATTCCCAGCAGGACGACGAGGGCACCAGTGGTCCACATCAGTAGTTTTACAGGTTACTCTCCTTATCTTATTTCGAAACATTGGGGACAATGTTCAATTTAAGTGTGGGAGGGGATTTTATTGCTTTCTATTTCCATTTTTAGTTAGTTGTTTATTTCTTGTTTTTGTCTATGTCTTTTTTCTAGAAAATGCATGAGTCTGACGAGTCACCAGTACAGTGTATCCCTAGTGCACCCTCATTTTTCCCCATTTCTTTAGCCCTACAAAAAATTTTTTGCAAAAAGAAAACATTGTTGTTCTACACGTTTTTTGGGCTTTAAGACAGGTTTGGATTAGGATGTGGTGGCTTAGGTGAACTTTTTGAAACATTAGTATCGTTTTAGCACCGTAGACTTCACGAATATAGGAATCATTCCAAAACCCCATGTACCATGGCCTTAATTATCATTTCCAGATTTGTCCTAAGTAGTTTATTTCAGCAGTCAGCTCCGGCCTAAGCATGTTCTACGTAGGGGACTGATGAACATAAGTGAATGATCCAGTAAAATAAATAAAGAAAAAGGCAAACTCCGGATAGATGACCCTCACAAGGTCGTTTAAACCAAAAAGTTGAATTGTTGCCACAAAAAAAAAAAAAAAAAAAAATATATATATATATATATATATATATATAATTTTAGCTCACCCATTGTTAGTTGGTTCAGAGGTATCTGGCGCTGAACTCGGTAGGGCGGATTACGATCCGATCCCCCACAACTGCATTTGGGTTAAATAAAAGGGTTTACACAGTCTTATGTGCCAGAAACCCTATGTTTTGGATCAGAATCACTAACAGGTCACTCTACTATGAAACATGTACGGATAACGGGCTTAATGTGATTGCGCCTGAATGAAAAGGACCCAAAAAGAGATGAAGAGGTAGGCCTAGTTATTGTGGGATGATACGGTTGATTAATATAAGAATGAAGTTTACGTCCGCCTCTGCGGATAAGTGTCATTACGATACCCTTGGTTCACTTAGTATCTGTCACTGCATCCTGACTTGAACTTAGAAGCCCTTTTTTCCCGAATCACGTGTCAGCACTAGTTTTCTTACTTTGAGCTTTAAATGTTTTGCTTGAGGACAAGCAAAGGTCTAAGTGTGGGAGAATTTGATGACACTGAATTTCACCGTATTTTTTACTCCAATTTCGCATGCATTCTTAGTTTTTTTAATGTCATTTTATTATGTTATTATTATGTTTTTCTTTGTTTTCAGGTTTTTAGTCTAATCGGAGCCCCGAGCGAGAAAAGGAGCGAAAAAGGAGCCGAAATGAGCTAAAGTAGAGAAAATCAGCATTTTGCACTTATGGCATCCACTCTGGCGGCCGCCACAGGGTCTTCCATGATGTGGCCATGTCTCAAACTCCTCCCAACTATTTTTCCCCATGATCTCCAACTTCCCAAGCAATTTTACACTCATGGCGGGCGCCATGGTGTTGTGGCGGGCGCCACAAGAGCAAAACAAGTTCCCGCCCAAATTCAAATGCTAGGGGCATCCTTGTCTTTTCCACATGTTTCCTTGCCTATAAATAGGACTTTAGATTCTCGTTTTTCATCATCCAAGTTTAGTTGTTCATAAGCATATATCAGTGTAACAGTGGTAATCGCTTCACATCGAGGTGTTACTACATTCGAGAGATCGAGTCTGTAAGAGCCTGTGAGATTGAGTCTTAGAGCACTCTGGAAGGAAGTTAATCCTGCCGCCATTTTACTTTCAGTTCGCATTTTATTCAACCACTCCGATTGGAGCAGGTTTTTATTACTTTACCTTTTGTCAACTTTATTTCTTGCACTGTCTTTTAATTTCATTTATTTTCTGCACTGCTTTACTTTCATTTACTTTCCGCACTCGCACTACTTTCATTTACTTTCTGCACTTGCACTTAAATACCTTTTTTATGAAAAATCTAAAAATGAACTTTTACTTTACCATGTCTGGCTAATTTTATAAAGGTTAGAGTGTGAAGATCATAACTGAACCGATAATCTGTACAATTGTTAGTGGAAACACTTAAGGGCTATTTTAACTTTCAATATAAGTTTTCCTGTTCTTAAATTCCGTTGGGTAAGATCGAAAGCCGTCCAATGCCTATCTAAACTTAATTGTTTTTAAACTATTTCAAAAATAGCGAAAGCGCTTTGTTTAGTTTATTAGGAGTTTTTAATTTAAAAGGAAAAGAGATTTTAAAACCATTTTCGGACGCGTTAAGAAGTTTAAAGTCCGGTTCGTAAGAACCTCTTTTTTTTAGAAAATCCAGGTTAAAATACTTTTCAACTTGGTCAAGATACTATATTTCTTAAAAATAGGTTTACTACTCTAACGCAATGCGCGCCTTTTTATCCGTGACAATAAGAGGGTTTGATTAGGGGGTACAACTCGGTTCTGAGTACGCGAAAGCGACAGTTCCTGTCAAATTAGTTCTTTTCAAAGTAGAAAACATTGCCCGTAAGTAGTTCTATTAGCAAGTACTTGGATTATCAATTGGTTGTGTGAATTGCATTCGAACCTGTCTTTATCAATTTTAATTACTTTATTTACTACCGTGCACTCTTCAAAACTACTATTTTCAATCACCTTAGATACACACCTTAACAATAGATAGTGATAGATTGACACTTGGTCTCTATGGATACGATAATCTTTTATATTACTCTGACGCGTTCGTACACTTGCGAAAAAAATACGCATCATTCATCAAGCGAATATCGAAGATTTGAATCATGTTGATCTGATAGGGATTCCTATCATGGTAGTCCTGGATCCATCCAAGATCCATCTGACGCTGGAGGGCCTCCTGTATGAAAGAGCATCCCTGTTTGTTTACCGAGCAAGTCAGACAAGAACTGTAATCGTGCCGCGGCAGATTATGATACTGGCTTTTCCTTGAGTGCATTGCCACCAAGTTGGCATTCATTGCACGGATGTTGTGGTTTTGAATGATGTTGGAATTCGTATAAACCATGTTAACTCCACGAACTGTTCCTGGAATTCTTTCTGCATTCCCAGGAACTGTTCCTGGAACTCATTCATTCTTTCGAACATGTTGTCGTTTCCACCAGAAGGTATCTGCAGAATCTGTCCTTCTGGGACAATGTGTACCACGGGCAGTGGTATAGTCATTATGGCCGAGACTCTCGGTGCCTCCCGAAGTTTGTAACCTTCAGGAGTTGCTGTCATGCCCCTAGCATCTTCGCTTTCCCAAAGTTTGTAACCTTCAGGCCCAGCGGTTCCTACTGCGGTCCCCTGATCCTCATTGATCAACAGGATATATCCTTCCGGGATATAGTTAAGTGGCATGCCCCAGGGACGATCTTTCGGCATTTTGTACCTAGGATCGGACTTTTCCACTATGGGCGTTGAGGTGATCTCTGAGATCACAGTTCTTTGTAGCTGAGCTTCTGCCATGGCTTGCATGTCGTTATGAAGCTTTCTCATATCCTCTCTCAGAGCGTCGATCTCTTCTCTCAACTCTCTGTTCTCTTCCTCGAGATCATCCATCTTGTTATGGCGATTGGCCCGAGTATTGTACGAATGAGACAGTTTGACTCTAGAACCGAGACACAAGCGTGAGATTTGTAGGTAAGAAGAATATGTGACGTGAGAATGATGAATGCAATGATTATATTAATTGTTTTTTTTTGTTTAATCAAAATAAACTTCGACAATTAGATTGCAAATATCAAACAGTGGGGAAAGCCTGTTTTATTGAATTCAAAGGATTGCGAAAATAGAAATACAGTAGATTACAAGGTGCGGAAACAGAAACCTAAGCTAAGGGGTCCCGAGTCCTCTCTGGGGAGAAACCGGGTGTTGATTATGGTACTTTCCTTTTCTTGGACCGGGGATCTTGGACCGTTGTCGGGTTGTCATTCATTTGCCAATTGAAAGGAACGAGCAAATTCCTTTGGTCATCCTGATTATCCACAGCATGTTGCTCTAAAATCTCGATCAGAGCATCCTTATCTTTCAGCAGTTGTTGTATTTTGGTACACTCTACATTGAGGGTGCGGTATTTGTTCTTCCAAGACCTCCTCTCCTGTTGAACTTTGTTGAGAGTAACCTGAAGTTTTTCCGTTTCAGTCATGAAGTACATGACAGATTACCTCGGCGGAAGAACTCCGTTACGAGGATAAGGCATCTTTAGCTTGAGAGCTCTAGTTTGTACCCAGTGGAGATAAGGCTCCACCGAGACACAATCCGATTTTCCTAGAGACTCTCATCCTTTCTTATGAACATGTTTCCAAGCGTGCACTATTTCCATCTTTAGTGCCCTATCATTTTCTCCTTCTTTGAAGAAAAGACCCTCCAGATGAGCATTACGCGGGACATGCGTCATCGGGTATCCAAATTGACGACGAACCAATACTGGATGGTAATTGATTCCTCCCTTAGTTCCTATGAGGGGTACGTTGGGGAAGTTTCCACAACGATCAATGATCCTGATCCCTTCATAAATCTTATTGCACCAATCTATGTCAGAGTTGGTAAGAGACATGATTTTCTACGACCAACGTAAGGCACTCTTATGATCCCAAAAAGCAGCAGACTTAGGCAAATGGGAGATAAATCATTTATATAACAGGGGTACACAGCACGTGATCATCCCTCCGCTGTACAAATTGCTTAAGTGTACAGAATGATACGCGTCTGCGAGCAAAGTTGGCACAGGGTTTCCAATGAGAAAAACCTTAATGGCGTTGATATCGACGAAGCTATGAATGTTGGGAAACAGAAATAACCCGTAGGTGAGTAAGGCAAAGATGCTTTCAAAAGCAGTCATGTTCCCTATACTAGCAAAGTACAAAGCCTTCTTTGTCAGGAACTGGGCTGGAAAATCTGAGAGTCCACCCTTAGTGATCATGTGAGTCTTGACTTCTGACTCATCCAAATAAATTGCTCTTGCAATGGTCTGATCCTTTGGAATTTCTTCCAGTCCAGAAAATGGAGCTCGATCAGTAATGTGTAGATCGATTAGGTGAGAATACTCCTCCAGCGTTGGTGCGAGCTGGTAATCCGGGAATGTGAAACAGTGATAGATCGGATCGTAAAACTGAACGAGTGCCTCCATGATTCCTTCAATCACATGGACTCTTAACAGAGGTAGCAGACCTCCGTACTTGGCTCTGAAAGCGTCAGGGTTAGTGATCATCCTCTCTAATCCTCTTAAATCCTTTAGTTTTGGAACCCTGAAGGTATACTTATGAGTTCTCCTTCTACCGAAGTCCATGAGCGCAATCTTTTTTCTCTGACATTTGCAATCATTGTCTTAGTTTAGTTTGAAAAAGAGAGACTAGAAGAGAAGTTTTTCTTTGATGTAATGTTTTTTAGATGAATGCATGAATGCAGCACACAAAAATATAGAAAAAAACATGGGGTCAAAGGGCCGGTGTCATGAAGTCAAGGCTCTACCCCCCCCCCCCCCCCCCCCAAGGTTTATACTAGTGATTTTTGTACCTATCTCTCAAAATCATCAGTTCTTGTCGAGAAAACACCAGCGGGCAGGGAACCATGCTAGGTGATGTTTTTCGAAGAACCATTAGAAGAGGGTAGTATCGCGTGACAACCATTTCCAATAGTTTCCGCACTACTAAAAGAGGTTTTTCCTAGGTGTATACTCAATCTTTCCACATGCGGCATCACACGCATTCCCATTAGCAGAAAAATAAACACAGATATCAATTAGGAAAAGCAGTATATATTTGTCCTAAAGTCTTAGACTTTAAAGAGCTATGAATCATATGTTCTTGACAAAAATGGCTCCCCGGAGGAGTCGCCATTCTGTGGTACCTTCCCAACTTTAAAGGTTTTGACCTAAGATCCTAGTGAAGTAAAAAAAAGTCCTATCCCAGTGAAATCCCCAAAAAAGGAAAGAAAGAAAGAAAATTCCCCACGGTGGGCGCCACTTTTCTGTAGCGAGCGATTTTGGAAGTGGTTCTTAAGCACTGTCGCTCTGGGGTTACTACAGGTCGATTCATTTTTTATCCTATTGAGCTGACTAAGGAAGGGAAATAGAGGTCTCCAATTAACCCTGCTTGCATACTGAGTTTAAACAGCGGTCTGTTAGGTTACGAATGCTATATGGTAATGGGGCTTTTTTCTTCTTACTTTGTTTAGAACGGAACACCAGGAATGTTCATGGGGAATTTTGTTAGGATGCTAGGACTGATGCTTTTCGATTGATATGTGAAGGTACGGGATTTGGGGCTTTGGATTAGTGTGCTCACTAAGATTTTTCTTTCAATCTTATGCCTACGTATTCCCGTTTACCGAAACAGGGAAATCAGAGCGATCGTAGTTCCTCCTATTCTATGGGAGGAAATGGTGTTTTGGTGTCTTGTTCAAAGCCCAAGACGTGAAGCTGAAAAGGTGTTTATATCTTGTTCAAAGCCCAAGATGTGAAGATGAAGGGTCTATTTGTATCTTGTTCGAAGCCCAAGATGTGAAGCTAAAAAGGTGTTGTCTTTAGAGAGAATTTGTCATCTCTAAAGGGGGTCTGTTTGTCACAACTGTTGGGTGACTGACTATAAAGGAGGATTACTTTAACCGGGATATGTGAATCTTAGCAATGCCATAATTTCCTTTATAGGGGGTTTTAACCTGAAGGAGAAGACTTTAACTTAGTGTAGAGCAATGCTATCTTTCCTTAGGAATTTCTCATGCTAAAAGAGGGACAGTGGCGTGGATGTAAATAATCCAGAGGCTTGCCGCTTACAACAATTATATGAAAGGAGTTGTTGATGTTTGTATCCTGTGAACGAGGCACAGTTTTGATGTTAAAAGGTTGATTGACTCAATCGAGGTTTTTCTTATAAAAAGCCTAAGAGAAGGCTATTGACCCAACAAGAGGATGCTTTTGTGTCTCGTACGAAGCCCGAGAGGGAGGCTAAAAGGAGTTGACTCAACAAGTGAGTGCTTTTAGATGTGTCTTGTACAAAGCTTAAGACGGAGGCCACAGGTTGACTCAATAAGAGAGTCTTTTATACTCAACAAGAGAGTGTTTTGTATCTCATACGAAGCCCGAGATGGAGGCTAAATAGATTATTGACTCAACAATAGAGTCTTTTTGTATCTCGTACGAAGCCAGAGATAGAGGCTAAAAGGATTGTTGTTTCAGTTGAGTGACAGGTCCGGTAGGTTTAACAGAGAAAATCAGTTCTTATAAAGAGACTGATTAAAGGTAAGGCTATGCTTTAGGATTGATCAGAGGATCAGAGTTATTTCCTGTTCTTTAAGGAAATGGGGAATCCAGAGGGTATTGGAGACTGTCCAAGTCTACTGGTGTTTTTCCCTACTTGAGAATGCCTTCGAGACTCAAGGAGATTAGACTGTCCAAGTCTAGAGTTTTATCTTTTGTACTATGCTTAAAGAAACAGTAGTAGTATGTTCACGGTAGAAAGATCTAGACTCTTTGAAAGACTGTTCTATTAAGATGACTAATTTCTGTTCCTATACCTCTAGGAGGTCGTCGGAACAATTTGTACGAAGCCCAAGAGGAGGCTGGAAACTTTTAAGAAGTTGAGGGACAATTTGTACGAAGCCCAAGAGGAGGCTCTCTTCCTGAAGGAAGAATCCTTATATGAATCCTAAGAGGAGGCTGTGAATACTTCTAAGAAGCCATATGGTCCTTGTACAACGCCCAAGAGGAGGCGGGGATGCTTTTAGGAAGCTTGTGGGTCCCCAAACCCCGAGAAATTCCAGACAGGCTATTCACAGAGAACAGATCAAGCCAGGAAAGTCCGAGAATTTGGAAGAAACTCAAGAGATGCCATTCATGGAGAAAAGATCATCTCTGGGGAGTAGAGTTTCTTTGACGATTTCTAAGGGTGACAGTCTGAGAAAGGGTTCACCGAGAATGCTGCCTTTCACGTCTCCATATTGTTTAACCCCAAGAGGAGGGAAGACTGTGTCTGGTAATCCTATGGGGATCTAGTTTTATCTATTTAAGAGTGGTCAACAGGGCTTAGTGCTAGGCGTAGTTGCCGGGGAAACTCTAAATATCTATACTAGTATTACGTAGTTAATATGAGTTTATGAAAGAAGACTTACAGTGAAACAGTCCCCACAATACAGTTATATGTATATGAAAGCGGATAAAGAAAGCATATAAACACTTACTCGGTTGTAGAGCTTTCATGCTGTTTGGTTAGTTGTTCAACAAAGAAAGATTGAAAACAACAATATATTTAAAATTAAAGGAGAAAGTACTTTGAAAAGATGTTGGGGCTTACAGCTCAAGGAGAGGCCCAATGTTTATCAGTGATCGCACTGTTGTTTTGTACAGAGGGACTTATACAAGTGACTGGGGCTCAAGAAAGGTTTTCTGTACAAGGGGATAGGTCTTACACTCTCTCAAGAGGCCCAAGTGTTTAAAGAAAAAGAATAGGGCTTACAACACGTGGGTAAGCCCAGATGTTTGGTTTTTTTATTGGCGATCGCGCCGAGGTTTTCTTTTAATGCAGGGGGACTTATACAATGTCTGAGGCCCAAAAAGTTTTGGTTAAAAGGGGATTGGGTCTTACACTCTAATAGAGGCCCAAAAGATTTATTTTTGTACAAGTGGTGGGGCTTACAACTCAAGGAGAGGCCCAGGGTCATTTGTTTGAAAATGGCGATCGCGCCGAGATTTTTGAAAACGCGGTGCGTCTTATACATTGCATTGAGGCCCAAAATGATTTGGCTTTCAAAGGGGGTTGGGTCTTACACTCTAATAGAGGCCCAATGATTTTGAATGGGTCTTATAGCTCGAGGAGAGGCCCAAGGTTTGTTTTTCAACGGACGATGATCGTGTCGAACTTTTTGAAATACAACGGGACTTATACAATAAGTGAGGCTCAAAAATAGGTTTGTATTTACAAAGGATTGGGTCTTACACTCTATTAGAGGCCCAAAAGTGTTTGAAATTGTTTGATGAGGGTGAAAATCAAAGAAACCCTAATTTGTTATTCTTTAAAAGTAAATATTTAAAGAAAATCAAATAAAATACCAAATAAGTTTGAATAAACCATTTGTGATTTTTGTTTAAGGTTTGAGAAATAAGGGATAATCACAAGGTGAATTAAAACTCACTTGGTTTTGATTTTCAAAGTAAATATTCACTTTTAAAATGTTAAAAACATTAAAAAGGAATTTATTCACAAAAATACTAATTGTATTAAATAAATAATATAAACTTAATTTTTTTGTGGAATAAAATATTTCAATATTTTTGTGATTTTTTGCACAAAGAACCAATAAAAAATAATTAAAATTAAAGGATTTATTAATTTTCTAATTAATTAATAAAACATGAAAATATTGGAAAAAATAGCAAAAATGTGAGAAAACACAAAATGGCATGGCCGGGGTTTGAACCCACGACCTCAAGGTTATAGGGCGCGCGCCTTACCGCTGGGTTGGTGATACATCCATTGCTTGAAGTGAAACCACAAATATACAAGGCATGCCTTGTTTTCTAGGTCTGGTCAAGGCAAGGCAACACAAGTTTTACCAAGAAACGGAAAGGTCCATAACTTTCTCATTTCTCAATGGTTGGGGACAAAATTTATATGCATCTGGCCTAGAATTTCACAAGGAATCCAATGGTGGTGGTATTTTTTTCAGATCATACTCCCTCCTCAAAATTCGATAGTGGTTTTGAAAAAGGCCTATAATTGCATTTTCTATGTTACACTTTGATACAGACATGAATTACATGATGAATTGGTTCAAACACAACATATATAACATGTATGAGGTGTGTATGATCAGTGGACTTCAAAGCAATGCATATTTTGGAAAGTTCAAGTCATGATGCTTACCTCTTTTTGAGCTTTTGGAGTTTTCTGTGCAATCTGCCAAACTTCTTGTTCCAGAAATGGTTTGATGCTTTGGACACTCTCAAATGATCCCTTAGAAGCTTTAAGGATGGTTGGAATCAACTGGAACATGCAAAAACACAAACTGGCCCTTTCTTGCAAAAGGGGTTAAAATAACCAAAATAACAACTCTCTCAAATGGTGTTCCAGATGGGGGGAACAGTTTGGGATAGTTCAAGGATGTTATTTGGAGTATGTTTGAGGTTTTATCTGGTTTGGAAAGTGACTGAATCAAGACATGGCTTGAAAAATGTACAAAAGACCTATTTTGAGGTTTTGAGATGTGACTTTGTGATTTTGGTGTTACATGTCACTTTTGATAGTTTGGATCACCTACATATGATGTTTATGAGGTGTTAGGATCATGAGTTGTGATGAAAATTCTCTCTAACTCAAAAACTCAGAGTTACCTTGCTAAAGAAGGCATTTTTGCCTAAAGAAAGTGATTTTGAGGAAAGCATCTGTTTGATGGCTTTGGTGTACTCAAACTGAGCACAAATGAGCTCTATTTATAGTAGAGCAAGTTTATTTTGGGATCAATAGTGAATGGCAACTGCAACAGAGGTTTGGCCAATGGTTGCACTTTGGAATCCAAGTCTCCTCTAGCCATTGACTAGAGGTTAGGGCACAGGGTTGTGTTCCCTAGTTGTTGGATCATTCTTGACTGAATTCAGTTGCAAATGTGTCAGTCCATGCCACCTCTAAGCATCTATTAAATGCTCCAATCCAAAATTGGAGTCTTGTCCCTATTTTAGGCAATTCTAGGTTTGGCATACTACTTCTTGTTCCAAAGACTTTGGAGGCTTGGATCAGTGTTTGTTCCCTTTAAATTTGATCCTCAGATGTGTCCAAAGTGATGACAAGGCTTGGAATTATCTGATTTTGCCAAATCGAGCAAAAATCCAAAATTCTGCCTAGCCTTGGCAGTTTTCAGCAAGGCATATTGCCATTGTCATATCTCATGGCCCAAGTTGAATTTGGTGATGTTCTTGGCCATTTTGGAAAGCCCTCATATGATACAACAACTATTTGATCATATTTGGTTTTGATACCTTTTGGATCCAATTGAAAAATCCCCCTACATTTGGAAAAATGTGAAGGCAGATTCTGACTTAGTGAAAATTTCACTAAGTGTTGGAAAAAAGTGACATTTTCACTTTTTGTGATTTTGATCATTCCATAACTCAAAATCCATGATGAATTTGGAAGGAGGTCAGTTCTAAGCTTTTGTAGAGGGTAATGAGAGCTACAAATCTAGCTTTGGATGGGGAAAAATGGCCTTGTGGTTTAGGAGTTATGATCCTCCAAAGTTGGTACCCTTTCCACTTTGTTCATAACTTAGAAAATTTTCTAAGTTTTTATGGTTACCCCTTTTACAAGCTATCCCACTTTTCTTGATTTTTCTTGATGAATGATGATTCAAATCATACATTAACATCATTTTAGGGTTAAAAAACCATTTTTGTGAAAAATCTCAAAAAGTCAAAGTTGACTTTTGTGCACAGTTGACTTTTTGTCAGATGAATTCCAAACTGTGCGATCCTCTATGAAATCAAGTCCTTGACATAAATCAAACTTGAAGGATTGATTTCATAGGTGTTATAGGGTGTTTTGAATCATGTATTAGGGTTTGGGAACATGTCCTGGTCAAACGTCAAAGCTACAGTTGACTTTTCTCGCAAAACCCTAATTGTGGTACTGATGAAATTGAGACTTGCTGCTCAAGCTTCTTGGATTAATCCATTGTCGCAAATGGATCAATGTGGTATGTTGGAGGCCCTCAAATCATGTCTTGAGGTCTTGGCCCATGATTTGTCCCAAAAGTCAACTTAGGGGTGAATTAGGTCATGAAACCCTAATTCCTGATTTTTTATGTATGCATCCCCTGAGGTCAAATTGACTTGATGCTTGGGCCCATGAGGTTCCATGGAGTATTTTATGATATGCTTTGAAGCATTGGCTCATGCCCTGAGGAAAATTTCCATCTGGAGGCCCTGGTCGACCAAACCCTAATTTGGTGACATGGCGATCTTGAGGCTTGATCCACCTGGAAGGGAGCAGCCTTGTGCTTAATCCTTAAAGTGGGAGTCCTCTTGATCCATTGTAGATGTTTGGGAGGTTAGACAAGTTGAAGATCATGTCATTTCTTGATTGATCCTTTGTCTAAGAACTCTGAGAGGGCTTGAAACCCTAATTTTGACTGTAGTAAGTGTTCACCCATCTTTAGGGAGACTGATGAGGCAAGATGGTTCATCCATATTGTGATGATGATTTGCACAATGATGGGAAATCTTAGTGGTCAAAATCTGGGGTATGACAGCAAGGAACTTCAAGGAAAGTCTCCTCCTCTTTGTCACTTGTGAAGCTCAAACTCAGAGATCTTTTTAGAGTGTTTTGTGAACAATGTTGGTGTCAAATGAAGGAAAACATCCTGCTATTTATAGGAGAGGATTGAGAATCCAAGGCATGGCCAAATTTGCAACAAATGTCAAATATGCCCTTTTCATCGTGTGAGATGCGGTGTTTGCTAAACCAAGATCTCCAAATATCTCTGAACTCTGAGCACAAGCTGGTGAGAAGTGATTAGTGAGAGGCTCAATGAATAAACAATACTTCTTTCCCTTGAAAAGTGTCTCTTTCCTTGTGCAAGTGGCATAAACAAGACATAAACACTATTTTAATGCCAAACAAGTTGAAAATTCATGGCAAGGCTTGAATTAAACTTAAATCCAACATTAGAACTCAGAAACCTGGGGTTTTGGTGTTTAGAGAAGGTTTTGAGTCAATATGCAAAAGTTGGTTTCTTGAGTTTTAAGAAATGAAACCTCCATCTTTGAAGCTTCAGAACTCCCAGCTCCCTCAATGGATTGAGAAGTTCTAATACTTTTTGGAAATCCCTAAATGCCCTCTACAACTTTCATGTTCAAAGATTTTTTATTTGAGGCTTGAAACTACATGAAAAATTGGGTTAAAGTTGTGTGCAAACTAAGGTGAAAAAGCTGAAATTTCACTAAGTCCCCAAGGGTGATTTATTTTCCAAGTCTTGTGACTTAAAAACCATGCACTTTTTGAAAGAAGGTCCTCTAATATGTTTTGAAGATCATGGAAAGAGCTTCCATTTGAGCTTTGAGTCACTCAATTTGGATGTGTGGTTTGAAAGTTATGACTGTTTCAATTCTTGCACAAGTAGTGAAATTTCCACATTTGAAAAGTTTCATGGACCAAACATTGCTTCTTTTGCAAGAAACTTCTCAAAACTTGATTTTTCATGCTTGAGCTCATCAATGAGACATGTCATGATGGATTGAGGACTTGGATGCTTTATTTTGGATCAAGATCTTAAGGATTAGAGTCTCAAGGCTTGAGAACAAATCTTGATCAAAATCAAAGGCCATGATTGTCTTGTCATAACAAAACCCTAATTGGAGGCATGGTGAACTTGTGATGAGAGCCAGTCACACTTGAATTCTTGTTGAGTAAGATCTCTAGGATGTAGGTGAGCTCACATGGTTGCATTTGGAGCTTCAGTTGTCCTTCTTGAACATATGACTTCTTTGATTTATGTGTGAGCTTGGCTTAGGAGACTTTGCCATCCTCTTGGTATAAGCCCTGGCTTTTCACAGAAGAAACAAACTTGCAAAATGAAACGGTTAGTTAACAATGCATAGATGATTGAACCTAAATGTCAATGCAAGATGTTATGACATCTAAGGGGTAAAATTTGGGGTACAACAGTTGCCCCTATTTAAATAGCTTACCGGATGGCACGAGGAATGGAAATCCTCGGGGCATCAAGGTGAAAAGTGTTTAAATATAGTCAACCGAAAATTTTGCCCTTAGATGGAATGCAGATGCTAAGGACAAGCAGCAGACATGCAAATGCTGACATGCCCTGAACTTCTAGTATGATAGTATGATGTCATGATAGATTCAAAGGTGCAGACAAATAAAACACCAAAGATAAAGAGCAACCACCACAGATGAGCTTACTGGGGAAGGATAAAGGTTAGTATCCACGAGGAAGACTCACTGGGGATACAGACTGACCAACAAAAGGGACTCACTGAAGAGACTCTGAGGACACACTGGGGGAATAAAAACACACTCTTTACTGGGCATGAAACCAGAAAGAAGACATGATCTCTACTGGGGACTGGTTTGAAATAAAAGGATAGACATCAACAAAAGATTTTCTGGGATTTTCTTATACTGAAGAGTTCAAACGAGATCTTCAAGAAAAGCCAGAAAAGACAGAGAATGACACATCCGAAAAAACGTCAGACGGCAAAAGAAACCAGACATCCAATAATGGCTTTGAATGAAAGGTACAAATCACAGTATCTGAGAAGGCATCAGATGAAAATGAGCAAACAAGGGTAATACAAGAAGGCATTGGATGCAAAGAAACCAGTCATCCAATAATGGCTTTGAATGAAAGGTATAATCACAATATCTAATAATGGCTTTAGATGAAAGTGAACCAAGTAAGGATCCAAGAAAGCATTGGACAAAAGGACACCAGTCATCCAATAATGGCTTCGAATGAAGGGTAAACTCATAATATCTGAGAATGGCATCAGATGAAAGCGAGGGTAGTCCAAGAAGGCATTGGATAAAAAGGAAACCAGACATCCAATACTGGCTTTGAATGAAGGGGTACAAATCACAATATCTGAGAATGACATCAGATAAACGTGAGAAAGGTAGAGATCCAGGAAAGCATTGGATAAAAGGATACCAGACATTCAATAATGGCTTTGAATGAAGGGTACAAATCACAATATCTAATAATGGCTTTAGATAAACGTGAGAAAGGTAGAGATCCAAGAAAGCATTGGATAAAAGGATACCAGACATTCAATAATGGCTTTGAATGAAGGGTACAAATCACAATATCTAATAATGGCTTTAGATAAAAGTGAACAAACCGGGATCCAAGATAGCATTGGATGCAAAGAAACCGATCATCCAATAATGGCTTTGAATGAGAGGTAAACTCATAATATCTGAGAAGGCATCAGATGCAAATGAGACAAAAGGTGAAATCCAAGAAGGCATTGGATAAAAGGAATCACGATATCTAAGACAACATTGAATGACTGTTGAAATTCTGGTACCAGATATGTGATGTTACGTGTGATGTCACAACAACACACTCTGCAATGGACAATATAACACAACAGAAAAGACACAAAGAATTGTTCACCCAGTTCAGTTAAACAACTTACTCTGGGGGCTACCAAGCCAGGGATGAATTTCACTATCAGTAGAATTAATTTACAGACTCAATAACCCAGTTGACATCTCCTAAACTTAATCGCTACTTAATTAACCTTCTACCTAAGAGACCACTTAGGTATGAGAACACTACTCAATCCCTAAATCACTTCAGTGATATAATTCAAAGATCACACACTTTAAAAAACACAACTTGATTCTGCTTCACAACTTTGATCAAGAACAACTCAAAACAACAACACTAATTCACACTAGAATGGTTTACAACGCATACACGAAGACACAAACGACTCTCAGTCTTTAGCTCTCTTTCTTCGTTACCTTTCCTTCAGGATTGATGCGCTTTATATAGCTATTTGATTTGGGCTTGGACCTACTACAATATCTGACCTGATTTGTTATTTAAAACTGAATCTTCAAAACAGATTTTCTCTCAAAATCTTTTTAAACCTTCAGCCTTTAAACACTCCTACAAATCTGCATCAAATCTGTTTGCAACAGAAAATATCTCCTCCAAGATATTCGCATCCAATAACTCTAACAGCTCTCCCAAAATCCAGCTAATACGCTTAACCCTAAAAACATCTCAAACCTGATGTTTTAATGATCTGCATATCTGATGTCATGACATCGCATGTGCCATCAGACTTCAAAACTTCAACAACTTAAACACTTAACATTATCCAATGTTAAGACTCAATGTTAAGATATCACCCATGAGACATCAACATTGAACAACTTTGTTTACCAAAATTCTAGCCAATCCAAGAACTAACAATCTTCCCCTTTGGCTAATTTTGGCTAAAACAATCTCTGCAACATCAGAGACTTCAGCAACGGATAAAAATTAAAAAATGTTAAAAAATCCTAGCAGCACTCCTTCAAAACAGCTCCTACTTCAAAATTCTGCACATACTCCATCAGCTCAGCAAAGGGTCAAGCTCCCCCTCAAAACCAGAACCAGCATACAGCTGCACAAACACTCTCCCCCTCAACTTCTGCACCACATCAGAAACAGGATTCACAACCACACCTTGGCTTGGCTAACTCTCCCCCTTTTTAGCCATAATTGGACAAACACCTACTAACTACCAGTTAGTCCTAAGCTAGCTCTCATTGTCAGTCTAAAGTCAGCATTCAAGACAAGACAAATCATAGAACAAAAACATAAAAAGTGCTTAAAACATAATATTCAGGTTACAAACCAAACACATCAAGTGCAAAACAACAAAAGCAAAAAAAAAACTACTGTCTAACATAAACAACTTAATCTTCATCAGAGCTAGGCCCATCTTCATCATCCTCATCATCTTCCTCAGAATTGACACCTTCAGCATTGACATGAACATCATCATTATCATCCTGTTCCAAGGACTGGATCAGCTTCTCAATTTCCTTCTTTCTAGTCATGCTGATATTAATCACAATATCCAGATCCTTGCAAGTAGCCTTCAATTCTGCAAGCAAATCAGCTTTGGTACTTTTCTTCTTGACACCAGCATCTGATGTTGAGACAATGTCTGGAACATGACTCCCAACAAACAATTTTGGATGCAGAGATAATGTAGACTCCCTCTTGCAGACTGTGTCTGAACTTGTCAATATGTCAGGATGTTGTTTCAGAATTACTCCACAAATGAGAGATGGAAATGCTATAGGCATTTTGATAGCATTAGTGGTGGCATGTTTCACAGTCTGTTTAAAAATATATGATCCATAGTCAAATTTCTTCTTAGTGCCAACAGCATAAATGAACCTTCCTAATCCCACAGCTGTTGTGGTTTTATGATTAGTAGGCACCCAATTTGCAGCTCCAATTCTGTGCAAGATAGCATACTTAGCACTAAGTTTGCTAGTTGTCAATTTTCCTTTCAAGGGCCACACCTTTACTTGACCAACAGTTATCTCCTTGCAGACATCATTATTAGTAACTTCTAACTCTGTAAACTCTTCTTTTTTTCTTCCTAGGTAATTGTTGATAACCTAAGGAGAGAACTCAATACATTTGCCTCTAATAAACACTTTCATGAAATCCACACTTCTTTTGTCAGAAATATTCACAGGAATGTTAACCATAAATTCCTTAACCAGACTGTCATAACACTTGGAGAACCCACAAACAGTCTTCATCAATCCAGCAACCTTTATCACCTCTATGACTTCTTTAATTTCCATAGCCTCTTTGCCAATCTCTCTTTCAAGAGCAAGTCTTCTTTGACAAACAAATTTCCACATGGAAGCACTGCTTGCATAATGGAATGAAATGTTGTCAACAGGAACATCAGGTATCTTGTCAGCAATTCTCTTCAAGATTGACTTTCTCACAGGAGTGATGTCTTGAACATCATCCTCAACATCATACTCTGATTCAGATTCTTCCAACAACTTCCTCTTTATGGGATTCACAGCAACTTTACTCCATGTTTTTGTTGGACCAACAACAAAAGTCTTTTTCTTCTTTCCTTCAGCTGACTTCTTAGGAGAAGATTCCACATTCTTTCCTTTTCTAGTTTTAAGTCTTTTGGAAAGACTAGGTACAGCATTTCCAATCACTTCATCATCAGACAGGTCAACAACATTTACCACATCTTCATTCTTCTTTCCACCAGGGCTAGTTTCAACATCCCTATCAGGCGATGTTCTGACATTTGTTTCAAAATCAGCTTCCTCGTGAACACCTTCTTCTTCAACACCTACTTCAGCATCTTCAATGACAGACATAGCCAGTCTATGAAGATTTGTATCAGCACTTTGCATGTCCTCCTTTTCAGCAGGCATTTGTCTAAGGGGAATAGAAATGCCTTTTGCAGATAAACCCTTATCCAAAATTTTGGTGGCAATCTGATTAAGATTGCGATCAACATCAAACCTCTCTTCAACAGCTTGAGGGGTGGAAGACCCAGATGCATATTTCTCTTTAAAAAGAATGCTAGTGACTAACCTCCTAGTTTCACTATCATCAATTTTAGGTGTAGGCCTTTTGGGTTGAAGTTTGGAAGGTCTTGACTTACCAGATTCAGGAACCATCATGGAGATGAGTGCTATATTCAAAGCTTCTTCAGCAGAACCCTCTTTCGTCAAAACCCTAGCTTTTTCAAGAGAAGAACTTTTTGAAGCAGACTTCTTTGAAGGGGATGATACTTGTTTTGATATTGTTCCAGTGAAGCAACTGAGGATCAAGGAAGGATTGCTACTTCTGTTGATGGAGAAGGAGATGAACCGTCTAGGGGTATGGTGTTTGATGAAGCGTGTGATAGCTACAATAGGTAATGATAGCCTAAAGTATGGAGCCTGATTTTGTGGATCCCTTAAAAGCCAATCAATGAGTTTCTCCCTCCAAAATAACTTTCCTTTTAAATTTTTAAAAGAATTCACACCATAAGTTATTAACCCTAATTGACCTTTCAACATGCTCAGACTTTCACACTTAATGTCACAGTCTGGTGTCACAACATCAACCTTAACATCATTAGATGAGCTGACCTCTTGAGGTACCCATTGATAATAATTATCTCTGGATCTGACTCCCTTCATAACAACCTCATTCTTCTCATTAGTCACCAAACACTCATCTTTAGTGTAGCTGACCTCGTATCCTTCATCACAAAGCTGACTTATGCTAATCAAATTAGCACTCAAACCTTTGACAAGAAGCACATTGTCAAGATCAGGTCCATCATGACACTTTAATTTTCCAACTCCTTTTACCTCCCATTTCTCTCCATTACCAAAAGTAACATCATTTGAGGAGCAAGAATTGATCTCCACCAAATGATTTTTGGACCCAGTCATATGCTTTGAACATCCACTGTCAAAGTACCATCCATCCTTAGCAGAATGTCTATCTGATGTCTGAGCCAATAGACATGTAACCTCAGCTTTAGGAACCCATTGTTTAACAACCTTAGTCCTGTTCTCCTTCTGTCTAGGTTGAGGGACATATTTGGGATATCCATGCAGTTTGAAGCAAGAAAACTGCATATGACCAAATCTTCCACAATAGAAGCACCTTACTCTCTCTTATCTGAAGTTGTTAAACTTCCTGCCACCTTGATGATGAAACTGCTGTGGCTGCCATCCATAGTACTGGTGCTGTCTTCTTCCATAGTTTGCCTGTCTTCTGTAGTGAGGATTCTGTCTCTTAGGCTGTCTTCTATGATGATGTGGCTTCCTTCTACCATAAAAATGAGGCACAACATTATTATATCCAAAGCTATACATATTCCCCTGATGTTGAGACATCTGATGGAACATGTTAAACCTAGAAGCCTGCATGCTCCTATGGTATTGAGGAGGCATATACTGCCTAGCTCCAGAAGTATGAACCTTCTTTTGATGAGGACCGTGAGCATACCTTTTCCCAACATTTTGAGGCTGTTGGTGAGCAACCTGCTTGGGTTTAGGATTATGTCTCTTTTTGTTATGTTGAGACATTGGTTGAGACATGTCCGTTTTGGTTCCTGAAGTACTAGCTTCAGCAGAAACCTTCTCCTCAACAACAAATCCTAAGCCAGATTTGTCTCCTGCTACCTTTTCTGCCTGAAGGATCTTATCAAGAGTATCAGATCCATTGTTCAACATTCTAACAGATTTTTTCATTTGATCAAGTTGAGATTTAACCAACAAGACTTCATTTTCAAGATCAACTTTAACAGTCTCAAGCTGAACAATTTGTTTCTTTTGTTTCTCACTTTCTTGACAAACCTCTGCACTCCTCAGACATAACTCTTGATAGGAGGTTGCTAACTCCTCAAAAGTCAATTCCTTATCACTTGATTCTCCATCAGACACACATGTCCCTGTCAATGCTCTAGACATGCTTGGCTGACTCTTCTTCACTTTCACTGTCAGTATCAGACCAGGAAACAATCATGCCCTTCTTCTGCTTCTTAAGGAATGTAGGACATTCTTTCTTGACATGTCCATAACCTTCACACTCAAAGCATTGAATCCCTTTGTCTTGAGCAGTCTTCTCTTCATCCTTTTCTTTTGACTTGCTGATGTCAGAGAAGATCATATTAACATTAAGTTTGTAGTTTCTATTCATTCTCTTGAACACCTTGTTGAACTGTCTTCCCAGCATAGCAATAGCCTGAGATAGCTCCTCCTGAGATTCAGCACCATTCCCTTTCTTCTCTTCTTGAGTATTAGATACCAAGGCTATACTCTTGGTCTTCTTTTCAGGTTCCTCCTCACTCAACCCTAACTCAAAAGTTTGAAGAGATCCAATAAGCTCATCAACCCTCATTTTGCTGATGTCTTGAGCTTCTTCAATTGCAGTCACCTTCATCTTATACCTCTTGGGAAGGGATCTAAGGATTTTCCTCACCAGCTTTTCTTCAGTCATCTTCTCTCCAAGAGCACTAGAGGCATTAGACAACTCAAGAATACTCATATGAAAGTCATGAATAGTTTCATCTTCCTTCATCTTTAGACTTTCAAACTTTGATGTCAGAAGTTGAAGTCTTGACATCTTAACCTTTGAAGTTCCTTCATGAGTAGTCTTCAAGATGTCCCAAGCTTCCTTAGCAACTTCACAGGTATTGATCAACCTGAATATGTTCTTATCAACTCCATTGAAAATAGCATTTA
This sequence comes from Lathyrus tuberosus, assembly GCA_022829125.1. NCBI lineage: Eukaryota > Viridiplantae > Streptophyta > Magnoliopsida > Fabales > Fabaceae > Lathyrus > Lathyrus tuberosus. The sequence continues at coordinate 631,394 of JALAZF010000031.1, read as the reverse complement.
AAGCTTTGGAATTACAAAGGGCAAGCTCATCTTCTTCCTTGGTCCATTCTTCTTCAGGTTTCAGTTTTGAGATGCCTTATTTTTCTTTCCCAGCATCATCTTTCTCAACAACAACAGGTGCTTTCCATTCTTTTATGATAGCCTTCCAAGCCCTGCTGTCCAAGGATTTCAAAAAGGTAATCATCCTTGGCTTCCAATAATCATAATTAGAGCCATCCAGTATAGGGGGTCTATTCACAAATCCACCAACTTCCTTATCCATCTTACCAGAAAGTATCAGCCCTAGATCTCACCCAGATGCAGAGCAGGATGCCTGCTCTGATACCAATTGAAATTCTGGTACCAGATATGTGATGTTACGTGTGATGTCACAACAACACACTCTGCAATGGACAATATAACACAACAGAAAAGACACAAAGAATTATTCACCAAGTTCAGTTAAACAACTTACTCTGGGGGCTACCAAGCCAGGGATGAATTTCACTATCAATAGAATTAATTTACAGACTCAACAACCCAGTTGACATCTCCTAAACTTAATCACTACTTAATGAACCTTCTACCTAAGAGACCACTTAGGTATGAGAACACTACTCAATCCCTAAATCACTTCAGTGATATAATTCAAAGATCACACACTTTGAAAAACACAACTTGATTCTGCTTCACAGCTTTGATCAAGAACAACTCAAAACAACAACACCAATTCACACTAGAATGGTTTACAACACATACACGAAGACACAAATGACTCTCAGTCTTTAGCTCTCTTTCTTCGTTACCTTTCCTTCAGGATTGATGCGCTTTATATAGCTATTTGATTTGGGCTTGGACCTGCTACAATATCTGACCTGATTTGTTATTTAAAACTGAATCTTCAAAACAGATTTTCTCTCAAAATCTTCTTAAATCTTCAGCCTTTAAACACTCATACAAATCTGCATCAAATCTGTTTGCAACAGAAAATATCTCCTCCAAGATATTCGCATCCAATAACTCTAACAGCTCTCCCAAAATCCAGCTAATACGCTTAACCCTAAAAACATCTCAAACCTGATGTTTTAATGATCTGCATATCTGATGTCATGACATCGCATGTGACATCAGACTTCAAAACTTCAACAACTTAAACACTTAACATTATCCAATGTTAAGACTCAATGTTAAGACATCACCCATGTGACATCAACATTGAACAACTTTGTTTTACCAAAATTCTAGCCAATCCAAGAACTAACAACTGTGAACTTTCAAGAATGGCACTGAAAGTAAAGGCAAATTACTATATTCAGGAATGGTATTGAATGATAGTGAGAAAGACATCCAATAATGGCTTTGAATGCAAAGGAGAAGACTCATCCAGGAATGGCACTGAATGAACAGATAAGACTTTCAAGAATGACACTGAAAGATATCCAAGTAAATTTGATGGGTTTATAGAAGATAGGCAAAACTTCCAGGAATAGCACTGGGAGAAACAAGAGGAATAAGATATCCAGGAATGGCACTGGAGATCAAAAGAGATAGACATCCAGGAATGGCACTTGAGTGAAAGAATGTAAAGATCCAGGAATAACACTGGAATGAAAGAAGATAAACATCTAACAACAAGACTAGATGCACAAGGAACGACATCATTTAGGAATGGCACTGAATGAAAGGAGATAAACATTTTGGTAATGAGATGTGGATAATGACACGACCTCGGGAGAAATGCAAATAAGGATGAAACACTCATGATATGCATATGTATATGAATTATCCAGATGATATATGATCAAATGCAGATGCTGACGACACGACACAGCTCGACTCTTTTAGTGAGAAGACAAGACTGGAAGACTGATTCCTCAACACAGAGATCACTACCATTCTGCTTGGGGACTATAGATGCTATTGAACACATTATTGCCACACTGGTTGACTGTATCAAGTGATGATCCTTGTAGGAAGGATAAAGAGCTGTTTGGGGATTCTTCAAATAAACTGCCTCAGATTAGTTGACTGTCGTGGATGAACTGATAATTGCTTCAGTTTGTCTGATTCTGAAATGACTGTTTTATGGTGCTCTTGGAAAGCTTGCCCCATTCTGAGTCTTGAAAGATGATTGTTTTACTGTACACTGGGAAAGCTTGCCCCAGTATGAGTCTTGAAAAGTCTTCTGGATAAACCAATTCTGAGAAGGACTTGCCCCTGAATAACAACCCTTGAACTGATTCTTCAACAGGATTTGGAAAGAACTTGCCCCTGATAGGATCACTGACCAAGTTTCTTAATTATTTGAAAATTCCTTGAGAGGAAAGCCAATTTGCAAACAAAAGTATTTGTACAAACATGGTAATTTTAGAGTTCATGCAACTTTTGAAATTAAATCATTTTTTGAAAGATGCAAAACAAAATGAGTCATTGGTCTGAACACGGCGATTCAATACATTTAAAAGTGAAAGGTGAAGCACAAGTGTAGTGACCTGCAAAGATCTTTGAGAGTCAGTTTACGCAACCTTGCTGTAGTATGCTTTCAAAATAACCTTGCTTCAGTTAGGTCTTTTGAGGGTTGTAACGTGGCATGGTTCACGGTTTATGAAACAAAAGATAAAGGCTCAAAATTTATTTATGACCCACCCAATCTTCGTAATGAACTTCAGTCCTATGATCAGTTAATTCAGACTATGTACTCAGGTTCCCACAGGTTAGGAATTGCACCGATGATAGTAATGATGATGGTTCAGAAGTCAAGGGACTTGAGATGGCAGTCACTACTTCCTCACCAATGTTTCCCATTAAGGACTTTCGGGATGAAAATTTAAAGGTTTCCTCTTTTTGGGTTGTCATACAAAATTTTCTTTCTTATATTTTTTTTTCTCTTTTTTTTTAAGGCAAGGTCATGAGCTTCCCATCTTTCTCAGCTTTTGTCTTGAAAGGGACTCGGCTCATTCTTTGGGGAAGGAAAGTGACTAAACAACTTAATGATTTTGGTGAACCATCATTGGCATTTAAATTGAAGGACATCTTCGACACTTGCTTGCTGTGTGCGAAGGAAAATTTATAAATGCCACCATTATATGAACGGTATTTCGTATGGACACACAACTAAGTTAACTGAGAACTACCCTGCCCCAGGTTAAGATTGCGGGTTTTTTGTAAAGAAAGGAAACTCCTACTTCTAGGTTCGAAGGGGTTAACGAGGGATTATATTCCTTATTTCTCCTGTGTTTAGGGATTAAAACAATGCCTTACATCGTCAGCAAAGTTTATTTGAAAGCATACCACGGCAATTATGGGTATAATGTTTTCATCATCCTCCCTCCAATCTTTGCATAATCAAAAAACATTTTGCAAAATAAAGCATAAAGATGTAAATAGTGGACAAAATGAATTGAATCAAAAGTTGCAATGCTCATTTCATTAATCACGAAAGTACAAACATAATTTGAAGGCAAACAGCCAGTACAAAATAAGGAAAATGCAAACAACAAGAAACAAGGCCCAGTGACTAGTTAAACACGAGGATGACCTGTCCTATCTTTAAGAAGTAGTTGAGCTGAAGTCGACTGAAGCTTCACTTGGCATGCCCTGGCAGAGGATTGCTCTGAACATTGGGATTGTCCTTAAAGGAGAGGATTTTGTTTCTCATCAATTCTTGTACTTTAGCCTTCAATGCAAAGCAACCTTCCAATTTATGGCCCGCACCACCTTGATGGTATTCACAATGAAGATCAGCCCTATAGCCGGCTGGAAGAGGATTTGGAGGAGGAGGCAAAGGCCCTGTGGTAATCAAACCTTGTTGAACCATACCAGGATAAAGCTCGGTGTATGTCATGGGAATAGGATCAAATTGATTCCTATTATGGTACTGGTTATGTCCTACAGTTGGACGTTGGGAAGCTTGAGCTGGTCGTGGAGCAGTAACCACTGGAGTAACAGCAGCAACAGTAGGCTGAATAGCATACTGAGGTTGGGGACGAGGCCTTCTCACTTCAACCATTACAGCGTTAGTCTGATCTTCCCTTTTCCTCTGAAAGTTTCCATAGGATTTCTTCACAACATTGGAAGAGTCGTCAGCTTTTGACACTTTTCCTTTCTTAAGACCTTCCTCGAGTCTTTGGCCGATAGTAACCAAATCAGCGAAGTTGGAGGAAACACTTCCAATCATCTTTTCCCGGTAGAATGGGGACAGAGTATCCATGAACATTCCAGTCAATTCTTTCTCAGCTAAAGGAGGTTCAACTTGGGAAGCTAACTCCCTCCAGCACTGAGCATACTCCTTAAAAGATTCCTTCTCATGTTGAGTTATGTTTTGCAGTTGGCGGCGATCAGGAGCCATGTCAAGGTTATACTTATACTACTTCATGAAGGTATTTACAAGATCTTGGAAGCAGTGAATGAAGTTTTGCTCGAGACCCATATACCATTGGAGTGATGCTCCACTCAAACTATCTTGAAAACAGTGGATAAGCAGCTTCTGATTTTTGGTATAAGCAACCATCTTGCAACAATACATGACCAAATGAGCCCTTGGACAAGAATGCCCCTTGTACTTCACAAATTCTGGAGTTTTGAACTTAGCAGGCATAACAAGGTCAGACACTAAGCACATGTTGTCTGCGTCCATATTTAAAGAAGTCATTACCTTCAACAGCTTTGAGTCTTTGGTCTAAGATCTGAAACTTCTCACGGACAACTTCAGGTTCAACAAAGTCTTCACAGTCTTCTCCCTGAGCACTGGCAGCATTGTACTCAAAGAGGGGATTCTCAAAATAAGCTCGAACAGTCTATGGAACAGCATGGACCACAGGTCTGGGCTCGGCGAAAATAGGAGTTTGAAATACAGGCATAGCAGTCTAACCAGCCATAGCAGTAGATGCAATCGGTGGAGAATAGTTGTGTGGCAAACCAAACTCGGGCCAAGTTGAAGATGGCATTTGAATCGGTGGAGGTTCAGCACTTGAAACTTCCTGGATGACAGTTCTTTGGGTTATTCTCCTCTAGCAATCAAAACTTGAAGCATCTCAGTGAGTTTAGTCATACTTAATTTGAGGTCATCGATCTCCATTCGGACCTCAACATTGTGTGCATCTTGTTCTGACATCTTGTGTCTGTAGTTAGCTCTAGTCCAGTATCGGTGTCGAGAAATCAACTTGACGAATTACAGGTGACACTAGAAGATAAAGACCACTGGAAATGAGTTGTTGGACAAACATATGCATGCAATGAATCATGCAAAGATGCAAATGATATACAATGCGATGCAAACAAGATGCGAAACATAATGCAACAGGATCAAGGGTTCGAGATCACAGCATGAAGTCTGGGTAAAGAATCAACCACAGGGTGTGTACTAGGGTTTTTGTATCCGTAGAACAGGGTTCTAAAATGTTCTCAGAGTCTACGTAAATCCTTCAGATATTATCGGCCTGTGTGACTACTCACGTGGGTTAATAATATTCTCAAGATAAACTCGCCTAAATGTAGTATCGCGTATCAACCTTTTGGGACTACTCCCTCATAGCCATCACACTACATCCTAAAAAAGCCAAGTGGGGTGAAGGTAACTACGGTCCTCAGAATCACGAGCTCTCAAATCGGGAAGAGTGACATCAATGCGACTACTCACATCAGACATCAACAATCCCAAAGGGCCTCATCTGAGTGTGGTCATCATATGCCATAAATTGTTAGAACTACTCCCAACAACCGACTATTGATTACACCACAATCCTATCATAAGTGCTCTCAAGTCCGAGTTAGGACTTATCTCACCACTCAAAGTAACCAACCTGCATACAGAAAACCCAAGCACAATAGGTATATACAGATATATAAAATACAAATGTACAAGCAAACAAACATATAAATAACACAAATACAAACAAGGTGGGCTTAACCCTCTTAGGGGAATGTCCCCAGCAGAGTCGCCATTTCTATTGTGGTGAGAATCGGATAACAAGCTATTAATTAACTTGCATCGCAAAACATAAAATTCACCACCGAGCTTTGATTTATCCAAAGGAAAGGGTAAAGATCGAAAAACCCTAAGTGCGCTATGTAGGAACACAACTCAGAGATCTAAGGTTCGGGGGTTGGTTATACTAAGGGAAGGTATTAGCACCTTAAGTATCTGTAGTACTCTACAGGAACCTCTTGTTAGTATTTGTGATATGTTAATGTTTGCTTGCTAAGGGAAATGTGCTAAGGTAAAGACCTAGGGGTATGTACACTAAGTTTGCTCGCCAAGACATCGCATCTTGTGCCTACGTATCTGGGCTTAAGAGAATCAGAGCATTCGTAGTTCCCCTCAATGGGGGTGAGGGACTCTTGACTGTGGTCAAGGTTCCAAGGGAAAGTAGGGTGAAAAGCTTGAAAGCAAAGCTTGTGAGGATTGATTGGTTAGGAGAAAGAGATTAATGGCTATCTCTTGTGAAAGGATTGTGAAGGGTTAGACCGTCTTGAAGGAGAAGAGATTAATGGCTATCTCTTATGAATTTTAAAAGAAAGGTTAAAAGTTATAAGAGATTAATGGCTATCTCTTGGGAAAGGATAGGTTAAAAGGGAATGAGCTATCTATGACTCTGAGGTCAATAGAAAGACTTTCCTTTGGAAGGGGGGGGGGGGGGGGGAATAACAATTCTTATGGACTAAAAGTTTGTAGAAATATTTATATGAAACAAAACATTCAAACAACAAGATATCAAAGTGAAAACAAGCTCACAACACTATACAAGGTTAGAAACACATGTATTAAATCAAGATGAACAAGATAATATGATGAAAGAAACAAAGAAGTCAAGGTGTTCAAGAAAAAAAACCCTAAAAAGGTCTTCTACTTACAACATCAATAGATACCTCAAAAATATTTGTTTTCACCAATTTCTTTTTATATTCAAAAATTAGACACATTAAGGAGTACTTTCCAAAAAGAATGGGCAAAAAAGAGTGAAATTTGATCAAGTTATGAGTTTTTGAAATCAAAGCATGGACCATGAAAATATAAGGTAAACATGTGATAAAAAGAATGGGAAAGGCTCCCCATGGGTATTGAACCCGTGCCATGGTGGTTACAGCCCAAAACACTCACCAACCTTGCCATTGCGCGCGTATTGACAAGTTATAGCAACAACATAATATATATGAAACAAAAGCGCCTTCAGGAAATTAAAACAAAAGGACTGGGGCGAGGGGGATTCGAACCCCAGTCCTTATGGTATTGTGCGTGTGTGTTTTCGCCACTGGGGTGGCCCTTACATCCGGTATTAAACACAACTCCATAAATACGTAAGTCTTGCGCACATTAACATAGGGCCAAGCTTGGCACATGATTGGGTTACAACCTCCACCAGATACAAATTAACAACAAGGCAAGCTTAAGCAAGGATTATTATGCCATACTACCAATCATTTAAACTGTAGAACAATCATCAATAGAAGAAGAAAAAAAGCCATTGATTGGTAGCAGCATACAAGCCTTTAACATTTTGAAAGTTACCAAACACTTAATGTTAAAACAATGCCATGGCTGCCACTAAACAAATGTCTATGCTATCATGAAATTAACCACCTTGGATCAAATGGTCATGCCAACCCTAACATTGATAATGCAGGCATAAAACAAAAGCAAAATATCAAATCCATGCATATGCTAAAAACAGGTTCACGCATTTTGGAAGTGTAACCAACAAGTTGCTAAAACGGACAATGCAAAGGTATGTAGTATACACTCAACAATCTCCATGACATCTCCAATTGCATTAACATAGAAACTAGTTTGGATATGGCAAACAATCATGAAAACATAAGAAAGTTGCAGTGTAGGCAGTGCATCATTCAACAATTCTAAACTTAGCTACCAAAAAAAAACAAGTAATGGCAGCAAGCTGACATAATACCATCAAGGTGGACAATGCATTAGGATATAATAGTAAAGATACTTGCTACCAAACATGTTTTTATCAAAGCCTTCATGCTTCCTTAGCATCATATGAGAAGTTTAAGAACAAGGCACACATGCAAGTTCTAATCAGATTATCACAAGTTAAGGATATGTTGATGTTCCTACCTAACAATGAGTACTTATTGAAATGGTTCAAGCTTGGTATGAATACACAACACACATTATGGTCTCAATCTAATGCCTATGGTTTATAAGATACAAACAATGGCATTTTGTTGATATCATATGATACCAAAACAAAGCTTTCAATCGGCTCACAGGTATAGATAAGCAAGTTTAGAAACAAACTCATATGCAAGCATGGACATAAGGGTTCCAAATCATGACAGATGATGGAACTGATGCAGCAAGAGATATTAGAAACAAAATGATCAAGCAAATAGGAAAATTACATGTTGTTACCTATGATATAAATTGAAACAAAATGGCAGTTCACAAAAAAATATTAGAGTCAAGGCAATGCCATTAATATGTTCTAGTCCAGATAAACATAGTAGTGCAAACATAATCATGACAGAACACAAAACCAATTGAGACATGTGAATCTTAACATACAAGTCTTGGAAACTTAGCAAAATTCAGGCATAAGTCTTAAGAGATACCAAATGTTCAATTCATCATCATGAGTTCAGACCAATCATGGCATCAAAGTAAAATAATATCAATCAAGTAATGCCAGAGTTATGAGTTGGTGGCATGGCATCAGACAAGAATTTCAAGAGATCAACAATTCCATACATCAGTATTATGTGCATAGGGCAACTTGACTCAAAAACGAACTTACATGGCATGACATGGTTTGTATGCATAGCAGGATGTGAGTAAGCACATACATAGATGTCAAAATAGCACTATAACAAAATGAATCAGCAACAACTTCAATCCCTAAGGACAAGCTCAACAATTACCAACACATGTGTGGCCTACTATGTGTCGCTCCCGGGATTTTCATCCAAGTACAAACGCGAAAGTGGCGCGAAACAAAGTCGCCAGCAATGTGTATTTATCCCAAGAGAGGGAAAGAAAACACTGCGTAAACCTGACGGAAGGAAAGAACGAGGTCTCGTGACCAAGAGAAATGGGTAAGGGAGTCGGTTACGCGAAGGGAAGGTATTAGCACCCCCACGCGTCCATCATACCCGATGGGATCCACGCTTGCTGTTCGATCAAAAGGTGTAAGGAACTGGAAATCAACTGCTAACCGAAGAACCGAAAATGAAAGATAGAAAGGGGAAGGAAGGGGAGAAAGAAGTGACTCGATAGGACACTATCGTTGTCCTGGGCCTACGTATTCCCTCAGTGCAATGGGAAAGTCAGAGTCAACGTAGTTCGATGGACTATGGGGAAAGGTTGCTCGTCAAGACGTCGCCGTCTTGTGCCTACGTATCTTCAATCAGACGAGAAAGAAGAATCAGAGCAAACGTAGTTCGGCTCAACAAGGGTTGCTTTGTTTGTGTTTTTTAGTAGAAACGTCAGAGTGTGCGTCCCAGCAGTTAGGTGTTGCAGCTCGCTGTATGGAGACTCAGGCGTTACCTGTTTGCGGTAGAACAGACATGATGAGTCCTTAAGAAAGGAGTGAAGAGATGAGAAGAGAATTATTTGTTTGTTTTTGTATTTTAGAAAGAAGTGTTTTGATCATTTTTGTGTTAGTAACACGTATTGCATCCAAGTATATTGCATAAGATCGAATGCATCGCATGGTCGTCCTAACAGGACGTATGCTAAACATTCTAGAAAGGTGGAGAGAAACTCCCCTCTTTCCATTTCCCGTGCTCTAGGCTCACATGCAATATGCGTTAATCCTTTATTAAATGTTTTTTGCTTTTGTTTTGAGATGAGAAGATGAGAGACTCAAAGGTTGAGAAAGGTAAAAGTCTAAATGGGAGACTAACAATCCTATTTGTTATCATGCATGGATGATCCTAAAGGTTAAGTGTGGTTTAAAGAGCATTATCCTAAAAAAAGAGGAGAAGAACATAAGAAGCAACTTACGTCCAAGATGGAAGTTAAGTTGATCTTAAAGAGGGATGAAGAAGATTAAGCAAGCAAAGAAGCATTAAATGCTTATCAAACACAAGTAGAATGAATAAAAGAGGAAGAAGAAGTTGTATGTGGGTGCACACCCGCACACTTGACTTACCATTAGCCCCTGAAAATGTTAGCAAAAACAATTTACAAGTAAAGAAATAAGGAAAGAATAACAAGTAAAGATCAAACAAGTTAAGAACTAAAGAAAAAAAATTATAAGGGTTGAGAAGTACTCAAGGTCAGTATGTAAACCATAAGGGATCATACCAATGGATACATGTCTTATGAAATCAAATAAAAGCTAACTATGTGCCAAACAATTGCATAAATGTAAGTAATGTGCTACTAATGTAAAATAGGTACATAAGAAACGTAAACATGTACAAATTCAAGAACATAGCTCAAGTTCAGAATTAAGAGTCATTAAAGGATGCATATGAAGGTCATAGAAGTATCATACAAGATATGAGTGCAATGATTCAAGAAGAGAAGACAAGATGAAAAGAAGCTCAAACAATGTTCAAGTTCACATAAGATAGCATACTTGTAATGCAAGTTATGAATGAAGGATGAAACATGAACATGAATAAGAATGGATGCAAGTCAGTAATATATGATATGTTTGATCATATTAGAATGCCATAATGGTGTCACAAAGATGCACACAAAACATGTTAAGGCACATAGAAGAAGATGCACACAATTAGGTCATACTTAGTTCACATAAGCAACAAACATTCATGAACCAAAATACAAAAGGCAAGTGACCTATAATATAACATGGATGACCTGTAATATTCAAGAAATGACCTATAAAATGATCACATAAATCCTAATGCAATGGTACAAGTGCCTCCTAATCAAACAAAGTTTAGAAATCAAACAAAAGCACACAAATGTGACTTATAACAATCAACAAGGTAAAAATAGAAAGAGACTTGGAAAAAATATGAAATTAAATCACAAATCCCCTAAGTCAGAACCTAAACATGTGCCAAAATCTCACATCAAAATTCAAAAAAGAAACTAGTTCATATGAGGGTTCAAAGTCACATTGAAGCAAGGCAAAGGAATGCACAAAGATGATCATCACAATACATGATAAAATGACTTTAAAAATATGAGAAAATTTTTTTTAGATGCTTTAAGATGTTTTTTGAACATGGAAAAAAGATTGGATTCAAAATCACTTTGGAACTATGCAAAAGAAATCAAAAACCAAAAATGTGTAATGAAGAAGAAGACTTAAAAAGAAATTAAATGGAAATTAAGAAAATATGAACCAAATCAATTAAAATCAGAATTAAAAATCATGGAAAATTAGTTAAATGTGTCTTGATGCTAAGTGAATTTATTTGGAATTTTTATATGCATTTTGGTATTTTTAATAAAAGAAAATGAAACATGTATGAAAATAAAAAATAAAAATGTAAAGAAATTAAAGCAGGGGGTGTCACGTTAGTAAGTTTTCAATTTAAAAAGATGTTTGGGCTTAAAGTGAGGTGTGTGAATAGCATTTTAAGTCCAGTCCAATAAAACGCGTGCGTGTATGGATTTATGGTGCACCTTAGTCAAAAGTTGACTCATTCACAGCCACATGATGCAGTCAAGTGGATCAATCAGAAAAGTAAATAAATCCAATGGATGAGATGCAAGGATCATGATAACTACCACGCACGCACACACATGCAAGTCAAAGCTGAGAGAGAAAGAGGCACGTGAGTGAGATGATGTTCATTAATGTGTTGGCAAGCTAGGAAGCGTTGGATGAAATAAATCAAACGGTTGTGTTTTAATCTGGTGAATAAACCCTAACTGAACCTCACCGGCCGGAGAAGGACCTCCGGTCATCTTCTCCGGCCATCTCCGGCCACTGCAAATTCTCAAAATCCCGAAATTCACAAAATGCACATCAAAATGTTCAACATGCTTAGTAGGTTATAGATCCACCAATAGCAATCACAAAACATGCACATACAGAGGGAAACAACAACAAACATTTTGCCCTAGGTTCTGCAACTATGCTCTTAGAGAGCCTATCAACTAGACGGATCATTCATAGCTTCTAGTAAGCTCCAAATCAGTCAAAAACAAATGTAAATCGCATGAAAAATTCAGAGATAAGTTTGAAGAATGTGAACCGGTAACTGAAGAAATCTTGGATCAAAAGAAAACCAGAGGTGATACTTGAGTTCTTGAGCTTCAAGAGAGCAAAATAAATGCTATGGAGCGTTGAATCTTGATGAAAACAGAATGAAATTTGAATTGCAATAAAGCTACGCTTGATGAGATTGATCCTGATTCTACTTGTTCTTGACCAGGGAAGCTTGATAATGATGAATTGATGAAGATGATGATGAACTCGTGCAGAGAGAGAGAGAGAGAGAGAGAGAGAGAGAGAGAGAGAGAGAGAGAGAGAGAGAATTTAGAGAGAAATTTGAGAGTGAGAGTTTGTGAAAATGTGAGAAATGATGAAGCCCCCTTTACAAATTTTGTTAGAGCTTTATTTATAAGTGTGGTTAGCTTCTAACTGTCTTAGTTGACAGTTAGAACTATGGTTGAGTTAACTGTGATAGTGTGAAGCAAAGAGAGGGTGGTTGAAGCAATTTGAATAATGAGAGGGAAGAGAACCGTGTGTTGTGTTGTCGATCATGTGGAGAAAGCTCATGATAATTATGGTGAGGTTTAGTGATCAGTGGTGGTGATGTTATGATGTTGTGTAGCAAGGCTTGTCATGCAAGTTTCTCATTTCCTCTTTGGTGTATGGAGCAACATGTATACATGAATGTGTAAGATGGTGTGTATTCAAATAAGGAAAAGAGTGAATGGTGTGTATCCCATGCGTGTGAACTGATATGAATCAAACAATATCATGCACAATCACTTTTGTTTTGGCAGCACAACTTCCATGGAGATGACGATGTTTGAAGATGAAATTCTCAAAGTATAGTACATGAAATGAGATTATTTTGGTGGCTATGGATCAAGAACATGTAATGGAACAAGTTTGATGTTGGAATCAAAGTGAATGGAAGCTTGTAAGATGCATAAAGATGACCAAGAAATCATGTGTGCAAAACTGAACCATGGGCGTGTGAGATTGGTCTGCAGACCTGTCCATGAGCCTATGGAATTTCAATGTGACACCCTCATGTTTGAACCTTCATATGACCTTCATAACTTGTTCAAATGAGAAAATGCCCAACATCAAAGTTAAAGAGGGCATGGAGATGAACAACTTTGATGTTCAACAATATTTCATTTGAAGCCTTCTTGATGGAGAAAACTAGCTTGACATTTGGTACGCCAAGTGTTTGATGAAATTATGGCCTGGAGGCCTCAATCTGCCTTGCCATGACTTGGAAATTGCCTTGATTTTACCAAACTTTAATTTATCATAACTCCCTCAATTTTGATCCAATGGAAGAGTTCTTGGTATGGATTTTAAGCTTAGGATGTGATCTTTAATTGGCTCAACTTGGGCCTGAATTTTGAAGATTTTATCATGAAGAAAAAATGCTTTGAAGATGGGTGCAAAATGGTCCAAACTTGCCATTTTTGGAAACCCTAAATTTCTAAAAATGGAAACTTTGTACATTTCTTGATTTTTTATGTTTCCTCCATCATTTCTTGATCAAATCTTGTCCAATGAACATATGTGACTTAAATTTCATGAATTTGATCTAAAAAAGTCAGGAGTTGACTTTTTCCTTTGCACAGTAGACTTTTTCCCCAATTTCTTGAATCTCAAGCAACTGACCAATTGAACCTCTTCTGAAATAAACCAATGGGCAATATTCCATCCTTAGATACTTGACATCATGTAGAAAACCTTGAGATCAAGTTTGAACCAAAATTTCATCAGGAGACTGCTTGAATCATAAACCCCGATTTGGACTATTTTTGCTAGGAGATGATGAACTGTCTAACTTCTTGGTGAATTCTCTTCTTCCAATGACTTGTGGGATTGATTGAGATCATATGAGACATAAGAGACTCTTGAAGCTTGCTTCAATACCTTAGGCTTTAACTCTCTTGCTTTGAAAGATCAATGCTCTGGAACCCATTGATCACATGCCCTTTGCAACTTATATGAGATATGAGATGAAATGAGATAAAAATGCAATGCAATGAAACACAAGCCATGTAATAACAAGAGGGAAAATTTTGGGGTGTTACAGCTGCCCCTATTCAATCATCTGTTAACCTGAGAAGGATGAAAGCAACGGCTATTCAGACAATCAAGGTGAATTGTGATTGAATACCAAAACAACCAGAAAATTTGCACGCTGAATGAAGAAGAAAAGGGATATAAACCCTTATGGAAGTATCAACAAATAACTGCATAGATTGATACGACGTGTATTGAAATAGGGATTCGGACGATATCAATGATCATACGGACGAGTATGGAAGGAAAACACGGACGGGTGTTTATGTCAACGATGCGAACGAGCAACGGACTATCATCAGAGGACCCAACGAGTGACCAAGTCGACGATACGAACGAGTATCAGACGATGATTAAGAAAAGGAACACACACAAGTGTTTGGGTCAATGATACGAACGAGCATCGGATAATCATCAAAGGAACACGACGAGTGACCAAGTCGACGATACGAACGAGTATCGGACGATGATTAAGAAAGGAACACAAATAAGTGTTCGGGTCAACGATACGAACGAGCATTGGACAATCATAAAAAAGGACACGACGAGTGACCAAGTCGACGATACGGACGAGTATCAGACGATGATTAATAAGATACGGACGAGTATCTCAAAGGTCAATACGGACGAGTATTGGCTAAAAAGTTCAAACACGGACGGGTGCTGAAAGGAACACAGACGAGTGTCTCAAAGGTCAATACGGACGGGTATTAAAACTAAAGTTTGTAAAGTGATCTCACTGGGGATTAAACGCTAAAAAGGACACGGACGAGCGTCTAAGAGGTCAATACGGACGGGTATCGAGAATAAGGGGTTCAAGCACGGACGAGCTCTGAAAGGACATGGGCGGATGTCCAAGGTCAATACGGAAGGGTATTGAATTAACATTGTATGATCAAGTGTTGTAGTAAGCTTTGCTGGGGTTGCATGACAATGTTTTGTCTGTGAACTATTTTGGCTTGTAGGTGAACGGTTGAACGTGGATTATGTTTCGTATGCGTAAGTTTCAGTTTTGCCGTAATGCTCCATATCAATGGAATGCTACGCTTTAGAGAATGAAAATGTCATGATATATGCAAATGCAAAAGAGACTCCAGACGAGGAATCCGACTCCGTGGGGAAAAGATCATTGCTCGATCCTTCAATTACTCTGTGAGGATTAACCCTTCTGCCGGGGATAACGCTTGCCACAAATTGCCAAAAATAAATTGGCTTGCAGATGCACTGAGGTGTGATGATCCTGTTGAAGAAGTTTCCACTAGAATGACTCTGCCCTAGAGAGATTATTCTGCTCATGGAATTTCGCTGGGAATGAGAACTTTCTGAATGACTTTCTGCTGAGGAAAGAAAAAAAAGTCATTAAAACTCTGCTTGGGGATCTATCAAACCCAAGATCCGTTGCTAGGGATAATCAGTCTTCTGATTCAGCTGGGGAATCAACCACTATTATCGACACAGAAAAGCTTGTAGCTGTTGGAAGTACTGAATGGGAGAATCGACCTAATAAGATACGATGATACCCAGTGGAAATTAACTTGTCTATATCGAATCGTCGTGAGCGATCGTCGGCCGAATGATGGACTCAATCAGTTAAAGTTGTGACAAAAGGGTGACATGTGAACCCTTTCCTGAACATGATTGCCCCGGTATTCTGCATAGGGATAAGTGATTACTCGTTTAGAAGACATGGTCCATGCTCTCGTGTTTTTGAAACTACTTCAATCTTGCTTTTGAGCCTAATACGAGACTGCTACCTGCAAGCAAAAGATATGCACATATGCCCCGTGCTAGATATGACTTCTGCAACTGAGAAAATCCAACTCTGAACTATCACTTGTTGGGGAGAGTCCCCAACAATGCTTGGTGCTGAAGATGACTTCATGTCAGGCTTTTGGATGTGAACCTGCAACAAAAGAAATGCACACATATGTCCCGGAAACTGCATGGTTTGAATCCACCGTTCGGGGTTAATCGACATTCAAAGCAATTTTAAATGTTTTCCCTGCGCATGTTATTATAAAGCCTCCATGTTTTCAACAATGCAATGTTTTTTATCAAAAAATTCAGACGTTTTTTGCAAACAAAACTGTAAAATGAAAACAAATACGAAGCTTTTTGACTGAATAACCAACTTTATTGATTGAAATGCCCAGAATAGGCGAGTACATCAAGAAGCAATCCCTGGAAAGAGGTGATCACTGAAAATTAAGAAAAGAAACTATCCTAATGGCAACGTGAAAACGGCGTTTCACTGAGTTTCAATTCTGCTATGACCAGTATGTCTTCAAGACTTTCCGATTATCTTCACTTTCTGAAGAGGATGATTGGACTGATTCCTATCCTTTGGAGATTGCCAATTTGAGTGAAAAGATGAGGCAGTACAGATGATTCAGATCGCAGTCTTTGCTTAATCCCTCTTTTGCGTGGACCGCCCTTTTCGAGTTTTCAATCCACCGGGATACCCTTTCTTGCCTGAGTTGTCCTTGCGGATTTTCAACTCACCGGGTGTACAATTTTTTTTTATTTATCCCTAATTTTTTCCCGAACCTATTTATTGTGTTTTTATGGTTCGCTGGGATGCCCTCTTTTACCTGGACTTTTTCTTTTTTTTTTGTCCAGCGGGTCTATTTATGCGAAGTATTTTTTGACTGCGTCTGAGTTGACAGGGGATGAAAAATCTTCACCATCCATGATTGTAAGCATTAAGGCTCCGCCAGAGAAAACCTTTTAAATCACATATGGACCTTCATAAATCGGTGTCCATTTTCCCTTATGATATGTGTTTGGAGGATGGATCTTTTTAAGTACCAATTCACCAACCTGATACTCCCGAGGTCGCACTTTCTGATCAAATGCCCGCTTCATCCTTCTCTGATACAATTGACCATGGCAAATAGCTGCTAATCTCTTTTCCTCGACTAAGCTCAGCTCATTGAATCAGGTGCGAACCCATTCTGCCTCATCCAATTTGACATCCATCATAACCCTCAGCGAGGGAATCTCAACTTCAACTGGTATGACCACCTCCATGCCATACACAAGTGAGAACGGTGTTGCCCCAGTAGATGTCCTTACGGATGTTCGGTACCCATGCAAGACAAACGGTAACATCTCATGCCAATCTTTGTAGGTCACCACCATCTTTTGCACAATCTTCTTGATGTTTTTGTTGGCCGCTTCAACAACGACATTCATCTTTGGACGCTACGGCGAAGAATTGTGATGCTCAATTTTGAAGTCCCGACATAATTATGTCATCATTTTGTTGTTGATATTAGAACCATTATCGGTAATGATTCTTTCGGGCACTCCATAGCGACAGATGATATCTCTTTTCAGAAATCTGGCAACCACCTGCTTGGTGACATTAGTGTTAGTTCTTGTATTGGCTGGAATTTTGGTAAAACAAAGTTGAACAATGTTGATGTCATATGTCTGATGTCATACCATTGGTTCCTAACATTAGTTGATGCAGGGTTGAAGTTTTATATGCTGATGTTATACTTGATGTCTTGACATCAGTTATCAGAACATCAGAACATCAGGTTGTGATGTTTTAGGGTTGCGCGTGTTAGTTTGTTTTGAGGAGATCTGTTAGAGAGATTGGATACGAATATCTTGGAGAAGATATTTTCAATCAGATAATTTGCAGATCATGGAGCAGATCATGTAACTAACATTAGGGCTGATTTGAAAAGATTTAAAAAGATTTGAAGATCAAATCTGTTTTAAATTCTGGTTTTAAAACAAATCAAATCAGATTTATGGAAGAGGTCCAAGCCCAAGTCAGAATTCTATAAAAGCAGCCTCAACCCTTGTTGGAAGGCAACGAAGACAGAGAGCATAGACTGAGAGTCAATTGGAGTTTTCGTGTGTGTTTTTGTAAACCATTCATGTTTGAATAGGTGTTACTATTTTGAGTTGTAAGTGTATTCACTCTAGAGCTTTTAAGAAAGAGTGAGTAGTTCTTGATCAAAGTTGTTAAGCAGAATCAAGGTGGGTTTTAAAGTGTAATCATTGGATTGTATCACTGAGGTGATTTAGGGAGTGAGTGGTTTCTCATACCTAAGTGGTTTCTTAGGTAGAAGTGTCATTGGGTAGTGATTAAGTTAGGTAGATGTCAACTGGGATTATTGAGTCTGTAATTTGATACTACTAATAGTGAATTTCCTCCCTGGCTTGGTAGCCCCCAGACGTAGGTAGTTAGACCAAACTGGGTGAACAATTCATTGTGTTGATTTACTGTTGTTATTACCTTGCTCATATAGCAGATTGTGTTGTTGTGACATCACACTTAACATCACACATCTGATACCAGAATTTCAATTGGTATCAGAGCAGGCATCCTGCTCTGCATCTGGGTGAGATCTAGGGCTGATACTTTCTGGTGCAATGGACAAGGAGAGTGGTGGATTTGTGAATAGACCCCCTATTCTAGATGGCTCTAATTATGACTATTGGAAACCAAGGATGGTTACCTTCTTGAAGTCATTAGACAGCAGGGCTTGGAAGGCTGTCTTAAAAGAATGGAAAGCACATGTTATTGTTGAAAAGGATGGTACAACAAAGCTAAAACCTGAGGAAGATTGGACAAAGAAAGAAGATGAGCTTGCACTTGGAAATTCAAAAGCCTTGAATGCCATCTTTAATGGTATAGACAAGAACATCTTTAGGCTGGTAAACACTTGTGAAGTAGCTAAGGAAGCTTGGGATGTCTTGAAAACTACTCATGAAGGAACCTCCAAGGTCAAGATGTCAAGACTTCAACTGCTGACTACAAAGTTTGAAAATCTGAAGATGAAGGAGGATGAAACCATTCATGATTTTCACATGAATATTCTTGAGTTGTCCAATGCTTCTAGTGCTTTAGGAGAAAGAATGACTGAAGAGAAGCTGGTAAGGAAGATTCTTAGATCCCTTCCCAAGAGATATAAAATGAAGGTGACTGCTATTGAAGAAGCTCAAGATATCAGCAAGATGAGGGTTGATGAGTTGATTGGTTCTCTTCAAACCTTTGAGTTGGGATTGAATGAGGAGCCTGAAAAAAAGACCAAAAGCATAGCCTTGGTGTCTAATACTGAAGATGGTAAGAAGGAGTGTAATTTTGAAACTCAGGAGGAACTGTCAAATGCTGTTGTGATGCTTGGGAGACAGTTTAATAAGGTGCTAAAGAGAATGGACAGAAACTATAGACCTAATGTTAAGAACATCACATCTGACACCAACAGGTCTAGTGATCAAGTGAAGAAAATAAGAGATGAAGAAAAATCCAGTCTTGACAAAGGAGTTCAATGCTATGAGTGTGAAGGTTATGGTCATGTCAAGAAAAAATGTCCTACATATCTCAAAAAGCAGAAAAAGGGGTTATCTGTTTCCTGGTCTGATATAGATAGTGAAAGTGAAGAAGAGAATGCCAAGCATGTTAAGGCATTGACTGGAATATGTGCCTCTGATGGAGAATCTAGTGATGGTGAATTGAACTTTGAAGAGCTGGCATCTTCTTATCAAGAGCTGTGTCTGAAAAGTGAAGAGGTCCTTCAAGAAGGGGAGAAGTAGAAGAAGATTATTGTACAGCTTGAGACTGAGAAAGCTGAACTTAAGAATGAAGTTTTGTTGTTAAAATCCCAGCTTGATCAAATGTCAAAATCCATCAGAATGTTAAATAGTGGAACTGACACTCTGGATAAAATTCTTGAAGCTGGAAAAAGGGCAAGTGATAAGACTGGTCTAGGATATGAGGGTGAGAAGAAGATGTCTGCAGAGGCTAGTTCTTCTGGGGTTAAACAAAGCATTCCTCATCAGCATGAAAAAGGACATGGTTCTGGAATTAAGAAGGTTGTCCCTCACCTTGGGCCACAAAATAATGGAAAGGGCTATGGTCCTGTACCTAAGAAGTTTTTGCCTCAACCTCAAGGAAAGCCTCAGGTTTCTGGAGCTAGACAGTATATGCCTCCCCAATACCATAGGAGTATGCAGGCTTATAGTCTCAAACATAACATGTTCCATCCGATGTCTCAACATCAAGGGAAAATGTATGGTTTTGGACCTAATAATGTTGTGCCTCATGGTTATGACAGAAGAAGGCCACATCATCATGGTAAAAGACAGCCTAAGCACTACAGAAGACACCTAATTATGGGAGAAGACAGCATCAATATTTTGACAGATGGCAGCCTCAGCATTATGACAGAAATCATCATCAAGGTGGGAGACATTTCAATCACTTCAGAGAAGAGATTCAAAGAGTGAGATGTTACTATTATGGAAGATTTGGCCATATACAATCTTCTTGCTTTAAACTGCATGGTTATCCCAAATCTGTTCCTCAACCTAGACAGAAGCAGGACAGGCCTCAGACTGTTAAACAATGGGTTCCTAAAGCTGCTGTCACATGTCTATTAGTTCACTCATATGTTAGAACCCCAGCTATGGATGGTTGGTATTTTGACAGTGGTTGCTCAATGCATATGACTGGTTTCAAGAATCAATTGGTGGTTATCAGGACTTACTCCACAAACGATGTAACTTTTGGTAATGGAGAAAAAGGGGAAGTTAAAGGAATTGGAAAATTGAATTGTGAGGCTGGACCTAATCTTGAAAGTGTACTTCTGGTCAAAGGATTGACTGCTAATTTGATTAGCATCAGTCAGTTATGTGATGAAGGATTCAAGGTTAGCTACACTAAAGATGAATGTTTAGTGACTAATGAGAAGAGTGAAGTCGTTATGAGGGGAGTTAGATCCATAGATAACTGTTATTTATGGGTTCCTCAAGAGTCCAGCTCATCATGTAATGTCAAGGATGATGTTATGACATCTGAATGTGACATTAGAAGAATCACCAAACAACCTAGTGTCATGCAACTATTCAGAGGATATCTTGAAGAAACTAAGGTCATAGAGGTTGATCATTCAGATATGAAGGGTAATATGTGTGCTGAAATGTGTGAAATCTTAAGTAGAAATTTGGGCATGTGGAAAAGTCATCTGATGTTAGTGACTCATGGTGTGCATTTATTAAATTTCAAAAATTTAAAAGAAAGTTTGTTTTGGTGGGGAAAATACATTTATTGGCTTTTAAGTGATCATCAAAAGCAGCCCCCTTACCTTAGGCTATCATTCCCTGTTGTTACTCTCACACGCTACGTCAAGCTCCACACTCTAAGTCCGTTCATCTTCCCCCCTAAGAACAGAAATTACAAAACACCTTTGTTCATCAGTTGTTACACAGGAACGATGTCTAAACAAGTGTCATCTCCATCCAAGAAGTCTGCGTCCAAAAGTTCCACTCATACAAATTCTAGGGTTTCGACAGAAGAGGTATCTTTGGATGAAGCTATGGACATTGCTCCTATCTCTATGATTCCAGCTTCAGAAAATAAAAGACCTGAGAAGTATCAACCAAGGAGGCCTTTAAAAGGTAACACTTCTCATCAATCTGCAGGTAGTAAATTTGATGATAGCGAAAGTAGAGCGTTTGTCACTAGTGTGTTGTTTGGAGACAAACCTACTCCTAAGACTACCACCCCTCTTCATCAAGTTGTTGAAGAAAGGGTAAATGTGGACAAAAGTATTGATCAGATTGTCACAAAATTTTTTGAGAAAGGGACTTTTGTGAAAGGAATATCTAGACCTCTGAGTCAACTGTCTGCTGATCAATCCGTTAGAGAAAAGGGTGACATTGAAACTTCTGAAACCAATCTTCACAGATTGGCTGTCTCCGTCATTGAAGATGCTGAGATTGAAGATGAAGTTGAAGCTAAAAGAGAAAGGGATACTCATGTTGAAGATGAGGTTGATGTTGAACATGATGTTGGAACATCACCTGCTAGGGATGTTACTCCTAGTCCCAGAGGGAAGAAGAATGCTGATGTGGTGGATGTTGTTGACTTATCTGATAATGAAGTAATTGGTAATGTTGTTCCTGGTATTGCCAATAGATTAAAGACTAGAAAAGGAAAGACTGTGGAATCTTCTCCTAAGATGACAGCTGAAGGCAAGAAGAAAAAGACATCTGTAGTTGGTCCAACTAAATCTTGGAGCAAGGTTGCTGTGACTTCCAAAAAGAGAAAGATTAGAGAAGAATCTGAATTTGAGTATGATGTTAAGGAAGATGTTCAAGACTTCACCCCTGTCAGAAAGTCCATTTTGAAGAGAATTTTTGATAAGGTTCCTGAAGTGTCAGTGGACAACATATCTTTTCATTATGCTAGCAGTGCTCCAATGTGGAAATTTGTGTGTCAAAGGAGATTAGCTTTGGAAAGAGAGCTTGGAAAAGATGCATTGGAGATGAAAGAAATTATGGAGCTCATTCATGTTGCTGGCCTGTTGAAGACTGTGACGAAATTCTCTAAGTGCTATGGTGGACTTTTTAAGGAATTTGTTGTTAACATTCCTATAGACATTTCTGATAAAAGAAGTGTGGACTTCATGAAGGTGTTTGTTAGGGGTAAGTGTATTAATTTCTCTCCTAGTACCATCAATAAGTATCTGGGAAGAGATGATCAAGAGGGTTGTGAACTGGAAGTGACTGATAATGACGTGTGTAAAGAGATCACAACCACTCAAGTGAAGGTTTGGCCACTGAAAGGTAAATTGACAGCTAGCAAACTCAGTATCAAGTATGCTATTTTGCACAGAATTGGAGCTGCTAACTGGGTACCTACTAATCACAAAACCACCATAGCTGTGGGATTAGGAAGGTTTATTTATGCTGTTGGGAAAAAGGTCAAGTTCAATTATGGAAATTACATATTTGATCAAGTTGTGAAGCATGGTGCCACTAATGCTATCAACATGCCTATAGCATTCCCTTCCCTTGTCTGTGGAATGATCTTAGATCAACATCCTGGAATTTTAACTAGTTCAGATGTAGCATGTAAGAGGGAGTCAGCTTTATCCTTGCATCCCAAGCTGTTTGTTGGGAATCATGTTCCAGACTTTGTTGTAACATCAAGTTTTGGTGTTAAGAAGGCCAGTACTAAAAATGAGTTGATTGAAGAATTGAAGGCGACCTACAAGGATCTTGATATGGTTATCAGTACTAGCATTGCTAGGAAGATAAAAATTGAGCAGATGATTAAATCCTTGGAACAAGGTGAAGATGATGTGAATGTCAATACTGAAGATTCAGGTTCAGAGGAAGGTGATGAGGATGCTGCAGATGGTTCTGATGCTAATGAAGATTGAATTGCTGCTTTTGCTGTTTATTGCTTTTGTAGTTTGTAGTTTTTTTTTTGTTTCTGCACATTGTGTGCATGGTGTGTAACTTGGATAAAAGTACTTTTATGCTTATCTTGGTTTTGTTCTATGATTTGTCTTGTCTTGTGGTGCTGACTTTTGACTGACAAGGAGAGCTAGTATGACTAACTGGTGTAAAGTGTTAGGGTATAACTTGTTGGTAGTTGGCCAATTGTGGCTAAAAAGGGGGAGAGTTAGCCTTTGTGCCTCTAGCCTTGAGGGGGAGTGTGCATGTTTGAACAGCTGGTATGCTGGTTCTTATTTTGAGGGGGAGTTTTGCTTTGTGCAGTTTGATTGTGATTGCTGCTGGTTGTGTTTTGGAATGTTAGGAGTATGAAGTTTTTCCGCTGCAGGTACCTCTGATGATGGCAGAGATTGTTTTAGCCAAAATTAGCCAAAGGGGGAGATTGTTAGTTATTGTATTGGCTGGAATTTTGGTAAAACAAAGTTGAACAATGTTGATGTCGCATGTCTGATGTCATAACATTGGTTCCTAACATTAGTTGATGCAGGGTTGAAGTTTTATATGCTGATGTTATACTTGATGTCTTGACATCAGTTATCAGAACATCAGAACATCAGGTTGTGATGTTTTAGGGCTGCGCGTGTTAGGTTGGTTTTGAGGAGATCTGTTAGAGAGATTGGATGCAAATATCTTGGAGAAGATATTTTCAATCAGATAATTTGCAGATCATGGAGCAGATCATGTAACTAACATTAGGGCTGATTTGAAAAGATTTAAAAAGATTTGAAGATCAAATCTGTTTTAAATTCTGGTTTTAAAACAAATCAAATCAGATTTATGGAAGAGGTCCAAGCCCAAGTCAGAATTCTATAAAAGCAGCCTCAACCCTTGTTGGAAGGCAATGAAGACAGAGAGCATAGACTGAGAGTCAATTGGAGTTTTCGTGTGTGTTTTTGTAAACCATTCATGTTTAAATAGGTGTTACTATTTTGAGTTGTAAGTGTATTCACTCTAGAGCTTTTAAGCAAGAGTGAGTAGTTCTTGATCAAAGCTGTTAAGCAGAATCAAGGTGGGTTTTAAAGTGTAATCATTGGATTGTATCACTGAGGTGATTTAGGGAGTGAGTGGTTTCTCATACCTAAGTGGTTTCTTAGGTAGAAGTGTCATTGGGTAGTGATTAAGTTGGGTAGATGTCAACTAGGATTGTTGAGTCTGTAATTTGATACTACTAATAGTGAATTTCCTCCCTGGCTTGGTAGCCCCCAGACGTAGGTAGTTAGACCAAACTAGGTGAATAATTCATTGTGTTGATTTACTATTGTTATTACCTTGTTCATATAGCAGATTGTGTTGTTGTGACATTACACTTAACATCACACATCTGATACCAGAATTTCAATTAGCATAAGACGCTGCTTCCACCCATTTGGTAAAGTAATCAATAGCGACCAAGATGAAGCGATGGCTGTTGGAAGCAGTTGGCTCAATCTTTCCAATCATATCAATGCCCCATATTGCAAAGGGCCAAGGAGAAGACATGACATTCAACGGACTCGGAGGTACATGCACTTTATCCGCATAAATCTGACATTTGTGGCATTTGCGGGCATATGAACAACAGTCTGCATCCATAGTCATCCAGTAGTACCCCGATCTCAACAATTTCTTTGCCATTGTATGTCCTCCGGCATGGGTACCGAAAGAGCCTTCGTGCACTCCTTGCATCAACATGTTTGCTTCGTGTCTATCCATGCATCTGAGCAAAACCATGTCAAAGTTTTGTTTGTACAACACATCCTCATTCATGAAGAAACTACCAGCTAACCTCCTCAGAGTCTTTTTATCGTTGTTGGATGCTCCAGCCGGATACTCTTGACTCTTCAAGAAGCATTTTATATCATGAAACCACGGCTTGTCATCAGACACTGCGTCAACAACAAACACATGTACAGGCCTGTCAAGACGAGACACCTCGATTTTGGGCACATGGTTCCACCCATTCACTTGAATCATGGAAAATAATGTTGCCAGAGCGTCAGCCATCTGATTCCCATCTCGAGGTATATGGTACAATTTCACTATTGTAAAGAAAGTCAACAACCTCCTCGCATAGTCTCTGTAAGGAATCAAGTTTGGTTGATGGGTATGCCAATCTCCATTGATCTGATTGATCACTAGAGCAGAGTCCCCAAATATTTCAAGAGTCTTGATCCTTAAATCAATGGCTTCTTCAATGCCCATAATGCAAGCTTCATATTCTGCTTCATTGTTGGTGACATCAAAAGTTAATCTGGCAGTGAAAGGTATATGAGACCCTTTCGGCGTGATAAGAACTTCCCCAACTCCGCATCCATTCATGTTGATGGCCCCATCAAACATCAAACTCCATTTGTCACCAGGATCCGGTCCTTTGTTAAACGGCGGTTCTTCACAATCTTTAGCCTTAAGAAACATGATGTCCTCATCAGGAAAATTAAACCTCATCGGCTGATAGTCATCAATTGGTTGTTGCGCAAGATAATCTGACAAAATACTTCCCTTGATGACTTTCTGAGAAGTATATTGGATATCATATTCAGTCAGCACCATCTGCCAACGTGCAATCTGTCCGGTTAATGCTGGTTTCTCAAATATGTACGTGACAGGATCCATCTTTGAAATTAATAAGGTTGTATGAGTGAGCATATATTGCCTCAATCGCTTAGCAGCCCATGCAAGTGCGCAGCATGTCCTCTCAAGCATTGAGTATCGTGATTCACAATCATTGAATTTTTTGCTCAAGTAGTAGATGGCGTGCTCTTTCTTACTCGTCTCGTCATGTTGACCGAGAACACAACCCATGGATCCTTCAAGCACAGTCAAATACATGATCAATGGTCTCCCTGGAACTGGAGGCATGAGAATTGGAGGTTCCCGCAAGTATTCTTTTATTTTCTCGAAAGCCCTTTGGCAATCGTCATTTCACCTGACCGCTTGTTCTTTTCTTAACAACTTAAATATTGGTTCACAAGTGGCTGTGAGGTGAGATATGAACCGTGCAATGTAGTTCAATCTACCTAGGAAACCACGTACTTCTTTTTTTGTTCTTGCTACAGGCATTTCTTGTATCACTTTTATTTTGGCAGGATCAACCTCAATTCCTTTTTCACTTACGATGAAACCCAACAATTTACCGGACCGCACCCCAAAAGTACACTTGTTCGGATTCAGCCTTAGTTGAAACTTTCTCAACCTCTCAAACAGTTTCTGCAGATTAACCAGATGTTCTTCTTCTGTTCGAGACTTGGCAATCATATCATCTACATAACACTCGATCTCTTTATGAATCATGTCATGGAATAGTGTTACCATAGCTTGCTGATACGTTGCCCCAGCGTTCTTCAACCCAAAAGGCATCACCTTGTAACAGAAGGTACCCCACGGGGTAATGAACATTGTCTTCTCCATGTCTTCCGGCGCCATCTTGATTTGATTAT
The DNA here is from genome assembly GCA_022829125.1 of Lathyrus tuberosus. NCBI lineage: Eukaryota > Viridiplantae > Streptophyta > Magnoliopsida > Fabales > Fabaceae > Lathyrus > Lathyrus tuberosus. The sequence goes on along the minus strand of JALAZF010000031.1, from coordinate 604,564 downwards.
ACCCAGAGAAGCCATCCATGAAGGAGAATACCGAGAATTGAGCGGTGTTTTCAACCAGTACATCAATATGAGGTAAAGGAAAGTCATCTTTCAGACTTGCTCTATTTAGATCCCGGTAATCAACGCACATTCTGACCTTACCATCTTTCTTCGGCACAGGAACACTATTTGCAACCCATGGTGGGTAATTGGTGACGGCCAGAAATCCCGCATCTAACTGTTTTTGTACCTCCTCTTTGATTTTGAGAGCCATTTCTGGTTTAGTTCTCCATAGCTTCTGTTTGACAAGAGGACAACCCTCTTTCAATGGCAACCTGTGCACAACAATGTCTGTATCTAACCCCGGCATATCTTGATATGAATAAGCAAAGATGTCGACATATTCTCGTAGCATACTGATCAGCTCTTTCTTTACCTCAGCCTGCAAACTGGCTCCAATCTTAATTTCTTTCCTTGCATCCTCGGAACCAATGTTGATAACCTCAATCGTCTCTTGGTGAGGTTGAATGACCCTCTCCTCCTGCTTCAACAATCTAGCCAATTCTTCGGGAAGTTCACAGTCTTCTTCATCCCCCTCTTCGGCTTGATAGATTGGATTATCAAAGTCATACTTGGCCATAGCAGAATCGTTATCAATGAAATTCGGGTGATTAAGTCTGCATGATTGAGGGTCATGCTTTATTTTAGAATGAGGCTTTTTGAAAAGGAAACAAAAATAAAACATTGCCATTTTATTGTTTTTTCTGCAAAAATAAAAATGAAAGACAAGGAACACAAAATTTGCATGTAAAACGTCCTTTATTAATGATAAAAAAAATTGCAAATGCAATTATGAGGCCCTACAAATGGATCTACACGCCTTGGGCAGAACGCGAGATTTTAACATGCAACAGAGAAAAACAAAGAAAATTACTCTGCCTGGAGAGTAACTTGAACAATTTCCTCAATAGACCAATTGCAAAACTCTTGACCCGGTACACATGGGCGCACCCAATTGTCGAGATGACAATCACTGCCGACGTCGTCTTCGCTTGCAACACACATCTGATTTGGATTAATGGTTCCCCCGCTATAGAAAGTAATCGGCCCCTTGCGCTCTATTGCAGCAGCTTGATACGGATTATAGCCTATACCAAACTTATCTTCCTTTGCAGAGACTTCAATCAATTTGCCCCAGCCTTGGGCATTACCTGCTTTGACTACTTCCACTGCCTGTTTGTAAGAAGCAATAGAAGTACCCACTTGTTCTTCGCTCTGAGACGATACCACTTTTGAAGACGAATCACCAATATGGACTGCCTCAAATTCTTGACACAGCATCTCATGGATCTCTCCATCCATTTCCACGTACTTAAAGGTAGACAGCTGACTGACGAAGATGTCTTCCTCTCCACATACAGTCACCACTTGACCAACAACCACATATTTCAACTTTTGGTGCAACGTAGATGTCACTGCCCCAGCGGCATGAATCCACGGTCTACCTAACAAGCAACTATATGCGGGCTGAATGTCCATCACGTAGAACACGCACTTAAACACTTGAGGACCAATCTTTACTGGGAGCTCTACCTCTCCGAATGCAAAACGTTTTGATCCATCAAAAGCCCTCACTACCAAGTCACTTGGTCTTAGAATAATTCCGTCAGCATCTAACTTCATTAAGGCCTTCTTTGGTAACACGTTCAGGGAAGACCCCGTGTCTACCAACACATGAGATAATACTGCCCCTTTACACTCCAGGGTGATGTGTAATGCCCTGTTGTGATTGCGACCCTCAGTAGTCAAATCATAATCTGTAAAACCTAGCCCATGGCTAGCATTGACATTAGAAACAACAGATTCCTATTGATTCACAGTAATCTCTTGAGGTACATAGGCCATATTCAAGATCTTCAAAAGTGCCTCTCGATGAGCTGCAGAACACATAAGCAACGACAAGATAGAAATCTTTGATGGCGTTTGGTTCAACTGATCAACCACTTTATAATCACTCTTTTTGATAAGTCTCATGAACTCCTCAACCTCTTTCTCAAAAGTGCCTTTCTGCACAGATTCAGGAACAACAACCTCCTCTGTAGCCACCTGTTTACCCTTGGCTTTGGTTGTTGCCTCAGCTTCAGCATTAGTTCTCAAAGTCTGTGGAGCAAACAAGCGTCCACTTCTGGTGAAGCCACCAAGACCTCCAACATTATCAATACTGGAACTACCCCCAGATGGATTTTCCACTTCTTGCCTTTCTCCTTGGTAGTAAACATCTGCACCGTAGTGCTATGGGATAGCCCGCTCACTAGTATAAGGAACTGGTCCAGGTACCGTAATAGTAACAGGACTCACTACATCAAGCACAAGGGTAGCAGCAGGTGCTGGCACTTAAATTTCTGTTGGCGTAAAATAAATGGTAACAGTTGACACATCATCGTCCTTTTTGTCCCCCTGATCAAACTGTAGATAACCCTCATCAATCAGATTTTGAATGCCGGCCTTCAGTTTGTCGCAACCATTACTCTGATTCTCACAATCGACACAACCTTCTTCACAGCCAGGGAACACTTGCCCCTTCAACAACCGAGCCTTCACAAAAATCAAAGGAGTCCTCACCCTGTTCACATCAGTTACCAAATTCAAAACTTTCCCATCTTCAATGGCGTTGACCTTTGGCACATTATGATTTGGCATGGGATTCTGAAGCATATTCGGTGGAGTTGAGAAATTAATTGCCTTGGCATCAATCAAATCCTGTACCTTATGCTGAAATGCCCGACACTTTTCAATGGTATGACCTGGAGCCCTAGAATGAAACTCACAACGGGCATTAACATCATAACCCTTTGGTAATACAGCAGGGGCCGAGCCCATCGTACGAAGCTCCACCAGATTAAGCTTCAACAATTGAGGTAACAAAGCTGCATAAGTCAAAGGCAGAGGGTCCATATGCCTATTAGTTTTTCTCTGCTGATATGATCTCCGTGGCTGTTGATTATTCTGTGGCTGAACATTCTGTTGATGTGGCTGTGATTGAACTTGTGGACTAGGAATGGTAACAACAGCAACCTGATTATAGGAATCCTGGTAGCCTCTACCTCTTCCTCTATTCTTATAAACAGCACTGGTCTCCCCATCTCTTTTCCTGGTAGCTCCAGCAAATGGCTTCCTCACTCCTGAAGAACTATCACCACTGACATCTTGTATTTTTCTGAGCTTCAACAAACTTTCAATCCTTTCCCCAGCGATTACGATGTTCGCAAACCCAGTTGAAGGACAGGCAGCCAACCTATCAAGATAAGTTCCCTGAAGAGTACCCATAAACATGTCGGCCATCTCTCGGTCCTGCAGTAGAGGCTGAACCATGGTAGCCAACTGGCGCCATCTTTGAGCATATTCCTTAAAACTCTCCTTCGCATTATGCGCCATACTCTGCAGCTGAGTATGGTTTGGAGGCATATCCATATTGTATTGATACTGCTTGACGAAAGCATGAGCTAACTCCTTCCAGTTCCTTACAGAAGTCCTGCTCAACTTCATATACCATTCTTGAGATGCCCCAGTAAGGCTGTCTTGAAAATAGTACATCCACAATTTCTCATCATCAGTATGAGCGGCTATCCTCCCCACATAGGATTGAAGATGAGTTTTAGGACAAGTAGTGCCATTATACTTGTCAAATGTTGGTGGCTTGAACTTATGGGGGATTCTTACCCCAGGTACCAATCCCAAGTCGAAAACATCAAAACCAAGAGTGTTTTGGGATTCAATAGACTTGATTTTCTCAGGGAGCTCGTCGAATCTGCGAGTGTTCTCATCTTCAGCATCTAACAGAGTGAACTAATCATCTTGGTTGTCTTCCACAACATGACGAACCCCAGTATTTATAGGAGGGTCACCGCCTGCATTAATGCCAGTCTGATTACCAGTCTCATCAATAATTCTATGACCTCTATTATTACCGTTGCCATTCTGCACCTCTACTTCTGGCCGTTCGACCATTGCCCTGAGTCTTTCCTGATTTTGGGCCATGCCAATCATTAATGTCATGAACTGGTCCATCCTGTTCCTCAGCTCAGCCAATTCACTCTGCATCTGATCTATGACCTTAGCTTGGTTTCTGCGAGTTGCGTACCGGTGGATGTGGATATCAGCTATAGTGCCTGAAACCAAATAAAGGTTAGAGGACCTGCAACGAGTACCTGTCATGCAAAAATGATATGCAATACAATGCAATGTAAATGCCATGTTTATCATTTCCGAGGTGCCTTACACCCTGATTCCAATCTTAACCACAGAAATCTGAAGATCGAAAATCGTGATATGAAGAGACGTGTCATGATTATGTGCTTGTGTACAGATAACTGCCAAAGGAATATTTCGGAATAAACTGCTTGTTTCAATTAAAAAGAAACCAGACATACGCACAACGTTCAACAATGAGTTCAAACATCATACATCAAAATAGTGGATTCATCAACAAGCCTGATGATATCCATCAACAAAAACTACATTAAGAGAATGAGAGAAAAAACTGTCAATCTGACAACTCCAAATCCTTCAACTTTTCACTTGAATACTTGACTTCCTCGAAGAGTATGCGAGTGCGTTGGTGATTTGGTCTTTTGATTAAATCCTTAATCAGAACGTCTCTTTTCGTGAGAGCTTCAGTCAGCGAACCCATATGCATCAGGAGAGCTTCATCATCACAGACCCCTTTATGCCTTTTCACGCCGGCTTGCATTTTGAGTTTCCCCATATCTACCATAGTCTCTTCAAGCTCCTTCTTGGAAGTCTTTAGCTCCTCTCTGGCGCTTTCCAATTGCTCTTGACTTTTGCCAAGGTTCTCCCGATACTTCCTCCGTTGTTCATGTGCCTTTTTAAGCTCGTCATCCTTGATCTTTAGCTGTTCCTGTAACTCTGTGTTTTCAATTTTAACCTCATCCCAGGCTTGCTGAAACTTGGCTAGCATGTCTTTAGTCTGGGCTAAGGCCTGTTTGGTCTTCTTATGAGCTTGAGTGAAAGCATCGGCACCCTTACTAATTTTCTGGAAATTTTGAGCTCTTTCGGCAAAATCCCTTTCTCTTGCTGCTAAAATTTTTTCGGCGTCTTGGGCTTTCTGTTCCAATCTTTTATTGGTGTGTAGCGCTTCTTGAAGACGGCTGCTCAGCTCAGAATTATCTCCTCGAAGCTTTTTCACCGAGGCTTGCAATTTGTCGAATTCTTCCATAGTGGCAGTATTTCCTTCTTTCCCATTCTCAGGATACAACAGGGGTGCCCTATCGAAAGGAAAATGAAAATCTTCAACTCTTTTCTTCACCCACTCTTCATATGCTGGATAAGCCCGATTGTTGGGTTTGCCTAGAGCGACTTTTCCTTTCTTTAGCACACTGGCCCAACTCTCAGAGACTTTTTATGTTGTTTCCAAACCATCTGATGTGTGGAAATACAGTGACTCTTCCACATCCCTCTTAATGGGCGGACCCGTCAGAGCGTACCCAAATTGCCTGATGGCCAAAGAAGGATTTTAGTTGATTCCCCCCTTTCTTCCTATCAGTGGAACATTAGGGAACTCACCACAGCTATGGATAATGTTCTTGCCGATTAGCCCATGATCTATCCATATGATGTCTTTGGCAACTAGTCCCATTAAGCGCTGACTCCATTCTAGAGAACCTTTAGAATCCATAAAAGCCCCTGATTTCGGTAAACGACCTGCGAACCACTTATAGAACAAAGGTGCACAGCAGCGAACTACCCCTCCTCTTTTCTTTTCGTTTCCATTATATAAGGCGTAATGAAGATCTCCCAACAGTGTCGGTACTGGATTTTTCATCATGAATATCCAAATGGCGTCCGTATCAACAAAATCGGGCTCGTTGGGGAATAATACAATACCATATACACAAAGGGCTAGCAATGCATTAAAAACAACCCATTTCTCGTCTTTCGTTGCCTCTTGAGCTTTCTTTATCAGATACCCTAACTTATAACCATGAAGCTTTCCTTTGTTAGAGATATTTGCTTCTAACTCTGACTTGCTCAAATAAAGAGCACCAGCCACTTTTCCAAAGTTCAGATCACCCCTAGACCCAAAGAAAGGAGGCTCCTCCTTGATAGCAATCCCTAGCATGTTGGAATACTCCTCTAAAGTAGGTACCAACAAATCTGGAAATACAAAACACCTCAGAGGAGGATCTAGAACTGCATCAAAGTATGGAGACCCCTGTATTCGTAATCACTGACATTGCAAACAAAAGATAAAATCCACCCATACTTTTCTTTGAAAGCTTCCAACACCTCAGGGCTCGCCATTCCTTTCAGGACAATAATAGGGCCTAGAGTAGGCGCGAGGAATTTGTAACTGATGATATTCTTCTTCTCTTTAGTATTCATCCTTGTGAGAACCTGATGACTGGAATCGAGGGTAAAATATGCACCTGGAAATGAGTAAACATGTATGTTAGGATATGTAAATGTAATGCAAAGGGCATAGTATCGAGGTGCCAAGTGTCTGTGCTGGACTTTAAACTGTGTCATTGTAGCTCTGAGAACAATATAGAACCATAGATAGGAACCATCTGAATACAATAAGATGAATTCTCCTTTTGTGTAATGACATCAGAAAACCGGGTATGTAGGAGGTTAGGGTTACCTGCAAACATGCAAAAAACCCGCCCTTCTCACGTGTGGGAACTAGAAAACTGAGGATCATCAGTATCCCGGGCTCTCAGGTCGAGAAATGATGATACGTTCACCATTTCTGGTTTGGCATCATCATCAATCGAGGAGGCCTCAACTGATTCTCCAAAACGAAAGGTCCTCAGCTTCTGGCACTGAGGTCGAGAAGCAATAGTACATTCATCCCTCGGGGTACAGTACTATCGCCAATCGAGGAGTGCCTCCACTGATTCTCTTTCAAAAAGGGCAACCTATAGCAAGTTCCCAGCATTGGGTCCTCGGATCAAGAATGTGTAATGGGTTTGCCATTTCTGGTCTGCCATTATCACATCTCGGGAGGAGTACCGCAACTGAGTCCTCGGGAATGGTCACCAGATTCGACGGTTCCTCAAGAGAATAACTACTGGCCTGTATAAACATACAGTAGCAGATAGCTCCTGATAAAACCTCGTCTGGTTGTGGGTCTCATGAACAACAATACGTGGTCACCACCATGCAAGCGTCATGACTATCCACTCTAATACCTATGGGTATGCTCAAGCCTGGGTAGTGGGCTTATCTCTCAGATCACCCATCCCGCCAAACAGAAAAAACCAGCACAGTCCAGCATAACACAGTATAATAATGATATGTAATGCAGTGAATGCAGTAAAAACAGTAATACAACAATATACAGTAAAGCAGTACTACAGTAAAATGGTAAAATAGCAAAACACAGCACCACAGTAAACACCCAATGAAAGAAAAACAGACAAGCGCTAGGATTGACTCGCTTAGGAAACCATAGATTCTGGTCTCTGTGATCCCCAGCAGAGTCGCCAGCTGTCACTCCTGGGATTTTCATCCAAGTACAAACGCGAAATTGGCGTGAAACAGAGTCACCAGCAATGTGTATTTATCCCAAGAGAGGGAAAGGAAACATTGCGTAAACCTGAGGGAAGGAAAGAACGAGGTCTCGTGACCAAGAGAAATGGGTAATGGAGTCGGTTACGCGAAGGGAAGGTATTAGCACCCCCACGCGTCCATCGTACCCGATGGGATCCATGCTTGTTGTTCGATCAAAGGGTGTAAGGAACTGGAAATCAACTGCTAACTGGAGAACCGGAAATGAAAGATAGAAAGGGGAAGGAAGGGGAGAAAAAAGTGACTCGATAGGACACTATCATTGTCCTAGGCCTACGTATTCCCTCAGTGCAATGGGAAAGTCAGAGTCAACGTAGTTTGACAGACTACGGGGAAAGGTTGCTCGTCAAGACGTCGCCGTCTTGTGCCTACGTATCTTCAATCAGACGAGAAAGAAGAATTAGAGCAAACGTAGTTCGGCTCAACAAGGATTGCTTTGTTTGTGTTTTTTTAATGGAAACGTCAGAGTGCGCGTCCCAGCAGTTAGGTGTTGCAGCTCGCTGTATGGAGACTTAGGCGTTACCTGTTTGCGGTAGAACAGACATGATGAGTCCTTAAGAAAGGAGTGAAGAGATGAGAAGAGAATTATTTGTTTGTTTTTGTATTTTAGAAAGAAGTGTTTTGATCATTTTTGTGTTAGTAACACGTATTGCATCCAAGTCTATTGCATAAGATCGAATGCATCACATGGTCGTCCTAACAGGACGTATGCTAAACATTCTAGAAAGGTGGAGAGAAACTCCCCTCTTTCCATTTCCCGTGCTCTAGGCTCACATGCAATATGCGTTAATCCTTTATTAAATGTTTTTTGCTTTTGTTTTGAGATGAGAAGATGAGAGACTCAAAGGTTGAGAAAGGTAAAAGTCTAAATGGGAGACTAACAATCCTATTTGTTATCATGCATGGATGATCCTAAAGGTTAAGTGTGGTTTGAAGAGCACTATCCTAAAAAAAGAGGAGAAGAACATAAGAAGCAACTTACGTCCAAGATGGAAGTTAAGTTGATCTTAAAGAGGGATGAAGAAGATTAGGCAAGCAAAGAAGCATTAAATGCTTATCAAACACAAGTAGAATGAATAAAAGAGGAAGAAGAAGTTGTATGTGGCTGCACACCCGCACACTTGACTTACCATTAGCCCCTGAAAATGTTAGCAAAAACAATTTACAAGTAAAGAAATAAGGAAAGAATAACAAGTAAAGATCAAACAAGTTAAGAACTAAAGAAGAAAGATTCTAAGGGTTGATAAGTACTCAAGGTCAGTATGTACACCATAAGGGATCATACCAATGGATACATGTCTTATGAAATCAAATAAAAGCTAATTATGTACCAAACAATTGCATAAATGTAAGTAATGTGCTACTAATGTAAAATAGGTACATAAGAAACGTAAACATGTACAAATTCAAGAACATAACTCAAGGTCAGAATTAAGAGTCATTAAAGGATTCATATGAAAGTCATAGAAGTATCATACAAGATATGAGTGCAATGATTCAAGAAGAGAAGACAAGATGAAAAGAAGTTCAAACAATGTTCAAGTTCACATAAGATGGCATACTTGTAATGCAAGTTATGAATGAAGGATGAAACATGAACATGAATAAGAATGGATGCAAGTCAGTAATATATGATATGTTTGATCATATTAGAATGCCATAATGGTGTCACAAAGATGCACATAAAACATGTTAAGGCACATAGAAGAAGATGCACACAATTAGGTCATACTTAGTTCACATAAGCAACAAACATTCATGAACCAAAATACAAAAGGCAAGTGACCTATAATCTAACATGGATGACCTGTAATATTCAATAAATGGCCTATACAATGATCACACAAATCCTAATGCAATGGTACAAGTGCCTCCTAATCAAACAAAGTTTAGAAATCAAACAAAAGCACACAAATGTGACTTATAACAATCAACAAGGAAAAAATAGAAAGCGACTTGGAAAAAATATGAAATTAAATCACAAATCCCCTAAGTCAGAACCTAAACATGTGTCAAAAGTTCACATCAAAATGCAAAAAAGAAACTTGTTCAAATGAGGGTTCAAAGTCACGTTGAAGCAAGGCAAAGGAATGCACAAAGATGATCATCACAATACATGATAAAATGACTTTAAAAATATGAGAAAAATGTTTTTAGATGGTTTAAGATGTTGTTTGAACATGGTAAAAATATTGGATGCAAAATCACTTTGGAACTATGCAAAAGAAATCAAAAAGCAAACATGTGTAATGAAGAAGAAGACTTAAAAAGAAATTAAATGGAAATTAAGAAAATATGAACCAAATCAATTAAAATCAGAATTAAAAATCAAGGAAAATTAGTTAAATGTGTATTGATGCTAAGTGAATTTATTTGGAATTTTTATATGCATTTTGGTATTTTTAATAAAAGAAAATGAAACATGTATGAAAATAAAAAAATAAAAATGTAAAGAAATTAAAGCAGGGGGTGTCACGTTAGTAAGTTTTCAATTTAAAAAGATGTTTGGGCTTAAAGTGAGGTGTGTGAATAGTAGTTTAAGTCCAGTCCAATAAAACGCGTGCGTGTATGGATTTACGGTGCACCTTAGTCAAAAGTTGACTCATTCACAGCCACATGATGCAATCAAGTGGATCAATCAGAAAAGTAAATAAATCCAATGGATGAGATGCAAGGATCATGATAACTACCACGCACGCACACACATGCAAGTCAAAGATGAGAGAGAAAGAGGCACGTGAGTGAGATGATGTTCATTAATGTGTTGGCAAGCTAGGAAGCGTTGGATGAAATAAATCAAACGAGTGTGTTTTAATCTGGTGATTAAACCCTAACTGAACCTCACCGGCCAGAGAAGGACCTCCGGTCATCTTCTCCGACCATATCCGGCCACTGCAAATTCTCAAACGTTCCCGAAATTCACAAAATGCACATCAAAATGTTCAGCATGCTTAGTAGGTTATAGATCCACCAATAGCAATCACAAAACATGCATATACAGAGGGAAACAACAACAAACATTTTGCCATAGGTTCTGCAACTATGCTCTTAGAGAGCCTATCAACTAGACGGATCATTCATAGCTTCTAGTAAGCTCCAAATCAGTCAAAAACAAATGTAAATCGCATGAAAAATTCAAAGATAAGTTTGAAGAATGTGAACCTATAACTAAAGAAATCTTGGATCAAAAGAAAACCAGAGGTGATGCTTGAGTTCTTGAGCTTCAAGAGAGCAAAATAAATGCTATGGAGCGTTGAATCTTGATGAAAACAGAATGAAATTCGAATTGCAATAAAGCTACGCTTGAGGAGATTGATCCTGATTCTACTTGTTCTTGACCAGGGAAGCTTGATAATGATGAATTAATGAAGATGATGATGAACTCGTGCAGAGAGAGAGAGAATTCAGAGAGAAATTTGAGAGTGAGAGTTTGTGAAAATGTGAGAAATGATGAAGCCCCCTTTACAAATTCTGTTAGAGCTTTATTTATAAGTGTGGTTAGCTTCTAACTATCTTAGTTGACAGTTAGAACTATGGTTGAGTTAACTGTGGTAGTGTGAAGCAAAGAGAGGGTGGTTGAAGCAATTTGAATAATGAGAGGGAAGAGAACCGTGTGTTGTGTTGTTGATCATGTGGAGAAAGCTCATGATAATTATGGTGAGGTTTAGTGATCAGTGGTGGTGATGTTATGATGTTGTGCAGCAAGGCTTGTCATGCAAGTTTCTCATTTCCTCTTTGGTGTATGGAGTAACATGTATACATGAATGTGTAAGATGGTGTGTGTTCAAATGAGGAAAAGAGTGAATGGTGTGTATCCCATGCGTGTGAACTAATATGAATCAAACAATATCATGCACAATCACTTTTGTTTTGGCAGCACAACTTCCATGGAGATGATGATGCTTGAAGATGAAATTCTCAAAGTATAGTACATGAAATGAGATGATTTTGGTGGCTATGGATCAAGAACATGTAATGGAACAAGTTTGATGTTGGAATCAAAGTGAATGGAAGCTTGTAAGATGCATAAAGATGACCAAGAAATCATGTGTGCAAAACTGAACCATGGGTGTGTGAGATTAGTCTGCAGACCTGGCCATGAGCCTATGGAATTTCAGTGTGACACCCTCATGTTTGAACCTTCATATGACCTTCATAACTTGTTCAAATGAGAAAATGCCCAACATCAAAGTTAAAGAGGGCATGGAGATGAACAACTTTGATGTTCAAAATTTTTTCATTTGAAGCCTTCTTGATGGAGAAACCTAGCTTGACATTTGGCACGCCAAGTGTTTGATGAAATTATGGCCTGGAGGCCTGAATCTGCCTTGCCATGACTTGGAATTTGCCTTGATTTTACCAAACTTTGATTGATCATAACTCCCTCAATTTTGATCCAACGGAAGAGTTCTTGGTATGGATTTAAAGCTTAGGATATGATCTTTAATTGGCTCAACTTGGGCCTGAAGTTTGAAGCTTTTATCATGAAGAAAAAATTCTTTGAAGATGGGTGCAAAATGGTCCAAACTTGCCATTTTTGGAAACCCTAAATTTCTAAAAATGGAAACTTTGTACATTTCTTGATTTTTGATGATTACTCCATCATTTCTTGATCAAATCTTGTCCAATGAACATATGTGACTTGAATTTCATGAATTTGACCTAAAAAAGTCAGGAGTTGACTTTTTCCTTTGCACAGTTGACTTTTCCCCCAATTTCTTGATTCTCAAGCAACTGACCAATTGAACCTCTTCTGAAATGAACCAATGGGCAATCTTCCATCCTTAGATACTTGACATCATGTAGAAAACCTTGAGATCAAGTTTGAACCAAAATTTCATCTGGAGACTGCTTGAATCATAAACCCCGATTTGGACTATTTTTGCTAGGAGATGATGAACTGTCTAACTTCTTGGTGAATTCTCTTCTTCCAATGACTTGTGGGATTGATTGAGATCATATGAGACATAAGAGACTCTTGAGGCTTGCTTGAAGACCTTAGGCTTTAGCTCTCTTTCTTTGAAAGATCAATGCTCTGGAACCCATTGATCACATGCCATTTGCAACTTGTATGAGATATGAGATGAAATGAGATAAAAATGCAATGCAATGAAACACAAGCCATGTAATAACAAGAGGGCAAATTTTGGGGTGTTACACTATGAAAAGGCGGAACCAATGTAACCAAATAGCATTAGAGAGGTATTTCAAGTTTCGACACTCTTGGATACATGCCCACAATTTGGATGCAGAATAGATAGTATGCCATCAGTTTTACACACACACCTTTTGATTACACATCATAGCATGAGTTTACATACACAACTTGAACACATAGCATGATGGCAGCATTAACATGATTTGTACTTAATTAAGTCTTCTTGCCAACAAACTTCCAACCAGTTATTACACATTTGGATTCAAATCAACATAAAGGCCATCAGTTCAATAAGAAACAGTTTTACAATCACAGAAAATACAACACATCAAGTCAACCATAGTGAAATGATTCTTGGCAAACAAACTCACCTGTTCTCGTGCAGACAAATACATTCAAGCATTAACCAGACAGGTATGTGGTTGTTAACATTATAACTTAATTTTGGCAGTGGAACATCAAAGGGGGCTTAAATGATCCTAACAGTCAGCCAGTGAGTATCACGCAAGGGTTTGGTTACCATTACATGACTCAAGCATAATGCTAAGAACAAAAGGAAATGTAGCTACCTATCTCAGTACATCAACCAAGACAAACATAATTGTCTTACCTCAATATGGCAGGCTATGGACAAAAAGTTAAGCAAAAACTCAAATACACATTATTTCTACATTATGGATGAATGGAGAGAAACACTAAAACACATTGTAGGAGCATTTATACCAGAGATATGATGATGACAAACATGTACATGAGCATGAATATGGAGTATGAAGAAGAAATGTTACCAAGTGGAATATGTCCACTGCACCCTCAAGTGTATGCTAACCTTTCTTCTTTTCTGAACTAGCAAGGAACTTCAAGGCAAGTCTCCTCCTCTTTCTCACTTGTGAAGCTCAAACTCAGAGATCTTTTTAGAGTGTTTTGTGAACAATGTTGGTGTCAAATGAAGGAAAATGGCCTGCTATTTATAGGAGAGGATTGAGAATCCAAGGCATGGCCAAATTTGCAACAAATGTCAAATCTACCCTTTTCATCGTGTGAGACGTGGTGTTTGCTGAACCAAGATCTCCAAATATCTCTGAACTCTGAGCACAAGCTGGTGAGAAGTGATTGGTGAGAGGCTCAATGAATAAACAATACTTCTTTCCCTTGAAAAGTTTCTCTCTCCTAGTGCAAGTGGCATAAACAAGACATAAACACTATTTTAATGCCAAACAAGTTGAAAATTCGTGGCAAGGCTTGAATTAAACTTAAATCCAACATTAGAACTCAAAAACCTGGGGCTTTGGTGTTTAGAGAAGGTTTTGAGTCAATATGCAAAAGTTGGTTTCTTGAGTTTTAAGAAATGAAACCTCCATCTTTGAAGCTTCGAAACTCCCAGCTCCCTTAATGGATTGAGGAGTTCTAGTACTTTTTGGAAAGCCCTCAATGCCCTCTACAACTTTCATGTTCAAAGATTTTTTATTTGAGGCTTGGAACTACATGAAAAATTGGGTTAAAGTTGTGTGCAAACTAAGGTGAAAAAGCAGAAATTTCACTAAGTCCCCAAGGGTGATTTATTTTCCAAGTCCTGTGACTTAAAAACCATGCACTTTTTGAAAGAAGGTCCTCTAATATATTTTGAAGATCATGGAAAGAGATTCCATTTGAGCTTTGATTCACTCAATTTGGATGCGTGGTTTGAAAGTTATGATTGTTTCAATTCTTGCACAAGTAGTGAAATTTCCACATTTGAAAAGTTTCATGGACCAAACATTGCTTCTTTTGCAAGAAACTTCTCAAAACTTGATTTCTCATGCTTTAGCTCATCAATGAGACATGTCATGATGGATTGAGGACTTGGATGCTTCATTTTGGATCAAGATCTCAAGGATTAGAGTCTCAGTCAAAACTCTAAATTCACTTGAATGATCTCTGGTGATCTTGCTTCTTCAATCACATATAAGGCTCATAGGTAGTCTCTGAGGATGTATATTACCACATGGAGTCATGTCCCAAGGCTTGAGAACAAATCTTGATCAAAATCAAAGGCCATGATTGTCTTGTCATAACAAAACCCTAATTGGAGGCATGGTGAACTTGTGGTTCAAGCTACTTGTGATGAGAGCCAGTCGCACTTGAATTCTTGTTGAGTAAGATCTCTAGGATGTAGGTGAGCTCACATGGTTGTATTTGGAGCTTCAGTTGTCCTTCTTGAACAGATGACTTCTTTGATTTATGTGTTATCTTGGCTTAGGAGACTTTGCCCTCCTCTTTGTATAAGCCCTGGCTTTTCACAGAAGAAACAAACTTGCAAAATGAAATGGTTAGTTAACAATGCATAGATGATTGAACCTAAATGTCAATGCAAGATGTTATGACATCTAAGGGGTAAAATTTGGGGTACAACACTCATACTATAAATTACATTCATCTTAATACTATGACAATACAACTTCATACTAAACTTCAAACTTAAATTCATAACCAAAGCTTCTACTACAAACCATACTACACCATACTCATATTACACTTTCAACATAAACACTTTCATACACATGCATCTTTCAAACACTTTCATCCTTCCACTCCCCACTCTTTCAAACATACTTTTAACGATTTAAGATGGACACAAGAATTCGTGTACCAGGAGGCATCCGAACACTAAATCCCATTGTATCCCCTCTTTGCAGAACTCTCTTCTTAGCAAATTGGTACCACCCTTGACCAATGAATTTCTCTACACAGTAGTGCCTTGGTGCAGTATGGAGTTCAGAATCATACACTTCTCATGTGTCTGAATCAAATAGCTCAATTCTACCGAGACCCCTTGCAAAACACGCCTTAATCACATGCTGTGGGATTTGCTGCACATTCAAATTATCTTCAACTTATTACATTTATCTCAGTGAATAATGTATTAAAATTAACGTACTTATATACTATCATACTTACAAGAACATTTCTTTGAGCACTCTTTCCACAATTGATTTTCTTCTCCCATACAATATACCTAAGGATATTTAAATTTGGCAAATTTATAAGTATAACTAATATAAAGTCTTCATTATAGTATATTTCCTACTGTAATAATAAATCAGAAATGCATTTTACCTCACACTGTCTGGAGATTTTGGGATGGGATTAGTTGCACCAATGGAAGAGCCTTTCGTTATCTTTTCTTTATGCATGTTACGAATACGATTATCTGTTCCACCAACTCCTGCTTCAGTGACAACTGTTTTACCCTTATGATCTTGAGTTCCTCCACAAGTGAGTGAATCTGATCTAGTTGAAGAATCCCCCTTTTTACAACATCTGGTTTGCTCTCGACACAGGTTGCTCTCTTCTGGATTTCCTCATATTCAAGGTACAACTTATCCAACCTACTTCTTCGCCATGCAGCTTGACTCTTAATCTCGACAATGGATCTGTAATATAAATAACACAAAAATAATGACATTAATAACTCTTACAATGGGTTGAGGTGTTTACAAAAAAGCTTTGAAAAACGTTATCAATGGTAACAAATCGGGGAGGTGGAAGCGATATCTTGTGCCTATTCTTGCTTCTATCACGCTTGAGAATACATCAATGGCACTCATACTTTGGATTATATAGCATTTCTATATTATGCTAACTTACCGTATTACACTTACCAAATCCATTTTTTTATTCACCCTATAGTCATATTACTTCTAACAATTGTACCAACTTATTTTGGAACTTTATTATTTTAATATTTAGGGTTATCCCCTCTTTTAACTGCTTAAAATAAATGGTACCTACATTGGGTTATGTTTGGTTTCATATAGCTTTTTAACCTACCCACTTTGTATTTCTAACCATGCTTTCATATTTTCACATTAAAGTATCCACATTTAAATTTCTCTATTTATTTTTATTTCTTAACTTTACACGGAACAATCTTTTTTTCATTTTTACTTACATTTTTTTCACTATTTAACCACAAAGCAGTCTGTAAAAACATTCCTATTCCTTTTTTAATATTATTACTTATTTTTTCATTTACTAACTTTTAATTTTTTATTTTCCGTCTCTTTCAATTTTAATTATCCACATTACAATGTCTCATATTGTTTTTATTAGGGATAAATATACTTCACCCCCTGTCAATGTAGCGAGTTTTGGTTTTACCCCCCTAAAGTATTTTTTTTTAATCCCCCCTCACCAAACCAAGATTCTAATTTCACTCCCCCTGTTGCTGACTGGATGAGGGAATCTACTGACTGGACGAGGGAATCTGCTGACTGGACGAGGGAATCTGCACATGTGGTCTATATTAATTTGCTGACTGGATTAATTTTGAATTAATTTTTTTTAATTTTCATTTTGGTATTAATTTTTTTTTCATTTTTTAAATATTATATATTAATTTTTTATTATGAATTATAAATTTGATGTTTAATTAATTTTTTTTTTATTTTCATTTTGTTTTTAAATTAAGAAATATTTTATACAAAATATATATTAAATACATTGGGCTCATGGTCTATATATCTAGAGCCTATTTTCATTTCTATTAGGTTGGTGTGTGTTTGATATATAAACACTAATATTGTTATTAAAAAGATCAATGTGGGACTTCACATAACATTGGGTATATTAGCCATGCCTTCAATCACTTTGTCAAACAGCCTTGGCCAACTTGCACAACCAGCTTCCATTACCACCTGCATTTACAATACCCAAAATAGATTTTTATTCACGATAATTTCCAAACAAAAATAACATACTCACAAGAATTTCATGGATTATGATTAATACACATTCACATAACCTCATCATAAAGTCAATTTTAGTTATACAACAGACCTTGAATTTTACACACACATAATTCACAATTGCCTTCACCTATTTTCCAGCTCACACACAAATTAAACTCAAAATTAATTAAGTCAGGAATTCAATTCCAACTAAGCACATTCACACGCACTGCACCTTCAAATTTCCAGCTCATGAATAGAGTAGCATAATAGAATATCATAATTTTTTTATTTTAGCTACCTCCAATTTCATTCCAAAATTAACCTACCGCCAATAAATACATTGTAACAAAATTTTCAAAACTAACTTAACACAATAACAAGCATCCACCTCTAACTTCACTAATCTAAACTAACACTACATCACATGACTAAATTTAGACTCACAACTAATTGAAGCAAGCAACATAACTGAATCTAATGTCAATAACTAACTAACTAACTTAGCTTATAACTAAACGTCCTTAACAAGCTAATAACAATCTCCCAAACTGACTTGTAACAAGCATAAATCCATTGAATTTGACTAACCTAACTGCAACTTCAATATTCAATAACTAATTTGCTTCATTTTTTTAACTTCATTAACAGCTAACAGTCCATGGTATAACTAACTAAACTCAACCTGTTCCTCTTTAAAAATTCATTCTAGCAATTTTCAACTAAACTAACTCCATTGCAACTCACTGCAACACACAAGTTCCACAATTCACGCAGAAGAAGCAAGAACCACACACTAGCAACATCACGCAAATTCGCAACGTACGAAACAAGAAACACAAGAACGCAAGTCACTCATCAACAATTTCACAACAACTTCACGCAAATCTCACACGCACCACACGAACACAACAAAAACAACAAGCATAGAGAAATTACAATTCCTACAGACTACGTTAAAGAAGAAAAAAAAGGTCATTGTGGATTAGGGATCAAAGAGTTTACTGTATTCAAGGCGCCTATGAATTTCTTGTCATCTTTGAGTGTGGATTGTGCTTGAATAAAAATCTGTTTTGGGTATTGTAAATGCAGGTGGTAATGGAAGCTGGTTGTGCAAGTTGGTCAAGGCTGTTTGACAAAGTGATTGAAGGCATGGCTAGTATACCCGATGCTATGTGAAGTTTCAGATTGATCTTTTTAATAACAATATTAGTGTTTATATATCAAACACACACCAACCTAATAGAATTGAAAATGAGCTCTAGGTATATAGACCATGAGCCCAATGTATTTAATATATATTTTGTATAAAATATTTCTTAATTTAAAAACAAAACGAAAATTAAAAAAAAAAAATTAAACATCAAATTTATAATTCATAATAAAAAATTAATATATAATATTTTAAAAAAACGAAAAAAGAAAATTTAATACCAAAATGAAAATTAAAAAAAAAATTAATTCAAAATTAATATAGGCCACATGTGCAGATTCTCTCATCCAGTCAGCAACAGGGGGGAGTGAAATTAGAATCTTAGTTTGGTGAGGGGGGAATTAAAAAAAAAATACTTCAGGAGGGTAAAACCAAAACTCGCTACATTGACATTGACAGGGGATGAAGTATATTTATCCCTTTTTATTATCTTACTTTACACTTCACAATTTTTTTTTAATATTACTTCAAATTTATTTTTCCTTTTTAAATACAACTTTATCTGTGTAAACATTCCACTAAATTTTAATTTTTTTACTTCTATTTACACATATATAATGTAACTTATTTATTTTATGTAACTCACTATTTCTATTTCTTGCTCTCATTAACAAAATCAACTTTTTTCTCACAACTAATCCCAAATGTACTGCATGCATTATCAACATACACATTTTTGCATTATACTATCCCATTATAAATAATGGTTCCAAACAATTATAAATAAACTCCTCATACTACGGCTGCCAAGCAAACAACTAAATTTAAGCCTTTTAAATAATTTTTTCAATTGGAAACGCTTCACAGCATTACATCCATTTTTCAAATACTGATTACTTCACAACATATAATACTTCTTTCTCAAAACACATACTTAACCAAAATCCATAACTTACTAACATTAAGATTGAAAACATCTAAATCATTCTTAATTTCCTATTGGATCGCGGGCTTTTCAAACATTACTTGACGTGCACTATGCCTATCCAAAGACACGTACACCTTTTTCGCCGGATACGAAATCTTAAAACCAAGTACATATCGTCTACGAATCTTCTTTTTCTTGGCATAATCGTACTAGTCCTTCCCTATGAATTTTTCTTCCTAATGTACTTACCATTTCGCCTAGCTGTACGGATTTCAGCGTCGTATGTGTCTCCGTTTTCAACATCGACCAAAATAATAGACTTCTTATTCCATGGCAAACACTTCGCTATAACTTCCCTAGGAATGTGCTAATTCAAACATAATAACAACTCACGTTAATAACTAATCAGTGTTATATAAAGAACACAACATGTTTAAATATCTGAATGAATTCATAAACATGCCAACACATTTCTGCTACTGATATAGCCGAAATTAATTTCCTTCTCCCATTTGCATTCAATGTTTTGGACTTCATCCTCATCGGAACTGATACATAGAAACATTACATAGTGATTATTACTATCAATGTTGTTCTGGACTGGACCAATGGCTAGAATTGGCCCAATCCGCTTCTACTCCAGAGCGGCCCAAATTGCCTAAGTCCAATCCACAGAGGGGCAAAAGTTACCTTTCTGCCCCTCCAACCGGGCAAGGAATGCAATGTTCCTCCCCGTAATTACTGCCCGTTACGCACGACCTCATCGCTCCCCGACAGCTAAGGGCAGGTGCCCGAAACCACGCTTATGCCCGACATAACGGCTAGTTTTGGACACCCTACCCGACATAACGGCTAGTTTGGGTAGTTACCTATTCTTTCGGGAAAACGGTTATTTCGCCCCAAAAATAGAACCGTTGGCCACGCGCTGGGGGCTCTATATAAACCCTCTCGCTTGAGAGGGTCAGGTATCCAATATTCACCCTAAGAATTCATACTTTGTACTTGCTCCTTTTCTCTGACCCTTTCTTACATGAGCGTCGGAGTACCTTGCAGGTACACCCCCTCCTCTCCATACGACCAGCATCCCTGACGCACTTGGCGACCTGATTCTACAGGATCTGATCCAGCATTCACGATCAGTGGCGCCGTCTGTGGGAACCTTTGTTCTCCCCATCTTTCTTTCCTCAGAAATCGAAGATCAAAATAATTCTCAAACATCATCACGATCATGGCCTCCCAAGATCGCTTCAAGGATGCTCTCCAAACCACCATCCTCCCCGTCAACAAATCTGACGTTGACGTCCAGTCATCTCTCCTCCGAGATGCCCGTTTCCTCAGGGATGGAGCCACTGCTTCTCCTTCCCCTACCCCTGCTGATCGCAACAACGATCAACCATTACTTGACGTCCAGCCCATTCCTGTTCCGCCCAATGTCGACCCGGCCGTGGCAGCCCTCCTGGAGGCGATCAACAAAACCAACACCCTGATCCTGCAGCAGAATGAGAGGATCGGGGCGCTAGAAGAGTCCCACCATCCGAGATCCCCTCCTATGCAGAGGAACCAGCGACGATCAAGAAGCCTGCAGCCCCGAAGAGAAATCGATCGAAGGCTGCGCCAAGAACCTGATCCTCGCGTAGCCCGAAAGCGCGACCAGATCTCCCCGCGTGACCAGCACGCCCATGACCACAAGAGGACTTGGAGGAACGAGCAATCTCCCCCGATCAATTCTAAAGGACGGGACCGCTCACCTTCCCCACGAAGGAACCGCTCACATTCTCCTCGAAGGAATCGCTCACCTTCTCCGCGAAGGAACCGACGTCGCGAGCATCCCGTTTGGTCACCATCATACACCAGTTCTAGTGACAACGACGAGCCTCATGGCCCGTTGTCCCAGGAGATCTTGGCTACCCGTCTCCCAAAAGTTTTGGAGAAACCCCCGTCACTTGGCACGTATGACGGGACCACCGACCCCGATGAGCACATCGAGAACATCGATGCGCTGTTAGACTACCACGGCGTACGGGGCGCCATCAAATGCAGATTGTTCCCGACCACGCTTTGTAAGGGAGCAATGACATGGTATAAACAACTGCCCGAGGAGTCCATTATCTCGTGGAGACAGTTGGGCAGGATGTTCTCGCGGCACTTTACAACATCTCGCCGCCACTCCAAAACTGAGGCCTCTCTTGGAGCCATAATCCAGGGTAAAGACGAACCTCTCCGCGCATATATCGAGAGGTTCAACAAAGAAGCAGTGCAGGTCCCGACGATGGACGAAATGAAGAAGTTTTTGCTCGAGCAGGGGCTCCGCCCAGGCTCCGAGTTTTCTAAAGCTATTGGCCTCACGCCACCGAGGAACTTAGACGCCCTCCTCCTCAAAGCCCAATCACACATTCAATATGAAGAGAAGGTTGCAGCCAGCAACGTCCGAGCATCACGCCATCAGGAGAACGCTTGGGCACCCAGAGGAGAAAAAGCTTCGACATCTCGTCGAGGTGAACGGAGGCGCGAGGACCGTCCTCGTGATTCCCGTGACATCAAGGGCCCCTCCGGGCGGTTCCATGACTACACTCCCCTGACCGTTTCCAGGGAAAAGATCTTGTCCGAATGTGCCAATTCGGAGTTTAAAAAGGCTAGGGTCCGCTTCCTCAAACAGCTTCCGAACAGACCAAACATGGATAAATCAAAATACTGCCATTTCCACAAAAGTCACGACCATACTACGGAGGACTGCATCCATCTGAAGGATGCCATTGAAATATTGATCAGGGACGGTCACCTGAAGCAGTTCGCGAAGAAGAAGGACACTCCTCGGCAGAACGCCCAGGAGTCCAAGAAGGTCGAGGAGGAGGTACCCTCCTCGGAAGACACCAACATACAGGTCGCTATGTCCATATCGCGACCCGAGGACTTCAACGTCCCGGACGGGCTCAGCGCCCCTGCATATTTCGCGGCCCACAGCCCGTGGGAGACATTTCCCTCCGCCATGGTCATCTCTGGTGGGGGTTTCAACAAAGTCACTGTGGGCTCCGTGAAACGGAAGTTCGAACACCTGATCAACACAAGATCCAACAAAGTGACCACGCTTGATCGGGCACAGAAGGGCTCCGTCCCCATCTCCTTCTACCGGGAGGAACTCCTCGGAGGCTCCCCGAACTCAAGCATACCATTGCTCGTCAGAGCCTGGATGGCGAACTTCGACGTTCGCAGGATACTCGTCGACCAGGGCAGCTCGGTCGACATCATGTACTCCCAGCTGTTTTCAACACTTCAGCTGGATGAATCGCACCTTACCCCCTACGTAGGGTCCGATTTACAGGGATTCAATGAATCTGTAACCAAGCCATGGGGATACGTCGAGCTGATCATGACCTTCGGTTCAGCTGAAACAGCCAGATCCATCAAGGTGCAATTTCTGGTAATCGACTGCCCGTCGCTCTACCAATGCATTTTCGGAAGGCCAACTCTAGCCGAGTTGGTAGCAGTTCCCTCAACCGTCCACCTGAAGATGAAGTATTACACTTCGAAAGGGATGGTCGCCACCCTCCACGGCGATATAGAAGCTGCCCGACGGTGTTTCGAAGCAGCTACAAACGGACTCAACACCATTGCGCCCAAGCCAAAAGTGTCGAGCAAGCCAGCACTGCCAAGCAGCTCTGAGGAGGCCAAGCCCCTACCCCAGGTCGACTCTATCGACCTCGACAGTCGCTTCCCCGAGGACCAACAGGAGGAACGAGCAGCTTCAGCAAGCCCGTCCACGTCGTCCAGCAGCAGCTCCCATCCGATGCGCCCAATCCTAGATGGCAA
The DNA here is from genome assembly GCA_022829125.1 of Lathyrus tuberosus. Lineage (NCBI taxonomy): Eukaryota > Viridiplantae > Streptophyta > Magnoliopsida > Fabales > Fabaceae > Lathyrus > Lathyrus tuberosus. Next base: position 581,240 of record JALAZF010000031.1, on the reverse strand, counting down.
CTTCGAGATAGTTCTGTTCGGCGAAGACCCCCAACGAGGAGTGAAGATCGGAGCAGACCTGCCTGATATCGCGAGGAAGCAGCTCAAAGCATGCCTCCGAGAGAATGCCGAACTCTTCACATGGAGTGTCGCGGAAATGCCCGGCTTGGATCCATCCGTCGCTTGTCACCAGCTGACCATCGACCCGGCCATCAAGGCCGTAGCACAACGTAGGAGGAAGCAGTCTCCGGAGAAAACGGAGGCTGCTGAAAAAGCTGTAAAGGACCTCCTCGAGGCCAAATTTATTTCGGAAGCCAAGTACACAACTTGGCTGTCCAACGTTGTATTAGTTAAAAAATCTAATGGAAAATGGCGCATGTGCATTGATTATACCGATCTCAATAAGGCATGCCCAAATGATGCCTACCCCCTCTCCAATATTAATAAACTTGTTGATAATTCTGCTAGTTTTAAACTTTTATCGTTCATGGACGCCTACTCGGGCTACAATCAAATCCTAATGGCAATGTCCGACAAAAAATATATGGCCTTCATGACCGAATTGGGCAACTATTACTACAACGTAATGCCCTTCGGCCTGAAGAACGCCAGAGCAACGTACCAACGAATGATGAACAAACTGTTTCGGGGAGAAATAGGCGACATGCTCGAAGTCTACATGGACGACATGATCGTAAAATCCCACGAGGAAACCGATCATACCGCCCATTTGAGGAAGGTCTTCGAACAGGCCAGGAAATACAAAATGCGTTTTTATCCGGAGAAGTGCATATTCGGTGTCCGGGCAGGAAAATTCCTTGGCTTCTACTTGACAGAACGAGGAATCGAAGCCAACCCCGACAAATGTCGGGCATTCTCTGAGTTTCCTAAGCCCAAGTCCAAAAAATCCATCCAGTCCCTTAACGGGATGCTCGCGTCACTATCTCGTTTCATGGCCAAGTCCGCTCAGCACGCCCTACCATTCTTCAAACTCCTCCGCAAAGAGGCAGCATTCGAATGGACCGAGGAGTGCGACAAGGCCCTTCTCCATCTGAAACGGGCACTCTCGGAGCCGCCGGTCCTCTCTCGCCCGGACAACGGCGAAACGTTGTATCTATACCTGGTCGTAGCGACAGAAGCAGTGAGTGCCTCTCTCATCCGCGAGACACCCGACGGGCAGAAGCCCATCTATTTCACGAGCAAAGCACTGCAAGGACCAGAGTTAAGATACCAACAGATAGAGAAGGTGGTGTTGACCCTCATCAACACGGCCAGGAGGTTGAGACACTACTTCCTGGCTCACACGATCGTGGTTCGAATAGATCAACCCATAAAGCAGCTGCTCGGACGACCAGATATGGCCGGCCGAATGCTCAAATGGTCGCTGGAACTGTTCGAATTCGACATCCAATACGAAGGCAGAAAAGCCCTCAAGGCCTAAGCTCTGGCCGACTTCGTCGCGAAGATGACGTTCGCAGACTCCCCCGCGAGCGAAGCACGCAAATGGACCATCTTCGTCGACGATGCCTCAGGCTCTGTAGGAAGTGGTGCGGGTATTATACTAGAGAGCGATGAAGGAATTATCGTCGAGGTATCACTCACACTGTCTTTCCCAACCTCCAATAACCAGGCTGAATACGAAGCCTTCCTCGCTGGGCTACGCCTCGCCGAGGACCTAGGCGCAGAGGAAGTCGTCATTTGCACAGATTCACAACTCGCGGCCCTCCAGGTCCGGGGAGAATACCAAGCCAAAAACGACAACCTGACCAAATACTTGGCCCTGGTAAAGAAGGAATGGCGAAGTTCATAACAGTGAAAGTGAAACACGTTCCCTGCGAACATAACGTATGAGCAGACGTGCTATCCAAACTAGCAAGTACGAAGAAGAAAGGCGGAAACAAATTCGTCATACAGGAAGTACTTCCTCGACCCAGCATCGAGAAGGCCTCCGCGACACTCGACGTGCAGGTGGTCGGCGACAACAACTGTTGGATGACCCCAGTCTACAACTATCTCGCCAAAGACGAACCCCCGTCCGACCCAAAGGAGGCCAGCATAGTCAGGCGAAGAGCCTGCTCTTATGTCTTAGTCAAAGATAAACTCTACAGACGGGGATTCTCCATTCCGCTGCTCAGATGTGTCGAGGAGGAAATGGTCGCACACATCCTGTGCGAAATCCATGAAGGAATCAATGCCCAACATCTTGGCGAAAGGTCCCTTGCTCGAAAGGCTCTCCGTGCAGGATACTACTGGCCGACCATGAAAAACGATGTGAAAGAACACGTGAAGAAATGCGACAAATGCCAACGGCACGGGGACATGCACCTGGCTCCGCCTAACAAGCTCAAGGCTATGTCCTCCCCGTGGCCATCCGCCTGGTGGGGCCTAGACATCCTAGGACCCTTCGTGGTAGGATCAAGTTAGAACAAATATCTCATAGTGGGCGTGGACTATTTCACAAAATGGATAGAGGCAGAAGCTCTGGCCAAAATAACTGCCCTCAACATCCTGCGTTTCTACAAACGAAACATCCTCGCACGTTTCGGTATTCCCCAAGCGATAGTAACGGACAACCACTATGCCAAACAAGACATTAGACAGCGCTTTTTTAGGCCTTAGACAGCGCTTAAAAGCGCTGCCTAAGGTAGCACTGTCGTAGGTAAAGACAGCGCTTTTGATTTATGAAAAAACGCTCTCTAAAGTATACATTAGACAACGCTTTTTCCTTAAAAAGCGCTCTCTAAAGTGGGCCTTTAGACAGCGCTTTTGCAGAAGCGATGTCTAATGTATACGTATAAAATTTTAATGAATTTTTTTATATACCTTTAGAGAGCGCTTTTTCAGGAAAAAGCGTTGTCTAAAGGCCCCCTTTAGACAGCGCTTTTTAAAGCGCTGTCTAATGTATGCCTATAATTTTAGCTATCAATTTTTCTATACCTTTAGAGGGCGCTTTTTAGGAAAAGCGCTTTCTTTTGTGAGCTATAGACAGCGCTTTTTCTAGAAAGCGCTGTCTTTTCTCTACGTATAATTTTAATGATTTTTTTAAAAAATTCCATTTTAACCATTTTTTTATGCAGAAACCTGTATAATTCAAGCCATTTCAATAAACCTGTATTAACAATTTCTAGTATGGTTCATTAACCATTTCCACTAATCCCATAAATCACATAAACCACATAAACCATTTCCATTATAATTCAAGTTATTTACATTAACTATTCACAAAACTATACAATTACAATCCAAAAACACATAAAGGGCATAAAACATTCACAAAACTATACAATCCCATAAAATAAACCATTCACAAAACAATACATTCACATAATCCCATAATCCTATACCTTATATAGGATTCTTTTTTCAATAAGGTATTCACACAATTCCTCCTTAATTTCTTGCAATTTATCCTTCGTGTAATGAGAACACACGTATTCATCAAAGTACTACATAACAAAACAAAATATGCATGATTTAGTTAAAAATAATAAATTATATGACATATCCGATATATATTAAAATAAATCCTAAGTTATAAATTCATGCATACCGTAATAGGAATCTCTAATCGATCGATTTGACGGATTTCTCTCATAAACCTCAAAACGAAATACCTGCAGTCTATGCCATTACGCTGACGAGGGTACTACACATAGACAAACAAATAAGAATTAATATATAGTTGTTTTGTGTTATCAAGTAGCATCACTAATAAGCAGCATTGTGAAAATTAATATACCTCCACTTTGACCCATGTAACGTTGGTTGCTTTAGCCCGTGCTACTCGAGATTCTCTTTGTGCTCGGTATACTTTTCTTGTAGGATTAATGGCAACCAACAAGCAGTGTCCACTGTAAAATATAACAAAAGTTTAGATGGATAATTTCTACGTAAAAGATACAAGTTAAAGATTAGAATGAAATTAGAATGAAAATCTTAGTACCTTTTTCACTAACGTCTCTTTCTTTTCTTGGTTGGAATATGTTTTACCCGTCTCTTAACAACACGGACGGTTGGATTGATCCAAATACCCTCATTATGATCATTTCTTGTATATGATTCATTTGCTATAATATTTTCATCTTGATCATTTCTAGTAAATAATTCAATATCAACATCAATATCACCTTGATCTCCAATGTTTTCATCAATTACTTTGTTAGATAAAAGCACTATAGACCATTTTGTACTTGTCAAATTAGTGACATAGAATACTTGTTTAGCTTGAGAGGCTAGAATAAAAGGCTCATCTTTGTACCCCACCCTATTAAGATCCACTTGCAAAAATCCTGACTTATCCATTCGTACGCCATTATTATTTTCAACCCACTTGCAACGAAATATAGGAATCTGAAACTTCTCATAATCAAACACGCAAATGCGCTCGATAACCCCAAAATATGACAGATTTGCAAATTTGGGGTTTAAATCTTTCACACTTGAAATGTGCATTACTTCAGCTACGACGGTGACACCACTATTTTGCATAGTACTTTTATCATCTTGTTCTTTGGTATAAAATGTGTATCCATTAATTGTCTATGCGCTATAAGAAAACACAACCAAACTTGGACCATATGCTAAACATCTCAACCTTTCTGTTATTGAAGCGGGATCTGAATAATATTTTGAATAAATATGATCCTTAAACCAAGGTATGAAACTTCGATTGTGCTCTCGTACTATCCAATTCTCATTTCTATTCGGATTTAAACCTCGGAGAACATCCTTATGCATTTCAACATACGACTCAACCTCATTCTCATTGTGCAAAACATACAAATGCACTTGATCCCGTTTGATCCTTGATACTGTCACAACTTCATTTCCAATTAACTTTTTTCCTTCTTTTTTTTCAACAATATGAGATTTGGGGAGTCCAATTGATTGTACATTGGACAGATATTCAGTACAAAACTCAATCGCTTCTTCAACAATGTATCGTTCAGCAATACAACCCTCTGGTCGACTTCGGTTTTTCACATACCCTTTTAATATTTTCATATAATGTTCAGCAGGGTACATCCATCTCATATAAGCCGGTCCACACAATTGTGTCTCTTTCACCAGATGAACAACTAGATGAACCATTATGTCAAAAAACGAGGGAGGAAAAATCATTTCAAGATCACACAAAGTAATAACTATTTCTTTTTGCAATGTTGGTAAGATCGTAGGATCGATCACCTTACTGCAAATTGACTTGAAGAAAAAACACAATTTAGTTATTGTGTTTCTTACTTTTTCTGGAAGAATAGAACCTATACCTATTGGTAGAAAATGTTCCATTATAACATGGCAGTCGTGCGTCTTTAAACTCTTTAACTTGAGGTCTTTCATAGACACAAGTCTTATAATATCGGAAGCGTATCCTTCTGGAACTTTAACTTCACTTAGAAACTTACACAATACCTTTTTCTCTTTTCTAGATAGAGTATAAGCAGCAGATGGTAGATATGTTCGTGTTCCTTTCTTCATGGGTCCTAATTCATTTCTTATTCCCATCGCTACCAGGTCCTTTCTTGCTTTAAGGCAATCCTTAGACTTTCCTTGTATATTGAGTAACGTACCAATAACACTGTCAAATACATTTTTTTCAATATGCATAACATCGAGAAAATGTCTTACATACAACGACTTCCAATATGACAGTTCAAAAAAATTGACCTCTTCTTCCACCCACTCTTGACAAGTGTGTGTGCAAAAAGCTTTCCAAACTGAGTACTCACATCTTTCACCTTTTCAAAAATTTGATCACCTGTCAATATAGTTGGAGCTCTACCATGTTCTAGCTCTCCATTGAATGCTTTTCTCCACCCACGATAGTGATGATTAGAATTTAAGAATCTTCGATGACCGAGAAATACATTCTTCTGACCAAACTCCAATCGCGTCCAATCTATTTTATCTTCACAAATAGGACACGCACATTGACCTTTTATGCTGTACCCTGATAGATTTCTGTATGCTGGAAAATCATTAATTGTGCCAAACAACATCGCCCTCAAGTTGAAACTTTCTTTCCTATACCCATCATAAACCTCCACAGCGTTCTCCCACAAAAACTTTAAATCTTCGATTAAGGGTGCCAAGTATACGTCTATGTCATTCCCTGGTTGTCTAGGCCCAGAAATTAACATAGATAACATCATGTACTTACGCTTCATACATAGCCATGGAGGTAGGTTATAAATCATTATGATCACAGGCCAAGTGCTATGTGAGATACTCTGAAGACCGTGTGGGTTCATTCCATCAGTAGATAATGCCAAGCGAAGGTTTCTTGCTTCTTTTCCAAATTCAGGATAATCATCATCAATTTTTATCCACTGTGGTGAATCTGTCGGATGTCGAAACTTTCCATCAATAATTCTTTCATCTGCATACCAAGTCAAGTGTCTTGAATCGGTCTCACTACGAAACATGCATCTAAATCTCAGAATTATAGGAAAATACCATAAGACTTTTGCTGGAGACCACTTTTCCTTATATCGAGAGACACCGCATTTAGGACACTCATTTAACGATACATACTCATTTCGAAACAAAACGCAATCATTTAGACATGCATGTATCTTATCATAGCTCATACCAATAGAGCACAACATCTTTTTGGCCTCATATGTTCGATTGGGAAGAACATTATCCTCTGGAAGCATATCTTTCATAAGGGCCAATAACTCTGTGAAACTTTTATCCGACCATCCATTGCCCGCCTTTAAGTTGTACAACTTTAATACCGCAGACAATCTTGTGAATTTGGTGCAACCATTATATAGTGGTTTCTCTGCATCGCTTACCAACCTCTCAAACATTTTGGGACAATCCTTAAGATCTTCTTCAAGTGCTTCTGCAATCTCTTCGACTCGATCAGAATCGTATGTATCTGTGCCATTATCGTTTGAAGCATAGGTCGTATTATCCCCCGGTTCAACATTCCCGTTAATTTTCTCACCATGCAAATTCCAACATGTATAACTTCTATCAATTCCACTCCTCATTAAATGCGATGCCAACTGAACCGCGTCAACCCGACTCCCAAAACAACAACCCAAGCAAGGACGTCTCATTCGACTGGGGTCTTTGGCGTGCACAACAGCAAACTTAACGAATTCCGATACCCCATTCTCGTACTCTTTCGACAATCGACTTGAAGCCATCCATTTCTTATCCATAGTTATACTAATTAAACTAAACAAAAACAAAAATAAAAAATACTTACCTGTAGTGATGTAAACAACTTCTAGACCCACACAGTGTCCAGATAGGTTAGAATTACCAAGATCCCCCTGTACACGTATCATAAAATGAAATATCATTAATTGACCAATTATGAGTCATAACTTGAGAAGTGGCAACATGTAATCACAAACAAGCAACAATTAGAGGTAAACACCTACATAGTAAAAGTAAGTACTCTTTCTCAATATATATAGTCACTATATAATAGCAATGTTGTAATTGGTTTCATAACACAAGAGGTGGAATTCAAAGATATTAACAAGGCTTTTGATTATCTCCAACAAGGAAAGAGCATTCGTTGCACTATAAGGATGGATCATTAACAAACTACACAACATTTTCTTTTAATTAATCTTAAAACTATGTCTTTCTTTTATATCCAATATATGATAGTAAACTACACAATATATGATAGTAATCCATGATAGCAATGTTGCTAACCACACAACAAGACCCGCCAGAGAACTGGGCTTGCTGTTAGCGGCTAGAGCAGCAGCACAAAAAGAATCAATACAAGTTGGTCCAACAAAAATGCATAAAGCGAACCAAACAACAATTGCGTTCCTAACAGCAGAAGTTATAGGACAGGTGCAGAAGATATGGTCTACGTCTTTGTTTCGACAACAACCACAACACAACGGGGGCAACAACAACAGAATGGTTTCAATGGTGACGGCACGAATGAACGGCAACAACAACAACGATGACAAGAACAATGTAAGATGCAAGAACAACAACAACAACCTACCTCTTCATTTTCGTCTTCTCCTTCATGAATGCGAGAATGAACGACGGCGACGGTGCCGGCAAGGGTTTCAGGATGATGGCAACGGTGACGGCAAAGGTTTCAGAACGACGGCAATGGCAAGGTTTCAGAACGCATGCAAGAACGATTGAAAGCAAGGGTTTCAGAACGCATGAAAGCAACGGTCGAGAGAAGAAAATGAAAAGAGGTTTCTGAAAATGAATAGAAATTGTTTTATAATTTAATTCATAATTGACCTTAGAGAGCGCTTTTCATAAAGCGCTTTCTTAAGTGCTACATATAAGAGCGTTTTTCTGAAAGCGCTTTCTAAGGTTAATACTTGTAGCAACGCTTTTCCAAAAAGCGCTTTCTAAGGTGGCTACCATTTAACAACGTTTTTAAAAAGCGCTTTCTAAAGTCTGTCTTTTACAGCGCTTTTTTTAGCAATTTTTTTTTATTCTTTTAAGCAGCGCTTTGTGCAAAAAGCGCTTTCTAAGGTGGCTTCCATTTATGGCATTTAAAAACGCTTTTAAAAAGCGCTTTCTAAAGGTTGTCTTTTACAGCGCTTTTTTTAGCGAAATTTTTTTTTTCTTTTTAGCAGCGCTTTTTGATAAAAGCGCTGTCTTTTTGGTGCTGTCTGTTCCTATTTTTGGCGTAGTGAACGGGACGCAATTCACGGACAGGAAGTTCCAGGACTTTTTCGCCCAACTGGGCACGAAGCAGCACTTCGCATCCGTGGAGCACCCTTAAACGAACGGGCATGCTAAAGCAGCCAACCAAGTCATCCTTCGAGGCCTCAAGCGAAGGCTGGACGAAACAAAGAAGGCATGGGTTGAGGAACTACACAGCGTACTGTGGGCATACCGCACAACTCCGCACTCAACGACCGGGGAAACACCTTTCCGTTTAGCATACGGGACCGAGGCTGTAATTCCCGTCGAAGTTCACGTGCCCTCTAGGCGGATAGAGTCGCCCCTAGACAAGGAAATAAACGACGAATTGTTGAGAGAAGAGCTAGACCTCGTCGAGGAAATCCGAACCGGGGCAGCCCTTCGCGAAGCCTCACTAAAACAAAAAATTACCATCAGGTACAACGCGAAGGTGATACGGCGAGAGTTTGACGTGGGAAACCTTGTTCTAAGAAGAAACCACAAAGACTCTCGCGAAGGCAAACTAGCAGCCAACTGGGAAGGACCCTATCGTGTCCGAGCAAAAACGAAAAAATGGGGCCTACTACCTTGAACATCTCTCTGGGGAAGAACTTGCTCGACCATGGAACGCTGAAAAGCTAAAACAATATTACAGCTAAATTCTCGGTTCGACCCATCGCAACGACGAACGTCAGCCACCGACCACTATGCGCGTCTAGGTACAAGCGTCGCATACGATTAAAGCACAACCCCGCTCAGTAACAAGTCGGGCAACTGTTCGACAGCGGTCCTCGATCAAGCATCACCATCGTCAAAGTACCATGATTGGCAGAACCCCAGCTCGCGATGGGACGTTCACGCCGCGAACTCAGGCCTCAAATGCGACCTGAGCTCCGCACCCCGCCAGGTCATTCCCCGACAGTTCGACCAGTTCCCCTCACTGTTGAACACATCTGCAACGAGCAATTCCCCCAAAATATTCGCACAAGTCAAACACCCCCTATCACGGGCGGACATACATTCACAACGAGCATGCATACAACACTTAGCAAAAATAAACGTAAGTAAAATCATGCAGATACCGAAGCCAGAAATATAATAAGTTAGCATAATGGGTGACCACAAGGGCCACAATTGTACTTAGTTACATCAAACGGGGGCCATGCCCCCCAGAAAGAAAATAAATTACAATGATTCCACGGCACGCAAGCCGGACAGATTACAACAACATCAAAGATACAAACTCCTCACTCGTCTGCATGCTCGGCAGGCTTTGGCTGGGGTCCCTGGTCCTCTGCGGGCTGATCCTCGGGGGTACTTTTAAGGAGACCGTCGGGCACGACAATACGACCATCTTCTACATGCGCCAGGTAGTGAGTACCCTCGACAGAAAAATCGAGCTCAAGGTTCACCACCCGCAATTGAGCCACGACATTTTTTAAGGACTCCTCCGCGACGACAATACCATCGTCTTCGGCCAGCAGCATGCGAGCAACCAGCTCGGACCTAGTCTTCAATTCTTTCACATCGTCTGGCTCGTCGACACCCGAGGCATTGACCGCCCTCAGCTCCCTGATCAGTTCCTTGGCAGCTTCCTTCTCTGCCGCCAACTTGGAATTCTCCTCCTTCAGCCTAACCATCTCCTCTTCAGCCTTCTTCCGAGCCTCGCCAGCACTCTTGACTTCTTCCTTGAGGGATGCCACAGAAGCCCAAGCAGCATTGAGTTCGGACTCAGTTGCAGAGTCCCCTTCAGCGTAAACAGCCACCGTCCACCACCAACAATCGCCGAAGACTCACTCATTTTGTCCTATAAAGCTAACCCTAACAGCGTGCAATCTACCATTAACAACTAACAGAAGTAGAACAAGCAAAGGATCGGAACACTTACATATTTTGAGTAGAAGAAAGTGCTGCTCGGAAGCTTGTAACGGTGGTCGGAGAAGCAGAAAACGGTGTCGGGCAAAAGCTTGAAGGAAGCGAAGAGAAATCGGACTGAAAAGTTCCAAATGGAACGATTTTCCCCCTTTTATACAAAGGGGCACATGCAAACGCGTGCCCGTAGGCCATTATGACTATCCACTAGCCATCATTGCCTATTAACTGCTACACGGAGCTCTAGGCACACGTGGCATCCCGACGTTTCCAATTCTGTCTGACCATTAGCCTCCCCGAACACCGGGCAACGATGTCACGACCACGAATCTCACGAACATCTGGGGTCACGAACACTTTGAGACAATCCTCCTCGTCTTCAAACGACGACTCCATACTGGCTCCCCGGATCAACGAGCAATCCTTAAGTCATCACTCCCATGCTCGGGAGCAACGACTTGGGGGGCTCCTGTTCTGGACTGGACCAATGGCTAGAATTGGCCCAATCCGCTTCTACTCCAGAGCGGCCCAAATTGCCTAAGTCCAATCCACAGAGGGGTAAAAGTTACCTTTCTCCCCCTCCAACTGGGCAAGAAATGCAACGTTCCTCCCCGGAATTACTGCCCGTTACGCACGGCCTCATCGCTCCCCGAATAGCTAAGGGCAGGTGCCCGAAACCACGCTTATGCCCGACATAACGGCTAGTTTTGGACACCCTGCCCGACATAACGGCTAGTTTGGGTAGTTACCTATTCTTTCGGGAAAACGGTTATTTCACCCCGAAAATAGGACCGTTGGTCACGCGCTGGGGGCTCTATATAAACTCTCTCGCTTGAGAGGGTCAAGTATCCAATATTCACCCTAAGAATTCATACTTTGTACTTGCTCCTTTTCTCTGATCCTTTCTTACTTGAGCGTCGAAGTACCTTGCAGGTACACCCCCCTCCTCTCCATACGACCAGCATCCCTGACGCACTTGGCGGTCTGATTCTACAGGATCTGATCCAGCATTCATGATCAAATGTCATGACTTAATTCATATAGCAGCTATGTATCTCAATAACATAGTCTACAAAGCCATTTTCAATAGCTAAACGTTATACTTCTTAAAATCTCATTTCAAAACCTAAACACAATACTTTTTAAAATTCAATTCTACTAGCAACTACAATGCATTTTTGCACAGAATCATAAAACAAACTCCACTTACAACACTATACAAAATCATTCACAAATGGCTATGGACAATTTAATCCAATTTCCATTATCTGTTACTGTCAAATGATATTGAAATGTGAGACTTCCTGGATGACGACCTGCATTACACAACATATCCTATGAATAAGCATCAACTATTCACACAACACATATATATCATACATACCACAAACAACAATAGTTTTAATTAGGTTTTGTTTTACCCAAATATTTGTTCAATTCAGTTTAACATTTCTTTCGTTGGAAAAAATTATTCTCTCCGTTTCCTGGGATACCTGCTTCAGATTTCAATCATCTGCAACAACAAATAACATTCATGCAACATCAATTTCATTTTTCATAGTATGGGTCAAAAATCAAAACTAAAATTCTCGCAATAACTTTATATTACTATACTGTTTCATCTTCTCTCCAGTTTTCCAGAAGATTCTTTGTTCCCTCACCATTGGACTCCGACAGTCCTTCAACCATCCTACCTTTGGTGGCCATTTTTCCATATCGTGTGAGACTTAGGGTTGGTTTTGGGGACCTTCCCAAATGGTGTCTTTATGTCAATATTTCCTTTTGTCAAATGCATCATAAATATATTATTTCACGGGCCCATTCGTTTTACATTACTAATGGTCCGGTAACAACTATTTAACTTAAATTTTAATTGTTCTTTGTTTTACAACATCTTCTCTCAATAAATACAAAATACTATAAATTTACATAGTATTATTTTTCTATTCAATTTTAACTGTTATAAATCAAAATAACTTTTTTTTAAATGTTTTTTCTAATTTTTTTTCGTTTCATTTTTACCTAAATTATATTACTTTTTAGGCTTAATACCATTTTTAGTCCCTTATCTATACCCTTGGGTCCATTTTGGTCCTCTTTCTTTTAAAAGTTCCAATTTCGTCCTTTAAATTGTCAAACAGAATCAAACGAGTCCTTTCCATCAAATATTGATAAACAGCGTTAGAAATTAGGGACGTGGCAGCTGAGGTGGCGACAGACAGGACGTGGCAGCTGAGGTGGCAGAATGATTTTTTATTATTACATTTAATAATTAATTTTCACACACTTGGTTATAAAATAATTGGGCTAAAGCCCATGTTCTTTAAAATAGTAGCCAAATTATTAAGATTTATTATTATAGTGTTAAAAAGTGCTTTATAAACACTTGATATTATTACTACAAATTCAATGTGGGACTTCAATAGAAAAACTGCTAATATGCTCAACAAAAACTCCACAAGCCACAAGCTCAAACATCTTTTGATACAATACAATGCAAACACCATTCACTTCTCCATATCAGTTATCACTCCTATTAGGTTTGTCCGAATGAGAATCCTCCTTAAACATATTCAAATAAGAGCAAGATAAAGATAAACATAATCTAGTTTCAGTAACATAATAAAAATCTAAAATACCTCTGTAAAAGGAGCAGGAACCCCGTCATTGGTTGTTGGATTTCCCTTGCTAGACTGATGACATTCAAGAGTATGAATTTGATGAAAAACATATACATGATGACAACAACAACAACTGCCTTTTGTTTCCCAGTGAATCATAATCATATGAAGCATAATAAATCAACTTCCTTTTCTATAAAATAAATGTACATTCTAAATATTCCCAAAAACTCGTCATTAATTGATCCCATATTTTCTTCTTAAACACTTTCACCAACAGCTTCCATTGGTAGTCTCAATTTCTAAGCATCCAAATAGCGATTCCTTTAATACAACTCCGAACTATCCAATAAATAATGAGCCAAACTGAAAAATCACATTATCAAAAGCAATTTTCTAATCAACAAAGTTTATCTTTACATGTTCAATGACTCGGTGAGCATCTATATTCTTTATTTGTCCAACTTTTCAATAGTAATAAAATGAACTAATTTAAAATTAAACAACACTATTTAGAAGGTTTCATTCCAAATTTCCAACCAAAATAGAGAGGTTAAAAACAAGCATATTAACGAAAATTAATGAAATTACAAATCTTGAATTGATCCACTATATATTTGTGTTGTCAAATTTGATTCTTTCTTCTGCAATATTTTGTTGAATGCAGTAGAATAACTCAGCTACCCCTTCAATAACCAACATGGGAAACAAAAAGGCAAATGAACTTGAATGTCAATTCATTAGAATAACTCATACATTTTGTTCCAAATGCCGCATAAACAATTTTGAGATATTAGTAAAAAATGCATCCAAAACTATTAGATCCATCAAACCTTCTCTTTAATGCTTCGTAAATTCTGCGTAATGAAAGCATATCTGTTATAATGTATGCCAACAAATAAAATTGAAAGCATATATCCTTAATGTTGCGTAATGAAAGCATACACTGTAAATACATTTACTTCTCTACAAGTATTTTAAAAACTATAGCAGTTTTTCTATTGAAGTCCCACATTGAATTTGTAGTAATAATATCAAGTGTTTATAAAGCACTTTTTAACATTATAATAATAAATCTTGATAATTGGGATACTACTTTAAAGAACATGGGCTTTGGCCCAATTATTTTAAATCCAAATGTGTGAAAATTAATTATTAAATATAATAATAAAAAATTATTCTGCCACCTCAGCTGTCACGTCCCTAATTTATTGGAACTTTTAAAAGAAATAGGACGAAAGGGTATAGATAAGGGACTAAAAATGTACACGAGAATAAGTATGACATTGATTCCAATACAATTAAAATGTGTTATTAATAAATTGATTAATAATAATTTTATTGATTATTAATAATTTTAATAAATGTGTATCACAAAAATGTATTATTACATGGTAGTTAATAAATGTCAATTAATTTGATCAATTTCATTACCATTCAATTTCTTATCATCCACTCTTATAATAGCTATTATAATAATTTGGATAGTAAATGATTTTAAGGCTAATAATTTTTGTGAGAGAATAGACTTTGTCAACATTCTAATTTAATTAAATGATTTTATGACTAATACTTTTTATTAAATAAATTTTAAAATTATTGTTTTTAAAAAGAAAATAATATATAAGAATTTTTTTCTTTCAAAATAAAATTAATAATCTTTTTAGAATTAGTTTTAGTGTATAAAAGGTCATAAAAAAAGATTTATATTTTACTAAACTCTTTCTTTAATATAAATATCTAATAATATGGTTTATAACTGATGTGTAATACATGAAATATTTATTGTATTATATATTATAAAGATTAAAATTATTGTAAGAAATTTTCAGATGAGTCAATTTATACTCAATCACCTTTATTTACGCATACCATACACATAATTTTATACAGGAAACAACTTTATTATGTATACGAATAATTTGTTATTGTTATAAATGGAAACAAATTCAAATAATTTTATAAATATTTTCAAAAAATAATTATTATTATTATTATATACAAAAAAATACATTGTTGATTCAAATATTTTTATACACGGGAACAACTTTACTATCGATTCAAATATTTTTATGAATAATATCAAAATAAAAAATAATATTTATATATGGGAAAAAGTAAATTGTTGATTAAAGTATTTATATACAGAAAAAAATATTCTTGTTATAAACGAGAACAACTTTATTACTGATCCAAATATTGAATAATAGAAATTTATCGATTATTTTTTCAAATATGTGAAAACAATTTAAGTAGTCTATTAAAAAAGATTGAGTTGATATTTTAAAATTGTATTCTCTTTTATAAAATAATTGTCTTGTTTGTAAAAAAAACTAAAAAAATTGATTTATCTAATAAAAGTTTCAATAATTTTTATTTTTAATCATATTATTCATAACATTGTTGTTTATATTTATTCTTTTACATGTATTACTATTTCAATTAAAATTTAGTATAATTCTTAATTTTTTTCAACTTCCTATTTTTGTTACAGTCTGCAAACAAATGTGCGTCCAATACCATGTCCCTCCCTAAAACGTACCTCGTGCGTATGCACAAGTTTGTTAAATGAGAACAACTTTACTATTGATTCAAATAATTTTATAAATATTTAAAAATATATATTTATATACGGAAAAAAAAATTGATTCAAATATTTTTATATACGGGAACAACTTTACTATTGATTCAAATATTTTTATAAATAATATAAATATATACATATATATATATATATATATATATATATATATATATATATATATATATATATATATATATGGAAAATTTATTGAATAATAGAAATTTATTGACAAAATAATATTTATATATATGAGAAAATAATATCAAAACAAAAATAATAATATTATAAACGAGAACAACTTTACTACTGATCTTGATATTGAATAATATAAATTTATCGACCATATTTTTCAAATATTTAAAAAATATTAAGGGAACTTATTAAAAAAAAGATTGAATGTATATTTTAAATTTGTTTTCTCTCTTATAAAATCATTGTCTTATTTGTAAATTGAAAACTAAAACTATTGATTTATCTAATAGAAGTTTCAATAGTTTTTTTTATCATATTATTCATAATATTACTATTTACATTTCATATTCTACATTTATTACTATTTTAACTTAAATTTACTATTATTTTTAAATTTTTTATTTTCAACTTCCAATTTTTATAACGGTTTGCAAACAAATACGCGTTCAAAATCACATCTCACCCAAACACGTACCCCGTGCGTAGGCACAAGTTTGTTACTAGTTCTAAAAATAAAAACAAAACAAATAATAAAATAAAATAAATAAAAAACAAAAGGAAAAAAAACATCCAAAACTGAAATAAGGAGTGCAAAACAAAATTGCACCAAAAGCCCAATCAGAATAGGCCCAAACACTGCCAAAAAACAACAAAGAAGAGGGAGCATCTTCAACGCCATGTGGCATGTGCTCAGCTGCTAGATGGACAAACTTGTCAGTGTAGGCGGAAGGTCTATATCAGATCTGGAAAGAGATCATCTTTGTTCATCATTTGTTCATCATATTTTGGTCATAACTTGCTCAATTTTTTACAAAATTAAGCAAACGAATAATGAAAATTCATTTACTCGATCTCACGAACAACGTGGAATGCTCATAATTAAAAAATAAGCAACGGAAAAAATTAAATCACATTTAATCACTTTTACTTATGGAAGTTCAAGAACACTTTAACCTCTTGATTTTGAATAAATGAAGTTTCCATGCAAAATAGTGATGACAGATACTAATTAAGTGCAACAAGAATAATAATTAAAGAGAATTAAATAAACAAAATTAATTCAAATTTAATCATTTTTACTCAGAGAGATTCAAGAACACTTTAAACTTATGATTTTAAATCAATGGAGTTTTCATGCAAAATGGTGATGATTAAAGTACTGAATAAATGAAGCAAGAATAAAAATGCAATTAAATTAAATAAATGATAAGCATAAGAGTATACCTAAAATAAAATTCAATAAATAAAGAAAGACATATCTTGAAGAAAATGAAGAGAGTTTTGGCTTAATTTTTACGAATGATTGGTGGTCATTTGTGAATGAAATGAGGTTGATTTATTAGCTCTAGAATTAGGTTAATGAGTGGTTTAGGAATTATGCAAATAGTGTGAGTGACTTCTAGAAACTTATTTAATTAAATAGTGAATAATGATGTAATATATGCATGAAATAATGATGTAATAAATGAGAGATATTTTGAACCTTTTAAAAACATTGATTTTTATTTTTTGATGCATGAAAATGATTAATAAAATTCAAATGGATATTTTGATGATAAATCAAATGATCATGAATTTATTTTTTTCAAAATGCATAATGAAAAAAAAAAGAAGCAATTTTAGTCAATTTCTTCAACATGTAAAATGTTGACTTTATGTTGACTTTTTTATACTATAATGCATATATGCATGATTATGGTGACTTTAAAAAATACATATGGCTAAAAATGCATAACTTGACAAATGGGTATGTATCAAATGAATTTAAAATGTCTAGACAAAATTGGGGTATGACAAGTCCTAGCACTCGAAGTCAGTATTTGGAAATTTTGAAGGAGCGACATCAACAAGGGAGAGCTCTTTTCTGGCTATCTCCAGGCTACTTTGATAGCACACTCGATCTGTTTGTTGGTTTCCCCTGATTGTACCGACTCGCCCATCAAGGAATAATATTTTAAGGTTAGGTACAGTGTAGACACGACTGCTCCCAAGGAGTTGATATTTAGTCACACAAGAATAATGTTGTAAGGTGATAGGGCGTATACAACGAGGTAGCTAACGTCAATCGCTTTGGCGTCTGCTCCCTCACCACACGTGGTTTCCAGAGTTATGCGGCCCATTATTTGTACATGTTCGCCTGATAACCCTGTCAAAGAACCATTGAACATTTTTACGTCATTCGGGTTGAGTTACAATTTTTGGAAGGCGTCCCAAAACAGGACGTCAGCAAAGCTGCCACGGTCTATCAGAACGTGCCAGATGGCTCAGTTACCCAGTTGCACAATGATGACCAGAGGATCATCATCGTGAGGGTTAAGGCCGATGGCGTCCTCCTTGAAAAAGATGGTATTAAAATTTGTTTTCTCTTGAGAGCTTCTGTGGAAGCCAAGAGATATTACATTTGCTGCAAACACCTGTCTTGCGTATTTCCTCCGGGAAGATCTGGAGTTACCTCCACCGGCAAAACCTCCAGCGACGATGTTTGTGTTTCAGGTTGTGGTTTTGTCAGCCATCTTTGGAGGGGAGATGAAGGGAGTTAGAGTAGAAATGTGGCGCATGTTAGTTTTACCAGGGCCCTGCGGTGGACACCATTGTACTGGTCAAAAGTACGGGTATGTCCTTCTGCAAGAGTAGGGAGACTCAGAGGCCTTAGTAGATTTATAACAATTGTAGGTGGTAAGAGCTTGTCCACGACGACATGAATCTCTGTGTGGTGGTGTTTTATGGTGGTTTAAGGGTCCTACTCACTTGAGGTGAGAGGCCTTGTTGATGGACGATGTGCTTAGGTATAAGCTTCTGTTGGGTGTGGTCATGTGAGAAATGATCATTGATAGGCGTTATGCTTTAGAGTGTAGTGATCTGTATGACTTAAGATTTGCTCCCTTTTTTTTACATAGGAGATGTATTTATAAAGGCCTTTAGGGCCTAGGATTCTCTTGGGAAGGGTCACCACCCACTCAGTCAGTAGTGGATCATTGAATTTCTATTTTCAAATAAGTCATAGATCGTTTATTGAACATATCTTCTCTCTACCCCAGAAACTTCTTATCCCAGATTTCCCACTACCGGACGATAAAAAAGTCCATGGGTGAGGCGATACCTTCCTTTGTGCGCTATTCTAACATCGCCTTTAATGGGGCGGTCTAAATGCATCGCTTAGGCATCACCCTAAGCGATTCCCTTTAAAATTATAACTCTACACTAGGCATGTCTCGATTTTTTCGACCTTGTTCATAGATACGTTTGTTAATGGATCATATCTTGAGTCCGTTAAAGTCTTGGTAGTTATAAATATTGTTCTATCTCATTAGTTGTTAACAAGTGGTGCATAAGGTGATAATCATAGTGAGAAACAAATGGTAGAAATTTATAGAATTGCGTTCTTGTGGTTTAGCAAGTTATTAAAGGGATTTGAGAAATACTTTAAACACGTTGAATTTGATTTGTGTGATTTTTAGAGTTTGAGAAATTGAGAAACACTTGTGTAGAAATAGGGTTTAGCTTTAGAGCTAAAAATACTATTTTTTAACTTGTGTTATAATCTTTTGTAACAATTTTAAATTAAAGTAAATCACAGAGTTGATCTCTCTACAAAATGTACATCGGTTTGATTGACCTGAATAAATTTTCCCAATGTTGCTTGTTATCATTACACTCTAACTCTACCCTTATAATAGTTTAAATGAAAAAAAAAAAAAAACTTTTTGCCATAATTTATTTACTCAAACAAATTTTCTCTTTATTAACAACGTTTTCATTTTCTTTCCACATCCAAAAAAGATTATACCTTTAAACAAACAATAAAACAAATTCTCTTAAAATTGAAAAGCCTTAGCAAATAGCAAGTTTCCTGACCACAAAATCACAAGGCTAGAATCAATTTTGATTAGTAAGATAGGAAACACCTTCTTAATTGATGAATGTGATGCTGATGGAGAAAGGGTAGTACTACTATGTGGATGAGAATGTAACATTCACTGTCTGCTATTTTGTCTTGCATCCAATCTGTCTCCACTGTCAAACTCTCCATATTAATTCCAATACTTAGACTGACATGACACAAGATGGAAAAAGGTAACAAACCCTCTTCAATGTTGGACACTTTTTCTGTCTATATATATTTATTTCCACAATTCAATTTCTGTATCCAAGTACTCTTCACCACTAGCTAAGTTTCCTGTTCTTGATAAAGCTACCATGAAAATTCTTGATTCTGAAAATGTCTTGAGTGGAGGGAAGCTTAACCGATGTGTTGTTCTACCGGTTAATGTTCCTATAGTTGCCGATTCCTTAAAACGGAAAAACCAAAACTGGTAAACATTTCTCACCTCCCAATCATCAAGCCAAAATCGAAACATAGCATACTATATGCCAAAATTTATTAGTTTTTTAATAGGCTTGCGGTTTCTTCATTTGTTTCTTGCGTAACAAGTTTCATTTGTTTGATGCAGGATTGCCAGGGCTAATTCTGCTAATGATTTAATCATACAAATTGGTGATTCCAGCTTTCACTTGCATAAGGTGACTATTATTTTTCCAGCTTCACATCTTTATAAGATAGCTTCATCTTTGATTTTTTAGTGATTTTGTATAAAGTTTTGATCAATTTCTTGATTTTTTTAGCTTGCCGTGGTCTCAAGAAGTGAGTATTTGAACAGACTTGTCTTTCAGAGAAGAAGCAACAACAAAGAACCAAATAATATTGATACTATTCAAATAGACAATCTTCCAGGTGGTAGAAAAACATTCGAGTTAATTGTCAAATTCTGTTACGGTTGGAAATTCGACGTGACACCATCCAACATAGCTTCATTATATTGTGCTGCAAATTTCTTGGAAATGAGTGAAGATATTGAGAGTGAAAATCTCATTACCAAAACAGAATCATTTTTCAGTTTTCTAATTTTAACTTCGTGGAAAGACACATTTCGTATACTCAAAAGCTGTGAATCAATTTCACATTTGGCTAAAGAGTTACAATTAGTGAAACGTTGCTCAGAAGCAATAGCTTGGAAAGCATGTGCTGTTCCAAAACTTGAAACGAGAGTCGATGCTTGGTGGTTTGAAGATGTATCGCTTCTACGTATAGACTATTTTATCGAAGTGATCCAATCTATCAAAAAACGTGGAATGAGATCGGAGATTATAGGTTCATGTATAGAATTTTGGACTTTAAAGTGGTTCTCTAAAGTCACACTTGGACTTGATCCTAATGCGAGACATGAACACGTGACGATTCAGTTGATTCGGTTACATTAAGTTTCAGCCGAGTGTTTGATTAAAATGCTTCCTACCGAAGAAAATTCTGTCTCTTGCAATTTTTTGCTTCACATGTTAAAGGCGGGGATGGTGTTGAAAATCAATCATGAGTTGATGTGTGTGTTACAAAGAAGAGTGGTTTTGATGTTGGAGCAGTGTTGTGCTCAAGATCTTTTGGTTAAAAATTATGGAGATAAAGATTCTTTGTATGATGTTGATGTTGTTGTTAAAGTGTTACAATTTTATGTTTGTGGGATGTCAAGTAATCCTGCAGCAAAAGTTCGCGCTGTTGGAAGGTTGGTGGATGGTTATCTGTCACAAGTTGCAAGGGATCAGAAGCTCAAAGTTGAATTTTTCAAATTGCTTGTTGAAGTATTGCCACAAAATGCTAGAGAATGTGATGACAATCTCTATAGAGGCATTGACATGTACCTTAAGGTAATAACCATATGGTTGCAATTACGTTTGCATTCGATCACAATATTTGATATTGCACATACGGGACCACCCGCTATGGGTTAATCTGGTCACGCTCCAGATGAAAGTCCTGAACGTAAGGGTGTATGTGAAAAGATCTTCATGTAGATTTTGCACGAGTAGATGCCCGGCCTGAATTATAAAAAATGATAGATAGTCCATATTGTTTTGCATTTGTCTATATGATTATATGGTTGCTGAAAACTTAGACTTGACCATATTTTGCAGGCACATTCATATTTGACAGAAGAGGATAGAGAACTTGTGTGTAGTGTCCTGGAATACCATAGATTGTCACAAGAAGCGCGTCAACATGTAATGAAGAATGATAGACTTCCGATGAAACTATCAACACAATTTTTTCTTCTAGAGCAAGTGAACACGTCGTGGACAATGGCAAGTCATGGATTGAATTACCAAAGGAAAACTCAAACAAACATCAGGGTAAGCAAAGATTTTGAAAAAAGACAGATGAGTCGAGAGATAAAAATGATGAGAAAAGATGTTGAAATGATGAAGTCGCAACTCTTGGATTTAAATACTTGCAAAATGAAGCTCCAAAAGCAAATGAAGATATGCACTAGTTGAAGAAGAGATAGATTATTATGTACAAGCCTTTAGTTCAACATGATGATTTTTCTTTACTCTATGATAGCCTACATTATTGTGCCTATAAGAAATTTGACCACTATATTTATCAGCTTCATGTTGAAACCGGTTAGTTAAAAATAAAAACCAGCATAGTTTGCCCTTATTCTATGAATGTTGAAGAGAAATGATAACAATTATTCTTTTGGTCTTGCTAGCATTTTATCTAATGTTAAATTACAACAATATTTACTCTTGTATTCAAATTCATTAGGAAAAACACTAATGATGTATTTGTTACTTCTATGTGACATAGTCTTCTAGATACTTTGGCATTGTGATCTTTCTTTTGGGTTTTTCCTTTGCCTCATTTTGGCGACTTCAACCTATGTACTATCACTCCTCATGCCATCTGAAAGACCCTTGTCATTGTTGGTGCACACGGTTGAAAAAGATGAATAGAATGAGAGAATATATTTATCATCTGCAAATGACGGCTACAAAATTGTAACAAAGAATTACATTAAATGGCATCTACCACTAGTCTATTTATGCACAGAAAACTAAGACCACGTAGACAACATACTAAAGTACTAAATTACCCTCTAACAAAGCTTAGTCACTAAGTTTTGTAAAATATAAATTATTTCTAACACCATCCCTTAATTTATATTTACCCAAAACTGACAACACAAATTTCATCCCTTAAGCGAATAAATTGATCGGTCTTGATAGCCTTCGTCAGAACATCTGCCAACTGCTTCTGGGTGCTACAGTGTACAACTTCTAACACTCTATTCTGAACCTGATTTCTCAGAAAGTGATACTTAGTCTCAATATGCTTGCTTCTCCCATGCAGCACTGAGTTTCTGGAAAGATTGATTGCATACTTGTTATCAATCATCAGCTTCAGAGGCTTGTTAACTTTGATCTTCAGATCTTGCAGTAAGTTCAGAATCCACACAACATGACATGCAGTCACAGCGCCTGCGATATATTCAGCTTCACAAGTTGATAGCACAACAACAAGTTGTTTCTTGGAACACCAAGAAATAGGACCTCCCAGAAACTTAAACAAGTACCCAGAAGTATTTTTTCTGTCAACTCTGTCTCCACACCAATCAGAATATGAATAACTCAGAAATTCTGATTGAATCTTTCTTCCAGAAGAGAATAACACTCCATACTTCAGAGTTCCCTTGATATACCTCATAATTCTGATAGCAGCTTGGTAATGGGACCACTTAGGTTTACTCATGAACCTACTAATCATTCCAACTGCATAGCAGATATCAAATCTGGTATTACACAGATACCTCAGAGAACCAACCAATTGTTTGAAGGTCGTAGCATCCACATCCTCACCATCGGAATCAGAATCCAGTTTCTGATTTGTATCTGCAGGTGTGATAGCAGCCTTACAATTCTGCAGCTTAAATCTCTTCAGAAGCTCAAGTTCATACTTCAGCTGATGAAAAATGATATCCTTATCAGTGTATATAAACTTTATCCCTAGAAAATATGTCATTTTCCCGAGATTAGTCATTTCAAACTCATTCATCAGCACCTTCTTGAACTTAACTATCTCTTATTCAGAACTCCCTGTCAATAGTATGTCATCAACATACAAACACACCAGAATCATATTGCCTTCAGAAGTATGTTGAACATAAACACCCTACTCCATCTCACATTTGTGAAACCCCTGCTCCTTGAAAAATGAATCAATCTTCAGATTCCAGGCTTTGGGCGCTTGCTTCAATCCATACAAAGCTTTATGTAATCTGTACACTATCCCTTCCTGATTCCTTTTAACAAATCTAGGAGGTTGTGACACATATAACTCTTCTTGTAATGGACCATTCATAAATGCAGAATTTACATCTAAATGCATCAAAGGCAAATTCTTGTTAGTTGCTATTGCAATCACCAGTCTGATTGTTTCATGTCTCGCTACAGGTGCAAACACTTCAGAATAATCCAGCCCAAGTTTCTGCAGAAATTCTCTTGCTACTAACCTCGCTTTGTGTTTGCCAATTGATCCATCTGGCTTTAGCTTCTGCTTGAAAACTCATCTGACGCTGATGGCTTTCTTGTCCTTTGGAAGTTCTGTCAGCTTCCAAGTCTTGTTCCTCTCTATGGCATCAAGTTCTTCTTTCATGGCCTTCAGCCAGACTTTCTGCTCAAGAGCCTCTTCCGTGCTTACGGGTTCAGAGTCTACTAACATGGCACACTAAATAACTTCTCCTTCAGAATCTACTTCAGTGTCTTGTAGCATGTCAAACTCTGCAAATCTTCTCGGAATGTTTCTGATTCTTTGTGGACTCTGACTGTTCAGAATCTCCTTCGGATGCTTAAACTCCAGATGTTCTATCTTCAGAAGCTTCTCCTTCAGAAGCTCTTGCTTCAGAAGTTTGACCTCCTCTAGAACCTTGACCACCTTCAGAGTCTGGAATATTCCCAGAATCTGAATCACCACCAGAATCTGGATCAGAATCATCTTCACCTTCTGAGTCTCCTTCAGAGTTAAAATCACCATCAGAGTCTACTCCAGCTTCAGAATCTTCTCTAGTTTTTGACTCATATTTAGAAACTTCTAATTCTGAACTTTCTTCAGAAGTTCTCACATCAGAGTTCGATTGAGACTTGTTCCAATCCCAAGTTTCTGATACCTTTACAATGACGTCTCTGTTGAATTCAACTTTATTAGTTTCTGGACAATATGGCTTGTACGCACCTGTACTGTGGTACCCCACTAGTAACATTACTTTGCTTCTATCATCCAGCTTCTGTCTTCTGGCTTCTGGAACATGTTTGTAACACACATAAACAAATACCTTCAGATGGATAACACTTTGCTTATCTCCAGTTCACTTCTGAATAGGAACTATTTCCTTCAGCTTCTTTGTTGGACATCTGTTGAGCACATATGTTGCGGTGGCAACAACTTCTCCCCATAAGGAATGAGGAAGCTTTTTCTCCTTCAGCATGCTTTTCACCATATCAAGCAAAGTACGATTTCTTCTCTCAGCAAAACCATTGTGTTGAGGAGTATAAGGAGCAGTAACCTCATGCTCAATTCCATACTCCTCACAGAACTTTTTGAACTCAGTGGAGTTATACTCACCTCCACCATCGGTTATGAGAATCTTCAGAGTCTGACCACTCTGATTCTCAGCCTTCATTCTGAACTTCTTGAATTCAGCAAACACCCCGTGTTTGAACTTTATAAGGGATACCCATGTCATTCTTGTGAATTCATCAACAAATGACTCAAAGTATTTATTCCCTCTAATCGATGCTATTGGAAATGGACCACACACATCAGAATGCACTACTCCCAAGGCATGCTTTGGTCTTTGAGCTACTTCTGACGCAAATGGAAATCTTGGTTGCTTTCCTTCCATGCACACTTTGCATGACTTCTCGGGCTTCTTAATTGTAGGAATTCCATGTGCCAACTTCTTTGAATTCGGATGCCCTAAGCTTCTGAAATTCAGATGACCAAATCTTCTGTGCCACAACTCACTTTCCTTCACAACACTTGTTGCACTAAGACATTCAGAGTATATAGTTCTTACATTCACCTTGAATGTTCTATTCCTTCCCTGTTCAGACTCTATAATCAGCTTCTGATTACAGTTATACAGCTTCTGAATATTGTTCTTCATGGTAACTGAAAAACCTTTCTCAATTAGTTGCCCCACACTCATCAGATTGCTTTTCATGCCAGGTACATACCACACTTTTTGAATCAATGTTGTTTTCCCATTGTTCAGAATAACTCTGACATTTTCCATACCTTCAGCGTTGAGGTATTTATCATCAGCACGTCTGATCTTTGTCCTCTTTCCAGAGTCAAAGTCAACCAGCCATTTCTTATTTCCAGTAAGATAATTTGAGCAGCCAGTGTCCATATAACATCAGTCTGTCAAATTCGTATCATCAGATTCAGAAGCCATCAGTAGCAGAGATTCATCATCAGAACTTTTGGCTATATTTGCTTCTTCTGACTTCATTTCCTTGTTTGACCAGTAATCAGCAGCAAAATGGCAAAACTTCTTACAACAGTAGCACTTGATCTTCTTCTTGTCATACCTCACTTTTCCCTTATAAGCATTCTTCTTCCTATCAGAAGTTGAGGTTTCTGACTTCTCAACACCATCAGATCTTCTCCTGGCTTCTGACCAAGACTATTTTTGATGCTTCTTACTAGAAACTATTTTCTGAGCTTGTTGCTATACTTCCGTTTCAGAAGTTCTCTCAGTCAGACGCAACTTTTGTGCCTCTAGATTACTTTGCAACTCTTCAATTCTCATGGTGCTCAAATCTTTAGAATGTTCGATTGCTACCACAATGTAATAAAACTGAGGGGTAAGAGATCTCAATACCTTCTCAATGATTACTTGTTCAAAAAGGGTTTCTCCACAAGCTTTCATCTCAGTAGTGATCAGAATCACTCCGGAGATGTACTCAGATACCTTCTCATTGTTCTTCATGTTGAGATTCTCATATTGCTTTCGTAGGGACTGAAGCTTCACCTTCTTCATTGATGCGTCACCATCATAGCACCTGACCAGTGTATCCTACACAGCCTTCGCCGTCGTTGAATCAGTGATTTTCTCAAACACATTTGCATCCACACACTGATGGATGTAAAATAATGTTTTCTGATCTTTCTTCCTCGTGTCTTTCTGCGCGTTCTTTTGTTCCTCTGTTGCATTTGCTTCTACTGGAACGTAACCTTCAGTGACAAGATCAAGCACATCTTGAGCACCGAACAGTACACGCATTTGAATCATCCAACGAGTCCAATTTTTTCCATCAAACACTGGAAGCTTGGTGCTCAGACCATCGTTTTCGTTCATCTTCAACCTTGTGCAATCACTCGGATCTCACCAAACACAGTGTTTCCCAATCCCGCAGAATCAGAAAATGTGATTCTGTTACGATTCCGTTCATTAACCATACAATGCCTCACCGTTTCACTCGTGTTTCCCCGTGGATTCGAACCGGAGCTCTAGATACCAATTGTAGGTGCACAAGGTGGAAAAAGATGAATAGAATGAGAGAATATATTTATACTCTGCAAATGACACCTACAAAGTTGTAAGAAAGAATTACATTAAATGACATCTACCACTAGTCTATTTATGCACAAAAAACTAGGGCCACATATGCAACATACTAAAGTACTAAAGTACTAAATTACCCTCTAACAAAGCTTAGTCGCTAAGTTTTATAAAATATAAATTATTTCTAACAGTCCTCAAGGTGATACACAACTTTGAGAGTGTCTCAATTTTCCCATGAAGTATCATCAACAGACACCCCATGCCATTGTACCAACATTTTAAGGCGTGATTTAGCAGTCAGCGTCCATCGTGAATTGAGTATGACTAGTGGTGTGATGAGATGATTATTTCCCAAGGTCGTAAGAGGCAGTGTATCCACGGGGATTGGAGCAGAGTCATTGTTATGGAAATGTTTCAACATTGAGCATTGTAAAACTGGATGAATTTTGGATTTCGGTGGTAAGAGCAGTTTGTACGCAACTGTTTCAATTTTCTCGAGAATTTAAATAGCATCATAAAACCGTTCGTTCGGTTTGGATTAAGGTGAGGTGGAGTTTGAGAATTCAAAATTTAATGAATTATGTGAGTCTCAAGACATCTGTTATAATTTTTCTTCTCAGCTAGATGGAACTTTTGTGTAAAAGACCTTGGATATAAAAGAATCAGCTAAAGTCATGCTTCATGCTAAGGGCTTGCCATATCATTTTTGGGCTGAAGCTATGAATATAACCTGCTATATTCATAATAGGGTCACTCTGAAAGAGGGAACTTCAACCATTCTCTCTGAGCTATGGAAAGGAAGAAAGCCTACGGTGAAATACTTCCATGTTTTTGGAAGCAAATGCCATGTTCTGACCAACAAAGATCAAAAGGGTAGGCTGGATCCCAGAAGAGGTGAAGGGATATTTCTGGATTATTCTTCAAGCAGCAGAGCTTTTAGAATCTTTAACTCCAGAACTGAGATGACAATGGAATCTGTCAATGTGGTATTTGATGATTCAGAACAGAGGATGAATGTTAAGTCCGATGTTGGAACGTCCATTGTGCAGACTAGTCAGACAAAAGAGGAAAGCTGTAATTTCTCTAGCATTATGTCAGGTAACTCTCAAGATATTTCAGATCTCTCTGGCAAGGGTCATTAAGGTAAATCCAAGAATCTTGTTGCAAGATACTCTATGGAAAGAAACATGACTAGGTCTACAAAGAAAGTATCAAACTCATGTCTTGTCTCCAAGCCTGGATATTTAAGAAGTCCCACTGTCCAAGAAAAGAAGATATCGAAATGGTTCATTGGAACAGGGGGTTGTGATATGGAGTACTTCTATATCATAAAGGCTATGATGGAAGAATTATGCAAGGTAGAATCTGAGAATGATATGACAAATAATATGACTACCTTGATTAACAAGAAGCAGACATATGTGTCTTGGTGTACTATTGAAGTTGAGTATGAAGAAATTAGAAAGGTTGCCTTCAATCAGGTTGGATAAAACAGATACTGAAGAAACATGATGGCAGGGCTGATGTTCTGACATTATGGTGTAAGGATCTAAATGTTATAAGATATTTCATCCAATCAGTCTTGAACAAGAATCCTGACAGGTTTAATTAGATAAACATGAATCTTGATGAAGGAAATGTAAAGGTTGTTATTTTGAAGTGTGTGGACACTAAGGATCAGCTGACTGTTTTGTTTAAAGTTCCTTATGGAAATGTTGTTGAAAACATAAGTTGTGAAGTGAGAACTGACATTGTTGAGGAGTTGTAGCAATTACATAAATGGAGGAATGCAACACATATTGCATATTTCCTCTATCCTCTGATGCTTGGGAGGTCTGAGCAAGTAACAGTTGTTAGCCGATGGAGTAAGAGATCTTTGCAACATAGAAGGATTGTTTTGAAGAAGACATGTGACAACTTCAAGGAGTGCAGAAGGATCTTTGACAGGGGCAAGAGGTGAAGGATCATCTAAAAGTGATCTGAATTTGTGTTTCCATCTGAATATTTATGTTTCCACCAGTACTAATGCTTTATGCATTATGTTTTTGTGCTTCCATTTGTGTGATTCCATTTGTTTTTGTTTACATTTACTCTATTTTATTTTTGTCAATTTTTGGCTAAAAATGGGGGGAGTAAAGTGTTATTTTGTTTGTTGGTTCTGATGTTGATCAGATGTCATGACTTTATATCATGTTTGTACTACTGCTTAGGAATAGTAGTTGTCTTTTGTTGCTGGACTGTATGCAACTTTTTAGGAGTGAGCATGATAGTCTGTCATGTTTTGATGCTACTGATGTGGAACCATTTGCTGTGTTTGGAAGAATGCATTATTTTCTGCAGTAGGTTGTGGTATTCAGGGGGAGTGTGCTTGTGCTTGTGCTTGAAGTGTGGTTCTCCACTGTATGAACTTGCATGGGAGTTCATGTGTTTTTCTTGTGATTTTAGTTTTCCCCTTCATGGGGAGTACTGATTATGTGTGACAAGAGGAGTGGTGTACCTATCTGTTTTGTTGTTGCAGAGTTGTACTTTGTACAAAGCTTACATGGTCTCATGTAGCTTGTGCTGGTTTGTGAAATCAGACCTGATGTCTTGACATTGTGTTGTCAGGTGTTCTTTTTGTGTTAACAACATTGTGATTGGATTTCTTTATTTCTGCTTTGTTTTCGCTGTGTGTACCTCTAATGTGTGCTAAGGTTGTTTTAGCCAAAATTTTCCAAAGGGGGATATTGTAAGTTTTGTGGTTTTTAGATTAGCTACATTTTGGTAAAACAACATGCTGTTAGCAAGATGTTAAACCAGATGTTTTGCCATGACAGTCAGACATCATGTTCTGCATGATGTTGTGACATGTTCCAGGACATGTTATACCAGAAAGTTAAGGCATGACTATTTTGGTATTTTTAGTGTGATTTTTTAGTGTGTTCTAATTCACACACGTGCGCTTTTCATTGGAGTATATTGTGGGATTTTCTGTTATGACAGATTCTGTTACTTTTCATAAAAAGGTTCCTTGAGCCCTTTTAGGAAAATTTGTATTTTGCTCCTATTATTATGCAGGATGATTTGAAGCCAGTTTAAACTGATTGCTGCTATTTGTGTGCCTCAAAAATCCTAAGTCCATTAGGTCTGAAGGCTATTTAAAGTGAATACCAAACCCTATTAAAATATAGAACAACACGTGAATAATTTTTAAAATAAAGATTAGCCGTGTTTTGGTTGGTCTTTACGGGTTTAGTGTTTGTTAATTTTATGTCACTCATGTATCTTCTGATGCATTGAGGTTGACTGATTCTTCATTGTTCATTGTCCACTCTAAAGCTTTCAAGCAAGAGTGTATTGTTCTTGATTGAGGCTTTTAAGCAAAATCAAGTATTGTCTTGGAAGTGTGCTACTTCTTATTTTGTGGAATTGTTGAATTGTCACTGGGATTGTGACTGATTAGGAAGTGAGAGGGGGATCTCATATCTAGAGGGTGTCTAGGTAGAAGTTGCACAAGATAGGGATTAGGCGAGAAGTTGTAAACGGGGGAGTTTAGCTTTGAACTAGTACTATCATAGTGAATTTCCTTCCTGGCTTGGTAGCCCCCCAAACGTAGGTGAGTTGCACCGAACTGGGTTAACAATTCTGGTGTTTATTTTACTTTTCTGTCATTTAAGTTCCTGCATCTTTGTTTATGTGGTCAAGTTGTTTTGATCCCAATGTTGTGACATCTATCTCAAATTTTGGTATATGCGTGCCAGAATTTCAAATGAAAACCAAAATTGTTGAGTGTCCTTGGTAGGGTAGAAGACATACAATGAAGTCAAGGGATAAATCTTCCAATGGAGGTGGAATCAGTAGTGGACATAACATAATAGACCAACAACTTTTTTAGTCTCATACTTGGAGTGTTGGCAATCCAAACAAGTCAGAACAAACCTATGGACGTCTTCCTACATACCTGTCCAAGTAAAGTTGGTACTTAGTCGTGCCACAGTTTTTGTGACTCCCATGTGGCTTCTGGTGGGTGTTTTCTGAAAGTATTCCAGAGTCATTTGAATAAAAGGGGTGTTGCGTGGAAACCATATGCGACCCTTGTGATAGATTAGGACGTGGAAAACTGTGCAGTCTGGTACGGTATTGAGGTCATCATTGATAGCTTGTAGTTTAGTGAGAAATTCAAGTTGTTGTGACAATTCCTTGAGTGAGTTCAAGAAGGAAAACTTGGGATTGAAAACACAAAGAAATCAATTGCCTAAGGCTCCGGTATGCATGAAAGTATGTTTGCCACTAAATTAGTTTTTCTGAAACGATGCTGAATCATATAATTTTAGCCAATCAAACGGGAGAGCAACATTTTTTACACAGGGGTTTATATGACTTGGGACATAAGTTCTTTTAAGCTACGATGAGTGAAGATGACAAAGGAATGACCCAATAGATATTATCTCTATTTTTACTACTATTGTAATGGCGAATAACTCACGCACATATGTTGAGAAATTAAGGAGCTTCCAACAAAAATGTTGTTGAAGAAGGCAATTGGGTGATGTTGCTGGGATAACATTGCACCATTTCATATCCCGAAAGCATCCATTTGAACTATAAACGATAGTATAAAGTTGGGTAAAACCAAAACTGGGGCTTGGCCAACAACGTATAAAATGCTAACTATCTAAGTATCAGAATTCCAGCCAAATTGAACTATTTTTAGAAGTTGAGTCAATGGTTCTCTTAAGAATGTGTGGCTGGCATTAACTTAACCCTACAAAATTGGCTTTAAACCGACTTATAGGGTGAGAATTGCCCCCACTTATAAACAAATGTTCAGGCCATAGATTGTCCGATGTGAGACTCTTAACATCCCCTCTCATGCCCAGGATTGGGTGTGAAACTAAATGGTAGGTGGCCCAATAGATCTTAAACGAGGCTCTAATACCATCTTAAGAATGTGTGGTTGGACATAATTCAACCCTACAAAACAGACTTTTAAGGTGAGGGATGATACTCTATATAAACCATTGTTAAGCTTTATATCTAACCAATGTGGAACTTGAGATCTTCCCAATACATCTCTTCAAGTCCAACACTCTTTAGGATTTGGTGCATGGATATAAACGTTAGGTGACCCATGGTTCGATCGATAGGCTATGATACCATATAAGACTTTAATGAAGAAATGGTAAAACATGTCAAGCCCAAAAACTCACAAAGAGCTTTAAGATTAACAGGTACAAGCCACTATTGGATGGAAAGAACCTTAGCTTAGACTGGTTCCACTCCTTTCTTGGAGACAATGTGACCTAAATACTCAATTTGGCGCTGAGAAAATAAACATTTGGATTGCTTAAGAAGTAATTAGTCAACCTGTAGAGCCTGAAAAGCTTGGTCCATATGCCTCAAATGGTCCTCATAGTTGGTATTGTAGATTAGAATATATCAAAAAACACAATAATAAATTTTCACATAAACAGTTTGAATACGGTGTTCACTGTGTCCTTAAAAGAGGACAGGGCATTACAAATTCTAGATGGCATGACCCAAAATTCTTAGTGGCCATGGTGTGTCTTGAATGACATTTTACTGATGTCTTCCTCACACATAAGAATTTGAAGATACCCATGCAACAAATCTAGCTTTGTGAACCAAGTTACGCTTCCCAAATCCTCTAGCAACTCATTCACGGTTAGGATTGAAAAGCGATCTTCAATGGTGATTGCAATCAATGCTCAATAATCGACACATAATCTCTAAGATCCATCTTTCATTTTAACAAGAAGAATGGGTGATGAAAATGGATTCGTACTTGGTCGTATCATGCCATTGGTCAACATAACATCCATTTGTTTGTTAATTTCCTATTTTTGAAATTAAGGATAACGGGGTATAGTCTGACATTAACGTTGGGCACATGTGAAGTGGGTGTATAAAGTGGTTAGCTTCGCCCATTTGGTGGAAGTGTTGTTGGTTGATGAAAGAATGACTCATTTTTGTTTAGTACTAGTAGGTTGTGAAGGTTGTGGTATATAATAGGATGTTGGTGGTGCGCTTTGGGCAGTTTTGACGCTAAAAATCATTTGAATCGCAAGAGAAAAAGCACGTAGTTCGGTTTGGTTCAATTAGCTCTTAGAAATAAAACCAAACCAAACTAATGTGGTTTGGGTTGGTTTGGTTAGTTTGGTTTCTTACAAGATTTTATTGAGCCTTACATATACCTATAGAGAATAACATAACTTTGTGTTTAGTCATTCATACATTACCAAATAACAACAAAACTCATCATATTTATACAAATTTCTCATTCAATATACAAAAATAAAATTAGACAACAGTGGAATAAAAAACATAAAATATTAGCATAAAAAAATATAAAAAATATTGTAGTAAAAAATAAAAACGGAAGAGAAGAGAGATTATAGAAGATGGAAAAGAAAGAATATAAGAGATTCGAGAATAGACAAGAAAAGTGCGATAAAAACGTAATTGGAAGAGAAAACAGTAACATAAAATTGAGAAGAAGAAAAAAAAGAACATAAGAGAGGAAATATTATAATAGAATAGGTGAGGCGTACATGGCAAAATAGATAAGAAGAATGTGTGAAACTACTAAGAGAGATTTGAGAAGGTTGAAACTAAAATCCCAAGTGTGAGTAAGAGAATATTTTTAAGGTTAAAGCATAATAGGTTTGAATTTTGGGTTGGATGTGGGATAAGTGAAGTTTGGGTTGTAACATAATGCGGTTAGTTTGGTTTAGTTCTGTTGCAAAATACAAACCGCAAACCAAACCGAACTGCGCAGTTTTGTTAAAAAATGACCCAAACACACCTGAACCAAATGCGGTTTTTTGGGATTTCGATTTGGTTTGGTTTGGTTTGCGGTTTTCTATTGGGTTGGTTCGATTTTGAGCACCTTTGGTCTATATTTTAGGTTGATAGGGGCTTAAGAGAAAAAACTTGAATGTGGAATAAGGAACCAGCTTCATTTGTGTGAAGGAGGCGACGTACTTGGTGGGTTGTAATTAAGTGAAGTCTGTCGTCCCAGTTTGCTTTAAATTCTATCATTTTACCATTTTCGAGAAACATCTTTCGCCAACTAAATATATGGGTGGCACCCCCTTTGACTTTTGTGCATTTGATTCTTGTTCAATATTGCTCAATTTCTCGAACTCTTGCATCATTTCCACAAAATGGTCAGACCAAGTTTCGACTTTTGTTGTTGAATGAATCGTCTATTCTGGTGATGTAAGTGGTATAGGGCATTCTGGTTTCAAAGAAACTTGAACAAAATTTCGTAATTTTGAAAGCCACCTAATACACATAATACGATCATTTGGATTTTGAGGTGGGGAGGTACACAGTGGGAAAAAGGTTTTTGAAAAACCGTATCGTGTAAGATCAATACACACTATATTCTATTCACATGCTATGAGGTAACCCATTTTAGGGAAGCACATCTATTTTGCCTCCGTTGTCGGTCCACTAAGGCAAGAAACAAGAGACTCATAAACTTCATTGAAATGTTCTTTCTTTTCGTATAACCGTGAGTATGATTCTTTATGAGTCCTCAACTCTTGGATAAGTTAATGGCAGATAAGTATATGATTATCTTCTCCTTTACCGAGTAAAGCCGAAATAGCACAAAAACCACAATTACCGCCCCCTCAACATTGACGATTTGCTCGATGTATTTGTGCATAAAAATAGGCATCTCGTCAATGAATGGAATCTTTGGCGGCGGTGGCCAGGGAGGTGGTTTGCTAATGCAAGCTCCTTTGAAAATACTTTTTTGAAATTTTGGAGTTGGTGAGTCGGGAAAAAAATTTGTCAACATGTTCAAAATATGAAGGAGACCATGTCGTCGAATAATCATTCGGTGTAGGCTTGAGCTTCTTCGAAGCACCTTTTGTTTTTACCGGTTGAGAGGACGGTTTCAAGTCGGTGGTTTCCAGATAAACAATCTTCCTCAACTGTTATTTGATGCGGGGTTTCATGTTGTCATCGGCTTTCAAAAACCTCTCTTGTATCATTTCCCATTCAGTCAAGATAAAGATATTCAATTTACCGTCTTTCATGACACCATCATCATCAAACCAAAGCCTATTCTAGTGAGTGTAAACACTTTGACAACACTTTTTTGAGATTTTGGAGTTGGTGAGTCAGGAAAAACTTTGTCAACATGTTCAAAATATGAAGGAAATTGTGTCGTCGAATTGTCATTTTGTGTAAACTTGAGCTTCTTCAGAGCACCTTTTTTTTATCGGTTGAGATGGTGGTTTCAAGTTGGTGGTTTCCGAATAATTATTCTTCCTCAATTGTTCTTTGATGTGGAGTTTCATGTTGTCATAGGCTTTCAAAAACCTTTCTTGTATCACTTTCCATTCGGTAAAGATAGAGATATTCAATTTACCGTCTTTCATGACACCATCATCATCAAACCGAAGCCTCTTCCAGTGAGTGAAACCCTCATCCATTCTTATTTGGCAACCAAGTTTCACCTTTTTTGCAATAACACAAGCACATGGGAGACAATATGTTTTCACAATTATGCATCCACACTTTGCGCTATCGGAGCCTACATTATTAGCTAGTTTAGCCTCGGGAAAAACGTAATTCAATCCCGCTCGAGATATGTTTCTGACCAACTGAGAATAAATATTATTGTATTTAAATATGTGTTCCAAAACTATGATACTCCGACCAAATGATATCTATATCTCATTATGCTAGTTATGAATCATTTGGTTCACGGAGTCCTAATTTCTACACAAATCACCCTTACTATTTCCTAACCAATTCTTTAATTTAGCATGGGCAGACTCAACACAATTAGATTTTGTATTTCCAAGTTGTATAACCTGATCAGTCCAACCACAAACAATTTTCTCCTTCACCTGGTAAAAAATTATGCTTTTAACATCTTTCAACAAATCAGGATATTTTTCGTACACTTTCCTGAAATGCATAACGAAATCGACATATAATTCTTTAGTGGAAGAATTTACTATATGATTCTATGCATCAATTAGTTTTTCCACAACCACACTCACCTTCATCATTTTTCCATCTTTGGACTTTATCTGTTTCGTCTTTACCGCGGGTTTAAACCGACTTCTCACATTCTTTGTTATGTGATACCTACAAAGTAATGAGTAAGAAGTAGGAAATACCTTTGCAACCGAATTCATCAAGGCGGTATTGTGGTCGATAACAATCACTTTATGCATCTCTTCTTGGTCGTTCAACATCGCCCGACACACCTCTAAGGCCCAAGTAACATTCTCTTTTTTTTCGCTATCTAGAAATGCAAACCCGATAGAATAGGTCTTCTCGGTATAGGTAACCCAAACCATCTCCAATAATGGAAATCTATACTTGTTGGTCTTGTACATTGAATCAAGTATTAGCACAGTAGGAACGTGTTAAACAACTTGATGGAATCCGGATGAGTCCAAAATATATCTCTAACGGTAACTCCATCCTCGCACGTTCGATACCTAGACACATAACTCTTATCATCCAATAGTTTCAAGAGTTGTTGTGTAACACCCCAAACTTCTTGATTAATTATTTAATTAATTATTCGCGATTGTCATGAGTTGTTGAATGAATATGTGATGTATTGTTGATTATGGTGTGTTGTATGTGTTGAATATTGTGGGAATATGTGCGGTGTTGTGGGATAGCGCAAATTAAAGTGTTGGGTGCTATTATTTAGAATTGAAATAATTAGTTGGAATTATTTTAGAATTAATAATAGTGGAATAATACAGATTATATTATTTAGATTATTATTAATTTAAAATAAAGTGAGTAGAAACAATAAGGACAAGGTGGTCATTCGTAAGAGGTTAAGTGAGGACAAAGGTGGAAGACTGTATTAGGGGTCCAAGGGGTAAGTTAGACAAAAAGGGAGAATTGGGAGATAGTAAGTTCATTCTGTATGATCGTGTTTGGAGAGCGACAGAGAAAAGAGAAAGAGCTAGGGCATTGAGGAACCCAGAGGATTTCGGTAGAGAACGCAAAGAGAAGGAACCAAAGCTAGGAATCTAATGTAAAGGGGGTGATTCATTATTATTATTATTATGATTGATATGGGATTTAGATGTATGTAGGTTTGATTGGGGTTTTTGTGATGAATTGATAACCCGATGCTTATGATGAGTGTGTGAGTTTGATGTGTAAAATACCATGAATTAATATCTGTAATGATGTGATAATGTATTGTTGTTAATTATATGAGAACATGTTAATTTTGGTGAATTTGGATCTGTACTGATGTGAAATCGCAAGAAAATTTGGCTGGAACTGTGTAGAAAAGGCAACAGCAGGTTGTTGTTTCGCATGATTCGCCGAGCGAACCTTTCGATTCGCCGGGCGAGCCTTCCGATTCGCCGGGTGAAGCCACTTCGCCCAGGCAGCGCTAGGCGAGACGAGGAGCAAAAGATATGGTGAAAAAAGGGTGCTCCTGGAATTTGTATGGGGGAAGGAGGTTCGCCCCAACTTCTTCGGGCAAGTCCCAGGTGAGCAGACTGCTTCGTCGGGCGAGCCTCAGGCGAGGGGCAGCAGGCAGGATCTTCGAAGTGTCATAATTTGAGTTTCTGAACTCCGTTTGACGCGCCGTTCAAATCTTTAGAAAGCTAACGCGATGGATTATATTTTGGTAGAATAAAATGAGTAGAGTGATGTGTCTTTCCAGTACCTTGTTATGTATAAATTAGACTTTTATGCGATGAATTATGACGATGTAATTATGTATCATGAAATTGTTGATCATATGATGATAATGTGTTGTATTATGATGTAAATGATGATGAATATGTTGAATGAAGTGGATTGCGTGCAAGTTTGATGTTTATGCATGTTATGTGAATAATGTGATGGTTAATTACATGAAAGATGATCCAATTTGACTATCCGTAGTCGTGATTACTTGTTGTTGTGCATCATACATTCATGGCATGTGTTAGGACGTTTGTCCAGTGACGCTGTTAGGACTTTGGTCCAGTGGTGACTTCAATCCCATTGTGTGGATTGAGTGAGTTTTATAATGTGCTTCGGTTCCAAGTGGGAATCAATCCTATGTCGGGGATCCTTGGAGGGAGATGACCCAGTGTTCATCAAAGATGTTTGGTACCACATGCATGAGTCAATGAAGTTGCATTCCATTATTGGTGTTTTGTATGATTACTGATTAAATTGATGTTTTGATGATGTTGTGACTTGAGTGATGGTTTTGGTGACAATGGTTTATTGATAATATATTGACATTGCGCACGACTTAATGATGTGAAATTGTGAGTATATATGTGTGATAAAAAGTAATAGATGATTTCGTGATACTTGCTTCTATATCTACTTTATACATTCCTTATATCTCTTGTAATGATATGTGACTACTCACCCTTTCTGCTTGGAAATG
Organism: Lathyrus tuberosus; assembly: GCA_022829125.1. Lineage (NCBI taxonomy): Eukaryota > Viridiplantae > Streptophyta > Magnoliopsida > Fabales > Fabaceae > Lathyrus > Lathyrus tuberosus. The sequence goes on along the minus strand of JALAZF010000031.1, from coordinate 542,558 downwards.
TTGCCTCTATTTGTGGGTAACTTGCAGGTAACCAAGAATAGCTGAGGAGTGTTGAAAAGTAATTCAGTTGGGGTTTTTGTTATTGTATCCGCAGGGATTATATAGGTATTACAGTCGTTCTATAGTTGGAATGGTTTTAAACTTAGGGTAACAAAGAGTTTGGTTGATTTTTAACAGAATGTTTGCATAAAAGATTAATAACAACGGTAAAGAAATTTGGTTTTAAAAACGTTTGGTAAAAGCATGCCAAGATTAGGGTCCGATAATCCGTTTCATACGTATTTACTCGATAGAGTATGTGAACTTGTTAATAATGAATATAATCACATATCCTCTCAACAAGTTTATCTCTAACAATTGTTGTGAGATTTACCATATTGGTCCTTAGATGATCTCTCACTTTAACTATCAATATGATAACATTCAAAGATCAATATTTATGAACATCAACTCTCAAAACTATCTCTAGCCTCATGATTGTTGATGGATTTAAACTTAGGTCAAGTCTTAGAACATATTTCTCAATCATGAACCAAAACAAATCATAAATCATACAAACAAAGTTTTTCACCATATATTAATCATCAACAAAGTTCACAAACTAGTTATCAAGATCAATACATACAAAAGAAAGGATTACTTACCACTAATCTTGACACAAGAGATGTTTAGCTACCCATTGACATGGTAGCTTGATCAACAAGTAATAGACAAAGCTTTTGTTGCATCAATCTTCAATGGATCAAGGATTGAAGCATAAAAGCTTTGGATTCTAAGAAAAATAAGTAAAGATGAAGTTTTTAAGCTCCAAATGTGTTTCTAGGTTACAAAGATCTTTCCAAAAAGTGTTATCTTACAAAAATATCTACAAAACACCCTAAATACCACTTTCTGCCCAGACAAATTCACCAGGTGAGCTCCAAAATTCTCCAGGCAAAACCAATAAGCTCAGCCACATGACCAAATAGTGCAGAGAAGGCTGGGAAAAATATCTGAACTCGCCAGGCGAAATTCAGCTTCGCCAGGCGAATCTCTTTCGCCTCATCTTCGCCTGGCGAATTAATTGATTTGTCCCTCGCCAAGCTTTCGCCTAGCGAAATCCTACTTTCGCCTGGCGAAGATCTTGTAGTTTCTGACACACGACTTTCTTCATTTCTTCGTGTTTTCTTCCGATTTTTACCGCGCCCTTTTTACAAAATATGCTGCAAAACTAAAAAAACATCAAAAAGACTAAATATAGACATCAATTCAAAATTCACTTAAAAATAAGTTGTTTTGCATTCAGACATCTGGAAAAGAGCTTAAAAATGTCGTAAATTGATCTAAAATTCATTCAAAACCAGACACCTATCAAGGAGTTCGAAGATAGCTTGGAGTTTTAGTTATTTCCGTTAATAATAGATGTGTCTTGCTCAGATATGTAACATCGGGTGGGGAACGCTTGAGTTGAAGTTTATGTTGTTTTGTTAGACTTACTCTATGAGTTTTCTATATGACTAGATTTCTTTGAAGATGTGACTTTTGATAATGACGCTATTTTGAGATTATGATTCCGCTGCGAAGTCTGAATTTAATTTGTTGACGATTGCGAGTAAGTGATTATTATAAATGTTTTGAGAACCCGTGTTATGGAGCAAGATGTTTATTCAAGAGGTTTTTATGACGATGTGACACCCTTGTTGGTGCATTATGTTGAATTATTTGTTAATTTATTTACGAAATATATGTGGGTCTAGAAGGGTGTTACATTAGTGGTATCAGAGCATGACAGTATGTCAGGGCAGGTTTTTGTATGATGTCAGTCCCTGTTAGTCGACGAGTGTGTGTACACTGTCGGTAGTTGTTCCTTTTAATGTTTATTGATGGTGTGTAGAATGGTTGGGAGAAATGACCGTGCTATTGTTGACGTGTTGGAATCGCTTGCTCAAGTGATAGCCCAAAATGTATAGAACAATCAGAGTGGAGGGGCTCCTGATGAGTTTTGTGCTTTGGGAAAGTTCCAGAGGAACAATCTGCCAACTTTCATGGGCACTCATGATCTAGAGGATGCACAGAAGTAGCTCAAAGTGATTGAGAAGATCTTCCAAGTGATGGCCTACACTGACGCTGAGCAGGTACAATTTTGTACTCATATGCTGTCAGAAGAAGCTGAAGATTGGTGGGATAATGCACGCTAGAGATTGGAGGATGTTGGGACTGAGATAACTTGGGCTGTATTCAAGAAAGAATTATTGGAGAAGTACTTCCCTGAGGATGTTCGTGGTAAGAAGGAGATAGAGTTCCTTAAATTGAAGCAAGGAAACATGACTGTGGCAGAGTATGCTGCAAAATTTGAGGCGTTGGTGAAGTTTTGTTCGCATTACAACCGTGCTGATGCTGAGAATTCTCAATGTCTCAAGTTTGAGAATGGACTGAGACCAGAGATCAAACAGGGTATTGGATACCAACAGATTCGTAGGTATGTTGAGCTGGTGGATAAAAGTATGATCTATGATGAGGACAATAGAGCTCGATCGGCTCACTACAAACATCTTAGTGAGAAGAAAGAGAAAGGACAGTTTCGAGGAAAACCTTATGTGACTCCAGCTGACAAAGGGAAGCAGAAGGCTTCATATGGTAAGAAAACTAATGGGGGAGCAGCTCCCGCTTCTGTTAAGTGTTACAGGTGTGGCGAGCAAGGTCACCGTGCTGATGGCTGCAACAATAATGTGTTGAGATGTTACAGATGTGGTAGAGAGGTCATCGAGCCACTGATTGAAAGAATGAGGGTCCAACTTGTTTCAATTATGGTGAATAGGGTCACATCAGTACCCAATGCCAGAAGCCAAAGAAGACTATTATTGCTGCTCAGACTAATGGCATAGTGTTTTATTTGAGCGGTTCAGAAGTCCCTAAGACGGATAACTTGATTCGAGGTACTTGATTTATTAACATTACTGAGTTGGTTGCTATTATTGATACTGGTGCTACCCATTCGTTTATTTCGCTTGAATGTGCTACTAGGTTGGGCTAAAAATTGTCTAACATGGATGGTAGTATGGTGATAGAAACTCCTGCAAATGGTTCTGTTACTACTACTTTTGTGTGTTCGGGTTGCCCTTTAACCATTTTTGGGAAGAGTTTCGCGATGGATTTGGTGTGTTTACCCTTGCACCAAATTGATATTATCCTTGGAATAAACTGGTTGGAGTTTAACTATGTTCATATCAACTGTTATAATAAGAGTGTAAGATTTCCTGAGTTTAGTGATAATTGAGAACTGATGTTTTTGTCTGCTAAGCAAGTGGATGAGCTTCTAGAAGACGAAGCCTTGATGTTTGCAATGTTTACATCATTGCAAGTTGACCGTGAAATTACAAGTGTTGAGTTACCGGTTGTCTGCGAATTCCCAGAGGTATTTCCAGATGACATAAGTGATTTGCCCCTAGAACGTGAAGTCGAGTTTGCGGTGGAATTGGTACCAGGTACGAGTTCTGTGTCAATGGCCCCTTACCGGATGTCAGCTTTTGAGTTAAGTGAATTGAATAAACAATTGGAAGAATTGCTTGAGAAGAAGTTTATTCGACCGAGTGTTTCTACGTGGGGTGCCCCTGTGTTGTTAGTTAAGAAGAAAGACGATAGTATGAGGTTGTGTGTTGATTACAGGCAGTTGAATAAAGTGACTATCAAGAATAAATATCCACTTCCGAGAATCGACGATTTGATAGATCAACTAGTGGGCACTTGTGTGTTTAGCAAGATTGATCTGAGGCCTGGTTATCATCAGATTCGTGTTAAGCCAGATGATATTTCGAAGACAACTTTCAAGACAAGGTATGGTCACTATGAATACACTGTGATGCCGTTTGGTGTATCCAATGCACCAGGTGTGTTCATGGAGTATATGAATCAGATTTTTCATGAGTATTTGGATAAGTTTGTTGTGGTTTTCATTGATGATATTCTGATATACTCGAAATCTGAATAAGAGCATGCTGAGCATTTGCGTACAGTGTTGCAAGTGTTGAAAGAGAAGAAGTTATATGCAAAATTGTCGAAATATGAGTTGTGGTTGAAAGAAGCGAGTTTCCTTGGCCATGAGATATCGAGTGGTGGAATAGTTGTGGATCCTTCTAAGATTGATGATGTGTTGCAGTGGGAGACTTCGAATTCTGCTACAGAAATACGAAGTTTTCTTGGGTTGGCAGGTTATTATCACAAGTTTATCGAAGGCTTTTCTAAGTTGGCATTACCTTTGACTCAGTTGACTCAGAAAGGTCAAGCTTATGTGTAGGATGTTGCATTTGAAAAGAGTTTTGTGGAATTGAAGAAGAGGTTGACGACCGCTCTGGTATTGATCTTGCCTAATCCGAGTGAGTCTTTTGTGGTATATTTTGATGCGTCAAAGATAGGTCTTGGTGGAGTGTTGATGCATAATAGTCAGGTTGTTGCATATGCTTCCAGACAATTAAGGGTCATGAAAGGAATTATTCTATGCATGATTTAGAATTGGCAGCTGTAGTGTTCGTGTTAAAAATTTGGAGACATTACCTTTTTTGCTCTAAATTTGAGGTGTTCAGTGATCATAAGAGTTTAAAGTACTTATTCGATCAGAAAGAGTTAAACATGAGGTAGAGGAGGTGGTTGGAAATGTTGAAAGACTATGACTTCGATTTGAGTTACCACCCTGGTAAATCAAATGTGGTGGCTGATGCGTTGAGCAGGAAGTCATTGCATATGTCGATGCTTATGGTGAGAGAACTAGAATTGATCGAGCAGTTCAGGGACATGAGTTTAGTATGTGAGAAGAATCCTGACAATGTGAAGTTGGGAATGTTGAAACTGACGAGTGGCATTCTCGAACAAATCAAAGGAGGTCAGAAATTATATTTGAGATTGGTTGATCAATTGGTATTGATTAACCAAGGTAACGGAGGTGAGTTATGGATTGATGAGAATGGCGTGATGAGGTTCAGAGATAGAGTGTGTGTTCTGGATGTTCCAAAAATTAAGAAGAGTATTCTTGAAGAAGGACATCGAAGTAGGATGAGTATTCATCCTGGTGCTACGAAGATGTATTAGGATTTGCAGAGGTTATTTTTGTGGCCAGGTATGAAGAGGGATATTGTTGAATTTGTTTATGCCTGTTTGACTTGTCAGAAGTCAAAGATTGAACACCAGAAGCCTTTGGGAACGATCCAACTTTTAAATATTCTAGAATGGAAATGGGATAGTATTTCCATGGATTTTGTGTCGGGATTGCCGAAGACTACGAGGGGCAATGATTCGATTTGGGTGGTTGTGGATAGATTAACTAAATCGACTAATTTCTTACCAATGAAGATTAATCATTCTATGCAAAAGTTAGCTGAGTTGTACATTGAGGAAATTATGAAGTTGCATGGGATACCTTCAAGCATTGTGTCGAATAGAGACCCGAGATTTACGTCGAGGTTCTGGAAAATTTTACAAGATGCTTTGGGTACCAAGTTGAGGACGAGTTCTGCATATCATCCGCAGACGGATGGTCAGACATAGAGGACTATCCAGTCTTTGGAGGATTTATTGAGGGCTTGTGTGTTGGACCAAGGAGGATCTTGGGATAGCCATTTGCCATTGATTGAGTTCAAGTACAACAACAGTTTTCATACTAGTATTGGAATGGCACCGTATGAAGCATTGTATGGTAAGAGGTGTAGGACTCTATTGTGTTGGTATGAGTTAGGCGGGAGTGTTGTACTCGGACTCGAGATTGTGCAGGAGATGACCGAGAAGATTAAGATGATCCAAGAGAGGATTAGGACTTCGCAGAGTCTCTAGAACAATTATCATGATAGGAGGAGGAAAGCACTCGAATTCCAAGAGGGAGATCACGTATTTTTGAGAGTTACGTCGGTAACTGGTGTGGGTCGAGCTTTGAAGTCTAGAAAGCTCACTCCATGTTTTGTTGGTCCGTATCAGATTATGCAGAGGATAAGAGAAGTAGCATATCAAGTTGCTTTACCGCCGTCGCTTGCGAATCTTCATGATGTGTTTCATGTATCCCAGTTGAGGAAATATATTCCGGATCCGTCACATGTGATAGAAATGGATGATATACAGGTGAGAGATAACCTGAAGGTTGAAACGTCACCCGTGTGGATAGATGGTCGAGAAATGAAACAGCTGCGGGGTAAGGAGATTGCCTTAGTGAAGGTATTGTGGGGTGGACCAGCTGGTGAAAGTTTGACTTGGGAGCATGAAGATCAGATGAGGGAGTCGTATTCGACTCTATTTTCTTCAGGTAATTTTCGGGACGAAAATTATTTATGTGGGGGAGAGTTGTAACACCCCAAATTTCTTAATTAATTATTTAATTAATTATTCGCGATTGTCATGAATTTTTGAATGAATATGTGATGTATTGTTGATTATGGTGTGTTGTATGTGTTGAATGTTGTGGAAATATGTGCGGTGTTGTGGGATAGCGTGGATTAAGGTGTTGGGTGCTATTATTTAGAATTGAAATAATTAGTTGGAATTACTTTAGAATTAATAATAGTGGAATAATACAGATTATATTATTTAGATTATTATTAATTTAAAATAAAGTGAGTAAAAACAATAAGGATAAAGTGGTCACTCGTAAGAGGTTAAGTGAGGACAAAGGTGGAAGACTGTATTAGGGGTCCAAGGGGTAAGTTAGACAAAAAGGGAGAATTAGGAGATAGTAAGTTCATTATGTATGATCGTGTTTGGAGAGCGACAGAGAAAGGAGAAAGAGCTAGGGCATTGAAGAACCCAGAGGATTTCGGTAGAGAACACAAAGAGAAGGAACCAAAGCTAGGAATCTAAGGTAAGGCGGTGATTCATTATTATTATGATTGATATGGGGTTTAGATGTATTTAGGTTTGATTGGGGTTTTTGTGATGAATTGATAACTTAATGTTTATGGTGAGTGTGATGAGTTTGATGTGTAAAATACCACGAATCGATATTCGTAATGATGTGATAATGTATTTTTGTTAATTATATGAGAACATGTTAATTGTGGTGATTTTGGATTTGTACTGATGTGAAATCGCAAGAAAATTTGGCTGGAATTATGCAGAAAACGCAACAGCAGGTTGCTGTTTCGCACGATTTGCCTGGCGAAGCCACTTTGCTCAGGCAGCACCGGGCGAGACGAAGAGCGAAGGATATGGTGAAAAGAGGGTGCTCCTGGAATTTGTATTGGGGAAGGAGATTCGCCCCAGCTTTGCCGGGCGAGTCCCAGGCGAGCAGACTGCTTCATCGGGCGAGCCTCAGGCGAGAGGCATCAGGCAGGATCTTCGAAGTGTCGTAACTTGAGTTTCCAAACTCCATTTGACGCACCGTTTGAAGCGTTAGAAAGCTAACACGATGAACTATATTTAGGTAGAATAAAATGAGTAGAATAATGTATCTTTCCAATACCTTGCTATGTATAAATTAGACTTTTTTGCGATGAATTGTGACAATGTAATAATGTATGATGAAGTTGTTGATCATATGATGATAATGTGCCGTACTATGATGTAAATGATGATGAATATGTTGAATGAAGTGGATTACATGCAAGTTTGATGTTTATGCATGTTATGTGAAGAATGTGATGGTTAATTACATGAAAGATGATGTAATTTGACTAGCCGTAGTCGTGATTACTTGTTGTTGTGCATCATACATTCATGGAATGTGTTAGGACGTTTGTCCAGTGATGTATTTAGGAATTTGGTCCAGTGGTGGCCTCAATCCCATTGTGTGGATTGAGTGCGTTTTATGATGTTCTCCGATTCCAAGTGGGAATCGATCCTATGGTGGGGATCCTTGGAGGGAGATGACTAAGTGTTCATCAAAGATATTTGGTACCACAAGCATGAGTCAATGAAGTTGCATTGCATTATTGGTGTTTTGTATGATTGTTGATTCAATTGATGTTTTGATGATGTTGTGACTTGAGTGATGGTTTTGGTGACGATGGTTTATTGATAATATATTGACGTTGCGCACGACTTAATGATGTGAAAGTGTGAGTAGATATGTGTGATGAAAAGTAATAGATGATTTCGTGATACTTGCTGCTATATCTACTTTATATATTCCTCATATCTCTTGTAATGATATGTGATTACTCACCCTTTCTGCTTGGAAATGTTGCCTCTATTTGTGGGTAACTTGCAGGTAACCAAGAATAGCCGTAGGAGTTCGAAGATATCTCAGAGTTTTAGTTATTTCCGTTAAAAATAGAGGTGTCTTGCTCTGATATGTAACATCAGGTGGGGAACAATTGAGTTGAAGTTTATGTTGTCTTGTTAGACTTATTTTATGAGTTTTCTATATGATTAGATTTATTTGAAGATGTGACTTTTGATAATGACGCTATTTTGAGATTATGATTCCGCTGCGAAGTCTGAATTTAATTTGTTGATGATTGCGAGTAAGTGATTATTATAAATGTTTTGAGAACCCGTGTTACGGAGCATGATGTTTATTCAAGAGGTTTTTATGACGATGTGATACCCTTGTTGGTTCATTATGTTGAATTATTTGTTAATTTATTTACGAAATATTTGTGGTTTTAGAAGGGTGTTGCATGTTGCATTTCAGTTCTATCCCCCTAAGTGCCTTGTTAGTTTGGTGTCGAATATTGTACACTTGCTTGATATTTGAGATATTTTCCGGTCTTTTACATTTCAAAGTTGCAAGTATATTTTTCGGTTGAATCAAATTCAATGTCATGTCAGCAACACATTCCTTTTCTTCCAGCATGATGTGACACACAATTGGATAGTCAGCTAACTTTTCACACAAATCATGATTATGCAAACAACATATGACATTAAATCCCCAGTTTTTATTTGCCAACATATAACCACACACCTTAAATGAACACTCACATTTTCTTGAACTGGTGTCATCTTGTTTGAAATTCCAGAGAGAAGGCCTATATTTCCCCCTTCTTTCGTACGCCATTGTCACAAAAACACATTTTCTATCCAAACCATTATCGAACCTTCCGATAACCACACCAAATCCCAGTTTGGAGGCCTCTATACGAATCCACTGAAGCATGTGATCACGAGATTCAAACTCTTGCCCATTTTTAAATTGGTCTCTAACATCCATCGACTTCACAACAACACCTTTAATAGTGGAAAACACAATATGTTTGGGGAAAACATCGGGGCGCACCATATCTACCACAAAATAGTAAATGAGCGCTAATGATGTAAACAAAGCTAAATAATGAACACAGACAGATACTGGAAATGTATTTTCGGATGAGTTCATACTCATTTCGGAAATGTATCTTTGGAATAAATGCACGGTTTTTAGGCAGAAAACAAGCTTAATGTGAGAAATGAGGCTTGAAATAAATTATCTTTACTTGAAATTTCAACTTATTTTGCTCCTTTTGGTGTGATGAAACACAAGATTGAAGATTTGGAGTGAAAATGAGGATTGAAAATGAAAGGGTTTTTGGTGAGGGTTTTGAATGAAAAACAAGTATGATTATGTGATCATGCAGCTCTGTGTTTTATCAAATTATTCCGGAGATGAATCTCCAGAAATGTCTGACATGCAAAGGTGATAACAAATTTCAAAATCCCCCCCCCCCAAACTTCCGAAGATGCATCTCCGGATTCTCCACTAGGCTGACCAACTATCATTATATTTGTTGAAAATACTCGGAGATGTATCTCTGGAATTTTTTTTAATACTCATCTAGGGTGACACTCATTTGGTGCGTTACAACGTTGGTGCATGGTGCGTCTAAAGATGTATCACATAGGGTGCGTAAGTAACATATAGGATGCATTAAGAAATTCCTAAATTTATAGGTATTACCATCATTTAAAATAACAGCATTTTGGGTAGATATATTGTCTGCAAGGCGCAGGGTCTTTGGAGCAATGTGACCCGAGATGGCATGGAAACTTATTTGGGCTTGGTTGGTTGTTAGGTCAAGTTCTGGGTCCAGCGAAATTTCGAGCTAAGTGGGTTCTAAGTGCAAATCCGCCTTATGTGCGTCTTTATTTTCCATAATAAGTGCAAAGAATTTAGACGCACATTAGTGACTCAAGTTTAATTTCTCATCGTAGTTAAAACACAATCCCTTCTCACGGCAGATGAACATCTCAAAAGGTGTAAGACATTTAAAATAAGGTAAGTTAGGTTTTGTTATGGTAGTGAACAATATTGATAGTCGCCTTATTAAAGCAGGCGAGATATTCCCTCAAAGATTAAGTAGGGCCTTGGCGAATGTTGAATAGGTTCACGATAGACATCTTTGTTTGCTCGCTACAAACTGATGCATAAATTTATTTACTGGGTCCTAGTTGCTGGTGATCGAGAGTCTTGGTAAGGTCATGTATCACCTTAATATTGTGTTGCTGAAGTGCTAGCAAGAAGCTTATATTTTAGGGAATCATAAGCTCCAATAATTGTCATTAGTGCGTTGATGAATTCAACTTGCTCTTAAGGGTCGCTGCATCCATCAAACTTGACTAGTGATGGCGACTTGAAGTTCTCTGGCACCATAGTCCCCCATATTTCATCAAAGAGAGTTTTGGGGTCTAGAAATTCAGTCATCTTAAGAGGGCCAGCCTTTTGCTAGCGCTATTAGATGTGAAAGATGTTATCCTCCAAAGTCGTATTCCGCCGACATAAGTTATCCATGGTGGCACATATTTCTGCCACGACGTCATCATCGTATGTACTGTTGTTTGCTAGATTTGCTACCTTTTTGTTCACCATATTTGATATAAGGGTTGAAGATATGAATAGCAATTTGATCGTGTGATGCAATGGTGGCCCGAGTCAATTTTATCGGGGTCCCACGATGGTTGCCAATTGTACTTGCTAAAAGTACAATGAGTGACAACCCCTAATTATGGAGGATTGTTTGAGGGTTTTAGGGTTGTTATGATGTTGGAGCAAGCTCACGCATGGATATTGATGATAAGCTCTCTATATGGATGTTGAGTAAATTAAATGTCCTCCAAGAAAGCGGTTACCATATTCTTCTCTCTTAGGAGCGTGGGAAGTGAACAATTATTTCTCTTATTATCCGGGAGAATATGACATTCTTTTTTACTGTCATTCTTGTACAACTATTTGGTAGGGATACATCATTCCCCATATTTTCATAAGTGGAAGAGTAATTCAATAAAAGGGTAAATGCTACAAATAAAGGACACACATTGTGATAAAACAGACGACTAAAACCCGCATTTAGCAGTCTTCGCCTCCTATGTTTTTTTTACAAATATGTACAAATTATTTAAATTTTTGTGTTGTTTGACACAATTATTAAGAAAGGAAGTTAGGAGAACAAAATTACTCCAAAAATCAATATTATTATCAGGCATGGCAACGGGGCGGGGCGGGGGCGGGTTTAGCTAGCCCCGCACCCACACCCTGTAACACCCCTTCTATACCCCGTACAAAAATCGGAGTAAACTATTCTTATAAATAAAACATCAGAGCAAAGAATAATTTATCATGATATAGCCAGAGATGCCACACCAACGTGAACTAAAACAACCTGCTCATATAGATATATAACAACCTGATAGCCATATAAACATAGGAACTCAGTTCCAAAATACCATCATTCAGTTACAGAATTAAAGCGGAACATCCATAACTGATGTCATCACAAAAGATAAGTATGTCATATACATGTTCATACAAAGCCACTAGATACAGGCCAAAAGAAACATCTACACTCGAACCCCGACTACCCGTGTTACATATCAGAGCCGACGGAACGACAAAAAGACGAAGACACTAATCTTCGCAAAAGACTCCAGCATCTAATCTGCAATGCCTCATAGAGCATTATAAAACAGCAGAAGGGTGAGAAACAGGATTATAATATACTTGCATATCATTATATAACACTTAGCAAAATATGCACAATTATTCTCACCATACAAATATGATACTTGTAAACAATACAAGACATATTAACCCCATTTCACACATCAATCACACAAGCCTATACATTAACACAATGCATAACAATTCCTTCTCAAAATTCAACACATAAACATTCATGTAATGAATTATGCAAATGCACAGAGACCGACACAACGACTCTATGCATGCGGTACCATTAGTCCCCCAGGAACTCTTGGAATCATCGCTCGTTACTTAGGGTAACTCCCCGTCGGGCATACGATGTTCCCCGTCGCTACCACTTATCACCAAGCATACGACGTTATGGATCGTTTTTAGTCCTTTATAATAGGCACACGATCAATACAACAATTGCTTACACCCATAAGGGATCTACAATTCAACATGCATTGTTTACACCCACAAAGGGATCTACAATGTCTTCATGCATTGTTTACACCCACAAAGGGATCTACAATGTCTAACTGCATTGTTTACACCCACGAAGGGATCTACAATGTCTACCACATGATGCATGTCATATAATGACCCATGGCAATCAAAGCTCATACATTAAATCATGCATTTCAAGTACATATAAAGTAATGCACACAATTGCCAAAAATGGCCACAAACACCAATATACCATCAAAGAATCATCACACAAACCATCTCATAACATATCACATTCTATCGCACAATATAGAAAATAACTCAAAAATTCCATTTTACGGTTTCTCGGAAAAGTCGGCTAAAAGTCGGCCAAAAATAATATTTTCTACCATCATCAACAAGTACTCATCGATAGCTTCGATTCGGTATAAAGAACTCTTAAATACGATAAACGGTTAACAAGATATGAATATTTCAAAATAACGCGAAACATAAACCGGACGCCCGACACAACGAAACGGTTCGTAAAAACTGTACCAATTGGACCAAGTTCAGACCCCAAAACTATTTTTCCTAGAAAGAGCATCTCGTTAGCTTTCTAACGCTTCGAACGAGGGTTAAAACCGCCTTACGGTTCAAGAGATATGAATTTCCGAAGTTTCCCCAAAAAAAACCAGATTTTCATGGTTCAGCACAGTATGTATCGATACATAGGCTTATGTATCGATACAAAAAGCCACATGTATCGATACATAGCACGCATGTGTCGACACATGCTGTAGTGAAAATGTTGTTTTTCCCAATTTTCACAGTATGTATCGATGCATAAGGGTTATGTATCGATACATAATCCATTTCGTATCGATACATAGCTTATGTATCGATGCATAGCCCTGTTTTTCTCAAAAATCAGAATTTCTCAAAATACACCTTTGCTGCCATTTTTTCCTTTTGCCCGAAAACTCGACTAAATCGAACATTTTCACCGAAACAAACATATACGCGCAACCACCAAATACATAAGAACATTTTAGAACACATAAACGGAATTTCTACGACGTTCGATTTTTCGATTAAATTTCAACCTTCCAAAAACCAGAATTTTCAAACATCATCAAATCGAATAAAAATCACGACATACGACGACCTAACCTTACTCGATACAACTACGTAATTTATTTCGAATTCTAACCGTGAAAACATCGGTTCCTATCGACTTCCTACAATTCGACCTAAACGGACAAAATAACGGAAACATAGCGAAAACTTACCGAAACATATCCAAACTTCATGAGACTTTAAACAGAAACTCACATACATATAACCAACCAACACATGTATTTATACGACTTTTCGACCGTAAAAACATCGGTTTCTAACGATTTCGTCCAATACGGCGTAAACGGAAACATATGGAAAACCAATCCAAAACATCCACACAAAACATATATAATCATACACAATGATATAATAACCGAGTTTCGCACCCTTACCCGATTTAATCGTGTTCTAGAAAGTCGGGAGATTGGTTTCTTCCTTCACAAGTTTTCCTCTCTTTTCTTCTTTCTTTTCTCTTTTCTTCTTCTCTCTTTTTCTTCTCTTTTGGAAATTCTTACTAACTTTTCTAAACTTATACTAACTATTTTCTTTTATATTTTCTTAACTTAAAAATTCTAAACATTTCTAATAAATATCTAAACTAACTATTATTAACTAATACTATTTATTATGAAATATGTCAAATACCCCCTATTCCAATTTTCCCCGCAACTCTCAAAAACGGTAAAAATACACAATGTGCAAAAATAACATATAATCACACCAATTAGCAATTAACATAAATATTGCTCAATTAAAAATAAAGACTCGACCAATTAACACCAAAAAGCACGGAAAAAGGAAATATTAAAAAACGGACCGTTACAACTCTCCCCCACTTGAGAAATTTTCGTCCTCGAAAATATTACCTGATCCAAACAACTCCGGATACGATTCCCGCATCCGACTTTCCAATTCCCAAGTCAAATTGCCCTCAGCAGCGCCTCCCCACGCCACTTTCACAAGTGCAATCTCCTTGCCTCTTAACCTTTTCAACTCGCGATCTAAAATCCTCACCGGTAAAACCTCAACCGTAAGATTATCTCTTACCTCAACCTCATCCATCGGAATCACATGAGACGGATCTGGAACATACTTCCGTAGCTGTGAAACATGGAAAACATCATGTAGATTCGAAAGATTCGGTGGCAATGCTATCCTGTAAGCCACTGCACCAACTCTTTCGGATATCTGATATGGACCAATAAAACGAGAAGTCAACTTCTTCGACTTCAGAGCACGACCCACACCCGTAACCGGTGTAACTCTCAAAAACACATGGTCGCCTTCTTGAAATTCAAGATCTTTCCTTCTCTTGTCATGATAGCTCTTTTGTCTACTTTGAGAAGCTTTCATCTTCTCCCGAATAAACTTCACTTTCTCCGTTGTTTGTTGTACCATTTCCGGTCCAACTATCGTCCTCTCGCCAGTTTCATGCCAACACAAAGGTGTTCGACATCTCCGACCATACAAAGCCTCAAATGGTGCCATACTTATACTTGAATGAAAACTGTTATTGTAAGTGAATTCAATCAACGCCAAATAACCATCCCAAGCACCACCTTGCTCGAGTACACAAGCACGCAATAAATCCTCCAACGATTGAATCGTCCTCTCGGTTTGACCGTCCGTTTGCGGATGGTAAGCCGAACTCAATCTTAGCTTAGAACCCAAAGCCTTTTGTAAACTCTCCCAAAACCTCGATGTAAACCTAGGATCTCTATCCGATACAATACTCTTAGGAACTCCATGTAACTTCACCACCACAAGAATATAAATCTCGGCTAACTCCTCCAAAGGATAACTAATATCAATTGGAATAAAGTGAGCAGATTTAGTAAGCCTATCAACAATTACCCAAATAGCATTATGACCTCTTTGCGTATTCGGCAATCCCGTAACAAAATCCATCGATATACTATCCCATTTCCATTCCGGAATATCCAACGGTTGCATAAATCCACTCGGTTTTTGATGTTCCACCTTAGACTTTTGACAAGTTAAGCATGCATACACAAATTGAGCAACGTCCCTCTTTAATCCGGACCACCAAAAGATTTTTCTCAAATCTTGATACATTTTGTTCGCTCCCGGATGAATACTTAAGTTACTTCGGTGCCCTTCTTCCAATATCATCTTTTTCAACTCCACATCATCGGGAATACAAATACGACCACGGAATCTCAAAACTCCAAAATTATCAACTTTGAAATCTTCATTCTCATTCAACATCAAATCAACGAATTTCAAGTCCAACTTTTGCTTTTCACCTACCGTTGCAAGAAAATCATTTGTAACATGTAGCATACCAAGTCTCACACTTCTCGGCGTCATTTCACAAACTAAACTCAAGTCTCTAAAATCCTCCAAAAGTTCCCATTCTTTCTTCATCAATGCGGACATATGTAACAACCTCCGACTTAAAGCATCGGCCACCACGTTTGCCTTACCCGGATGGTAATTCAAACCAAAATCATAATCCTTTAAAAGTTCTAGCCACCTCCTTTGTCTCATGTTCAACTCTTTTTGATCAAATAAATATTTCAAGCTCTTGTGATCACTAAAAACTTCAAATCTCGCACCATAAAGATAATGCCTCCATATTTTCAAAACAAACACCACGGCCGCTAACTCCAAGTCATGCGTAGGATAATTCTTTTCATGCACTCTCAATTGTCTAGAAGCATATGCCACAACTTTTCCATCTTGCATCAAAACACCACCTAAACCCGTCAATGAAGCATCACAATACACAACAAATGGTTCATTAGGATTAGGCAAAATCAAGATCGGAGTCGTTGTCAACCTTCTCTTTAGCTCATTGAAACTCTCTTCACAATGAATATCCCAAATGAAAGCCTTTCCTTTACAAGTCAATTGCGTCAAAGGAAGTGCCAATTTCGAAAATCCCTCTATAAACCTCCGATAATAACCTGCCAAGCCTAAAAAGCTTCGAATCTCCGTAACCGACCTAGGAGCCTCCCATTGCATCACCGCATCTATCTTGGATGGATCAACACTAATACCACTACCGGAAATAACATGTCCAAGGAAACTTACTTCCGACAGCCAAAATTCACATTTTGACAACTTAGCATACAATTGTTTCTCTTTCAAAATTTGCAACACAATTCTCAAATGCTCTTCATGCTCCTCTTGAGACTTAGAGTAAATCAAAATATCATCGATGAACACAACCACAAAACGATCCAACTGTTCATGAAAAATACGATTCATGTATTCCATAAACACACCCGGCGCGTTAGAAACCCCGAATGGCATCACGGAGTATTCGTAATGACCATACCGTGTCCTAAAGGCCGTCTTTTGAATATCCTCTCCTTTCACACGAATCTGGTGGTATCCTGATCTCAAATCAATCTTGCTAAAAACATTCGCACCAACCAATTGGTCCATCAAATCATCGATCCTTGGAAGCGGATATTTGTTCTTAATTGTCACTTTGTTCAACTGTCGATAATCAATGCATAACCGCATACTCCCGTCCTTCTTCTTTACCAACAATACCGGAGCACCCCAAGGAGAAACACTTGGCCTTACAAATTTCTTGTCCAACAAGTCATTCAATTGCTTTTTCAATTCTACCAATTCCGATGCCGACATACGATACGGTGCCATCGAAATCGGTCTAGTACCCGGAACTAGATCAATAGAAAATTCAACTTCTCTTTTCGGCGGTACATCCGTAATATCTTCCGGAAATACTTCTGGAAATTCACACACCACTGGAAACACATCAAGCTCAACTTTACTCTCCACCGACAATGATGCAAACAAACCAAACAATTGAGCTTCGTCCGCTAAAAGTTTCTTCAACTCTTTAGTGGATAGGAAACTCTCAAATTCATCATCTTCCATAGAAGGAAACCTTACTAATTTGTGATAGCAATCTATATGAACTCGATTAAATTGCAACCAGTTCATACCCAAGATCACGTCTAATCCCACCAACGGCAAACATACTAAATCCATAACAAAGTCTTTACCATACATGGTTAAAGGACAACTCATACACACCAAAGATGTATTTACCGACCCTGAAGCAGGAGTCTCAATAACCATTTCAGCACCCATCAAAGTTAATGCAAGATTCAAACGCTTCGCGCACTCAGACGAAATAAACGAATGAGTCGCTCCCGTATCGATAACAGCAACTAAAGGTGTACTATTAATAAAGCATGTACCTTTAATTAAACGGTCTGCATTCGTAGTTTGAGTCCCAGCCAATGCAAACACCTTTCCGCCCGCTTGAGCTTGTCTTGGTTTCGTGCACTTTGTACTATAGTGACCATTCTCCCCACAATTATAACACTTGATTGCATTCCTCCTACAATCAGCAGCCACATGACCCTTCAACCCACAATTAGCACACCTATTCATATTATTCATATTCCTCTTACATTCCGATATACGATGACCTAAACCACCACAATTGTAACATTTCACAGAAGAATTCATTCCTCCTCCACTCGGCTTCCTATCAAAAGTAGCCTTCTGTTTCCCCCTATCAACAGAAGTCACATAAGGCCTACCTCTAAACTGCCCCTTTCCTTTCTTATCATTCAGATTCTTGTAATGAGTAGCACGTGCTTTGCTATCCTCATCAAAAATCCGACTCTTGTTCACCAACACTGAAAACTGTCTTATCTCCTGATAACCGATACCTTGCTTGATTTCTGGCCTCAAGCCATTCACAAATTTCAGACACTTAGACCTCTCCGAACCAGCCGTATTATAATTGGGACAAAACTTCACCAGTTCTTCAAACTTAGCAGCATAATCCGCAACAGAGGAATTATCCTGCTTCAGTTCAAGAAATTCAATTTCCTTTTTACCTCTCTCATCTTCCGGAAAATACTTCTCCAGAAAAGCATCTTTGAACACAGCCCAAGTAACCACAATTTCATCCTCCTCAAACCTCTGAGAAGCATTTATCCACCAGTCCTCAGCCTCCTTTTCCAGCACATGAGTACCATACTGCACTTTCTGTTCCTCGGAACACCTAATGAAACGGAAGATCTTCTCAATCTTCTTCAGCCAAAGTTGTGCTCCATCAGGATCATGAGTACCCTTGAAGCTCGGTGGGTTATTCTTCTGAAACTTATCCATACTACGCGACTCCTCGTCCGCCGCAGCATTGGGTAAATTCTGCATCGCTTGCGCCATAGCTTGCATGGCCGCAGTCATAGCAGCGTCACGTCTTGCCGCCATAATCTGAACATTCCCAATGATAGCAAATTATGGTTAAACAACCACTCCACAGAGTGCAACAGACCAACAAGACACAACCGACACGACAACATGGTCGGACAAACCAAACATTGGCTCTGATACCACTTAATGTAACACCCTTCTATACCCCGTACAAAAATCGGAGTAAACTATTCTTATAAATAAAACATCAGAGCAAAGAATAATTTATCATGATATAGCCAGAGATGCCACACCAACGTGAACTAAAACAACCTGCTCATATAGATATATAACAACCTGATAGCCATATAAACATAGGAACTCAGTTCCAAAATACCATCATTCAGTTACAGAATTAAAGCGGAACATCCATAACTGATGTCATCACAAAAGATAAGTATGTCATATACATGTTCATACAAAGCCACTAGATACAGGCCAAAAGAAACATCTACACTCGAACCCCGACTACCCGTGTTACATATCAGAGCCGACGGAACGACAAAAAGACGAAGACACTAATCTTCGCAAAAGACTCCAGCATCTAATCTGCAATGCCTCATAGAGCATTATAAAACAGCAGAAGGGTGAGAAACAGGATTATAATATACTTGCATATCATTATATAACACTTAGCAAAATATGCACAATTATTCTCACCATACAAATATGATACTTGTAAACAATACAAGACATATTAACCCCATTTCACACATCAATCACACAAGCCTATACATTAACACAATGCATAACAATTCCTTCTCAAAATTCAACACATAAACATTCATGTAATGAATTATGCAAATGCACAGAGACCGACACAACGACTCTATGCATGCGGTACCATTAGTCCCCCAGGAACTCTTGGAATCATCGCTCGTTACTTAGGGTAACTCCCCGTCGGGCATACGATGTTCCCCGTCGCTACCACTTATCACCAAGCATACGACGTTATGGATCGTTTTTAGTCCTTTATAATAGGCACACGATCAATACAACAATTGCTTACACCCATAAGGGATCTACAATTCAACATGCATTGTTTACACCCACAAAGGGATCTACAATGTCTTCATGCATTGTTTACACCCACAAAGGGATCTACAATGTCTAACTGCATTGTTTACACCCACGAAGGGATCTACAATGTCTACCACATGATGCATGTCATATAATGACCCATGGCAATCAAAGCTCATACATTAAATCATGCATTTCAAGTACATATAAAGTAATGCACACAATTGCCAAAAATGGCCACAAACACCAATATACCATCAAAGAATCATCACACAAACCATCTCATAACATATCACATTCTATCGCACAATATAGAAAATAACTCAAAAATTCCATTTTACGGTTTCTCGGAAAAGTCGGCTAAAAGTCGGCCAAAAATAATATTTTCTACCATCATCAACAAGTACTCATCGATAGCTTCGATTCGGTATAAAGAACTCTTAAATACGATAAACGGTTAACAAGATATGAATATTTCAAAATAACGCGAAACATAAACCGGACGCCCGACACAACGAAACGGTTCGTAAAAACTGTACCAATTGGACCAAGTTCAGACCCCAAAACTATTTTTCCTAGAAAGAGCATCTCGTTAGCTTTCTAACGCTTCGAACGAGGGTTAAAACCGCCTTACGGTTCAAGAGATATGAATTTCCGAAGTTTCCCCAAAAAAACCAGATTTTCATGGTTCAGCACAGTATGTATCGATACATAGGCTTATGTATCGATACAAAAAGCCACATGTATCGATACATAGCACGCATGTGTCGACACATGCTGTAGTGAAAATGTTGTTTTTTCCCAATTTTCACAGTATGTATCGATGCATAAGGGTTATGTATCGATACATAATCCATTTCGTATCGATACATAGCTTATGTATCGATGCATAGCCCTGTTTTTCTCAAAAATCAGAATTTCTCAAAATACACCTTTGCTGCCATTTTTTCCTTTTGCCCGAAAACTCGACTAAATCGAACATTTTCACCGAAACAAACATATACGCGCAACCACCAAATACATAAGAACATTTTAGAACACATAAACGGAATTTCTACGACGTTCGATTTTTCGATTAAATTTCAACCTTCCAAAAACCAGAATTTTCAAACATCATCAAATCGAATAAAAATCACGACATACGACGACCTAACCTTACTCGATACAACTACGTAATTTATTTCGAATTCTAACCGTGAAAACATCGGTTCCTATCGACTTCCTACAATTCGACCTAAACGGACAAAATAACGGAAACATAGCGAAAACTTACCGAAACATATCCAAACTTCATGAGACTTTAAACAGAAACTCACATACATATAACCAACCAACACATGTATTTATACGACTTTTCGACCGTAAAAACATCGGTTTCTAACGATTTCGTCCAATACGGCGTAAACGGAAACATATGGAAAACCAATCCAAAACATCCACACAAAACATATATAATCATACACAATGATATAATAACCGAGTTTCGCACCCTTACCCGATTTAATCGTGTTCTAGAAAGTCGGGAGATTGGTTTCTTCCTTCACAAGTTTTCCTCTCTTTTCTTCTTTCTTTTCTCTTTACTTCTTCTCTCTTTTTCTTCTCTTTTGGAAATTCTTACTAACTTTTCTAAACTTATACTAACTATTTTCTTTTATATTTTCTTAACTTAAAAATTCTAAACATTTCTAATAAATATCTAAACTAACTATTATTAACTAATACTATTTATTATGAAATATGTCAAATACCCCCTATTCCAATTTTCCCCGCAACTCTCAAAAACGGTAAAAATACACAATGTGCAAAAATAACATATAATCACACCAATTAGCAATTAACATAAATATTGCTCAATTAAAAATAAAGACTCGACCAATTAACACCAAAAAGCACGGAAAAAGGAAATATTAAAAAACGGACCGTTACACACCCACCTCTCTGTTATAGACCCGCCCCCGCCCCCAAACCCAGACGGGGGTGAAAATTTACCATCCAGACCCGCCCCCGATAGAAACGGGTTTGCCCGCACCCGCAAAAAAAATATTTTTTTAAATAGTAATAAAAATTAACAATTTTATTAAAAACTTAACCATTTTAATAATAAACTTGTTTCTAAAGATGTGAGTTTGAGTGAATGGTGAGAAATGACTAATGAGAATTTTTAATTACTTCTTCAAAAATTAATAAATGTGATATAAAATAATTTAAATATGAGTATTAAAGTAAATATTATAAGACCGGGCGAGGGCGGGGGCGGGTGCGGGCGGGTAGTAGCATCCCCCCGCCCCCGCACCCGCACCCGCAATTACAAATCGGGTTTACCCGCACCCGCACCCAATCAAATCGGGTTTCCCCCGTTAATTTCGGGCCGGGTCCGGGCGGCCCCGGGTTTTCTTGCCATGCCTAATTATTATTTTTTGTATTAAAGTGACAATAACTCACAATTCTGAATCAAACATTGCAATATCGACTATGAGTATAGTAAAATCTAAATTAAAATAGTTTTAGACGATGAGTATAAGGCCAGTTTGTTTTAACTTAAAAAAAAAAGAATTTTTTCTTTATATTTTTGAAAATGGATTCTACAAAAACGTTTTTAAAAAATGTTAAAGGTTTTTTAAAATTTATTTTTATAAATTAAAAGACAAATTTTGACATACTATAACATAAACATATATTATTGAATATCAAAATATAATCAAAATCACAGTTTTTTTTAAAAAGGTGTATCTCAAAAATGATTTTATGAAAAACTATTTGAAATAGCTTCAAAATTAAATAATTTTTTTTTTAATTTTGACATTAAAAAAAATTCAATAAAATGAGGAAATATATAAAATAACATTTTAAAAATAACTATTCAAACAAAATTTTCATTTGAAATTTTTATAAAATATTTCTTTGTAAAAAATGTTATCACCAAAATATGTTACACTATAACAATCATTTAAAAAAACCAAAACAAACGAGTCTATAGTACACATTTAAATTAAAATAGTTTTAGATTATAGCTTAAAAGGTATGTTTGGATGATATGAGATGAAATAGAATGGAGTACAGTTGTTTGGAATGGAGTAGAGTTGTATCTAACGTGATTCCATTTTTTAAATTTATAAATAATAGATGAAATGAAATAGAAGATGATGAAATTCATTACATTCGATTCTTATTTTTTATTCCATCTAATTTAAAATATATGTGATAAAATAAAATATTTTTAATAAAATAATCAAATAATAGAATAAAATTTATATTCTATTTTATTCCGCTTCATTCCCCTATTTCGCTTCACTCGGTATCATCAATCCATACATAGAAAAAAAAAATAGGTGATGCATTGACAGTGTAAAAATTTTTTACACTGTCAACCAATCACGGTTATGAATTCCGTCAAGTTAGACTGTAATTTTTAAAAAAATTATATGACATGACAAAACATTATATTTTTATTAAATGACAGTGTAATTTTTTTTTTTACACTGTCGATACATATCAGTTAAAAAAAAAAAACCACCGTAAGCATAAAACTCCATTTTCTCATAGATAATTGGTCAGTATATCAATTACCGCCGTTTAAAAAAAAACCGAGCGCTCTCTATTTAAAACCCTCTTGTAAAATCCCTCCGATTCTCTGCTCCAGACAGCAACTTAATTGTCATTGTAAATCTGCAGCAGAAGAAGGAAGCAAAACAGGATCCGATTTTAGGACGGAGCGACGTGCACGAAAAGATGGCCGATGAATCGGCAACCAATTCACACGATTCCATTTGCCCAATCTGCCTTGGGCCCTTAATTCAAGAATCCTATCTCGACCATTGTTTGCATAAGTTTTGCTTCAATTGCATTCTCCGCTGGACCAATATCGTTTCCTCCAAACACCAAACTCCACCTTCTTCTGTAAAATGCCCCCTTTGTAAGGTTCGCTTATTCCCCTCACTCTTCAACTCTCACGACTATTAATAAGTCTCTTATTTACTATGCTGATTTTGTTATGCAGACAGATAATTTTTCTATCATTTATGGAGTTGATGGAACTTCCTTTCAACGCCGTCATATAAATGCCGATCTTCAAGATTGGTATGTCTCTCTCACTATGCCTCTGTTAATTAGTTTTTTTTTTTAATATATAAGTATAAAAAATTTAGTAGAATCCTCATTTTAGAATTTGTATGTGCAGTTTTGTATTATCAAAAGCACACAGATATAGGTTACAGTGCTATTATACTCAACAAGGTCTTGTATAGTCTATTCTACCACCTTTTATTCATCTTTAATGGTGTCTGTATCTGTAAGTAATTTGATTTGTGTGTAATGTTTGTTATATATATAATTCTAGGTTTCTTAGAAGACATATTCAATGTATCACTCTATTGGAAATCTCGTAAGTATAATCAGCCAAATAACTGGCTTCAAACTTGGTTAACAAGGGAAATTCAAGCACTTACTCAGGTTAGTTCATTTTCCAGATCAGTGCATTTTTGTGTGCATTCCCTCTCATGTCACCACGCACTATGGAATCAATAAACCATCAATTTAGTCTATAAACTATCATTCACTCTCCAATTTAGTATCTAAACTATGTAAATATAATAAGTAAGCTCTCAACTATATAAGCTCCATCAATTTTTTTTTATCCGTAGACAGAGTGGTCATAACCATTAAGAAACTCACACACACAACCGTGCGAGTCAGGGTTTGAACCATGGTATTGATGTCCAACCTAGCAATACAATATCGGCTTTTTTCCAATTAAGATAGGATTTGCAGACAAAGCTCCATCAATTTAGTCCCTCCTATTAAGATATTAAGGACTATATTGACAGATTTTCATATATTGTAACTTGTAAGGACTAAATTGACCGATTTCATTTAGTTTCTGAACTATTTGTCATATTTTATAGCTTAGGGATTAAATTGGAGAGAATGAGAGTTTATGTAGTAAATTGATGGTTTATTTCATAGTAAATGTTTCTCATTCTTACCAATGCGTTTCATCTACTAACTACATTATGTTGCATTTTCTTTTGCACTGCTGTATGCACTGTGCCTAATTGTGCAAATACATTTTCTTAGTTTTCTTTCATAGCTTCTACGCTTAGGCACTATTTGGATAAACAACTTAATTATGCGCTTATTATATACATGTTTATGTATTGGCTATTTCTTTTTGTCTATAACAAAAGATACAATAAAGTCAATTTTTTTTATCATGTAAGGCATAGGTTGGTTGTTTCTATAATCTGTCATGGAGAGCTTATGAAAATAAGTTGAGAACAACTTATGAACATGTCATAAGCTATTTCTATAAGCTCTCCTAAACAATTTCATAAGTGCTCTTACCAATAGATAAACTCAAATAATGCAATCCGAAATGTCTCTTATTCTTGACTCATGTCTCCTTTTGCTTAATCTTTAGGAAGAGGATGTTGACATCATTGTGCACCATATCTCTGGCGTGGTAAAACCATTATGGACAAGGTAAGTTTTTTCACGCATTTTGAGTTGATGTAACATTATCTCATATGAGTATGACAAAGAATGATGTTCTGGTTACTGTTATTTCTCTAACTTTCAGTAAAGAACAGAAGCCACACATAAAAGAACCTCAAAAGAAACAAGAAGAGTTCACGATGTTGGTCTCTGAAGCAGCCAGGCCTTTTCTGGGAGCAAGAACAGACAGATTTGTGTATGAGATTCAACTATTTCTTGCTTCAGGATTGAATATTGAAGCTTATGATGCAGTTTACATACAACGATTAGGTTGGAGCTCACCTGGGGAAAACACTGAAGTTTCTCAAACTGAATTGATTGATCGTTCTACTGTGATTCCATATTTGTACATATTTGATGACGACTTTGATGGAAATGAGTAGATTCCTCTTTTTCTATTTTTATCCTCATTTGTTTGTTGTAATTCTTGAATAATGTGATTGCTCCTCAAATTTTACACATATCAAAGAGCACTATTGTGAGTTTGAATCTTTATAGCTACAGTGCAAATCTTAATCCACAGTCATGAAGTTGTATACAGTTTTCATTATCTAGATTTTATGTAGGAAGACTCATTTTTCCACCATGGAATATCAAAAGCTTGATTCTTTAGGCTTTTACCAGCTTTGATTTTGGACTAATTTCAACTACACAAAATTTGCTTATAAGATGAAAATTATCTAAAACTTTACAAGCAATATTTAAGTCTTATCTCTATGATAACCGTATAAGAAACTGAAGCATAACTATGTAAAAGTGGACAATAAAATAAATGACATGGTTAAGTAAACATAGAGAAAACTAAGTGTTGGGAAAAATTTAAACTGTGAAAATGAATATAAAATAACAGAGTGAATTAAACAATGATATGAAAAGAATAAAAATGCAATATCTTTGTTGGATACAAAGAGAAGGACAAAAAACGTGGAAGGTGGTTGTGTCCCACTTTTGGATAGGCCAATCAAAATTTGTTGTTTGGCTATCTTCAAAATAATCATACCAACAGTGAAACTGCTACTGACAAGAGAAGCTCCTTAATCAATCCATGTAAGTTTTTTTTTCTGACCCTCAAGACCAGTGAAGAGGTGCTGCTGCTGCTTTCATCTGTGGGTGACTGTGAACATAATACAATAGCTTTGCAACAGACATGGAAACAGCTTCAGATTATGGAGCATTCATGGAGAAATTCATTTTGCCGCCATCGTCTTCTTCCACTGATCTTCCTTTGAATTCGCTCACCTTTGCAGTCAAAGACATGTAAGTAAACCGCGTCACTTTCATAAAATTCACAGTATCAAAATTTTCCTGCTTTCAAAGTGAACTCATACTTAATTAACTCTGTATTTGAATCCATACATCTTCAGATTGATGGATATTTTTGTTTGGTTTTGTCAAACAGATTTGACGTGAAAGGGTATGTAGCTAGATTTGGGAATCCTGATTGGGCAAAGACTCATGAGGTTGCTACTTCTACTGCTCCAACAGTTTTGGCTCTCCTTAGTGCTGGTGCCACTTGTGTTGGTAAAACTGTCATGGATGAAATGGCTTACAGGTTTTGTTTTTTGTCAGTCAATATTTTCACCCATTCTAAAGATTGTCTATAGGAGTTGGTTTATTAGGTATAATATGATTCTGATTATTTGTATTTTTTGTTGTCGGGCATATGCATACATTCAACATGTTACTTATGTTAGTTGTATAACGAGGTACTCTATTTTAACAGTATAAACGGAGAAAATATACACTATGGAACACCTAGAAATCCTTGTGCAGAAGACCGAGTTCCCGGAGGATCTTCTAGTGGCTCTGCTGTTGCAGTTGGTGCAAAGCTTGTTGATTTCTCTTTAGGTCATCCATTCTTCCATTCGTTGAGCTATTTCGAGCATCACTTAGTTCATAGTTTGAAGTGCTGTTATTTCATGAGATTAATACTCTAAAATTTTTTTTTAATTATAGGAACTGATACAGGAGGCAGTGTAAGGGTGCCCGCATCATATTGTGGGATTTTCGGTTTCCGTCCTTCTCATGGTGCTATCTCAAAAACAGGAGTTGTTCCTATGGCACAAAGTTTTGATACTGTAGGTAATAATCCGAAATCTTGGTAGTTACATGGAGCATATCTAGTGATCTTGAAAATATAGTTTCAGAAATTGTTGAGCCCTTATTCTCTAGATTGATTTTCTTATTCTCTTATTCACATCTAGGATGGTTTGCTAGGGATCCAAAGATTTTAAGCAGAGTTGGACATGTGCTTTTGCAATCTCCACAGGCCACACCTGTTAAGCCTACTCAGGTTATCATTGCAGAGGATTGTTTTCAGCTCTCAAGCGTTCCTTACGATGTAGTTCCACAGACTGTCATCAAGGCAGTACAGAAGTTGTTTGGAGGTAAATGTTTGATGTCAACTCAGTATTATTATATGTTGTTTTGGCCATTTTATTTAACTGATAATTTTTGTCGATATATCTATCTATCCACGGCTGCAGATGATGTATTAAGGCGTGAAATCCTTGGTGAATATGTGAAGGCCAAAGTTCCGGGCTTGAAACATTTCATGAGTGAAGAAAGCACAAATCAAGTATACAATATTCCATCACTGGCTGCACTTTCTAGTGCGATGCGATTGCTTCAGAGGTATAGCTCACTACTCCATCCTTAATCTTCTAGATATTGCGGATATTTCCTTTAGTTAAAATTTGAATCCTTTCTTATTTTATTATTTCTGACATAGGTATGAATTTAAGAATAACCATGGTGAATGGATCAATGCAGTCAAACCTGATTTAGGTCCTGGAATTTCAGAACGTGTATCAGATGCTCTAAGCACAACAGGGGAGAATATTGATATTTGTCATTCTATAAAAGGGGAGTTGCATGATGCTCTTACTTCTCTTCTTGGGGTATTCTTTTTCTCTCACACACACCCTTGGCATGCATTATTTGTCTATAAGTCAGTTTTACAGTTTGTTTGAAAATTTCAGGATTTAGGTGTTCTCGTGATCCCGACGGTTCCAGGGCCTCCACCTAAACTACAAACAAATTCATCTGAATTAGAGATTTTTCGCGCAAGGGCTTTTAGCCTGCTGTCCATTGTTGGAGTTTCTGGATTTTGCCAGGTTGTTCCTTGTGCGTGTTTATGAAACACTTAAACTCGTGTTTCTTCGTTATTTAAATATGATTTTCACATTTTGCAGGTAAGCATACCGCTAGGGATGTATAATGACCTTCCTGTATCAGTTTCTCTGGTGGCCAGGAATGGTGCAGATGGATTCTTGCTTCACCTTGTTGAGAGTATTTATGATATCATAGAAAAATAGGAACCAGAGACATGTTTATGGAAGTTCTAGAAAACTTTTGAACAAGATACATATTTTAGTCACCCATTTTTTTTTTCAAAAAAAAAAAAAAAGTCACCCATTTTCTGTGTATGTTAGTTAGTGCAATAACTGATAACAGTAGTAAGGAGAGGGTATATTTTTCTCGTATTTCATTGATAAACTAACAATCTATAAATAGGCTAATACATAACTGAAAGCAACGTGAAAATAAGCAATAAGCAGTACCCCACGTTCAACTTCTATTAACTAGGTGAACTGAAACAAATTTACTGACACTCCTAAAAACTAGGACAACCCAAACTTGCAAATTATTAAATTTCCTCAACAATCCCTCCTTTAAACTGATGTTCCAGACACACATCCAATTTAATAAGAGTTAAACTTTGAAACTCCATCCCTTAAATTGAAAAGTTTGAAGTACAATCACCAAATAGCATCCTGAGCTTCTGAAATGTAGGAAATTCGAGAGGTCTGGTTAGAATATCAACAATATGGTTTTCACTTATGCATGCAGTAAGATTAATGACTCCATCATTTGTTTGATCTCTCAAAAAATGATACTTCAAATCTATATGTTTGCTTCAATCATATAAAACTGGATTTTTTTTGAAAGCTTTATTGCTGAACTATTATCACAATAAATCTGAGTAGGTCCATTCTCCTTAAAATGCAGCTCTTTAAGGATTTTCTTTAGTTAGATAGTCTGACAAGCACAAGCTCTTGCAGCAACAAATACAGCTTCAGTGGATGATAATGTGACAATAGAGCTTCAGTGGATGATAATGTGACAATAGGTTGCTAGTTTGATGACCATGAAACATCTTATGTCTCCATCATAAAAACATACCCAAATGCGTTTTTTCGATCATCTGAATCTCTTGCATAATCATTATTTGTAAACCCAAACAAATCTGACTCTTCTCCACTCTTGTAGAATAGCCAATTGTCCTTAGTACCTTGCAAGTAACACAAAAATCTTTTTGCATCCAAGAGATGAATCTCTCTAAGACATTCCATGTACCTGCTAATCACACTTACACCATGCCTCATATCTGGTTTTGTTGTTGTCAAATACATTAAACTCCCAACTATTTGTTTGTAAAGAGTGTCATTACCACTCTTTCCTCCATTATCTTTGTTTAGCTTCATACCAAACTCATATGGAGTATTTACAAGAATACAATCCTTCGTCTGAAACCTGTCCAAGATTTCTCACACATACTTCTTTTTGAGAAATAAAAATTTCAATAAAAGATTGCACTACTTCAATGCCAAGAAAGTAATACATCATGTCAAGATCAGACATCTCAAATTCAACCATCATGGATTTCTTTAAACTTCCAAACATAGCTATATTTCCATTGTAGATTAAATCATCTACATATAAGCAAACAATGAGCATTTTTCCTCCTTCTTCAGTCTTTGTAAAAAGTGTATGTTCATAAGGTCATTTTTGAAATCATTCCTTCAAAAAATAAGTTTCTATATGATTATACCAAACACGTGGAACTTGTTTTAATCCATCTAGAGCTTTCTTTAACTTAAACACTTTGTGTTCATTTACAAACTTTACATAACCAAGAGGTTTATCAATAAATACCTCTTCTTGCAAATCTCCATAAAGAAATGTTGATTTAACGTCCAATTGGAAGATAGGCAGTGAGTTTTGATCTGCCATAACAATCATCAATCTGATTGTATCATGCCTTGCAACCGGAGCAAAAACTTCTTTATAATCAACACCAAACTCTTGCTTGTAACCTTTAGCTACCAAGTGTGCCTTATGTTTGTCAACCTTACCATTCTCCTTCAACTTTGTCTTGTAAATCCAGTTTACATCTGTTGTTTGAAGGTGAGAAAAATACACAAGAAGGGGGGTTGAATTGTGTTTTTCGTTTCTTAACTTTGCTACTGATCAGAGTTCAGAATCCAAACTGATGTTTAGATTCTGATTAATACGTTGCAGTGGAATGTTAACAGAAGCAAATAAAAGATAAAGAACACACATATTTATCCTGGTTCATTCCAACTTAGATTAGTACAGTCCCCTTGCAGCACAAGATATTTTTCACTATAATCGAATCATGATTACAATTGCTTATGCACTTAAGCATAAGACTTTTCTTTACTCTGACCCTCAACCTGAGACTTCCTGCTTAAACCCCTCAGGTCCAAGACTTCTACTTAGATTCCACGAATCCAGGATTTCCTTGCTTAAACCCCTCAGGTTCAAGACTTCCTGCTTAGGTTCCATGAACCCAAGACTTTCTACTCAAGCCCCCTCAGGTCCAAAACTTCCTTACTTAGGTTTCACGAACCCAAGACTTCTACTCATACTCTCAAGTACAAGACTTCTGCTCAGACTTACAATCTAAGACTTTCTGCTCAATCAACAAATGATCAAGACTTTCAATGCCCTAACACATAGCAGAAGACTTACTTGACTCAAACTTCTCAGCAAGAGACTCTGATGCTCAAGCACGTAGCAAGAGACTTTATCTAAACTACTAAACAATATGTTTAGCAAAATAGAGAATAAGGTGTACTTGATATAAAATCAAAGCTACAAGGTAATCACCATAACAAAGACCTTAAGCACTTAAGATTTCTAAGATATTCAATGTTTAAGAAATCTTAAGGATTTGTACAATTTACAACAAATAACAAAATTTTTGCATACTCGATTGTGTTGCTTATTGTTGATCTTGTTATTCCTTCATCCAAATAGAAGTGTAGAACACCCCTTATCTTCTTGGCTTTCCTTCTCTATTGCTTCTTGTCCCTTATTCCTTGTTGAAGATTCAAATTAAATCTTCAGCTACTTATATAGCAGTTGTAGAAGACCAGCCGTTGGAAGAGATAACTTGAACAAATGTCTTTGTTTTTCCATAGTACAAGAGACGTTAAAGATGGATACACCAAAAGATCTTAATCCATTGTGTAACATGTAACACCCCATTTTAATTATTTAGATGTCCGGTATTTTTTTTTATTGTTGGCTTTGGTTGGGTGCGTGTTTGAGTGCGTGGGGAGTGATATTAATAATATAGAAATATTATTATTATTATTAGGATAATGGTATATTTCATGTTATTATTATTATTAGTATTAATATTGTTTTGGTTACTATTATTATTAAAATTATTTAGTAAAAATAGGACCTAATGTAATTAAATGATTATTGGGTTAATGAGATTAGTGAGGGTAACTTAGTAATTAGAGCCTAATTAGTAGTAATTGGTAAAAGTTGGAATAGTAAGAATTGTAGAGATAGAAAGATAATAGAGAACCAAGAGAAGAGGAAGAACAAGGTGTGCTAGGGCTTGGATCATCTTCCCCAATTGTCAATTTTCGCTGGAAATTAAGCAATTATTCGAGGTAAGGGGGAGAAACGGGTTTAATATTGGTGTTTATCTCATGATCGGGTAGTGGGGAGTCCTTAACCCCGTAAGGAATTGTATGAAAAATACTGTGTTGATGAATTGTTGCATATATCTGAACTGATAATGAATTTGTGTTTGATTCGATCTGTGATTATGAGATTTTCTGCTGTTGTTGCTGTTGTATGAACGTATCTGTTGTTGTTGATTCAGATTGGGGGAAACGATTTGAGATCTTAGGCTTGTAATTGATGTAGTAATCATAGGATGCAAGTGAAAGAAGGAAAATAGGACCTAAAATCAATGTAGAAATGATTATAGGACTGATTAGAAGTGGAAACATGTGAAAATCGTAGCAGAATGCAGAATAGGGAGGTCTCTGGTGAAATGCGTAATAGATCTGGCCATACGCGTATGGGGCTAGGCCATACGCGTATGGGAGTGAAGGGAAAGGGGCCATACGCGTAAGGGCACTGGGCAGTACGCGTAAGAGAGAACAATACGCGTATGGCATTGGAATATGGGAAATTCAGTGAGGAAACGTCTCTGTCCGTACGCGTACGGCATAAGGTAGTACACGTATGACCTTGGGCACTGTGAAGAGATACGCGTAACAGATGGAGCCTTACGCGTATGGATGGGCGGAGAATTGAGGCATACGTGTATGACTTGGGTCCGTACGCGTATGAGCTGGCAGAGTGTAGGATTTTACCGTTTTGGCGATTCTTCTCCCGTTTCGATTTCTAACGGTTTGAGAGGTTAAGGGTAGAAGTCAGTTGTTGAGAAACGATAATTTGGTGATGAAAATAATCAGTTTAATAATTTTTAATTAATTAATTAATTAATTGAGTAGTTGGTGTGTATGAAGTAAATGGTGTAATGTTGCGTTGTTGGTATGTATGGTGTGATCAGGAGGATCGTGTGCATGTATCTATGTCGTATACATGTGTTTATATGCATTTGGTGTCATTGCATTTCATGGTGATTGGTGGGATGGATCGTTGCTCAGGAGGAGTGTATGCGATTCATCCGTACTCCTATATGGAGAATGGTGGGGATAGATCATTGCCAAGGAGAGGTGTATGTTATCTATCCGGGTTCGATTGAATGAACCAATGAGTCGGTACCGCATGCATGGTGTTGTGTTGCATTTCATTATTATATATTGTTGTTGATGATATTGGGCAGTAGTCCGTATTTGATAGATGATGGTGCTTGTGTATGGTGACTACCTGTTTATCATGTATTTATTCACCTATAATATTTGAACGTGATTTCTCACCCCTTTGTTGTTGTTGTGTCTGTGCTTCTTCGGAAGTACAGATAATCCAGGTACTTAGGTAGCTTGGATATTGGTGTTGCTGATCGAGTCTATAGGAGTGCTCTGATACGTAACACGGGAACTATTTGGAGATTTTAATTGATTTGTTATTTGTTATTTCTTTCATTTGTTACGTATCATATTTTGGTGTATTTTTGGTGAACCACGCATTGATGTGGAATATTTTATAAGTTGTTGGCAGATGGCCGTGAGTTGATTTAATAAAACAATTTCCGCTATTTTATTTAATAAAGGAGTTATTTGGTGGATTTGAAATGTGACATTCCACTTTTGGTGAAAACTCTGATTTATCTTTAAGATTTTGCGCTGTATTTTAAATTGGGAAAGTGGGGTGTTACAATTGGTATCAGAGCAGGTCGGTCCGTCCGGTCAGTGTAGTAGTTGAGTCTGTCCTTAGAATAGGAGTTGATTTTGGTGTTCTAACCTTGTGATGATTGTTGTCCAGTATGGCAGGAAGGAATGATGCTGCTCTTGCTGCTGCTATGCAAGCCATGGCACAAGCTGTAGAGAATGCCAACCAGGGTGGAGGTGCTCAGTTTCGTGACTTAGCACAGTTTCAGAGTAACAAGCCGCCTACATATGAGGGAGGTATCTTGGACCCAGGGGCTGCACAAAAATGGCTGAAGGCTGTGGAGAAGATCTTCAGGACCATGGGATGCAGTGATGCTCAGAAGGTACGGTTTGGTACTCATATGCTGGAGGGAGAGGCTGAGGCTTGGTGGGACAACAGTCGTCAGAGATTGGAAGCTGCAGGTACTGAGATTACTTGGGCTGTGTTTCAAGCTGAGTTTCTGGAAAAGTATTTTCCGGAAGACATCCGTAGTGCTAAAGAGGTGGAATTTTTGGAGTTGAAGCAGGGTGACAAGACAGTTGCCGAATATGCTGCAAAGTTTGAGGAGCTGGTTCAGTATTGTGCTCATTATAATACTGAAGAGGCTATGACATCGAAGTGTCTGAAGTTTGAGAACGAGCTGCGTCCCGAGATCAAATTGGGTATTGCTTGTCAGAAGATAAGAAACTATCCAGAGCTGGTGAGCAGAAGCAGAATTTATGATAATGACAACAGAGCCAGAATTGCTCATTACAAAGCTGTAAATGAGAAGAAAAACAAGCAGAGATTTGGAGGTACTCCTTACAGTGCTCCAGCTGATAAGGGGAAACAGAAAACTGATGGGGGGAAGAAGCCAAAAGAGAGGTGAGCAAATGCTGATACTCTCAAGTGCTTCAAATGTGGTGGCGCGGGTCACCGTGCGAATGACTGTCAGAAAGAGGTGAAGAAGTGCTTCAAGTGTGGCAAAGCAGGTCATGTTATAGCTGATTGCAGAGCCACTATGCCTACTTGTTATAACTATGGTGAGAAGGGTCACATCAGTACTCACTGTGAGAAGCCGAAGAAGTCTCAGGCATCTCAATCTGGTGGGAAAGTGTTTGCTTTGGTGGGAGCTCAATCTACTGATGAGGAGCGTTCCGTCAAAGGTACTTGTTTTATTAATGATGTTCCTTTGATTGCTATTATTGACACGGGTGCAACACACTCGTTTATTTCTGTTGAATGTGTGAAGAGATTAGGAATTGTGCCGTCGACTCTAGAGCAGAGGATGACGATTGAAACTCCTTCTATTGGTTCTGTGGTTACTTCTTTGGTGTGTTTGAAGTGTCCGCTGACCGTATTTGGTAGAGATTTCAGAGTGGACTTGATTTGTTTGCCACTCGGTAATCTTGATGTTATTTTGGGGATGAACTGGTTGGAGTTCAACCGGGTGTATATTGATTGCTTCAGGAAGACGTTACTGTTTCTTACTCCTGAAGGGGAAGCATTAGCGGATTCGCTATCTAGCAAAGAGTTAAGGGCGTTGTTGGAAGATGAAGCGAAGCTGTTTGCAGTATTTTCCTCGTTGTCTGTTGAAAGCAAGACTTCAGTTAATGAATTGCCAGAAGTTAATGAATTTCCTGAAGTGTTTCCAGATGACATCACAGAATTGCCTCCGACGAGGGAAGTTGAATTTGCTATTGATCTTGTACCAGGTACCAGACCTATCTCTATGGCACTGTACAGGATGTCGGCATCAGAGTTGGCAGAGTTGAAATCTCAGGTCGGGGAACTGCTCGATAAGAAGTTTATCAGGCCAAGTGTGTCGCCGTGGGGAGCTCCAGTGTTGTTGGTGAAGAAGAAGGATGGTAGTATGCGTCTGTGCATTGATTACCGTCAGTTGAATAAAGTGACCATTAAGAATAAGTATCCACTCCCTAGGATTGATGACTTAATGGATCAGTTGGTAGGAGCTCGTGTGTTCAGCAAAATTGATCTGAGGTCGGGTTACCATCAGATTAGATTCAAAGAAGGTGATATTCAGAAGACTGCTTTCAGAACTCGCTACGGACATTACGAATATGCAGTGATGCCTTTCGGAGTGTCTAATGCGCCGGGTGTATTTATGGAATATATGAATCGTATTTTCCATTCTTATCTGGATCAGTTTATTGTGGTGTTTATTGATGATATACTGATTTATTCTAAGTCTGACGAAGAGCATGCAGGTCACTTGAGAATTGCATTGCAGGTGTTGAAGGATAACAAATTGTTTGCAAAGTTCTCGAAGTGTGAATTCTAGTTGAAGACTGTGAGTTTCTTAGGCCATGTTATTTCTAGTGATGGTATAGCGGCGGACCCCTCTAAAGTAAGTGCAGTACTTCAATGGGAGGCTCCGAAGACCGCAACGGAGATTAGAAGCTTTTTGGGTCTGGCAGGTTACTATAGAAGGTTTATTGAAGGGTTTTCTAAATTGGCGTTGCCATTGACTCAGTTGATCAGGAAGAATCAAGCTTTTGTCTGGGATGTCGCCTGTGAGGAAAGTTTTGAGGAACTAAAGAAGAAGTTGACTACAGCACCAGTGCTAATTTTACCAAGTCCGAATGATTCTTTTGTAGTGTATTGTGATGCATCTAAGATGGGATTAGGCGGTGTGTTGATGCAAAATGGCAAGGTAGTGGCTTATGCTTCACGGCAATTGAGGGTGCATGAGAGGAACTATCCTACTCATGATCTTGAGTTAGCTGCAGTGGTGTTCGTGTTAAAGATATGGAGGCATTATTTGTATGGGTCGAGATTTGAAGTGTTTAGTGATCACAAGAGCTTGAAATATTTATTCGACCAGAAGGAATTGAATATGAGGCAGAGAAGGTGGTTAGAATTCTTGAAAGACTATGACTTTAATTTGAGCTACCATCCGGGAAAAGCTAATGTGGTGGCAGATGCTCTGAGTCGGAAGACAATTCATATGTCTGCGTTAATGGTGAAGGAATTGGAATTGATTGAACAGTTCAGGGATTTGAGTATGGTTTGTGAAACTACACCCGGAAGTATCAAGTTGGGTATGTTGAAGGTGAATAATGACTTTTTGGATATGATTAAGGAGAATCAGAAACTGGATGTGAAGTTGGTAGACTTGATGCCTACAGGAGGAAAGGATACCGATAGTGATTTCAAAGTTGATAATGTTGGTGTGTTAAGATTCTGGGGCAGAATTTGTGTGCCGGATAATGAGGAATTGAAAAGGGCAATCTTAGAGGAAAGTCATCGGAGTAGCTTAAGTATTCATCCGGGAGCTACAAAGATGTACCATGATTTGAAGAAGTTGTTTTGGTGGTCCGGTATGAAGAAGGACATAGCTCAGTTTGTTTATGCCTGTTTGACATGTCAGAAGTCAAAAGTGGAGCATCAGAAACCTTCGGGATTGATGCAACCGTTGGGGATTCCAGAATGGAAGTGGGACAGTATTGCTATGGATTTTGTAACTGGGTTTCCGAATACGGCAAGAGGATTTGATGCTATTTGGGTAGTGGTGGATCGACTCACGAAGTCCGCACATTTTATACCAATTAACATCAGTTTTCCATTGTCGAAGCTGGCAGAGATTTATATCAGGATAATTGTGAAGTTGTATGGTGTTCCGTCGAGCATAGTGTCGGATAGGGATCCGAGGTTTACTTCAGAATTTTGGAAGAGTCTGCAGGAAGCCTTAGGTTCTAAGTTGAAGTTGAGCTCGGCTTATCATCCACAGACCGATGGTCAATCAGAGAGGACCATTCAGTCGTTGGAGGATTTGCTGAGAGCCTGTGTATTGGAAAAAGGTGGTGCGTGGGATACTCATTTGCCATTGATTGAGTTCACGTATAACAACAGTCACCATTCTAGCATCGGAATGGCACCTTTTGAAGCTTTGTATGGTAGGAGGTGTAGAACACCGCTGTGTTGGTATGAGACAGGTGAGAGTGTGGTGCTTGGACCAAAAATTGTGCAACAGACTACTGAGACAATTCAGATGATCCGTGAAAAGATGAAAACGTCTCAGAGTAGACAGAAAAGTTACCATGACAATAGGAGGAAGGAATTGGAATTCAGTGAAGGTGACCACGTATTCCTAAGAGTTAACCTAGTGACCGGTGTGGGTCGTGCTTTGAAATCCAAGAAGTTGGATCCTAAGTTTATTGGACCGTATCAAATCTTGCAGAGAGTTGGTGCAGTTGCTTATAGAGTGGCGTTGCCACCGGAACTTTCGAACTTGCATGACGTGTTCCATGTGTCGCAACTTCGGAAGTATGTTGCAGATCCGTCTCATGTGATTCAGAGAGACGAAGTTCAGATCAGGGAGAATCTTACTGTTGAGACGATGCCGTTAAGAATCGAGGATCATAAGATGAAACAACTCAGAGGAAAGGAGATACCTCTGGTGAGAGTAGCTTGGGGAGGTGCGGCAGGAGGCAGTGTGACCTGGGAATTGGAAAGCAGGATGCGAGAGTCGTATCCAGAATTGTTTCCATCAGGTAATTTTCGAGGACGAAAATAATTTAAGTGGGGGAGAGTTGTAACACCCCATTTTAATTATTTAGATGTCCGGTATTTTTTTTTTATTGTTGGCTTTGGTTGGGTGCGTGTTTGAGTGCGTGGGGAGTGATATTAATAATATAGAAATATTATTATTATTATTAGGATAATGGTATATTTCATGTTATTATTATTATTAGTATTAATATTGTTTTGGTTACTATTATTATTAAAATTATTTAGTAAAAATAGGACCTAATGTAATTAAATGATTATTGGGTTAATGAGATTAGTGAGGGTAACTTAGTAATTAGAGCCTAATTAGTAGTAATTGGTAAAAGTTGGAATAGTAAGAATTGTAGAGATAGAAAGAGAATAAAGAACCAAGAGAAGAGGAAGAACAAGGTGTGCTAGGGCTTGGATCATCTTCCCCAATTGTCAATTTTCGCTGGAAATTAAGCAATTATTCGAGGTAAGGGGGAGAAACGGGTTTAATATTGGTGTTTATCTCATGATCGGGTAGTGGGGAGTCCTTAACCCCGTAGGGAATTGTATGAAAAATACTGTGTTGATGAATTGTTGCATATATCTGAACTGATAATGAATTTGTGTTTGATTCGATCTGTGATTATGAGATTTTCTGCTGTTGTTGCTGTTGTATGAACGTATCTGTTGTTGTTGATTCAGATTGGGGGAAACGATTTAAGATCTTAGGCTTGTAATTGATGTAGTAATCATAGGATGCAAGTGAAAGAAGGAAAATAGGACCTAAAATCAATGTAGAAATGATTATAGGACTGATTAGAAGTGGAAACATGTGAAAATCGTAGCAGAATGCAGAATAGGGAGGTCTCTGGTGAAATGCGTAATAGATCTGGCCATACGCGTATGGGGCTAGGCCATACGCGTATGGGAGTGAAGGGAAATGGGCCATACGCGTAAGGGCACTGGGCAGTACGTGTAAGAGAGAATAATACGCGTATGGCATTGGAATATGGGAAATTCAGTGAGGAAACGTCTCTGTCCGTACGCGTACGGCATAAGGTAGTACGCGTATGACCTTGGGCACTGTGAAGAGATACGCGTAACAGATGGAGCCTTACGCGTATGGATGGGCGGAGAATTGAGGCATACGCGTATGACTTGGGTCAGTACGCGTATGAGCTGGCAGAGTGTAGGATTTTACCGTTTTGGCGATTCTTCTCCCGTTTCGCACCCGTTTCGATTTCTAACGGTTTGAGAGGTTAAGGGTAGAAGTCAGTTGTTGAGAAACGATAATTTGGTGATGAAAATAATCAGTTTAATAATTTTTAATTAATTAATTAATTAATTGAGTAGTTGGTGTGTATGAAGTAAATGGTGTAATGTTGCGTTGTTGGTATGTATGGTGTGATCAGGAGGATCGTGTGCATGTATCTATGTCGTATACATGTGTTTATATGCATTTGGTGTCATTGCATTTCATGGTGATTGGTGGGATGGATCGTTGCTCAGGAGGAGTGTATGCGATTCATCTGTACTCCTATATGGAGAATGGTGGGGATAGATCATTGCCAAGGAGAGGTGTATGTGATCTATCCGGGTTCGATTGAATGAACCAATGAGTCGGTACCGCATGCATGGTGTTGTGTTGCATTTCATTATTATTTATTGTTGTTGATGATATTGGGCAGTAGGCCGTATTTGATAGATGATGGTGCTTGTGTATGGTGACTACCTGTTTATCATGTATTTATTCACCTATAATATTTGAACGTGATTTCTCACCCCTTTGTTGTTGTTGTGTCTGTGCTTCTTCGGAAGTACAGATAATCCAGGTACTTAGGTAGCTTGGATATTGGTGTTGCTGATCGAGTCTATAGGAGTGCTCTGATACGTAACACGGGAACTATTTGGGGATTTTAATTGATTTGTTATTTGTTATTTCTTTCATTTGTTACGTATCATATTTTGGTGTATTTTTGGTGAACCACGCATTGATGTGGAATATTTTATAAGTTGTTGGCAGATGGCCGTGAGTTGATTTAATAAAACAATTTCCGCTATTTTATTTAATAAAGGAGTTATTTGGTGGATTTGAAATGTGACATTCCACTTTTGGTGAAAACTCTGATTTATCTTTAAGATTTTGCGCTGTATTTTAAATTGGGAAAGTGGGGTGTTACATAACATGTTTAACCATTGCGTCTTCTATATAATCTTGTACTATAAAATCGTTGAGAGTAGATATCCGTAAAGCATGTCAAACTCTTCATGACCTTGTGAACATAGACTCTAGCTGACAAACTGATTCGACAATGCAACTTACTTTCTGCAGTACGAATAACTTAAGCTTTATTACTAACTCTGAATGTTCACCAGAAGCTGCTACATTAACTTAGTGTAGAGACAATATGTTGCTCTTCTGATGCTGAGGCCTTCAACTTCAGAGTCTACGCCAGACATCACTTAGAGAGTGTTCTTCAGATTCTAATCCATCAGAAGCTAGTAACTCAGCTCCTCTCAAATCCCTCCTTATATCAGATTCTGAATGCATTCTTTTTAAGCTTTTAGAACCTGCATACGTGGAACACACATTAGATAACACCATTATTCTTTCAATACTTTTTATCATCAAAACCCAAAGGATATATATCATGAACAAATCTTGTTCTAACATTGTCTTCTGCCCTTTTAGAAGATAACATAACTCTCATGTGTCATTTCTTTCAATGGCTGTAATTTCAGCATCCATAGCCTTTCTCCTTTTTGGTTCTTCGACAACCACGTCAAAGATGGTACGATCACAATATGAAAATAGAGAAAAATGTGAAAATGGGTTATCACCTTAGACAACTACAGTTACCTCATAATCAATCATCCAAATTGATCTTCTTCGAACACGTTGAGGCCGTTATAATTCACTTGTAAGTGGGTTTTCATCAGTTGGAACATTTTAAGTGACTTCATCTTCTTGCTCGTTTTTCATAGGATGCTGCTATTGGCTGGGAATTTCGACGTCAAGTTTTCATTTGAGAAGCTAAGTAAAAATTAAAGTTTCTTAAATATGTCTGACTTCGACAGTGGTTGGTATGAATCTTTGTCGAAGTGGTTCTCATAAGGAGACTTGTTTGGACAAATACTTAGAAATATTTTTTAAGTGTAGAAAGTCACTTCAACGAAGAGATGTTTTGAAACCTTCCTTCGACAGAAATTTTAATTTCAAAATACGGATAGATAACTGTCTTTTGTCCTTATTCGTTTCTCAGGAGAGACGCGTGAAGAACTATGGTGAAACGAAGGCATGCAACGCGAGACGTGTCAACTTTTGGAGAAATGCTCGCTAGAGACAATTATTTCGACGTGTT
Source organism: Lathyrus tuberosus (assembly GCA_022829125.1). Lineage (NCBI taxonomy): Eukaryota > Viridiplantae > Streptophyta > Magnoliopsida > Fabales > Fabaceae > Lathyrus > Lathyrus tuberosus. The sequence goes on along the minus strand of JALAZF010000031.1, from coordinate 501,227 downwards.
ATAAATAGGGGTCTTAGTATTAGGATTTCTGTGTGTCCAATTGCTGTACTATACTTAAAATTTTACTCAAAGTATCCAAGTCAAAGTGAGAAAAGAGTTACAATTGAGAAATGTACATTTGAAACACCATATTTTATTTCAATAGAAATTTACTTTCATTTTATCAATTGTTCTTTATTGCACTTTTTTACTTTGAAGTTTTTTTCTTCATTACATTTCTTTATCAAACTTTTACAAAGTTTAATCTTTTCAACAAATAATAAAAACAATATTTTACACAAATGAATACTGTCGGAGTGTTCTTCAATTTTCCAGAAATACATTAATACAATACCTATGTCATTAGGATTCACTGGTTGATCCTGCAAGTAAACCAAATTTTTGGAAGACCAACAGTTATTTACCAATTTTTACGGTAAACAAATTGGCACACCTGATGGGACATTGCTATTGTGTTTTAAAATACTATTTTTTACTTTTTCTGGAAAATTATACATTTAAGTTCTTCATTTTTATGACCTCTCTACACTTTGTTGCATGAGACTTTGGAGTGGTAGGATAGCCACAAACAACGAAGAAAGGCCTAGAAGGAGATACGTAAGAAGGATGCTGAATCAAAATCCACCAAATGATGGAGAACCACCCCCTTCTTCTTCAGGGGGAAATAGGGTTTCAGCATAAGTGTCTGAAGCCATACCAACCACGACAAGTTCGACGCCTGTGCAGTCGATTGCTCAAAGTGGTCCCATTCTATCCAATGGGGGAACACATGGTCTACCAACGACCCCCCTCCAGTGGGGAATTGTTTATTCAGGCCTTATGTGCCTGGATTTTCAATGCCTCTAATAGGACGTGATCAACCTTATGGTATGCCAACATCAGTGATGGCAAGTTTGCACAATGCCTCATCAACATTTGCAGACCCAGTGGTGAATGTAACTTCGCCACTACAAGGATCTGGTTCAGGTATAAACAATATGGGTCGAATTAGCCAACCCTTAGGGACTGGATTTCCTACCCAGATGCCAAACATCACCAACAATTCTGCAGCAGTGATAAGGAAACAGATGGACGAAAGTAATCATGAGATAGGCCAGATGCTTGCCCAACAAATGGGTGTTATATTCAATCTCTTAATCCAAATTACTACCCAAACCAAACCACAATTGGCAGCACAAATGACGCGCATTGTTGATTTCTTTGGTGTTTCACAACCCCCTCGATAGCCTCAGAGGGAATGGATCGTACAAAATACTGGGGTCGTCTTAGAAAAAGACCCTACAATTAACGAAGTTCAACCAAATGTACCTCAGGCGAACGTTTTAAACCAGGGGGTAGTAGTCGAACCACCTAGGGTCGAACCCCCTAGAATTGAACAACCAAGCCAGAGGGAACCAATGGTAGTAATGGTGAATAGAAACCAGAACGCTGATGAAGTAATAAATCAAGTTCGACGCGAAGATGTAGCGGTAGATAATAACCTAGCAGCCATGGTCGAAAGGATTATGGCCAGGAATGGGGTAAATGTTGGCCTTCATAGGTGTAGCACCCCAAAATTTGCCCTCCTTACTTCAGTACTAACTGGCTTATGTTTCATTTCATTTTTGGATTATCATGTGTGCATATCATTGGTTCTTAGCATGGGGTCAAGGTGCCTGAGGAAATTCAAGAGGAGAAGAGTTTCTTCAAAGGGTCAAACAAGAGTCCTTATATTGTGCAAGAGAGCTCAGGTGGATCACCCTCTCCTAACTAGTGCAGAAATTAGGGTTTTGAGATTCTTGGGTTTATTGCTCCAATGGGCAAGCTTCTTGGGTTTTTATCATCACCAAATGACATATCTTATCTTTGTTGGAGAGGATACACATCATATTCAGAGGAATTTGGATTTGGAGACTGTGCTATTTCCTCCTAGACTGAGGGTACCAAAATTAGGGTTTGCTATAAAGTCAGTTTATTTATATTTTTTTGGGCAAGACTTGATTCCATGGTATTCCTTGGGTCCCTAAGTACCTAGGAATGGAAGATTGTCCATCAGTTTGGTTCATGAGAAGTTCAATTGGCCAATGGATTGGGGATCAGGAGAATTGGGGAAAAGTCAACAGTGAGAGGGGAAGTCAACTGTGACATTTTGAGGTTCTCTTCAAGGTTTTCAAGGTCTCACATCCTCATATTGTCTTCAAGAGTCAAGTCTCATACCATTTATCAAGAATCAAGGGTTGGTACAAAAGTTACTAAATATGGAAATGACCTATAATTTGAAAGTTTCCTTTTTGGGCAAGTTTTTACACTGCACTCAACTTGACTTTTCACTATCAAAGAACCTTCAAATGAATTTTACTAAAACATGAAAGTTGAATATATTTTTCTCCCCTTTCCAACAAGTACTAGATGGTCTCCATATCATTTGTGAAACTCAAGTTATGATCAAAAGAAGGCAAGGTGGTTTTTAGGGTTTCCTTATGGTTCCAATTTCACAACTTTTGCATTTTGGGACATAGTGACCTATAATTGATTCCTTTGTTTCAAGCCACATTCTAGCATCAAAGAAAATTCCATAAGGATCATTTTTGGCCTTTGAATCAAGTGAATCCATGGTTTATTCATCACTTATTTTCCATTATGCAAAATTGCAAGATCATTGAAAACTCATGAACCAAAACATCTCAAGGCCCAAATTCCATACAGGTGTGATTAGCAATTGAAACATAAGTGATCCATCATAAGAGGTTTGGGTATACATGCATGGAGGAGGATGTATTTCACATAATGCAAATTTCCAAAATCACCCAAAACTCATTAAGTGAGGAATTAACAAGGCCCAAGTGATCATTAGTGGATTAACCCTAAGTATTTAAGCTAACTCATGCACTGGTTAGAGAGAGAACACGTGATTTTGAGGATAACCAAAGTTTGAACCCTAAAACTTCATTGTTTCGAATCTCACAATCCAGAAGAGTTTTTCCAAAACTTCTTTCACCATCTGAACCCTTGGGATTCATAGAGCACGAAGCAACCATCCCTTGAAGCCAACAGCAAGGATACGAGGTGCATAATCTCAGGCCAATGACTTTTTTCATGATCCTAAAACTCCTTTTTTAAACGTGCATAATGATATTTGATGCCCACTGATAATTCTGGTGTGTTTTGTTTGGAGTTTGGATGTATAGATTGATTGTTCCGTGAGTTTTAAGTTTTGGATGCAAACATTGTTTCGTTCGAATCTCTTTATGTGGTGATTATTTGCGATTTTTAATATGATATTATTAATCCTCGTGGAATTATGGTCAGAATAGTGTACTCCTTCGCGTGTTCTGGGAATTTTTTTGTTGCAGGTGGTCGGAGAAGACGACCGGAACCCTAGTTCCGGCGTCTGGTGCAGTCTCCGGCGAGGTAGGGTTTGGGTGAAGAAGAGATAATCCTGGCCGTCCATAGCTTTGATCCAAGGGCCCTCGTTGTGCCACGTTTTTTTATTTCTGAGTTTTATTTTAATGATTACGTGTTTATTACCCCATGGTTATTATCGTGTACGTGCAATCATGTTCTCTCATCTTGCTTACTTTCTATTTTGTTGACTGATTCTGATGTGTTTGATTAATCGTGTGGCTGTATGTTTGACAACACATTAAAATGTGCATGTGCCTAGCACGTGGGATCCTATCGTGTGCTGAGTTCTGGTGTGTGCGCGTGCGTATGTTAATTGTGGTGTGCTTTTAATCACGACCTTTAATCTTGATGACTGTGTTGATATGTTGACTGGATAGGAAGCATTAGATTGATCTGAGGGTTAGTATTAGGTCAACTGGTTGACTGGTTCCATGGTGTTTTTTTTTTTTTTTTGTTCTTCGCTGATGGACTGTTGTTGTTTGGACCCTCTATTCACACCCCCCTGTATGAGCCCAGTTGTCATTCCTAACGTGATTTCTCTGCTGGACACACCCCCATGCTTATTTCTTAATTTTTATTTTTCATTCAATTACATTATTTCATTTTTATTTTAAAAAATAGTTTCTTGCATTAAAAAATTCCCAAAAAAATTCATGAATCATATTTATAGTTTTATAAAATTTTTCCAAATTTTATTTTATTATTTTATTTTATTTTTGGTGTCTGAATTAATTATTTTAGTAATTTATTTTTGAATTTGCTTCATTTTGCATACATTGCATTGTAAAATTTATTTCTCATCATCAATAAAACATTTTGAACTCATTATTTTTGAATTGTTTCACCAACACATTGAGTTGCATTAAAAAAATTTTCTCTCATTTTTAAAACTTTTTCATATTGCATTTTAGTCCTTTCCTTTTGCATATTGAACCATGTTTCTCATTAGAATTTGCATAATTTTTTGATTGACCTATCTTAGGAATTTTGGCATGAGATTTTGACATGTGGTTTGTCACTGGTTGGGGTGTGTTGAGTATTAATTTGGTAATTTTAGAAGATATTTTTCTAATTATGTGATTGCTCTTTGTTTGAGGTCTTCTTGTATGCATATCCTTGATCATGTCTGATTATTTGTTTGAGAAGGCACTTGTGCCATTGTTTGAGATTGTTTCTTTGACTTCACAAACCATGTTTGGATTATTATAGGTCATTTGATTGCCATTATATGTCATTGGTGTGAGGTTGTTGCATACTTTGTGCATATGTTCAATGTTTGATTTACATGCCTCTTTTTGACTTATTTTCTCACTTCTACTCATCTGTGCCTCTTCATGATTTGTGTTTGGTTTGTGTATGCCATGCCATATCATTCATTTGCATTTCATTTGATGTATGTTTTTGACTTCGGAACTTTGCATTCATGTCATATGCTATTCATGCTTCATCTTACATACTTGAACACGTTTCACTTATATGCTTCCTTCTCTTTCTTCTGATGATTCTTGATGCTTGGATATCTGTTTGCATGTCTTATGTGACACCTGTATAACATGTTTAGCCACATGTTTAGGTCATCCACCTTCTGACTTGGATTAGTTTCTTTGGTTTGTAACCATTTATCTTTGGTTTGTAACTTGCTTAGGTTTCACTTGTCTTATTCTTTCTTATGTCTGTTTTGTACTAACCTTTTATGCAGGGGCTGAGGTAAGTTACTTGAGGGTGTGCATAGTATCCATGTCCACTCTCACTCTTTCTTCCTCTCATCTTTTCTTTTCTTTAGGCTTAGGTTGTTGTCAAACCTCCCCTTAGGGCCATCTTTGCATGATAACATTAGGATAGATTCTCCCCTTAGTGTTTTTCTTTTCTTTTGAGTCCCTCCTCTCATCTCATAACAATTTCTAAGATACTTAATAAGGTCAAATTGCCTTGCACACAAGCCTTAAACATAGGAAATGAAGATTGAGGGGTCCTCATTCTATCTTCTAGAGTGTTGAGCATACGTCCCATTGGGGACGACCATGCGACGCATTCGTTCCCGTGTCATAGACTTTGGTTCAATTTGAGTTATGAACTAACTCAAGTCACTTCTGTCCTAAAAAATACAAACAAACTTCAAACCTTTTTATCCCGCGGGATTGTCAAACTAAAGGGTATTTTCAAAAAGGGCACATTATTTTCCGTCTGAGTCGCAACCAGGCATCGACCCTAACTGCCGGACGCGAACTTAACGTCGCTCATAAAAAACACAAAAAAGAACTTGGTCTGAACTACGTTGACTCTGAATTCCCCATTGCACAAAGGGGGTACGTAGGCCTAGGACGTCGACGTCCTACCGAGTCTGTCTTTGTTTTCCCCTTCCCCGCTTTAGTGTAGCCATAGATGTTAGGATAACTCACCCTTAGAATAGACAACAAGCGTGGATCCCATCGAGTACGATGGACGTGTAGGGTGCTAGTACCTTCCCCTAGCGTAACCGACTCCCGAACCCAGGCTATGGTTGTGATGACCATTCATTTCCCTCTTCCTCAGGTTAATGCGGTGTTCCCCTTCCCTCTCTTGGGATAAATTTACACGGTTGGCGACTCTGTTTTCCGCGCCACTCTCGCGTTTGTACCTGGATGAAAATCCTGGGAGCGACAGCTGGCGACTCTGCTGGGGACTCTGGTTGACCTATGCTGGTCTATCCCTTATAGTGCCGAAACTGAGGACTTGCCATAGGATGTTTTCTTTTGAGGGGAATCAGTTGAGGCCTCCTCGATTGGTGATGATGCCAAACAAGAAATGGTGAACGTATAATCATTTATCGACCTGAGAGCCCGTGATATTGAGGATCCTCGGCTTTCTAGTACCCACATGTGAGAGGGTAGGGTGTTTACAGGTTTGCAAGTAACCTTGACCTTCAACATACCCGGTTTTCTGATCAGCAGATTTATCAGTGTGGTACTATGGTTATTCTGGTATTCTGGGTATTCGGGCAGATCCTTGAGATTATATAGTGGTTCAGTGCAGCAGTTGTCCAGTCTGTGTGGCATCCTTGATCCCATGTGTGCATTTGCACCATCATTCTGCATCCTAACATGTTTATTCATTTGCAGGGCTGCATCCTAACGTTGATTATGGTTTTTGAAGACTATTAAGGATGAGTACTGAGAAGAGAAAGAACATCATAGTGTACAAGTTCCCATCACTTTTTCTGGATACTGTTCACAAGATTGTGTCTATGGGTGAACCTGGGGTATTGGCAAACTTTAGAGGAGAGTATGGAAGAATTCTGAATTTTGCTCACAACATCACTGAATACGAGTATAGGGATTTGCACACTCTGGTGCAATTATATGACCCTCACCTGCGTTGTTTTCTATTCACTGATTATCTCTTGGCTCCGACGTTGGAGGAATTTTCTCTCATTCTGGATGTTGCCATTAAAGAAGAAGCTCCTTTCTATCCTTTTGAAGAACTTCCTGATTTGGGAAAGGTTTCCGAGGCTTTGCATTTGGATCCATCTTTGTTGAAAAATAATGTTGCCAGTAAGGGAGGGTGTAAAGGTTTTCATGTGAAATTTTTGATAAAACAGGCTGCTGTGTATGCTAAGGTTAGATGTTTGTCAGTTTTCAACGCCATCTTGGCTATGTGTGTCTATGGAACGATGCTGTTTCCAAATATGAAGGATTTTGTGGACATGCACGCTGTCCGGATATTTACCATGAAGAATTCGGTACCTACTTTGCTTGGAGATCTGTATTATTCAGTGCATTATAAGAAAGAGAAGAGGAGGGGAGGACCCCTTTATTTTTGTGCGTCGGTCTTCTACAAATGGTTTGCTGATCGTCTTCCCAAATCTGGGGCATTTGTAGATACTCAAGGAACTTTGGAGTGGTCCAAAAGATTGATGGGCTTGAGGGCAAATAATCTAATTTGGGTTAACCGTGACTTGTTGGGCCAAGATATCATGATTAGTTGTGGAGGTCTCCCAAATATGCCTCTAATAGGAAGGAAAGGGGGAATTAACTACAACCCTATTCTTGCTATTAGGCAATTTGGGTATGCCCTGAAAGAGCCACCAAGAGACGAGGAGGTCCAAGAATCTTTATATCTGAGTGGGGAAATCAATCCAGAACTGTTAAAAGAAGCTGCGAATACTTGGGAAGATCGTCATAAGAAGGGGAAAATTTCTTTTGGGAAGAGCAACAACAGAACTTTTCCTACGTACGAAGATTGGATTCAGAAAAGGGTAGAGATGGAGCTTTTGCCATTCTCCAAGGAACCACCATCTTACCCCTTGCTGATTGAGCCTCCTACCACAGTTGAGATAGAGAAGTTTGACAAGTTGTGGGCTGAAAAGGAAAAGCTGTGAGAAGAAAACAGTGAGCTGCAAAGAGAGATTTGTCAGTTGAAACATGAGCGGGGTGAAGTTGTTCATATCGCCAAGTTGAAGACAGAGCTTCTCGCTAAGGCAGAACAGGAGCTAGCTGACAAGGTCACAGCCAGACAAAGGATGAAGCAAGCTCTAGAAGGTATCAGTAAGGTTCTCGAGTCTAAGAAGGAGGAATTGGACAAGGCTTTGTTGAAAATTCACAGGTTCAATGCTCACCGAGACACTGCAATGGCTGAGAATAAGCGAAAGGAAGACGATTACCTAGCTCAGATTGATCAATTGAAGTCGAAGCTCAAGAAAAAAAACACTGAGATCCTATCAGGGGTATTCCAGAGATAAGCAGTCGAAGGTCGACTCAATGAAGCCATAGCCTCCATAGAGGAACTGAAGATCCAAGCTGAAGTGAAGAGACCTAGAAATGAGGGTCCTAGCATGGATGGTGTTTCTGGAGAAGACGCTTGGGAGTTGCATTGCCGATACTTGGAGGGATCATGCATAGGAGAGACGTTCTCATTCAAGAGCTAATTCAGAGGCCGAAGCATCCCGACACCAAAAAGCTGTTCAAGGAAATTCAAGACTGGAGCAAAAAGCATAATGGATGGGGGGGATTGACACTTGTGGACTTTGATGACATGCCGTAGTTTTCTATTTTCTTTCATTATTTGGACCACTGCCAGACTTGTTGGTTAGGATCTATGATTATTGTGTTCAGACTTGTTATCTTGGATTTGTGATTGTTGACATTTGGTTTTCCTCTGGTTTTCTTAATATATGAGCAGAAGTTCCGTTCTATCTTGTTGTGAAACTGGAATCAAGGGGTGGATCGCCCTGCGAATATTCAAACATGTTCATTTGCATTTGCATTTTGCATAATCATTTTGCATAACAGGTGTTTATCTTTGGTGTTCTTACTTCGTTCTCCTCTGCAGTACAGGATTGATCAGCCAGTTCGTCGGTATTCTACTCAGTCTGTGATAACCAGAGGATAGCCATGGAACAACTCCGTGCAGAGATGCTTGAAATGAAGGTTCAGATGAGGCAATTTGGGGAAGACATGCTAGTCATGTCCCAGGAGCAGAAGATGCTGAGGGAAGAGGTCAATCAGATGAAGACTCAGATGGGTTTGGTCATGGAAATCTTGAAAACAGTGTTAAAGAAGGAAAACAGTCATGTGCTCGCCTCCGCGACAGAGATCCTTACTTCTCCCATCTCTTTGGGATTTGATCTAGATCGTGGACTGCCTCGTGAATCTCTTCCATAAGTTGAGGTTCCAGAACTTTCCCAACAGCAACCAGGTCTTATCTCCCAAGATAAGCCTAAGAATAAAAAGTGTGCACAGAGACCGAAGCAGCCTGAAAGAGTTTTTCATCCACTCCCTATGCCATATTCTCAACTATTGCAGCATCTCCTTCAGTTGCAACTGGTACAGAAAAGGACTTTGGCTCCTCTCACTGGTAATCCCCTACCAGGCTACAATGCAAGAGCCCGTTGTGATTTCCATTCTGGGGCACCAGGGCATACTGTGGAGAAGTGTAGGGCCCTTCAGCACGCTGTCCAGGATCTGATTGATTCGAGGAAAATTGAATTCACACCAAGCGGCGTAAGCATACAAGGTGGTTCCACTCTAGCTGTTGAAAAAGAAGTGGGTATCCCCGTTGCTTCTCCCAAAGCCACATCAGGTCAGGGGCATTTCTTGCAGTCCTTGGTCTTAGAATCCCCACATCCGTAAATGCTGCCTAGGCCTCGACCAAGTTTGAAGAGAAAAGTGCCTGAAAAGATTATGCGCTCGAATCAGGGTCAACAAGAGAACTGCTCTGGAAAGTGACAACAAAGATCACGAAGGCCTGAGAGAAGGTTTGATCCACTCCCTGTTCCTCACAGCCATGTTCTTGCCTGTCTACTTGAAAGTTCTTTGGTTCAACTAAGGGATGCCAAGCCTGTTCCCGACCCTATTCCTCCTGATTATGATCTGGATACCAGATGTGAATATCACTCAGACACACTGGATCATTCAATTGAAAATTGCAACGCGTTCAAGCACAAGGTGCAAGACCTGGTAAACTCAGAGGTCATTGCATTCACTAAAGATGATATGTACATCAATTAAAGCCTCCTTTCTCAAATAAGCACTCAGTCCGCAAGTACGTCCAGACAGAATCAAGCTTCCTCAGCAATGACAATCTTCAGCTTCTTTACTGCATTTTTATTTGTAGTTTTTCATTTCTTGTTAAAGCATTGTATGCATGTAAGACTTGTTTGTTTTTTTATGATGATATTAATGCAATGAGTATGTTTTCCTTGAAGTAATCCATTCGTGTTCACTCTTAAATGTTTATATGCACTGCAATACCAATTTTCTAGAACTCTCGAGGGAGGATGATGAGATGAAAATGTAAAATCTCTGGTTGTATGTTCAAGGATAGAACCCTGTTGAGGATATACAGGCATTGTTTCAAACCCTTAAACACTGGAGATATAAGGGAGATAGACCCTTGTTAACCCCTTTGAGCCTTGAAGTAGGAGTTTCCTTTGTACAAAAAAGTCCTCATACTTAACCCAGGGGCAGGGTAGGCGTCAGTTAGTTTGACCGAGCGTTCAAATTTCAAGGAGAGTGTGCATCTGAGGATCCATTACCTTATATCCCACCGTCAAAAGGTCAAAAGATGTGAAACCACAATGGTTATCCATCAACAATCAAGGAGTGAGGTAGTCACAACCCTTTCAAGCAAGTAAGACAACCAGTGTCACACGCTTTGTTCAAAAGAGGAATAAAAAAAAAGAAAGCCCGCTAAGTCGAAACTTGAAAACAAGCGACTTAGGCAAAAGTTAGGGCATCCCGCTGGACTTAAAAATCGAAAAGCTCAAAAGAGTCAGTCTAGGCAAAAATTAGGGATCAAAAAGCAAAAGAAAGAGGAAGCGAAAAGCATTACAAAAGAAAATCCTCGATAAGAACAAATTCGTGTGATTACAGACACAAAAGATAAAATGGGGTGACTGTCATTCCAAAACTCCCTTAGGTGCCAAACCATTAGTGGCATAGGTTCCCTAAAGATCATAAACCTTTTGAGAGATGAGCGTTTGGGTCAGATTAACTGAACATAGGATTAGAGAACATCACGAAGAGTGGGTGGGCACCGATAAATTTTGAGCCATAAATCTTTTTTCTGGAACCGTGAACCAGACCACGTTACAACCCTTAAAAGTCCTAATTGAAACAGGGTTTATTCCGAAAGCGTACTTCAACAGGACAACGTTCCTGACTCCTATGAGTTGTGCTAATAAGATTTGTTGGTATTGCATGTGCGCATTGTTTTGCCATTCAAAATCAAGGTAGCATCCCAGCTAGTGGTTCATTCACAGGGCTTGGCGACGCATCTTCACTAAAAACTTCAAGGTTAACATATTTGTTGCATTAGAATTATCATTCTCATAAATAACTTGTTCTGTTTGTATACATATGCCTAAGCATCAATGCAGCTTACATAGTGAGCGTCAGTCAAGAAGCTTGATCCTGCCAAGTTAGGATGCTTAAAAATTCTGAAGGACAATCATATCAAAGGGCATGCTGCCAAAAGACTCAGTGTAGAGTGGACTCTCCCCAGTAAGTCGTGTTAAGATGTAGCCAATCTGGGGCAGTCACGTCGAGAAATCTCTCCGAAATTCAGTTATTCTGGGGCATTCATTCTAAGATCAGGGGTAAAGTCACTTCAAAGCTCATATTGGGACAGGCCACCTCTAGAGCGTGGGAGATTGTCCACTCCTAAAAATGGTTAATTGCAAACACCTCCTCAAGGTTCAAAATGCTAAAGCAGAGTATTTTCAAGTCATTACAATCCCTTTCGAGGTAATGTACTTTGTGGATTATGAAGACTGGGGCAGTTATGTCGAGATATGATAAATCTCTCCAAAGAGTTTGAAGACCCTAGGGCAGTGCGAACGCCCGGTCTTCTATAAAATCCTCTTGAGATGATTTCTTCCATTAGACCTGGTGGTCTAGGGTAAGTGAAAAGTTCAAAGAGCCGCTTATGACCATAAAGACAAGTCAGGTTGCAGGGCAACAGGATTGTATTTCCCCAGCAGTTTGCTCTCCCCAGCATTGAGATTGCACATTTCCTCAGCAGAGCAGACTTTTCCCAGCAGGAGACTCGGGGGATTTGTTTTCTGGATTAGGACATTGTTTCCCACAGAATCAGGGTGTCCACATTCCCCAGCCAGTCAAGAAGCGCACTTTCACTGACAATGTCATATTCTAGTCCCCAACAAGGCGGGAGTAAAGTCATTCTCCCCATCAACAGGCTAAGTTCAGCAGTATCCCCAAGCAGGATGGTATTATGGGATGGCATCCCCCAGCAGGTCCTAAGCCCATCTGTTATTGGCAATCCTCAGTAACAGACTTCCGGTTCCGTTATCGGCATTCATTCTCAACTCCCCCAGCAGAGGAGGAATCTCAGGTTCGATGTCACCTTCAGTAAGGGACATGTGTAACCCCCAGTAGAGTGTATATGCTTTTGGATTTCATCCCCGACAGAAGTTGTGGGTCCAAAGAGTCTGTCAGTGTGATCCTTCTCAGCAGAGTTCCTGGATTCAGAGGACAATTTATTTTTGTCCTCCCCAGCTGAATTGGTCTTTTCTCTCCATCATTTATTTTGCTGGAGGGGCCCTTTTTGCATATCATAAGCATTTGCATTGCATCCCCAAATGCGTAGCATTTCCACTTCGTGTGGAGCATTACGGCAAAATTCAAACATAGGCATCCAAAGCATAAGCCAGGTTTGAGTCTTCCTTCATCGGGAGAAAAGCAGATTTCGGAGAATATCATTCGCCTTTACTCCACAGGTGTTGGGTTTAGTCATTCAAAGCAATATTTGGCATTCCCTTGCAGAGTTGTTTGCCAGGAGCGTTAATCCATGATTTCATTTTTACCCCTTCGTCCAGGTGGTCCTTTGGTCTATCCCCTCAAGGTCTTTTACCGTCAGACGCCCGTCCGTGTCCTTTCAGCACCCGTCCGTGTTTAAACCTTTTAAGCCAATGCCCGTCCGTATTGACCTTTGACGCCCGTCCGTGTCCTTTCAGCACCCGTCCGTGTTTAAACCTTTTAAGCCAATGCCCGTCCGTATTGACCTTTGACGCCCATCCGTGTCCTTTTAGCACCCGTCCGTGTTTGAACCTTTTGTTTCAATGCCCGTCCGTATTGACTTTCAGCGCCCGTCCGTGTTTGAACCTTTTGTTTCAATTCCCGTCCGTATTGACTTTCAGCGCCCGTCCGTGTTTGAACCTTTTGTTTCAATGCCCGTCCGTATTGACCTTTGACGCCCGTCCGTGTCCTTTCAGCACCCATCCGTGTTTGAACCTTTTGTTTCAATGCCCGTCCGTATTGACTTTCAGCGCCCGTCCGTGTTTGAACCTTTTGTTTCAATGCCCGTCCGTATTTACTTTCAGCACCCGTCCGTGTTTGAACCTTTTGTTTCAATGCCCGTCTGTATTGACTTTCGATGCCCGTCCGTGTCCTTTCAGCGCCCGTCCGTGTTTGAACTTTTTAAGCCAATGCCCGTCCGTATTGACCTTTTGATGACACCCGTCCGTGTTACCTTCCATTCACCAGCGAGATTAACCCCCAGTAGATTTATCCTTTCAGCACCCGTCCGTGTTCGAACTTTTGTTTCGATGCCCGTCCGTATTGGAACCTTTTACCTTTCCAGTACCCGTCCGTATTGAACCCTTTTCACACACATCCGTGTACCTTTTCGATACCCGCCCGCATCTGATATCTTTGATTCTTGGACACCCGTCCGTGTTTATCCCCAGCATAGTTAACACTCGTTTGTGTTTATTTCGTGACATTCCAATACATTGTTCGTGTTGTTTTCCAACACTCGTACGTGTTGTGACAAGTGCAACATTTATTGCTTGTTCTCTAGTGGAGTCGTCCCTCCTTTAAGGATTGCAAATTTCAGGTTTCTCTTGGTATTCAATCCCCGTGAATCCTTTGAACGCATGACAACCATTGCTATCATACCTTCAAGACCAAGTCGATTGAATAGGGGCAGCTGTAGCACCCCAAAATTTGCCCTCCTTACTTCAGTACTAACTGGCTTATGTTTCATTTCATTTTTGCATTATCATGTGTGCATATCATTGGTTCTTAGCATGGGGTCAAGGTGCCTGAGGCAATTCAATAGGAGAAGAGGTTCTTCAAAGGGTCAAGCAAGAGTCCTTATATTGTGCAAGAGAGCTCAGGTGGATCACCCTCTCCTAACCAGTGCAGAAATTAGGGTTTTGAGATTCTTGGGTTTATTTCTCCAATGGGCAAGTTTCTTGGGTTTTTATCATCAACAAATGACATATCTTATCTTTGTTGGAGAGGATACACATTATATTCAGAGGAATTTGGATTTGGAGACTGTGTTATTTCCTCCTAGACTGAGGGTACCAAAATTAGGGTTTGCTATAAAGTCAGTTTATTTCTGATTTTTTTGGGCAAGACTTGATTCCATGGTATTCCTTGGGTCCCTAAGTACCTAGGAATGGAAGATTGTCCATCAGTTTGGTTCATGAGAAGTTCAATTGGCCAATGGATTGGGGATCAGGAGAATTGGGGAAAAGTCAACAGTGAGAGGGGAAGTCAACTGTGAAATTTTGAGATTCTCTTCAAGGTTTTCAAGGTCTCACATCCTCATATGGTCTTCAAGAGTCAAGTCTCATACCATTTATCAAGAATCAAGGGTTGGTACAAAAGTTACTAAATATGGAAATGACCTATAATTTGAAAGTTTCCTTTTTGGGCAAGTTTTTACACTGCACTCAAATTGACTTTTCACTATCAAAGAACCTTCAAATGAATTTTCCTCAAACATGAAAGTTGAAGATCTTTTTCTCCCCTTTCCAACAAGTACTAGATGGTCTCCATATCATTTGTGAAACTCAAGTTATGATCAAAAGAAGGCAAGGTGGTTTTTAGGGTTTCCTTATGGTTCCAATTTCACAACTTTTGCATTTTGGGACATAGTGACCTATAATTGATTCCTTTGTTTCAAGCCACGTTCTAGCATCAAAGAACATTCCATAAGGATCATTTTTGGCCTTTGAATCAAGTGAATCCATGGTTTATTCATCACTTATTTTCCATTATGCAAAATTGCAAGATCATTGAAAACTCATGAACCAAAACATCTCAAGGCCCAAATTCCATACAGGTGTGATTAGCAATTGAAACATAAGTGATCCATCATAAGAGGTTTGGGTATACATGCATGGAGGAAGGTGTATTTCACATAATGCAAATTTCCAAAATCACCCAAAACTCATTAAGTGAGGAATTAACAAGGCCCAAGTGATCATCAGTGGATTAACCCTAAGTATTTAAGCTAACTCATGCACTGCTTAGAGAGAGAACACGTGATTTTGAGGAGAACCAAAGTTTGAACCCTAAAACTTCATTGTTTCGAATCTCACAATCCAGAAGAGTTTTTCCAAAACTTCTTTCACCATCTGAACCCTTGGGATTCATAGAGCACGAAGTAACCATCCCTTGAAGCCAACAGCAAAGATACGTGGTGCATAATCTCAGGTCAGTGACTTTTTTCATGATCCTAAAACTCCTTTTTTAAACGTGCATACTGATATTTGATGCCCACTGATAATTCTGGTGTGTTTTGTTTGGAGTTTGGATGTATAGATTGATTGTTCCGTGAGTTTTAAGTTTTGGATGCAAACATTGTTTCGTTCGAATCTCTTTATGTGGTGATTATTTGCGATTTTTAATATGATATTATTAATCCTCGTGGAATTCTGGTCAGAATAGTGTACTCCTTCGCGTGTTCTGGGAATTTTTTTGTTGCAGGTGGTCGGAGAAGACGACCGGAACCCTAGTTCAGGCGTCTGGTGCAGTCTCCGGCGAGGTAGGGTTTGGGTGAAGAAGAGATAATCCTGCCCGTCCATAGCTTTGATCCAAGGGCCCTCGTTCTGCCACATTTTTTTATTTTTGAGTTTTATTTTAATGATTACGTGTTTATTACCCCATGGTTATTATCGTGTACGTGCAATCATGTTCTATCATCTTGCTTACTTTCTATTTTGTTGACTGATTCTGATGTGTTTGATTAATCGTGTGGTTGTATGTTTGACAACACATTAAAATGTGCATGTGCCTAGCACGTGGGATCATATCGTGTGCTGAGTTCTGGTGTGTGCGCGTGCATATGTTAATTGTGGTGTGCTTTTAATCACGACCTTTGATCTTGATGACTGTGTTGATATGTTGACTTGATAGGAAGCATTAGATTGATCTGAGGGTTAGTATTAGGTCAACTGGTTGACTGGTTCCATGGTGTTTTTTTTTTTTTTTTGTTCTTCGCTGATGGACTGTTGTTGTTTGGGCCCTCTATTCACACCCCCCTGTATGAGTCCAGTTGTCATTCCTAACGTGATTTCTCTGCTGGACACACCCCCCATGCTTATTTCTTTATTTTTATTTTTCATTCAATTACATTATTTCATTTTTATTTTAAAAAATAGTTTCTTGCATTAAAAAATTCCCAAAAAAATTCATGAATCATATTTATAGTTTTATAAAATTTTTCCACATTTTATTTTATTTTTGGTGTCTGAATTAATTATTTTAGTAATTTCTTTTTGAATTTGCTTCATTTTGCATACATTGCATTGTAAAATTTATTTCTCATCATCCATAAAACATTTTGAACTCATTCTTTTTGCATTGTTTCACCAACACATTGAATTGCATTAAAACATTTTTCTCTCATTTTTAAAACTTTTTCATATTGCATTTTAGTCCTTTCCTTTTGCATATTGAACCATGTTTTTCATTAGAATTTGCATAATTGTTTGATTGGCCTATCTTGGGAATTTTGGCATGAACTTTTGACATGTGGTTTGCCACTGGTTGGGGTGTGTTGAGTCTTAATTTGGTAATTTTAGAAGATGTTTTTATAATTATGCGATTGCTCTTTGTTTGAGGTCTTCTTGTATGCATATCCTTGATCATGTCTGATTATTTGTTTGAGAAGGCACTTGTGCCATTGTTTGAGATTGCTTCTTTGACTTCACAAACCATGTTTGAATTGTTATAGGTCATTTGATTGCCATTATATGTCATTTGACTGCTTCTTTTACATGCCTCTTTTTGACTTATTTTCTCACTTCTACTCATCTGTGCCTCTTCATGATTTGTGTTTGGTTTGTGTATGCCATGCCATATCATTCATTTGCATTTCATTTGATGTATGTTTCTGACTTTGGAACTTTGCATTCATGTCATATGCTATTCATGCTTCATCTTACATAATTGAACACGTTTCACTTATATGCTTCCTTCTCTTTCTTCTGATGATTCTTGATGCTTGGATATCAGTTTGCATGTCTTATGTGACACCTGTATAGCATGTTTAGGCACATGTTTAGGTCATCCACCTTCTGACTTGGATTAGATTATTTGGTTTGTAACCATTTTTCTTTGGTTTGTAACTTGCTTGGGTTTCACTTGTCTTATTCTTACTTATGTCTGTTTTGTACTAACCTTTTATGCAGGGGCTGAGGTAAGTTACTTGAGGGTGTGCATAGTATCCATGTCCACTCTCACTCTTTCTTCCTCTCATCTTTTCTTTTCTTTAGGCTTAGGTTGTTGTCAAACCTCCCCTTAGGGCCATCTTTGCATGATAACATTAGGATAGATTCTCCCCTTAGTGTTTTTCTTTTCTTTTGAGTCCCTCCTCTCATCTCATAACAATTTCTAAGATACTTAATAAGGTTGAATTGCCTTGCACACAAGACTTAAACATAGGAAATGAAGATTGAGGGGTCCCCCTTCTCTCTTCTAGAATGTTGAGCATACATCCCATTGGGGACGACCATGCGACGCATTCGTTCCCGTGTCATAGACTTTGGTTCAATTTAAGTTATGAACTAACTCAAGTCACTTCTGTCCTAAAAAATACAAACAAACTTCAAACCTTTTTATCCTGCGGGATTGTCAAACTAAAGGCTATTTTCAAAAAGGGCACGTTATTTTCCGTCTGAGTCGCAAACAGGCATCAACCCTAACTGCCGGACGCGAACTTAACGTCGCTCATAAAAAACACAAAAAAGAACTTGGTCCAAACTACGTTGACTCTGAATTCCCCATTGAACAAATGGGGTACGTAGGCCTAGGACGTCGACGTCCTACCGAGTCTGTCTTTGTTTTCCCCTTCCCCGCTTTAGTGTAGCCATAAATGTTAGGATAACTCACCCTTAGAATAGACAACAAGCGTGGATCCCATCGAGTACGATGGACGTGTGGGGTGCTAGCACCTTCCCCTCGCGTATCCGACTCCCGAACCCAGGCTATGGTTGCGATGACCATTCCTTTCCCTCTTCCTCAGGTTTATGCGGTGTTCCCTTTCCCTCTCTTGGGATAAATTTACACGGCTGGCGACTCTGTTTTCCGCGCCACTCTCGCGTTTGTACATGGATGAAAATCCTGGGAGCGACTCTGCTGGGGACTCTGGTTGACCTATGCTGGTCCATCCCCTTTAGCGAGTCTGTCCTAGCGCTTGTTTGTTTTTGTTCTCTTTGGGTGTTTTTGTTTTTGTATTGCTTTATTTGTCATATTTTATTTTTACCGCATTTACTGCATTGCATATTATTATCAGCTGCTGCACTATTTTTCTGTTTGGCGGGTTGGGAGTTCTGAGAGATAAGCCCAATACCCAGGCTTGAGCGTACACGTAGGATTAGCGTGGCAAGTAGTGTGACTTGTGTGGCATTTGGCCAGACGTAGTATACATGAAAACTCCACATCCAAACAAGGTTTTCCTTGGTAATGTTCTATCCTGCGCATTGGTGCAGATGATTGAATGTAACCTGGAAAGCTGTCGACTCTAGCGACCATTCCCGAGAACTCAGTAACGGCACTCCTCCCGAGACGTGATAATGGCAGACCAGAAATGGCAAACCCATTACACATGTCGATCCGAGGACCCAATGCTAGGAACTTGCTATAGGGTTTCCTTTTGGGAAAGAATCAGTGGAAGCACTCCTCGTTTGGTGATAGTACTATACCCCGAGGGATGAATGTACTATTGCTTCTCGACCTCAGTGCCGAAACTGAGACTTGCCATAGGATGTTTTCTTTTGAGGGGAATCAGTTGAGGCCTCCTCGATTGGTGATGATGCCAAACCAGAAATGGTGAACGTATCATCATTTCTCGACCTGAGAGCCCGTGATATTGAGGATCCTCGGCTTTCTAGTACCCACATGTGAGAGGGCAGGGTGTTTACAGGTAACCTTGACCTTCAACATACCCGGTTTTCTGATCAGCAGATTTATCAGTGTGGTATTATGGTTATTCTGGTATTCTGGGTATTCGGGCAGATCCTTGAGATTATACAATGGTTCAGTGCAGCAGTTGTCCAGTCTGTGTGGCATCCTTGATCCCATGTGTACATTTGCATCATCATTCTGCATCCTAACATGTTTATTCATTTGCAGGGCTGCATCCTAACTTTGATTCTGGTTTTTGAAGACTATTAAGGATGAGTACTGAGAAGAGAAAGAACATCATAGTGTACAAGTTCCCATCACTTTTTCTGGATACTGTTCACAAGATTGTGTCTATGGGTGAACCTGGGGTATTGGCAAACTTTAGAGAAGAGTATGGAAGAATTCTGAATTTTGCTCGCAACATCACTGAATACGAGTATAGGGCTTTGCACACTCTGGTGCAATTCTATGACCCTCACCTGCGTTGTTTTCTATTCACTAATTATCTCTTGGCTCCGAAGTTGGAGGAATTTTCTCTCATTCTGGATGTTGCCATTAAAGAATAAGCTCTTTTCTATCCTTTTGAAGAACTTCCTGATTTGGGAAAGGTTTCCGAGGCTTTGCATTTGGATCCATCTTTGTTGAAAAATAATGTTTCCAGTAAGGGAGGGTGTAAAGGTTTTCATGTGAAATTTTTGATAGAACAGGCTGCTATTTATGCTAAGGCTAGATGTTGGTCAGTTTTCAACGCCATCTTGGCTATGTGTGTCTATGGAACGGTGTTGTTTCCAAATATGAAGGATTTTTTGGACATGCACGCTGTCCGGATATTTACCATGAAGAATCCGGTACCTACTTTGCTTGGAGATCTGTATTATTCAGTGCATTATAAGAACGAGAAGAGGAGGGGAAGACCCCTTTATTTTTGTGCGCTTGTCTTCTACAAATGGTTTGCTGATCGTCTTCCCAAATCTGGGGCATTTGTAGATACTCAAGGAACTTTGGAGTGGTCCAAAAGATTGATGGGCTTGAGGGAAAATAATCTAATTTGGGCTAACCATGACTTGTTGGGCCAAGATATCATGATTAGTTATGGAGGTCTCCCAAATGTGCCTCTAATAGGAATGAAAGGGGGAATTAACTACAACCCTATTCTTGCTATTAGGCAATTCGGGTATGCCTTGAAAGAGCCACCAAGAGACGAGGAGGTCCAAGAATCTTTATATCTGAGTTGGGAAATCAATCCAGAACTGTTAAAAGAAGCTGCAAATACTTGGGAAGATCGTCATAAGAAGGGGAAAATTTCTTTTGGGAAGAGCAACAACAGAACTTTTCCTGCGTATGAAGATTGGATTCAGAAAACGGTAGAGATGGAGCTTTTGCCATTCTCCAAGGAACCACCATCTTACCCCTTGCTGATTGAGCCTCCTACCACAGTTGAGATAGAGAAGTTTAACAAGTTGTGGGCTGAAAAGGAAAAGTTGCGAGAAGAAAACAGTGAGCTGCAAAGAGAGATTTGTCAGTTGAAACATGAGCGGGGTGAAGATATTCATATCGCCAAGTTGAAGACAGAGCTTCTCGCTAAGGCAGAATAGGAGCTAGCTGACAAGGTCACAGCCAGACAAAGGATGAAGCAAGCTCTAGAAGGTATCGGTAAGGTTCTCGAGTCTAAGAAGGAGGAATTGGACAAGGCTTTATTGAAAATTCACAGGTTCAATGCTCACCGAGACACTACAATGGCTGAGAATAAGCGAAAGGAAGACGATTACCTAGCTCAGATTGATCAATTGAAGTCGAAGCTCAAGAAAAAGAACGCTGAGATCCTATCAGGGGTATTCCAGAGACAAGCAGTCGAAGGTCAACTCAATGAAGCCATAGCCTCCATAGAGGAACTGAAGATAGTATCCATGTCCACTCTCACTCTTTCTTCCTCTCATCTTTTCTTTTCTTTAGGCTTAGGTTGTTGTCAAACCTCCCCTTAGGGCCATCTTTGCATGATAACATTAGGATAGATTCTCCCCTTAGTGTTTTTCTTTTCTTTTGAGTCCCTCCTCTCATCTCATAAAAATTTCTAAGATACTTAATAAGGTCAAATTGCCTTGCACACAAGCCTTAAACATAGGAAATGAAGATTGAGGGGTCCCCCTTCTCTCTTCTAGAGTGTTGCGCATACGTCCCATTAGGGACGACCATGCGACGCATTCGTTCCCGTGTCATAGACTTTGGTTCAAGTTGAGTTATTAACTAACTCAAGTCACTTCTGTCCTAAAAAATACAAACAAACTTCAAACCTTTTTATCCTGCGGGATTGTCAAACTAAAGGCTATTTTCAAAAAGGGCACGTTATTTTCCGTCTGAGTCGCAAACAGGCATCGACCCTAACTGCCGGACGCGAACTTAACGTCGCTCATAAAAAACACAAAAAAGAACTTGGTCCGAACTACGTTGACTCTGAATTCCCCATTGCACAAAGGGGGTACGTAGGCCTAGGACGTCGACGTCCTACCGAGTCTGTCTTTGTTTTCCCCTTCCCCGCTTTAGTGTAGCCATAGATGTTAGGATAACTCACCCTTAGAATAGACAACAAGCGTGGATCCCATCGAGTACGATGGACGTGTAGGGTGCTAGCACCTTTCCCTCGCGTAACCGACTCCCGAACCTAGGCTATGGTTGCGATGACCATTCCTTTCCCTCTTCCTCAGGTTTATGCGGTGTTCTCTTTCCCTCTCTTGGGATAAATTTACTCGGCTGGCGACTCTGTTTTCCGCGCCACTCTCGCGTTTGTACCGGATGAAAATCCTGGGAGCGACAATAGGCCAAATTATACATCACCATTATCTGAATATATCTTGAAGTTAGATTTACCCCCTAGATGGAAAGTCCCCGAATTTACTAAGTTTTCTGGGGATACTAGTGAGTCCACAGTCAAACATGTGGCAAGATACTTGATAGAAGCTGGCGAAATTGCTAACAGCAAAAACTTAAGAGTGAAATATTTCCCAAGTTCACTCACCAAAAATTTCTTTACCTGGTTTACAACACTTCTAGCAAATTCGATCCATAATTGGACTCAATTAGAGATATTGTTCCATGAACAATTCTATATGGGACAATCAAAGATAAGTCTGAAAGAATTGGCAAGCATTAAGAGGAAGTTCTCTGAGCCAATAGACGATTACCTGAATAGGTTTTGACTGCTTAAGGCAAGGTGCTTTACTTAAGTGCTTGAACATGAGTTGGTAGAAATGGCCGCTGGTGGCCTCGACTACTCAATTAGGAAGAAATTGGATACCCAGTACCTCAGAGATATGACCCAGTTAGCTGACAGAGTTCGACAAGTAGAACAACTGAAGGCTGAGAAAGCTAGGGCTAACAATAATAGAAAGGAAAGGGTAGCCTACTTCGAATTCGACGAAGACGAACAAGAAACTAATGTTGATCCCTTTTTCGACGAGAGTGAAATTGACCTTGCTGAATTAAAGCAAGGCCCACCTTACTCTTGCAAAGTTTTAACACCATTGAATGGAAAGAATCCAGTCGATTCAGAGAAGAACGATAGGTTCCCTAAAAAGACCTATACCTTCGACGTCACCAAGTGTGACGAAATCTTTGATTTATTGGTTAAAGATTGCCAAATGATAGTGCCTCCTGATGCTAAAATGCCTCCTTTAGAACAGAGAAAAAAGAGAGGTTTTTGTAAGTATCATAATTTTCTGGGCCATAAAACATCTCAATGTTTTCTTTTCAGAGATCTTGTTCAAAATTCCATCAAGGAGGGAAGACTCAAGTTTGCTGATAAGTCAAAGAACCAGATGAAGGTGGACTCTGACCCATCCCTGTTGCTGATGCACACTATTCAAAACCATCTATGGTAAACATGGTCGAAGTTGCTGATGACTTCACCAGTGATGCTGTAATGGTCGAAGCTACTGATGGCTTCACTAGAAGAGTTGCTGAGAACTTTAATCAAGAAACCACTGAGGGTTTCGTCCAGGTTGCTGGAAACTTTAATCAAGAAGTCACTGACGACTTCGACGAAGAAGCTACTGAGGGCTTCGCTAAGAAAGTCACTGATGACTTTAAAATTAAAACCACTGAGGGTTTCATGAACGAAGCTGCTGAAGGCTTCGACGATGGGACTACTGAGGGTTCCAACCAAGTAATTTCAATGTGTGAGACTACTGATGGTTTCATACAAATCAACAATGAAACTAAGGCTATTGAAGGCCTTAAGATGTAACTTCAAGAATTGGATATCTCTGTAGGTGCCAACCTTGGGGTTAACATGGTCGAGATGACCCAAGAGTCCGCGATAGAAGTGGACGAATACACTCTTAAACAAGAAGAATATGCCAAAGTGGCATATCCAAAACAAGCAGAGAATCTAGTTGAGTTTCTTCACACATGCCAACGAAATAACTCCCAAGTGATGTTGTGTCCCAGATGCAATACTGTCTTTAATCAAAAAGTTGCAGAGGACATCCAAGGGGTTTGATGGGCATAGGATAAGAACAACTGGAGGAACTTAAACAACCATGGCATTTTCGATATAAAGGGAACACCAAGGAGATATGATTCAAATGGACCAGGGGTAGGTAGGAATAGGCCATCAACATTCAAGCCCACTTCTGATGCCCCCAAAGGCAAGTGGGTAAGGCCAGTGGAGAAAAGAGAACATGGATAGAAAAATGGCAAAATTTCGAAGTCGAAAGAGGATCTTCAATAGTGTACCGAAGGGAATTTCAAGCTTTCAAGCAATCAGCTTGGCGCTCAGAGAACTACAAAGGGAAGAATCTAACAACGAGGTCTCAGTGGAGACGTCAACAAAGGAAGCACAAGGTTGAGAGCGAAGCTGTGGGAAAAGAGAAAGTTGGGTCTAGCAGTAACGTGTCAGTAAAAAAGGACAACAACAAAGACAGAAAACCTGTCGAGAAGAAAGCGGTCGAGAGAAAGTTATTCACATACCAGCAGGAAGATGTAAAGGAGAAGTCTGACCAGATGCCAGCAGATGATGATATGATGACAGGAAATTTTGATTCAGGATCAGGACTGTCACTAGACATTATCTACAATGTCGTATCCGTGCTACCTAGGGAGTATGATAGGGCGACGGAGTTGGAAGACCCAGAAGATGAGGTCGAACTAGAAGTGGCCAGTCAAAGGCCAGTACGTTATTATATCTTGAATAATGGTTACGTCGAAGAGCAGAATGCGTTCTTTGAAATACCAGACGAAGCCATGAAAAACCACCTGAAGCCTCTATTTATTAGAGGAAAAATAGAGAACGTTGGTATCAACAATAAACTAGTAGACGGAGGAGCAGCAGTAAACCTGATGCCGCATTATATGTTAAATAATATTGGAAAAAGTGACTCTGACGCAAAGCCTCATAACATGGTCCTTTCAAATTATGAAGGGAAAGCTGGCACAACCATGGGAGTCGTTCAAGTAGATTTGACCGTTGGCACAATTACCAGGCCAACGATGTTCATGGTGATTGCATCTAAGGCGAATTAAATCTGCTCCTTGGAAGGGAGTGGATACATGGAGTAGGTGCAGTGCCATCATCAGTTCACCAAAGGATATCCATCTGGCAAAGTGATGTAATTGTCGAAAATATTAAGGCAGACCAAAGCTATTATATGGCTGAGGTTAACCAAGTAAGTGGGCGACACCTTGATAAAAACTTAGCCCACATAGCGCCTTCTAACCCTGCAGGTTTTGACTTTACACCTGCAGATAACGCCTTATGTTCCTTGTACCTACATCCCACCCACGACTTTTAGTGGGATATGGAGGTTGTAGGCGAAGAAGATTATGTCTTTGGAACAGTTGGGATCCAACCAACTGGTTGGGGCAGTGAGTTTAGTGACAATAACTGAGTCATTGGCACTCAAAAAGATTTTGGCTTATATAGCTGAAAATAAATTAAAAGCGGCCTTAGAGGCCGAAGTAAAATACATGGTTGTCAAAGCCAAAGTTGAAGAAAAACACTTCGAAGGTCCTGGGAAAGACTTCGACCCGGAGCCACCCGACAAAGATCAAGTCAAAGTGCAAAGGTAAAGGCTAAATGCCATCTACGATGATGAGGCTTTTGATTTTGAGAAGGATCCACTAGCAAGCAATATCAAAATGTTGGCGCAAGACCCTTTGGAAGAGATCGTCCTGGGAGAAGGGACAACAAAATGCTAACCTACATTAGTGCCAACCTTGACCCACACCTCAGAGTCAAAGTAATTCAACTGCTGAATGAGTTCAAAGACTGCTTCGCATGGGATTACAACGAAATGCCTGGTTTAAGCAGAAATCTGGTCGAACTGAAGTTGCCAATAAAGTCTGGGAAGAAGCCCATCAAGCAAAATCCGAGGCACTTTTCACCTGAAGTTCTCTCAAAGATCAAAGAGAAGGTCGACAAACTTCTGAGATGTAAATTCATCCGTACGACCAGGTATGTTGAATGGATTTCCAACATTGTTCCAGTTATTAAGAAGAATGGAACTTTAAGGGGTTGCATAAATTTTAGAGACTTAAATGCTGTAACCCCAAAAGATGAGTATCCAATGCTTGTGGCGAAAATGCTAGTCGACTCTGCTGTAGGCCATGAGTATTTAATTATGCTCGACGAATATTCTGGATATAATTAGATTTTTATTGTTGAGGAAGACGTGTCGAAAATAGCATTTCGATGCCCTGGAGCATTAGGCACTTTCGAATGGGTAGTAATTCCCTTTGGCCTAAAGAATGTTAGGGCAACTTATCAAAGAGCAATGAATTCTATTTTTCATGACTTTATTGAAACATTTATGCAGAATTATATTGATGATATTGTGTTTAAGTCAGTTTCAGGAAAAAAAATCATATAGACCATCTTCGACAATCATTTGAAAGAATGAGGATGCATGG
This sequence comes from Lathyrus tuberosus, assembly GCA_022829125.1. Lineage (NCBI taxonomy): Eukaryota > Viridiplantae > Streptophyta > Magnoliopsida > Fabales > Fabaceae > Lathyrus > Lathyrus tuberosus. Next base: position 475,302 of record JALAZF010000031.1, on the reverse strand, counting down.
TCTCAAGATAAATCCTCTTGAGTGTGCTTTCTGAGTGCAGGCGAGGGATTTTCTAGGCTTTGTGGTCCACAAAAAAGGAATAGAGATCAATCAGAATAAGACTAAGGCCATCATGGAGGCAAAAGCGCCTTCGACAAAGAAGGAGTTGCAGTCATTGCTAGAAAAGATCAACTTCCCAAGGAGATTCATTTCCAATATAAGTGGCAAGACTCAAGCTTTCTCACCTCTACTTTGAATCAAGCAAGAAGATTTTGAGTGAGGGCAAGCATAACAAGAAGCATTCGACAAGATTAAAGAATACCTTGTTCACCTTCCAATTCTGGCGCCTCCTTGTAGAAATAGGAGTATGAGATTGAACATATCTGCGTCTGACAAGACTTTTGGAGCATGTTAGCTCAAGAGGATGAAAATGGTGTCGAAAGATCCATTTATTACCTTAGTAGGGGCTTGAATGATGCAGAGACTAGATATAGTATAGTCGAAAAGTTGTGTCTTTGTCTATACTTCTCTTGTAGAAAATTAAAGCATTATATAAAGCTAGTGGAAGTTTATGTTTCATCTCATTTTGACGTTATTAAACATATGATTTCTAAACTATTTTGCACAGTCGAATTGGTAAATGGGCATTAACCTTAACATAATATTCTTTAACTTATATGCCTTTAAAGGATGTTAAAGGACAAGTGGTAGCCGACTTTATAGTTGACCACTCTATAGTAAAAAACTCCTTAAACTATGTGGAACTTGAACCTTGGAAGTTATACTTCGACGATTTTAGTCATAAGGATGGAACGGGAGTAGGAGTATTAATTATTTCTCCTAACAAAATTGCAACAAAATTCAAGTATAAGGTCGAAGGCCTTTGTTCAAATAACGAAGCTGAGTATGAAACTTTAATTGTTGGACTTGAAATCTTGTTGGAATTGGGGGCAACTCGAGTCAAAATAATGGGAGACTCAGAGTTGAAAATAAAGCAAATTACAAAGGAGTATAAACGTGTCAAGGAAAATCTTATCATGTACTTTGTGATAGCCAATAGGTTGTTACAAAGATTTGAAATGGTAAGCATTTGACACATACCTCGACTTAAGAATCAAGAGGCCAATGACTTGGCCCAGATTGCTTCAGGGTATAAAATTTAGAAGGAAAAATTACAAGATGCAATCGAAGTCAGAGGAAGGGTTGTATCAAGTAAACTATCCCCAACAGAATTGGAGACAATGAAGCTAGGATATGCTGACGAAGAAAGCTTTGAAATATTGGCTATAGATAGCTTGACAGACGAAGATTGGAGAAAGCCAATAGTAGACTACTTGCAGAATCCAATAGCTTATTTCGAACGAATGGTCAAATATCATGCCTTGAGTTATGTTCTAATGGGGAATGAACTATTCAAAAAGATGCCTGAAGGTGTCTTACTCAAATGCCTTAGCGAATCTGAGGCATATTTGGCTCTTTCTAATGTCCATAGTGGGGCGTGTGGAGCACATCAAGTAGGTCACAAGATGAAGTGGTTATTGTTTCGAAAAGGAATATATTGGCCTACAATGCTTAAAGACTGTATTAAATTCACCAAAGGATGTCAAGAATGCCAAATACATGCAGGCGTTCAACATGATTCTGCAAGAGAACTACATTCTATAGTGAAGCCTTGGCCCTTCAGAGGTTGGGCTTTGGATTTAGTTTATGAAATTCGACCATCATCATCTAAGAGTCAAAAATACATTTTAGTGGGAATAGATTATTTCACGAAATGGATTGAGGCTATACCACTGGTAAATGTGTGGATTAGGATGCAGTGATCGAATTCATCCAAAAGCATATTATTTACAGGTTTGGAATCCTAGAAACTATTACAACAGACCAGGGATCAGTTTTTACTGGTCGAAAGATGCAAGAGTTTGCTAAAGAAATGGGATTCAAACTTTTAACATCCTAACCTTATTATGCTCAGGCTAATGGTCAAGTCGAAGCAGTAAATAAAGTGGTGATTGGGTTAATTTAGAAGTATGTGGGGAAGAAGCCAAGAAATTGGCATAAGACATTGGACCAAGTTTTATGGGCTTGTCGAACCTCCCCTAAGGATGCTACAAATACTACGCCTTTTCGACTAAGATATGGTCATGATGCTGTGTAACCAGTCTAAATCTATTTACAGTCAACCAAAATTCAGAGGCAACATGAGATCCAATCGGATTCTTATTGGAATATGATGTTGGACAAATTAGTTGACTTGGACGAAGAAAGACTGAATGCCTTAGAATTATTGAAAAGGAAAAAGAAGAGAGTGGAAAAATCATATAATAAAAAGGTGGAAGTTAAGTTATTTTCGACTGGAGATTTAGTTTGGAAAGTGATTTTTCCTATGGATCAGAAAGATATAACTTTGGGTAAGTGGTCTCCTAAGTGGGAAGGTCATTTTCAAATTATTAAAGTCTTTTCTAATGGCGCATATGAGATCGAAGAGTTAAATGAAGATAGAAGAATCTTGAAGATAAATGGTAAATATTTAAAGAAATATAAGCCTATACTTCAAGAAATAAAGATAAATAAGGAATAATTCATGCAAAGGATAGTCGAAGCCAAAATGGGAATTAAAGTAAAAATTGCCAAAATGGCTAAGTCATTACAATCAATGCCACGAAGGGCTTAAAGTTACAATCAGGAAAATAATTTCATCAACAATCAAGCTAAAATGGGAGAGAGCTCTTCATCTTCTCATATTTGGATTTTTGAAGCACCAAGCGCCACTCACAGATAGTTTTGTTGTTCCAAACGTCTTCTATTTCCTTTCTAAGTTGTTGAGCTCTGTTGACGTGAAACATCCCGACCTTAAGTTCTTTGGCCACTTCTTCATAATCAAACTTTAGAAGTTCGTCTTTGTGTTGTTTGGCTTGAGAAATTTTGGCCTGTAAATCCTTGATTTGTTGCCCCCATTCTTCGACAATCTTGTCACAACTTTCAATCTCTTTCTTATTTTTTTCAGACCTTTTCCAGATCTGCAACCTTTATGGTGGATTCAACGGTTGCATCCCATTCAGCCAATTTGGTCTCTGATTTATTTTGAATTTTATTCGAAAACTCTTTGAGATGATTGAGATCAGCAACAACAAGATCAACCAGCGAGCCCAATTCCATTATGGCGTCAGCAACTTCTGGAGGAACCTCTAAGACATTGACTTGATTCAAGAGTTTTTTGATCCCAAAACTAGCTGAAGTGTCCTTTTCTAAGAGTTGGAACAAGTCAACATTAAAAACTTTGTCTTTAATTTGGGGAAGCAAGTCATCCTCATGTTTATTGGCAGACTGATTTCCTGAGGCAGTCGAAGTGTTGGTGCTCTTGTCAGTAAAACTAAATATGGAGCTGATCATGGCCTTTAGATATTCAAGTGCCCTCTGCACCTTCAGGGACTCTAGCTCTTTATGGGAGAGGCTGATAGAGTTTGTGCCAGTCGAAGCATCAGGATTTGGGTCAGTTTTTTATTGATCCTCTTGTTGGTCTTTTTCTTCTTCATTTTCATTTTTGTCTTTCTATTCTTCTTCATCTTCATCTTCCACAACAACTTCAGTTTCAAAATCAAACATGGAGTGATCCTCTTCCTCTTCACCGTTTTCGTCACCACCGCCTTGTTGATTGATTGAGGAGTCATCTCCAGACTTATCTTTGACAATTTGTTCTGCAGATGGCATTGTTCGTGTCTCCTGCGACATCAACTAAAGCTTCCTCCCTTGCTGGGCTTTTTTCATGATCAGGTTCGTTGGTTTGCGAAAGCTCAGTGGTGACCTTGGGCGGTGATTTATTTTGATGATCACTGGCCAGTTGGCTCACTTCGTCTATGGATTCTTTGGTTGAATCCTTAGGAGAAGTTTTATGTTGGGTGGAAGGACTTGTTGGATGATAGGTAGGATCACTGCTAGTGGTGGGAATGATTTGTTTAACAAGGGGATGCCCCTTATCATCTTTGGCACCCTAAGAAGAAGAAATCAAGAAAATATTCGAAGCATGTTAGTCGAAGATAATCATAAAATTTAAAGACAAAGAAGAAATTTATGCACCTTAGGATCCTCAATCCCAAGACTAGAGTTGTCACTCTCCACCTGATATGGATTCTTCTTGTCAGTTGATTTTTTACTACTGGGGGTGACATCAGTCTCTACCACCTTTGGAGTGGAAGGTTTCTTCGCAGGTGCTTTAATTGTTTTTGGCTGAGGTCGAAAGCCGGCATCAATGATTTTTGTTTACTTCTTTTTCTTGGGTTGTTTGGATTGATCTGAAGAAATATCCGCATCATCAGATTCAATTATTTGAACCTCAGGTTCCTTTTGCTTTCTCTTTTTTGGTGTCGGAGGTGGTCTTCGACTTCCCTGCAAAAATATTACACTTCAGATGTTAGAATGGGAAGGCAATATATAAATAGAACAATGATCACAAGGTGACCTTTGTTGTGGTTTTCTTGGTATTGTCGACTTCTTCTTCTTCAACAGCTTCTTTTTCAACAGGAGTGGGTTTCTTGGCTGGAATTCTTACAGGTGCAAAGAAAATTAATGCAATTAGCATAAGCCAAGTACAAAACATAAATAAAGAGAAATGGATGAGAGAAATGGTGTCGAAGAACCTCCCATTCCACACCTTCATATATTAGAGACTCCACGCGAACGTGTTCTATGCCTATATGAAGGTGGTTTTTGAAATTGTCCAAAGTGTACTTAGTTGGAACCACTCGCTTAGCACACTTTTTTTATTCTTGGCGAAGGATTTTCATAAAATCCCCACAGACGAACCAGTTTGGAAATGGAGGGCTAAAAGCCACACCAAAGTCAGCGGTTGGCAGTCGAGGGAATTTTAGAGGATAGAGATTAGAAGCTAACTTGTAATATTGATCAGTTCGAACGTACGAAGGAAGTTTTAAGTCCTCTAATTTCTTTGTAAATTTTTATTTTAAAGTCACTGCTGCTTCGCTAATGGTTTAACTAAGATCATCTGGTCTATAAGCAGTTTCAAAGTACTTATGGAATGCTTGGATCTCTTTGACGTGTGTCGAAGTACCTTTCTTCACTTTTTCCTGCACAAAGGCAAAAGCTCGAGTTAGTTAGAGGTTGAAAGCAACTACATCAAAGAATTCTGCAGTGTAGTACTCTCACCACCAAGTGTCGAACTCTCTGGTGCAGAGAAAAGATGGTTTGAAAGCCACGTGATTGAATTCTGTGAGGTCAGAATACTTGGCTAGCAACTTGGTACATTCTTCCCCATTGTGCCACATGTTTAATGAATCAATGAACCTTTTTTAGGGAAGAGTGGTATTGGTTTAATTTGAATGAGACCAAACTATCGAGCAACAAGGTTTGGTTGGTAACTAACAAGAGTGATTCAAAGTTTTGAGGGGTTGAGTCTTGAAGCCAGCAATCTTGGCGTACGAAAATATTCCCAAATGTCAAGAGATTCTACTTCCTGTTCTTTCGACTCAGGAAGAAACTTTCTGGTGAACCATTCAGGGCCTACTTTCCTATCTGTAAAAGGGGCCATGCTGGGAGAAAAAATTTGTAACATTTTGCAAGCATCATCACATAGCTGGTGAATGTCTGCTGAAGGTTTAGTCCTTCGTCACTGGGAGTTAACAGAGTAAGCCTCTTCCCTTCAACCCTCTTATTCTTCACTTCGACGGATGCTGCGTTGATAGGATTTCGAGCAGGGAGACATGCTTCAAAAGTGGCATTTAGCCATAGTTGTAGCATCCAGAAGGGTACAGAAAGAAGTAAGCTTCCTCTCGACTTGATTGTCTTCAGCGCTGTGACGCCTTCGCCAAGGGATTCATAAAGGTTGGCTAGAATTATTTCGCTGATACAAATATCATGTCCAACATGCAGTTGGTTAGCCATGGTCAGGTACCTCTTCGCCAATTGAAGGGACCTTGAGCAAAAAAAACACAGCGAGAAAGCCAAAGGGCTAGAAAAGCGACGTGTTCTTGATAAAAAACTTCTTGGGTTTCGTTGTCATGGTAGTAGGATATGTAGGTGGTAAAAGCTGCCTTATTTGTGTCGAAACCTATTGAGTCATCAACTAAAAGGGTAGGATCATAATCTACTCCAATAGGTTTGAGGCCAGTAATGGCAGCGACGTCGAACAAAGTAGGGGTAACCATTCCACAAGGGAGTTGGAATTTATTGTGGGTACTATCCTAAAAATATAGGGAAGCAATAAGCATAGATGGTAAATAACCAGGCCCCACCTTCGACAACTGAATTAGGTCGAAGATGCCCATGTCTTTCCAGACTTGGGACTTTGCTTTCTCTATTTTTTCTAACCAAGATAAGTAATCAGAAGGGTCTTTAGACAAGGGACATGACTTGAAAGCCCTAAAACAAGTGTTCATAAACTCTAAGTTTATTGGGCCCCTAGAAGCTATGGTCGAAGGGGAACCTTGACCATCAACCTTTTCTCTCTCATCGATTTTAATCTCTTCACTAGTCCTAGGTTTTAAACCATTGGCTATGGGTTTGTAACAATGGTAAGCGGGAAATAATTCCCTAACCTTAGCAGGGTCAGCAGCAAGATCAAGGAGAGGACATAACATAACATTGGTCTTACCAGAAACAAGAACGGGAATGAGTACCTGTGATTGATAGATCCTGCGTTTCTCTTCTTCATTTGGAGGTTCAGGGATGTACTACCGGTTTTCTACCACATTTGGACCCAACATTCTGTGAACTGGAGCAAGTTCTTTGGATCTCTTGGACTCTTTGGTACTCTTGTTTGTCTCTTTGAAGATTTTTGATGAAGAAGGCATTGTTGTAGTGGGTTTGCAGGAAGAAGATTTGAAAGAGATGAAGATTTGAGGAAATACGCTTAAGGGAGTTCAGAAAGTGAAAAATGTGAAAATTGTGCTTTCCACTATTTTATAGATAGATGAAGTGGAACGGTTACTGTACAACATTAATGGTGATAAAAATCATGGTACGCGTGTCATGTGAGGGTTGTGTGATGAGACAGTAGTAGTTAAAATCTGACCCATGATCTCCTAGGGACTAGACGTGTGATGATTGAAAAGATTCACGTATGAGTTTGAGGAGACGTTTTGGGAAAGTTGTCATGATGACGATGACGTCATAGCAGTCCAAAGGTTTCTGACGTCGAATATGAAAACTTCAAAAACTGTCATTTTTTCCATTTTAGTTGAAAATGAGATTTTTGGGGGGCAATTTGTTGGCTGGGAATTTCGAGGCCATGTTTTCATTTGACAAGCTAAGTAAAAATTAAAGTTTCTTAAATATGGCTGACTTCGACAGGGGCTGGTATGAAACTTTGTCGAAGTGGTTCTCATAAGGAGACGTGTTTGGACAAATACTTAGAAATATTTTCTAAGTGTAGAAAGTCACTTCGACGAATGGATGTTTTGAAACATTCCTTCGACAAAAGTTTGAATTTCAAAATACGGATAGATAACTGTCTTTTATCCTTATCCGTTTCTCAAGAGAGACGCGTGGAGAACTATGGCGAAACAAAGGCATGCAGGGAGAAACGTGTCAACTTTTGGAGAAATGCTCGTTAGAGACAGTTATTTCGACGTGTTATAAATAGGGGTTTTAGTATTAGGATTTCTGTGTGTTCAATTGTTGTACTATACTCAAAAATTTATTCAAAGTATCCAAGTCAAAGTGAAAAAAGAGTTACTATTGAGAAATTTACGTTTGAAACACCATATTTCATTTCAATAGAAATTTACTTTCATTTTATCAATTGTTCTTTAATGCACTTTTTTACTTTGAAGTTCTTTTATTCATTACATTTCTTTATCAAACTTTTACAAAGTTTAATCTTTTCAACAAACAATCAATACAATCTTTTACACAAATGAATACTGTCGAAGTGTTCTTTACTTTTCCAGAAATACATTAATACAATAGCTATGTTTTTAAGATTCACTGATTGATCCTGCAAGTAAACCAAATTTTTAGAAGACCAACGATTGTTTATCAATTTTCACGGTAAACAACTGCCCTTTCTCCTCGTCATCAAAATCTGATGGAATACTTTCTTTAACACCATTTTAATTCTATGACCAGATGCCTTTTTCATCAAATACCACATTACAGCTAATGACAATTTCCATGGTGTTAGGATTGTGCAGTTTATAAGCTCTTAACTTATCAATAACACCAAGAAAAAATATTTTTCTCCATCGTTGTCTAGCGTCATCCTCTTCTCATCTTAAATATGGGCATAAGCAATACACCCAAAACTTAGGCAATACACCCAAAACTTCGATAATGATCTACAATAGGTTTCCTTCTGCTCCATGCCTCCTCTACTGTCAGATTTTGAACAGCAAGTGTAGAAATTTTGTTTAGCTGGGCAAAAACATTTAGGAATGTCACTTGTTGTCAAACGGCTTGACAGTACTATATTCATAATAACCATTTTATTAGGTTGCAGTGTATAACTTATTTTAGGCTGTCTCTTAGATTCCATATTTCTCACAACCATTTTATTAGGGTGCAGTGTATAACTAGGTTGCAGTGTATAACTTATTTTAAGCTGTCTCTTGATTTCATATTTCTCACAAAAATTTACAAATTCATGTGAGTTATATTCTCCATCACGATTCGTGTGAAGAACTTTTATTGGATTTCCAACTTCTTTCTCAACCGCTTCAGATTTTTCTTGGTCGAAATACTTTGCGGGGGTGTAAATCTACTCAAGCGGTGCACTACGCCAAAAATGAGTTTTCGCAGCGCAACAAAGACAATGCTTTCTGGCAGAAGCGCTGCTACATGTTTCGCTAAAAACAAAAATAAAAAACGAAAGAAAAAAGCGCTGCTAAATGGCGGACATAAGACAACGATTTTGAAAAGCGCTGCTAAAACCCTAAGGCAGGTGAACTTTAGAAAGCGTTTTATGAAAAGCGCTGCTAAAGGTGTAGCATAAGGCAGCGCTTTTCAAAAGCGCTGCTAAAGGGCTTTCGTACAACACGCTTTAGGCAGCGCTTTTGGAAAGCGCTGCTAAAAGCCTTTCATTAATCCCACATAAGAAAGCGCTTTTACCCCAAAAACGCTGCTAAAGGATTAACATAAGAAAGCGCTTTCTAAAAGCTCTGCTAAAGGTCTTTTAAAATATTAAAATTAAAACAGATTCTGATCTCCCTCTATTTTCATTACGACCGTTTCTATTTTTGCCCTAATCTCTCGTGACACTGTATCTTCGTCTTCTTCTTCTGCAAACGAACTCCCTCCGTCCTCCGTCCTCCGCCGTTCGTGACTTTATTCTGTTCGAGGCTACCCTCACAGCTACTGTCGTTCGCCGTTCGTGACTTCAATCCGTGCTACCGTCGTCCGCCGTTTGAGGTTTTACTCTCCTTTTTTTCTAGTTTTCTCTCTAATAATGGAAATGCCTAATATTCTCCATTGTTGATTGTTTCTCTGCTGTTTCTGTGATATAAATTTGTTGTATTATTAGTTGTTGATGTTAGGTTTTGATTTTTTGGTTTGTAGAAGTTTGTTAGTGTTTAATTGAAAATGTGATTAGTTGTTGATATTTGATTTGATTTGATTTAAAATGATATTAGTTGTATTGTTAGTTGAAAATGATATTAGTTGTATTGTTAGTTGATTTTTGATATTAGTTTTTGATTTAATTGAAAATGATATTAGTTTTTGATATTTAGTTGATTGATTTTTGATTTAATTGAAAATGATATTAGTTGTATTGTTAGTTGATTTTTGATTGCCTATCCGTTTGCGTATCTGTATCGATTTCACTCACAGGTTCATTGTTTATAATTGTGTCTAAAATGACTTTGAACTTAATCCCTCTAAGTTTGTTTAGCTTTATAAGTTCTTTAATATAATTGTGTCATTTTATATTGATGTTTTTCTTAATTACAGGTGAAATGGCTAGTAAAGTGGAAAATTCACATGATACTTCAAAAAATGATGAACATGAAACAATTCAAGAAGCGGAAGGAGATATTACGCGAGGAGCAACTATCATGAAGAACATCATTCATGCTAGAGATAAAGGAATAAAGTATGACGTTTATTGGAATGATACGAACCAACTTGTTGAGCCTAACAGATCAATGTTGACAAGTTACATTAGTTCACTTGTTCGTTCGTATATTCCAATTACTTGTGATAATTGGAGAAATGCATCGTTGAAACCCGCCAAAGAAAAGATATGGAGTGAGATACAAGTACCATATTGATGTTATTTGTTTTTGTTGCCGATTATGTCTTTAAATTACTAATTATGTTATTTGTTTTTGTAGAGGTCTTTTAATATTAGTGATGACCGAAAGAAGTATTGTATTCAATTAGTCGGAAAAAGACACAGAGGGTTTCGAGCATTTCTATCAAACAAGTATCTTAGGGATGCCGAACGAAATTTTATTGAAGCAGAACGTCCAGTGAAGTATGTGGATTTGATTTCACCTAAAGAATGGGCAACTTTTGTAGCCAAAAGAAGAACCGAAGCATTCCAGGAGTTGAGTGGTGTAAATCGCCAAAGAGCATCAAAACCCGCGTATCCATACAGGAAGGGGCGTTTGGGATATGCACGCTTACAACAAAAAATAGTAAGTATATATAAATGCTTTGATTTACTTGTTTCTTTCCCATGTGTTATAATTGATTTTATTATTTGTCTTAATGTGTAGTTAGAAGAAGAGAAAAGTGAAGAAACATGTGTTCCGGAACATGTTTTGTGGAAGGCTGCTCGTGTGGGCAAGGATGGAGTTGTTGCGGAAAATGTTCAACAAGTTTTTGAGCAATGTGTAAGTATAACGTTATGCGTTTTATATCCCACTTATTGACATATATATAATATTTATGCTTTTTAATCCCCACTAATATTTTTTGATATTCATGCATATGAATTCCAGGAGACTCTGTCTCAGTCCGCAACTCTAGGTGAAGACCAGGATTGCAGGAGCATACTTACTCGAGTGTTAAATGTTCCTGAGTATTCCGGTCATGTGAGGGGTAACGGTTTTGGGGTCACTCCATCATCCTTTTATAATCGTTCAAAGAGCCAAAATCCTTGCAATAAACAAGTGATGGAAGCCATGGAAGAATTAAGAGCTCAAGTCCGTGAATTACAAAAGGACAAGGAAAAATATATGTCAGAAAGGCGTGGTTCAGAGTTTAATGATACTAGTGACAAAGGTAGTATCAATTGTCAACAGAAACTTGCCGAGGTAATTATATATACTTATTATGAATAATTTAGCAAAAAATTTTCAATATATACACATTAGATGTGTTAATTCTATATTCAAATGTTTTAGTAACTTATATGATTTTTAGATTCATGTCCAAGAGTTACAAATAATAGAAAGTCAGAATAGGCATCCAGAATTAGGCAACACGTTCAACCAAAAAAAGACTCTTGCAAGGACGGGGAAAAAAAAAGCAATTGTATCCCGATTTAGGCCATCTCTTGAAACAGTTGTAGAAACATCGAATTTGATGGACGGAGGTATTCGTGCAGTACCTATGGAGGAAGGTATTTTCGGGTATTCCTATTCATAAACAATTTCTAAAGAGGATTTGGATCAAATTTTTAATCATTCTGAATTAGGCATCGTTGTTATGCACACATACATCAGGTATTCTGATTAACTCTCTTTAATTATTTAAACAATTTATTTACTCATTTCAGCGAATAATCTAATGTTTATTATGTTTTTATTTAAGGTTCTTGTAAGAGAAATTGGTGCACCCGCATCAATTGTCAGAAAGATTCGGTTTCTTATCTGTCAACTGTATCAATGCGCTGTTAATTGCGATGAATCCAACTTCAGTACAATCTCACTTAGTCGAAAGATTTATGGCCAGCATAGATACAAAAAAGTTGTATCTTTTACCATATAATACTGACAACGGGTTAGATTTGTATTCTTACTTCATTTATTATCATTTTTCGTTTTTTGATGCTGCGTATAAAATTACTATATCGATACTTTTGTTTTATTTTACAGTGGACACTGGTTGTTGGTTGCGATAAATCCGATAAGAGAAATAGTGTATTATGTGGATTCGTTAGATGGTGATGTAGATAAATACCCGGATATGAAGACGACGATTAATACGTAAGTAAAATTGTTCTAAATATTCGTGTGTATTTGTTTATTAATTTATTTAAGTGAGATTGTTCTAAATATTCGTTTATATTATGTTAGAGCTATACAAATATTTCGATCACAAAGAGGAGCTCAAGTATCAAAGAGTAAGTCAACCAACATTACATGGATCAGAGTGGAGGTATATTTTCACAATTTTGCTTATAATAGTGATGCTACTTTGTAAAACAAGTTAGACTATATATCCTGATATATATATATATATATATATATATATATATATATATATATATATATATATATATATATTTTCACTGTGTAGTGTCCTCGTCAAAAAAAAAATGGTATAGATTGCGGTTATTTCGTTTTGAGGTTTATGAAAGAAATCATTCATTTGGATCAAATAGAGATTCCAATCATTGTATGGATTTATAACTTATGAGTTATTTTAATATTTATCGGATATTTGATATAATTAATTACTTTTAACTAAATCATGCATATTATGTTATATTATGTAGTATTTTGATGAATTCAAGTGTGCCACTTACTCCAAAGTACAATTGGAAGAAATTAAGGAGGATTGGTGTCAATACCTTATTGAGCAAAGAATCATATAAGGTATGGAAGTTGGAAGTTCTTGTATATACTTTGTATAGTTTTGAAAGTTGTTGTATATGGTTATTAGAATGGTTATTTTATTTTGGAAGTGGAATGGTTATTAGAATGGTTATTTGGTGTATGAATAGTTGTTATTAGAATGGTTAATTAATTTGAAAGTTGTCGACCATAAGTTGAATATTGAATGGTTAATTGATAAAGTCTTGTGTATAATTATGAAATATAAGGCCTATATATGGTGATTGAAGTTGTTGTATATGGTTATTAGAATGGTTATTTTATTTTGGAAGTGGAATGGTTATTTGGTGTATGAATACTTGTTATTAGAATGGTTAATTAATTTGAAAGTTACCGACCATAAGTTGAATATTAGAATGGTTAATTGATAAAGTCTTGTGTATAATGATGAAATATAAGGCCTATATATGGTGATTGAAGTATATAATTATGTAGGCCTATGTTGAATAAAGACTTGTGAATTGAAGTATATAATTATGATAAGTTTTGATAAAAAAATTATGCATGCAAAATAAATAATTTTTAAAACAACTTACGTGTACAAAAGACAGCGATTTTACTGAAAAAACGTTGTCAAAAGTGGAACTAAAGAAAGCACTTTAAAAAACGTTGTCTAAGGGGGAAAAAACCAGTGCTTTTTAAAAAAAAAACGCTGCCTAAAGTTGGAAAATAATACACATTAGGCAGCGCTGGCTAAAGGGTAACAAAAGACAGCGCTTTTAATGAAAAAACGCTGCCTAAAGGAGACCTAAGACAACGCTTTTGCAGGAAAAAAAATGCTGTCTTTACCTTTAGCAACGCCATTTTTAAGCGCTGCTAAAGGACAAAAAAAGCACTGCTAAAAGTCTTTTTTGACATAGTGGTGGTTGTACTATACAGAAACAAGAAGATAATGAGGGAATGCATCATGCCATAGCTTTTTTGACAAACGGGTTTCCAATTGTCAAGTTAGAGGCAAGAGTTACCAAGTATATATTTTCAGATTAAAAAAAACATGTATATATTCCATAACACGAGTCAAGTGAAAGTCAAAGAGGTATTTTGATCTTAATACATAATAATGATCTGCATATTCTTTTACAAACATTCCTCCAAAAACACATATTTATTTGCATAAGTTTCTACATAAAACAAAAATCTCATATTCCTCGTAAACCCATCTCTAACATAAGACATTACACATTTGGTACCACTCTACTACTACCCTACTTTTGTTTCTTTGTCTATTCATATAAAGTAATATTCCTAAATCTTCAACCATTCACAACGGTTCCACCTGAAAAAACAACATGTTAATGTCAATTATTAAACTTCTACAATAAATTAATAAATGTACACATTAGGGGCATTAATTAATTACCATTGGGGTGAAGGACTTGTCCAGTAAAATAAGAGGAACATTGATTAGACGCAAGAAAGACATAAGAGGGAGCAACCTCAATAGGTTGACCAGCTCTATTCATAGGAACTTGACCACCAAATTTAGCAGTCTCCTCCTCCTTGAAAGATGCTGGTATCAATGGTGTCCATATGGGTCCAGGTGCCACCCCATTCACCCTTATTCCCTTGCTCACAAGCTGAAGTGATAGTCCTCTCGTAAATGCCACTATTGCACCCTTGGTAGATGTATAGTCCAGTAGTTTTGCGTTTCCTTTGTATGCATTCACTGATGTTGTGTTAATAATGCTGCTCCCTTCCTTCATGTGCTTCAATGCATGCCTGAAAGACACATACACCAGACACGACATCATCAGACATCAGACACGTCGATACTGGTAATAATAATAATTTGACTCGTCTAGTGTCTGTGATTCAGAATTACTGACCTGGTCATGAAGAAATACGAGAAGATATTTGTTCGGAACACCCTCTCAAGCCTTGGCTCATCAATCTCCTCAACTGATGAACACTCATATTGCTCAGCTGCATTGTTAACAAGAATGTCAATGTGTCCATACGCACTAACGACCTCATCAACAACTCTCTTGCAATTCTCATCAAACCCTAAGTCAGCTGCTAAAGCCAATGGATCCTTAGCATCAACACTCTTTGATTTCTTGATCATTTCTAGCGTGTCCTTCGCATCCTTGTCTTCATCACCTTTTACATATGTGAATGCCACCGTAGCACCTTCTAATGAAAACAAATTGCACACTGCACGTCCAATTCCAGAGTCACCTCCTGTTATTACAGCTATCTTTCCCTGAAATTTCACACAAAGGAAAAAAAAAATCAATATGTATAGTACAAGCAAGCATTACTTGAAGGTGAATATGTATATATATTTATATATATACTTGAAGTTTGTTTGATGGTTTGTAGTCAGGGTTAGTGAATTGAGGTAGTGGATCCATAACATGTTCTTTCCCAGGTTGTGTGTCTTGTTTTTGTGGAGGGAATTTCTGTTCACCGGAAGCCATTCTTACAAAGAAGCTATTGGGAAACGATATGGAAGGGAATTTGTGAGTTGATGGAAAAATAGGAAGAAAGTGATGAGTGATGTTTTTGGAAGGGAAATTAGAGAAGGTGGATATGGTTGTTAGAAATCTTGATGATGATGAAGAGGAAAGTGTTCGGTTAAGCGTATAATGTGTAGTGAAAGACTTGAACATGGTGCACGTGTGATATGGAACTTGTGACATGCGGATCGAAAGTTCTTATATAAGGATGTGAATATGCCACGTGGTGAATATTGGAGAAAGAGGTGTTGATGTGTCGTTCCATTTCATATGTCTTCTTTTTCTTGTTTTAGGGGCAACTTCATAACCCATCACAAAAAATTGGATAGTTTACTTTCAACCAATTCAGTAATATCATATTATTTTATTATACTTAATTATTTATTTAATAATTTAAATTTTGTAAATTTCCAATGTAATGTAGTCTAATTTACTCTATGGATAACTCTATCTAATTTTTTGATATGGGTAGATAAGAATTCACATTTTTTTTAATAGTTTCATTTTTTTTATAACCAACATCTTCATTTTCTTAGAAAGGTATTGAGAGAATCTTAACCCAATAGAACCACGAAACAACTCAAATTACATGTAACAACTTAAATAAAAAGCCACGAAAATTTATCCATTCCATTCGTAATAGTTATAATTAATTCTACGATTTGGTTTTATAGTTAACCACCACTAGGATAGAGCCACGACCCTCTCTGCATAATGATACAAGAATCTCAAAATGCATCGTTGTACAAAATTTTGTTTCTAACTCGTCAAAAAGAACCACACACCACCAACCACATCCCAGCCGCGCCCGCCAAATAAGCCTTTTCCTTTCAATTTTAGTATCCACGCTAACAAATGGTTGCAACACATATCTTCCATAACATTATCCAACTCGAACCAAACGTAAACTTGTCTCTATACCTCCTTAGTTTTAACACAATTTAGAAATAGATGAGTAGAATCTTCGTGATGCATAAAATAAAAAACACATACCATATCGTGCGAGTTAGAAATGATGCCACGAGAAGCCAAATTAAGACGCGTAGGGAGCCTGTCGATAAGTAATCCCCAACCCATAATTTTAATCTTGGAAGGAATTCATGATTTCCAAACCACCCGCACAGCCAGTTTACACACCTCATCTATATCTATTCCTGTTGTAGTTGCAATTAGCCTATGATAATACAACTTCACCAAGTACTGTTTGAACATGTCAAAAGGCCAGCAAACCTTGTCTAAACCCTGCATAGTAGGTGAAACTTCCTGTAATAAAGACTATAAATTTTGGTACTCATCCTGCAAAATGTCATTGTCTTCCCACCCTTGGAAGCCTACCTGCCTAATCCATAACTCTCCAAGCCAACAACTCATATCACGCACCGAAAAAAACTTGTTGACATAATAAACATATAGGTCGGGGAACAACACCTCAGGGGCCTGTTACTGCACCATCTTCCAAGCCAAAACGGAGCCAATGCACCATCACCAAGGTTGAACGATATCAGATCAGCGAATGATTCACCTTCAAGAATATTTTCAAGCTTCAAAACATCTCTCCACCACAAAGAAACGTTTCTTGAAGAAGATGCAGACAGCTTGCAAACGATATTCTTTGCGAAGTCGCCATATCACCCTGATAAAATTCCGACACAAAGAGTATGTTTCTCCACTAAAAGCTTCCATAGCCACTTGGTCATCAAAGAAAAATTAAATATAGAGATATCTCTAATACCTAACCCACCTTCATTTTTCGATTTACAAACAGTAGCTCAACTGACCCAAGAAACCCTTTTGTAATTCTTAGCGTCAAACCACAAGAAGTTACGTACTTACGTTGAATTGAGATCAATTCACACAGAACTTTGCGTGGAGTCCTGTAGAAAGACAGATAATGGATAGAAAGATTCATCAAAGCAACATTAATCATAGTCACACGACCTCGTATAGATAGCAACCTTCTTTTCCACGAGGATAATCTCGCCTTCATGACTTCAATGACAGGTTTCCAAAATGCCACACACCTATGATTGCCACCAACGACCAGCCCAAGAAACTTGAATAGAATAAAATCAAGTTTGCAGGCCAGGAATTGTTCTGCGCCTTCAAGGAATGAACCTTCAATTCCCACACCATATAAACTACTCTTCCTTATATTGATTTTCAATCCAGACAGCATTTCGAAACCCTTAAGAATAGATTTTAAGGCACATAGATTACCCCAAGCACCGTCACATACCAACACTGTATCATCCGCGTACTGCAGCAAATTATAAGAAACACCTTCATTAACCTCAAATCCTCTCAGGATACCCGCATCCGCAGCTCTTCGCACCAATATTGCAAATCCTTCCACAACAATAGTAAATAGAAAGGGAGACAAAGGATTACATTGTCTTAATCCCTTCGTCACATTAATTAAAGTCACGAGTTAGACTATCGTTAACAATAACAAACATGTGACTACTCAATACACTACCCTCAATCCATTTCAACCATTTATAGCCAAAACCCATGGCTGCCAGCATGTACCTTAGATAACCCAAGTCCACACAATCATAAGCCCTTGTAAAATAAACCTTAAGAAGAACACAACTTTTATTCTTCCTCTTTGCAAGATCAATGATCTCATTCAACACAACGACTCCGTCTACTAGTTGTCTGCCCTTGATGAAGGCAGTTTAAGAGCTCGCAACAATATCGTCCATCACATCTATAATCCTAGATGCTAATAACTTAGATAAAACCTTATACACACATCCAATAAGACAGATGGGCTTGTAATCATCCAAGTGTTTAGGGTTGTCAAGCTTAGGGATCAAGGTGATGAAAGAAGAGGTCAAAGACTTAGGCCACGAAGCGTCATGGTAAAAATCTTGAATACAGTGTACCACATCAGCACCCAAGATATCCCATATTTTCTGCGAGAATTCAAAATTAAAACCGTTCAGGCCAGGACTTTTATTGCCTTCACAATCGAATACCATTTCCTTGATTTCGTCTTCACTAAAAAACTCCTCCAATCTAGCACTTTCTTCCGTGGAAATTCTAGCAATACCATTCAACTCTAACCTTAGTCTAAGCATAGGTTTATTTTTGAACCTATTTTAAAAGTGATCTTTCACGCAATTCTTAACCAGTACCACGTCCTCCACAATTTTCGAATTAATAATGACCGAATTCCTTCTATTTCGTTGCCTAAATATCAAATGAAATTACTTAGAGTTATGATCATCTTCACGTATCCACCTTACTCTCGACTTCTATTTTAATATGCTCTCTTTAATTCGCGACTTCCTCCAAAAGTTATTACGCGCTGTTTCCTCTTTTCCAAATTCTGAGATATAGGATATCTCACTGCATCGACCATATCTGCTTCCACAATATTAATAATATCAACCTCTTCTTCAATACTCAAATCCACCCAACTAAATACATTCTCATTCCACCATCTTAATATATCCCTTAACCTCTGAAATTTCTTAGATATCACGTGAGCAGCCGAACCCAATACCTTACACGACATCCATACTTCCTTAACGAAATTCAAGAAATGTGGATGCTCATACCAACAAGAGAAAACATTAAAAGGTTTAGGTCCCCAATTTAGATTCCTTGCTTTAATCCACACTGGCCTATGATCGGATATATCACGATCGCCGATATATTGGGCAGACGTATTCCACATGTTTAACAGACCTTGCGACACTAAGAATCTGTCCAAACAACTTCTGCAAGAACCACTTGAGTTGAATCAAGTAAAACGATTTCCTAATGTTGATAGATCCACCAGCTCCATGAAATTAATGAAAATACCAAACTCCACCATTTTTGTTGAAACATGAAGCCCTTTACCTTTTCTTTTCTCACTAGTTTTGACGGCGTTGAAATCTCCCCCTAACACCCACTCCCCCGGTAGGAGTTTTGCCTTCAAGTCAATAAGCTCAGACCACGGTCTCCTTTTATCTACCAAGTGACACGATGAGTATATATTAGTGAGATATACATTCATCCCTTTCCACAAAACGTTGGATCCCATAAATCCATCTCCCTTCAAACTAGATAATGGTGTTACTGAATTCTTTTTCCACACAGTTAACAACCCACCAGACTTGCCCATCTAATCTGCCACGGTCCACTGATAGTCAACCTCATCCCAAATACTATGAATGAGCCAATCCTCCATTTTTTGACATTTTGCTTCCTGTAGAAAACAAACATCCACCCCCTCCCTTTAGCAAAATCTATTTAATCCTCCTTCGTTTCATGGAGGTTCCCAATCCTAAGACATTTAAGGTTACGAAATTCATCGCACAGAGTTGTCTATCCCCATCTTAACATCAAAAAAATTTCGGTCAATTGCCTTCATTTCTCTTATGATACCTTCGAACAATTCGTCATCTTCGTCACCCTCCACATCCAATCTCTTAATTGTTTTCCAGACCTTAGAAGGTACATCGTCCATCTTTCTCCTGATGCGAGAGTTCCCTTATGTAACATCAGCATCGTCGATTGAGTCACAACAGAGGATAGATCCACCAAAATATCTTGAATCTGACACACCAATCTTTGACGATGATGATTCCCCCTGTGCAATCAGACTTAAAATAGGACAAATTCTAGGGTTATTCGCATGCACAAACGCAGAAAAGTATGAGGGAGAGAAAGGTATTCTCAAATTTTTATATATGTCATCCAATAACTTCTTTTTCCTAGACTTGCCAAAGAATTTCGACCCCCCAAGCCCAACAACCTCTCCAAGCCCAACATCTGAACTTTGGATCTGATTCTACACCATTAAGAATAATCGACCTACAACTTCTATCCACCAGGGCCCCACACACCCCACGACCCCACAACTTCTGGATGACTTTCGCATATAGCTATGGTACCACTTACCTTGACCCTACCATCCTCAACACCCTAATTTGACTTAGACTCGTCCTCATGATTATTAAATGTGTCCTCTTTACCAAATCCAACAACAACCTTTACAATATCCCCCGCGTGAACTGACACCTCCTCAACTCCTGCCCCACATCCAGACCCAACACCGCCCCCAACTATAGGTACATCCATAGTCATATCAATTTTTGATTTCCTAGATTTATGGTTCCCATTTTTGCTACCTTCAGAAGCCCTTCTTTCATGCTCACTTTCCACCTTCTCATTGGAGCTTTCCCACGCGTCGTCGTCCTCACTATTTGGATTGTTATCCTCTGATTCTCACTCTCTACTCATATCTTCCACAATCCTCATAGGTGCATGAGAGTCTTCCACTAATTTTATAGTATAAGTAATTCCATCAACCTCTACCCTAAACACCTCATTTAAATTCATGGCAAACTTTGTCCTAATAAGAAACCTTGCAACATCCATCTTTAAGTGTTGTTCCATTTCAACATCAGACTTCACATATATACCTACTGTTCCTGAGATAAATTGAAAAAACTTTGGACACCACACATGGCAAGGAATCCCATAGCAACGTAACCAGGTGAGTCTCTCATTATCCACGTCGGCAGGCGACCAAGCATGAATGTCAGAGAACCACCGAGTTACCCAAGCGTCATCTTTCTTAACCAAAGCATCAATATCTCCTATAACTGATTCTTCCAACAAACACATATTTGCGCTAAGACGCGTTGCTTTAATACGAAAGTAACCTTCCGCTTGCAGAGTATTATGTACATCATACGTAGTTCCTGGTTCGACCACCTTCCCCAAAAATGTCGTTTCAAATCTAGCCAGCTCCTTACCATCAATGTCGAACATCAAATGTGCAAACCTTGATTTTGCAACACCCAGTTCCCAAACCTTTCCCACTCCCTTCACCATAATTCCATCTTTCTTGACACTAGTAGCTTATGCACCACCTTTACCTCCAACAGCTTGAGCGAATGAAAGATTAGGATTTCTGGTATGTGAATTCCAAGTTTTCCTATGTTGGAAACCTCTTCCCACATCCACCGCTTCACCCCTCGCTAGTATGCGATTCTTATTGTCGTACTGAACATTAAACGAGTTTTTACCCAAACCACGTTGAAACCTTAGCAGGTTGGTGTAAATCTTCTTTCCATTGATCAAAATATTGTCAAGTTTTACAGCCAACATCCTCTCATCTACAACCTTTTTAAAGCGAACAAAACCGTATTGTTTACCTTGTTTATTACTCTTTGGGGGAATTACAACCTCAACAACCAAACTGTGATTCTTAAAAACATCAAACATCTGTTTTACGTCCCACGATTTCGAGAACTCAGTGAAATAAAACGTAGACATCTCACCATCCCCACCTTCCATTCCTTTACCATCATGAGCCACCCACACGCATCTCTTCCCCGTTCTAGAAATGGTATTTTTCCGATGAACATCAACCCACTCATTGCCGCTACCTATATTAAACACAGACAAAATCCAAAAAGAAATAAGGAACCAAAGAAACCTGCTAGTTAGGTCCCTAATCTTCGAATTAGGACTTTAAACTGTACCAGCAAGAAGATTTTGAGAGATCCTAATCTTCAATTCTGTTATAGATTTTGAGAGATACTAATCAGAAGATTTCCTAAAAATTAGATTTAATAAAGGTGTCTTAATGCAATAAGTTCTAATTTTGAAAGGAAGAATGGGGTAGTACAATGAACCGCATAATGAAACTCGTTATAATCTTATTGATATTTATATTTAAAAAAGAAATAAATATATTAGATATATTTAACATATGTATTTGTTATACTAGTATAAAATTTTGTATAAGTTTACATGATTTTAATCACTCTACCGAAAGATACCTTCCAGAATCATGTAGCATCTTCTAGATGAATTATCAACTATCTACCCATTACTAAGAGGTTGTCTAAACTGACCAAATTGCCCTTTTCCCAAAATAAAATTACACTAACACAAGTTTATTTTAGTAACTAACAAAATCAACCAAAATTTATAGTTGCTTTTCACAAATTCATGCCAAGTGTCGTTCATCCTTTGGCTATCCTAAAAAAATAGCTTTCCCTCTTTTCATTTCTCTCTTTCTCAATTCAAACTTTTTCTTACACTTCTCTCTCACCTGTTTTTTCTCATCTCTCATTCCTCTCAAACCCTAACCGCCGCCCCATTTCTTCATCGTCTCTGCTTCTTTCTTCTTCCTTCTTTTCCTTCAAATATAAAACAAGCTCAAATCCTTTTTTCTTCTGCTCTTTCAGTTTTCTTTGATTTGAATGGAGTAAAGGTAGCACACTGACCAAGATTTTGGTTGAACGTTTCATTTTCAATTCATTTTCATTTCGTGTATTTTCTGGTTATTTGCTCAAGATTTCATTTTCAATTCATGTTTGTTCGTGTTTCTGTTTCTCAGTTTGTCGCTCAGGTGCAGAGTTCGTCGGTTGCGTATCGCTGGATTTTGGCACAGCTTGATTTCATCTCCGTTACAGTAAGTTAATCTCTTCTCTGAAGCTACTTTGTTCTTCTCGTGGAAATGTATTGTTTATTGACTCTTTCATCTTCCATCCTATTTTTTCAGTGCACGATCCATGGAGATTTACGATTTGGTGTGATTTCCGATAATTTTTAAGTTTAAATGGTTGTTCAACACTCTTAACTTTATGTATATTTGTTTAGCTTTGGCTTGGTTTGTGTTTTTGAACACTTGGTGTTAGATTTAGCGTTTGCTTGGTTTATGTTTTTGTTTTTTCATATTTCTAACATGGAGCTTAAATTTTCTTTAACTTTTCTTTGTTAATGATTTTACAGCTTGACAGAGAGATGATGGGACAGACCAACTCTTATTTAGCCATTCCTCAGAGACCGGATGACGATATACCAGCACTAGGCCAACAATTTGCTCAGTTTGGTGCTCAGTTTAATTGCAACTCTTAGAAACACCATTTAAACTAATTGTAATCGTAACGTTATTTTCAATTTTCTTGCAGCAATTGGAAAGCTTAACCTCCCTTTCACACCAATCTGGTTCCTAAGGTCATGTTGAAGATATGTGTTTTTCCTTTATGAGGGATGTCAAAATTATTGGGGAGATGAATACTCTTCAAGATGTAAGAATTATCATTGTTTTTTCAACTATATATAACTACTTACCCTGCTGTTTTTTCAACTATATAGAACTATCATTGTATCTTGCTGTTCTTGTATGAATAGCTCTTTTTGTGAAGGTTCTTGTGTGAAGAGCTTAGAAATCCAGTGGTAACCTTTAACTTCTCAATTTATCGAGCAGACTTAAGACTATTATTATACTAAATCACATGTTTTCATGGCTGCAATTTCAGATTAATGGCAAACAATTTGGTGTTACTCCAAGTCAGGACAATGATACCCTCTATTTAGGTAACATCTGCAAGACATGGACAAAGGAAGCTGTAACTATAATACCTTTGGGCCTTCTTTTTGCACTTTCTTTTGTTGGTTGGGGTTGTGTTTGTAGTTATTTATCCTAAATTGAGCTGAATTTATGACAGTTAATTGAACTTGTGGTGTTGGTTAAAGGAGAAACTGAAGCATTACGAAGTTTCTAATGTTGAGGATGTGACTTTGGTTGAAGATTCTAATGATAAAGGGACAAACCATGGATTTGCGCTCTTGAAATTTTCGTCACATTCATATGCTATGAAGAATTTCTTTATAGTTGGTAAGGAAATGAGTGATAAACCAGAAGAAAACCCTGGTATTTTCACTTTATACTATACATTTTTTTTCCATTTGTTGTTTGTTGTTCACTTTAAGTCTTCCCTCTTTAAGGCTGCAACTTATTTATATACTCAAGTCCGTGTTCTAATTGTCAATTATATGGACATAATTTTCCATTCCATACACAGATTTTTTAACTGGAATAGAGTTAAAGTAAGGTACTATGATGGAGCATCTTTTAGTGGAGATAGTGAAAATGAGTTCAGTGAAAGAATCAGTTTTTTCAAAAGTCATTAACATTTAGCATTCCTAAGGAAAGCTGTTATTAAAAGATTGATGTTGAATTTATTATTGCGTGACTGTGTTTGAATTTGATTCTTTTTACAGGCTGCAGGACTTCAGTTTCGAGGACAAAACTAAGGATTCAAACAATTTCTGCCCTTTGAAGTTGCAGCCCGGAAGAGCCTTTTGTGAAAAGATGTTTCCTGCTGGGACATGCCGCGTCACTTCAGGCTATTTTATTGGACAATTTTTGTTGGATTGTGGTTTTGCCAAAGCTCATGTTCTTGCTCATGATTCTGGTCACCATGAACTTATAAGCCATTGGTGAGTACTAACTTAGGTTGAATCTTTCTTATTATTGTTGCTGACTATGTTGAATTGTTATGTGTTTATTTGCGATATAAGCTTGTCGTGAATCCTTGAACATGTATGCTGCTTGCTGAAATTGAAATGTGAACTTGAATTGTAAGATTGTTAATTTGTTGGCTAGACTATTAGTGATTGAAAGTCAATTGTATTTTGTATTTGTGATCTACTGTCAGTGGAGTTCATAAATCACTCAGGTTGTTATGGAGTATTTTATAACTTCCTTGATATTTGGTACAGCCTTATCTTGATTAAAGTCTACAAAAGTTGGATTTTGCAGAATGTTGTATATGGTTCTGACTCTTGGTGATATAGTTAGCCATTGAATGTTGAAGATGATGCGTGGATTCAATAATTCTTTGAGAAGTCGTAAGTGTTCACGTATATCACAATTTCTGCCATAACTATCATCTGCATTGAACCTTAACACTTTGTGTACTTTTTACACACGACTTCATGCATTATTCTACCATCCTCATTTTCAATAATACTCCACTGACCTCACAATGAAATAAATAATTTAGAGGTAGACCCACTGTGAAATGTGGAGCGACAGCCTTGTAACCAGC
Source organism: Lathyrus tuberosus (assembly GCA_022829125.1). Taxonomy (NCBI): domain Eukaryota; kingdom Viridiplantae; phylum Streptophyta; class Magnoliopsida; order Fabales; family Fabaceae; genus Lathyrus; species Lathyrus tuberosus. The sequence continues at coordinate 450,279 of JALAZF010000031.1, read as the reverse complement.
TGGAGTCAAGTAGAAGACACAGAACAATAGTTTCATTTTTAAATATTGTTAAGATTTACTTTTTATTCATTTTTTATTTCTAAACAATAGTTTCAAGGTTTGTGGGAAATCGAAGACCCAGAACTAAAGATCTTATGTGATGAAGCTGTGGAGCTTAGTAAAAGCTTTGATCCATTTTCCATCTATCACATTGATGAGGTGTTTATTTACTATACTAATTTGGTCTGTAATGCTTAAGTTTTCATGTATCAATTGAGTATTGATTTGTGAAGTTAAAAACAATTACTTTATTATTATTTTGAACATAATTTTTACTTTGATTTTTTAATTCTCACGCCTGTCTTGAAATAAAGTGATTTTATACTTAATATATTTTTCCCTCACGGTTAACAAATAACATTTTTTAATGTTTACGGAACTTAAGTCGTGTAGTTGATGATGAAGTAACTTGGGCCATTTCTCTTTCTGGTTAGACCTCAAAACTTAAGTCGTGCAGTTGATGATTTACGACTCCGTTGGGCAACATGTTTCTTAAAGTCATTGAATATTTCAGGCTTTTAGGCCGCGTAGTTGCTAAAGCACTTTAAGATGGACGTCTATTAGATTTTCTGCCATCATGTTTTTTCTCTCGTACCCAAATTGTATGCATAATCTGACAGCTATTTTCTGGCAGTGTTTGGCTTTCTCGGTGCAAAATAATTTACTACACAATCTTCAGCTGGTTGTATGGGATTGTTGGATCTTGCGCACACCTAGCTATGGTGAATTCATCTTGGACCAAAGCCTATATTGAAAAGATTTGGGGAGTTCCAGATCGGATTAAGCGAGTTTATCCTCCTTGTGATACTTCAGGACTTCAGGTTTGAAATTTGATTTTTATTGTTCTGAAGTTATTGTTAGTATATTGTCAATATCGGTTACGGTTCACTTGGTCTCTATCATATACACACACGCATATACATACACACGTGCATTACCTTGTACGGTAATTACCGGTTAATTTTAACAGATTAGCAATATGGGCAGGCACTTCCTTTGGAAAGATCGACTGAAATTCCTGTAATAATATCGGTTGCACAATTTCGACCGGAGAAGGTAGGCATACTCCGATCAACCTTGTGAATGGAAGGTACAACCATTTAAGTGGCTTATTTTGGCCTATGTTGATTACATTAACTTTACATTATTCGATTTATTGTAGGCTCACAGTCTCCAACTTGAGGCCTTTTCAGTTGCCATTAAGAGATTAGATTCTGGCATGCCAAAACCTAAGCTCCAGTTTGTCGGCAGCTGTAGAAATAAATCCGATGAAGATAGACTGTAAACCTTAAAAGAAAAAGCAATTGAGCTGAATGTGAATGAACAAGTGGAATTCCACAAGGATGTAACATACAGGTTAGTAACAACGACTTTTTCTCTTTGATTCCTGAGTATGCTTTCTTACTTTCACATTTGATCATTGTCTCAACCAACAGAGATTTGGTGGGACTTTTAGCTGGTGCTGTTGCTGGCATCCATTCCATGACAGACGAGCATTTTGGGATTAGTGTTGTAGAATATATGGCTGCCGGTGCCATCCCAATAGGTAGGTGATAGAAATTAAACCTTTACTTAAATATACTTTATTTTCTCTATATCCTGTTATGCGTTTACGCATATTGATTATTATTGTTTTGTTTGTTTGTTTGTCAGCTCATATTTCAGCCGGCCCAAAAATGGACATTGTATTGGAAGAAATGAAATGTCTAGACTTGAAAATGTGAGTCATTTCTCTAAAATGTGAGTCTGATTTTTGTTTGTGATTTTATCTCCTCTTTTTATTTCTTATTTTTAAGTTAGATTCAAGACATTGCAGAAGAAGATAAAATACATAAACCTTATTGTTTGATCTGTTTACATGCTAAATGAATACACAAACCTTATTTTCAATGTTCATTGTTTTCAATGTTCATTGTTTGAATGGTTTAACATATTGTGGAGATGATACAGGCTTTGTTGAATTTTTTTTTCCTGTTTTGTAGATTCAACTTATATTTGAATACTAATCCAGGCTTGCTTTTTTTCCCTAACAATTTAAAGAACCATATTTTTTATATTGCAACACAGTTTGTTATCGTTACTTCACGGGACACTTTCATCGTATGCCATGTGCTGCAAATTCAATTCGTATCGACGAAGTTTACAGGTAAGCTTTAATTATGTTTATACCTCTTATGTATATACCTCTTAGATTATTATGTTATTGTTTTTTAAATGTTGGTTGGATTTAATCTCATGTTATTTGATGGAAAAACAGTTGGCAGAGGTAATGTTTAAAGGGAATACAATGATGATTTTGTTATGTTTATACCTGTTGTATTTTATAATATTATATGTTATGATTTTGATATGTTTATGAAACTGATTTGCAACAGAACATGAGATGAATTATCATTTTTTTCTTCTTTTAGGTCTATACCGTTATAGAGTTGGTGATGTGCTGAAGGTAGCTGGATTCAAGAACAAAGCACCACAGTTCAACTTCGTATGCAGAAAAAATGTTGTATTGAGCATTGATTCAGAAAAAACCGATGAGGTTGAGCTTCAGAATGCAATGGCAAATGTTGTGACACATTTAGTACCATTCAGCGCAACCGCGTCGGAATACGCAAGCTATGCAGACACAACAACAATTCCAGGACACTAAGTGCTATACTGGGAACTCACACTGAACAAATCAAAACCAATTCCACCTTCTGTTTTTGAAGATTGCTGTTTAACAATTGAAGAGTCACTAATTAGATTTTGTTTGCAATTGTAAATTTAAACTGGATACATGATACATGTATATCAAGTAACTTGAACCATTGGTCCATTGATATAGGTATTTGTTGTGTGTATTTATTGATTATGTGCATATATTCTTAAACCAAGTTAGAACTATCTTTATGTATCATAACCAATTTAAAGTGGTAGAACTAAGTACAGTTAAAGTTAGTTCATGTTGGCAATAAACTGATAGAAATTTCTTTAAGCTGATAGAAATTTCTTTAAACTGGTAGAACTATCTTTATTGACCTTTAAACTGATAGAAATTTTCTTATGCTAACATTCAATTCGAAAGTTAGTTCATGTTGGCAATAAATAAGTACACTTAATATAAAAACAATAGAACTTTGATTTTCACTTAAAACTGATTTCTACAGAGTCTATGTCTCATGTAATTTGATATGGAATACAGACTTCGTGCCATGTTATCAATATTGTATTAGTTGTTTCAACTAGGACTGCATTGTGTCTTATGTTACCTATATGGTTATGGTTGTTTCACTTGGGACTTCATTTACTCTCATGTTGACAATATGCTTATATGGTTGTTTCAACTAGCATTGTAACTTTTATCACTGAAATTCATTATTTTCACAGGATACTATCACCACCACAATATCTTTTTTTCTATTGGGCTATTGTTTCAGATTTTATCATTATTATTATACTAATTAAAAACTCAGTTTGCATTCTCTTAATTAGAATTGATTTATATTATTATTCTTCTAATATTTTTGGCCCATTTCTTATATTAGATAACCTTTATTATTTTTAAACCCTATTTTTATGCATATTACATCGCCATCTTTCTATTTATCCTTTATTTTTTTATTAATGATATTGTATCTCATATTGATCAATAAAAAAATCAAATTCATAATTATTTAATATCTCAATTTATATTTTTTCGTTTTAAACCTAACTACAAACACCCGTGCGAACGCACGGGCCTCTTACTAGTTCAAGAATGATAGTAATGTTTGGCATCTCTTTTGTGGTGTTTGATTCTCATTTTTTATTTAAAATTGTAGAGAAATCACTTATAGACAGGAACATTATGACACGGTACCCATAATGCTTATTATGTACATAAAGAGAAAAGACAGTCGTACCAGGCTCAGGGTATGCACTTTGAGTCATCGTAGACATCGAGGGCTCTTGGTTTATAGTATGAGTACATAACAGTCGTCTTAGAGCATCCATATTCATCAACTACATTTTAATTCTTTGAATGGGATCCATACAATTTTTATATTATATTACACTTCTATATTTTCTAAATAATTCAACTACATTTTTTAAATATCCATACAACTCATTAAAAACTCTAAAATGGGTCCAACCAAATCTCACAATATACCAGATATTTATATTATATAAAAAAGGCTTAAATAGTGTTTTAGTTCCTGTAAGTTGGCGAGATTTTGGTTTTAGTCCTTGTATCTTTTTTTTTTCGGTCCAAGTCCCCACATGTTCATTTCCTTTTGGTTATAGTCCCTGCCGTCAATGAAACGTTTAAAAAAAGCTGAGTTGGCAGATGGTGCTGAGGTGGAATATTGTTTTATCATTTCTTGTTTAATTTTCTTTACACACATGGATTTAATCAATGGACCGTTAAATAAAGAGGGACCAAATACAAAAAACATTACAAATTTGTTTTGCTTCTTCTTCCTTCTACATTGGCACTGTTTTCTTCTTCTTTCTTCTACATTGGCTCTGTTCTTTTCTTCTTATACCTTCAACATCCATGGCCTCATTTTCTTCTGCGAACTCTCATCATGGTCAAGCACCGGTTTGTGGTTGCAATAGAAGCATAAAAATGTTTATGTCAAATTCATTTGAAAACCCTAAGAGACGATTTTGGAAGTGTCAAAATTCAGGATTAATGTCTGGTTGCAAGTTGTTTATTTGGGAAGATGAGCTTGAAAGAAATCCAGCAAGTGATGTTAGATGTTTAGGTGGTTGCAACTGCTCTGAAGTGTTGAATGATTTGGGGTTCATGGTCAAGGAGATTGAAAATGGTAAAAAAAACAAAGATGAAGATTAAGCTGGAGAAGGAGAAGAGAAAAGTGAATATGTTGAAGCTATTGTTGGTTGTTTCATGGGGGATGTTCTTTGGTTATCTGAAATGGTGAATCCAATTGTTTGTGTTGTTGTTCAGTTTTTTTGTCTTTAAGTCCTTGTAACATTATTGTATTTTGGAATTGGTCCCTGTACCATATGATGAATGAAAAACATGTTTTAGTTTGGTTCAGTATATGTATGCAATTATATTGTTCAGTATATGAATTCAATTAAGTTGATCATTGTGCTTGCAGTTGTACTTAAACCATATCTTGATAATTTTCATACTTAAAGTCATACTTAAAGTCATAACAAAATAAATACTTAAGTCATAATACATTGTTGGGAACGAAATACATAAATGCTTTAACTACAAGGCTAAAGCCAAAGCAGTGTTGTAGTCATAATAGTTAACAAAAAATTTCTAGATGGAATCAAAAGTACAACATAATTCAAAACAGGCCATTGTCTACATAGTCCATGGTTGGTGTTGGCTATTTCCTTCTCCCTTAAGCTTTTTGCATCTTAGTACCCTTGTTCTTTCACTTCTCCTCAATTCCAACTTCCTTGCCACCTTTTGTCTGGGTTGTTTGGCCTACAAAGTCATATTAAAAACAAACAGAATTAGAGAAAGATCAGCAGGGACAGGTTGATCATTACCAACTTCAACAGTTGGCTGTGAGTCACCACCTTCTTTGATAGGTGCAGACAAAATGTAATTTGGCTGAGAGTCACCAACTCCTTGTGAAGCATGTACAGGTTGTTCATTAGCAACTTCCACATTAGCAACTTGGGGATTAGCTGGAATTTTGGTAGTGATGTCATTGATATTGGGTTGGGCTTGTGTTGCTTCAAAAGCTGCACAGAGATCTGCTGCAAGCATTTCAAATTCTGGATCCACATAACATTGTGTTCCCTGCTGTTGTTCAGTTGGAGCCTCAATATCAGCATTACTTGGATTCTGTTGTTGTTCAGTTGGTTGGTCATTTTGTTGTTGTTGTTGTTGTTCACTTGATGCCTCATCTTCAGTTGGTTGTGTTGTCTGTGTAGCAGTTTTCTTAGGTTTTCTCTGCACAAATAAATATCAGCAATTAATATCAATGATAACAATAACACAATTTGTAAACATAACTGATTTTAAATGATACCTTTCTTTTCTGAGCTTCAGGGTCAGGCACTTGAACCAAACAACTCCTGGCATTATGTCCATGCACTCCACATTTGGTACAACAATAAGTAGTCTGTGTCCTTGTTTTGTTAGGATCTTCATCAGGTTCCATTCTCCTTAACTTCTTTGGCCTACCAGGGCCTCTCTTGTATGATGGAGGCAACATTTCCTCAGTGTCAACTTCAGGCCACATGTCTTGGCCATTAATTGGGCTAATGTTGAAGTCATAGCATGCCACATATGTTTCTTTGGAGTAGCAATCATCTACATAGTCTTCTGGTTTTTGATTCCTAAACCCTAAGGCAGCAACTGCATGTCTACATGGTATGCCTACCAACTCCCAAAAGTTACAAGTGCAAGTTCTCTTAGATGTGTCAGCTATGAACATTTGTTTGTTATGAATATGTTCAACTTGCCAAATACTGTCAACAGACCAAGTAGGAATCCAATTGCCAGCATGTTCTACTTCTTGTGCTATTGAAAGCCTCAGATACATTATTCATTAACACATCACATTTGGGATAGAATGAGAAAGCATGCTTACACCATAATTTTGTTGGTATTTTGGCCAACCACTCCCAAGCCTTAGGATTAAATGCCTTTAACTCTTTCATCTTTGCCTCCCATGCTTGTATATATGTTGACTTTGCTGCAGACATCATGAAGTCTCTGATTTTGGTGCCACCACCAAACTTCTTTTTGAAATTGGCATATAGATGCCTAAGACAAAGCCTATGCTCCATCCTCTCAAACATCTCCTCAAATACTGGAATTAAGCCCTTGACAGCAAAACAAACAATAAAATAAGGGGCCTAATTCTAAACAACAACACATTTTCAGGGACCAAATCAAAAACATAATCAAAATATAGATCTGATGAAATGTACCTTTTGTTGGTCTGAGATGAATACCCATCTTTTTTCTTGTCCAATGTCTTCCAAAAGCAATGTCAAGAACCACCTCCATGACTCCTTTGTCTCAGTCTCACATACACCAAAGGCCAATGGATAGTATTGGTCGTTAGGATCCCTTCCAACAGCCACAAGCAAAGTTCCTCCATATTTTGTCTTTAGATGACATCCATCAACACCAATGAATGGTCTACATGCGGTGGTGAATCCCTTTTTGATTCCATCAAAGCAGAAGTAAAAACAACCAAATCTGGGTTGAATTGTGGGTGCAATTCTTGTGACATTAATTTTACAAGTGTTGCCTGCATTGACCCTCCTTAATTCAGCAGAATACCTCCACAAAAGTGTATATTGCTTTGTGGCATCACCTTCAACCAAAGCCTTTGCAATTTGCTTAGCCTTCCATGCCCTGTTCATACTAATACCTACAGAATAACTTGTCCTAATATCAGTCACAATATCGCGAAGTTTGATTCCATCAAATGAAGCCATCCTAGCCGCTACAGTCTTAGCAATCCACTTGGAGTTAGCAGTAGTGTTATTTAAAACCCTACCACACGTGTGAGTACCAAACCATTTCTTCATTCAATACGTGTGTTTATTTCCCACTTTACTAACCAAAGCCAAAAAACCACATTTGCCCTTGCACACCACTCTCACTCTAACTTTGTCATTTTTCAGATACTTTATCTCTCTTCCATTCAATACTGGCCATTCAGTTATTGCCTCCTTAAACTCCTGCAGAGAAACAAACTCCAACCCAACTTTGAACTGGCAATCCTTGTCTAATTCCTCCATCTTAAATCTAGGATATGCTGGTCCTTTCTCTTCATCTGATGCATCTGGATCACTACTCCCTAGATCATCACTTAAATAATTAGTTTCAAGCCCTTCATTACCAACTATATTCCCACTAGATGAACCCCCAGCTGCTTCAACATTTCTTATCTTTGATGGAGTTTTCCTATGTTTCTTTGCTATCTGCTTAACCCTTGCAGGGGTTTTTTCTACAACATCAAACCCATCATCCTAACCAAGGGCTCTTTCATCCTCACTGTCCTCAAATGATAAACCATTATAATCACTGTCATCACTATCATCACTATCAAAACTATCACTTTCAACATTACTTACATTATCAGCACCAACTGTGTCACCTTCAACATAAGGAACACCATCATCCATAACTGTCTCAGCTTCAACATTACTTACATTATCCTCACCAACTGTGTTAACTTCTACATTGTCAGCTTCTACATTGTCAGCTTCTACATTGCCGGCTTCAACATCATTCTCAAGAACATCATCTTCGATAACATTGTCAGTTTTCACATCATTAACACCATCTTCCATAACTCTATGCTCAACAAAAAGGTCTACACTACAACTATTTTCAACATAGTGTTCATGAATCTTAGCAGCATCAACATCACTAACTACCCTTGCATGCTTACCCGATACAATGTTATACCACCATAGCCAATAATTATTGATTTCAAGTTTGCAAATATCTTTAACAATACCGATTGCTTCAAAGAAGCTCCACCTATCAGGGTCAATGTATACTTCTACCTTATCCCCACCTAGGTAGTACACTACACCATGCCTAACAAACTTTCCTCCGTAATGAAAATTCACAGTGAAAACCATACCTGGATGATTCGATTTGGAAGCTCACTCGTATTCGTACAAGCACCCTTCACCTTCCCGCTATGACTGAGGTGGAAAAGACAAAGATGGAAATGGAAAGACAAACCCTAGTTTACAGGGACTTAAATGAAAAGAAGGAAACTACATTTGATGAAATGTTATGGGGGTAAACATTTAAATCCACGTGTGTAAACAAAATTAAACAAGAAATGATAAAACAATATTCCACCTCAGCACCGTCTGCCAACTCAGCTTTTTTTAAACGTTTCATTGACGGCAGGGACTATAACCAAAAGGAAATGAACATGTGGGGACTTGGACCGGAAAAAAAAAGATACAGGGACTAAAACCAAAATCTCGCCAACTTACAGGGACTAAAACACTATTTAAGCCTATAAAAAATAATTGAAACAACATAGCCTAGTTGTAATTAAATATTACTTATTTATAAATGAAAAGGAGGACAATATATGTTTGTTAACGTTTGCTAGTTTGCTAACGTTTTTCGTACGAGAACGCAAGCATATGGTAAATATCCATTACACTCTGACAACATGGCCTCAAATAGTGTCTAGGAACGCCAAAAAGCAAGTGATAATCATGCCCTTAGGTTCAGGGGAGATCTAATGCTCTTGGCCATCCTCATGCACCGGCTGAGGTTCTGACTCCTATACCTAAAAGTTTTCTAGATAGCCATCAATCAAACATATGGGAGTTTCTATGTGAAGTTTAGTGACGTCATTTTAATTGACTAATAAAATTATGCCCTAAACCAAATCAGTTATATGTTGCCGAAAGTTTATAGTGAAGCATTTTTTATATTAAAATTTTAATTATTACATATCAGACCTCCATTAAATTGATAATAATTTATAAATAAAAAAGCTTTTATTATAATTTAATACTAGTTTTTATTTGACAAACACATCCACCTGATTCATCGAACTTCTTCGTCTTTCTTCTTCCAACTTCAGAGGTTAAAATTGCAATTGAAAATCCTAAATCCTTAAATCCCACCCATTTGTTCTTTGAACTCCTTATTCTTCTTCTTCCTTCTACCAACTTATGAGGTTGGAATTGCAATTGAAAACCTTAAATCCCCAAATCCCAGTCACATGTTCTGAACTCCTTCTTCTTTTTCTTTCTTCTCCCAATTTTGACCTCTTTCCTTTCACCTAATTTCGTAACCATGCTCATGTTCGATTTTTAGCTTTCAGAGCAAATGTTCGTGTAATTTGTATTGGTTGCAGTGTTCCTCAAATCGTTTGTAAATGTTTGTGGTTGGTTTAAAGAAATAGTTCAATGTCGTCATATGATTTTACTGGTAGTTGTTACTATCTATCTCAACCAGGGCCGACCCAACACATCTCGAGGCCTAAGGCAGAATTTAAAATTAAATATTTTTAATATAATAAAAATAATTTTTTGAAATTAATATTATTTATATTTTTTAAGATGTAAAAGCATTAAATTATTATAATTAATTTTATTTAACATTTTATTTTTAATTAATAGTAAAATTAATTCATCTAAACACTCTTATCATTAGTTAAAAAAGTTATAATTGAAAAACAATGCAAAATTTAAAAAAATGGTTGTTATTATTATATATTTTAAATAAGTATTATTATTTAATTGGTAAATAAAATAATTTAAAAAAAATCAATTTATTAAACTCAAATAAATATAAAGTAAAATTTTGAGGCCCTAGGCGGGTAGCCTTGGTGGCCTACCCCTAGGGCCGGCCCTGATCTCAATCTGTATATTTTTTTAAAATCAAGTTTATTTTAGTTATTACACATGAAATATTGATTGGGTTAGAGTTTATATTTTATTGGAATTCATAAATTATGAAATTGATTTGAATTCTTACCTAGAAATTATGTAATTATGGATTGGGGTTCAACATAATATTGCAATAAACGTGTCTGGTGTGTTGTGCTATTTGCATCTTATATCATGTTAGATGAATTTTCCTATTCAAAATAATGCATGGTTCTCTTGCTATACGGGAAGTGCATTCCACCTTAAATATGATCAACAAATGCTGATTACATGCTATATATATTGAGGTATCAACTTGGAAGATTTTTCCTCGTGAGGTATCAACAGATGAAAAACTCTGTCAAACTATTTGCTTAGAACACACAACAAGAGATAAGAAAATAGTCACAACATTATAATTGAACAAAATTTTCAGTTTTGTTTGAATAATACCATGTAACGAGGAACATATAATGAACATATAGCTGGCAAGAACACCTTGTGCAAGTGCCCCAAAAGGTTGTAGAGGCACTTATATCTTCTATGAGGCGAGAAGCAGGAGTTTTATCAAATTCATAAATTTTGAATTTGCATTTGCGCTATTGTGAATTATTTTTATCATTTATTCTTCAAATTTCTTGCAGTTAAGTAATGGATACAATGTTTGCACTTTGATTAGGGGTGTTCATGGGTATGGGTCAACCCACGAATCCACTAACCAACTCAACCATTATTTTAACCCAACCCAATCATTTACGGGTTTAACCCGAACCAATCCATTCAAACCCATTAGTATTTGGTTCGGGTAACGGATTTGAAATTTTGAATCTGCGAACCCAAACCATTAATATGTCATGTTAGTTTTGTTTAATTTCTTTTATAAACGATCTAGCAAAATCCCTATTACATTTACAACATTTTTTTAATATAATTGTAGTTTTTATTAGTAGTAAAACCTAAGCCTAAATCAAGATTAAGAGACTGAATTTATTTATTAAAAGAGTGATATATCTTACTATTTAAATTATATTCTACACACTTTTTATTTTTTACTTGATTTAGATTGCGAAAGAGAATTAAATTTTTATTTATAATAATTTTTAAAAAAATAGTGGATGACCCGCAAACCCAACCCAAACCCAACCCAACCCATTGATGAGCGGGTTGGTCCGGTTCGGATTTAGTATTAGAAGTACGAGTTAAATACTCAACCCAACTGTCATACCCCAAATTTTGACCACTAAGATTTCCCATCATTGTGCAAATCATCATCACAATATGTATGAACCATCATGCCTTATCAAATGCCTCAAGGGTTGTTGAGCATTCACTACAATCAAAACTAGGATTTTAAGCCCTCTCAGAGCCTTAGACAAAGGATCAATCAAGGAATGACTTGATCTTCAACTTGTCTAGCCTCTAGAATATCCACAATGGATCAAAAGGACTCACACTTCAAGGATTAAGCACAAGGCTGCTCCCTTCTAGGTGGATCAAGTCTCAAGATCGACGGTGTCACCAAATTAGGGTTTTGGTCGACCAGGGCCTCCAGATGGAAACTTTTCATCTGGGCACAAGCCAACGATCCAAAACATAACCTAATATACTCCATGGAACCTCATGGACGCAATCATCAAGTCAATTTGATCTCAGGGGATGCATACATCAAAAATCAGGAATTAGGGTTTCTTGACCTAATTCACCCCTAAGTTGACTTTTGGGACAAATCATGAGCCAAGACCTCAAGAGAGGATTTGAGGGTCTTTAATATACTATATTGATCCATTTACAACAATGGATTAATCCAAGAAGCTTGAGCAACAAGTCTCAATTTCATGTGCACCACAATTAGGGTTTCGCGAGGAAAGTCAACTGTAACTTTGACTTTTGACCAGGACATGCTCCCAAACCCTAAGACATGATTCAATATACCCTATTGTCATACCCCAAATTTTGACCACTAGGATTTCCCATCATTGTGCAAATCATCATCACAATATGGATGGGTCATCATACTTTATCAGTCTCCCCAAAGATGGGTGAGCATCCACTACAATCAAGAATTAGGGTTTCAAGCCCTCTCAGAATTCTTAGACAAAGGATCAATCAAGGAATGACATGATCTTCAACTTGTCTAACCTCTAAAATATCCACAATGGATCAAAAGTACTCCCACTTCAAGGATCAAGCACAAGGCTGCTCCCTTCTAGGTGGATTAAGTCTCAAGATCGACAGTGTCACCAAATTAGGGTTTTGGTCGACCAGGGCCTCCAGTTGGAAATTTTCCTCTGGGCATGAGCCAATGATCCAAAACATAACCTAATATACTCCATGGAACCTCATGGACCCAATCATCAAGTCAATTTTGCCTCAGGGGATGCATTCATCAAAAATCAGTAATTAGGGTTTCTTGACCTAATTCACCCCTAAGTTGACTTTTAGGGCAAAACATGAGCCAAGACCTCAAGAGAGGGTTTGAGGGTCTCTAATGAACTATATTGATCCATTTGCAACAATGGATTAATCCAAGAAGCTTGAGCAACAAGTCTCAATTTCATCTGCACCACAGTTAGGGTTTTAAGGAAAAAGTCAACTGTAACTTTGACTTTTGACCAGGACATGCTCCCAAGCCCTATGACATGCATCAATATACCCTATGACACCCATGGAACATGTCCATCAAGTTTGATTTGGGTCAAGGACATGATTTCCTGAAGAATTGCACAGTTTGGAATTCATCTGATAAAAAGTCAACTGTGCACAAAAGTCGACTTTGACTTTTTGAGATTTTTCACCAAAATGGATTTTTAACCCTAAAATGATGTTAATGTATGATTTGAATCATCATTTATCAAGAAAAATCAAAGAAAGTGGGATAACTTGTAAAAGGGGTAACCATAAAAACTTAGAAAAATTTCTAAGTTATGGAAAAAGTTACACTAATGTGCCAACTTTGGAGGACCATAACTCCTAAACCACAAGGCCATTGTGCCCCATTCAAAGCTTGATTTGTAGATCTCATTGCCCTCTACAAAAGCTTCATACTGACCTATGTCCAAATTCCTCATGGATTTTGAGTTATGGAGTGATCAAAATCAAGAAAAGTCACTTTGTTCCAACACTTGGTGAAAATTTCACTAAGTCAGATTTTACCCTACTTTTTGCCAAATGTAGGGGGATTTTTCACTTGGATTCAAAAGAGATCAAAACCAAATATGTTCAAACAGTTGTTGTATCATGTAAGGGCTTTCCAAAATGACCAAGAACATTACCAAATTCAATTTGAGTCATGAGATATGACATTGGAAAGTTGCCTTGCTGAAATCTGCCAAGGCAAGACAGAATTTGCATTTTTGCTCGATTTGCCAAAATCAGCCAAATCCAAATGCTCCTATCCACTTGGACACCTCTGAGGATTGAATCTAAAGGGGACAATCACTGAGCCAAGCCTCCAAAGTCTTTGGAACAAGAAATAGCATGTTGAACCTAGAATGGCCAAAATAGGGACAAGACTCCAATTTTGGATTGGAGCATTCAATGGAAGCATCAAGGTGGCATGGACTGAGCCATTTGCAACTGAATTCAGTCAAGACTTATCCAAGACCAAGGGAACCACAGCCCTGTGCCCTAACCTCTAGTCAATGGCTAGAGGAGACTTGGATTTCCATTGGCCAACATTGAACAAACACCTGCTGCAGTTGCCATTCACTGTGGATCCCAAAACAAACTTGCTCTACTATAAATAGAGCTCAATTGTGATCAGTTTGAGTACACCAAAGCCATCAAACAGATGCTTTCCTCAAAACCTCTTTCTCTTGGCAAAAATGCCTTCTTTAGCAAGGCAACTTTGAGTTTTTGAGCTTGAGAGCTTTTTCATCACAATCAATCACACACACACCTCATATATATCATATGTAAGCTGTGCAAACTATCACAAGTGACCTGTAATCACAAAATCACAAAGTCACCTCTCAAAACCTCAAAATAGGCTTTGTTTGCGTTTTTCAAGCCATGTCTTGATTCAGTCACTTTCCAAACCAGATAAAACCTCAAACACACTCCAAATATCATCCTTGAACTGTCCCAAATGGTTCCCCTCATCTGGGACACCATTTGAGAGAGTTGCTATTTTGGTCACTTTTAACCCCTTTTGCAAGAAAGGGACTGTTTGTGTTTTTGTAGGTACCAGTCAATTCCAATCATCCTAAAAGCTTCTAAGGGATCATTTGAGTGTGTCTAAAGCATCAAATCATTTCTAGAACAAGAGGTTTGACAGATTGCACAAAAGCTCCAAAATCTCAAAAAAGAGGTAAGCCTCACAACTCAGAATCTTTCAAACATGCAATGCTTTGAAGTCCATTGATCATAAACATCTCATACATGTTGTATATGTTGTGTTTGAGCTAATTCACCATGTAATCCATGCTTGTACCAAGCTGTAGCATAGAAAATGCATTTATAGGTCATTTTCAAAACCACTATCGGGTTTTGAGGAGGGAGTGTGATCTGAAAAAACTACCACCACCATTGGATTCTTTATGAAATTCTGGTCCAGATGCATATAAATTTTGTCTCAAACCATTAAGAATTGAGAAAGTTATGACCTTCACGTTTTTGAGCCAAAACTTGCCTTGGGCCAGGCCTAAAACCAAGTCATGCCTTGTATATTTGTTGTTTTGTTAAAAACAATGGATGTATCACCACCCCAGTGGTAAGGCGCGTTCCTTGTAACCTTGAGGTCTTGGGTTCAAACCCCACCCATGTCATTTTGTGTTTTTTTTTCACATTTTGCCATTTTTCCAATATTTTCATGGTTTATTAATTAATTGGAAAATTAATAACTCTTTCAATTTTAATTATTTTTTATTGGTTCTTTTTGCAAAAAATCACAAAAATGTTGAAATATTTTATTCCACAAAAAAATTGAATTTATATTATTTATTTAATATAATTAGTATTTTTGTGAATAAATTCATTTTTATTTGTTTTTAAACATTTTAAATGAATATTCATCTTGAAAAATCAAGACCAAATGAGTTTTAATATCTCTTGTGATTTATACCTCATTTTTCAAACCTTAAACAAAAATCACAAGTGGTTTATTCAAACCTATTTGGTATTTTTCATTGATTTTCTTTAAATATTTACTTTTAAAGAATAAAATTAGGGTTTCTTTGATTTTCACTCAAACAAATCATTGTCAAACACTCATGGGCCTCTAATAGAGTGTAAGACCCAATCCTTTTTTGACCAAACCATTTTTGGGCCTCAGTGTATTGTATAAGTCCCGATACCGTAAAAAACAAACGGCACGATCGTCGCCTTTTGAAAAATAACCTTCTGGGCCTCTCCTTAAGCTATAAGACCCATTCAAAACTTTTGGGCCTCTAATAGAGTGTAAGACCCAACCCCCTTTTAACCAAAAATTTTGGGCCTCACTTATTGTATAAGTCCCTCTGCGTTAAAGGGAAACTTCGGCGCGATCGCCATTTCAAACGAAAAGTCAACTGGGCCTCTCCTTGAGCTGTAAGCCCCAAATCTTTCTTTTTCAAAGCACTTTCTCCTTTGATTTTGAATATACTGTTGTTTTCAATCTTTCTTTGTTGAACAACTAACCAAACAGCATGTAAGCTCTACAACCGAGTAAGTGTTTATACGCTTTCATTTACCGCTTTCATATACATATAACTGTATTGTGGGGCTGTTTCACTGTAAGTCTTTTTTCATAAACTCATATCAACTGTGTAATAATAGTATAGATATTTAGAGTTTCTCCGGCAACTACGTCTAGCATTAAGCCCGTTGATCACTCTTAAATAGTCAAAACTAGATCCCCATAGGATTACCAGACACAGTCTTCCCTCCTCTTGGGGTTAATTAATATGGAGATATGAAAGGCAGCATTCTCTGTGAACCCTTTCATAGACTGTCACTCGTAGAAGTTGTCAAAGAAACTCTACTCCCCAGAGATGATCTCTTCTCCGTGAATTGCATCTCTTGAGTTTCTTCCAAATTCTCGAACTTTCCTGACTTGATATATTCCTTGTGAATAGCTTGCCTTGAATTTCTCGGGGTTTGGGGACCCACAGGCTTCTTAAAAGCACTTGTCAAGAAACTCTATTCCCCAGAGATGATCTTTTCTCTGTGAATGGCATCTTTGAGTTTCTTCCAAATTCTCGAACTTTCCTGACTTGACTTATTCCTTGTGAATAGCTTGCCTTGAATTTTTCGGGGTTTGGGGACCCACGGGCTTCTTAAAAGCATCGGCCTCCTCTTGGGCATCGTACAAGGACCCATAGGCTTCCTAAAAGCAACCCCGCCTCCTCTTGGGCTTAGTACAAGGACCTCACGGCTTCTTAGAAGTATTCACAGCCTCCTCTTAGGCTTCGTATAATGATCTCTTCCTCCGGGAATGATAGCCTCCTCTTGGGCTTAGTACAAGGACCACTCGGCTTCTTAAAAGTTTCCAGCCTCCTCTTGGGCTTCGTACAAATTATCCCAACGACCTCCTAGAGGTATAGGAACAGAACTTAATCATCTCCATAGAACAGTCCTTTCATAGAGTCTACTACTGTTTCTCAAAGCATGGTACAAAAGATGAAACTCTATACTTGGACAGTCTAATATCCTTGAGTCTCAAAGACATTCTCAAGTGACCCCTTTGTTAAAAACCCGTAGACTCGGACAGTCTCAATGCCCTTCAGATTTCCCACTTCCTTAAAGAACAGGAATAACCTGGATCCACGAATCAAATCCTCGAGTACAGTGTTCCTCATATAAGAACTGTTTTTCTCTTTAAAAATCAGTCTACTGAACCTGTCACTCAACTGAAACAGTAACCATAGCCTCCTCTTAGGCTTTGTATAATGATCCTTCTCCAGTGATACTAGCCTCCCTCTTAGGCTTTATACAATGATCCTCCCCAACGGAGTCAAACAACGTTTAGCCTCTCTCTCGGGCTTTGTACGAGACACATAAGAGACTCCCTCGTTGAGTCAATCACCCCTTTCGCCTCCATATCGGGCTTTATACGAGATACAAAAAGGTTCTTATTGAGCCAAACAAATTTTAGCCTCCATCTCGGGCTTTGTACGAGATACAAAAACTCTCTTGTTGAGTCAAATAGCCTTCATCTCGGGCTTTATACGAGATACCAAAAGACTCTATCGTCAAGTCAAAAACCTTTTAGCCTCTCTCTCGGGCTTTGTACGAGACACATATTAGCCTCCTCTTAGGCTTTATATAAGAAAACCACTGGTTGATCCAATTAACCTTTTAGCATCAAAGTTGTGCCTCGTTCACAGTACACAAACATCAACAACTCCTTCCCCTCCATCTAATTGCTGTAAGCGGCAAGCCTCTGGATCATCTACATCCATGCCACTGTCCCTCTTTTAGCATGAGAAATTCCTAAGGAAAGATGGCATTACTCTACACTGAGTTAAAGTCTTCTCCTTCAGGTTGAAATCCCCTATAAAGAAAATTATGGCATTGTCGGATTCACAAATCCCGGTTAAAGTAATCCTCCTTTACAGTCAGTCACCCAACAGTTATGACAAACAGACCCCTTTAGAGATGACAAATTCTCTCTAAAGTCAACACCTTTTAGCTTCATATCTTGGGCTTTGAACAAGATACAAATAGACTCTTCAGCTTCACATCTTGGGCTTTGAACAAGATACAGATCACCTTTTTTGCTTCACGTCTTGGGCTTTGAACAAGACACCAAAACAACCATTTCCTCCCATAGAATAGGAGGAACTACGAACGCTCTGATTTCCCTATTTTGGTAAACGGGAATACGTAGGCATAAGATTGAAAGAAAAAAATCTTAGCAAGCACACTAAACCAAAACCCTAAATCCCATACTCTCATATATCTATCAAAAAATATCAGTCCTAACATCCTAATCCTTGTTCCCCACCGGAAACCTGTCTGTCAAAATAACACAAGAAATCCCAGAGAGAAAACAGTATTGGCGAAAATACAAATAACCAGTACAAAGGCCCCCCCACATTGATAGCATTCGTAACCTAACAGACCGCTGTTTAAGCTCAGTATGCAAAGCAGGGTTAATTGGAGACATCTATTTCCCTTCCTTCATCAGCTTTAATAGGATAAAAAATGAATCGACCTGTAGTAAACTCAACCGCAGAGAGCGACCAGCGCTTAAGAACCGCGTCCAAAATCGCTCGCTATAGAAAAATGGCGCCCACCGTGGGGCCTTTGATTTCTAAACCTTTTTTCTCTTCACTTTTGTGAAAACCACAGATTGGGGCTTCCGCCGGGGAACCCATTTTCTATCAGGAACTTAGGATTCATAGCTTTAAAGGTCTAGGATGATTAGGACAAATATATATACTGCTTTCCCTAATTGCTATACATGTTTATTTTTCTGCTAATGGGAATGCGTGTGATGCCGCATGTGGAAAGATCGAGTATACACTTAAGATAAGTGATGGCGACGAGGTCGACCATCAACCTCAGTGGAGGCTGACCAATGCAACCCATTCTCTCACCTAGACAATGGGCCGATTGTGATGTCTGAGAAGCTGAGGAGCCAAACCCTTTTGTAGTATGGAAACTATCAGGAATAGTTGTTACGCGATACTACCCTCATTTGAGGCTGGTGATCTATTCTCGGTGAATGGCACTTACTCTAAGATTGCTCTACAACTCGCTGGCGATCCGCTTGTTGTTTTGCTTTCCTGGGAGGAGCTGATGATAATGAGTACAGGTACAAAAATCACCCTAGTATAAACCTTTGGGGATGGGTAGAGCCTTGACTTCATGACAACGACCCTTTGACCCCATGTTTTTTCTATGTTTTTGTGTGCTGCATTCATGCATTCATTTAAAAAACATTAAAACATTCAAAAAAATTTCTCTTCTAGTCTCTCTGTTTTTCAAATTAAACTGAGACTGTGATTGCAAATATCAGAGAAAAGGATTGCACTAATGGATTTCGGTAGAAGGAGAACTCATAGTTATACCTTCAAGGTTCCAAAGCTAGAGGATTTGAGAAGGTTAGCGAGGATGATCACTAACCCAGAGGCTTTCAGAGCCAAGCACGGAGGTTTGCTACCACTATTAAGAGTCCATGTGATTGAGGGAATCATGGATGCGCTCATTCAGTTTTATGATCCGGTTTATCACTGTTTCATATTCCCGGATTGCCAGCTCGCACCAACGCTAGAGGAGTATTCTCATCTGATTGATCTACACATTACTGATCGAGCTCCATTTTTTGGACTGGAAGAAATTCCAAAGAATCAGACCATTGCGAGAGCAATTCATTTGGACGAGTCTGAGGTTAGGACTCACCTAACTACCAAGGGTGGCATCCAAGGTTTGCCAGCCCAGTTCTTGACAAAGAAAGCCCTGTATTTTGCCAGTATAGGAAACGTGACTGCTTTTGAAAGCATCTTTGTCTTGCTCACCTACGGATTATTTTTGTTGCCCAACATTAATAACTTCGTCGATATCAACGCCATTAAGGTTTTTCTCATTGGAAACCCTGTGCCGACTTTTCTCGCAGATGCGTATCATTCTGTACATTTGGGGAATTTGTACAATGGAGGGGAGATCACATGCTGTGTACCTCTGCTTTACAAATGGTTTATCTCCCACTTGCCCAAGTCTGCTGCTTTTTGGGATTGCAAGAGTGCCTTACGTTGGTCGCAGAAGATCATGTCTCTTACCAACTCTGATATAGATTGGTGTAATAGGATCTATGATGGAATCAGGATCATTGACCGTTGTGGAAACTTCCCCAACGTACCCCTTATAGGAACTAAGGGAGGAATCAATTACCATCCAGTTCTCGTTCATCGTCAATTTGGATACCCGATGAGGCACGTCCCACGGGGTGTTCATCTGGAAGGTCTTTTCTTCAAGGATGGAGAAAATGACAGAGCACTAAAGATGGAAATAGTGCAAGCTTGGAAGCATGTTCATAAGAAAGGATGAGAGTCTCTAGGAAAACCGGACTGTGTCTCGGTGGAGCCTTATCTCCACTGGGTACAAACTAGAGCTCTCAAGCTAAAGATGCCTTATCCTCGTTACGGAATTCTTCCGCCGAGTGAATCTGTCATGTACTTCATGACGGAAACTGAAAAGCTTCAGGTTACTCTCAACAAAGTTCAAAAGGAGAGAAGGTCTTGAAAGAACAAGTACCGCACCCTCGACGTGGAGTGCATCAAAATACAGCAACTACTGAAAGATAAGGATGCTCTGATTGAAATTTTGGAGCAACATAATCTACTGTATTTCCATTTCTGTAATCCTTTGAATTCAATAAAAAGGGGTTTCCCCAGCGTTTGATATTTGCAATCTAATTGTCGAAGTTTATTTTGATTAAACCTTAAATAATTAATATAATCATTGCATTCATCATTCTCACATCGCGTATTCTTCTTATCTACGAATCTCACATTTGTGTCTCGGTTCTAGAGTTAAACTGTCTCATTCGTATAATACTCGGGCCAATCGCCAGAAAAAGATGGTTGATCTTGAGGAAGAAAACAGAGAGTTGAAAGAAGAGATCGACGCTCTGAGAGAGGATATGAGGAAGCTTTGTAACGACATGCAAGCCATGGAAGAAGCTCAGCTACAAAGAACTGTGATCTCAGAGATCACCTCAACGCCCATAGTGGAGAAGTATGATCCTAGGTATCAAATACCAAAAGATCATCCTTGGGGCATGCCTGTTAACTATATCCCGGAAGGATATGTTCCGCCGATCACTGAAGATCAGGGAATCACAACAGAAGCCGCTGGGCCCAAAGGTTACAAACTTCGGGAAAGCGAAGATGCCAGAGGCATACTGAAGACTCCTGAAGGTTACAAACTTCGGGAGATGCCAAGACTCACTACCGTAGTCACGGTACCACCCCCTGTGGTGCACACTGTCCCGGAAGGACGGATTCCACAGACACCTTCTGGTAAGAAGGAAACTATGTTTGACAGAATGGAGGAATTCCAGAAGCAGTTCTTGGAAATGCAGAAGGAACTGCAAGCCATTCGTGGTCAGAATCTATTTGGAAAGGACGCCGCAGATCTCTGCTTGGTCCCAAATGTGAAAGTTCCGCACAAATTTCAAGTGCCCGACTTTGAAAAGTACAAGGGTAACTCTTGCCCTCAAAGCCATCTGGTGATGTACACCCTGGGGACAGCTCAGACGAAAAATCAGGACCTACTGATTCACTACTTTCAGGATAGTTTAACCAGTGCCGCACTCAAATGGTACATGGGTTTAAACCGTGCCACGATCAGCACATTCAGAGATCTTGGCACTGCCTTCGTCCAACAATACAAATACAATTTGGACATGGCACCCGACAGAGATCAACTCAGATCGATGTCGCAAAAGGACAAGGAAACCTTTAAGGAGTACGCTCAAAGGTGGCGTGAGATTGCCGCTCAAATTTGTCCACCTCTGGAGGAAAAAGAGATGACAAAGATCTTCTTAAAGACCTTAGGCTCATTTTACTATGACCGAATGGTTGCCAGTGCGCCCAGTGATTTCACCGAAATGGTTGGCATGGGCGTACGTCTTGAGGAAGCCGTCCGAGAAGGATGTTTGGTAAAAGACACTGGATCGACAAGCGGTACTAAAAAATACGGTAGTGCTCTCCCTAAGAAAAAAGAGCAAGATATTGGGAATATCTCTCTCGAAAAGCAAAGGCGACGTTATCAACCGGTAGCAGCTGTGACTCCTGCTATCAACCCTACGTCTATTACTACGTATCAACCTCAGGTTGCACAGAGCCAAACTGATCAACAAAGGACACAACAGCCTCTTTAGCAGGCTTGTCCTCCATACAACAACAACCGTACAACACGGCCACCAGGATTTGATCCTATACCCGTGTCGTACGCAGAGCTGTTTCTATTACTACTGGCTAAGGGGCACATTCAGACTAAATCTCCTCTTACAGTACCGGAAAATCCGTCTTTTTGGTTTAAGGTGGATCAAACTTGCCCTTATCATCAAGGAGGTCCAGGGCATAACATAGAGACTCGTCTCAATTTCAAGTCCGACGTGCAAAAACTTGTTAGGAGCGGGGTCTTATTCTTCAAGGATACGAATCCTAATGTTCTCATGAATCCGCTGCCTCAACACGAGAAGGCTGCAGTCAATTTAATAGAAGGAGAGACTAACGATGTCTATCAAATTCACGATGTACTCTTGTTGAAAACCAATCTGGTCAAGATGCATTGTAGACAGAGTGGATATGGCCATGTACCACCTCATAATTATCACCAGTGTGATATCTGCTCTAAAGACAATCAAGGATGTTCTGTGGTGCAAGCAGCCCTACAGGAACAGATGGATCTCGAATGGATCCAAGAGCACCGAGTTCGTGGAGTTAACATGGTCTACACGAATTCTAACGTCATTCAGAACCACGATATCCGTGCAATGAATGTCAACTTGGTGGCGATGCACTCAAGGCAAAGCCAGTATCATAATCTGCCGCGGCATGATTACAGTTCCTGTCTGATTTGCTCGGTAAACAAACAGGGATGCTCTTTCATACAGGAGGCCCTCCAGCGTCAGATGGATCTTGGATGGATCCAAGACTACCATGATAGGAATTCCTATTAAATCAACATGGTTCAGATCTTCGATATTCGCGTGATGAATACCGACCTGGTAGAGTTACATGCTGAGCAGGTCCGACTCGGATTCTTAATATCACATGACTATCAAAGCTGTAGGGCGGGTTGCGAAAGCAATCGAGGTTGTACCCTTGTCCAGGAGGCACTTCAACACTTGTTAAATCACTAGTGGATGCCAATTTATATGGATGAAGATACTCAGCAGATTAGTATCAATAACAGAAACCCCACTCGGCGTCAGAGTCAGGATGTCCGATCTGTGGAAGCTAACCTAGTGAGATTACATTGTATTCAAAGTGGGCGTGGCCAGGTGCCTCCACACAATTATGAACGTTGTAGTGTCTGTTCAGAAAGTAACCAAGGGTGTTACCTTGTGAGAGCGGCTCTTCAGGATCAGGTAGATCGTGAAGAGATTCGCCCATATCCGGGTTCTGGGCCCATCAACTGGACGCCGAACTACCTTGCCGAGCAAGTTAAGGATGTTGTCACGATCTCTGGTCATCACCAGACCAGGGATGTTTTTGCCATTATCCCTCTACTTTCCGAATCTAAAGTTCCCAACCAGGAACGGATCGAGATTACTTACGATTGTCAGAAAAATTAGAAGGTTTCCGTAGTCATCTATCTGCCGGGACCACTACCGTATGAATCAGCTAAGGCAATCCCTTACAAATACGGTGCAACGACAGTTGAAAATGGAAAGGAAATTCCATTACCCTCCGTCGTGAATATTGCAGACATCAGTCGTGTATCACGGAGTGGTAGAATCTTCAACCGAGGGGTTGGGGAACTTAACAAGGAAAAGGAACTTCAGACGGAAACTCCCGATCCATCAGTCGGTCAATCCAGTAATCCCGACCTTTCAAAAAATAATGATTAGATGCTGAAGCTCATCCAAAGGAGTGAATACAACATTGTCGATCAACTGTTACAGACTCCTTAAAAGATATCGGTATTATCACTGTTACTCAGTTCAGAAGCCCACAGGGAGGCTCTATAGAAAGTCTTGGACCAAGCCTTTGTGGAACAGGATGTAACAATCAGACAGTTCGATATCATTGTCTCTAACATCACTTCCTGCAATAATTTGGGATTTAGTGATGAGGAATTACCCGAAGAGGGTCGCTGTCATAACATGGCGCTCAACATTACAGTTAACTGCCAGGACGATGCTTTAGCCAGCATACTGGTAGACACAGGGTCAGCCCTGAATGTTATGCCGAAGTCCACTTTGATGCAATTATCATTCAAAGGCCCTCCGATGAGAATCAGCGAGGTCGTCGTCAAAGCGTTCGACAGATCCAGAAAAATAGTTATTGGCGAAGTTGATCTTCCCATAACTATCGGTCCTCACACTTTCCAAGTCACTTTCCAGGTCATGGACATCCAGGCAACATACAGTTGTTTATTAGGAAGACCTTGGATACATCAGGCTGGAGCGGTCACTTCGACCCTCCACCAAAAGCTAAAGTTCGTTCAGAACGATCGGCTTGTCACAGTCTGTGGAGAACAGGCCTTGCTCGTGAGTAACTTATCATCATCTACTTGTGTAGAACCCGAGGGGGTTATTGGGATGCAGTTCCAAGCGCTGTCGGTCGGCAAGGACAATCAATCCCAAGGAGGAACCTCGATTTCCTCATACAAAGATGTTATCAAAGCGGTCGAGAGTACCGATACAACCGGATGGGGACAGCTTGTCATTCCTATTAACAATAAAACAAAGAAGGGTATTGGTTTTTCTGCAACCTGTACCCGGACAGCTGCTAACGATGAAAGTCTTCATCCCATTCAGGATTTCTTCCACAGTGGAGGTTTTCTTCACCCAGTCCCTCAAGCAGTCCATGTTATCAATGAGGAAGATCCCTCTGACTCAGAGGAAGAGTGGAAGTCCTATCTTAACAAGGACGGTTATATGTCTCAGGACGAAACGCAAACTCCTTTTTGCTTTCCTACAGAGAGTCCGAGATTTATACCCAGGTCAGACATCAAAATGATATACGGGGATTGTGATTCGGAAGGATGCCGAGCTCCGCCAAATTCATTAGAGGAAGACACTCCGATGAAAGACAACTTTGACCACAATTACTATGGCCCGATGGATGGTCTGCCAATGTGGCAGCCTTACCCAGGAGACTTGGGGCTAGAAAGTCAGCCGAACAATGAAAATCAACTGACCGTCATTGAACAGAATACCTGTGTCCCCACCATGTCATGGGATCAATACTCAGGTCATTCAGAAACTACTCAACACGACGATGAATTTGCAACGTTTGCAGGACTTGAATTCATCAACTATGCTTTTCCCGAGGTCAACGTCATCGAGAGAGATGACTCCCCCAGTTCGAAAGAAGTGTGGGACACCTTGGGACAACCGAGTGGAAGGTATGACTATATGGTCAAATACACCGCTCCCGAAAGCTCTCGTATCAGGCTCGAAGACATCCAGCCAACTGGATGGGGAGATACAGTTGAGAGCACAAATGCTATGAAAAATGTAACAGAGGAATTCTCCTACGACAATTCTGCCTGGGAGACAGATTCCAATAATCCTACTCCACCAGAAATCAGTGTTATTTCTGAAGACAAATCGAGGAAAGTGTCAGACTTTGTGATTCACCAAGGAGTTCTCCGCCAATGGGTTGTCGTCGAGGTTCTGAAGATCGTTCATCAGTCAAAGTAATTGCCATCTTTAACCTTTCTCCCTGCCCAGGTGAAACAGATGTTTTGATAGGGCTCGCTTTCTATAAATTTTCCCTCTTCGCTCCGCCCAAAGCGATAGAGTTTTGTTTTATAGGGCTGTAGTTTCAAGGATCGACTTGTTCATTAATAAAATAACGTCGTTCTGTAATTTCTGCATTTATTGCTGTTTTCTCTTTTCGCTTTTCTCAGAAAATGGTAATCCTAAAAAATAATTCAAATAAAAAACAAGCAGTAAAATAAATACACTGCACACACTCGCATTTTCTCTATCTCTTCTAAACATGAATTATCACGTCATGCAGATTGCTTGTTTTAAACCCAGTTGAAACATACGATCCGATGCCTTCTCTTGACTTTGGGTTCCCGGTATTTGGGGCTGAAGAAGAAGTTGACAATGAAATTCCAGAAGAGATCTCTCGACTACTCAGACAGGAGGAAAGGTCCATTGAACCTCACAAAGAGCCGTTGGAAACGGTAAACTTGGGTTCAAAAAAAGAGAGAAAAGAAATCAGGATTGGGGTACTGCTCAGTCCAACTGCCAGAGAGGGTTTGATAAAGCTTCTCAAAGAATTCCCCGATGTATTCGCTTGGTCCTATCAGGATATGCCAGGGTTGGATACCAGCATCGTGGAACATCACTTACCGTTAAGGTCAGAATGTCCGCTAGTAAAACAAAGGTTGAGACGGACTCACCCGAACATGGCCATCGAAATCAAAGAGGAAGTACAGAAACAGATTGACGCGGGTTTCCTCGCCACGTCAGAATATCCTCAATGGTTAGCCAACATTGTACCCGTTCCCAAAAAGGACGAAAATGTCAGAATGTGTGTTGACTACAGAGATCTAAACAAGGCAAGTCCAAAGGACGACTTTCCTTTACCACACATTGACATGTTGGTTGACAGTACAACAAAGTTCAAAGTTTTCTCCTTCATGGATGGATTCTCGGGCTATAACCAGATCAAAATGGCGCCGAAAGACATGGAGAAAACTTCGTTCATTACCCCATGGGGTACCTTTTATTACAAGGTGATGTCGTTTGGCTTGAAGAACGCCGGGGCAACCTATCAAAGGGCCATGACTACTCTGTTTCATGACATGATACACAAAGAGATAGAGGTATATGTCGATGACATGATTGTAAAAGCTAAGACAGAAGAGGAGCATGTGACCCACCTGTCGAAACTATTTGAGCGTTTGAGAAAATACAAACTCCGCTTGAATCCCAAAAAGTGCACCTTCGGTGTCCGTTCGGGGAAACTCTTAGGGTTCATCGTCATCCAGAAAGGGATTGAGGTCGATCCTGACAAGGTCAAGGCCATTCGAGAAATGCCTTCTCCGAAAACTGAAAAACAAGTCAGAGGATTCTTGGGACGTTTGAACTACATCTCCAGATTCATATTCCTTATGACCGCCACGTGTGCGCCGATTTTCAAATTACTCAAAAAGAACTAGGATTGCGTTTGGTCAGAAGATTGCCAAACCGCCTTCGACAGTATTAAGGAATACCTGTTGAATCCGCCGATTCTATCACCTCCAGTGGAAGGAAGACCACTGATCATCTACCTCACAGTCCTAGAGGACTCAATGGGATGTGTACTTGGCCAACAAGACGAAACCAAAAGGAAGGAGTCTGCCATTTACTATATAAGCAAGAAGTTCACTGACTGCGAGACTCGGTACACGATGCTTGAGAAAACTTGTTGTGCTTTGGCTTGGGCAGCCAAACGTCTTCGCCAATACATAATTCGTCACACTACTTGGTTAATCTCCGAAATGGATCCAATCAAGTATGTCTTCGAAAAGCCTGCTCTCACGGGAAGAATCGCCCATTGGCAGATGTTATTATCAGAATATGACATAGAGTACCACGTTCAGAAAGCCGTTAAGGGGAGTGTTTTAGCCGATCATTTGGCTCATCAACCGATTGACGATCAAGAACCAATCGAGTTTGACTTCCCAGACGAAGATGTCATGTATCTAAAACTGAAAGATTGCGATGAACCGTTACCCAGTGAAGGGCCAGAACCAGGTTCCCAACGGGGACTTATCTTTGACGGAGCAGTTAATCATTATGGAAACGGAATTGGGGCAATCATTGTTACCCCTCAGGGTACCCACATTCCTTTCACTGCCAGACTTACGTTCAAATGTACGAACAACGAGGCCGAATACGAAGCTTGTATTATGGGTCTCGAAGAAGCGATTGATTTAAGGATCAAAAACTTGGACGTATACGGCGATTCAGCCTTGGTTATCAATCAGATAAAAGGAGATTGGAACACATACCAATCAGGACTGATTCCTTACAAAGACTATGCAAGAAGGTTGTTACCCTTCTTTAACAGAGTCGAGTTTCATCACGTCCCTCATAGAGAGAATCACATGGATGATGCCTTAGCCACTCTCTCTTCCATGATTAGTGTAGGTTAACGGAATGACCTACCTAAGATCGACATTATGCGCCTTGAACGACCCGCCTACATCTTCGCGATTGAAGCAGTCATAGACGACAAACCTTGGTATCACGATATCAAATGCTTCCTTCAGAAACAACAGTACCCATTTGGGGCACTAAGGAAGGACAGAAAAACCCTCAGAAGACTGGCTGGAAACTTCTTCTTGAGCGGTGATACACTCTATAAGAGGAATTTTAACTTGGTCTTGCTCCGATGCGTAGACAGACCAGAAGCAGACATGCTTATGAAAGAAATTCATGAAGGATCCTTTGGCACTCATGCCAACGGACACACAATGGCGAGAAAAATCCTAAGAGCAGGGTATTACTGGTTGACCATGGAATCCGACTGCTACAAGTACATGAGGAGGTGTCACAAGTGTCAGATATACTCCGACAAAATTCATGTACCGCCATCACATCTCAAAGTTCTTTCTTCCCCGTGGCCTTTTTCCATATGGGGAATCGACATGATTGGCTTGATCGAACCTAAGGCTTCAAACGGACATCGGTTCATCCTGGTAGCCATTGACTATTTCACCAAGTGGGTCGAAGCAGCGTCGTACGCTAATGTAACCCGACAAGTGGTGGTCCGATTTATCAAAAACAATATCATTTTCCGTTATGGTGTTCCAAGCCAGATCATTACTGATAATGGATCTAACTTGAACAACAAGATGATGAAGGAGTTGTGCGTTGAGTTCAAGATCGAACACCATAACTCATCTCCCTACCGACCCAAGATGAACGGAGCGGTAGAAGCGGCTAACAAGAACATCAAGAGGATCATTCAAAAGATGGTTATAACCTATAAAGATTGGCACGAGATGCTACCCTTTGCTCTTCACGGTTATCGAACATCTGTCAGCACTTCAACAAGGGCAACCCCTTTATCTCTAGTATATGGCATGGAGGCAGTTCTCCCCATAGAAGTAGAGATCCCATCAATCCGGGTATTGATGGAAGCTAAGCTTTCAGAAGCTGAATGGTGTCAAAGTCGACACGACGAATTAAACCTGGTCAAAGAGAAGCGAATCACGGCGCTATGCCACGGTCAGTTGTATCAGCAGAGAATGAAGAAGGCGTTCGACAAAAAGGTCCGACCTCGCATCTTCAGAAAAGGAGACCTCATGCTCAAGAAGATACAATGGTTTCTCACTGACTCTCGGGGCAAATGGACCCCAAATTATGATGGCCCCTATGTGGTCACGAAAGCTTTCTCAGGCAGTGCCTTGAGACTTGCAACCATGGACGGAGAGGAATTTTCCTACCCCACAAATGTTGATGTAGTCAAGAAATACTTCACCTAAACTAAAAAAAAAAAAAAGCGTCTCGGTGGATTGAAAACCCGAAAGGGCGGTCCAGGTAAAAGTTAGAGACATGGAAAAAATCATCCCGATGGGTTGGAAACATCAAAGTACAATGCAGACAAAAATTAGGGATAATGGCAAGTAACTATGTTCAACCGAGGCGAATCCCTCAGCAGCAGTTACACCATCCATCGGAGGAAAACTCCAGTCATGGTCATCTTCGACAGATGCTCAGGATGTCCCGAATTCAAAGTTGGTAGAAGGATAGTGGTCGTTATGTTTCAACGTAGCCCTTTTCCCTGTAAATTACCATTTTCAAACTTTGTATATACTCTTTGGAATCACGCGTTTGGCTGATCTCCATCTTATCAATAAAATTTGAGCCCTTGTGCTTTTGTTTGTAATTCTTATTTGTTTTAGCTTTACAGAATGGCGTTTTAACATGATTAGCGATTCTTGAAATGAAACAAAAATGAATTTACTTGTTAAAACTTTTTCTGCTTCTAAATTAAAGATGGCAATTACTTTTGACTGTTGAACATCGAAAGAACGTCGATTGCGTCTCCAAAGGCGTTTGAATTTCAAAGTGTAGAATCAAAGTACTCCTTCTAGGCCAGTACGCCTGAACGAAGGATCAACTGTATGAGATGCGGCTTTCCCATCTGATACCCTCGACCGAGTTCTTATCTCCTAAGCCCAATCAACGGTATTCCCCGCAGGGACTATCTCTCCTAAGCAAGGTAGAATTGCTACTTTTTTGACCAACGGTACTTCTTCGCCCCGCGATGGCCGAGTATCCAGTCATGTTCACTCGTCAGTCTGTATGTCGCGTCAGTTTTGTCAGCATATATACATACATCATGCATTTGATTTGCATTCATATTCATATTGCATCACTATCACTCTAGTCGGTCTTGTCCCCTAGTGATAACAGTCTTCTCAATCGAGTTGTCAGTTCTTGCCTCGTCAGGAAATGCTGCGTTTGAACAATCTCGCCTCCAGTGTATCTCTGGATTAGAGTCAGCACTCGACCACTTTGATAACTTGAACCTCTGAAAATCCAGAGAAGCTTTCTACAAATGTAACTCTTCGCCATTGAAGATGATCTCCTTGCTTTCCCGGATTAAAGAAAAATCCCCAGAGAAAGCCTCCTAAGTAGAGATTTGGCATTACAGCTGCCTTTCTCTGAAAGACCGCTGATGAAAAGGTCATCGGCACCTTAAATTGGATCCCATCATATGGCATTTCTCCGGGAAGATCCCGAGCAAAGTATGATATAAGACCCCAAACGAAGGCAGTCTTTCAAGGGACTCGCATTCCCCAAATAGAGTCAACAAATGGCATCTCCAACAGATAAGTTTGTACACCTCTACAACTCAGACGACTGGGTTCTCCAGAAAGTCTGACGTCATTTTTTTCCCTCAAATGGCATCTCCCCAGGAAAATCCGGCGAGAAGTTTGAGGAAATCCGCTACAAATAGCGTCCCTTGTCAATAAAGTTTATTGACAAAAGAAACTGAGACCAGTTCCTTGGTAGGAAACCAGGATCGAGGGGAAGTTTGTATCAGAAACTTAGACCAGTTCCTTGGTAGGAAACCAGGATCGAGGGGAAGTTCGCATCAGAAACTAAGACTAGTTCCTTGGTAGGAAACCAGGATCGAGGGGAAGTTTAAATCAGAAACTAAGACCAGTTCCTTGGTAGGAAACCAGGATCGAGGGGAAGTTTACCTTTTCTAAGCATCATTGCTTAGCAAAAGAAGATGAATGTGATCTGCCATTCATAGCCATCAAAATTTCGGGTATTCCGATATTTTATCCTCTTGCACCCTGAATGCCCGAATACCTTCGTCATTCACACCTTCGGGTCCAAGAAGATTAAATAGGGGCATCTGTCATACCCCAAATTTTGACCACTAAGATTTCCCATCATTGTGCAAATCATCATCACAATATGGATGAACCATCATGCCTTATCAAATGCCTCAAGGGTTGTTGAACATTCACTACAATCAAAACTAGGGTTTTAAGCCCTCTCAGAGCCTTAGACAAAGGATCAATCAAGGAATGACTTGATCTTCAACTTGTCTAGCCTCTAGAATATCCATAGTGGATCAAAAGGACTCTCACTTCAAGGATTAAGCACAAGGCTGCTCCCTTATAGGTGGATCAAGTCTCAAGATCGACGGTGTCACCAAATTAGGGTTTTGGTCGACCAGGGCCTCCAGATGGAAATTTTTCATCTGGGCACAAGCCAACGATCCAAAATATAACCTAATATACTCCATGGAACCTCATGGACCCAATCATCAAGTCAATTTGATCTCAGGGGATGCATACATCAAAAATCAGGAATTAGGGTTTCTTGACCTAATTCACCCCTAAGTTGACTTTTGGGAGAAATCATGAGCCAAGACCTCAAGAGAGGATTTGAGGGTCTTTAATATACTATATTTATCCATTTGCAACAATGGATTAATCCAAGAAGCTTGAGCAACAAGTCTCAATTTCATCTGCACCACAATTAGGGTTTCGCGAGGAAAGTCAACTGTAACTTTGACTTTTGACCAGGACATGCTCCCAAACCCTAAGACATGATTCAATATACCCTATGACACCCATGGAACATGTCCATCAAGTTTGATTTAGGTCAAGGACATGATTTCCTGAAGAATTGCACAGTTTGGAATTCATCTGATAAAAAGTCAATTGTGCACAAAAGTCAACTTTGACTTTTTGAGATTTTTCACCAAAATGGATTTTTAACCCTAAAATTATGTTAATGTATGATTTGAATCATCATTCATCAATAAAAATCAAAGAAAGTGGGATAACTTGTAAAAGGGGTAACCATAAAAACTTAGAAAAATTTCTAAGTTATGGAAAAAGTGACACTAATGTGCCAACTTTGGAGGACCATAACTCCTAAACCACAAGGCCATTGTTCCCCATTCAAAGCTTGATTTTTAGATCACATTTCCCTCTACAAAAGCTTCATACTGACCTATGTCCAAATTCCTCATGGATTTTGAGTTATGGAGTGATCAAAAGAGATCAAAACCAAACATGTTCAAACAGTTTTTGTATCATGTAAGGGCTTTCCAAAATGGCCAAGAACATTACCAAATTCAATTTGAGCTATGAGATATGACATTGGCAAGATGCCTTGCTAAAATCAGCCAATTCCAAGCCTTGTCATCACTTTGGACACATCTGAGGATTGAATCTAAAGGGGACAATCACTGAGCCAAGCCTCCAAAGTCTTTGGAACAAGAAATAGCATGTTGAACCTAGAATTGCCAAAATAGGGACAAGACTCCAATTTTGGAATGGAGCATTCAATGGAAGCATCAAGGTGGCATGGACTGAGCCATTCTCAACTGAATTCAGTCAAGACTTATCCAAGACCAAGGGAACCAGCAGCCTGTGCCTTAACCTCTAGTCAATGGCTAAAGGAGACTTGGATTTTCATTTGCCAACATTGGCCAAACCTACTCAACAGTTGCCATTCACTATTCCTTACAAAACAAACTTGCTCTACTATAAATAGAGCTCAATTGTGATCAGTTTGAGTACACCAAAGCCATCAAACAGATGCTTTCCTCAAAATCTCTTCTTTCACTTCAATTTTGCCTTCTAAGGCAAGTCACTATCGGGTTTTGAGTTTGAGAGCTTTTCCAATCAAACCAATCACACACACACCTCATATACATCACATATGAGCTGATCAAACACTTAAACAACAACTGGAACACTGATTTCTCAGAATCACCAGTCAATTGCTCAAGGTTTTAACCAAGTTGCAGTTGAGATGCCATGAAGTGATCCAGCCAACTTCAATCAAGTCCAAGCATTCAAACACACTCCATAGGGTGTAGGGAAGCTGTTCAGATCATCACAACTCATCTGTAACACCTCCAACACAAATCACGATCACCAGCTGCAAGTGGTAAGCATGAGCTCTTCTAACTCTATGATCCATGCAATTTTTGCTGCACAATAATTTGGCCATATGTTCATAATCATGCATGGAATGTTTCCCCTCAATTAATTGCATTGTTTGAATCGTGTATCAAAAATCCCAGCCTTCATGCAGAATCTAGGGTTCTTGAGGATTGTTCATGATTTCTTGTTTTATGTTTAATTTAAATGAAATTAATTGTCATAGACATGATCGTGAGGTTGAAACGAGTTGATTGGTATGTGGATTGCATGATATGATTAAGTATTCAGTGAGATTGGATATAAAATGCAAATCTGCGAAACTCAGAACACGCGCGTGTTCTTGCCCTTGTTCTTGGCGCCATTTTCCAACATTTGAATATTTGAATTTTGTGATTTTTATTTAATTGATTCAAAAATTAATTTCTCTCTGAGTTTTAATGATTTTGAGTTGATTCTTTTTTTAATAATTCACAAAAATGTTAAAATATTTTATTTTCCCAAAAAATCCCAAAAATATTATTTATTTCATATAATTGATATTTTTACAAAGAATTAATATTTTAATTGTTTTTGACATTTAAAATATTTTTTTCCTCTTGATTTTGTAAAGATTAATGACTTCTAATTATTTTGTAGGTTAATACTTGATTTTTGAAGCATTAATCCAAGATCATAATTTGTTTCCCACATGTTAAACAATTTTTGATCATTTTTATTCAATTAAAATACATTTTGGAAATAAATTAGGGTTTTTTATTAATTCAACCCTCACAAATCATTCTCAAACACTTTTTGGGCCTCTATTAGAGTGTAAGACCCAACCCACTTGTACAGAAATATTTTAGGCCTCACTTATTGTATAAGTCCCTCTGTACATTTTTAAATTCGGCACGATCGTCGCCAGTTTAAAGATAAAACTCTGGGCCTCTCCTTGAGCTATAAGACCCATTCACAACTTTTGGGCCTCTATTAGAGTGTAAGACCCAACCCCGTTTTAACCAAAAACAACTTTGGGCCTCAGATATTGTATAAGCCCCTTTGCGTTAAAAGAAAATCTCGGCGCGATCGCCATTTTAAACGAAAAATCATCTGGGCCTACCCTCGTGTTATAAGCCCCACTCTTTTTCTTTAAAACTTTTTGGGCCTCTTGAGAGAGTGTAAGACCCAAATCCCTTTGTACAGAAAACAATTTTTGGGCCACAGTCACTTGTATAAGTCCCTCTGTACAAATTCAAACAGTGCGCTCACTGATAAAACCTTGGGCCTCTCCTTGAGCTGTAAGCCCCAAATCTTTCTTTTTCAAAGCACTTTCTCCTTTGATTTTGAATATACTATTGTTTTCAATCTTTCTTTGTTGAACAACTAACCAAACAGCATGGAAGCTCTACAACCGAGTAAGTGTTTATATGCTTTCATCTACCGCTTTCATATACATATAACTATATTGTGGGGCTGTTTTGTTGTAAGTCTTCTTTCATAAACTCATATCAACTGTGTAATAATAGTATAGATATTTAGAGTTTCCCCGGCAACTACGTCTAGCATTAAGCCCGTTGATCACTCTTAAATAGTTAAAACTAGATCCCCATAGGATTACCAGACACAGTCTTCCCTCCTCTTGGGGTTAAACAATATGGAGATATGAAAGGCAGCATTCTCGGTGAACCCTTTCATAGACTGTCACTCGTAGAAGTTTTCAAAGAAACTCTACTCCCCAGAGATGATCTCTTCTCCGTGAATGACATCTCTTGAGTTCCTTCCAAATTCTCGAACTTTCCTGGCTTGATCTATTCCTCGTGAATGGCCTGTCTTGAATTTCTCGGGGTTTGGGGACCCACAGGCTTCTTAAAAGCACTTGTCAAGAAACTCTATTCCCCAGAGATGATCTTTTCTCCGTGAATGGCATCTCTTGAGTTTCTTCCAAATTCTCGAACTTTCCTGGCTTGATCTATTCCTCGTGAATAGCCTGTCTTGAATTTCTCAGGGTTTGGGGACCCATCGGCTTCTTAAAAGCATCGGCCTCCTCTTGGGCATTGTTCAAGGATCCGCAGGCTTCCTAAAAGCATCCCCGCCTCCTCTTGGGTGTTGTACAAGGACCCGTCGGCTTCTTAGAAGTATTCACAGCCTCCTCTTAGACTTCGTATAATGATTCTTCCTCCGGGAATGATAGCTTTCTCTTGGGCTTCATACAAGGTCCACTCGGCTTCTTAAAAGTTTCCAGCCTCCTCTTGGGCTTCGTATAAATTGTCCCGACGACCTCCTAGAGGTATAGGAACAGAACTTAGTCATCTTCATAGAACATTCCTTTCCAAGAGTCTACTACTGTTTCTCAAAGCATGGTACAAAAGATGAAACTCTAGACACGGACATTCTAACATCCTTGAGTCTCAAAGACATTCTCAAGTGACCCCTTCAAAAATAGGAAGGAACCCCGTGGACTCGGACAACCTCAATACCCTTTGGATTTCCCACTTCCTTAAAGAACAGGAAATATCCCTGATCCTCGAATCAAAATCCCTGAGTGCAAACATTACTCATATAAGAACTGATTTTCTCTTTAAATCAGCATACTGGACCTGTCACTCAACTGAAACAGTAACCATAGCCTCCTCTTGGGCTTTGTACAATGATTCTCCCCAGCGGAGCTAACAATTTTAGCCTCCATCTCGGGCTTCGTACGAGATACCAGAGACTCCCTCGTTGAGTCAATCACCCATTTCGCCTCCATCTCGGGCTTTGTACGAGATACAAAAACTCTCTTGTTGAGTCAAATAGCCTCCATCTCGGGCTTTATACGAGATACCAAAAGATTCCCTCGTTGAGTCAAAACCTTTTAGTGTCTCTCTCGGGCTTTGTACGAGACACATATTAGCCTACTCTTAGGCTTTGTATAAGAAAACCACTGGTTGATCCAATCAACCTTTTAGCATCAAAGATGTGCCTCGTTCACAGTACACAAACATCAACAACTCCTTCCCCTTCATCTAATTGCTGTAAGCGGCAAGCCTCTGGATCATCTACATCCATGCCACTGTCCCTCTTTTAGCATGAGAAATTCCTAAGGAAAGATAGTATTGCTCTACACTGAGTTAAAGTCTTCTCCTTTAGGTTGGAAATCCCCTATAAAGGAAATTATGGCATTGCCGGATTCACATATCCCGGTTAAAGTAATTCTCCCTTATAAACAGTTATGACAAACAAACCCCTCTTTAGAGATGCCAAATTCTCTCTAAAGTTGAGACCTTTCAGCTTCACATCTTGGGCTTTGAACAAGATACAAACTACCTTTCGCTTCACGTCTTGGGCTTTGAACAAGACACCAAAACAACCATTTCCTCCCATAGAATAGGAGGAACTACGAACGCTCTGATTTCCCTGTTTCGGTAAACGGGAATATGTAGGCATAAGATTGAAAGAAAAGATCTTAGCGAGCACACTAAACAAAAACCCAAAATCTCATACTTCCACACATCCGTCCTAACCTCCCACCAATCGACCGAACACCACTTTTAAAAAAAAATACACCCAATAGAGACCCCGAATCTTTGTAGCATCTGTAAACCAACAGTTTTGACTGTTTAACCTCAGTTTGCAAGCAGGTTTAATTTGAGACATCTATTTCCCTTCCTTCATCAGCTTTAATAGGATAAAAAATGAATCGAGCTGTAGATACCAAAGAGCGGTAGTGCTTCGCAACCACGTCCAAAACCGCTCGCTACACCAACCCAACGACTATTGATTGGGTAGAGTATTGAATTTCATCAAATTTGACCCAACCCAACTTGCGAACACCCCTAACTCTGATCCCATGTAAATAATTCAGAGAGTTAATGGATGGTATTGACAAGCCCAAGTTATTTCTCTATGTGGGATGCAATGTCCCCCCCAAAGGGAATACATGCGAGTAAATTTGAGATAATACTCTGTATTTGAGTTTAATAATGTAAACTTTATAGTTACAAAATAAAGGTTGTTCAATGTACCTTAAAGTCCAAAAGTTTGATAAATTATGATTTATCCAATGTAGTGATAAACGTGTAACTTGTGTAGAACCATATCGTAGATAATGCTCTATATTTTAGTTTAAATTTACAGGCATGTTGTTCGATGAAACCTGTTATTCATCTCCAATATCAAATTTTGATTTCCAGTATCAAATTGTTAAATAGCTTAGATTAATACATGATAAGTTTTGTTGATTTCTAATATCAAAATTTGTCTGAATGATAAATGTTTTGCTTAATTGCCTAAGGTTATCTCCCGTTATTAGATTTTAACATAAGTTTATTGCAATTTAAAATAACTTAGATGAATTTGCAGCATGGTGGTTAGAGATGAATTCAACATGTGAAGGAAGGAGAATGGTAATGCTAAAGTCAGTTATACTTAGCCAGATCACAAAGAGGTATGTTAAATCAAGACATCAAAAATGTCAAGTGTATTTGTTGTGCGTGTTAAAGTAGTAATGTACTCGTAACCATAATATGTCATGTTCCTATGTAATAGTAGTAAACATAAAATCATAGAGTGAACGATCGCATTATCCAAAATACAAACAAATTATCCACCAAACATGGAACAACAACCAAATTATATCAAATTATCCAAAATCTAAGAACAAAACCAATATACCGCAACATTATCGAAGAATGCCTCATAAAAATTTCATACTTAAATATAGTGAAAGATCACATTATCCAAGATACAAATTAAATATCTACCAAACATGTAACAACAACCAAATTATCCTTAACTTTAAAAGAAGACAAAGTTAATGCCAAATTATCCAAACTCAAACTGAGTTCTAACAAATAGATTATCCAAAATACAATCAAGTTATCCAAAATCTAATAACAAAACCAAGATTATGCAACATTATCCCAAATACTTCATAAAAACTTCATACTTTCACCAACATCTTTCTCTTCTTCTACTTAACATCCCAATAATTTACAGCATTTGACACAACTTGGTTTAACAAAACATTATTAGATGATTGAACCAGATAAAGTGCAAGTTTCATCCTTGTAGGAATCACAACCTGCATATAATTATAAACATTTAGGAAAAATGGAAATATAATTAGAGGGGAAATGTTTAAGAAATAATGATCACATTAATTCAACTTACACTTATGACTTCGCTATCCGTCCTGAATGGACACTCAATCATCCATTTAGCCACCCACACTCCACAATCATTTCTGTGTTCAGTCACTTAAATGCATTAGTGTCACACTAATAGGTAATTTTAATAAAAAAAATAGAGTAAGTGTTAAGAATACTTATAATCCAGTTCGCTGCTTTGGTAGGCACCTTGGTTGAATAATGCAGAAGTTTGTGAATAAATTGTCAGGACAATGTGGACAGAGTTCACCAAAAGAGTTGGTCTACCCACCTTCCGGAGATCTCGGGGCAGTTACTCCAGGGCGAAGACCACGTGTTGGTCTTCCCCACACCACGTAAGCCCTGGCAAGTTATCTGCATTGGGCCTAGCAACTCAACCCAGTGCAGACGACCGTTGGCCTAGCGCTGGGGGCACAATATAAATACCCTCTCTCATGAGAGGGTCAGGTATTCTAATTCTTACTCTCACTACCTTCTGTACTTGCTTGCTCTGTTCCTGACTTTAGCATCGGAGTACCTTGCAGGTACACCCATCACCGGAGTAGCAGAGCTCACGACATTTGCTGGCCACTGGTCTACTTTCTGATCAGGTACGATCAGTGGCGCCGTCTGTGGGAACTTTTGCTTCCCCATTTTTCTCCTCGTAAAAACCAAAGCAACTTTCATTTTTTGACAATCATGGCCAGCCCTCGACCTGAGGCCAACTCTCCGGACACCGCCTTCGTTCGATTTAACAAAGAAGACGACCACGAGCCCAATGTGGTCATTAACATCAAAGAAGGCGACCCGAGGGATGGGCGTACTGCCTCTTCCTCCTCTGATAACGCAGCCTTCAATGCCGCCCAACATGACAGCAGCCCGACTATCTACCAGCTGGTCCCCGTGCCACCGAATGTTGATCCGAACACGGTGGCCCTATTCGCACTGATCAATCATACCAACCTATTTATCTCCCAACAGAACATACGGATAGAAGCGCTCGAAAAGGGGCGACAACAACGTTCTCCCCTCCGAAGACATCGTCACCCCATATCTCACAGCCCCTCTCCTCCCCCACGGAGGACACGGCAGGACGACTCTCGGACTCCTTCCCCCCACCCTGCGGGGCGCCGCCCACGTCTGGAACGACCCTAACCTATGGTCACCCATAAGTGCAATCGGTCCCCTGATCGGAAGGAACAACGACGTTCCCCTGTCCAAAGGAGGAGCAAAGCTGACGGCTACGGCGAGAAGCCGAAGAGCTGACCAAGGAGTCCCTCCCGACGAAACAGGCGTGGTCGTGGCGATCACTCCCCTTCACAGTCACC
Organism: Lathyrus tuberosus; assembly: GCA_022829125.1. Taxonomy (NCBI): domain Eukaryota; kingdom Viridiplantae; phylum Streptophyta; class Magnoliopsida; order Fabales; family Fabaceae; genus Lathyrus; species Lathyrus tuberosus. The sequence goes on along the minus strand of JALAZF010000031.1, from coordinate 410,447 downwards.
AATTAGGAGTGACAAATACGACCAGCGTACCCCCATGTCCAGGGAAATTATGGAGACGCCTTTGCCCGTTGGGATGGAGAAACCTCCACGTTTCGCAACGTACGACGGCACTGCCGACCCGGATGACCACGTTGAGAGTTTCGAGGCAATGCTCGACTACAGGAATTTCTGGGGAGCCATCAAGTGCAGGCTCTTCCTGACCACCCTCCAGAAGGGGGCCATGGCGTGGTACAAGAGCCTCGCACCAGAGTCCATCACCACCTAGAAGGAACTGAAGAGACAGTTCTCAAGGCATTTCACTACGTCCCGACGCCACCTGAAGATGGTGGCCTCCCTGGAAGCCATCATCCAAGGGAGGGATGAATCTCTTAGAGATTACATCGAGAGATTCAACCGGGAAGCCGTCGAGGTAGCCGCCACCGATGACATGAAGAAGTTTCTGATCGAGCGAGGACTGCGTCCTTGCACCGAGTTCGCCAAGGCTGTGAGCATTCAAAGGCCCCGCAACTTGGAAGAACTCCTCCACAAGGCCCAAACATACATTCAGTATGAGGAGCTAGAGGCTGCCCATTGTGCCCGCGACTCGCGGCACCAAGAGGGCCCCCGAAGCTCTAGGAAAGAAGACTCTACCGGTCCCTGACGAGGAGGTGATAGAAGAAGAGAAGACCATCCCAGAGACTCTCATGAATCAAGAGGTCCAACTGGCCAATTCACAGAGTACAAGCCACTCGCTGCTCCCCGCGAGCGAATTCTAGCCGAGTGCACCAACTCGGAATTCCAGAAAGAAGGTGTCCGCTTTCCGAAGCCGACACCTGTCAAACCAAATATTGACAAGTCCAAGTACTGTAGGTTTCATATGAGTCATGGGCATGTCACTGAGGACTGCATCCACCTCAAGGATGCGATAGAAATTCTAATCAAGGAGGGGCACCTCAAGCAGTATACAAAGAGGAATGATGCCCCCGGACAGGATGCCCGGGAAACACAAAGGGTCGAGGAGATGGACCCTCCCACCAGAGAGAACAGGCAGTAAGTCGCTCTGAGTATCACCCGACCAGAGGACTTCTACGTCCCCGACGAGCCCGAGTTCCCCGCGATCGCTCATAGCCCGTGGGAGAGTCTTCCCCCTGAGGACTTTGTGACCGCTCGCAGCCCGTGGGAATGTTTCCCCATGGTAATGGTTATATCCGGCAGGGGATTCAACAAGGTCTCCGTAGGCTCGATCAAGCAGAAGTTCAAGTAGCTGATCGACGCGAGCTCGGCACAGACTACCACCTTTGAGAAGGTACAAGGGAAGTCGAACCCCATCACCTTCTACCTCAAGGAACTACCGAATGGCGCCCCCAACTTCCCCATCCCTCTCCTGATCAGGGCACAGATGGCGAACTTTGACGTTCATCGAATCCTGGTCGACCAAGGGAGTTCGGTGGACATCATGTACGCCCACCTCTTTGAAACCCTCCAGCTCAATGAAAGGCATCTGACCCCCTACGTGGGCTCAGATCTCCAGGGTTTCAATGACACAACCACCAGACCATGGGGTTAGGTCAAGCTGATGGTTACTTTCGGAAGTGATGACACTGCCCGACAAGTCAAGACTCGCTTGCTGGTAGTGGATTGTCCTTCCCTGTACTAGTGCATCCTGGGGAGGACAACTCTGGTCGAGCTCACGGCGATACCATTTACAGCTCATCTGAAGATGAAGTACTACATGACCAGGGGTCAGGTAGTCACCCTCCACGGGGATATCGAAGCTGCAAGGAGGTGCTTCGAAGCTGCGACCAAGGGCCTGAACTTGATCAACGTCAAGTCCAAGACCAGAGATAAGTCAACCCTGGACGCAGAGCAGAAGCCACTCCCGCATATCAACATGTGGACCTCGACAGTCGTTTTGTCGGCGAGCAGGAGGAAGAGGGAGCAGCGGACAGCGACCTCCCAGCTGAAGGCAACGGGCAGCCTCTCCACCCAACGCGCCACATTCCAGACGGAGACTTCGAGCTCATCGCCCACGGAGACGATCCAGACAGGAATGTGAAGATTGGTACTGGGCTCCCAGACCTGGCAAAGAAGCAGTTGAAGGCCTGCCTACGGGAGAATGCTGATTTGTTCGCGTGGAGCGCGTCGGAGATGCCCGGCCTCGACCTTGAGGTGGCCTGTCACCAGCTTATTATAGATCCAGCTGTTAGGGCTATAGTGCAACATAGGCGTAGGCAGTCTCCCGAGAAAGCGAAGGCTGCTAAAAAAGCTGTAAAAGACCTCTTAGAGGCAAATTTCATTTCGGAGGCCAGGTACACAACTTGGCTGTCCAATGTTGTACTTATCAAGAAAAATAATGGAAAATGGAGGATGTGCGTTGACTACACTGATCTTAACCGGGCATGCCTGAAAGATGCTTATCCACTGCCTAACATCGACCAACTGGTCGACAACTCTGCAGGTTTCAAATTATTGTCCTTCATGGACGCCTACTCGGAGTACAATCAAATCCCCATGGCCAAGGCCGACAAGCTGCACACCGCCTTCATGACCGAGTTAGGAAATTACTACTACAACGTAATGCCCTTCCGCCTGAAGAACGTCGGCGCGACCTACCAGCGGATGATGAACAAAGTCTTCTGGGGAGAGATCGGCGACATGCTCGAGGTCTACATGGACGACATGATCATAAAGTCTGCGGAAGAAGTCGACCACGCTACCCACCTCAAGAGGGTCTTCGACACGGCGAGGAAATGTAGGATGCAGTTCAACCCGGAAAAATGCAAGTTCCTCGGTTTCTACCTCACAAAACAAGGGATCGAGGCGAACCCCGACAAGTGTAGGGCATTCTCCAAACTCCCAACGCCGAACTCAAAGAAATCGATACAATCGCTAAATGGGGTGCTGACCTCGCTTTCCTGCTTCGTGGCCAAATCGGTACAGTACGCACTCCCATTCTTCAAACTCCTACGCCAGAAAGCCACGTTCGAGTGGACCGAAAAGTGCGAGCAGAGGGTGGGGAGACGTTATTCTTATACCTTGCCATCACGACCGAAGCAGTCAGCGTGATTCTAATCCGGGAAATCCCCGACGGGCAGAAGCCGATTTACTTCACCAGTAAAGCCCTCCAAGGCCCTGAACTTAGATACCAACAGATAGAAAAGGTCGCTCTGGCTCTCGTCACCGCGGCCAGCAGACTGCGACACTACTTCCTGGCCCACACGATCGTAGTGAGGACCGAGCAACCCATGAGACAATCCTCGGCCGGCCAGACATGGCAGGGAGGATGCTCAGGTGGTCCCTTGAACTCGCCGAGTTTGACATTCAATATGAAGGGTGAAAGGCCTTGAAGGCTCAGGTGCTGGCCGACTTCGTGGCAGAAATGACCCTCTCAGAACCTTCGACCAACGAATCACAAAAGTGGACGATCTACGTCAACGGGGCATCCAGCTCGACAGAGAACGGAGCGGGCATCATCCTTGAAAATGAGGAAGGTATCTTGATCGAGGTCTCCCTCACATTATCCTTCCCGACATCGAATAACCTGGCCGAATACGAGGCCTTCCTCGCTGGATTACGGTTAGCTGAGGACCTCGGTGACAAAGAAGTCAAAATATTCACCGACTCCCAGCTTGTGGCCTCCCAGGTACGAGGAGAGTACCAAGCCAAGAACGACAACTTCATCGAATACTTGGCTCTGGTGAAAGAGATGATGAAAAAGTTCACCTCGACAGAAGTGAATCACGTCCCACGCGAACACAATACTCGAGCAGATGTCTTGTCGAAACTCACGAGCACTAAGAAAAAAGGCGGGAACAAATCCATCATTCAAGAAGTGCTTCTGCATCCAAGCATCGAGAAGCCCATCCCTGCGACTGACGTGAACTCCATTGGAGACGGCCACTGCTGGATGACCCATGTGTATGAGTACCTCAGCACGGCTAAGCCTGCCCGACGACCCCAAAGATGTCGGAGTTGTTAGGCGACGTGCCTGCTCCTATATGATTTTCGAAGACAAGTTGTATCGATGCGGCTTCTCGATCCCCCTCCTCAGATGCGTCGAGGACTCCAAGGTCTCCAGCATACTCCAGGAGATCCATGAGGGGATCAACGCGCAACACCTCGGAGGACGATCACTAGCCCGTAAAGCATTACAAGCAGGGTACTACTGGCCCACCATGCAGCAAGACGCCAAGGAGCACGTCAGGAAGTGCGACAGATGCCAACGACACGGGGACATGCACCTGGCCCCGCCCAGTGAACTCAAAATGCTGTCGTCCCCATGGTCGTTCGCCTGGCGGGGGATGGACATCCTCGGACCCTTCATCGTGGGGTCGTATCAAAACAAGTACCTGATCGTCGGCGTTGACTATTTCACCAAGTGGATCGAGGCCGAAGCCCTGGCCAAAATCACGGCCCACAACATATTGCGCTTCTACAAGAGAAATATACTTGCACGGTTCGGCATGCCCCAGGCAATTTTCACCGACAACGGGACACAGTTCATCGATAAGAACTTTCAGGACTTCGTCACCAGGCTGGGCACAAAGCAACATTTCACATCGGTCGAACACCCGCAAACAAATGGGCAGGCCAAAGCCGCGAACAGAGTGATCCTGCGGGGCCTGAAACGAAGACTGGGCGACGCCACGAAAAGGTGGGTCGAGGAGCTACACATCGTCCTCTGGGCCTACAGAACAACCCCACATTCCACTACCGGGGAAACCCCGTTCCGAATGACCTACGGAACCGAGGCGGTGATTCTAGTGGAAATAAGGGAACCCTCAAGAAAGACTGAGTCTCCCCTCAACAAGGAGATGAACGATGAGGCCCTCCGAGAGAAGCTCGACCTAGTCAAAGAGATACGGCCGGGCGCGTCCCTCCGAGGCCTCACTCAAACAAAAGATAACTTTACGCCATAACAACAAAGTTATTAAGTCTGAATTTCAGGTAGGCACCCTCGTCCTACGAAGGAACTAGAGAGATTCGAGTGAAGGTAAGCTCACCGCGAACTAGGAGGGCCCCTATCGCGTTCGCGCTAAAACGGGGACAGGAGCCTATTACCTCGAAAATCTACACGGGGAGGAACTTGCTCGACCATGGAATGCTGAAAACCGTAAACAATATTACAGTTAAACACTGCCCGTGACCCATCCGTGTTGTGACCACGGGGGCGCACTAAGGTACAAGTGCGACTCCCCTCCTCTAGACAAGAAGATTAAGGGCCCGAGTTTGTGTGTGCGCGAGAACCCTTGATCCAGCGGGGATACCTTAACCGAGCTCCACAGTCGCCGTACCAGCTAGGCAGGGCACCCAGCTCGCGATGGGAAGCCCACGCCGCGAAGCTAAGACCTCGACCGAGCTCTTAGCCTCATTGAAGGTCGGAATACAGCTTCGATCACTCGACTAGTACCCTACACTGTCAAGGATCATCGAATTCGAGCAAACCCCCAAAGTACTTAGACAAAAACGAATTAGATATATAATCAACATACAAACATCACACACAAGATAAGAAAAGACGATGCATTAAATCGGGCAGAAGCCCATTGTTCAAAGTACATACAAAAATGTCATAAGCCCCTGGCGCGCAGGCCGAGCAGAAATTGATACAAAATCACGGCACGCAGGCCGAACTAAACAAAGTTAAAAGAAAGCGGCACGTATGCCGAGCAAATAAAAGAAACTCAAACAGCGATCTCCTCCTCGATTTGGGCCTTTGTCTCACCGTCACCATCGTCGTCCTCCCTAGGTATGACCACCTTGTCGTCGACCACACGGTGGAACGGACTGACTCTTTCAAGTGCAAGTTGGACCTCCGGGTTTTCAGGCTTGATATGCGCCACAACACTCTTAAAACCCACCTCGAGGCCCTCCAAATAGTCTTGCTCGAGCTCCCAAACCTTGGCGATCAGAGCACCACGGTCGACGAGGCGCCTATCTTCCTTTGTCTTATCCTCCGATGGATTAGCAGCAGCCTTCAGCTCGGCAACCTTGTTTCGGAGACGGTCCCGCTCCTCTTGAGTTCTCTCCAACTCCGCATTCGTCTCGTTCAGCTTATGGAGGACGCGCACGTGGTTCTCGCACCTCGTCCTGGCCTCCAGCAGGTTGCTCTCAGCTTTTTTCTTTTCCTTCTCGAGGGCGTTGTACTTGTTCTGCAGCCTTTACAGTTCGGAACCTGGGTTTGTGTCATCGTTGAGAACCAGGGCAGTCTCAAAAATTCGCACCATGGACACCATGTCCTCGACATGCGCTTTCTTCCTGGCCGTTCTTTCAATTCCAAGAATTGCCCGCCCCTCAGCCTCGGCCACAGCAGGGGGATTCCCTCCGATGAAGTCCCACTGGAGGTGGCAGGCAGGCAGCATGAACTTCTCAGTAGGCACGGGCTCCTCGAGGTCCACGAGGATAGAACCCTCGGCGTGCGGCCTCTTTAAAGGGGTCCTCTCCGGGGGGAGACTGACTGCATTGAGGAGAAGAAGAGCCACTTCCCCCCTCGACAGGCACCGCCGTCTATATGACTTCTTGGACCCAACCCTTACTTCTCTTTGCACCCCGGGTGGCTGCCAGCTTCATGATGCGCTCAGTTGCGTTCAACATTTGGCCTGCGACAAGAAACAAGAAACAAGTCAGCATAAGAAAACGAAACGGGGTGAACGCCCGAGTGAAGCAGATGGCTACTACCTAAAAACCTCATGGTTTCGTCTTTAGACTTGCATTCGAGGAGGGGTTTAGTGTTGATGAAACGGGGCTCAGTTACGACCTGCCCTCGTGCGTCGAGGATGAAACTCTCGTCCCTGGTTATATATTTGGCCTGAGTAAAGCCAGCGACATACTCGACCAACTTCGTGAACGCCTCTCTGTCCTCGACGCATAATCCACCGGGCTTTACAATGTAGGCCTCTGTGCCACTCTCGAAGTGCGCCTCCTTCCACTCTATGGGGAACTTAGACTCAAATCTTTCCTCCCCCGTGTCGTCGGTCACGAGGTTGTAGAGTGACCCCACGGCTTTGTGCGTGGCGGGCATGATATAGTAAAACATGTCCTTAAAGCAGTGGATGGAATCTAAGTATGCCTTGAACAGTTTCCTCGGCTGCTTCAAGGAAACCCAACTATGTCGACCATTTTCAGTTGACTGTTGCAGATGGAAAGTATGGAAAACATAGGAAGAGTGGCCCCGACACCGAGATATTCACACACAAGCTCAAACGCCCGCATGAAGGCCAACGCGTTAGCATGGAGCTGGGAGGGCGCCAGACGCAGCCAGTCGAACACCCCCCATTGGAAATCGTTGAAAGGGAGACGGATGTCGGCCTCTTTGAACGTGAACTCATACATGGGAAACCTTAATCCCCAGTAGCTCGAGCATATGCGATGATGTTCTTTGGGTTTAAAGACCGTCCAGTTTGCTTGTTCGCCCACGACGACGTCCTCGAAAATCGCGAAGGCATCAGTGTCGTTGAGGCCAAACCGCGATCTGATTCTTAAGGGCTCTTCTCCTTCCCAGTCCACAGGCGTACGAATCGATTCCTCCCCGGGCTGTCGGACAGGCTCCTCCATATCGGGTTCAGTATCTATTTGGATAATGCTCGCGAGCCTCACGGCTATTTTACCTAAAAAGCAGAGGATCACGGTGAATTCGACTTCTGAAATCAAATCCACCCTTCCACCGTAAATCAAGTGAAAGGGAGAAGAAAGGACACGAGGAGCTGCTCGCGGATCCTGAGTCTTTGGACCTCCCCGCGTTAGCAGGAAACCGAAGCGTGAGGCCCGAGGATACCGATGGACGTCCTTGGGGCATTCATCCACGTCCCCGAGGTATTCATCCAACGTCCCCGGGAACCTCATCCCTCCTCCTCGATACCTTCATCGGGTCCTCGAGTCATTCAACTTACTTCCTTGGGGTATTCATCTCAGCACCCCGGGATATTCATCGGAAACTCAATGAAGGGAACTTCATCGGTTCACCGGAGAAACCACTGTAGAAAGCATTAAACAGAGAGAAGGGGCCGAAAACTTACTTGGAATGGCGGTTGTGAATTTCTGGTGCAGCGGTGTACGGTGAAAGGACGACGAAGAAAGCTGGAGAGGAAGAGAAAAAGCTTGGAGCGGAGAAAGTGGAAGCGTGCAAATGGCACGGACTCGCCACCTATTTATAATCCTAACACAGGACTCGAGGCGTCTCTAGGCACTTGAGTGCCTCTACTACTAGTTTCCCTAGGCATTGATGACTCGTGCCACGTGGCGCCATGGATTCCCGCGTATGGCTCTTCGGCTCCCTACGTGCTCGCGACCTCAACGTGTCCACTTCTTTCCATCTCCCATGTATGGCGACCAAGATGCCAAAGGGAACATCCCCGACAAAGGGTGACCCCTGGATGCAAGACGAACACACGTCCCCGCGACTCCCGCCACATCCTGCGCCGCCGACGTCCACCACCAACCCGGTCCTTCGAGCACGAACTTCACTTACTGTCTCCTCGACAAATGGGCTGACCCTTAAGTCATTACTCCGACACTTTGGAGCAACGACTTGGGGGGCTCCTGTTCTGGACTAGGCCGGCGCCTGCCCCTTAGTCGGGTAGGCCCAACCCAATACTACGAGAGGGCCATTAAGGCCCAATCCTCTCTCTCGTCGGGCACACCCATTGACATTACCGTCGAACAGACACTACATGGTCCGGGGAGAGGTCACGCCTCTTCCTGACATACTCCACGTGCTCCTCCCGCGGGGACACGTCATCAGGTAACTACACACCTCCGAAAGAGTTGGTCTACCCACCTTCGGGAGATCTCGGGGCAGTTACTCTAGGACGAAGACCACGTGTTGGTCTTCCCTACGCCATGTAAGCCCTGGAAGTTATCTGCATTGGGCCTAGCAACCCAACCCAGTGCAGACGACCGTTGGCCCAGCGTTGGGGGCACAATATAAATACCCTCTCTCATGAGAGGGTTAGATATTCTAATTCTTACTCTCGCTACCTTCTGTACTTGCTTGCTCCGTTCCTGACTTTAGCATCGGAGTACCTTGCAGGTACACCCCCCACCGTCTCACCATCACCGGAGTAGCGGAGCTCACGACATTTGCTAGCCACCGATCTACTTTCTGATAAGGTACGATCAAAAAGAAATATTAATTGGTATGAACAGAATTTCCAATTTTGAATGTAAAAAAATATTTTCTTAAAGTAACAGAAAATCACCTTTGAAACAAAATATTTTGTTATCATGAAGTTAGCTTAATAAATTTCCCTCACATAGTCAGCTAAATGTTGTCCGTCCAACACATATTGCTTAAAAAATGTAGTTTAAGTCAATAAATAAAACTTAATGAATGTGAATGTAAGAGTTGAATTAGCAGTAGTAGTCACTGCAAACTCCGTAGGCATATACCAAACAGACTTTGTATTTCCTATGGTGCTTAAACACCAATTTTGTCTGGCAACAACTAGATTAAGAATATGTATTGTCAAATGAAAATGACTTTATATTAAAATTTTACATTAATAGGAATTTTTTAATTCAAATCATATAAATATAACATCTTGATCAACAGGGTAATTAGGCATCAGAGACTTCAGTGTTGTCCTGTCCCCAAATACATTTGATGTAGTTTTGACTTGAACTGCATTACTACAAAGAATAGATGTATGCACTGTCAAATTAAATGTGATAAATAAATTTACAATTGTATTTTAGCATTTGCATTAAAAAGACATACCTATATATTTGCTCATCATCACGTATAAAGATGTATGCGGCAAGGTAAGCACATATTGAATTCAGATTCATCACAAGGGTGGGTCTGAAAGTCATTGGCATCCACTGTTATTAAATACATATGAAAAGAAAAACTTTAGTAAGTAATAAAGGGATATTATGTTTTATTAGGTTTTATTTAAAATAATTAGTTAATACTTACTTGAGGAATATCAAATCCAATAACGTAACCTTCATATCCAATATGACCTGATAGATGAAAGTTAAGGTAAAAATCGGCGTCATCCGCTTCTTCAGGCTGATAGAACAAAGTCTTCTTGATCCTATTGTATTAATTTTCATCCAGCATTCCTGTCCACACTTTTGTAAGATTGGATTTGGGTGGGGCTGATGTTAAGCCCAGAGTCATAGTAACTTTCGACTTGGAGGAATTTTTCTCGGTTGCTGACCTTCTTTTAACCAATTTTTTGCGCTCCACTTTAGGCGTTGAAGTTGCGGAGTCGTAATCTTTTGATTCGTCATTGTCATGTAAGGCTGGGCTGGTAGTTTGGTGACTACCCAAATGTTGGAACTGTAGGTAAAGGGGGGTTTTGAAAATCGCCTGCACAGGGATTGTAGTGATATCGCTTGTCGTTCTGCAGTTTATGATGTTTTAAGTAGGGTTTTTGATCGTACCTGGATCAGACAGTTGTTCAGTGGCCAGCAACGCTGTATGGACTTCAGCTCCGGTGAGGTTGAAAGACGGCGCGGGGGGGGGGGGGGGGGGAGGGGTGTACCTGCAAGGTACTCCGACGCTCAAGTAAGATAACAGTCAGAGAAAGGCAAGTACAGAAGAAGGTTAGAGTGTATGAGATTGCGTAACCTGACCCTCTCAAGTGAGAGGGTATTTATAGAGAGCCCCCAGCGCGGGGCCAACGGTCACTAGAACTGCGCTGGATTGCGAGGCCCAATCCAAGTAACTGCCAGGGCTTACGTGGCATAGTGAAGACCAGCACGTGGTCTTCGCCCTGGGGTAACCGTTCTTAGATCTCCGGAATTAGGGCAGACCGATTCCATCGGGAGTGGGTGGTTACATGAGAACGTGTCCTCGCGGGGAGGAGTCTTGCGTGTCGGGGAGAGACGTGTCCTCGCGGGGAGGATTCTCATATGCAGAAGGAGATGGCTCCTCGTGGGGAGGAGCACCTGAGCGTCGAGGAGGAGCGAGCCCGGAGAGGCTTAGTGACTCCGCCCGATGCTCTATGCCGTGCGTGCCCGAACACAGCCGAGGTGTGGCATGTGCCCGACACTGTTGAGGTGGGGCGTGTGCTTGATATTGGTCGTGCTAAGAGGCCTTTATTGGGCCACCCTAGGACATGTGGGTTGGGCCTGCTCGATTGAGGGGCAGACCCCGACCCAGTCCAGAACAGGATCCCCCCAAGTTGTTGCTCTGAGGTGTCAGGGTAATGACTTTAGGGTCAGTACTATGTCGAGGACGTGTTATGTCGGGGAATGGACTCTAAACGAGGAACAGTTGGTAAACCGGGCATAAACAAATCGATCTGCCCGTGCTAGACTGACCGCGGATGGGCGATGACGCGGGGAGAAGTCTGAAACGAGGTGAATGAAAAGACGTGTTAGGGAATGAAAAGATGTGCCTGGGGAAGCATGCGCCACGTGTCACACCTCATCATTGCCTAGGGCGGCTATGCTAGGGTAGCGTAATCGATTGCCTAGGAAATCCTCGAGTCTCGTGAGGAGCCTATAAAAGGGCTCGAGTTCGTGTCAGTTGCACTTTCCACCTTTTTCGCTCTCCTCTTCTTCCTATCTCCGTCGCCGCTCCACCGTCGTTTTCCGCCGTACGTCGCTGCATCTTCCGCTCCGGTCAGGCTTCAACCACCGTTCCAAGTAAGCTCCTGATCTCTTTCTTTTCCGTTTTTCTTTCTGTTGGTGGTTTTCCGGTGAACTGATGAAGTTCCCGGTAATCCCTTGAGGGTTCCGGCCAAAAACGGCGGGACGTTCCTAGGGTTCCGGTAGGTTTGGCGGAGGCTTGGGATGAATGTCCCGAGGACCCGATGAATACCCCGAGGACATGCGATGAATATCGCGGGGAAGTGAGGTGAGAGGATTGGAGACCCGAAGAGGGGACGGGGGGTAACGGCCTCGGGCAGTTTGCCGTGTCGCCGAACATTTTCTTTGCTCTCGCTGCCCTTCTACTTGATTGGGGGTGGAAGAGTGGATTTGGTCGCGGCCAACGTGTTCACCTATTTCCTCTGCTTTTCAGGTAAAAAATGGCCGAGAGGCTTCCGGGGATTCTCCAGATAGACATTGAACCCGACTTCGATGGGCCCGCGCAGATCCCTGGGAGGAGCTCGTGCGTCCGGCCGCCGAATGGGCCGGCGAGGAACCGCTAAACATAAAATCACATTTCGCTACCGACGACACAGACGCTTTTGCCTTTGTCGAGGACTTCCCTGAGGGCGAGCAGGCGAAGTGGACCGTCTTCCAGCCTCGGGCACACCACCGCATCTGCTCGAATTATCGTGGGTTAAGGTTCCCCATGTATGAGTTTGCCTTCAAAGAGGCTGGTATTCGTCTCCCCTTCAACAGCTTTTAACTGGGGGTTTTCAACCGGCTGCACCTAGCGCCGTCCCAGCTTCATCCTAACGCTCTTGCCTTCATGCGGGCATTTGAGATCGTGTGTGACTACCTCAAGATTGGGACCACCCTCACGCTCTTTTTCCGCATCTTCCATCTCCAACGTTCGACGGACCAGGGGCGACACAGTTGGGTCTCCTTCAAACAGCCGAGGAAGCTGTTCAAGGCGTACTCAGATTCGATTAGGAACTTCAAAGATAGGTTCTACTATGTTATGCCCGCGACGCACGACGCTGTGGGTACGCTTTATGACATCGTGACCGACAGTTCCGGGGAGGAGAGGTTTGTGTCCAAGTGTCCCCTGGAGTGGGAGGATGCGCACTTCGCGCTTGGTACGGACGACTACCTCGTGAAGCCTAGTGAGCTGTCGGAGGAGGACAAAGGAGCGTACGCCATGGTGGTCGCATATGTAACCAGTTTTAACCGGGCAGAGTGTGTTGGTAGGGATGGAAAATACATCCTCGACCCACGAGGAAGGGTTGTAACCTCTCCCCGTTACATAAACACCAGGGGTCTCCTTGAGTGCAAGTCTCCCGATGAGGCTAAGAGGTTCTTAGGTAGGAGCTCCTCGTCCTGTTCGGGCGTTCGTTTAGTTTTGTTTCTTTGTGCTAACTTTTTTCATGTTTTCTCTTGCAGCTCAAATGTCGAACGCCACCGAGAACATCCTGAAGTTGGCCGCTGAACGGGCACCTAAGCAAACCAAGAGCCGCGCTCAGGATGTTATTCAGGCTGCGGTGTCGACTGGGACGACGAGTGGCTTGGCCTCTCCACAGTGTAGCCAGTCTCCTCCTTCGGAGGGCACCCCAGCCAAGAAATCGAGGACCGAGGGACCTATCCTCGTGGATCTTGTGGACCCTACCTCACCGGAGAAGTTTCTAATGCCCGCCTGTCACCTTCAGCGGAACTTCTTCGGGGGAAGCCCCCCCGTCATTGTCGAGGCCGAGGTGAAGGCAGTTCAGGGAATGGACGGTGCGGCCAGGAGAGAGGCGCTTGTCGAGGATCTTGCGGCCATGATGCGAGTCTTAAGGACTGCCTGGATATTGAACGAGGGGACCCCCTCTGCCTCCGAGTTACAGAAGCTGAAGGATGGATATACTGCCCTCGAGAAAGAGAAGGACAAGGTCGCGGCTGATCTGCAAAGGGCCCAGGCCAAATGTGAGGACTATGCTAACGCCCTCCGCGAACTGAATGAGGCCAAGGCTGCACTGAAGGCGGATCAAGAGGAGTGCGATCGCTTTCGGACCAGGATTGAAGAATTGGAAACCACTATCCGTCCCGCAGAGAAAGAATCTGCCGAGGAGAAAAGCTTTGTCGACTGCGCGAGCCTGATCGCTAAGATTTGGGAACTTCAGCAAGATAGTCTGGAGGCCCTCGAGATAGGCTTTAAGAATGCAGTGGAGCAGGTCGGTGCCGAGAATCTAGGTGTTCAGCTTGTGCTCGACAGAATCAGCCCGTTCCTTTGTGTGGTCAATGGCAAGTTGGACCTGCCAGAGGAGGAGGACGAGGAGGATGGACGCCGGGTTGAGGACGAGATTGCTGTTTAGTTTTGCTTGTTCGGCCTGCGTGCCACTCTCTTTTGATCTCGGTTTATCTGGCCTGCGCGCCATTTTTTCTTTGTAATGACTTGTGCTCGGCCTGCGTGCCAGGGGCTTTTTGACACTTGTTTGTAATATTTGTACGCTGGGCTTCTGCCCGCTTCAATGCATTTTTGTTTATCTGCTCGTGTGCTATTTGTATGTTTTCAATTGTGTGTGATGTTATTGCATTTGCTATACTTTGTTTATTTTTGTCTAATAGAGATTTTGGGGCTTGCTCGACTTCGATAATCCTCGATTACGTGGAGAGCTGGTCGAGTGGCCGGGGGTGTATCCCGACCTTCAACGAGGCTAAGAGCTCGGTCAAGGTCTTAGCTTCGCGGTGTGAACTTCCCATCGCGAGCTGGGTGTTCTGCCTAATCGGTACGACGACGAAGGAGCTCGATCGAGGTGTCCTCGTTGGATCAAGGTGCTCGCGCACACACAACGCGGCCCTTAATCATCGTGTTCTGTATAGGAGTCTCGCGCTTGTACCCTAGTGCGTCCCCGTAACCAAGATGCTGGTGTGTCGCGGGCAGTGTTTAATTGTAGTACTGTTTAAGCTTCTCAGTGTTCCATGGTCGAACAAGTTCTTCCCCGTGCAGATTTTCGAGGAAGTAGGCTCATGTCCCTGTTTTCGCGCGGACACGGTACAGGCCCTCCCAGTTCGTGGCGAGTTTGCCTTCTTGCAAATCTTTCTGGTTCCTTCGTAGGACGAGGGTGCCTACTTGAAAATCACGTTTAATAACTTTGTCGTTATAACGTAGTTATTTTCTGTTTAAGTGAAGCTTCTCGGAGGGAAGCGTCCGAACGTGTCTCCTCAACGAAATCGAGTTCTTCCCTCAGGGTGTCGTTGTTCGCGTTCCCGTCGAGGAGGGCTTTTGTCCTCCTCGAGGGTTCCCTGATTTCCACGGCGATCACCGCTTCCATTCCGTAGGTCAGAGGAAAGGGGGTATCCCCGATCGTGGAATGTGGGGTCGTTCAGTAGGTCCAGAGGATGTTGTGCAGCTCCTCGACCCACCGTTGTTTGGCATCGCCTAATCGACATTTAAATCCTCGGAGGATTACCCTGTTTGCCGCTTCAGCCTGCCCATTCATTTGAGGGTGCTCGACCGACGTGAAGTGCTGCTTCGTGCCTAGTTTGGTGACGAAGTCTTGGAAGTTCCTGTCGGTGAACTGTGTTCCATTGTCGGTGACAATAGCTTGAGCCACGCCGAATCGGGCGAGGATGTTTCTTTTGTAAAAATGCAGTATGTTGAAGGCTATGATTTTGGCCAATGCTTCCGCCTCGATCCACTTCGTAAAGTAGTCCACTCCGACGATGAGGTACTTGTTTTGATATGATCCTATGACGAAAGATCCAAGGATGTCCATTCCCCACCACACAAACGGCCACGGGGAGGACAGCGTTTTGAGCTCGCTAGGAGGAGCGAGGTGCATGTCCCCGTGTCGCTGGCATTTATCGCACTTCTTGATGTGTTCCTTGGCGTCCTGTTGCATGGTGGGCCAGTAATACCCTGCTCGAAGTGCCTTACGGGCTAACGATCGCCCGTCGAGGTGCTGCGCATTGATTCCCTCGTGGATTTCCTGGAGGATGCCGGGGACCCTGGTCTCCTCGACGCATCTGAGGAGAGGGATAACAAACCCTCATCGGTATAGCTTGTCTTCGACTATCGTGTATGAGCACGCCCGCCGCTTTACCATCCCCGCTTCCTTGGGATCTCCAGGCAGTCTGCCCGTCGTGAGGTACTCGTACACCGGGGTCATCTAGCAGTTGTTGTCCCCAATGGCGTTCACGTCCGTCGCTGGAACGGGTTTGTCAATGCTCGGGCGGGAAAGTACTTCTTGTACGACAGATTTATTTCCGCCCTTCATCTTTGTGCTTACCAATTTGGACAGAACATCTGCTCGGGCATTATGCTCGCGAGGGATGTGGGTTACTTCCGTGGAGGTGAATTTTTTCATCTTTTCTGTCACCAAGGTCAAGTATTCGATGAGGCTGTCGTTCTTGGCCTAGTACTCTCCTCGAACTTGCGAGGCCACGAGCTGGGAGTCGGTGAAGATTTTGATCTCCTTGGCACCGAGGTCCTCGGCCAGCCGAAGCCCGGCGAGGAAAGCCTCGTACTCTGCTTGGTTGTTCGACGTCGGGAAGGATAGTTCGAGGGATACCTCGATCAGGATGCCTTCCTCGTTTTCGAGGATGATGCCCACCCCGCTTCCCTTCGGGCTAGATGCTCCGTCAACATAGATCATCCATTTTTGGGATTCATTGGTCGAAGGTTCTGGGACGGTCATCTCTGCCACAAAGTCGGCCAATACCTGAGCCTTCAGGGCCTTCCTTCCCTCGTATTGGATTTCAAACTTGGCGAGTTCGAGCGACCACCTGAGCATCCTCCCTGCCATATCTGGTCGTCCAAGGAGTTGCCTTATGGGATGTTCGGTCCTTACGATGACAATGTGGGATAGGAAGTAATGGCGTAGCCTCCTGGCCGCGGTGACGAGGGAAAGGGCGGCTTTCTCTATCTGCTGATACCTGAGCTCGGGGCCTTAGAGGGCTTTTCTCGTGAAGTAAATCGGTTTCTGCCCGCCCGGGGTTTCCCGAATGAGGACCGCGTTGAGCGCTTCACTCGTGATTACGAGATACAAGAAAAGTGTCTCCCCGCTCTCGGGCCGTGAGAGGACCGGGGGTTGCGATAGGACTTATTTTAGGTGAAGGAGCGCCTGCTCGTATTCCTCGCTCCATTCAAACGTCACTTTTTGTCGAAGAAGTTTGAAAAATGGGAGTGCGTATTGCGCAGACTTGGCGACGAAGCAGGAGAGGGCGGTGAGCATCCCGTTTAATGACTGTATCGACTTCTTCGAGTCCAGAGTAGGGATCTCGGAGAAAGCCCTACACTTGTTGGGGTTGGCTTCGATTCCTCGCTCCGTGAGGTAGAAGCCGAGGAACTTACCTGCCCGTACGCCGAAGGTGCATTTGTCGGGGTTGAACCTCATGCGGCATCTCCTCGCCGTGTCGAACACCTTCTTGAGGTGCGCGGCGTGGTCGACTTCTTTCGCGGATTTGACGATCATGTCGTCCATATAGACTTCGAGCATGTCGCCGATTTCAGCCCGGAAAACCTTGTTCATCATCCGTTGGTAGGTCACCCCGGCGTTCTTCAGGCCGAAGGGCATTACGTTGTAGTAGTAATTGCCCGACTCGGTCATGAAAGTCGTGTGCTGTTTGTCGGCCTTATCCATGGGAATTTGGTTGTATCCTGAGTAGGCATCCATGAAGGACAACAGTTTGTAACCTGCAGAATTGTCGACCAGTTGGTCGATGTTAGGCAAAGGATAGCAGTCTTTCGGGCAAGCCCGGTTAAGATCAGTATAGTCAACACACATCCTCCATTTTCCATTATTCTTTTTGACGAGTACAATGTTGGACAGCCAGGTTGTGTACCTGGCCTCCGAAATAAAATTTGCCTCTAGGAGGTCTTTTACAGCATTTTTGGTAGCCTCCGCTTTTTTGGGAGACTGCTTACGCCTACGTTGAGCTATGGCCCTAACAGCCGGATCTCCAGCGAGCTGATGGCAAGCCACCTCGGGGTCAAGGCCAGGAATCTCGGAGGCGCTCCATGCGAATAGATCAGCATTCTCCCAGAGACATGCCTTTAGCTGCTCCTTCGCCAGGTCGGGGATCCCCGTGCCAATCTTCACGTTACGGTCTGGATCTTCCCCGAGGGCTACGAGCTCAAAGTCTCTGTCTGGGATGGGGCGCGCTGGGTGGAGAGGCCGCCCGTTGTTTTCTGCCTGGAGGTTGAGGTCTTCTGACCCGTCTTCATCGAGTTCGCCCTGGAACCTGCTGTCGAGTTCAACTGCATTGACCCGCGGGAGAGGTACCTGTTCGGTGCCCGGGGATGGCTTTGCTACGGTCTTGGGTTTGGTGCCGATGGAACTCATGCCTTTGATGGCAGCGTCGAAGCACCTCCTGGCCGCGTCTATGTCCCCGTGCATCGTCACTACTCATCCCCTGGCCATGTAGTACTTCATTTTGAGGTGGACCGTTGATGGTACCGCTGTAAGTTCGGCCAGGGTGGTCCTCCCGAGGATGCAGTTGTAAAGGGATGGACATTCGACCACCAGGAAGCGGGTCTTCACTTGTCGGGCAGTGCCTTCGGCCCCGAATGTGACCATCAGCTCAACGTAGCCCCATGGTCTGGTGGTGGTTAAGTTGAATCCCTGCAGATCTGAGCCGACGTATGGGGTCAGATGTCTCTCGTCGAGTTGGAGAGTCCCGAAAAGGTGAGCGTACATGATGTCGACCGAGCTGCCCTGGTCGATAAGGATCCTTCGAACGTCAAAATTCTCCATCTGTGCCCTGACCAGGAGGGGGATAGTGGCGTTGGGCGCTCCGCCGGGGAGCTCCTCGAGGTAGAAGGTGATAGGGTTTGAGTTCCCTCGCACCTTCTCGAGTGTGGTTGTCTTCGCCGACGTTGCTGATTCCAGTTCGTCAAATTTCCTCTTGATCGAGCCGACGGACAACTTCTCGTAACCACCCCCAGAGATGACCATTGCCTTGGGGAAGCCTTCCCAAGTGCTATGGGCAGCGACGGGGTCTTCGTGGGGGAAGTTCGCCCACATGTTGCGAACTGCTTCCTGGCCCTCAATGTCCCCGGGGGCAAAAAAGTCTTCGGGTCGAGTCACACTGAGGGCGACCTGAAGCCGACTCTCGTCGGGAGGAGGCATCGTCTCATCGACGTTCTGGGCTTCCCGGGAGCTGGGTCGAGGAATATCATTCTTCTGGGCGTATTTCTTCAAGTGCCCTTCCTTGATGAGGATTTCAATTGCATCCTTGAGATGGATGCAGTCTTCTGTGACATGTCCGTGGCTCCGGTGGAACCTGCAGTACTTTGACTTGTCCGTGTTTGATTTGGGGGTAGTCGGCTTCAGAAAACAGACGCCTCCTTTCAGAAACTCTGAGTTCTGGCACTCGGAGAGGATTCGCGCGCCGGGAGCGTTGAGCGGGGTGTATTCCGTGAACCGGCCAGCTGGTCTGTGCGGTTCACGAGGATCCCGGGGGCGATTTTCTTTCTTTCTTTCTCCTCCTTGTCGGGGAGGAGATTCTTCTTCTTTATGGCCGCAGGGGCCCTCCTTGCGTCTCGACTCAAGGGCGATCTACACTGCCTCCGACTCCTCGAGCTCGATGTACGACTGAGCTCATTGAAGGAGGTCCTCCAGACGGCGGGGTCTGCGGAGGCCCACGGACTTGGCAAAATCAGATCCAAAACATAGTCCATGGATGATTAAATACTTCTTCATGTCGTCGGTCGTATGAACCTCGACAGCTTCTCTGTTGAATCTCTCAATGTAGTTCCGGAGAGATTCGTTCTTCCCTTGGAAGATGCTCCCTAGGGCAGCCTCCGTCTTCGGGTGTCGACGAGATGCAGTAAAGTTTTTGGTGAAGCATTGTCTTAGTTGCTTCCAGGATGTGATCGACCCGGGCGCAAGACCCTTGTACCATGTCATGGGGCCCTTCCGAAAGGTGGTGGAGAAAAGCCTGCACTTAATGGCTCCCCTGAAGTTCCTGAAGTCGAGCATGGCTTCAAAAATTTCGACGTGATCGTCGGGGTCGGCCAGTCCGTCGTAGGTTCCTAACGGTGGGGGTTTCTCCATGCCCGCAGGAATAGGGGCGTTCATGATCTCCCATGATAGAGGGGTCCTCTGGTCGTCGTCGTCGCTTCCGGCCGAGGACCTCGAAGGGGATCGGTGATGCCGTGGAGGGGAATTCCTCGAACGGTTCCTTGGCCTCTCCTCGGTGGTTTTGGACTTCTTGGTAGTGGAGGGCCGGGGTTCCTTCCGAGGATGGGGAACGATGGCACTTCTGGGAGATTGCCGACTGGGGGCGTTTAAGGCGTGGACGAAGGCCCTCGAGCACCGGTGAGGGGGTTTGAGATTCTTCGAATGGGGTCCTTCGCGGGGAAGGAGAACGGCGAGGTGAAGGTGGATGACGATGTCTTCACGGGGAATATCGCCGTGTCCGCCCTTGCTTTAGTGCTTCAATTCTGAGATTCTGGTGTGCGATCAGCTGGTTGGTCTGATTTACCAAGGCAAATAGGGCCCCGGTGCTCGAATCTGCATTGGGCGGAGGAGCAACTGGCTGAAAGACGGCTTGCTGGTCATCCTGGCGGGCGGCATCGTAAGCCGTGTCTTGGGAGTCCGGGGAGGCGGTCTGCCCGTCCCTGACGTCACCTTCTTCAACGTTGAGGGTGGTAGCGTCCTCATGGTGGTTTCCGTTCTCGAGTTGCGCTAGGACGGTGTCCAGAGCTTTGTTAGCAGACGAGTTGTTGGCCATGCTGGTGATGAACGAGAGGATTACTTTGTTTTATCGGAGGAAAAATGGGGAAGCAAAGGTTCCCACAGACGGCGCCACTGATCGTACCTGGATCAGACAGTTGTTCAGTGGCCAGCAACACCGTATGGACTTCAGCTCCGGTGAGGTTGAAAGACGGTAGGGGGGTACCTGCAAGGTACTCCGACGCTTAAGTAAGATAACGGTCAGAGAAAGGCAAGTACAAAAGAAGGTTAGAGTGTATGAGATTGCGTAACCTGACCCTCTCAAGTGAGAGGGTATTTATAGAGAGCCCCCAGCGCGGGGCCAACGGTCACTAGCACTGGGCTGGATTCCGAGGCCCAATCCAAGTAACTACCAGGGCTTACGTGGCATAGTGAAGACCAGCACGTGGTCTTCACCCTAGGGTAACCGTTCCTAGATCTCCGGAATTAGGGCAGACCGATTCCATCGGGAGTGGGTGGTTACATGAGAACGTGTCCTCACGGGGAGGAGTCTTGCGTGTCGGGGAGAGACGTATCCTCGCAGGGAGGATTCTTATATGCAGAAGGAGATGGCTCCTCGTGGGGAGGAACACCTAAGCGTCGAGGAGGAGCGAGCCCGGAGAGGCTTAGTGACTCCGCCCGATGCTCTATGCCGTGCGTGCCCGAACATTGCCGAGGTGTGGCATGTGCCCGACACTGTTGAGGTGGGGCATGTACTTGACATTGGTCCTGCTAAGAGGCCTTTGTTGGGCCACCCCAGAACGTGTGGGTTGGGCCTGCTCGATTGAGGGGCAGACCCCGGCCCAGTCCAGAACAGTTTTCAAAGTTTGTTTGTTTTGGAACATAAGTTTGTCACAATTTTAGTAACAAAGATTAAATTCTAAAATATAATTGTTTAACAAGACATATAAACGATAGATTTCATCAACCTAACTAGTATATATTCTATTAATCAAGCATGTGAATTCGTTTCCAATTAATATAATCATGTATCCTCTCAATACCGTCTATGTCTAGAGCGATGTCGTGAGTATTATTGTATATGTCATTAGATGATGTCTCATGCTAACAACAAATACAATAATCTTTAAGATCAACACAAAACAAATATCAACTCACAAATCTATGTCTAGAATTTGTTTATTGATAGTTGAGTATTTTAGATCAAGGTTTGTAAAATCTATGTCTAGAGTGATACAAATCATAAATAGGTCTTTAAGAACAAAAACATTCACCATATATTAATCATCCACTTGTTCACATAAAAATAGATCAAAAGAAATACATACAAGCTAAGATAAACTACATCTACCTTTTATACAAAGGATTTAGCTATCCATCACCATGGCAGCTTGCTTCACAAGTAAAGAAAGAAGATGAATGTGCATCCAAGATGAAGAATCGATCTAGGAAGCGAATCCATATTTTACTTGTAAAATATCACTCCTTGATGAAGAAATGAAGAACTTAGGGTTTTTTCTCTTAAGCCAACGTTTCCCAATCACTAAAAATGATGTTATGAGGTTCTGATCCCCAAAAAGTAAGAAAAAGTACATAAATATCTAAACAAAATCTATCTCGCTCGCACTGCAAGCTTCTTGTTCGCACTGCGAACTTCACTTATAGGCACATGAAGTGCCTCTAAATAGTTAAATCGCCCTTGAGGATTCTTTGACTTTGTTGTGAAGCTCCTATTCGCACTGCAAACTTCTTCACCCAGACCTCGCACTGCGTTCAGTGATGGGTTTAGCTACTTCCATCAAAAATTTCCAGCTCGCTATAGCCTCACTTTGAGCTCGCACTACGAGCTTAATTTGCCTTCACCAGTTGCTCGCTCTACGAACTTGCTGGATTCTTCATTATTTCTTTGGCTTTCTTGTCCATTCATTTGTGCCTTGTTCTTTGATAATCAAGCCTAAATCCTACACAATAGCATACATATCAAGGCATCCAAAGGTAAAATCAATTATATTGAAGAATCACAAGAGAACATGGAATAAATCAATTAAAACTTAAGAAATTAGTTGAAAAATGCCAAGAATAAAGGTTCAATTTAAGACATATTTGGCATTTAACAAACTCTCCTCAACTCTCAAGCATAGATTCAACCAAGAAAAGATTTATGTTTCAAATTCAACATAAGAATGCATACAAGCAATGATCACAACTTCCTAGAATCAAACAATGATAAAGAATTTAGTTTTTAAACAAATATCATACAATGTGTCAAATAACAACTAAACTCTCATACTTGAATCACTCTAACACTCCTCTTCAATTAATGGATGAAGGAAATTGTGTGTTTGCAACCGCGGGACAATTACACTCAACTGAACAACAATGCTAACACAATTCAATTCATACATTCATCAATCAATCATATTAGAAATTATGGAAGCAAAAGATCACTAAGGGCTTTTAAGGTTGTAGTTTGGCCAGGTTCACAACAAAGGGTCATTTATAAAGGCCATTGAATCAAAGTTGCCAATCAAAAGAGACATTCACTATACAAGGTATTTACACATCACAATTTCATTCACCAATCCCTTTTCTCTATTGCTCAACCTATTCAAACATCCTTTTGCACAATTATTTGCATTCTCTATTTTTTTCTTTCAAACAAGCATGTCTTTTCCTTTCTATTTCACATTCATATTCACAATTTTTCTTTACTTGTTTGAAATTTTTCAAAAATTTTAGCAACCTACCATTTCTCTTTCATTCTTCCCAACTTGAATACAATCAAACCTCAAGTGAATGCTCCTTGCTTTTTATGGCAAGGAAATCAATTTAGAACAAAGTTCAAAGGTTTCAAGAAAAAAATTCTTAAATCCCACAAAATTCAATGATGAACTAAACTTTCAAATTATGTACATAAACCAAGTTCATCACTAAATTGGGATCTAATCTATTAGGCTCAAAGGGGTTAACGAATTCTCACTACTCACGGGTAAGTTACTTTTGGATATGTTTGTGCTCAATATAAATAAAATGCCTCGATCCTATCTAATGATTCCACAAAATCACTATAATCAAAAGATTAAGCATGAATTAAATGAATTAAACAAAGTTATCAGTTATCCAAGCATTTAGTAAACAATGGAGGTTTCTCGCAATTTATGGATTTTAGACCTAAGTGACCCAAGCATTTAAATAAGTCGTAAAATGAAACAAGAATACACATTTGTACAAAGTACAAAATTCTTAATCATTCTACAATTATAGAAAGCGGTAACCATGTACCTTGCATACATTCATCACATTAAAAAATTCCTATCATCACCATCTAATCTTGGTAGAATCTTCATTGAATACTTTTTTGCAAAAGAGCAACCAATCTAGAAGTTCTCATTATTCATCATCAAGGAAGAAACATAAAATCAAAACAAATACAAACCATAAAATAAACTAAAATTGAACATTCATAAACTGAAGAATTCAACTCATAAGACAACTGTCATGGTGTAAAACACCAACAAAAGTACCCAAAAGTGGTACATAATACATCATCAAAATAATCCAACTAACATGGATAGTGTACAACAATAAAATAAAATACAATAATATCAAAATATATATCAATGATAAAAAGCTTAACGGAAAATTTCACTTTGTCGAACATAAGTAAGTAAGCTTAAGATCATGCTAAAAAACAATCATCATACTAATCTGCATTAGTATCGGACTCTGTCTCCTCAATATCACCGTCACCATCATCATCCTCATCCTCATCCTAAGTGTCTTCAGCGTCAGCCACATACCCACCTCCTCTCTAGACAATGGCCTAGCCTCAGGTCAACCAACATGTGCTAGGAACTGCTCCCTAGACATGATAGAGTGATCAATTGTGGGCTCGCAGTACTGTAACTGCATAAGCTGCATCGAATCATGAATATAAATCATATCCCACTGGGTAGCCTGCATCCAGTCCTAGTTATAGTTGTAAACTTCCCTTTGATTCGGGTCAAAGCCCTGGAAGTTCGCAGCCCCGGAACTAGAACTCGTACCCACGCCTGCAACCTGTGTAGTTCTAACTCTTTGTCCCTTTGGCTTGCAGTTCTTGGAGACATAAGCATCATCAATAGGAGCAGTCAATGTAATATAATGGCGGGATGGTAATTGTGCACGCCCATGCATACATAAAGGCATGATAAGGCAAGGGAAAACCAAGAGACAATTAGCTCTTGCCCCTGGTTTTATGCCACTCTCAATCATTGTCTGCATCTTGTCCGCGAGGATGCGTGTTACATCTATACGTGTGTCAATCAGGATGATATGCACCAGATGTGCTATATCAATTAGAATGGTGGAGGAATGCATCCTTGGCTTTATATTATGTAAAACCAAAAGTAGCATTAGTTGTGCCAAAGGACGCATGTCCTCTCTGTTGTAACGGATTGGAACCCCAGATGGGTTCAACTGAACAAACTTCCCTTCCCTCAACAAAGCTCATGTCATCTCCCCCACATTCCTATGTAACCGCAAATCTCTATGGTACTCATCAATCTCTTCATCCCCGAGAGTAAAAGGTTTACCCAACACCTCATTAATCATGTCCCTGTCAAATCTAATCTCCCTTCCGTTCACCTGTGTGGTCCAAGTGAAAACCTTATCGTCATCTGGGAGGGCGTTCGCATAGAACTCCCTCACCATATCCACATTGAAGCTATCAATAGGCTTAATCAACTTGTCCACTTCTTACTCTGCCGAACTAAGGTTGCTGCCCAGAAAGGACCCTCGGGGTTAATGCTAAAACATTTCTTTGCATGGATCTTTCTCTTTTCAAGGTTGAGATACCTTGCTGCCTGCTTCTGACCCCTAAAGTGATCGGTGTCATAAGCACGTTGTTTTGGTTGACAGGAAGTGGAGCCTCCGGCAGTCTTTTGTCTTTTGGAAGCGGTTGCATTTGTTTTAGGCGCCATCTGCACTACACAAAACCAAACCAAAAACAACATCATAAAACTTTAGCAAGCAAGGCAAAGTAGGAAAAGGGATCCAATTAAGCATGAAACAAGAAAAAAAACAGTTGTTGTCTTGTTTGCCTTGTGTTCGCACTACGAACTAAAAGCAAGCTTGTATTGTGAGCTCAAGGCGAACCCTTGTTCGCACGGGATTTCTGGAGAACAACCGCTAGCCTCTTATTAAAGTTTACGTGCAGGATCAGCTATACGAATCCTAGACTATGTGTTAAATGTATGCTGACGTTTCAGTTTCTTAGGTTTGAAAAGGGGGTAGATGAACATTTGCGTTTGCACAATTGCGTTGAATCAAATAAAAAAGTATAGAAAAAAGGAAAAAAAAAACAAACAAAAGAAAGAAAACTTGTAAAGTAAATTGCTTAATCATGAAAAAAGGTGGACGCATGCATACATTCTGCAAAGTTTTGACTCGTTTCTCTCACACTGGTACTTTGAGTGTATTCTCTTAATCCAACAAAATGCGGCCTCTAAAACTTAAAACGAAAATTCCTTAAATAGGAAAAAAAGTGACGGTTATTCTTCTGCTCACAATCTCTGCGTTGCCACATGTTCCCCCACGTTCGTCCACTACCTTGGTAACTCCACATGCTTTCATTTACTCCAAACTCATTCGTTCTCCTGAAGCTTTTGGGATTCCTTCGACTTAGACTGAGATGTTTCTCTGTCGAGTCTGCTTCAACGTTCTCCCCGATGGGCCAGCTGTCGAGGGTGCTCCGACATGGTTTTTTCAAAATTCTTCATCGACCATACTTCTACATCCTTGGTCGAAATTTTCCAGCCAATAAATTGCCCCCTAAAAGGCCAGCTTCGACTGAGATTTTCCTTCTACCAAGAAACGGGCGTTTTACATTCCGCCAAATTTCACCTTTATGTCACGTCTGCTGACATCAGGCGTCATGATGACAACCTTTTCTGGCGCTGTGAATTCTCAAAAACCCTTTCATCATTGCTATGATTTTGGCTATTTCCTAGGTTATGGGCTTCCCAACTTCCCCCATTAACTTTCCCACTACTGTGAAGTGGAGAGGTCACGACGCCGCTGTCGATTGCCGCCTGTCACCGTGACTGTTTGATTTTCGGCGTGTATAAATACCAGTTTCACTACTCCTCATTTCTTCTCCACTTTGCATTTGCTAAAAAACTATACCGTTCTGCAATTTTCACCCTTCTTTCTGCCTTTCCAAACTCTTCACCATTTTCACCTCTCAGCTTCTAATACTCTAATGGCTTCTGTTACTCCAGTCACTGGTAACAACCTCATTGCCTTCACTCTCACTGACAAAAAATGTTTGACAACCGTCCCTCAACAACCATCTACTGATAAAGCAGTGATTGAAAACTAGCAGCATCAAATGATGATACCCTTTGTGGTAGCTTACATCCTTCTGGCTTTCCAAGGGTCGTATACCAGTGTTAAAACACACCCAAAACAAGTTCAAGAGTTTTTCCCTTGTTTTACTCCTGCTATTCTGCCTGCTTTTAAGAAAGATGGCATTATCGACCTAAAATTCATGGATCCCAACGCTCGAGTTTTCTGGTTGATGCCAACTCCTGGCAACAAAGAATACTTGGCCTGGCTCGACTGAGTTCAAAACAAACGCAAGACCTAATGGGAGAAGGCTGGCATATTCAATGCCATCCAGATCTCGAGACAGGCCCATAAGGTTAATCCTTGCCAGTTCATCGCGTCAATCTATTTCTGGGAGGGTTCGACTAACACCTTCCACCTTCTGTGTGGTATGATGACGCCCACTCTCTTCGACGTGGCAGCCATTAATGGGTAATCTCCTCTTGGTGAGACTTTCGACCCTACCCTCTCCACTAAGACTTTTTTCTCTTTCAATCGCCTCGCCTTCAAAAACTAAGTCAAGGATCACCATGTCAAGGACTTGGAGGAAGTCTCTGACGAAGAGCACATTGCTTTTTTGACCCTCTGGCTTTCTTACCATGTCTTTTGCCCTGGGTCTCTGCAGAAAGCCAAGATCTAGGCAATTCAGATTCATGAAGGCAGACAAGTTTCTTTGGCAAAACTCTTGTTGGCCTCTCTATACCATTCTTTGGGGCTTGCTTCATTGAAGCTCAAGTTGTTGCATTCCACCCCCAATGCGCTAAGCTTGTCGGGCCCTTTTTGGTTGCTGCAACACTGGTTGAATGCCACCTTTGAGTACCAACTTGGTGCTCCTATGACGGAGCGCATCATGTATCTATCGCAGGATCGACCCATATGAAGGTCTGAGGTTGGCTCTCACTACCCATCAAGAAACTCCTGGTAAATTCATCCTCCCAAAGTACATCAAGTTTTTCATCAACACCACCACCTTCACAACTGAACTATCCCTCTTCGCGGATCGATGCTTTGGTCCGATGTAGTTTAGGGATCCTTTCTCTGGCGTCTCCCCGAGTCTGCAGCTCTGTTGAATGCTGTGTAGAGGGTATTTTTGACTCCCACCATGTTGTCCTTCAGGATTTATTCTGGATCTAAAGGCTATGATTTCGTGAATTACCAGGCCAATTTGGTGGCTAGAAAATTTGGCTTAAGCCAAATGCTGCTGAAGTCCTTGGTGTCCTGCTCGACAGACATCGTGTGCGCTGGTCGAACTCTGAATGCCGACGGCCACGTGGCCTGCCTTAAATTCCACAAGGCTCAACACCTTGAGCTCCCAGCCTTCAAAATCCAAAATTCTTTCTTCACTACTAAAGAATTCGACACACGGTGGTCGAGCTACCAGAGCCGGTATTTCGACAGCTCTGTCTTCCTACAGAAATTACACGATACCTTTGTTGTTCTAGGCGGAAAAGTTCCACCTGCACCACCAGCCAAGGAGGTTCCCACCAAAACAATCCAAATCTCTGACACTGAGGCTACTCCCCAGAAGAAGGTAACATTTTTCCTTCTTAACTCTTTGTGTGAGAATCCGTCCATACTAACCATGTTGTATCTTTGTCCTTCAAGGTCGAAAGTGTGCTCCAAATACCGTAGTTGCTTCCCATCAACCTTCCAAGAAGATGAAAGTTGTGTCTTATTCAAAACCACAGGTATACCCAGCATTTTGAAGTTGTATAGATTATCCTTTCGACGGGACCTTAACATCCCTTATTTTCAGGTTGTGGAAGATGTATCGTCGGAAGAAGAAGCTTCAGAGAGTAGTACCCATTCTCAAGTCTTCCCTTCTATCACGACTTAGATGTATGTCTCTCCGACAAAGAAAAAGCCAATCATTCATGTCAAGAAGATGGCCTCGAAATTCGTTTCATTGAGTGACCAAACTGTTGGTCTTTTCGTCTCGAATCCTCCACATGAGGGCTTGACTCCGACTCCTCCTCCCCAGCCAACAGTACCTGAGGTACCGACTATTTTTGTCATCTAGATTTGTACCACTTTCCTGATATTGACTTGAGGATTCTTTTTTCCAGGGACCCTTTGCTGACGAACTAATGGAAACCACTACCCGTCTGAGCCCTCAAAAACAAGATGAGTTTCAAGTTCTCTCGACTGAAGACATCCAGAGTCTCGACGCACATGCTGACGCGGATCCGAAGCCTTCGACGACTGCTGTTGCCGATCTAGAAACCCAGGCTTAAATGGCTCATGAGACTTCAATAGCCGCTGATAGCAATATGCCTATAGGAGATGATCCCAACCCTGACTAAATTCTGCAAAATGACGACTCCAGCAGCCCTCTTAGTCCTTGGGAGATTTTGTCTATGAGGGAAAAGAATCCAACTGAGACTTTGAGAAGGCTCCAAATACTTTGAGAAGGAATTCTTAGCCGTGGTTGAAGAGGAATTTGTACTGGGGACTGATGTGCTCAAGATTATTGACGAGATTTCTCAATATCCCATTCGCGATTCTCTGTCCCAGTACTTGATCGAGTTTGAAGCTTTCTTTAATCAGCTCAATAGGGACTTGACCCTTCGACATCATGTTGATTTCCAGATCAAGACCAAGCGGAACGAGATGAGGATGGAGTGGGATCGAAGTGAGCTCTGTGTGCAAAAACTGAACAACTTCGAGACCAAGCGTCAAGAGCATCTCAACAAACATCAGTCCTTTGACCAATAAATATTGACCTATCAGGTCCAGATAGATGAACTCAACAAGAATATTTTTGCAGTCCAACAACAACAGGCTCAGTTAGATTCATCTGAGCCTCTTCCGACACAAGACGTCATCGTCCAAGAAGTTCGTCAAGGAATTGTCCACGGCGAGACAACCCTTCAGATCAAGGACATGATTGCGCAGTTGGTCGAGAAGAAGGCTCGTTTGGACTCCTGGATCGTTTATGAAAAAACCTTCTTAGAGGATTTTAAGTCTAGATTTCCAGCCTAACTTTTGGTTTTTTGGAATGATGTAACTTTGAATTTTTTGTTGGTCGTTTTGTAAGTCGTTTTGGCCTTTATTAATGAAAAGTTTCATTTTCCTTTAATCTAAATCTCTTGAAGCATGGGTTTATATTTCTTCAAATACTTTCCGTTTACTCTTAAGATTCGTCGATCAATACCTAACTCTTGAATTTCATAGGCATAATTTGTGAATTTCTGAATCACCTGAAACTGTCCCTCCAAACTTGGTGACCATTTTCCTAATGTTCGGTCTCTTCGATCCATAGGTAGAATCACTTTCCAAACGTAATTGCTTTCTGCAAAGGTTTTCCCTTTGACCTTTTTAATGTATACTTTGGCCACTCGCGCCTTTTGTCGCATTAGCACGTCTAAAGTACTTAATCTTTCTTCATCTAAGTTAACTGTCTCATCGAACATCATACTTCAATAATGCTCTGACGGGATTTCGCTTTGTCATTGCACTCTTATTAACAAATTTCTACTGGCAATGCAACATCATGGCCAAATGCAAAACGAAAAGGCGTTGAACCTGCCGCCTCTTTGGGTGACGTTCGACAAGCCCATAGAACTTGATCCAACGTCTTGTGCCAATTCTTAGGTTTCTTGGCGATGTGTTTCTCATCAACCCAATGATCACTTTGTTAGCGGCCTCGACTTGTCCATTGGCCTGGGCATAGTAAGGCGTGGAAGTGACCAATTTAAAACCTGTTTCAGCTGTGAAATCTTGTACTTTTTAACCTACGAAAACC
This sequence comes from Lathyrus tuberosus, assembly GCA_022829125.1. Taxonomy (NCBI): domain Eukaryota; kingdom Viridiplantae; phylum Streptophyta; class Magnoliopsida; order Fabales; family Fabaceae; genus Lathyrus; species Lathyrus tuberosus. The sequence goes on along the minus strand of JALAZF010000031.1, from coordinate 380,159 downwards.
GACCCTTGATCAGTCATGATAGTGGGATTCCGAATATATAGACGATATGTTTTTGAATGAATTCTATCACAACTTCCTAGTTAACTTTGACCAGTGGTATGGCCTTTATCCATTTTGTGAAGTAATCAATCCCTACTAGGATAAACTTTTGTTGCTTTGACGATGCCGGTTGAATTTCTCCTATAACGACCGACGCCCATCCTCGAAACGGCCATGGTTTGACTATCGCGTGTAACTTGTTGGCTGGGGCATGTTAAGTATTGGCATGCTTCTGCCACTCCTAGCACCCCTTAGCGAAGTCGATGCAATCCTTTAACATGCTTGGAATATACACCCTGTCGGAATAATAGCCATTTCATTTTCTGTTCAGCCTGATGAGCTCCGCAAGTACCACTATGAACCTCCGATATGGCCAGATACGCTTCTGTCTCACCCAAAAATTTGAGTAACACTCCTTCAGGAGTCTTTTTCAACAGTTCATTGCCCATGTAGACATAACTTATAGCCCTATACTTGACTTTCCTGTCAGTGGCTCCGACCGGATTTTCTGTCATGTTGTCGATGGCGAACACTTCTACGCTGTCCAGGATTTCACGCACAGCTTCCGTCCCATTACTCGTTGAAGTCAGCATGTTAGGTGTTGGTAAAAGGTTTGACACCACAGCTTTGAAGAAGTCTCTTAGCTTGTCTCCCGACACCTTGTAACCAAATACAATATGGGCCAACTCATTGGCCTCTTGATTTTCTATTCTAGGCACGTGTTCGATACTGATGACTTTGAATTGATTCAGTAGCTGGTTCGCCATTGCAAAATACAACAAGAAATGTTCTTTGACGCACTTGTATCCGCGTGTGATCTGTTTGATCACTAGCTCAGAGTCACCCTTGATTTCAACCTTCTCTGCCCCCAAATATTTCAAGATCTTGAGGCCAGTGGTTATGGCTTCAAATTGTGATTCGTATTTGGAGCACTTCCCGTCCACCTGATATTTGAACTTAGTCAGAATCCCTTTCGGGGAGAATATTAGGACCCCGACGCCAGTTCCGTTTTTATGGCTCGACCCGTCGAAGTACAATTTCCACGGGTCGGTGTCGACCATATTTACTATTGGCTCGACTATTGCATGGTCTACAATAAAGTCTGCCACAATTTGACCTTTCGTGGCCCTCAAAAGCACGTAAGTTAGAGAGAATTCAGTTAACGCGAGTGCCCATTTCCCAATTCGACTATGTAAAATGGGTTTAGATAACATATGTTTAATAACAACGAAATGAGACGAAACATAAACATCAACTGGTTTTATATATTGCTTTAATTTCATACATGAGAAGTACAAGCATAGACATAATTTTTCAATCATAGTGTACCTATTTTTAGCATCTATTAAGATCCGACTGTGGTAGTAAATGGGACTTTCGATTCCACAATCATCCTCTTGAGCTAACATACTTCCTATGGTAGAATTCGATGCAGCAATATACAACTTCATATTCTTATTTCTACTAGGAGGCAATAAATAGGAGGCCTTGTGAGATACTCCTTGATGGCGTCAAAATCCATTTGATGCTCTTGTCCCTAGTGAAAGTCACTTTCCTTCTTTATTTTTAGTAGTGGCGAGAAAACCTTCATCCTGCCGCTTAAGTTCGATATGAACCTTCTCAAGAAGTTTATTTTTCCCAACAAAGATTGTAGTTGTCTCTTCGTCGAATGAGGCTTGAGATCCAAAATTGTCTTCATCTTGTTCTGATTGATCTCGATGCCTTTTTATGTACCACGAACCCTAGAAAGTCCCCTGCATGTACACAGAAAACACATTTTTGTGGATTCATTTTCAATCCATATTTTCTCATTCTTTCGAAGGAGCGTTGAAGATAGTCTAAATGACCATTTTTAGATGAAGATATTACCATGATATCATCAATATACACTTGCATAAAAATTTCTATAAAATCATGAAACATAGCGTTCATAGCTCGTTGATACATTGCTCCGGCGTTCTTTAAACCGAACGACATGACAACCCATTCATTGGTTCCCAAGGCCCCTGGCCATCGAAACGGTGTTTTGGGCACGTCGTCCTCTACTATAAAGATCTGGTTATAGCCAAAATACCCATCGAGAAGACTGAGATACTCGAAGCCTACGGCTGAGTCGACTAACATTTCCGCCACTGGCATCGAATACTCATCTTTTGGCGTTGCATTGTTCAGATCCCTAAAGTCTATACAGACTCGAAGCGTACCATTTCTCTTAATAATAGGTACGATGTTAGCCAACCATTCGACGTACCTTGCAGTTCTTATGAACCGGCTTTTGAGTAACCTTTCGATTTCTCGCTTAATCTTCACTGTGACTTCTATAGAAAACTTTCGAGGATGTTGCTTTACAGGCCTTTTTCCTGGCTGAATAGGAAATCGGTGTTCTACCACGCTTCGACTCAGACCAAGCATCTCGCCATAATCCCAGGCGAAACAATCTTTGTATTCTTTCAACAACTCGACTAGCTTCACCTTCATGTTTGGCTCAACTTTGGCACTTATATACGTCGACCTCTTTGTAACCCCATCTCCATGGTCTATTTCCTCGAGAGGGTCTTGTGCTTGCATCCTTTGTACTTCATTCAACAGGTCTTTTTAAAACCCCAAAGGCTCGTTGTCGTAGATACAGTCGAGCCTCCGGCTTTCTGAAGCTGTTGTCTAGCCATGCTGGCCATTGTCAAACTCCTCGTGCTTGGCCTCGACGGTCAAACTCAGCAGTTATTCAGCCTCTAATGCCGTAATTCTCTTGTTTTCAACCAAATAGGCCGAAATTCAATTCAATATTTCTGACTCAGTGATCATCTTCGTCGACCTCATGCCACCCCATAGGTGGATTCACCTCTTCAGGCGTCATCACCTCTTTAGTGTCCCAGATAAATCCATAATCTATATCTAAGCTCAGAAACCGGTTTGGGTTCCTCGTGTTCCTCGTCTGATTAGGGAGTGTACTCTGGCTCTTCCTTTGACTGGGGAGTATATTTTGGTTCTTCGTCGGATTGGGGAGTGTATTTTGGTTCTTCCTCCTCAACCGACGGAGCGTACTCCGTTTTTTGGGTCGAGACGACCTATTTTTCTCCTGAAGGCTCAAGCGTCATGGTGAACGTCTGGTTTTTCAAGATTCTTTCTTTCTCGAATGGCCTTCCTCTTGGACCATCTTTCCTCTTCCCATAGGTCTCAAAGGGTTTAGGCTGCGACGTCGAAGCCACTTTTCCAGCTTTCTTATTTCTCTGGTACCACCTCCACTGGGTCCCGGTCATGGGGTTTTTCCCTTTGTAGTTGGGAGAAACCACATATCCTCTGGGTTGAGTCCTTTGCTCTGGCCTCTTAGCTTCTGCCCCCAAGTCGAGCAATTTCCACTTTGGACGGGAGAATAAAGGTCTTTGGGCGCGTCTGCGGGAACTGCCTCTGAAACTCTTCATTACGCTGCGGTGCCCCCTTGTTCTCGAATATAAACCTTGGGATGGAGGCACTTTTCCCCTCCGACGACTTCTTTCAGCCAACTTCATATTCCTCAGCAACCTTTTTGTCGAAGACGATATTACATCTCTGACACAACACAACTTCGGACCCTCTTACTCTGCACTTCTCTTGGAAGTCAACCAATCCTTCTCCGGCGGTAGGATAAACCGCCTTCAATGCATCCTCAGCTCTTGAGTCAAAACCCTCAGTGGTTTCAACCATCAGGCACTCCACGGATTCAGTAGTTACAGCTCTGTTGAGACTCTCAGTAACCTCGGCCATCATGCAATCAAATGGTTCCACATACAAGGCTTCCTCCACCTTTAATGGATATGTATCCACCTGCATCTTTGGCTTTTTTCCAAATTGGAGTATGCCCTCTTTCAAAGCCTTTTGCACCAAATCTCTGAAGAACACATTAAGAAGTTTTATGACCAAGAAAGTTATGAAATTTACAGAATCCCTTTTTTCTTTTGTTCTAATGGGCGATTTTTCAAACCCTGAGGCACAATAATTTGCCCATGTTTGACTGGCAAATTAAATATTTTGTCACACTTAGTTATGTTAAACGTATATGTTTTTGCAACGAATTTATCTGTTTTTCGGTATCAACTGGATTTTTTCCGTTCGATGGTTGCAGTAATTTGAAGTGTATGGAGGCCCTGGCTTGAGCTCAGCCACATTGAATTCGCTCTCTTCGACGAGTTCTTCGTCGTCGGAGGAATATGCATCGACCGCGACGTAGGACACTTTTTCTTTCTTATGGTATTTACCCGTTATGGCCTTTTCAGCCTTCAACTTTTCGAGTTGTCGAACTCTATCTGCCAAATAGGACATGTCTCTAAGGTATTGAGTGTCTAACTTTTTCCTAATAGAATAGTCTAGACCGTCGGCTGCTATTTTGACTACCTCGTGTTAAGTGACTTGAGTAAAGCATCTTTCTTTCAAAAGTCTAAACCTGGTGAGGTACTGGTCAATTGACTCAGAGGCCTTGCATTTCACGCTGGCCAATTCCTTCAAGCTTATTTTCGACTGTCCGATGTAGAACTGTTCAGGGAACAGTCTCTCCAACTGCGCCCATGTATGGATGAACTATGAGGTAACGTTGTAAACCAAGTAAACACATTCTTTGTGAAGGATATTGGGAAGTATTTCATTTTTAAATCCTCATTATTCGATATGTCACCGGCTTTGGTTTGGTATCTGGCGACATGTTCGACGGTTGATTCCTTCGTGTCTCCAATAAACTTGGTAAACTTTGGCACCTTCCATCCCCTTGGTAACTCTGTTTGTAAAATAAAATCTGGCAATAGAGACGAATAAGTTGGCCTTTACAGGCAAGGATTGACACCATTTTGGACCATGATTCGCTTGACAATGGCTTCTAGGTTTTGTTCCCTAACCTCTACATCTTGTCGAACCTGCCTAACCACCTGGTCGGGGTCTTAGTTCCTACTAACAAGCACGACGGGTGGCCTTTGGGCCACCCTAGGCCTTGGGTTGACCACATAGGGTTCTTACTCAACGGTCTTGTCGAACCTCTCTTTGTGTCGGACCGACGTCTGCGGTCGAGGTGGGGTCCTCTGTCGAGGTTGGGCTCTAGGAGCCCCCAAAAAGTCACTTATCCTAGTCAGTTGAGTTGCCAACTGTTGGTAACTCTGGGTCAAGTCTTGAATTAAAGGTCTTAATATGGTTCCCATTTGCTGAGTCAGCATATGGACCATTTTGTGGTTACTCTCGTCCATCTATTGTCTCATGACGGTGACAGAACTGGACGTATAAGTTGGGATTGCCGGAGGCAGAAATCCCAGCCTTATGGTTCGACTAAACTGGTTACCCAAGGGTCCCAATCCATGATAAGGCGAAAACGTCGAGGACGATCCTTCCCCAAACATCGAACCACTCCCATACAGGCTTGTCATTACTTGTGTAGGAATTCCAAAGGTCCTTTCTCTACCATACACGGGTAACGTGAAATTGGACATAAATAGCCCTGAAGTTTCAGCCACCGTCGGTCTTATCCCCTCGGATCGACGAGGTGACAGTGTCGGTCCACTGTGAGCGGTCGAATCCATAGCCATAGTGTTAGAACCCACTTTGGTGGTTTCCGACACGACTGTGTTTCCTCCTGAGGAGAACTCCTTATTCAGACTGGTACTCTTTGGTTCTACCATCTTACCAGTACGCAATAACATAAATCTAACACGACGGGTCCTACCAGGTGTGCCAATTTATTCGCACAGGATTTCCAGCGAACAACCGCTAGCCTCTTATTAAAGTTTAAGTGCAGGATCGACTATACGAATCCTAGACTATGTGTTAAATATATGTTGACGTTTCAGTTTCTTAGGTTTGAAAAAAGGGTAGATGAACAGTTGCGCTTGCACAGTTGCGTTGAATCAAATAAATAAATAAAGTACAGCAAAAAAGGGAAAAAAACAAACAAAATAAAGAAAACTTGTAAAGTAAATTGCTTAATCAAGAAAAAAGGTGGGCGCATGCATACATTCTACAGAGTTTTGACTCGTTTCTCTCACACTGGTACTTTGAGTGTGTTCTCCTAATGAAACAAAATGCGACCTCTAAAACTGAAAACGACACTTTCTTAAATAGGCAAAAAAGTGACAGTTATTCTTCTGCTCACAGTCCCTGCGCTGCCACGTGTTCCCCCACGTTCGTCCACTACCTTGGTAACTCCACATGCTTTCATTTGCTCCAAACTCGTTCGTTCCCCTGAAGCCTTTGGGATGTCTTTGACTTTGACTGAGATGTTTCTCTGTCGAGTCTGCTTCAATGCTCTCCCCGACGGGCCAGCTGTCGAGGGTGCTCCGACATGGTTTTTGCAAAATTCTCCGTCGACCATACTTCTGCATCCTTGGTCGAAATTTTCCAGCCAACAACCCTGGAAAATTTTGTTTTCCAGGTTCTGTCTGCTACAACAAAAATGCTTCAGATCCAATGTTTTCAAGCTTCAGGTAGTTTCGTAACAGCATAAACAATTAGGTATCTCCATAACATTACATAAAGTATCAATTCATGCAAAATTAAATTTGTGAGATAACCTAAACATGTAAACTACACAAGAACATGCCCCAACTAGATCTTTGCAAAGTTCACAATCAAAACAAATCTTAAAGCATGCATTTCAATCAAGTAACCAAGAAATCCTAGCAATCAAGTTCTACTCAAGTTTATGTCAAACCCTAACCACAACTTGATATATAATTACAATGCAATTTGAAAAGATGGAAAGAATGTGACAAACCTTAAATTAGCAAGGAGGGTAGAGAGGGACAGAAATTGAAGGAAAAATTTCTCTTTTTGGTTTTTGGTACGGTTGTGGGACAAAGAGAATGAGAAGTACTTTTGTTGTGTGAGAGAGACAAAAGTGTTTGGAATGTAACGAGTGAGAGGGAAAGGTGGGAATACCCCACTAAATCTGAACAAGTTACTGGGCCCACACACAAATGGCCCAACACATATAAAAAAACAAAACTAAAACACAAGTGATGTGGCAAAAAAGTGCAAATTTGTCCAGATTCGCATACTCCAAGCGAACACTCGCCCTAGGTTCGCACTGCGAACTCAAGGCGAATGTGACATAATTTTTGAAAATTCTGGTTTTTTTAACATGCTTCACCTCAAGACTTTATTACTACACTAACAACAAAAATTTCAATAAAGATGAAAGAATACTTACAATGTTAGGGTGCCTCCCAACTAGTGCTTTGTTCAACGTCGTTTGAGCTCGACGGTCCAAAGATGAAACCACGGAACGCACAAAGAAGCTTTTAGCAACCGGATCAAATTGTCCATACACAAAGGTCTTCAACCATTGTCATGACCAGTTTTCTTCCAATTTTTCTCATAAATGAAAAATCCCAACACGATCTCATCATTGCCTCCTTAGTATCTTCGTCTTTCTTTCTCATATGATAACCATCTTCCACTTGATTGGAATACACCACACCTTTAAAAAGTGTGAAACACACCCCATCATCTTGAGTCTTTACCTTCATAATGCCTTCATCAACATAAATCAACATTTTTGCGGTTTTCATAAAGGGTCGACCAAGAATTATAGGCGTATCCTTGTCCTCCTCCATATCCATGGTAGCAAAATCAACCGGAAACAAGAACTTATTAACTTTTAATACCACATCCTCCACAACACCATGAGGATGAGTCCTTGACTTATTCGTCAATTGCAAAGTCACGTTCGTTGATTTTATTTCCATGTTTTCAAGTCTTTTTACCACGGACAACGAAATCAAGTTTATGCTAGCACCCATATCAACCAAAGCTTTGCAATTGAAATCATTACCTATAGTTATAGGTAAAGCCACTCTTCCCGGATCACCTTCTTTTCGCGGAAAAACACTTTGGATGATAGCGCTACAATTAGCATTGAGCGGAATGGTTTCTTTGTCCGTAAATCTCTTCTTTTTTGTGAGTATATCTTTCATAAATTTGGCATACTTGGGCATTTGCTTAAGAGCTTCCGAAAATGGAATGTTTATTTACAAATTGCTAAAAATATCCAAGAACCTTGCGTAATGCCTCTCATTATCTTTTTTGGTAGGAGCATGCGGATATGGTAACTTTTTAATTGGAATGTCACTTACATGTTCCTTCAGTTTCTACTATTCTTTATCTCTTCTCTTATTTTCTTTTCAACTTCTTCAACTAAAACATCCTCCACATTTTTTTCTACTTTCTCCTCAACAATTTCATTTTCTTTTTCAACTACAACCTCCTCTTCCACAACTTTCTCACTAATGCACATATCAATCTCCCTACCACTTCTAGTAAAGATAACTTTGTAATGCTATTTAGGATTCACTTGAGTGTTAGCTGGAAAAGGCCCATTGGGTTGGTCGGATAATTTCTTAGACAATTGCCCAATTATTGTCTCAAGATTCCTAATAGAGGCATCCGTGTTCTTTTGGTTGGAAATCGAAATTTGCATAAATTGAGTGAATGTGTCTTCTAATTTTGAATTCCCACCTTGACCTTGTAGAGGTAGAGTTTAGTTTTGATATATATTTTGATGATTTGAAGTGTCGGCATCTTGCCTTTATCCTTGTTGATAACCTTGGTTATTACCTCTTAGTTGGTAACCTTGGTTGCCTTGTTGATACGAAGGTTGTCTCAGTTGATAGCCTTGATTTTGATTTGGTTTCCCATGTAATTTGCTTCCTTTACAACCGAAGGACAATACCCGGTAGGATGGTCTGCCTTGCATAATTCACAACTTACAACTTGTTGATTCTTGTTGGGAACTTCATGCATCTCCTTGATTTGTTGTGGAAGTTTTGACATTTATTGTGTCAACAACTTCACTTGTTGTGAAAGCAACTTGTTTTGCGCAAGAATAGTGTAATTAGTACCCAATTCAAGCACTCTCGGTTTCCTTTGAGGTGTACCACGGTTATGTTGACCTTGTTGGTCATTGGGTGTCATCCTATCAATGATATCAACTGCATCCTCCACACTCTTTGGCATTAAAGATCCACCTGAGGTAACATCTAAGAGAGTTTTGTGAACGGGTTGGAGTCCATTCTGGAATATATGTACTTGTGTAAGATCATCAAACTCGTTGCCTTTACATTTTCACAACATAGATTTGAACCTCTCCCAAGCTTCATTGAGAGATTCATTACCACCTTGAGCAAATACAGAAATTGTCGTCTTAGCCTCCATGAATCTATTGTGAGGAAATAATCTTTCAAGAAACTTCTCCTCCAACAAATTCTAATTTGTCGTCACAACAGTTGATTGATCAAGGTACCATTCCTTAGCTTATCATATCAATGAGTGTGGAAATAGTCTCTTGAACAATGATTCTTCTTCCGCTTCCGGTGCTCCCATTGCTCCCTCAATTTCATAGAATTTAGTAAGATGAGTGAACGGATCTTTAAGATTTAGCCATGTAAAGGGATTTGAATATAAAAGTTGAAGAATTCTCGTCTTAATCTCTGTGTTCCTTCCATTATTTACATTGCGAGTAAACTGAGCGTTGTGTCGCTGACTATTAGTGCATGGATCTCTGGGAGGTGGGGGTGGTGGTACTTCTGCCACGATTGGTGTAACAATAGGTGTAGTTGGTGGATTACTTGAAGAAATTCCTTCGAGCTCCCGTGTTTCTTTAGCTAATTGCCTTCGTCTTCTGGTTTTGCTATTAAGTCTCGGCACAGTTCTATCAATCTCAGGATCAAATAGAAGTTGGTATGCGGCACACTTCCTCGCATAAACAGATATCTGAAACACTAACCAAATAAATTAATAAGCACAAGGAATATAACTGAGGTGGGAGATAATAATACAAAGCTTAAAACAAGATAAACTATTGCAATCCTTGCAATATCACTCAATAATCCCCGGTGACGACGCCATTTTGTTCGAACTGTAGGTAAAGTGGGGTTTTGAAAATCGTCTCCACAGGGATTGTAGTAATATCGCTTATCATTCTGCAGTTTATGATGCTTTAAGTAGGGTTTTTAAAGTTTGTTTTTTTTGGATCATAAGTTTGTCACAATTTTAGTAGCAAAGATTAAATTCTAAAAGATGTTTGTTTAACAAGACATATCAAAGATAGATTTCATCAACCTAACTTGTATATATTCTATTAATCAAGCATGTGAATTCGTTTCCGATTAATATAATCATGTATCTTCTCAATACTGTCTATGTCTAGAGCGATGTCGTGAGTATTATTGTATCCGTCATTAGATGATGTCTCATGCTAACAACAAATAAAATAATCTTTAAGATCAACACAAAGCAAATATCAACTCACAAATCTATGTCTAGATTTTGTTTGTTGATAGTTGAATATTTTAGATCAAGGTTTGTAAAATCTATGTCTAGAGTGATACAAATCATAAATAGATCTTTAAGAACAAAAACATTCACCATATATTAATCATCCACTTGCTCACATACAAAAAGATAAAAAGAAGTACATACAAGCTAAGATAGACTACATCTACCTTTGATACAAAAGATTTAGCTACCCATCACCATGGTAGCTTGCTTCACGAGTAAAGAATGAAGATGAATGTGCATCTAAGATGAAGAATCGATCTAGGATGTGAATCCAGCTTCTACATGTAAAATACCACTCCTTGATGAAGAAATGAAGAACTTAAAGTTTTTTCTCTTAAGCCAATGTTACTCAATAACTAAAAATGATGTTATGAGGTTCTGATCCCCAAAAAGTAAGAAAAAGTACATAAATATCTAAACAAAATCTGTATCGCTCGCACTGTGAGCTCGTTGTTCACACTGCGAACTTCACTTATAGGCACATGAAGTGCCTCTGAACAATTAAACGCCCCTGAGGCTTCTTTGACTTTGCACTCCGAAGCTCCTGTTCGCACTGCAAACTTCTTCGCCCAGACCTCGCATTACGTTCAGTGAGGGGTTTAGCTACTGCCATCCAAATTTTCCAACTCGCTTTGCCTTCGCTACTTACTCGCACTACGAACTTGTTGGATTATTCATCATTTCTTTGGCTTCCTTGTCCATTCATTTGTGCTTTGTTCTTTGATAATCAATCCTAAATCCTACACAATAGCACACATATATCAAGGCATCCAAAGGTAAAATCAATTATATTGAAGAATCACAAGAGAACATGGAATAAATCAATTAAAACGAAAAGAGTTGAAAAATGCCAAGAATAACGGTTCAATTTAAGACATATTTGGCATTCAACACCAAACCATTTAAGAAATCAGTTTACTAATGAATAAATATTTTTAACAATCCTTTTGAAGAAACTGTTACTAAATATTTAGCACACACACAATTAATATGAAGGTTTTGAAACCAGTTTGTGATGTAGAAATCAAACAAAAACTCATACATTAAATAGTTCCTTATGAAATAGAAAACTATTAATAAATAAATGAAAAATTAAACAAGTAATTGGTTCATTCTTAATCAATCATACAAGTTTTTTTGAAGAAACTTATTCATAAAAATGAATGAAAATCATTGTTTACTAATCTAAGTCATACAAAATAGGAAAGTATTAATTAGTAACTGAAACAATAATTGGTGTATTTTGAAGAAACTTTTCATATAAAAGATTAAGATATACACATAGAAGTATAGTGATTGCTTCCTTATGAATTTAGAAGAAACTTTCATAGAAAAGATTGAAAATCATCAGATAAACACACACATAGAAGTTTAATGACTACTTCCTTATGAAACATTAACTGGTTCCTGATTCATTTGCTTATTAACATGTTATATGAACCAAGGTTAAATTAAACGTGAATGAAAATCGTTGGTTACTAATCTATGAATTTATAAGTCCAGGACACACTCAAATTTTATTGCTAAAACAATATAGTTCATGGCACACACACTTATTAATGTTCACATGCGTTTTCAAGCCCAAATTGTGATGTATATAGGGAAAAAATGACGGACAACAAAAGTCAAAAATACAAAAAAAAAGAGTTATTACTTGGATGATATCACAATAATCTCATATTTGAATTTCTTTTTGGGAGTCTCAGAGTACTCCTCCCTGAGTTGTGTAGAACGAGTTGAAGTGTTTGCACTCCTTTTGCTCCTCTTATTATTTATTGCATTTGTTTCGGGTTTGCTGCGTTTTGTTCGTCTGTTTCCCATTGTAGTTGGAGAATTTTGTTTCATTTTAATTGTTTGTGCTTGATTGATCCATGTAGAATGTAATTCAAATGTCATTGGATTTGTGAAGTTGTAAAGGTTTTGGAAGCTAGATTTTTAAAGGTTTTGGAAGCAATAGTATTTAGCTTGTAAGTAAAGTAAGTAATGATGATTTTGTGTGCTCAATGTACTTCAAAAAATCTACTTATGGTGTTATGCTAAAGTTGTAAGAAATGTATGAATTAGTCTTTTTCTTTTAAAAAAAATCGTAAGTTAATTTTTTATGTAATTAATTTAAACAATTTATTTAAAATGTTATGTACATTTCCATTGGGCTATTGGGTGTAAAAGCATACTACCTACGTACTAATTGGACCCAGTATATGCATTAAAGAATGAATATAAATGGTATTAGGTTTTACTACAATATTTTTATCATTTAGAATTTAGAATATGAACTGCCAGGAAAAAGGAAAAACTCCCATTATCACCATTTCGTCTGACAGTAGGTTTTCTTCAAATTTATGTTTTGTTAAGTGTTTTTTGCATGTGTTTTGACATCTGACATTTATGTCGTGTATACATTTTGACATATTTGTATTGTATTTCGTCTTCCGTTTCAGATATCCAGAAAGAAGAGATTCAACAGACTTTGGCATCGAGGATAGTCGAGGTCGAGCCCGAAAACAATGGCAGTGATGAATCTTCAGAGGAGAGTGAAGATGACAGTGATGATATTGTGCCTTTGTATTGGGAGAAAACTATTAGATCTGCTTCAAAGGCAAAAAAAAATGTTTTGGTTGTAAATATATGATAACGGTTTTATTTATACATCCACAAAGTATTGATTATCGTGTTCTAATGTTGTATGTTATATTTACAGTATTTTCCAAGACCATTTTCAAAAAGAGTATTGCATAAGGATCAAGAGTCAATCCAACTTATTGATGTTCAAAATGGAAAAACATATGAGTGTGATGTTTACACTACCAACAGAGACATAGATGAGAAGTTCATTGCAAATGGTTGGTATGAATATGCAAAGGAAAGGAAACTTTGAAGACATGATAAACTGAGATTTATTATGCCTTTTGGTCCTGAGAGGTTATATGTAAAGAGGTTGAACCATTGAATAGAGGAAAAGGGAGACGAGTTTAATTGGAGAAGTTATAGGATTAGTCAGGGTTTTATGTTACATGATTGTTAGTATAAACCTGTGTTTATTATAAGTAATTTTTTTGTTATGATTAACTGTTGCATTAAGAATGAGACTTTTATGAAAAATTGAAGTATGTATTGTTAACTTTCTAAATAATATATATAAATATTATGCCTTAACTTATTATGATTTAATTTGAAAAATCTTTTAAATAAAATTCGAATCAACTGGACCATTACAATTCGTGTTCAAATATTCAATTTTTGCATCCTTGGTTCATCGCAACAAAACCAAATTGGTAGGAATGTGATCAACATGTTGTTCCTTCATGACATAAAACATATCATAACATGGAAGCCCCACGAGAATCAAATAACCTACACGAACATTGAAGTGTTATACCATCATAAACAACTTCTCTTTCATATTTGTCTCGACAATATTTTTTCAATGTATAAATCTTCGTATCCTCGAGACCAAATTTGCTCTTAACAATCATTACACCAGCCTTCATAATTTCATCTTTAACTTCTTTGAAAATATCTGCTATATAAATTTTAGTGCATCGCTTTCCATCAAACGCATGTGAGTTGTCAACACAGATTCTAAAAACTTTGATTTAAAATCAGCAACCAGTTCATTGTTCCTATACTCACTCAAAGCCTGCTCAAAATTGTGCATAAATTAAAAAATACAGTCTTTCTTCCTGATATAACTCTTGATTATTGCATTAATAACTTCACATTGAGAAGTGGTTCTTATACGTCCAAAAAACTTATCACGTAGATATACAGTTGCCCATAGTGACTTGTTCTCATACATTTTTCAACCCAAGGATTTTCTTCAAGTTTGTTTTCTTTAATTAGCTCTGACCAAAACTTTTCAAATTGATCCTTTGTAAAATTAGCTCTAACTTCTATACATTTTCACCTGCATTCTTATTCAAATACCAAGCACATAACCGATGGGTCTCATCCGATAACACTTTATTAATAGCTTCCCTCATAGCCACATCTCCGTCTATTACAACTGCTTCTGGGTATTTGTCTTCCACGCTGTCGTATCTGCGAAAATCAACCAGCGGAAAAGACAGAAGAGTCGCCACCGAACGTTATTTATCCCGACGCAGGGGAAAGGAAACGATCGAAGAAAACCTAAAGAAGGGAAAGACATGGTCATCGCAACCATATCCTGGGTTCGGGAGTCGGTTACGCGAGAGGAAGGTATTAGCACCCCCTCGCGTTTATCGTACTCGATGGGATCCACGCTTGTTGTTTCGATCAAAGGGTGTAGGTATCTGAAGCTCACTTGCTAAACGGGAAAGGAAAAGTAACGGGAAATGGAGAAACGGGAGAACGGGGAAGAAAAGAAATGGTGACTCAGTAGGACATCGCCATCCTAGGCCTCCGTATTCCCATGGGAACGGGAAAATCAGAGTCAACGTAGTTCGGGGGACTACGGGTTTATGGGGGAAGGTTGCTCGCCAAGACATTGCCGTCTTATGCCTACGTATCCTCAATCGGACAGGAGAGAGGAAGTCATAGCAGTCGTAGTTCGACCTAACAGGGCCTTGTTGTTTTGTGTTTTTTAAGTGGATAACGTTAACGTTCGCGTTCCAGCAGTTTAAGTGTTATCGCTCGTTGTGTGGAGTCTTACGCGTTTATCTGTTTGCGGTAGAACGGAAATAACGTATCCTTTTACAATGAGAGTGAATGAGGTGAGAAGAGAATCCCAAAGGAAGACGAATGGTTTGTTTATGCTTTTTAAAAGAAAGTGTTTTGATTTATGGTTTGTGATATGTTTCGTGCTAAAGACTATGACATGGGAGCGAATACTTTACAAGGTCGCTCCCAACGGAATGTTTGCAAAACATCCTAGAAGAGTGAAGGAGACCTTCACTAATCATTTCCCATGTTCTTAAGGCTCGTGGCGCACTTCACATATGATAGTTATTAAGTGCTTTTTTATTTTCTTTGGAGATGAGAGAAGAGAGACTCAAAGGTGAAAGAAAAAACAACTAAGGGAAACTAGGTCCTAATGTTATCATGCCATGGTGGCCCTATACTTGAGTTTATGAGGGACTATCCTACTTGTTATCATACATGGATTGCTAGTCTAATGTCTCTCCTACCTCCAACTTAATCGGAAATTAAGTGGAGCTAGGAATCCTAAGGGATCATGTGAATAAACACAAGTAAACATTATTCTAAACAATCACAAAAGAGAGAAGTGAATAAGAAGTAAGATGAAAAGGAATCATGTAAGTGTAAACAAGCATGAAAAGTATCATAAGCAACTTACCATCTCCATGTCAAGCTCAACTATCAAGTAGTTGAAAGCAAAATACTAAACTATGTCCTAATGCACAAGGAAGTGCTCTAGTTCCACCCTAGAAGAAAAATTAAACCATAAGCAATGAAGGGTGAACCGTAGAGGTACATGACATATAAGGGGCAGTAGCTAACCTATTATATCCTATCTATGTTAATGTCCTAAGCAATGTCAAAAGGTTACAAGTTATGTCTTACATCAACACACAACATTTGCTATTTACAAACTATGTCAAAAAGACTTGTAAAATTCACACGAAAAGGGAAGTCAAGTCAAGTATTCAAGCAACATATATGATATGAACATTCAAAAGGCAAGCTTGTATTGTTAAGAGGTAATCATGGAATGTACATCAATCATGTTCAAGTGGTTTGAAAGTTGCATCAAAAAATGGCACATAAAGCATGCTTTGATCATTCAAAGTTGTACAACAAGCCAACGAGTGTGAGATGAACTCACAAGTCATAGGTCAGAAGTGGAGACATGTATCTAGTGTGTAAGATCAACCTCAAATTATCACGACATTTCATGTTAAACTCAATCTCAAAAGCTAAGGGAAGTAAAGGTCAAAACCACACTTAAGCATCTTTTAAGGCATGCAACTTATCAACCAAACAAAGAGCAAAGAAAGAACATGGTAAAGTAACATCCAAGCATCCACACCAGAAGTGAGAGACCCATAATATCCCATATTTGAATACCAAAAACAATGGACAAAAATGACATACAAATGAGGTTACAAGAGTAGTCAAAAATTCACTTTGTCTTCCACTAGAAGTAAAACAAGTTCAAATATGTAAAAGTAAATCCAAGGTCAAATAAATCAAGTGTGTATACACATGAGGCAGTGGAAAATGATATGTGGAATGACATATTTGAATATCAAAAGCTTTGTACAAACATGGCACATCCAAAGTCCAAGTGCACACAACAAAATTAACTTCTCATTCATGTTCAAACTCGTGAGAGCATAATACCAATTAGAGGCATATGAAGTGACCTATAAATCCATGTGGGCAGACTATGATTCATGCTAATACATATATTAAATGATGTACAAAAAATATCCTAAAGAGGATAACACAAATACATCATCAAACTAAAACACCTAGGCCAATATCAAGCATAATAAAGTAAGCAACTTAGGGTTAAAAAAGAATCATGTAAGTCATGATCAAAAAGCAACATTCAAGGATAAAAAAGGCACCTAAAATGTCATTATATATAGGCTCAAACATGCCCTCAAAATTGGTTTAAAGAGCTCACACAAAAGTATCAAACTTAACCTAGTTCTAGCATGTATCAAAAGATTAGTCATGTAATGGAATTGTCCATGAAAAATAGTTAGATTCTTTAGAAAATTAGGATAAATTAACCATGTCATGTTAAGGTCAGTGAGTTAACACGTACAAAAAATTGGATCAAAATCATGCATCAAAAGCATTCAATTAATTGCAAACATCAAGCACATGTCAAGGATGATCATATATAGCAAAGCTCAAAAGATGGAATTTAAAAGCATTCCAAAGTTCATGGACAAGATATCAATCAAGTATCAACATGTTAATCAATCAAGTGGATACTTGCATACCAAAAATAAGGTCCAAAAGATTAGAGGAAGGTCACTTTTTGTGACTTGTATCACAAGGTATCTCATTATGAACACATATCTTTCAAAAATCCAAGAAAAGTATCCAAACAGCCCAAAAATGAAATTAAAATTCATCAAAAATTAATTAACATGCTCAAGAACAGCCATGAATTTTTTTTAGAATTTTTAAGCAATTTTTAGTATTTTAAATATTCATTCCTTGAACGTGTAAGAAAAAAAGAATTAAAATGCAAGCAAGAAAGGTGGGGGGTGAGTGCATAGCAAAGTCCTAGTTTAAAACACTTGGGCTCATAAAGTGGAGGGGCGAATAGTGCTTTTTGTAGGCCCAACGCGCCAAAAATCCCCTCATTTCCTCATGACTATTCAGCAGAAATTAAGGAAAAAGGAAAAGATGTTGTTACGTGAGGGGGAGCGCACTCATTACTGTGTTGGCTCTCCCTCGTTCGCTGGATTAATCACACGGCTCAGGATCAATTTCACTGCATACTACACATGCTATTATTCATATCATTTATGTTCAGCATACAAGAAAAAGATGGAACGTACACACATGCTAACACCTTGTATCAATAGGTCAATTTATTTTTAAGTGCTAATAAGACAAAAAAAAACCCAGCCATGACAAATGAGAAGACAACACGTGGTCGTCTTCTCCAACCTTCCATGCAAAAAATGGGAATCCTCCCCCACGGCCATGATATCTTCGCAAAAACAAGAGTGGAAAATAGCAAACTTTAACAACATATTGCACCCTCAAATCTTAACCAAATTACATGAAATAAAATCCAAAATTGAAGTACACGAAACGTAGATCATGAATCCATGGTTAGAAATTCCATTAAATCAACACACAAGAAAATATAAAGGGGGATAAATTATGACCTTAAACTTTAAAGTATCACATTTTGAACCATTACTTATCCAAACACATTGCCTCTTCATAGAGGACTTCAGATGTACGTTAATCACATTATTTCAAGACTTATGGAGGTTCTACCATGGTGCTAAAGTTCCAAGAATCACAAACCTGGATGAAGCTTTACTCACGTACAAGAAACCCGATAACTTCCTACAATTCTTCTAATCTACTTCAGGAAATCAAAATAAATGCTTTGATCTTCTTGGATCTTGCTAAAACTCCCAAAAATGAAGAAGATGATGAATCTTTGTGAGACAATGGTGGTTACTCCAGGTCCAAAATAGTGCATACAGAAGAGAGATTGAGGCTTGGTGTTGATAACTATGGAGAAAAATCGTGGAAACTCCAAGGAGAATTGATTTTTGAAGCTATGGAATGTTGAGCTTCAATGGTGGATCTTGGTGATTTTGGATCTGTTTTGAGAGAATGAGTGTGTGTAACTGAATTTGTTAGCATTTACAGTTTATATATGGATGGTTAGAGAGGATTAATCATGGTTAGAGGTGTGATTAAAAGCTTTGGTTAAAAAATGGAAAAATGGAGGTTATGTTGTGCATACGGATTTAGCTTGTTTTGGTGGTGAATTGTGGCTATGGCATGATGATAACAATGATGATGATGTGTATGGTATGGATATAACAACAACAACTTGTTTGCTAAGTTTTTAATTTTTCTCTTTTATGGCATATATGGCAATTTTTGGTATGGTACATGGATGTGTAAGATATGCATGGTTAAGAATGGAAATGGTGGTGACACGGGGGTGTAGCATGTGCATGAATTAAGCTGCAGCAAGAATAACATGATTTTGGTTTGCATTATGGAGAGATATGAACACTTGAGAAACACATCATGATGGTGACTTTGAAGAACAATATCTCCATGGATATGGCATCAAATCACATGGTTTTAGTGTCTTTAAAAAGAGGATGTGACATAGAAGGAGATTGGTGTTGGAAGTAACTGGAATGGAGGTTTCAAACAATGTGAAAAATGGGGTTGAAGTAGGTATGACACAAGCTGCCACATGTGTTGGAAAAAATTTCTAAGTTTTTATGTTTCACAACTTGCATGATCATGACTTTGGAGCATCATAACTCCATGAATATTGATCCAATCATCAAGTTCTTGGTACCACATTAAAGCTCTCACTTCTTACAACAAGTTTGATGTGGAAATCAGATTGAGAAAGGGCTTGGAACATGGTGAAAAATGGTGTTGAAAACTTGGTCAAAGCTGATTTTTAGAACTTAGAAAAATTTCTAAGTTTTTCATTTGAACAACTTAAAGATACCAACTTTTATTGAGCATAGCTCTTGATCTAGAAATCCAAATGGAACATTCTTTATATGGTTGGAAAGCTTGGAATACATACTACAACTTTCATTTGAGAAAAAATTTCAAATGAAGCTTGGATCATAGAGAAAAATGGCCATGAAGTTGGTTGCATGGCATGAACAACTTTCCCAAAATGGAAAGTTTCAAAAACCCTAAATTTCCAAATTAAGTAACTTTCCATAATTCTTGATTTTCCTTGATTCCTTTGTTATTTCTTGATCAAATTTCACCCATTGACCATATTTGACATGATGAACATGAATTTGACCTAAAAATTCAAGAGTTGACTTTTTCCTTGATCAGTTGACTTTATTCCCAATCTGTCTGATTTTCAACCATCTGGCCAATTGAAGCTCTTGTGAAAGGAAATGATGGTCTATATTCTAATCCTAGATGATTGAGAACACATAGAAAGCCATGGGATCAAGTCTTTCCCAAAAAATCAGAAATAAACTGATTTTAGGGAAAACTCTAGTTTTGGCACTGGATGATAGAAGATGTTGACTGATGATCAAAACCTTAATTCCTCTGGAGATAATAGAGATCATCTTAAACCAAGATGTTTTAGGTGATGAGATGATGTTAAAATTCCAAGATGCTTGCTCATTAGAATTGTCAGATATTCAGATGACCAAACCCTAATTAGAAGATCAAGAGATAGGGGGAGGTGATTCTCTTCAAGTTTCTTACCAACCTCCATCTCTTGATGAAATAGTGAGCCAAATGAGAGGTCTTGAGTCTTGAGGGGCCTTTATGGCTTGAGTGATTAAGTATATCTCATTCTCTTTGCTTTGCACAATCAATGATGGTGATACCCTTGATACCATGCCTTGAGAATACCAATGTTGCATGTGTAATGTTCATGAACTAAATGCAAATGTGGCGTGAAGTATAAGCCACTTATTAGGTATAAATAAGAGGACAAATTTTGGGGTGTTACAGCTGCCCCTATTCAATCAACTGTGGACCTGAAGGGATGAGAGCAGCGCTTTCAGACATTCGAGGTAAATAGGGATTGAATACCAACAGAAACAAAAAATTTGCACTCTGTATGTATAAACTTGGGGTAGAAAATATGATGAGTGTGGAAGACTCTACTGGGGGTGAAAATGGTAGATGAGATTGAATCATATGCTATGGAGAAGAAACGAGACAGACCGGTGTCTAAAATCACGAGGTAGGATGAGTGTCGGAAGATGATGTTCACCGGTATCAAAAGGAAGATGATACGGAAACGAACACGTGTGCTGGATCGATGACACTTACCGGCATTGAAAGATGATACTTTTAGGCATCAGAAGATGATACTTTCCAGTATCGAAATATGATACTTTCCAGTATCAAAAGGGAGATGATACAGATACGAAAACGTGTGCTGGATCAACAACACTTACCGGCATCGAAAGATGATACTTTTCGGTATCAAAAGGAATACAGACGCGAAAGAGTGTACTGAATAAATGACACTTACCGGCATCAAAAGATGAATCGAGATGACGACACTTACCGGCATCGAAAGATGAATTGAGATGACGACACTTACCGGCATCGAAAGATGAATTGAGATAACGACACTTACCGGTATCGAAAGATGAATTGAGATAACGACACTTACCGGCATCGAAAGATGAATTAAGATAACGACACTTATCGGCATCGAAAGATGAATTGAGAGGACGACACTTAACGGCATTGGAAGATAAATTGAGATAACGACACTTACCGGCATCGAAAGATGAATTGAGATAATGACACTTATCGACATTGAAAGATGAATTGAGATAACGACACTTACTGGCATCGAAAGATGAATTGAGATAACGACACTTACCGGCATCGAAAGATGAATCGAGATGACGAAACTTATCGACATCGAAAGATGATACTGAGATAACGACACTTACCGACATCTAAAGATGGTGCTTTCTGGCATCGAAAGATGAATTGGGATGACGACACTTACTGGCATCGAAAGATGAATCGAGATGACGACACTTACCGGCATCAAGGAAAATGATACAGACACGAAAACGTGTGTTGGATCGACGACACTTACCGGCATCGAAATATGATACTTTCCGGTATCAAGGAAAAAAAAATGAAATGATGACACCTACCGGCATTGAAAGATGAATTGAGATAACGACACTTACCGGCATCGAAAGATGATGCTTTCCGGCATCGAGGAAAAATCTGAGGGTATACTGGAATCCTAGTCAGACAACTCTGCTATGGGACAAAGATCAGAATGGGAGGATGGACAGATCTACTACCCTAGGGATTGATTAAGGTGCCTGCTGGAGGGCTACAATTACATCATTTCTGCTGAGGACAAGAGAAGTCTGAGCAGACAACTCTACAGGGGAACACCAGTAAGATGAACGAGTTCATTGGTAACTTCACCGGGGATAAGGTAAGACTAGTCCTCCTGGATTAAGCCACTTTCTGCTGGGGAACCGTCTGGCAACGAGAATATCCAAACCTAGCTTATGCTTCGAATGAATATGTTGGAATTTTTCTATGGCGTAATGCTCTATATCAAATGGAAATGCTACGCGTTTTGAGGATGCAATGATTACTACATGCAAGATGCAAAGAGAATCCTCTGTTGGGGATGATGATTAGCAACTCTGCTGAGGAAGTGATCACTGATCTGATCTTCTGAATTTCTGTGGGGAAACAGATCAACAAATCGGCTGGGAAGAATGTTGATACATCTGAACTCTGGATTATGGGGAATGGTGACATTTGCTGGGAAGACATCACCTGAACTAGTCCTGCTTGAGGAAAACCTATAACCATAGGACTTAGTTGGGGAAATGATAACCTTCTGACCTGGCTGCTGGGGAATGACAACCTTATGGCCTGGCTGCTGAGGAACTAAGGTCAAATAAGCCTCTGCTGAGGGAGGAAACGTTTCCTGACTTGATGAGGAAATCATATCAGTACTCTGTAGGGAGAGAAATTCTATTGGATATGAGTCTCTTGCTATGGATGTCATCCTACTTGGAGAGCAAACATACCATCATTACCCTGTCTGGGGCTTGAACTCTTAATGGAGAAAAGATAAATCCATCTCTGGCTTAGGAAACCAAACCTCTGGACTCTTGCTGGGGAGGATAACAAGGGGACATAGCCTCTACCTTGATTACTTCTGTTGGGGAGACATTCATAATCTTCCTAATGCCTTTTTGGCGCCTTACTGAGGAAGAGAAACCCCATACTGGGAACTACTTTGGCACTTCACGCTTCTGCTGATCAACTACCTGCCAATTATCATAAGTGGACTCTCCTTCTGTCTCGGACCACATGTTCTACTGGGAAAAATCGTCTCAAGAGGATTTTACAGAAAACCTGGCATTTCAAATGCCCCAGGGTCTTCAAACTCTTGGAGATATTTATCGAATCTCGACGTCACTGCCCCAGACTGCATGTCCTATGAAGGAATTTACCTCGAGAGGATTCGTAATGACTTGAAATATTCTGCCCCAGTATCCTGAATCTTGAGAAGGTGCTTTTGATTAACTGTCATCTGGAGAGGACAACTTCTCGCTCCTGAGGTGGCCTGCCTCAGTACGAGTCTTGCAGTAATTTTGTCCCTGTCTCTGA
This sequence comes from Lathyrus tuberosus, assembly GCA_022829125.1. Taxonomy (NCBI): domain Eukaryota; kingdom Viridiplantae; phylum Streptophyta; class Magnoliopsida; order Fabales; family Fabaceae; genus Lathyrus; species Lathyrus tuberosus. The sequence continues at coordinate 357,047 of JALAZF010000031.1, read as the reverse complement.
GAGATTTGATGAATCTCTGCCTGATTGCCCCAGATTGGCTGAACTTGGAGAGATTTATCGACGTGACCGCCCGAGATTGGCTGAACTTTGGAGAGATTTCTCGAAATGACTGCTCCGGATTGTCCACATGAGATAACCATTACCTGACAGAGTCTTTTGACTACATGCTCTTCAATATGATTGTCCAGGAATTTCCTCTTGGCAAAGTTAGACCTCTTGACTGATGCTCGTTATGCATGCTTCATTGGTGTCAAGTACAATGTATGTAAGCACAAGATGTTTATTCTGAGAATGATTATTCTAACACAACATACATGTTAATCTTGAAGTTTTCATTGAAAAGATATCGTCAAACCTTGTGAACGAATCACTAGTTAAAATGTGACACCGATTTTTAAATAAAAGACATTATGCACATGTAATACCAACAAAAACATTTTATCCCCACTCATGGGAGTCAGGAACGCTGTCTTATCAGAAGTACGCCTTAGGAATAGCCTTACCTCAATTAGGACTTTTGAGGGTTGTAACGTGGCCTGGTTCACGGTTTGAGAAAGAAGGATTTATGGTTCAAAATTTTGTTTGTACCCGCCCATTCTCCTTGATGTCCTACGTTCAGTTCGTTTGGCACAAGCGCTCACCTTCCAAAAGGTTATTGCATGTCATCAGCGATGGTTAAGGAGCCCATAATGCTTTCGGAGTGGCAGTCGCTCCTTTCTTCTTTGGTGCCTATAGTTGCACTACTCGTTCTTGCTCGGGGAATTTTCTTTTGTAATCCTTTTCACGTTTTCTATTTGTTTCTTTTTTCCTCTGTTTCCCTGATTTTTCCTGGACTGATTCTTTTGAATCCTTTTCAATTTTGATGTCCAGCAGGATGCCTTAACTTTTGCCTAAGTCATTTGTTTTCAAACTTTCGACTCAGCGGGCTTTCGTTCTCTTTTTTCTTTTCTCTTTTTTTTAACAAATCGTGTGACACTGGCTGTCCTGACTTCCTTGAAAGGATTGTGACTACTTCACTCCTTGTGGTGAGGGATAACCATTATGGTTTCATGCTCCGTGGCCTCCTGGTGAGAAAAAAAAAGGTAATGGATCCTTAGATGCGCACTCCTTTTGAAATTTGAACTCTTGGTCAAATCAACTGACAACTACCCTGCCCCAGGGTTACGATGCGTGGGTTTTTTTTTCAAAAGAAACTCCTACTTCTAAGCTCAACGGGGTTAACGAGGGTTTATCTCCCTTATATCTTCGGTGTTTATGGAGTTGAAACAATGCCTGTACATCATCAGCAAGGTTTTGTTCCCAAAAGCATACGACCAGAAATTTTGCGTTTTTAGACCGTCATCCTCCCTCTAAGAGTTTAAGCATGTAAATTGGTATTGCAATGCACATAAATATCATATGAATGAATAAGAGTGAATTACTTCAAGGAAAACATATTCATTGCATTAAAGTCATCATCCAAAACAAACAGGTTTCACATGTATACAAAGTATTAACGAACAATGAAAAATACAAATGAAAGTACAGTAAAGAAACCAAAGATTGCCATTGTTGAGGAGGTCTGACTCCGTCTAGACTTATTGCTCTTGATGACATACTCGCAGTCTGAGTGCTCGCTTGGGGAGGCTTCAGTTGATGTGCAGACCGTCTGCAGTGAAAGTAATGGCCCCAGCATCGATCAGATCTTGCACCTTGTGCCTGAACACGTTACAACTTTCAATTGAATGGCCCGGTGTTCCTGAGTGGTATTCACACCTAGCATTCTTGTCATAATTTGGAGTGAGGGGATACGGAACAGACGCAATTTCTCTTAGCTGAATCAAAGAGTCCTGAAGTAAGCGAGCCAGCAGTTGACTGTGAGGAACAGTAATGAGATCAAACCTTCTCTCGGGCCTTTTGGGTTCTGGGAGCTAGTGTGTTACTGATATCGGTTTGGGTGCTCCTCTCGTTCAGGCACTTTCATCCTTAGACTTGGCTTAGGAACAGGCAACAGTTGCGGATGCAAAGATTCTGAAACCAAAGACTGCAAGATATACCCCTGACTTGATGTAGCTTCAGGAAAGAAAACAGGGATATGCACCTCTTTTACTGCAGCAGGAATAAGACCACCTTGTCCGCTCACGCCGCTCAGTGTGAATTCAATGACCTTTGAATCGATCAGATTCTAGACAACATGCTAAAAGGCCCTACATTTTTCACTACTGTGCCCCGGTGCTCCAGAGTGAAAATTGCAATGGATGTTTGCATCATAGTCGGGTGAGGGAATGCCAGTGAGCGGAGCCAGCGTCCGAAGTTCAACCAATTAAAGTTAGAGAAGATGCCTCAACAACTGAGCATAAGGCATAGGAAGTGGATCAAAGATCCTCGCAGGCTTCTTCGGCCTTGGTACGTACTTCTTTACCTTGGGATTGTCTTGGGAAATAAGAGATAGCTGCTGGCGGAAAAGTTCTGGACCCTCGGGTTGTGAAGAAGATCCCCAAGGTAAATCACCCTTTGGGAGAGACCCCACAGGCAAGGAAGGAGTGACAATTTCTGCTGCAGCCTCAAACATGGGGTTGCCTTCCTTTCTCAGCACATTTCTCACGACTTCCATAATCAATCCCATCTGAGCCTTCAGCTGGTGGACTTCTTCTCTCAGCATTTCCTGCCCCTGAAATAAAGCTTGTATGTCCCCCATAAATTCCCCCATATGGCTTCGAACCTCCTTCAACTCAGCTTGAATATGTTCCATTGCTTGCTGTTGGTTCTGGCGAGTGGAATGACGGTGAAGATGATAGTCAGCCATCTTGCCTGTTAATCAAACAAGGTTAGGAGATCCAGTAATAAGCACCTGTTATGCAAAAATGAGATGTATGAATGCATGTATATGCCATGTTTAATCATTTCCAAGATACATCTACTTTGATTCCAGTATTAATCGGGCGAGGGATTGGATACGTTGCAGGGAAAACAGGAACAGATGGATATTGCAGAAAAATACAGCTGAAACAACACTGCTGAGGATACCACTGAAACAATATAGCTGAAACAACCACATTTTCATATAACAATTTTGAAAGTCATACAAATATATCTGATATAACCTAGGGTGAGTCCATCAACAAGACTGATGGTAATCACAATAGAAAGCATACATAAATACATAAACAGATCAATCCCAAACCCTTAGCCCGTACAAACTGGTCTTGACCTCTTCGAGGAGGGATTCGGTGTCTGGGCGAGTTGGTCATTCTAACAGTACTTTGATCAGCTTATTCCTTTTTCCAATGTCTTGATTCAGCTTGACAATATGTTTTGCACTATCGTTGTCTCCGAAGACATCTCTGAGCTTTGACCTCTTGATCCCAGCTTGAATCTTGAGCTCTGCAATCTCCTTCTGAGCTTTCTTCAGTTTGTCGGAGAAGTGATTCTTGCCGCTCTTCGCCTTTTGAAGCTCTTCCTTTAGTTCCTCATTTTCAGCCATGGTTTCAACCCACCTGTTCTGAGCATTAGTAAGTGAATACGATGATGAAGATGAGAATGAAGATGGTGAATTTGACGGAAGTGAATACAATGATGAAGATGAGGATGAAGATGGTGAATTTTTTGGTGGTGAATACGATGACGACAGCGGTTCTGGTGATGTTGGTGGACACGAATCTGGGAATACAGATGCAAATAGTGATGGAATTGATGGGGAAGGTTTGGAATGGAGTTCGGACGAATCACTTGTTGTTGACGACATTTACGACATTGCAAAGATGGACATGTTTAACTTACAAAATGATGATATTAAGAAGATGCAATTTGGAAGTCTGGAAATTGCCTACACATTTTATTGTTGCTTTGCAAAGATAAATGGTTTTGTTGTCCGTAAAGGTCAAGTTATTAAAAAAAGAATGGGGATGTTATTCAACAAACATTTCTTTGTAACCTTGCAGGATTTAGGCAAGACAGAGTATAGCATCGCAAGCGTGGTCTGAGGCACGAAACCCGGTGTGGATGTGGAGCAAAATTTCGAGTTCATATCAATATAATTTCACACCGTTGGTATGTCACAGTTTTTACCTTTGAGCACAACCATGAAATGTTAAAGGAGAAGCACTGCATGTTGTTGGCAGGTAATAGGAAGCTCAGTAAGTCAGATAAGATACAAATTAAGAATTTTGGGAATGCCAGAATCAAGGTAACACAAATGATTGGTTTATTCGCAAATGCTTCCGGGGGTATGATAAGGTAGGATTTTTGAAGAAGGACGTACCATAATCAAATTGCAAGACAAAGGAAAGAGATATATTCTGATGCTAAAGGTGTTGTTAGGAATCTTGTTGATCTTCGTGTTAAAGATCCATTGATGTTTGTTGCATACACGGTGGGTGTGGATGGAACGTTACAACACCTTTTTAGGAGCGATGAGGAAAGTCAAAAGAATTATGAACTGTTTGGCGATGTGATTGCTTTCAATGCTACATACAAGAAAAATAAGTGCAGGTGCCCCTTTGTTGTTTTTTCCGGTGTTAATCACCATAACCAGACGATTATATTTGCTACTGCCATAGTTTCAAATGAGGTTGAAGGAACATATGTATGGTTGCTTGAGCAGTTTTTGGTTGCAATGAAAGGTAAGACACCAATGTCTGTAATAACGGACGGTGATGTTGCTATGAGAAATGCAATCAGGAAAGTCTTTCCCAACAGTTACCATAGGTTATGTGCATGGCATCTCCTACGAAATGCAATGTCCAACATTGGAAATCCCAATTTCATCCCTATTTTCAAAAAATGCATGCTTGGTGATCATGATGTTTGGAAATTTGAGAATCTGTGGAATGAAATGGTAGAGAGGTTTGGTTTAGAAGAGAACAGTTGGATCATTGAATTGTACCAGAAAAGGAAGATGTGGGCAACGACTCATATTAGGGGAAATTTCTTTGCAGGAATAAGAAAGACGTCGCGGTGTGAAGTATTTCATAGCCATATGGGTCAGTTTGTACACTCGAAGACGAATATGACTGATTTTGTTAAGCAGTTCCATAGGTGTGTGGCATATTTTCGATTTAGAGAGGTTCAAGCTGATTTTCATTCCCAATATGGAAAGGCAGTGTTGCAGACCAGTCTTAGGGCGCTTGAGAGGTCAGCTTCAAAGCAATGGACAAAAGAGATATTCGAGATGGTACGATCTGTTATGAAAAAGGCATCGTTAATATCTGTATTAGATACTCAAGATATGGCATCCTTTACAATTTATTCACTAACAAAATATCGAGACGAAGGGCATGGATGGCGTGTTTCCCACTGTCCATCGAATAATGATTTCAGATGCTCATGTCTTAGAATGGAGTTTATTGGGATTCCATGTGAGCACATTGTTGTTGTGATGGTTTATATTGGTATTGTTGAATTTCCTAACACTCTTGTGTTGAATCGTTGGTCATTATTTGCGAAGGAGTCCATTAGTGGAACTTATCAAGATGGTTCACACTACTGGGATTCACATTTGGCTGCTAGACACACTAATTTGGTGAATCTTAGTAAGCAGGTTGCTGACTTGTCATATATGGATGTTGATGATTACAAAAAACATCTAGAATATCTGACCAATGAACTTATCAGGCTTAAATCGAGGTAATACAATGAAGATGTTCGAGATAACATACACGATGCAGAGGAGTTGGAAAATATACTTAACCCTTCATATTCAAAAAGCAAGGGTTGTGGACCAGGTAGTGTTGGTACATCAGGGAGACGCAGGCGGACACAGACATGTGGTATATGCGGTGCAGCCGGTCACAACAGAAGATGTTGTCCTACTCTTGGAGCAGATGGAGAGGCTCCTCCAGATAGTTCTTTACAATCCCAATATGTACACTTAAGTAATGATTTGGGCTTTTCAGTTTGAAAATTAGTGAAGTGATGAAGCGATGCCTAAAATGATGTTTTATTTTGATGCTTGTTTGTTTAGTGCAGTGTCTGTTTCTGTTAAGTATGTGAATGTGCTAAAGGAAGAGGTGGTATATGTGAAGTTGTTGATTGTCTGCAGGTGTAATTATTTAGCTAAGTTTGTAGGGCTGGTGTGAGGATTTTGGGACCAGCTGTGTTAACATGTATGGGACATTTTTTATCGTTGTATCTGATTAGGGGTGAGAAGTTCACAGGGTACTTGTTTAATACTGATACCACTTTGTAGTATAGAATTGGGTTGTTAGGGGTGCTATTAATGGTGTAATTCAACAAGATAATTTTCATAAATTGATCAACAATGTTCTAATTATTGGTTAAATAGAATAGATATTCATATTGTATGATCTACCATATAAGAAAATCGTATACCTAATGTTGCAGACAGGCATAAGTTATGGAGATGTTGGTGGTGCTGCTGACAGGGTTTTAAATGAATGTTAAAAAATTTAAATGTATAATAGTAGTGATCCTGCTTTGTTTCCATCATAAGAAATGGATATAAAGTGTTCATTACTTTCAATGTTATTAAAAAAAGTGAACCTGCTTTTTTTCATTAAGTAAATAATGTATTACAAGGCAGCAACAAGGCAGCAATCCTCTGCCCAAAAAATTGCATACTAATAATTAAGTGAATAATCTCAAATACAAATAGGATACTATGCCCAAAAAATAGGGATGTATGAATTGACATTCAATCCCAAATACAAATAGCAGTCTTTGAACAATACTAATTTGAACATTCTTCATGAAACATTTCTTATTTCCAATATCACTTCTTATTCATACAACATCATTCGCCGCAGCCTTACTTCCATCCACCGTCAATTGTGTTGCATTATGCGTCATCTTGTCCAAGCCAGCATCAATAACTCAACACCAGCTAGTCACGACAACTATCTGCATGAACTATGTAAGCGACAGAAAGCAGCAAAGGGTGGTCCATATTACAGTAAACAGCAAACAATATAGGAGATATCAAGCATATAATAAGTGTATGAAATATTACAGAAAGCATGCAAGCATAATTCGTGTACTAAATATTACATAAAGCATGCAAGTAGATGTTCTCCAAAATATATTACAGACCATTAAAAGTTGTTTTAATCAAAAAAGGGTGGTGCACATTATTTTCCAATTATCCAAAAAACGGCCAAGTAAAACACAATTTCTCAAAGGATTTAAGTATGTGTTGTCATCAATTTCCAGTGTTCCCTTGATTTTCGAATCAGTTCGTTGTTAAACTCGTTATGGTTCCCCATCAGCAAACGCATACTGACCGCCATTCTTGTCACATTCTCATTCATCTGGTAGTAAAATACAACATAGCAAGATTACACTTGGGATTAGTTGGTATTAACTATTTGTAAACATGACATAGCAAGATTATATATAATCATACCACTCCAAGTATGTTGCTTGAAAAGGAGTTTTGCATGTTCATCCATTCCAGCATCAATAACGCTAAGTTGTCGCTACCAATACAAAACAGTGTGTTCAAGTAAACCAATTGTATATTGTAGGTGTTCATCGATTGGTGCAAGAATTATGATACCTTGTTCCACAGTTTGGGATCCCTCTGGCCTTGATTATGTCCCAATATTCGAAGTTCGTCATGACATGAAATGAGAATGTACTTTCGTACACCAATTCCACCAACTTATTCAGTGCAGCTCCCTGATAAATTTAAGGAAATATAGCTTAATGTCACTGCTATTGTAGCCAACCCTTAATTATAAAATTCATGTATATTCACGATGTTTCTAATGGTGCACCGCCTCTCTGCCACGACGTCAGCATTGAGACAGGAATCCAAGTGATAGATTTTATTATCATCAAGTGACACGATCATCAGGTACCAATGTCCGCGGCTATCTTCAATTGGAACATATATCTAGCACATATATGAAGTTTTGAACAAATCCTTAAATTGGGTTATGTAAAAATGGAGATAGTACATACAATATTATTTAACAATTAGTGACAATTGTATGAAAGCTATTCTGCCAGTCTCAGATGTTCAAACTTAACCACCTAATCAGACTTGTAAAAATTGTGTAATTCCTCAAGACCAATTCCTTTAACAACATCTTCCTACAACCAACATATAGTTTAATGCATTAGAATGTGAGTGTTAATTAGTTGTAATGATTCATGGAATAATATGAATCATGAATATTTTTTAGTTTATGGTATTTACTGCGAAAGATGGTGGTAGGCACCACAAAGTTTTGCATAAGTTTTGATGTTGTGTCCACATTACTTTCAGAGCCATCATCAGCATTATCTGTTCCAAGGTAGAAACTCATTTAGTCCATTAACCAATTAGCTATCACACACTCCTAAACATGTATGTATGTGTATAGTTAAGAAATTTACCTCACTTGAAACCAACATTCCAGGACACGTGCACTCAAAGTCAGCTCTGGTGTACTCATTGTTACCAACCTTGAATATTATATCACTAAAATACAACAACAAACATTGTCAACACGAAATGTTACCAGATTGCATGATAAGGTTATAAAAGTCATGGCTACATGCCTTGAGTCAAAGTCATCCTGGAAGACATAAGCACACACTCTAATTTCAGATTGATCCAGCTTCATGTCACTTGAGGTCTTAACCGAACATCTGAAATGCTGCTAAATGGTAATGAATTTTAGAATACAGTACACAATCAATATAAAAATTGGTTCTTTCATCAGTTACTTAATGAAATTGATGACCTTTGGGATCATTAAACTAGTATTGTTTCTGAAAGTGCTAGTCATTCCAATAGCAACACCACTTTTAGTTCTACCAGCCGGAGATCGGCGATTGACGCTATTTGATTTTGGGGTGGTTCCAACTTTTTTTTGCGACATGCTAACAACATTGCTTTTAATCCTCGACCCCTCACCTAGTGATGGTGTGAATGATAGCTTTTGACCTGTAGTTATTGATGTTGGCATCAGCTCCTTGTTTATTGTAAAAAATATTATAGCAATTTATGAGAATATATTAAAAAGCAAGTGTTTAAACTACATTACGGTAAAATCATTTTTATATACAAATGTAAACCATGTCACCTTTGCATTAGACCTTCTCCTATAATCACTACTGAAGGGCTTATTTATGTTGTCAGCAACTTCTATCCCACCCCCGTTCGTCTCTGCATCAACGTAAGGACGTTTCCCATTGTTTGTGTTTTGCCGCTTGCAAACAGAATCACTACGTACGTAGTTGACATTGGTGACTGTTCTTTTTTTAGGATTCATATGCTCTTCCTCGTAATTATATATGTTGATTGTACTAAACTTCTTGAGCTTTTCCATTCCTTTTGCAAAATCTTTTGCTTTGCTCAGATTATTTCCATCCCCTCCTACATCAGGGGAATATACAGAGCTACTCTGGACAACATTTTCTTTGAACACTGGGATATGCAATTGAGCATCACATTTTCTCAGTTCTGTAAAAATTTTCAACATTTCTTTGTTATGAACCTTCACTCTTTTCATCATGTCTTTGTTACAAATCTTCAACAAATCTATTCTGAAACTCAGTTTCTGCATCATAACCAATGGTTGTAAATAAAATCAGTAGTTAGCTAACGCAAAAGTACAACATAATACGTTTCATCACAAATCTTATATATTAGAAGAATGTTCTTTTGAAAAATATTTACCTCTATAACATCCATTACATCAGCTAAGGTGATTTCTTTAGAGCTTACATAAGGTTTAAATGAATCATGAACTGAATCTTGGCCAACTTTCGGATTGATTGATGAACTGATCCTCTCACCCATCTTTGAAGATTCTTTGTCAGCATCCCTACATAAACACTACAACGTTTATTACTTATGTACATGCACATATTGTAATGTAACACATGAAGCCATACTACAAAATATTATTAAGAGTGAAAACTTGCATTTCGTTGTCTTTTGAATGGGTAGGGATCAACACATCTTCCTGTAGGGTGTTCAGTTCCATTGAAAGGGTATGCTTCCAAGCTTGCTGATGTTGCTAATATAAAGAAAATAAAGAGAAATGTAGAGTAATGATGAAAAGACTCAGCCCATTACACTAGTCTTTCCAATCACTTAATTAACATTTAATGTGGAAATGACAATTGCATAAAGGTAACCTACCCAAATCAGTACTATAATATTACTATAATATTATAATACTAGTACAGTATAATATTAAGTTGACATTTTGTAATCACATACATTTTCTTAGGGTTGAAACTAATAGTATAGTCCTATAATACCATTGCACATGACCTCATCCACAATCAAATTATCCATACACATGCACTGAATACAACAAATGAGTTTCACTCAAAACTTATACGCATGCAACGAAGGGATATATTTGGTACAACAACGATGGAACCATTGTCTGTACAATGAAACGTAACTTAATCATAAAAATTGAACTGAGTAGCGTAAACATATAGTTGACACTGAACATGTTTACTAACTTAAAGTTGGTTACTGAGTAGCTTGTTTTCTGCTTTTAAAGCAACAATCTCCATCGTCAGTTCAAAGTTTTCATCCCTCACATTTTGAAGTTCACCTGATAGTATTTGGACGTTATAGTAGTTGTAATCACGAATCCTTCTACCCGTTGCACAAAGCAAACGACACATTAACAGCACTGCAACATCTTCTTCGCATCATATTCGGTCTTCGCAAAATGGCCAACTGAAACCATTGATCTGGCAAACAAAGGACTAGACAAACTAGCATGATACCTTAAAAATTGGAAACCATGTTCAATCTTGACTTCGTGTATATTGTATATAGGTACAGGAATTCTCATACGGTTGCAAACCATCTCTATCTGCTTTTTGTATGCTATTTTTTAGAACGATATCCTCTGCGTATGTCTCCTCAGCCAAGTTTGACAAAACCATAGCTTATAATACATAATACATATAACAAGGTTCAAACATGTCATACATATGTACATATCACGCGTTCAACATGTAAAGTAAAGTATACAACATAAGTTGTAGTAACTTACACAATTGACTTGCAGAAGACTGGACATTGGCGTCTGCATACGAACACTCTCCAGATTCGCATGAGGAGTTGTTGTTGTGAGGTTTTTCATAAACACGACCAACTTGTTTGCAATATGCCATGTATGCACTTTCAGCTTGCTCAAGGGTGTCATATTTCTCATGTGCGTTGTTTCTCCACTTGCTAACTTGAGCAAAACATACAGGCCATGAAAAATATATCCCTGGGTTACAACCTTCAAAAACTACGTATACTTTCTTCATATTTTAGTAGATGAAGTCGATGAAGTAGATGAAGTCGACTAACTTTCATATTTAAGTAGATGAAGTTGAGTAAATGAGAGTAATAACTGATGTAGGGTGGTAGTAGTTGGCCATATCTACCCTCATTTGTGTCTTTAATGCATATTGATATCACAACCATTCATCAACTTTTTGTGGTATAAATATATATATTTTATTTATTTAATTACTTTTTAAAGCATAAATATATACTATATATTTTATTTGGTGAATTCTTTATGTACCAATGATGTGGAGCGGAACAAAACAAAATGGAATCGATCATTTTTAGTAAATTTAATTTTTAAAGCATAAATAAATAATAATGGTATAAATACTTGTTTCTTTATATTTAAGTAAATTTATTTTTTTAAATTTAATTCAAAAACTATTTTGAACATTACATTGTCAACGAATCATTTTTAGACACCGCTCCCATTCTTTTTGTCTGCCACAACCTTTTTTTATTTCAATTATATCCAACTTCGTATTTTTGACTATTTCTTTTTGTCTGACACATACATTGTTTATTTCTATTAATAAATGTTTTGATATCAAATTATATCCATTTTGCAATTTTTGAGAAATAACACATAACTCTACCGCTTATTTATCCATGTTCCTATTTTTTGTATACACATAAGTCTCCACCTTCCTATTATTTGTATAAATGCAGAGAATGTTCCTATTTACCAGTTGTTTTTTAACACTGCTTTCAAACGATAATGCTTTAAAACATATTAAATTGTACATTTCAAACCAAATATATTGTTCAAACGACTAACATAGAGAATGTCACATAACCAAACGTACATCACATATAAAACATATTAATTTTGCTTCTTCCATACGGTCATCAGTACCCCTACTTAACCAAAATACAAAAATACCAAGCTTCCACAAAATACTAAGCAGACAAAACAAAACAACTTATCCATCATCCATCAGCCACCATAAACCAAACAAATATATTCATCTGTTTAACACCGAAACATAAAGCCTATGGGGTGGAATCGTAATGGTGAACCCGACCTTATCGCCCCTCCTCAGCCTCCTATGCTTGGCGAATTCATACCATCTGCGACCTATGAACTTTTCCATCTTGATAATTTTTTTGTTGCGGCGCGCCATATGAACCTTAGCACAGTAAAGCCTACCTTTGTCCGAATCTACCAGCTCAATTGATTTCTGGTTCAAATCTAAAATGTTCTTCATTACTCTTCTGGGAAAATGCGACAAAATTATATGTCTATCAGAATTCTTACATTACAAATTTATATGCCTTAACTACATATTATTATTGAGTTACTATCACAATTTAAACTTACCATGAAATTCTTCATAACCTTGAAATTGGAACTGATGTGCTTTTCCCAATAATACTCATTTTCAGATTCTTTTTCCTCAGTATCCTCTACATCGTCATCAACCTCCACAGCAGTTGGATGAACACATTCTTCTGCATTTTGCAGCGGAACCTTAACATCTATCATGTTTATTCCAACAGAGCCATTCTTCTTTCCACCATCCATTCCTACCATACAGCTAGCCCTACTTTTCCACAAAACATTTGAAATAGAAATCACCATATCTAATATATTCATTCAATTTACAATATAATGCCAGAACTACATATCATATAACACTTTTACAAAAAATTACATCTACTTACTTTTTAAATGTTAATGAATATTTCTAATCAGAAAGGACAATACTTTATGTATATGACAATTTATGCTAAACTTAAGATAACTATTACAGTATGTTGATTTCTTTTTTATGGAATATCATATTTTAATTTACCTGATTTTTTTTTGCTCCCCCATTTCGTCATTTCTGTCACCTACAGCAACAGTGCCTCCAATCAATTCAACAGGTTCAGCAACAAAGGAAACTTTCTTTTTTGGTTCACCTTGGTTCTTTTTAGCCTTTCCCTTTGAAGATTCCGCGTTCAGCTGCCGAATCTTCTCATCAAGGTCTTTTTTCTGTTTCAGCCAAATCTTCACATTCCTACAAATACATTACAATAATAACACCATTATTTACTCAATGGTGTATACACCAACAACATCCTATTAACTTACTCTACTATTTTTTGACAATATATTTTTTAAACATAACGTTTTAACATGCATATATATTAAATATGGATACATTACCTTGCTCTCATCTTCCTAAGATTCTCCACTTTGGTAACTTCTGCATCAGAGTTTTCAGCCCTGAAATCAACACAATAATCCAGATTATGTAATTTACTACCACTTAACAACACATTACAATGCCAAAAAAAATTTTTAGACCATAATTGTTCATGCATGTCTATTACGGGAGGTTTGTCCACCTTGGAATTAACTTCCGGGCATTTTCGACACTTTCCGCCACATCAACAGATGCATCAACACTGAAGTCAACAACTTCCATATTCCTGATGACTTCTTTGCCTTTGCAACGGTCATCCCTACTTCCAGACGCTTCTGCAATCATAAGTTTCAGCTTTTCTTCAAAGTCTTCCTTCTCTGTGACCCATTTTTGACATGATCCGCAAAGTTTAAAAACGTTTTCAATAACATAATTGTTAATCTATACTCAAAACCATACATGCAAATACGAAGTCTTACTCGCTACCATCTTTCGTTCCGTTTCCATCCGCCATTTTCGCTGCCTCTGACCAGATTTCTTCAGACGTTCACGTTTCGTTTCTTCTGTTAGCTGAATGACTTATTTTTTTGGAAAAACACCAAAATGCAGTCTTTATTCCCCCTCTTCTCAACACTGTTGGACCGGTTTCCAAAGTGACTTGCTTCTTTCTCCAATTTCACATGTTTTGATTTTTATTAACCATTACACGTTTTGATCAATCATATTTATTTATTTACTTGTTTCATTTTCCCATTTATGCAGGTAACGTTGTGTCCTTTTTTTTTTCTCATTTTAAACCTATTCATGTTGAATATGGCCATTATTGTTGACTTATTTTTTTAATATTTCACTTATAATGTTTTTTTTAATTTCGCTATTAAAACTAATTAATTTTTCATTTTCTTTTAATGCTTAATTTATACAATATATTTCCATAAAACCATTTTTTATTTATAACACCAATACAATTTTTTTCCAGTAGATATAAATCAATATTCTAATTTTTAACAATTTATGGTCTAATAACTTTTCACTTTTTTAAATGTTATCTTTTCTTTATTTTTTTAAAAGGTCTAATATCTTTTCACTTTTTCATTAATTAGTGAGGTAAATTACAAAACCCTAAAATCAGTTCCTTGTACGGTTTCGGTTATTATGGGCCATGGTACGTATATTTTTTGACGTGGCCCAAAATGGAATATTAAAGGCCATGGAGGGAAGATGAAAATAATCACACTCATTTAGGGCAAAATTCATTTTGGAGAACACGCTCAAAAAATGTCTCAATTTTAAACTAATAGGAAATAATTTCGAAAACACAGAATATTAGTCATAATAATAATGATAAATAGTTAGAAAAAGTCATCTTAAATCTGCTTGAAGCATTACACCTTCCAAAACATCTACAAAATATCTTAAATTACATATCTAACCGATTAAGCAAACCAAACCAGGTTTTCAACACAAAAGAGCAAACACGACAATGTTCAGACATACTTCATCAGTAAACCTCACGGATATATCTAAAACATTCCAACACATCAACTCCTCCACAATGTTGCATATAAGTACGGTGAAAAACGTCGCATTTTAAAAAGCAATGAGTCGCCGTCACAGAAATTTTTGCTCCTAGCATATTGGTACCACCCATGCGCCATGTGCTTCTCATTATTATTAAGCATATTGTTCCGTTTGGCCGTGTGAATTGTGCATTTGAAGATCTTATATGTTCCAACATCCACCAACCTAATCTCCTTCTGATTTCTTCTGATGCATCTCTCAGCTACACTTCTAGGAAAATGCTGCAATTGATTACAAAACCAAATAAATGAATTCATTATAATATCAATTATAAATGAAAATAATTTTGTATATATGCTTACCATTACGTTACTTGATTTTCTGATTGCATGTTCTATGCTGCTCTCCCAAACAAATACAATATTCCCCATGTATTTTTCTTCACAGACTTCAGTGGAAACAATTATGTTCAATACAGTTTGTTTTGTCACATTTGTTTGTAGTACATTGCCTCCTATCGGTTTCTTAGCTCCAATTTGAGTGTCATTTGGAGCTATTTTTTCAACACCACCTACATTCTTTATCTTATGGGAAACATTGTTAGTGTTAAGCCCTTTCATAACAGCCTTCCCTTTCTCCAAAATGGATTTTCCAACATGACCACCATATCCAACTTTCTTTGGAAAAAGTTTCCTCCTGTCGGTACGACTCACTTTGCCTACAACAGCTGACTTCTCTGCCACCCTCATTTTCTTTACAAGTGATTTTCTAACCCTATTCACCTCCTTCGAGCTTATTATGTTACCGTCATCAGATTCATCTTCTATCTTAACAGGATTCATAACATCATTTCCTTTTTGCAAATAGGATTTTTCAACCTCAACTTTTTTGGTAACTGCATCATTGTTCATACCTTTCTTAGCAACTGCATTTAAATTCACAACATCCACGTTTTTGGCAACTGCATTACTCCTCACACTTTTCTTAGCAGGTGCATTAACATTCACAGATTTCTTAGCAGATTTTTTTTTACCCGAAGGTCTTGCAACTTCCTCCACCATACGTTTAATGACGTCCATTGTTGTTTCTTCACTGAATTAACAGGATGAGTTAATTATTCAGTTCTTTGACACATGTAAAAATACAATTACACAGGCACAAATATGACAAATATCTAACATTTTCTGAAATCTTATAGAAAACAAAGTTACAAAAAAACATAATAGTTTCAAAAAATCATCTTCATTTTTAAACCCACATACACCATAGAATGAATGATTGCAATTTCAGATCTTAACACAAAATAGATTGGTAATCAAATGATTATAAGTACCAATATTGAACCGGGTAGAATGTTTCATTGCAATTTCAGAGCTTAACACACAATAAATTGGAAATCAATTTCAGCTCTAAACACAAAATAGTCATCGATACTCAAAATACCTATTACCGAATGCAAATTAAAATCAGTTAACAATTTGTTACCTCGTGCTTGAAATATCATCATCAGATATGTAACCGCAACAAGGATTTTTGGTACCAGACATCTTGCTAATCCCTTCGATGGTGGTTTTTTTTCCGTCAATCGCAAGTCCGATCGAAAGCTTCTTACGTTTTCCAGTGAAAAGTGGGAGAGAAGACGAAACCCTAAAAAAAGTACACTGTACGGTTCCTCTTACATATATGTGTAATGTTAAGGATCCAGATTATATTTGGCCCAAAAGGTAATATTAAAGTGGGTCATTCTAAATAAAGTAATATCACTACAATTAAAATATAAATCCTTACACATTAGTATATAATATTTAATATATTTTTTGACTTTATTTTTTGTTCATATATTTTATACATTAATATAAAGTATAATGTATAATTTAATTTGCATATTTATAAATTAATTTTGGCAAAATAAAGTGTTACATCTATTTTGAAAAAAGCTTAACATTGATTTAATTTATATAATTAAGTTAAATTTTATTGCAAAACATCTAAAATATACATATTTATAAGTTGATTTTATTTTGACTTATATGATTTTTTGAGATTTTTTCCATATAAACATGAATTTAATGAAAAAATCAATATTTTAAAATACACATTAAATAAAATACGAAAATTAATATTAAATAATAAAAAAAATACTTTTTTGTGATTTAAAAACAAAAATAAAAAGTTCAGATATATTTCACCATCATCTCTTGACTATCTTCCATGGTTCAGACATGGTTGACCATCATCTACGCATCTCTGCCATGGTTCACACATCATCACTTGACTATCTTCCATGGTTCAGACATGTTTGACCATCATGTACGCATCTTTGACATGGTTCACACATCATCTCTTGACTATCTTCCATGGTTCAGACATGGTTGACCATCATCTACGCATCTCTGACATGGTTCACACATCAGATCTTGACTATCTTCCAGGGTTCAGACATAGTTAACCATCATCTACGCATCTCTCACATGGTTCACACATCATCTCTTGACTATCTTCCATGATTCAGACATGGTTGACCATCATCTATGCATCTCTAACGTGGTTCACACATCAGATCTTGACTATCTTGCATGGTTCACACATGGTTGACCATCATCTATGCATCTCTGACATGGTTCACACATCAGATCTTGACTATCTTCCATGGTTCAAACATGGTTGACCATCATCTATGCATCTCGCACTTGGTTCACACGTCATCTCTTGACTATCTACCATGGTTTAGACATGGTTGACCATCATCTATGCATCTCTGACATAGTTCACACAACATCTCTTGACTATCTTCCATGGATCACACATGGTTGACCATCATCTATGCATCTCTGACATAATTCACACATCAGATCTTGACTATCTTCCATGGTTCATACATGGTTGACCATCATCTATGCATCTCTGACATAGTTCACACATCAGATCTTGACTATCTTCCATGGTTCATACATGGTTGACCATCATCTATGCATCTCTGACATAGTTCACACAGCATCTCTTAACTATCTTCCATGGTTCACACATGGTTGACCATCATCTATGCATCTATGACATAGTTCACACATCAGATCTTGACTATCTTCCATGGTTCAGACATGGTTGACCATCATCTATGCATCTCTAACATAGTTCACACATCATCTCTTGACTATCTTCCATGGTTCACACCTGGTTGACAATCCTCTACGCATCTCTAACATAGTTCACACATCACCTTTTGACTATCTTGAATGGTTCACACATGGTTGACCATCCTCTACGCATCTCTAACATAGTTCACACATCACCTCTTGACTATCTTCCATGGTTCATACATGGTTGACCATCCTCTACGCATCTCTGACATAGTTTACACATCATTTCTTGACTGTCTTCCATGGTTCACACATGGTTGACCATCATCTATGCATCTCACACATAGTTCACCATTATCTGTGGACTATCTTCCATGGTCCACACATAGTTGACCATCATCTATGCATCTCACACATAGTTCACCATCATCTGTTGACTATCTTTCTTAGTCCACACATAGTTGACCATCATTTATGCAACTCACACATAGTTCACCATCATCTGTTGACTATCTTCAATGGTCCACACATGGTTGACCATCATCTATGCATCTCACACATAGCTCACCATCATTTATTGACTATCTTCTATGGTCCACACATGGTTGACCATCTTCTACGCATCTCACACATAGTTCACCATCATCTCTTGACTATCTTCCATGGTTCACACATAGTTAACCATCATCTATTCATCTCTGACATAGTTGACCATCATCTGTTGGCTATCTTCCATGCTTCACACATAGTCGACCACCAGCTATGCATCTCTGACATAGTTCACCATCATCTGTTGACTATCTTCCATGGTTCACACCTAATTGATCATCATCTATGCATCTCATACATAGTCCACCATCATTTATTGAATATCTTTGATGGTTCAGACATAGTTGACCATCATCTATGCATCTCACACATAGTTCACCATCATCTGTTGATTATCTTCCATGGTTCACACATGATTGACCATCCTCTAAGAATCTCTGACATAGTTCACACATCACCTCTTGACTATCTTCCATGGTTCACACATGGTTGACCACCCTCTACGCATCTCTGACTTAGATCACACATCATCTTTTGAGTATCTTCCATTGTTCACACATGGTTGATCATCCTCTACGCTTCTCATACATAGTTCACCATCATATGTTGACCATCTTCCATGGTCCACACATAGTTGACCATCATCTATGCATCTCACACATAGTTCACCATCATATGTCGACTATCTTCCGTGGTTCACACATAGTTGACCATCATCTATGCATCTCACACATAGTTCACCATCATCTGTTGACTATCTTCCATGGTTCACACATAGTTAACCATCAACTATGCATCTCACACATAGTTCACCATCATCTGTTAACTATCTTCCATGGTCCACACATAGTTGACCATCATCTATGCATCTCACACATAGTTCACCATCATCTGTTGACTATCTTCCATGGTCCACACATGGTTGACCATCTTGTATGCATCTCTGACATAGTTCACTCATCATCTCTTAACTATCTACCATGGTTCACACATGGTTGACCATCATCTATGCATCTCTGACATGGTTCACACATCACCTATTGACTATCTTCCATGGTTCACACATGGTTAACCATCCTCTACGCATCTCTGAGATAATTCACACATCATCAGTTGACTATCTTTCATGGTTCACACATGGTTGATCATCCTCTATGCATTTCACACATAGTTCACCATCATATGTTGACTATCTTCCATGGTCCACACATAGTTGAGCAACATCTATGCATCTCACACACAGTTCACCATCATCTCTTGACTATCTTCCATGGTTCAGACATGGTTGACCATCATCTACGCATCTCTGACATGGTTCACACATCATCTCTTGACTATCTTCCATGGTTCAGACGTGGTTGACCATCATGTACGCATCTTTGACATGGTTCACACATCATCTCTTGACTATCTTCCATGGTTCAGACATGGTTGACCATCATCTACGCATCTCTGACATGGTTCACACATCAGATCTTAACTATCTTTCAGGGTTCAGACATAGTTAACCATCATCTACGCATCTCTCACATGGTTCACACATCATCTCTTGACTATCTTCCATGATTCAAACATGGTTGACCATCATCTATGCATATCTAACGTGGTTCACACATCAGATCTTGACTATTTTCCATGGTTCACACATGGTTGACCATCATCTATGCATCTCTGACATGGTTCACACATCAGATCTTGACTATCTTCAATGGTTCAAACATGGTTGACCATCATCTATGCATCTCACACTTGGTTCACATGTCATCTCTTGACTATCTACCATGGTTTAGACATGGTTGACCATCATCTATGCATCTCTGACATAGTTCACGCAACATCTCTTGACTATCTTCCATGGTTCACACATGGTTGACCATCATCTATGCATCTCTGACATAGTTCACACATCAGATCTTGATTATTTTCCATGGTTCATACATGGTTGACCATCATCTATGCACCTCTGACATAGTTCACACAACATCTCTTGACTATCTTCCATGGTTCACACATGGTTGACCATCATCTATACATCTCTGACATAGTTCACACATCAGATCTTGACTATCTTCCATGGTTTATACATGGTTGACCATCATCTATGCATCTCTAACATAGGTCACACATCATCTCTTGACTATCTTCCATGGTTCACACCTGGTTGACAATCCTCTACGCATCTCTGACATAGTTCACACATCACCTTTTGACTATTTTGAATGGTTCACACATGGTTGACCATCCTCTACGCATCTCTGACATAGTTCACACATCACCTCTTGACTATCTTCCATGGTTCATACATGGTTGACCATCCTCTACGCATCTCTGACATAGTTTACACATCATCTCTTGACTGTCTTCCATGGTTCACACATGGTTGACCATCATCTATGCATCTCACACATAGTTCACCATTATCTGTTGACTATCTTCCATGGTCCACACATAGTTGACATCAATCTATGCATCTCACACATAGTTCAACATCATCTGTTGACTATCTTTCATAGTCCACACATAGTTGACCATCATCTATGCAACTCACACATAGTTCACCATCATCTGTTGACTATCTTCAATGGTCCACACATGGTTAACCATCATCTATGCATCTCACACATAGCTCACCATCATTTATTGACTATCTTCCATGGTCCACACATGGTTGACCATCATCTACGCATCTCACACATAGTTCACCATCATCTCTTGACTATCTTCCATGGTTCACACATAGTTAACCATCATCTATTCATCTCTGACATAGTTGACCATCTTCTGTTGACTATCTTTCATGCTTCACACATAGTCGAGCACCATCTATGCATCTCTGACATAGTTCACCATCATCTGTTGACTATCTTCCATGGTTCACACATAATTGATCATCATCTATGCATCTCATACATAGTCCACCATCATCTGTTGAATATCTTCGATGGTTCAGACATAGTTGACCATCATCTATGCATCTCACACATAGTTCACCATCATCTGTTGTTAATCTTCCAAGGTTCACACATGGTTGACCATCCTCTAAGAATCTCTGGCATAGTTCACACATCACCTCTTGACTATCTTCCAGGGTTCACACATGGTTGACCACCCTCTATGCATCTCTGACATAGATCACACATCATCTTTTGAGTATCTTCCATTGTTCACACATGGTTGATCATCCTCTACGCATCTCATACATAGTTCACCATCATATGTTGACCATCTTCCATGGTCCACACATAGTTGACCATCATCTATGCATCTCACATATAGTTCACCATCATATATCGACTATCTTCCGTGGTTCACACATAGTTGACCATCATCTATGCATCTCATACATAGTTCACCATCATCTGTTGACTATCTTCCATGGTTCACACATAGTTAACCATTAACTATGCATCTCACACATAGTTCACCATCATCTGTTGACTATCTTCCATGGTCCACACATAGTTGACCATCATCTATGCATCTCACGCATAGTTCACCGTCATCTGTTGACTATCTTCCATGGTCCACACATGGTTGACCATCTTGTATGCATCTCTGACATAGTTCACTCATCATCTCTTAACTATCTTCCATGGTCCACACATGGTTGACCATCATCTATGCATCTCTGACATGGTTCACATATCACCTATTGACTATCTTCCATGGTTCACACATGGTTAACCATCCTCTACGTATCTCTGAGATAATTCACACATCATCAGTTGACAATCTTCCATGATTCACACATGGTTGATCATCCTCTATGCATTTCGAACATAGTTCACCATCATATGTTGACTATCTTCCATGGTCCACACATCGTTGACCATCATCTATGCATCTCACACACAGTTCACCATCATCTCTTGACTATCTTCCATGGTTCAGACATGGTTGACCATCATCTACGCATCTCTGACATGGTTCACACATCATCTCTTGACTATCTTCCATGGTTCAGACTTGGTTGACCATCATCTACGCATCTTTAACATGGTTCACACATCATCTCTTAACTATCTTCCATGGTTCAGACATGGTTGACCATCATCTACGCATCTCTGACATGGTTCACACATCAGATCTTGACTATCTTCCCTGGTTCAGACATAGTTAACCATCATCTACGCATCTCTGACATGGTTCACACATCATCTCTTGACTATCTTCCATGGTTCAAACATGGTTGACCATCATATATGCATCTCTGACATGGTTCATACATCAGGTCTTGACTATCTCCCATTGTTCACACATGGTTGACCATCATCTATGCATCTCAGACATAGTTTACAGATCAGATCTTGACTATCTTCCATAGTTCAAACATGGTTGACCATCATCTACGCATCTCACACATGGTTCACACATCTTCTCTTGACTATCTTCCATGGTTTAGACATGGTTGACCATCATCTATGCATCTCTGACATAGTTCACACAGCATCTCTTGACTATCTTCCATGGTTCACGCATGGTTAACCATCATCTATGCGTCTCTGACATAGTTCACACGTCAGATCTTGACTATCTTCCATGGTTCAGACATGGTTGACCATCATCTATGCATCTCAGACATAGTTCACACAGCATCTCTTGACTATCTTCCATGGTTCACACATGGTTGATCATCATCTATGCATCTCTGACATAGTTCACACATCAGATCTTGACTATCTTCGATGGTTTAGACATGGTTGACCATCATCTATGCATCTCTGACATAGTTCACACATAATCTTTTGACTATCTTCCATGGTTCACACATGGTTGACAATCCTCTACGCATCTCTGACATAGTTCACACATCACCTCTTGACTATCTTCCATGGTCCACACATGGTTGACCATCATCTACGCGTCTCTGACATGGTTCGCACATCACCTCTTGACTATCTTCCATGGCTCACACATGGTTGACCATCCTCTACGCATCTCTAACATAGTTCACACATCATTTCTTGACTATCTTCCATGGTTCACACATGGTTGACCATCATCTATGCATTCACATATAGTTCACCATCATATGTTGACTATCTTCCAGGGTTCACACATAGTTAAGCATCATCTATGCATCTCTGACATAGTTCACACATCATCTCTTGACTATCTTCCATGGTTTAGACAGGGTTTACCATCATCTATGCATATCTGACATAGTTCATATAGCATCTCTTGACTATCTTCCATGGTTCACACATGGTTGACCATCATCTATGCATCTCTGACATAGTTCACACATCAGATATTGAATATCTTTGATGGTTAAGATATAGGTTACCATCATCTATGCATCTCACACATAGTTCACCATCACCTGTTAATTATCTTCCATGGTTCACACATGGTTGACCATCCTCTACGCATCTCTGACATAGTTCATACCTCACCTCTTGACTATCTTCCATGGTTCACACATGGTTAAACATCCTCTACTCATCTCTGACATAGTTCATACATCATCTCTTGACTATATTCCATGGTTCACACATGGTTGATCATCCTCTACGCATCTCACACGTAGTTCACCATCATATGTTGACTATCTTCCATGTTCCACACATAGTTGACCATCATCTATGCATCTCACACATAGTTGTCCATCATATGTTGACTATCTTCCATGGTCCACAAATAATTGACCATCATCTATGCATCTCACACATGGTTCACACATCATCTCTTGACTATCTTCCATGGTTCATACATGGTTGACCATCATCTATGCATCTCTGACATAGTTCACACATCAGATCTTGAATATCTTCCATGGTTCAGACATGGTTGACCATCATCTATGCATCTCTGACATAGTTCACACATAATCTTTTTCCTATCTTCCATGGTTCACACATGGTTGACCATCATCTATGCCTCTCTGACATGGTTCACACGTCATCTCTTGACTATTTTCCATGGTTCACACATGGTTGACCATCATCTATGCATCTCACACATAGTTCACCATCATCTGTTGAATGTCTTCGATGGTTCAGACATAGTTGACCATCATCTATGCATCTCACACATAGTTCACCATAATCTGCTGATTATCTTCCATGGTTCACACATGGTTGACAATCCTCTACGCATCTCTGACATAGTTCTCACATCATTTCTTGACTATCTTCCATGGTTCACACATGGTTGATCATCCTCTACGCATCTCTGACATAGTTCACCATCATCTCTTAACTATCTTCCATGGTTCACACATGGTTGATCATCCTCTATGCGTCTCTGACATACTTATTTGTAAAATATATTTAAAAAAATAATTTTATTAAGTTACCTTTTAAAAAACGTTATAGTAAAAATATGTAATTAAAATATATAATTTAATGTCAAAATATATTTTAAAAAATAATTTTTTTAAGTTACATTTTAAAATACGTTATAGGTATAATATAAAAATTTAAAAATAATATTTAGAAATTTTGTTCCAATTAATGGTAAAAAACAATTTGAAAATATATAATTTAAAAAAAAATTTATAAACGTCAATATAATTTAAAAAATAAAAAACGTCAACATAATTTAAAAAATAATTTTATTAAGCTACAATAAAAAAATTTAATGAAATTAATTTAAATCAAAATATATAATTTAATGAAATTAATTTAAATCAAAATATATAACTTAATGTCAAATATATAATTTGTCAAATATATCCAATTAATGTCAAATTAAAAAAAATGAATGTCAAATTAAAAAAATTAATGTCAAATATAATTTGTGAAATAAGACCAATTAATTTCAAGTTAAAAATATATAAATTTAAAAATAATATTTAGAAATTTTGTTCCAATTAATGTTAAAAAATAATTTTAAAATATATAATTTAAAAAAAATTTAAAAAACGTCAATATAATTTAATGAAATAAAAAAACGTCAATATAATTTAAAAAATAAAAAACATCAACATAATTTAAAAAATAATTTGATGAAGCTACAGTAAAAATAAATTTAATGAAATTAATTTAAATCAAAATATATAATTTAATGAAATTAATTTAAATTAAAATATATAAATTAATGTCAAATATATAATTTGTCAAATATATCCAATTAATGTCAAATTAAAAAAATAATGTCAAATTAAAAAAATTAATGTCAAATATAATTTGTGAAATAAAACCAATTAATTTCAAATTAAAAGAATAAATATTTGATGATTATAAAAGTTACAGTAAAAATAATGTCAAATAAACGTCAATATTTAATAATAAAAGTTATTAATGAAATTAAGCTACTGTAAAAAGTTATAAAGGTTATAAAAGTTATTAATATTTGATAATAAACGTACATATTTAAAAAATAATTTTATTAAGCTACAGTAAAAATAAATTTAATGAAATTAATTTAAATCAAAATATATAATTTAATGAAATTAATTTAAATAAAAAAATATAATTTAATGTCAAATATATAATATAATATCAAATATATTAAATTAAAGTCAAATTAAAAAAATTAATGTCAAATTAAAAAAATTAATGTCAAATATAATTTGTGTAATGCAACCAATTAATTTCAAATTTAAAAAAAAAATCATTAAAGGTGATATTTATTATGTGTGTGAGGCATATATTAATATGGTGTGCTTGATCATGATCAAGTGGTCCTAAGCCTTTTGTAAGGGGCCTTCTATTGTGTGACTGCAGATTCTAGGAGTGGTTTCTTTTGGCTGTATGTTTTCATTTTGTGTGGTTATGCTTTTGGTGGATCTGGCAAGAGTTGAATATGTTATGTGTTTGGGTCAGTCAATCTTTTAATTAGCGACGTGTTTTACACAATATTCGAAAATTTTAAACTTCCCACCAAGTGAATATTTGATTTTTTTTTATTATTTTAAATGGGCTGCAACATTATTTTCACATGGCGACGTTCTTTTTTAGCGACGTGATTTTCACGTGGCAATATCACTCGCTAGTGTCAAAACAAATTCTGGCTTGATGGATTCTTTAATTTCTATTCCTCTATAAATAATACAACCTTAATAATTACAAATAATTACATAATTATAACTACTAATTACAAATATTTTGATTTAAGTTCTAATTATATGCTATTAGTAATTTCCTAAGTTATACAAAATATAAAAGTAAACTAATAATATCATATTTCCTTATGGACACCCCCTCAAATTGATATGATTAGTCAAGCAATATCAATTTACTAACGAGAAATTGATGTTGAGGACGAGGAAATGCCTTGGTGAATATTTCAGCGAGCTGAAGTTATAAGGTGACATACATATGATATATAGTGTGATTCTCAAAGGCTTCTCGGATAGAATGACAATCCACCTCAAATGCTAAGTTTGTTCGTGAAAAACTAGATTGGCAGCAATTTGAATAACACTAATATCGTCAGCATAGAGAGGTGTTATTGTTTGCTGAGAGAAACCAAGCTCAGCTAGGAGATCATGAAACCAAATAACTTCTGAACAGGCTGTTGAATTAGCTCAATATTCAAATTTAGTGGAGGACTTAGAGACTCATGTTTGTTTTTTACTTTTCCAAGAAATCAACGTAGAACCAAGAAACATGCATCAACCGGTGAAAGATCGTCGAGTATCAAGACTACCTGCCCAATTAGCATCGTTATAGCCAACCAAATTAGGATGATCCAATAGGAAAGAAGTGGCCATGGTAAGAGCTACCTTTCAAGTAACGAATGATATGATGAGAAACATCCAAATGAAGGTATAAAGGAGTGTGCATAAATTGACTAACCTATTGGACTGCAAACGAGAGGTCAGGGTAAGTAATTGTTAGATAATTAAGACTCCCCACTAGTTGATGATATAAAAGTGGATTGGGAAAAAGATCACCTTCATCACGATGATATTTGATGTTAACCACAAGAGGAGTATCCATCGGGGCAACAGATTGGAGCCTCGCCAAGGATATCAGTTTTTTAGTATACTTGTGTTGATGAATAAAAATACCATTGGAATCAGAATGAACCTCAAGAACTAGGAAATAATGCAGCACACCAAGATCTTTCATCTTAAACGAGTCTTGAAGTTGGTGTTTAAGTTGTTGTATGGCCGCTTGATCAGAACCAGTAATGACCATGTCATCAACATAACTAAGAAGAAGCACAATTCCAGTAGTCGTGCGATGGATGAATAATGAGGAGTCATATTGAATTTGAGTAAAAGAAAATCAAAGAAGAGTGGATCGAAAGTTTTCATAGCATTCCCGAATGAGCTTGTCGCAGACCATATAAAGAGTGTTTGAGCTTGAAAACACCTAGAAAGGATGAAAATAGACCTTGAGGATTAGTCATGTAAATATTTTCTTCATGATCCCCATGAAGAAAAGCATTATTCACATCCATTTGATGAAGGGACCAGCCTGAAGAAGCAACAATAGAAAGCATTGTTCTAATGGTAGTCATCTTAGAGCAAAGGTCTCATCATAGTTTATCCTATATTATTGTTTGTTTCCCAAAGCAAACAAGTGAGCCTTGTAACGACTAAGGGACCATCAGAATTCAACTTCATGTAATACACCTATTTGCAACTTATTGGCTTCACACCAGGTGGACAAGAGACAATATCCTAATTAAAATTATCCTGAAGAGCCTGTAGTTCATCTTGCATTGCTTTCACCTAACACAGGTATTTAACTGTCTGTGAATAACATGTAGGAACAACTATACTAGATAAAGTGGTAGTAAAAGAAGTATGCCAAGAACCATACCTATCTTGGGGTGTTACTCTCTTGTAGATTTCCGCAGTGGTTCTAGCATGGGTTCAGGTGGCAGATCAGTGCTGAGAAGTGGATGGGAGCGCTTAACATATACATGTATGGGTCAAAACACTATATAGATCGAGAGACCTATTGAAAGTTGGGAAGAATAGAAACATCATAATAATTAGGGTAAAGACATGGGGAAATTGATGATCAAAGAAAATCACATTGCAAGAAATACATATGTGATGTGCAATGGCATCTTAACACAAGAATCCTTTTTTTTATTAAGACTAAATCCCATAAATGCACATTGGACAAATTGTGCCCCAAGCTTATGTCTTTCAAGAGACGGTAAGTGAACAAAACATACATAACCAAAAGTGTGAAGATCATGATAGTTGGGATAAGTGTTAAAAAGACGAAATAAAGGTGTATCAAAATTAATAGTGGACAAAGCTTCAACTCAAAATTTTGATGGAATAGAGGCCTGAAGCAGTAATGTTCTCGTGACATCAAGCAATTTCCGATTTTTGCGTTCAGCAATGCCATTTTGTTGAGGTGTATAAGGATAAGAGCATTGAGAAATAATTGCTTTTTGTTGCAAATATTTTTGAAACTCGTGAGAGGTACACTCACCTCCCGAGTTAGTGCGAAAAATATTAATGTTGGTTTGAAATTTGTTCTCAAGATATGCCACAAAATTCTTTAACATAGTGAAAATGTCAACTTTAAAGCATAAAAAATATAACCAAGTAAATTGACTGTAGTCATCAATAAATGTCACAAAATAATTATATTTAGCATGAGATAAAATAGGGGACATACCCCAAACATCACTATGAATAATATCAAAACATTTGGTAGTATGGTGAGCAAGAGAGGAAAAAGGAAGAGTTTTACTTTTACCAAGTTGGAAAAAACACAAGGAATGGAAGAATTAGACATAACCATTTTGTTTCCCATCAATCCATCTTTATTAAATGAGAGAAAACTATAGAATTTGGGTGACCTAACTTTCTATGTCAATCCTCGTATTGATGAGGAACATTATTACAAGCAAAAGAAACATTACTAGAATTAAACTGAAGCAAAAAAAAATCAGCCCACTTTAGGCCCCCTCATGATCACTTTCCCTGACATGTGATCCTGCACAGGACAACCAGCACGAGAGAAATTAACATCGCAATTATTATCCACTAATTGTCTAACTAAAATTAAATTTGAAACAAGCCCAGGGGATATAAACACATCCTGAAAAGAGGAATTAATGTTTCCAACAGTACTAAAAGGAAGAGCATTACCATCTGCAATTTAAATGTTTTGGGTGTTGTTGTATGTGTGAACATTATGCAAATTTTCAAGGGAGCCAACCATGTGATTGGAGGCCCAGGAATCAATAAACCTAGGTGGATATGCAGTATTAGAGTTATCTTGGATGCATAAGGAAGAGAGGGAAGTGAGTACCATTTATTGCACACTTTCTAGAGTCAAGGTATTTGTAGCAGCACTATTGGAGGTAGCAACATTGTTGGAGGCAGAATGGGCATAAGCCTAGCCAAAGGAAGCATAAGTGGCACGAAAGGCCTGCACTAGTCTCTTTACTGGCCGGGTCGGTCATTATGCTATGATGTGACCATGTTGCTTACAATATTTGCACAATTTCTTGTTACAATTGCGAGCAATATGGGCAAACTGCTTGCATGAAAAACATTAAAGTTGCTTCATATCATGTGATTTCCACTTACTTTGGGCAGAATAGGACACATAAAAGAGATTCGTAATAGTGTTCTCGTTTGACATGGCCCCTTGAGTTATTGTTGTTGTTGTGTTCTATGTTGTTGTTGTGGTTAATAAAAAATGGTGAAGGATGAAGTGTGTTCTAGATTGTTGTTGTGGTTAATAAAATATTATTAAGGTTGTAGTGTTGTTGTGTTATTTTTGGGTTATTGTTATTTGGGTCTATAGTTTTACCCTCACCTTCCTTCTAATTTTGTTGCAGGGTCTTGTAAATTCTCTTTACTCTAGAAAGATTGGTGTTTATTGTCTATGGCTCGTCATGCACTTTGTAGTACTTCATCTTGATATGGACTAAGAAAGCCATTGCGTGCAATGTTATTACGAAGGGTTGGCCTAAGATACAGTAGTAGACACTCTTGTAAAGGACTATCAAGAATTAGGAATCATTGGTCTTGATATCCCCCCTTATCCTAAGGTGACCATCAATTTTTATGTATCCCTAAGGACAATTTACCCTTTCATTAAAATATTGTAGATTAGATCCTTTTTAAGGCCACAACTTTTACTTCTTCTGCCTCGTCTTCTCGAAGAGATTTGAGTACATAATGTCAAAGGAGTCGTCACCATCAATCATAACTCTGAAGACTTCAAAGTTGGCAATATATGTCAATATCACCAAAAGTAAAATTTCATTCATAACTCCCTGATCTTCTTGCTATCCAAGAATCCAAGAATCAACCTTTTCAGACTCGCGGTTGAAGTACTTCTTTCCATCTTGCTAATGGCCACCAGCTCAATAATCTTTCTTTTCATTGTGCTCTTGGAATGGTTTATTTCCATAGATGTGCCTCCCATTGTGGAAGATATGTATTTTGGTGCTTTCCTTTGTGTCATTCATCTTTTTTGTTACTCACCTCTTTTCCGTTTCCCATGGCCACACTCTCAACGCTTTTTTGGGGGATTGCTTCCCCTTGCAATATTGTTCTTGGATAATATTGGCGTCCTTGGTATACTCAGATATCCCCTTATTGATTAGCCTTTAAATTGCATCTTTCGACTAGATGCAATCATTGATATTGTGGTTGTGACTCTTGTGGAAACAACATTATTTTGACATTTCAGTCTGTGCAGACTCCCTGACAGGATATGGGTTCCTTATCACAGCCTCCTTAAACTTCATGTTGGCACATTACTTCAAGATCCTCTCCCATGAAGTGTTCAAATGAGTATATACGTCAAACCTTGCGCAGAGTTTGCATTCACTTTCTTTTTTAGACCATGTAGAGTCTTTCTTTAATTGTCGGGTAGGTCCCGCATTCCCCGATACTCGGCTACCTCTGCCGGCCAAAATTTTTTTTCGTAGTTGATGTATGGATGTGCCCTACTCAACAAATCCTTCAGATTGTTGGCCTCTTTGTGCCCTAAAGTTTCCCAAAACACATAGTTCAGTCTGAGGCCCGTCTCAAAGATCCAACACTCAAGCTTTCACCAAGCCTCCAACACCTACTACCACTTTGGTGAAATGGTCAATAATACCCATACATGGTTTCCTTTTTACCCTGCAAGATTCGACTTAGCACGACCTTGGTAGTCG
Source organism: Lathyrus tuberosus (assembly GCA_022829125.1). Lineage (NCBI taxonomy): Eukaryota > Viridiplantae > Streptophyta > Magnoliopsida > Fabales > Fabaceae > Lathyrus > Lathyrus tuberosus. The sequence goes on along the minus strand of JALAZF010000031.1, from coordinate 325,485 downwards.
ATTGCCTCATCCTGACAGTGAAATGGATGATGAAAGGCTCGCACGGGTTGGACTAAGAGTCTATTCTTTAGCCCCAAAGGGACTTATATCAGGTTGTTACTTATTCTGTTAGGATTGGTTCAAAGAGCTTGCACTTCACATCTTTGTCGGCATGATAATAGTCTAGCGAGTCATTTACATGATTGACGTGTTCATCTGGATCTCCAGTCTCGTTATAACTATGGAGTTTCATAAGCTTCTCCATTGAATTTGGGTTTCTATTGTCCAAGATGCGAGAAGACAAATAGTTCTTCTTCCGCGTTTGGACATGAGCATCTTCTTCGTACATTTCACTATTATTAGGATGATGAACTTCGGGATGAGTATGGATACCCCTCATTCCTCCGAGATCAAGGGAAAAAGTACGGCACATGTGTCATTGGTGGCTTAGAGACTTCTGAACCTCTTATTGTTCCCTTCTCGGCACAAGAATGGCAATTTTGTATATAGTCGTCTCTTGTATAATTTTGTTCCTCTGATTGGCATTGTGTAAACTATTCTCAATCTGAGTCAGCCTATCACTACAAGAAAAGTATGCTTCAGCCACGTGAATATCACGTCGCTAAAAAAAGACATTGCCACATGAAAATCACGTCACAACCCTTTTAAAATAATAAAAAAAGTGAAATTCAACTTTTTAAGTGGGGAGAGAGTAAAATTTTCAAAAAATTTGTAGTGACGTTAAAAACACGTTGCCACCTTAAAGTTAAAAAATAATAATAAAAAAAATGAAATTTAGATTTTCACGTGGGGGAATTTTAAATTTTTTGAAAAATGCGTATAAGCGTTGAAAACATGTCGCTACCTAAATTTTAAAATTTTAAAACTTTTGGTAGAAAAATTTGATTGATGAAATTAATTGGGAAGCGGATTGACTGACACATTTATGGTGTGAAGTGATATTCATGTCGCTAATATTCTACCATTACTGACAAGGCAGGTGTGGCGTTGTAATTTTCACGTCGTTACCCCAACAGACTGATTGGTTGTGACATGATTTCCACACCAGTAAATTAGTTATTTAACGGGTTGTGACATGATTGCCACGGTATGGAATATATGAACAATGTGTAATGATATTCAATTTAACAGGGCCATTTTTAGTTTCAATGATTATTTATCGTTGATTATTCATAGCTCCTGGGTGTGGGCGGGCCTATCGTGTACATTTTCTTTTTCTATAAACTTTCATGATTGGCACACCTCTCCTTTATCTTGTTGTAAGAGGTTAAGGTGATTGTCGTCTTTGTATTTTTGGAGCACACCTTTTGCTCTTTTAATATATTTGCCTATTGAAAAAAAAGTTATTTAATTCCCCATCTGCACCGCTCCCCTCTCATTCTAGCAACTCAAAAGTCCATTTTTATCTTCCTCCCCTCAATTCCAATTTCCAACATAACCTCAACCCCTTCTCTTCTCAATCTGAGTCAGCCTATCACTACAAGAAAATTATGCTCCAGCCACGTGAATACCACGTCGCTAAAAAAGGACATTGCCACATGAAAATCAAGTCACACCCCTTTTAAAATAATAAAAAAAAAGTGAAATTCAACTTTTCAAGTGGGGAGAGAGTAAAATTTTCAAAAAATTTGTAGTGACGTTAAAAACACGTTGTCGCCTTAAAGTTAAAAAATAATAATAAAAAAAATGAAATTCAGCTTTTCACGTGGGGGAATTTTAAATTTTTTGAAAAATTCGTATAGGCGTTGAAAACATTTCGCTACTTAAATTTTAAAATTTTAAAAATTTTGGTAGAAAAATTTGATTGTTGAAATTAATTGGGAAGCGGGTTGACTGACACATTTATGGTGTGAAGTGATATTCATGTCGCTAATATCCTACCATTACTGACAAGGCAGGTGTGGCGTTGTAATTTTCACGTCAATACCCCAACAGATTGATTGGTTGTGACATGATTTCCACACCAATAAATTAGTTATTTAACGGGTTGTGACATGATTGCCACGGTATGGAGTATATGGACAATGCGTAATGATATTCAATTTAACGGGGCCATTTTTAGTTTCAATGATTGTTTATCGTTGATTATTCATAGATCCTGGGTGTGGGCGGGCATATCGTGTACATTTTCTTCTTCTATAAACTTTCATGATTGGCACACCTCTCCTTTATCTTGTTGTAGGAGGTTAAGGTGATTGTCGTCTTTGTATTTTTGGAGCACACCTTTTGCTCTTTTAATATATTTGCCCATTGAAAAAAAAGTTATTTAATTCCTCATCTGCACCGATCCCCTCTCATTCTAGCAACGCAAAAGTCCATTTTTATCTTCCTCCCCTCAATTCCAATTTCCAACTAAACCTCAACCCTTTCTCTTCTCAATCTAAGTCAGCCTATCACTACAAGAAAATTATGCTCCAGCCACGTGAATATCACGTCGCTAAAAAAGGACATTGCCACATGAAAATTGTAACGCCTGAATTTAATTAATTAGTTAATTAAATTATTGAAGGATTCAATTATTGGAGTTAGACGAAGTTTTAGAATTAATCGGAGTAGTTGGATTTGTCAATATTATTTTAAGAGGCGTATTTGGATTATTAAGTTAAAGTTGGATTATTAGTCGGTTGGATCGGAGAAATTAATATTGGAGATAATATTATTTTAGAATATTGTTTATTTAATCGGATTTAGTGTTGGAGTGGTATATAGCAATTTGGTGGTGTGGATTAGTTGGCCCATTAAAGAATATTATTATTATTATTATTATTATTATTTGGTTAAAAGGAATAAAAGGAAATAGAAATTTAGTTTTGTTGTATCCGTAGAAAAAAAAAGAAGTTACACGAGGGATTTGGAAAACATGGTCGGAAGAACGTGAGAGAAGTTGGGAACGAGAGAGAAAACCGCTACCGGCGTCGAATTTCCAGAAGACGATCGATTGTCGAGCTGCCTTCAATCCAAGGTAAGGGTGGGTTCGACTATTATAACCGGGATTATGATAATTTTTATGTGGGATTTAGGTTACATGAATTTGCTATAAATCCTGTGTTTGTGATGAATTTGTGATTCTGCGAATATCTTGGGTGTATCGCGAAACTAGGTTGTTCTGTGCATTAATGTTGCTCGCAGTGTGCGGTTGTGAGGATTTACATTTAATTTCCATGTAATATATTTGATGTAATATATTTGGTGAATTGAAGTTGTTTTATTAGAAAGGAAAAGAATAGGAATTGGAGGCGGGGGCCTCAAAGTAATGGAGGTGAGCACCCCCATTTAATTAAAGGATGGAGGCGAGGGCCTCCAAGTATTGAGGTGGGCGCCTCCAATGGCTTTTTGGGATTCTTTGGATTTTTGCTGGCACGTATACACATATATTGAACCATTTTACAATATATATATATATATATATATATATATATATATATATATATATATATATATATATATATATATATATATATATATAATATTAATTATGATAGTAATAATGGTTAATGGATAATTTAGTAACAGAGTTATTGGTATTTATATCTAACAGACTAATTAGTAGCAGCATACGATTACTAGAGATAAAACAATTAATTAATTTCAGTATGGGTTTATAGTAGTAGCAGAATCAATTAGCAGTATGTGTGGTTATGTTGTAGTAGCAAATAGCAGGTTCGATGATTAAGTTGCAGAGGTCTGGTATACAATTGATATACTTATATGAGTAGCAGAATTAATATTTGTAGCAGGTTTGGTTAAATGGCAGAAGAAACTCAAATAGCAGCACATTGAAGTTAGCAGTATAGTAAATAACAGAGTGTTGTAAATAAATAGCAGGAACACAACGTAGTATTAGCAGCAGATTTTAAGGAAGTAGCAGACCTTGGTATTATAAAGCAGTGTTGAAATGTTGTTAACAGCAAAGGTTAAGTAACAGAAAAATAAACTGGCCGCAGAATTGGGACAGAAGACAGTGCCGAGAGCAAAATTAAGCGGTATATTTAGTTGCCTGGAATCGAATGAAAATTTATGGGAAGGTTTGTAATAATTAGTAGGTAGTGTGGTTGATTTATTTTGTTGAAAAGATGCTGGGAGTTGAAAATAGTAGGAATTTTAGTCGCCCGGTAGAATTAAGCGGAAAAATTAGTTGTCCGGAATTTAACGAAAATTGTCGAGGTAGTTCGTAATAATTAGTAGGTGATTTTAGTCGGTTTGTTTTGTTGAATTAAGTTGAACGCGTGGAATTGCAGGTACAGTTGGATAAGTTGTATTGTCCCGATTTACGGGCGAAGTATTTAAGTTGCAGGTCTTATGACCAATGTTGTTTGAGTTGTGTTGTTGTTGATTAAGTTGTAGGTCGAATGACCAATGTTGGATTAAGTTGATGCTATTGATGCATGTTTGAGTTGTTGTTTTCGTTGTTGTTGTTCTGGTTGTTCTTGTTGATGATGTAGTTGATTGTATGCCTTTGATAATTGTCGCATACATTGCATTCATGAGTCGGGGCTGTATGCTCACACCACGTTGGCCTGGATTGGCACCTGTTTAAGTTGGCCTTGATGGAACCACGTTGAAGGCTTATGCCTTGTTGAAATGCCTCGATAACCTGGCAATGTTTAAGTTGGGAGCTATGCTCCAATGGTACCACATGCATGTGCATAGTTGTGTCACATTTTGAGTCGTTGTGAATTTATTGTTGTTATTGATTCGTTGTTGTTGTGAAGTTGCTATTGTTGTGAAGTTGTCGTTGTTGTGAAGTTGTTGCTTGTTATAAGTTGCTATTGCTATATCTTGTTGCTTGATATAAGTTGCTAATGTCGTGAGCTGTTGTTATATATGTTGTTATTACTATAATTTGCATCTTTTATATAAGTTGTTGTTATATGTTGTTATTACTATAAGTGCTGTCGATACAAGTTGTGGTTATGAGTTGCTGGTTGTTATAAGTTGTGGTTGCTATTAAGGTGTTTATTTCTAGTTGTTGCATGACTGTGGTATGAAGCGGTGAAATTTGTATGACTCTAATCTAGTATATTAATTATCATACTTTTGTTTATAATATTCGATATCTCACCCCTTCTGTAATGATGTTACCTATTATGGGTAACTGAGCAGGTACTCAAGAATAGCTGCAGAAGTTGAGGTATAATGTGAAGTCTTAGATGCTGTTAGCTCGAGTGGGTCTTGCTCTGATACGTAGCACTCGGGGGGAACGTTTTGTTTATGTTGTTATTTCTAATTGTTGTTACTACTAATTGTTGAATAGTATAAATTTCACAATGTTTAGTTGAATAAAGTTGTTGACTGGTTTATGATTTAAAAGTTGTGACAACCGATTAAAGATATGAATGAAGTTTAAGTTGAAGTTGGTTTCCGAATGCTATGTATCCATGTCGAATGAATTACAGATTCTAACGATGTTGGTTAAGTCGCAAATGTGACATCTCATCCGTTTTATGTTTGAAAATTTTTGCACTCTGATTTCAATAAACGTTGGGTAGAAAATAGGGTGTTACATAAGTGGTATCAGAGCCTGGTTGGTCTGTCCAGCCAATGTTGTCTAATGTTGTTACTTCCTTAGTACTCGACATGTGTGTGGAACACTGTCGGTGCTTGTTTGTTAGTAGTTTCTAGTAGTTGTCTGCAGGTGTTGGTTTGAAATAAGTGGGGGAGAGGCTTGTCTCCCGGACGTGTTGTTAGTATGTAGAAGTTGGTTCAAGGTGATGTTGATTGTAAGAGTGCAAATGTTGTCGAGGCGATGTTGTTGTGAACCGGCGAGAGTATGGACTCATGAATTCGTATCGGTCGAGTTCGAGGTGTGTGTATATTATGGAGGGTGAATTGATTGAGATTAAGGAATTATCCCCAAGGAAATGTTAAGTTGGTAGATCAAGTCGGTAGATTAATATGCCTTGAGTATAGTTGGGTTAAAGTCGAGGGATTCTCGTAGTGGGATGAAAAGAAAGGATGTTGGTGAATTTTGGAAGCAAGAGAGAAAGATGGAACTTATGTTCATCGATCTCAAATTCTGATTTTTGCAATTTTGGAGCAGCTGTCAGTAAAAGAGGCATAACTTTTTACTCGTGATTTAGATTGAAGCGATCCTAGACTTTTTGGAAAGCTTACGAAATTCCCTACAGTTTGCATATAAGATTTGTCTTCAGGAAGTTTGTGAAGAGGGAGAAAAGTGCGTTTTAATGTTTAGGTCTGATGCTATTTTTGGAAAATTCTGCATACGGGAATTCTGGACCAGTCCCATTGTAAGGATGATAACTCTTTACTCGTAAATCGGATTTGAGCGATTCTTGAAGTTCTGAAATATACACAAAATTCTCTTCATTTTGGAATATGATTTTGTGATTGAGAGATCTGTATTGAAGGAGATATATATGGTTGAAGTTGAGCGACATTTGCTGAAAATTTTGGAAGGATGAAAACAAGTGTGGAATATTATTAAGAATAAAATGTTCGTATTTGTAAGATGTGACTGTATCGGAGAATGCTTGGAGATGCAACTTATGTTGAATGAGGATGATTAAGACGATGATTGTAACACCCCAATTCCCATCGCGAATAAATAATACATAAATAACATCAGAGTAACTAAAAATTTATTTTTCCGACAGAAACAAGGATGCCACATTTAAATAAACAAAACATCATCCCTGCTCATAAATTTGATACATAGCATAAAATAGAGTACCCTCAAGGGGGAAACTTTTTCCATAATAAAGGAAATGTCAATTATGGAATAAAACGGAAAGTTCCATAACCGACTTGTTTTACAAAATAAACTGTTTTATACATCAAAATATTCATACAAAATATATCCTACAAATATATACATATATAACATAATCGTTCCCCGACTCCCGTGCTACGTATCAGAGCAGACACCAAGACCTAAGCAACCGAAGATCTAACTCTTCCACTTGCCTCCACGCCTCTAAAGCTGACAATCTGCACTATGCCATAAAAAGCATATTCCAGCAGAAGGGTGAGAAATAACAACTATAACAAGATTGCATAATAATATGCCACAACACAGATAATTCACATATATAATATCTCTCACCACATACATCACATACTAACACATATAGCATGGCACCAATACATAACATATCACACATAATAAATCGAATCATGATTTTCCACACATAACGCATCCATTCACAATTCTCACCACAATTCATCACAACTCACTCATATACATCACAATGTATATATGTACAAATCCAAGCATATTCATCGTGCACACTTCCACAATTCTTATCACTCCACATAAACATACATATTTATATTTATTCAACAACACATCATTATAAAGATGATAAATGCAAATCATAGAGACCGACTCACGACTCTATGCAAATGCAATGCGGTACCGACTCAATCATCACTAGTTCACTCAGGAACTCTGCTGGAACCATCGCTCGTTACCGAAGTAACTCCCCGTCGGGCCTACGATGTTCACCCATTGCTCACACCCCACATGGGCACACAATGTTTATGGATCGCTCACACCCCACCTGGGCACACGACCCGATCGCTCACACCCCACACGCGGGCACACGATCTGATTGCTCACACCTCACCTAGGCACACAATCTGATTGCTCACACCCCACATAGGCACACAATCGTTCGTAATCATCGCTCACACCTCACATAGGCACACGACATTACAACGGATTCTCATTGAAATCACACAACACACAACACAAGAATGTACATCATTATGCTTCACATACAAAATGACTCAAGACATTCTTGAAATGCACACATATTCACAATATATTCATGCATTCATCTCATACAATCACAATTCAACCATATGAATTAATCAACATCATCACACTCATGCATTGCAAACCAATTCAAACAATGCATTTCAAACCATAAAGGCCACCAAATAACACACATTGAATTTCACATAAACAATGCATATCATCACAAACCACAAAAATCATACAACCATAATTACCTCCACAAGGGATTCACACCACAAAGGCTACCCACAACACATCATAACAACATACATTGATATTCAATCAAACAATGTATTTTACTACCCAACAACATCATTAAATTACGCATCGAAGTCTAATCCAAAACAATGCACATATTTGCCATAGGGCCACAACCCATCATCACAACATTTCATCATGTATATTCACATCATATAATGGTCTACAAGCTACACATTACATGTCACAAGCATATATCATGCTAACACATCAATCGCACACATTGTACGCGATAAAAACCCGACAACCCAACACTTTTCCAAAACCACGACCTAAATAAATCATCTACTGCCCTCCAAACCATTTTTAATAGAAATATCTTTTCATTAGCTTCCCAACGCTTCGAACGGAGACCAAAACGGACTTACGGTTTGAAAATTACGACGAAAACAAAATTGGAAAATATCACGTTCGCTCCAGTATTCGCTAGGCGAACCCTAGCGAACCAAGGCAGTGGAAAACAGTCATAAAGTTCGCTAGGCGAACCTCTAGGCGAACATTCGCCCGTTCCTTCGCTGGGGTTCGCTAGGCGAACCCGCGAAACCCAGAATTCGCAGCAGCGTCAACCTAGGTCATATGGGACCAAAATACATCATTTTTACCACCCCAAACCCTTCTAATTCATACCAGAACAACCAAAACATGTTTAGACATAATCAACGAGTATTCTACGCGGTTTATATCAAATTTCATCCGTGAAAACATCGATTTCTATCAATTGCTCCTAATTTGAATCGATAAGAAAAGTCGCGAAACAACCAAAACAATTACAACAAACAACACATATACATACACAAGCAAGATATAATTGAAACTTCTCACCCTTACCCGATTATTCGCGCTCGAAACGGGGTTCCCGCGATTTTCCTCTTTTCTCCTCTTTTCTCTCCTCTTCCTTTCCTTCCCTTCTCTTTCTTTCCTTTTTCTTTCCCTTCTCTCTTTTTCTTTCCACTTACTATTTATATAAAATATCTAAACCCCTAAAAGACTATTTTACCCCTCAAACTCAAATATCTCGCAAACGCTCTCAAAACGCGATAAAACTTAAACATCGATTAAATATATTTCGGGAAATAAAAGTTGAAAAGAAATTATAATTTAATACAATTATTTTATCTATCAGAGAAATTAACCAATTAACTCAATTAGCAGGTAAAATACAATAAATTCACATATTCCACCAAATTCACATAAATGAAATAAATAAATGGAATTAAACAAATCGGGGCGTTACAATTCTCCCCCACTTAGACATTTTCGTCCTCAAAAATATACCGAGACGAACAACCCCGGACACGACTCTCGCATCCGACCCATAAACCAACATGCCAACAAAAGGCACACCACGAATAACACAACTGACAAACCACCTTGCTAACTACCACAACGACACGACAACGACGACAACTACAACGACAAGATGCAAAGCCCATACAATGCACTTGACGACCAACTCACAACTCAAAGAAAACCAAGATACCAACACACAGGTTCACTCTAGAACCGAAACACAACAAGATCGTTACCCTACCCTAGGTAACACTCCCCTAATTCCCCACACATGAATTAGCTACACACACTCGAAACATCACCATGGAAACGAGGCAACAACACAAACAAGAACATAAAGTTCCACGACACCACAAGGTCTCAACAACATCAACAAAACCAGAACACCAACAGTAGTGCTACGATTCACCAATCGAACATGCAACCAAACATCCATCTACATAGTAGCCCATGGATAACATTTGAACCTTTCACCTAACACTTCCATTCTAAAACATCCAATGGCCTCCTCACTCCTACATGTTCCCAATGTTCAACCTATGAACTCTTACGAGTCCCACACGCAAGTACAAATTGTGCCACACCACGCATCCGCTGTGCACTCTGATTACTCGTAACCATCACAATTACCAATTTCACGTCCAAAGTCTAACTCTTTCTCATTTTCACCAAAAATCACTGTTAATATACCCAACCGCACACTATCAGACGTCAATTCGCACACCAACCCAAATCTCTAAATCCTCCCAAAAGTTCCCACTTTTTAACCATCAAAGCAGACATAAGTAAAACTTTCGGCTTAACTCATCACGCACGACATAAACTTTACCAATAGGATAATTCGAGCCAAAGTCATAACTAATCAGGAATTCCAATCATCCGACCGTGCCTCAATCCGAGTCACCAATCAAAAGTTATGCAGAAAACAAAATTACACGAACAGCACTGTTCGCTGGGCGAACCTCCCTCGCGAGTATTCGCTAGCTCATTCGCTAGGCGAATGTCCCTCGCGAGCATTCGCTAGCTCCTTCGCTAGGCGAATGTTCCAGCGAACCAACTGTTAGATAAAAACAGACACAAAGTTCGCTAGGCGAACCCTCTAGCGAACCAAGGCAGCAACTACCAACATTCAAAACACCCAAACTTCGCTAGGCGAACAATCCAGCGAACCTTCGCTGACCTTCGCCAACTGGTTCGCTAGGCGAACCCACAAAAACTCAGAATTACAACAGTCTTGTTACTCATCCAAAACCGTCCATTCCTCCATCCAAACACCTTGAACCTAAAACCCTTAAAATAATACCTCTCAGTGTAGAACTGCATCTACTTCCGATGGATCCACAATCACACTCTCATCTGAAATAACATATCCAATAAACTAACCTTTTTCAACCCAAATTCTCACTCGAAGAACTCAGCATAAAACTTCGTCTCTTTTTGACACTTGTAATTCAAATCCCAAACACTCTACCTGTTCTTCCTCTGAGTTTATAACAGATCTGAATATCCTCAATCAAAGCCATTACGAACTTATCCACATAAATATGGAAGATACGATTCCTCTACTCCACAAATATTACAGGCGCATTACTATCACCGAACAACATCACTGCATGTTGTAATGCCCAAACAAACCAAACCTCATTCAAACTTGTCCAGACTCACATTAAATCAATCAAAGCCTCAACTCACACCATTCACCACTCTTATCAAACATTCCATCCAATTGCGATTTCACTCAAACCCAACCAAACCATTCCAGTTACCTAATCCTAGAAGTGAACACTCATTCTCAATCGTCACCCTATACCACTGTCCGTACTCCATACACAATTTCTGCTCTTGACAATCCAAATTCCATCCTGTTGCAACAACCAACCAAAAAGGAACTCTCAAATATTACATCCACCCCTAAGGGTTTCCTACTCACTTAGCAGATATAGTCTCGACTATTCCCTGTTGTCCAATTAAGTTCACACACTACTCTCTGAGAACAATCCTTAGTAATACCCAATCATTACCCTTCAGAGACATTCCAACTTAATCCACATACACAAACCTCCAATCCGTCTCATCTTCTGATATAAGAATTCTCATCAACTCACCAAAACAATCTGTAATCATTTCCTTAAATTCCAAACAATTCATTTCACACGCTATCAAAGCCGGAAAGACACGTCTATTCCATCCAACATAATTCTCGTCTACTATCAACAAGAGATTAAGGGTGATCAGTTCCTCAATTTGTCAATAGACAGCCGATAATCATGATGGGGCATAAACCGTCTTTACCAAACTATAATAGCCGTTCTTGCATCCCATACATAAAGCTACCTAAGGCACAAATCCTTAGTTGACATAAACCTTACCTCCGCATTCCCTCCGGAATCGGGAACAACACTGTCCTAACAATACTTACAATTTTGCAATCAACGGCACACTGAGCCCACGCTCCACAACCGAAGCAACTTGGAGAAGTACCAGCTTCTCCCCCACTTATCTCATTCTCAATCCTGAAGACAAAGGATTAGAAAAACCAGAAAGCACTGACAGTGTTTCCCACACATATCACGTACTAAGGGACAAACAACAATGACAGTATTTAACTGTCACTCCAACTGACTCAACAACTTGGTCGGACGGACCGACCTGCTTTGATACCACTTAATGTAACACCCCAATTCCCATCGCGAATAAATAATACATAAATAACATCAGAGTAACTAAAAATTTATTTTTCCGACAGAAACAAGGATGCCACATTTAAATAAACAAAACATCATCCCTGCTCATAAATTTGATACATAGCATAAAATAGAGTACCCTCAAGGGGGAAACTTTTTCCATAATAAAGGAAATGTCAATTATGGAATAAAACGGAAAGTTCCATAACCGACTTGTTTTACAAAATAAACTGTTTTATACATCAAAATATTCATACAAAATATATCCTACAAATATATACATATATAACATAATCGTTCCCCGACTCCCGTGCTACGTATCAGAGCAGACACCAAGACCTAAGCAACCGAAGATCTAACTCTTCCACTTGCCTCCACGCCTCTAAAGCTGACAATCTGCACTATGCCATAAACAGCATATTCCAGCAGAAGGGTGAGAAATAACAACTATAACAAGATTGCATAATAATATGCCACAACACAGATAATTCACATATATAATATCTCTCACCACATACATCACATACTAACACATATAGCATGGCACCAATACATAACATATCACACATAATAAATCGAATCATGATTTTCCACACATAACGCATCCATTCACAATTCTCACCACAATTCATCACAACTCACTCATATACATCACAATGTATATATGTACAAATCCAAGCATATTCATCGTGCACACTTCCACAATTCTTATCACTCCACATAAACATACATATTTATATTTATTCAACAACACATCATTATAAAGATGATAAATGCAAATCATAGAGACCGACTCACGACTCTATGCAAATGCAATGCGGTACCGACTCAATCATCACTAGTTCACTCAGGAACTCTGCTGGAACCATCGCTCGTTACCGAAGTAACTCCCCGTCGGGCCTACGATGTTCACCCATTGCTCACACCCCACATGGGCACACAATGTTTATGGATCGCTCACACCCCACCTAGGCACACGACCCGATCGCTCACACCCCACACGCGGGCACACGATCTGATTGCTCACACCTCACCTAGGCACACAATCTGATTGCTCACACCCCACATAGGCACACAATCGTTCGTAATCATCGCTCACACCTCACATAGGCACACGACATTACAACGGATTCTCATTAGAATCACACAACACAAGAATGTACATCATTATGCTTCACATACAAAATGACTCAAGACATTCTTGAAATGCACACATATTCACAATATATTCATGCATTCATCTCATACAATCACAATTCAACCATATGAATTAATCAACATCATCACACTCATGCATTGCAAACCAATTCAAACAATGCATTTCAAACCATAAAGGCCACCAAATAACACACATTGAATTTCACATAAACAATGCATATCATCACAAACCACAAAAATCATACAACCATAATTACCTCCACAAGGGATTCACACCACAAAGGCTACCCACAACACATCATAACAACATACATTGATATTCAATCAAACAATGTATTTTACTACCCAACAACATCATTAAATTACGCATCGAAGTCTAATCCAAAACAATGCACATATTTGCCATAGGGCCACAACCCATCATCACAACATTTCATCATGTATATTCACATCATATAATGGTCTACAAGCTACACATTACATGTCACAAGCATATATCATGCTAACACATCAATCGCACACATTGTACGCGATAAAAACCCGACAACCCAACACTTTTCCAAAACCACGACCTAAATAAATTATCTACTGCCCTCCAAACCATTTTTAATAGAAATATCTTTTCATTAGCTTCCCAACGCTTCGAACGGAGACCAAAACGGACTTACGGTTTGAAAATTACGACGAAAACAAAATTGGAAAATATCACGTTCGCTCCAGTATTCGCTAGGCGAACCCTAGCGAACCAAGGCAGTGGAAAACAGTCATAAAGTTCGCTAGGCGAACCTCTAGGCGAACATTCGCCCGTTCCTTCGCTGGGGTTCGCTAGGCGAACCCGCGAAACCCAGAATTCGCAGCAGCGTCAACCTAGGTCATATGGGACCAAAATACATCATTTTTACCACCCCAAACCCTTCTAATTCATACCAGAACAACCAAAACATGTTTAGACATAATCAACGAGTATTCTACGCGGTTTATATCAAATTTCATCCGTGAAAACATCGATTTCTATCAATTGCTCCTAATTTGAATCGATAAGAAAAGTCGCGAAACAACCAAAACAATTACAACAAACAACACATATACATACACAAGCAAGATATAATTGAAACTTCTCACCCTTACCCGATTATTCGCGCTCGAAACGGGGTTCCCGCGATTTTCCTCTTTTCTCCTCTTTTCTCTCCTCTTCCTTTCCTTCCCTTCTCTTTCTTTCCTTTTTCTTTCCCTTCTCTCTTTTTCTTTCCACTTACTATTTATATAAAATATCTAAACCCCTAAAAGACTATTTTACCCCTCAAACTCAAATATCTCGCAAACGCTCTCAAAACGCGATAAAACTTAAACATCGATTAAATATATTTCGGGAAATAAAAGTTGAAAAGAAATTATAATTTAATACAATTATTTTATCTATCAGAGAAATTAACCAATTAACTCAATTAGCAGGTAAAATACAATAAATTCACATATTCCACCAAATTCACATAAATGAAATAAATAAATGGAATTAAACAAATCGGGGCGTTACAATTCTCCCCCACTTAGACATTTTCGTCCTCAAAAATATACCGAGACGAACAACCCCGGACACGACTCTCGCATCCGACCCATAAACCAACATGCCAACAAAAGGCACACCACGAATAACACAACTGACAAACCACCTTGCTAACTACCACAACGACACGACAACGACGACAACTACAACGACAAGATGCAAAGCCCATACAATGCACTTGACGACCAACTCACAACTCAAAGAAAACCAAGATACCAACACACAGGTTCACTCTAGAACCGAAACACAACAAGATCGTTACCCTACCCTAGGTAACACTCCCCTAATTCCCCACACATGAATTAGCTACACACACTCGAAACATCACCATGGAAACGAGGCAACAACACAAACAAGAACATAAAGTTCCACGACACCACAAGGTCTCAACAACATCAACAAAACCAGAACACCAACAGTAGTGCTACGATTCACCAATCGAACATGCAACCAAACATCCATCTACATAGTAGCCCATGGATAACATTTGAACCTTTCACCTAACACTTCCATTCTAAAACATCCAATGGCCTCCTCACTCCTACATGTTCCCAATGTTCAACCTATGAACTCTTACGAGTCCCACACGCAAGTACAAATTGTGCCACACCACGCATCCGCTGTGCACTCTGATTACTCGTAACCATCACAATTACCAATTTCACGTCCAAAGTCTAACTCTTTCTCATTTTCACCAAAAATCACTGTTAATATACCCAACCGCACACTATCAGACGTCAATTCGCACACCAACCCAAATCTCTAAATCCTCCCAAAAGTTCCCACTTTTTAACCATCAAAGCAGACATAAGTAAAACTTTCGGCTTAACTCATCACGCACGACATAAACTTTACCAATAGGATAATTCGAGCCAAAGTCATAACTAATCAGGAATTCCAATCATCCGACCGTGCCTCAATCCGAGTCACCAATCAAAAGTTATGCAGAAAACAAAATTACACGAACAGCACTGTTCGCTGGGCGAACCTCCCTCGCGAGTATTCGCTAGCTCATTCGCTAGGCGAATGTCCCTCGCGAGCATTCGCTAGCTCCTTCGCTAGGCGAATGTTCCAGCGAACCAACTGTTAGATAAAAACAGACACAAAGTTCGCTAGGCGAACCCTCTAGCGAACCAAGGCAGCAACTACCAACATTCAAAACACCCAAACTTCGCTAGGCGAACAATCCAGCGAACCTTCGCTGACCTTCGCCAACTGGTTCGCTAGGCGAACCCACAAAAACTCAGAATTACAACAGTCTTGTTACTCATCCAAAACCGTTCATTCCTCCATCCAAACACCTTGAACCTAAAACCCTTAAAATAATACCTCTCAGTGTAGAACTGCATCTACTTCCGATGGATCCACAATCACACTCTCATCTGAAATAACATATCCAATAAACTAACCTTTTTCAACCCAAATTCTCACTCGAAGAACTCAGCATAAAACTTCGTCTCTTTTTGACACTTGTAATTCAAATCCCAAACACTCTACCTGTTCTTCCTCTGAGTTTATAACAGATCTGAATATCCTCAATCAAAGCCATTACGAACTTATCCACATAAATATGGAAGATACGATTCCTCTACTCCACAAATATTACAGGCGCATTACTATCACCGAACAACATCACTGCACGTTGTAATGCCCAAACAAACCAAACCTCATTCAAACTTGTCCAGACTCACATTAAATCAATCAAAGCCTCAACTCACACCATTCACCACTCTTATCAAACATTCCATCCAATTGCGATTTCACTCAAACCCAACCAAACCATTCCAGTTACCTAATCCTAGAAGTGAACACTCATTCTCAATCGTCACCCTATACCACTGTCCGTACTCCATACACAATTTCTGCTCTTGACAATCCAAATTCCATCCTGTTGCAACAACCAACCAAAAAGGAACTCTCAAATATTACATCCACCCCTAAGGGTTTCCTACTCACTTAGCAGATATAGTCTCGACTATTCCCTGTTGTCCAATTAAGTTCACACACTACTCTCTGAGAACAATCCTTAGTAATACCCAATCATTACCCTTCAGAGACATTCCAACTTAATCCACATACACAAACCTCCAATCCGTCTCATCTTCTGATATAAGAATTCTCATCAACTCACCAAAACAATCTGTAATCATTTCCTTAAATTCCAAACAATTCATTTCACACGCTATCAAAGCCGGAAAGACACGTCTATTCCATCCAACATAATTCTCGTCTACTATCAACAAGAGATTAAGGGTGATCAGTTCCTCAATTTGTCAATAGACAGCCGATAATCATGATGGGGCATAAACCGTCTTTACCAAACTATAATAGCCGTTCTTGCATCCCATACATAAAGCTACATAAGGCACAAATCCTTAGTTGACATAAACCTTACCTCCGCATTCCCTCCGGAATCGGGAACAACACTGTCCTAACAATACTTACAATTTTGCAATCAACGGCACACTGAGCCCACGCTCCACAACCGAAGCAACTTGGAGAAGTACCAGCTTCTCCCCCACTTATCTCATTCTCAATCCTGAAGACAAAGGATTAGAAAAACCAGAAAGCACTGACAGTGTTTTCCACACATATCACGTACTAAGGGACAAACAACAATGACAGTATTTAACTGTCACTCCAACTGACTCAACAACTTGGCCGGACGGACCGACCTGCTTTGATACCACTTAATGTAACACCCCAATTCCCATCGCGAATAAATAATACATAAATAACATCAGAGTAACTAAAAATTTATTTTTCCGACAGAAACAAGGATGCCACATTTAAATAAACAAAACATCATCCCTGCTCATAAATTTGATACATAGCATAAAATAGAGTACCCTCAAGGGGGAAACTTTTTCCATAATAAAGGAAATGTCAATTATGGAATAAAACGGAAAGTTCCATAACCGACTTGTTTTACAAAATAAACTGTTTTATACATCAAAATATTCATACAAAATATATCCTACAAATATATACATATATAACATAATCGTTCCCCGACTCCCGTGCTACGTATCAGAGCAGACACCAAGACCTAAGCAACCGAAGATCTAACTCTTCCACTTGCCTCCACGCCTCTAAAGCTGACAATCTGCACTATGCCATAAAAAGCATATTCCAGCAGAAGGGTGAGAAATAACAACTATAACAAGATTGCATAATAATATGCCACAACACAGATAATTCACATATATAATATCTCTCACCACATACATCACATACTAACACATATAGCATGGCACCAATACATAACATATCACACATAATAAATCGAATCATGATTTTCCACACATAACGCATCCATTCACAATTCTCACCACAATTCATCACAACTCACTCATATACATCACAATGTATATATGTACAAATCCAAGCATATTCATCGTGCACACTTCCACAATTCTTATCACTCCACATAAACATACATATTTATATTTATTCAACAACACATCATTATAAAGATGATAAATGCAAATCATAGAGACCGACTCACGACTCTATGCAAATGCAATGCGGTACCGACTCAATCATCACTAGTTCACTCAGGAACTCTGCTGGAACCATCGCTCGTTACCGAAGTAACTCCCCGTCGGGCCTACGATGTTCACCCATTGCTCACACCCCACATGGGCACACAATGTTTATGGATCGCTCACACCCCACCTGGGCACACGACCCGATCGCTCACACCCCACACGCGGGCACACGATCTGATTGCTCACACCTCACCTAGGCACACAATCTGATTGCTCACACCCCACATAGGCACACAATCGTTCGTAATCATCGCTCACACCTCACATAGGCACACGACATTACAACGGATTCTCATTGAAATCACACAACACACAACACAAGAATGTACATCATTATGCTTCACATACAAAATGACTCAAGACATTCTTGAAATGCACACATATTCACAATATATTCATGCATTCATCTCATACAATCACAATTCAACCATATGAATTAATCAACATCATCACACTCATGCATTGCAAACCAATTCAAACAATGCATTTCAAACCATAAAGGCCACCAAATAACACACATTGAATTTCACATAAACAATGCATATCATCACAAACCACAAAAATCATACAACCATAATTACCTCCACAAGGGATTCACACCACAAAGGCTACCCACAACACATCATAACAACATACATTGATATTCAATCAAACAATGTATTTTACTACCCAACAACATCATTAAATTACGCATCGAAGTCTAATCCAAAACAATGCACATATTTGCCATAGGGCCACAACCCATCATCACAACATTTCATCATGTATATTCACATCATATAATGGTCTACAAGCTACACATTACATGTCACAAGCATATATCATGCTAACACATCAATCGCACACATTGTACGCGATAAAAACCCGACAACCCAACACTTTTCCAAAACCACGACCTAAATAAATCATCTACTGCCCTCCAAACCATTTTTAATAGAAATATCTTTTCATTAGCTTCCCAACGCTTCGAACGGAGACCAAAACGGACTTACGGTTTGAAAATTACGACGAAAACAAAATTGGAAAATATCACGTTCGCTCCAGTATTCGCTAGGCGAACCCTAGCGAACCAAGGCAGTGGAAAACAGTCATAAAGTTCGCTAGGCGAACCTCTAGGCGAACATTCGCCCGTTCCTTCGCTGGGGTTCGCTAGGCGAACCCGCGAAACCCAGAATTCGCAGCAGCGTCAACCTAGGTCATATGGGACCAAAATACATCATTTTTACCACCCCAAACCCTTCTAATTCATACCAGAACAACCAAAACATGTTTAGACATAATCAACGAGTATTCTACGCGGTTTATATCGAATTTCATCCGTGAAAACATCGATTTCTATCAATTGCTCCTAATTTGAATCGATAAGAAAAGTCGTGAAACAACCAAAACAATTACAACAAACAACACATATACATACACAAGCAAGATATAATTGAAACTTCTCACCCTTACCCGATTATTCGCGCTCGAAACGGGGTTCCCGCGATTTTCCTCTTTTCTCCTCTTTTCTCTCCTCTTCCTTTCCTTCCCTTCTCTTTCTTTCCTTTTTCTTTCCCTTCTCTCTTTTTCTTTCCACTTACTATTTATATAAAATATCTAAACCCCTAAAAGACTATTTTACCCCTCAAACTCAAATATCTCGCAAACGCTCTCAAAACGCGATAAAACTTAAACATCGATTAAATATATTTCGGGAAATAAAAGTTGAAAAGAAATTATAATTTAATACAATTATTTTATCTATCAGAGAAATTAACCAATTAACTCAATTAGCAGGTAAAATACAATAAATTCACATATTCCACCAAATTCACATAAATGAAATAAATAAATGGAATTAAACAAATCGGGGCGTTACAATTCTCCCCCACTTAGACATTTTCGTCCTCAAAAATATACCGAGACGAACAACCCCGGACACGACTCTCGCATCCGACCCATAAACCAACATGCCAACAAAAGGCACACCACGAATAACACAACTGACAAACCACCTTGCTAACTACCACAACGACACGACAACGACGACAACTACAATGACAAGATGCAAAGCCCATACAATGCACTTGACGACCAACTCACAACTCAAAGAAAACCAAGATACCAACACACAGGTTCACTCTAGAACCGAAACACAACAAGATCGTTACCCTACCCTAGGTAACACTCCCCTAATTCCCCACACATGAATTAGCTACACACACTCGAAACATCACCATGGAAACGAGGCAACAACACAAACAAGAACATAAAGTTCCACGACACCACAAGGTCTCAACAACATCAACAAAACCAGAACACCAACAGTAGTGCTACGATTCACCAATCGAACATGCAACCAAACATCCATCTACATAGTAGCCCATGGATAACATTTGAACCTTTCACCTAACACTTCCATTCTAAAACATCCAATGGCCTCCTTACTCCTACATGTTCCCAATGTTCAACCTATGAACTCTTACGAGTCCCACACGCAAGTACAAATTGTGCCACACCACGCATCCGCTGTGCACTCTGATTACTCGTAACCATCACAATTACCAATTTCACGTCCAAAGTCTAACTCTTTCTCATTTTCACCAAAAATCACTGTTAATATACCCAACCGCACACTATCAGACGTCAATTCGCACACCAACCCAAATCTTTAAATCCTCCCAAAAGTTCCCACTTTTTAACCATCAAAGCAGACATAAGTAAAACTTTCGGCTTAACTCATCACGCACGACATAAACTTTACCAATAGGATAATTCGAGCCAAAGTCATAACTAATCAGGAATTCCAATCATCCGACCGTGCCTCAATCCGAGTCACCAATCAAAAGTTATGCAGAAAACAAAATTACACGAACAGCACTGTTCGCTGGGCGAACCTCCCTCGCGAGTATTCGCTAGCTCATTCGCTAGGCGAATGTCCCTCGCGAGCATTCGCTAGCTCCTTCGCTAGGCGAATGTTCCAGCGAACCAACTGTTAGATAAAAACAGACACAAAGTTCGCTAGGCGAACCCTCTAGCGAACCAAGGCAGCAACTACCAACATTCAAAACACCCAAACTTCGCTAGGCGAACAATCCAGCGAACCTTCGCTGACCTTCGCCAACTGGTTCGCTAGGCGAACCCACAAAAACTCAGAATTACAACAGTCTTGTTACTCATCCAAAACCGTTCATTCCTCCATCCAAACACCTTGAACCTAAAACCCTTAAAATAATACCTCTCAGTGTAGAACTGCATCTACTTCCGATGGATCCACAATCACACTCTCATCTGAAATAACATATCCAATAAACTAACCTTTTTCAACCCAAATTCTCACTCGAAGAACTCAGCATAAAACTTCGTCTCTTTTTGACACTTGTAATTCAAATCCCAAACACTCTACCTGTTCTTCCTCTGAGTTTATAACAGATCTGAATATCCTCAATCAAAGCCATTACGAACTTAACCACATAAATATGGAAGATACGATTCCTCTACTCCACAAATATTACAGGCGCATTACTATCACCGAACAACATCACTGCACGTTGTAATGCCCAAACAAACCAAACCTCATTCAAACTTGTCCAGACTCACATTAAATCAATCAAAGCCTCAACTCACACCATTCACCACTCTTATCAAACATTCCATCCAATTGCGATTTCACTCAAACCCAACCAAACCATTCCAGTTACCTAATCCTAGAAGTGAACACTCATTCTCAATCGTCACCCTATACCACTGTCCGTACTCCATACACAATTTCTGCTCTTGACAATCCAAATTCCATCCTGTTGCAACAACCAACCAAAAAGGAACTCTCAAATATTACATCCACCCCTAAGGGTTTCCTACTCACTTAGCAGATATAGTCTCGACTATTCCCTGTTGTCCAATTAAGTTCACACACTACTCTCTGAGAACAATCCTTAGTAATACCCAATCATTACCCTTCAGAGACATTCCAACTTAATCCACATACACAAACCTCCAATCCGTCTCATCTTCTGATATAAGAATTCTCATCAACTCACCAAAACAATCTGTAATCATTTCCTTAAATTCCAAACAATTCATTTCACACGCTATCAAAGCCGGAAAGACACGTCTATTCCATCCAACATAATTCTCGTCTACTATCAACAAGAGATTAAGGGTGATCAGTTCCTCAATTTGTCAATAGACAGCCGATAATCATGATGGGGCATAAACCGTCTTTACCAAACTATAATAGCCGTTCTTGCATCCCATACATAAAGCTACCTAAGGCACAAATCCTTAGTTGACATAAACCTTACCTCCGCATTCCCTCCGGAATCGGGAACAACACTGTCCTAACAATACTTACAATTTTGCAATCAACGGCACACTGAGCCCACGCTCCACAACCGAAGCAACTTGGAGAAGTACCAACTTCTCCCCCACTTATCTCATTCTCAATCCTGAAGACAAAGGATTAGAAAAACCAGAAAGCACTGACAGTGTTTCCCACACATATCACGTACTAAGGGACAAACAACAATGACAGTATTTAACTGTCACTCCAACTGACTCAACAACTTGGCCGGACGGACCGACCTGCTTTGATACCACTTAATGTAACACCCCAATTCCCATCGCGAATAAATAATACATAAATAACATCAGAGTAACTAAAAATTTATTTTTCCGACAGAAACAAGGATGCCACATTTAAATAAACAAAACATCATCCCTGCTCATAAATTTGATACATAGCATAAAATAGAGTACCCTCAAGGGGGAAACTTTTTCCATAATAAAGGAAATGTCAATTATGGAATAAAACGGAAAGTTCCATAACCGACTTGTTTTACAAAATAAACTGTTTTATACATCAAAATATTCATACAAAATATATCCTACAAATATATACATATATAACATAATCGTTCCCCGACTCCCGTGCTACGTATCAGAGCAGACACCAAGACCTAAGCAACCGAAGATCTAACTCTTCCACTTGCCTCCACGCCTCTAAAGCTGACAATCTGCACTATGCCATAAAAAGCATATTCCAGCAGAAGGGTGAGAAATAACAACTATAACAAGATTGCATAATAATATGCCACAACACAGATAATTCACATATATAATATCTCTCACCACATACATCACATACTAACACATATAGCATGGCACCAATACATAACATATCACACATAATAAATCGAATCATGATTTTCCACACATAACGCATCCATTCACAATTCTCACCACAATTCATCACAACTCACTCATATACATCACAATGTATATATGTACAAATCCAAGCATATTCATCGTGCACACTTCCACAATTCTTATCACTCCACATAAACATACATATTTATATTTATTCAACAACACATCATTATAAAGATGATAAATGCAAATCATAGAGACCGACTCACGACTCTATGCAAATGCAATGCGGTACCGACTCAATCATCACTAGTTCACTCAGGAACTCTGCTGGAACCATCGCTCGTTACCGAAGTAACTCCCCGTCGGGCCTACGATGTTCACCCATTGCTCACACCCCACATGGGCACACAATGTTTATGGATCGCTCACACCCCACCTGGGCACACGACCCGATCGCTCACACCCCACACGCGGGCACACGATCTGATTGCTCACACCTCACCTAGGCACACAATCTGATTGCTCACACCCCACATAGGCACACAATCGTTCGTAATCATCGCTCACACCTCACATAGGCACACGACATTACAACGGATTCTCATTAGAATCACACAACACAAGAATGTACATCATTATGCTTCACATACAAAATGACTCAAGACATTCTTGAAATGCACACATATTCACAATATATTCATGCATTCATCTCATACAATCACAATTCAACCATATGAATTAATCAACATCAACACACTCATGCATTGCAAACCAATTCAAACAATGCATTTCAAACCATAAAGGCCACCAAATAACACACATTGAATTTCACATAAACAATGCATATCATCACAAACCACAAAAATCATACAACCATAATTACCTCCACAAGGGATTCACACCACAAAGGCTACCCACAACACATCATAACAACATACATTGATATTCAATCAAACAATGTATTTTACTACCCAACAACATCATTAAATTACGCATCGAAGTCTAATCCAAAACAATGCACATATTTGCCATAGGGCCACAACCCATCATCACAACATTTCATCATGTATATTCACATCATATAATGGTCTACAAGCTACACATTACATGTCACAAGCATATATCATGCTAACACATCAATCGCACACATTGTACGCGATAAAAACCCGACAACCCAACACTTTTCCAAAACCACGACCTAAATAAATTATCTACTGCCCTCCAAACCATTTTTAATAGAAATATCTTTTCATTAGCTTCCCAACGCTTCGAACGGAGACCAAAACGGACTTACGGTTTGAAAATTACGACGAAAACAAAATTGGAAAATATCACGTTCGCTCCAGTATTCGCTAGGCGAACCCTAGCGAACCAAGGCAGTGGAAAACAGTCATAAAGTTCGCTAGGCGAACCTCTAGGCGAACATTCGCCCGTTCCTTCGCTGGGGTTCGCTAGGCGAACCCGGGAAACCCAGAATTCGCAGCAGCGTCAACCTAGGTCATATGGGACCAAAATACATCATTTTTACCACCCCAAACCCTTCTAATTCATACCAGAACAACCAAAACATGTTTAGACATAATCAACGAGTATTCTACGCGGTTTATATCGAATTTCATCCGTGAAAACATCGATTTCTATCAATTGCTCCTAATTTGAATCGATAAGAAAAGTCGCGAAACAACCAAAACAATTACAACAAACAACACATATACATACACAAGCAAGATATAATTGAAACTTCTCACCCTTACCCGATTATTCGCGCTCGAAACGGGGTTCCCGCGATTTTCCTCTTTTCTCCTCTTTTCTCTCCTCTTCCTTTCCTTCCCTTCTCTTTCTTTCCTTTTTCTTTCCCTTCTCTCTTTTTCTTTCCACTTACTATTTATATAAAATATCTAAACCCCTAAAAGACTATTTTACCCCTCAAACTCAAATATCTCGCAAACGCTCTCAAAACGCGATAAAACTTAAACATCGATTAAATATATTTCGGGAAATAAAAGTTGAAAAGAAATTATAATTTAATACAATTATTTTATCTATCAGAGAAATTAACCAATTAACTCAATTAGCAGGTAAAATACAATAAATTCACATATTCCACCAAATTCACATAAATGAAATAAATAAATGGAATTAAACAAATCGGGGCGTTACAATTCTCCCCCACTTAGACATTTTCGTCCTCAAAAATATACCGAGACGAACAACCCCGGACACGACTCTCGCATCCGACCCATAAACCAACATGCCAACAAAAGGCACACCACGAATAACACAACTGACAAACCACCTTGCTAACTACCACAACGACACGACAACGACGACAACTACAACGACAAGATGCAAAGCCCGTACAATGCACTTGACGACCAACTCACAACTCAAAGAAAACCAAGATACCAACACACAGGTTCACTCTAGAACCGAAACACAACAAGATCGTTACCCTACCCTAGGTAACACTCCCCTAATTCCCCACACATGAATTAGCTACACACACTCGAAACATCACCATGGAAACGAGGCAACAACACAAACAAGAACATAAAGTTCCACGACACCACAAGGTCTCAACAACATCAACAAAACCAGAACACCAACAGTAGTGCTACGATTCACCAATCGAACATGCAACCAAACATCCATCTACATAGTAGCCCATGGATAACATTTGAACCTTTCACCTAACACTTCCATTCTAAAACATCCAATGGCCTCCTCACTCCTACATGTTCCCAATGTTCAACCTATGAACTCTTACGAGTCCCACACGCAAGTACAAATTGTGCCACACCACGCATCCGCTGTGCACTCTGATTACTCGTAACCATCACAATTACCAATTTCACGTCCAAAGTCTAACTCTTTCTCATTTTCACCAAAAATCACTGTTAATATACCCAACCGCACACTATCAGACGTCAATTCGCACACCAACCCAAATCTCTAAATCCTCCCAAAAGTTCCCACTTTTTAACCATCAAAGCAGACATAAGTAAAACTTTCGGCTTAACTCATCACGCACGACATAAACTTTACCAATAGGATAATTCGAGCCAACGTCATAACTAATCAGGAATTCCAATCATCCGACCGTGCCTCAATCCGAGTCACCAATCAAAAGTTATGCAGAAAACAAAATTACACGAACAGCACTGTTCGCTGGGCGAACCTCCCTCGCGAGTATTCGCTAGCTCATTCGCTGGGCGAATGTCCCTCGCGAGCATTCGCTAGCTCCTTCGCTAGGCGAATGTTCCAGCGAACCAACTGTTAGATAAAAACAGACACAAAGTTCGCTAGGCGAACCCTCTAGCGAACCAAGGCAGCAACTACCAACATTCAAAACACCCAAACTTCGCTAGGCGAACAATCCAGCGAACCTTCGCTGACCTTCGCCAACTGGTTCGCTAGGCGAACCCACAAAAACTCAGAATTACAACAGTCTTGTTACTCATCCAAAACCGTTCATTCCTCCATCCAAACACCTTGAACCTAAAACCCTTAAAATAATACCTCTCAGTGTAGAACTGCATCTACTTCCGATGGATCCACAATCACACTCTCATCTGAAATAACATATCCAATAAACTAACCTTTTTCAACCCAAATTCTCACTCGAAGAACTCAGCATAAAACTTCGTCTCTTTTTGACACTTGTAATTCAAATCCCAAACACTCTACCTGTTCTTCCTCTGAGTTTATAACAGATCTGAATATCCTCAATCAAAGCCATTACGAACTTAACCACATAAATATGGAAGATACAATTCCTCTACTCCACAAATATTACAGGCGCATTACTATCACCGAACAACATCACTGCACGTTGTAATGCCCAAACAAACCAAACCTCATTCAAACTTGTCCAGACTCACATTAAATCAATCAAAGCCTCAACTCACACCATTCACCACTCTTATCAAACATTCCATCCAATTGCGATTTCACTCAAACCCAACCAAACCATTCCAGTTACCTAATCCTAGAAGTGAACACTCATTCTCAATCGTCACCCTATACCACTGTCCGTACTCCATACACAATTTCTGCTCTTGACAATCCAAATTCCATCCTGTTGCAACAACCAACCAAAAAGGAACTCTCAAATATTACATCCACCCCTAAGGGTTTCCTACTCACTTAGCAGATATAGTCTCGACTATTCCCTGTTGTCCAATTAAGTTCACACACTACTCTCTGAGAACAATCCTTAGTAATACCCAATCATTACCCTTCAGAGACATTCCAACTTAATCCACATACACAAACCTCCAATCCGTCTCATCTTCTGATATAAGAATTCTCATCAACTCACCAAAACAATCTGTAATCATTTCCTTAAATTCCAAACAATTCATTTCACACGCTATCAAAGCCGGAAAGACACGTCTATTCCATCCAACATAATTCTCGTCTACTATCAACAAGAGATTAAGGGTGATCAGTTCCTCAATTTGTCAATAGACAGCCGATAATCATGATGGGGCATAAACCGTCTTTACCAAACTATAATAGCCGTTCTTGCATCCCATACATAAAGCTACCTAAGGCACAAATCCTTAGTTGACATAAACCTTACCTCCGCATTCCCTCCGGAATCGGGAACAACACTGTCCTAACAATACTTACAATTTTGCAATCAACGGCACACTGAGCCCACGCTCCACAACCGAAGCAACTTGGAGAAGTACCAGCTTCTCCCCCACTTATCTCATTCTCAATCCTGAAGACAAAGGATTAGAAAAACCAGAAAGCACTGACAGTGTTTCCCACACATATCACGTACTAAGGGACAAACAACAATGACAGTATTTAACTGTCACTCCAACTGACTCAACAACTTGGCCGGACGGACCGACCTGCTTTGATACCACTTAATGTAACACCCCAATTCCCATCGCGAATAAATAATACATAAATAACATCAGAGTAACTAAAAATTTATTTTTCCGACAGAAACAAGGATGCCACATTTAAATAAACAAAACATCATCCCTGCTCATAAATTTGATACATAGCATAAAATAGAGTACCCTCAAGGGGGAAACTTTTTCCATAATAAAGGAAATGTCAATTATGGAATAAAACGGAAAGTTCCATAACCGACTTGTTTTACAAAATAAACTGTTTTATACATCAAAATATTCATACAAAATATATCCTACAAATATATACATATATAACATAATCGTTCCCCGACTCCCGTGCTACGTATCAGAGCAGACACCAAGACCTAAGCAACCGAAGATCTAACTCTTCCACTTGCCTCCACGCCTCTAAAGCTGACAATCTGCACTATGCCATAAAAAGCATATTCCAGCAGAAGGGTGAGAAATAACAACTATAACAAGATTGCATAATAATATGCCACAACACAGATAATTCACATATATAATATCTCTCACCACATACATCACATACTAACACATATAGCATGGCACCAATACATAACATATCACACATAATAAATCGAATCATGATTTTCCACACATAACGCATCCATTCACAATTCTCACCACAATTCATCACAACTCACTCATATACATCACAATGTATATATGTACAAATCCAAGCATATTCATCGTGAACACTTCCACAATTCTTATCACTCCACATAAACATACATATTTATATTTATTCAACAACACATCATTATAAAGATGATAAATGCAAATCATAGAGACCGACTCACGACTCTATGCAAATGCAATGCGGTACCGACTCAATCATCACTAGTTCACTCAGGAACTCTGCTGGAACCATCGCTCGTTACCGAAGTAACTCCCCGTCGGGCCTACGATGTTCACCCATTGCTCACACCCCCACATGGGCACACAATGTTTATGGATCGCTCACACCCCACCTGGGCACACGACCCGATCGCTCACACCCCACACGCGGGCACACGATCTGATTGCTCACACCTCACCTAGGCACACAATCTGATTGCTCACACCCCACATAGGCACACAATCGTTCGTAATCATCGCTCACACCTCACATAGGCACACGACATTACAACGGATTCTCATTAGAATCACACAACACAAGAATGTACATCATTATGCTTCACATACAAAATGACTCAAGACATTCTTGAAATGCACACATATTCACAATATATTCATGCATTCATCTCATACAATCACAATTCAACCATATGAATTAATCAACATCATCACACTCATGCATTGCAAACCAATTCAAACAATGCATTTCAAACCATAAAGGCCACCAAATAACACACATTGAATTTCACATAAACAATGCATATCATCACAAACCACAAAAATCATACAACCATAATTACCTCCACAAGGGATTCACACCACAAAGGCTACCCACAACACATCATAACAACATACATTGATATTCAATCAAACAATGTATTTTACTACCCAACAACATCATTAAATTACGCATCGAAGTCTAATCCAAAACAATGCACATATTTGCCATAGGGCCACAACCCATCATCACAACATTTCATCATGTATATTCACATCATATAATGGTCTACAAGCTACACATTACATGTCACAAGCATATATCATGCTAACACATCAATCGCACACATTGTACGCGATAAAAACCCGACAACCCAACACTTTTCCAAAACCACGACCTAAATAAATCATCTACTGCCCTCCAAACCATTTTTAATAGAAAGATCTTTTCATTAGCTTCCCAACGCTTCGAACGGAGACCAAAACGGACTTACGGTTTGAAAATTACGACGAAAACAAAATTGGAAAATATCACGTTCGCTCCAGTATTCGCTAGGCGAACCCTAGCGAACCAAGGCAGTGGAAAACAGTCATAAAGTTCGCTAGGCGAACCTCTAGGCGAACATTCGCCCGTTCCTTCGCTGGGGTTCGCTAGGCGAACCCGCGAAACCCAGAATTCGCAGCAGCGTCAACCTAGGTCATATGGGACCAAAATACATCATTTTTACCACCCCAAACCCTTCTAATTCATACCAGAACAACCAAAACATGTTTAGACATAATCAACGAGTATTCTACGCGGTTTATATCAAATTTCATCCGTGAAAACATCGATTTCTATCAATTGCTCCTAATTTGAATCGATAAGAAAAGTCGCGAAACAACCAAAACAATTACAACAAACAACACATATACATACACAAGCAAGATATAATTGAAACTTCTCACCCTTACCCGATTATTCGCGCTCGAAACGGGGTTCCCGCGATTTTCCTCTTTTCTCCTCTTTTCTCTCCTCTTCCTTTCCTTCCCTTCTCTTTCTTTCCTTTTTCTTTCCCTTCTCTCTTTTTCTTTCCACTTACTATTTATATAAAATATCTAAACCCCTAAAAGACTATTTTACCCCTCAAACTCAAATATCTCGCAAACGCTCTCAAAACGCGATAAAACTTAAACATCGATTAAATATATTTCGGGAAATAAAAGTTGAAAAGAAATTATAATTTAATACAATTATTTTATCTATCAGAGAAATTAACCAATTAACTCAATTAGCAGGTAAAATACAATAAATTCACATATTCCACCAAATTCACATAAATGAAATAAATAAATGGAATTAAACAAATCGGGGCGTTACAATTCTCCCCCACTTAGACATTTTCGTCCTCAAAAATATACCGAGACGAACAACCCCGGACACGACTCTCGCATCCGACCCATAAACCAACATGCCAACAAAAGGCACACCACGAATAACACAACTGACAAACCACCTTGCTAACTACCACAACGACACGACAACGACGACAACTACAACGACAAGATGCAAAGCCCATACAATGCACTTGACGACCAACTCACAACTCAAAGAAAACCAAGATACCAACACACAGGTTCACTCTAGAACCGAAACACAACAAGATCGTTACCCTACCCTAGGTAACACTCCCCTAATTCCCCACACATGAATTAGCTACACACACTCGAAACATCACCATGGAAACGAGGCAACAACACAAACAAGAACATAAAGTTCCACGACACCACAAGGTCTCAACAACATCAACAAAACCAGAACACCAACAGTAGTGCTACGATTCACCAATCGAACATGCAACCAAACATCCATCTACATAGTAGCCCATAGATAACATTTGAACCTTTCACCTAACACTTCCATTCTAAAACATCCAATGGCCTCCTCACTCCTACATGTTCCCAATGTTCAACCTATGAACTCTTACGAGTCCCACACGCAAGTACAAATTGTGCCACACCACGCATCCGCTGTGCACTCTGATTACTCGTAACCATCACAATTACCAATTTCACGTCCAAAGTCTAACTCTTTCTCATTTTCACCAAAAATCACTGTTAATATACCCAACCGCACACTATCAGACGTCAATTCGCACACCAACCCAAATCTCTAAATCCTCCCAAAAGTTCCCACTTTTTAACCATCAAAGCAGACATAAGTAAAACTTTCGGCTTAACTCATCACGCACGACATAAACTTTACCAATAGGATAGTTCGAGCCAACGTCATAACTAATCAGGAATTCCAATCATCCGACCGTGCCTCAATCCGAGTCACCAATCAAAAGTTATGCAGAAAACAAAATTACACGAACAGCACTGTTCGCTGGGCGAACCTCCCTCGCGAGTATTCGCTAGCTCATTCGCTGGGCGAATGTCCCTCGCGAGCATTCGCTAGCTCCTTCGCTAGGCGAATGTTCCAGCGAACCAACTGTTAGATAAAAACAGACACAAAGTTCGCTAGGCGAACCCTCTAGCGAACCAAGGCAGCAACTACCAACATTCAAAACACCCAAACTTCGCTAGGCGAACAATCCAGCGAACCTTCGCTGACCTTCGCCAACTGGTTCGCTAGGCGAACCCACAAAAACTCAGAATTACAACAGTCTTGTTACTCATCCAAAACCGTTCATTCCTCCATCCAAACACCTTGAACCTAAAACCCTTAAAATAATACCTCTCAGTGTAGAACTGCATCTACTTCCGATGGATCCACAATCACACTCTCATCTGAAATAACATATCCAATAAACTAACCTTTTTCAACCCAAATTCTCACTCGAAGAACTCAGCATAAAACTTCGTCTCTTTTTGACACTTGTAATTCAAATCCCAAACACTCTACCTGTTCTTCCTCTGAGTTTATAACAGATCTGAATATCCTCAATCAAAGCCATTACGAACTTAACCACATAAATATGGAAGATACGATTCCTCTACTCCACAAATATTACAGGCGCATTACTATCACCGAACAACATCACTGCACGTTGTAATGCCCAAACAAACCAAACCTCATTCAAACTTGTCCAGACTCACATTAAATCAATCAAAGCCTCAACTCACACCATTCACCACTCTTATCAAACATTCCATCCAATTGCGATTTCACTCAAACCCAACCAAACCATTCCAGTTACCTAATCCTAGAAGTGAACACTCATTCTCAATCGTCACCCTATACCACTG
This sequence comes from Lathyrus tuberosus, assembly GCA_022829125.1. NCBI lineage: Eukaryota > Viridiplantae > Streptophyta > Magnoliopsida > Fabales > Fabaceae > Lathyrus > Lathyrus tuberosus. The sequence continues at coordinate 292,627 of JALAZF010000031.1, read as the reverse complement.
TCCGTACTCCATACACAATTTCTGCTCTTGACAATCCAAATTCCATCCTGTTGCAACAACCAACCAAAAAGGAACTCTCAAATATTACATCCACCCCTAAGGGTTTCCTACTCACTTAGCAGATATAGTCTCGACTATTCCCTGTTGTCCAATTAAGTTCACACACTACTCTCTGAGAACAATCCTTAGTAATACCCAATCATTACCCTTCAGAGACATTCCAACTTAATCCGCATACACAAACCTCCAATCCGTCTCATCTTCTGATATAAGAATTCTCATCAACTCACCAAAACAATCTGTAATCATTTCCTTAAATTCCAAACAATTCATTTCACACGCTATCAAAGCCGGAAAGACACGTCTATTCCATCCAACATAATTCTCGTCTACTATCAACAAGAGATTAAGGGTGATCAGTTCCTCAATTTGTCAATAGACAGCCGATAATCATGATGGGGCATAAACCGTCTTTACCAAACTATAATAGCCGTTCTTGCATCCCATACATAAAGCTACCTAAGGCACAAATCCTTAGTTGACATAAACCTTACCTCCGCATTCCCTCCGGAATCGGGAACAACACTGTCCTAACAATACTTACAATTTTGCAATCAACGGCACACTGAGCCCACGCTCCACAACCGAAGCAACTTGGAGAAGTACCAGCTTCTCCCCCACTTATCTCATTCTCAATCCTGAAGACAAAGGATTAGAAAAACCAGAAAGCACTGACAGTGTTTCCCACACATATCACGTACTAAGGGACAAACAACAATGACAGTATTTAACTGTCACTCCAACTGACTCAACAACTTGGCCGGACGGACCGACCTGCTTTGATACCACTTAATGTAACACCCCAATTCCCATCGCGAATAAATAATACATAAATAACATCAGAGTAACTAAAAATTTATTTTTCCGACAGAAACAAGGATGCCACATTTAAATAAACAAAACATCATCCCTGCTCATAAATTTGATACATAGCATAAAATAGAGTACCCTCAAGGGGGAAACTTTTTCCATAATAAAGGAAATGTCAATTATGGAATAAAACGGAAAGTTCCATAACCGACTTGTTTTACAAAATAAACTGTTTTATACATCAAAATATTCATACAAAATATATCCTACAAATATATACATATATAACATAATCGTTCCCCGACTCCCGTGCTACGTATCAGAGCAGACACCAAGACCTAAGCAACCGAAGATCTAACTCTTCTACTTGCCTCCACGCCTCTAAAGCTGACAATCTGCACTATGCCATAAAAAGCATATTCCAGCAGAAGGGTGAGAAATAACAACTATAACAAGATTGCATAATAATATGCCACAACACAGATAATTCACATATATAATATCTCTCACCACATACATCACATACTAACACATATAGCATGGCACCAATACATAACATATCACACATAATAAATCGAATCATGATTTTCCACACATAACGCATCCATTCACAATTCTCACCACAATTCATCACAACTCACTCATATACATCACAATGTATATATGTACAAATCCAAGCATATTCATCGTGAACACTTCCACAATTCTTATCACTCCACATAAACATACATATTTATATTTATTCAACAACACATCATTATAAAGATGATAAATGCAAATCATAGAGACCGACTCACGACTCTATGCAAATGCAATGCGGGTACCGACTCAATCATCACTAGTTCACTCAGGAACTCTGCTGGAACCATCGCTCGTTACCGAAGTAACTCCCCGTCGGGCCTACGATGTTCACCCATTGCTCACACCCCACATGGGCACACAATGTTTATGGATCGCTCACACCCCACCTGGGCACACGACCCGATCGCTCACACCCCACACGCGGGCACACGATCTGATTGCTCACACCTCACCTAGGCACACAATCTGATTGGTCACACCCCACATAGGCACACAATCGTTCGTAATCATCGCTCACACCTCACATAGGCACACGACATTACAACGGATTCTCATTAGAATCACACAACACAAGAATGTACATCATTATGCTTCACATACAAAATGACTCAAGACATTCTTGAAATGCACACATATTCACAATATATTCATGCATTCATCTCATACACTCACAATTTAACCATATGAATTAATCAACATCATCACACTCATGCATTGCAAACCAATTCAAACAATGCATTTCAAACCATAAAGGCCACCAAATAACACACATTGAATTTCACATAAACAATGCATATCATCACAAACCACAAAAATCATACAACCATAATTACCTCCACAAGGGATTCACACCACAAAGGCTACCCACAACACATCATAACAACATACATTGATATTCAATCAAACAATGTATTTTACTACCCAACAACATCATTAAATTACGCATCGAAGTCTAATCCAAAACAATGCACATATTTGCCATAGGGCCACAACCCATCATCACAACATTTCATCATGTATATTCACATCATATAATGGTCTACAAGCTACACATTACATGTCACAAGCATATATCATGCTAACACATCAATCGCACACATTGTACGCGATAAAAACCCGACAACCCAACACTTTTCCAAAACCACGACCTAAATAAATCATCTACTGCCCTCCAAACCATTTTTAATAGAAATATCTTTTCATTAGCTTCCCAACGCTTCGAACGGAGACCAAAACGGACTTACGGTTTGAAAATTACGACGAAAACAAAATTGGAAAATATCACGTTCGCTCCAGTATTCGCTAGGCGAACCCTAGCGAACCAAGGCAGTGGAAAACAGTCATAAAGTTCGCTAGGCGAACCTCTAGGCGAACATTCGCCCGTTCCTTCGCTGGGGTTCGCTAGGCGAACCCGCGAAACCCAGAATTCGCAGCAGCGTCAACCTAGGTCATATGGGACCAAAATACATCATTTTTACCACCCCAAACCCTTCTAATTCATACCAGAACAACCAAAACATGTTTAGACATAATCAACGAGTATTCTACGCGGTTTATATCAAATTTCATCCGTGAAAACATCGATTTCTATCAATTGCTCCTAATTTGAATCGATAAGAAAAGTCGCGAAACAACCAAAACAATTACAACAAACAACACATATACATACACAAGCAAGATATAATTGAAACTTCTCACCCTTACCCGATTATTCGCGCTCGAAACGGGGTTCCCGCGATTTTCCTCTTTTCTCCTCTTTTCTCTCCTCTTCCTTTCCTTCCCTTCTCTTTCTTTCCTTTTTCTTTCCCTTCTCTCTTTTTCTTTCCACTTACTATTTATATAAAATATCTAAACCCCTAAAAGACTATTTTACCCCTCAAACTCAAATATCTCGCAAACGCTCTCAAAACGCGATAAAACTTAAACATCGATTAAATATATTTCGGGAAATAAAAGTTGAAAAGAAATTATAATTTAATACAATTATTTTATCTATCAGAGAAATTAACCAATTAACTCAATTAGCAGGTAAAATACAATAAATTCACATATTCCACCAAATTCACATAAATGAAATAAATAAATGGAATTAAACAAATCGGGGCGTTACAATTCTCCCCCACTTAGACATTTTCGTCCTCAAAAATATACCGAGACGAACAACCCCGGACACGACTCTCGCATCCGACCCATAAACCAACATGCCAACAAAAGGCACACCACGAATAACACAACTGACAAACCACCTTGCTAACTACCACAACGACACGACAACGACGACAACTACAACGACAAGATGCAAAGCCCATACAATGCACTTGACGACCAACTCACAACTCAAAGAAAACCAAGATACCAACACACAGGTTCACTCTAGAACCGAAACACAACAAGATCGTTACCCTACCCTAGGTAACACTCCCCTAATTCCCCACACATGAATTAGCTACACACACTCGAAACATCACCATGGAAACGAGGCAACAACACAAACAAGAACATAAAGTTCCACGACACCACAAGGTCTCAACAACATCAACAAAACCAGAACACCAACAGTAGTGCTACGATTCACCAATCGAACATGCAACCAAACATCCATCTACATAGTAGCCCATAGATAACATTTGAACCTTTCACCTAACACTTCCATTCTAAAACATCCAATGGCCTCCTCACTCCTACATGTTCCCAATGTTCAACCTATGAACTCTTACGAGTCCCACACGCAAGTACAAATTGTGCCACACCACGCATCCGCTGTGCACTCTGATTACTCGTAACCATCACAATTACCAATTTCACGTCCAAAGTCTAACTCTTTCTCATTTTCACCAAAAATCACTGTTAATATACCCAACCGCACACTATCAGACGTCAATTCGCACACCAACCCAAATCTCTAAATCCTCCCAAAAGTTCCCACTTTTTAACCATCAAAGCAGACATAAGTAAAACTTTCGGCTTAACTCATCACGCACGACATAAACTTTACCAATAGGATAATTCGAGCCAAAGTCATAACTAATCAGGAATTCCAATCATCCGACCGTGCCTCAATCCGAGTCACCAATCAAAAGTTATGCAGAAAACAAAATTACACGAACAGCACTGTTCGCTGGGCGAACCTCCCTCGCGAGTATTCGCTAGCTCATTCGCTGGGCGAATGTCCCTCGCGAGCATTCGCTAGCTCCTTCGCTAGGCGAATGTTCCAGCGAACCAACTGTTAGATAAAAACAGACACAAAGTTCGCTAGGCGAACCCTCTAGCGAACCAAGGCAGCAACTACCAACATTCAAAACACCCAAACTTCGCTAGGCGAACAATCCAGCGAACCTTCGCTGACCTTCGCCAACTGGTTCGCTAGGCGAACCCACAAAAACTCAGAATTACAACAGTCTTGTTACTCATCCAAAACCGTTCATTCCTCCATCCAAACACCTTGAACCTAAAACCCTTAAAATAATACCTCTCAGTGTAGAACTGCATCTACTTCCGATGGATCCACAATCACACTCTCATCTGAAATAACATATCCAATAAACTAACCTTTTTCAACCCAAATTCTCACTCGAAGAACTCAGCATAAAACTTCGTCTCTTTTTGACACTTGTAATTCAAATCCCAAACACTCTACCTGTTCTTCCTCTGAGTTTATAACAGATCTGAATATCCTCAATCAAAGCCATTACGAACTTAACCACATAAATATGGAAGATACGATTCCTCTACTCCACAAATATTACAGGCGCATTACTATCACCGAACAACATCACTGCACGTTGTAATGCCCAAACAAACCAAACCTCATTCAAACTTGTCCAGACTCACATTAAATCAATCAAAGCCTCAACTCACACCATTCACCACTCTTATCAAACATTCCATCCAATTGCGATTTCACTCAAACCCAACCAAACCATTCCAGTTACCTAATCCTAGAAGTGAACACTCATTCTCAATCGTCACCCTATACCACTGTCCGTACTCCATACACAATTTCTGCTCTTGACAATCCAAATTCCATCCTGTTGCAACAACCAACCAAAAAGGAACTCTCAAATATTACATCCACCCCTAAGGGTTTCCTACTCACTTAGCAGATATAGTCTCGACTATTCCCTGTTGTCCAATTAAGTTCACACACTACTCTCTGAGAACAATCCTTAGTAATACCCAATCATTACCCTTCAGAGACATTCCAACTTAATCCGCATACACAAACCTCCAATCCGTCTCATCTTCTGATATAAGAATTCTCATCAACTCACCAAAACAATCTGTAATCATTTCCTTAAATTCCAAACAATTCATTTCACACGCTATCAAAGCCGGAAAGACACGTCTATTCCATCCAACATAATTCTCGTCTACTATCAACAAGAGATTAAGGGTGATCAGTTCCTCAATTTGTCAATAGACAGCCGATAATCATGATGGGGCATAAACCGTCTTTACCAAACTATAATAGCCGTTCTTGCATCCCATACATAAAGCTACCTAAGGCACAAATCCTTAGTTGACATAAACCTTACCTCCGCATTCCCTCCGGAATCGGGAACAACACTGTCCTAACAATACTTACAATTTTGCAATCAACGGCACACTGAGCCCACGCTCCACAACCGAAGCAACTTGGAGAAGTACCAGCTTCTCCCCCACTTATCTCATTCTCAATCCTGAAGACAAAGGATTAGAAAAACCAGAAAGCACTGACAGTGTTTCCCACACATATCACGTACTAAGGGACAAACAACAATGACAGTATTTAACTGTCACTCCAACTGACTCAACAACTTGGCCGGACGGACCGACCTGCTTTGATACCACTTAATGTAACACCCCAATTCCCATCGCGAATAAATAATACATAAATAACATCAGAGTAACTAAAAATTTATTTTTCCGACAGAAACAAGGATGCCACATTTAAATAAACAAAACATCATCCCTGCTCATAAATTTGATACATAGCATAAAATAGAGTACCCTCAAGGGGGAAACTTTTTCCATAATAAAGGAAATGTCAATTATGGAATAAAACGGAAAGTTCCATAACCGACTTGTTTTACAAAATAAACTGTTTTATACATCAAAATATTCATACAAAATATATCCTACAAATATATACATATATAACATAATCGTTCCCCGACTCCCGTGCTACGTATCAGAGCAGACACCAAGACCTAAGCAACCGAAGATCTAACTCTTCTACTTGCCTCCACGCCTCTAAAGCTGACAATCTGCACTATGCCATAAAAAGCATATTCCAGCAGAAGGGTGAGAAATAACAACTATAACAAGATTGCATAATAATATGCCACAACACAGATAATTCACATATATAATATCTCTCACCACATACATCACATACTAACACATATAGCATGGCACCAATACATAACATATCACACATAATAAATCGAATCATGATTTTCCACACATAACGCATCCATTCACAATTCTCACCACAATTCATCACAACTCACTCATATACATCACAATGTATATATGTACAAATCCAAGCATATTCATCGTGAACACTTCCACAATTCTTATCACTCCACATAAACATACATATTTATATTTATTCAACAACACATCATTATAAAGATGATAAATGCAAATCATAGAGACCGACTCACGACTCTATGCAAATGCAATGCGGTACCGACTCAATCATCACTAGTTCACTCAGGAACTCTGCTGGAACCATCGCTCGTTACCGAAGTAACTCCCCGTCGGGCCTACGATGTTCACCCATTGCTCACACCCCACATGGGCACACAATGTTTATGGATCGCTCACACCCCACCTGGGCACACGACCCGATCGCTCACACCCCACACGCGGGCACACGATCTGATTGCTCACACCTCACCTAGGCACACAATCTGATTGCTCACACCCCACATAGGCACACAATCGTTCGTAATCATCGCTCACACCTCACATAGGCACACGACATTACAACGGATTCTCATTAGAATCACACAACACAAGAATGTACATCATTATGCTTCACATACAAAATGACTCAAGACATTCTTGAAATGCACACATATTCACAATATATTCATGCATTCATCTCATACACTCACAATTCAACCATATGAATTAATCAACATCATCACACTCATGCATTGCAAACCAATTCAAACAATGCATTTCAAACCATAAAGGCCACCAAATAACACACATTGAATTTCACATAAACAATGCATATCATCACAAACCACAAAAATCATACAACCATAATTACCTCCACAAGGGATTCACACCACAAAGGCTACCCACAACACATCATAACAACATACATTGATATTCAATCAAACAATGTATTTTACTACCCAACAACATCATTAAATTACGCATCGAAGTCTAATCCAAAACAATGCACATATTTGCCATAGGGCCACAACCCATCATCACAACATTTCATCATGTATATTCACATCATATAATGGTCTACAAGCTACACATTACATGTCACAAGCATATATCATGCTAACACATCAATCGCACACATTGTACGCGATAAAAACCCGACAACCCAACACTTTTCCAAAACCACGACCTAAATAAATCATCTACTGCCCTCCAAACCATTTTTAATAGAAATATCTTTTCATTAGCTTCCCAACGCTTCGAACGGAGACCAAAACGGACTTACGGTTTGAAAATTACGACGAAAACAAAATTGGAAAATATCACGTTCGCTCCAGTATTCGCTAGGCGAACCCTAGCGAACCAAGGCAGTGGAAAACAGTCATAAAGTTCGCTAGGCGAACCTCTAGGCGAACATTCGCCCGTTCCTTCGCTGGGGTTCGCTAGGCGAACCCGCGAAACCCAGAATTCGCAGCAGCGTCAACCTAGGTCATATGGGACCAAAATACATCATTTTTACCACCCCAAACCCTTCTAATTCATACCAGAACAACCAAAACATGTTTAGACATAATCAACGAGTATTCTACGCGGTTTATATCAAATTTCATCCGTGAAAATATCGATTTCTATCAATTGCTCCTAATTTGAATCGATAAGAAAAGTCGCGAAACAACCAAAACAATTACAACAAACAACACATATACATACACAAGCAAGATATAATTGAAACTTCTCACCCTTACCCGATTATTCGCGCTCGAAACGGGGTTCCCGCGATTTTCCTCTTTTCTCCTCTTTTCTCTCCTCTTCCTTTCCTTCCCTTCTCTTTCTTTCCTTTTTCTTTCCCTTCTCTCTTTTTCTTTCCACTTACTATTTATATAAAATATCTAAACCCCTAAAAGACTATTTTACCCCTCAAACTCAAATATCTCGCAAACGCTCTCAAAACGCGATAAAACTTAAACATCGATTAAATATATTTCGGGAAATAAAAGTTGAAAAGAAATTATAATTTAATACAATTATTTTATCTATCAGAGAAATTAACCAATTAACTCAATTAGCAGGTAAAATACAATAAATTCACATATTCCACCAAATTCACATAAATGAAATAAATAAATGGAATTAAACAAATCGGGGCGTTACAATTCTCCCCCACTTAGACATTTTCGTCCTCAAAAATATACCGAGACGAACAACCCCGGACACGACTCTCGCATCCGACCCATAAACCAACATGCCAACAAAAGGCACACCACGAATAACACAACTGACAAACCACCTTGCTAACTACCACAACGACACGACAACGACGACAACTACAACGACAAGATGCAAAGCCCATACAATGCACTTGACGACCAACTCACAACTCAAAGAAAACCAAGATACCAACACACAGGTTCACTCTAGAACCGAAACACAACAAGATCGTTACCCTACCCTAGGTAACACTCCCCTAATTCCCCACACATGAATTAGCTACACACACTCGAAACATCACCATGGAAACGAGGCAACAACACAAACAAGAACATAAAGTTCCACGACACCACAAGGTCTCAACAACATCAACAAAACCAGAACACCAACAGTAGTGCTACGATTCACCAATCGAACATGCAACCAAACATCCATCTACATAGTAGCCCATAGATAACATTTGAACCTTTCACCTAACACTTCCATTCTAAAACATCCAATGGCCTCCTCACTCCTACATGTTCCCAATGTTCAACCTATGAACTCTTACGAGTCCCACACGCAAGTACAAATTGTGCCACACCACGCATCCGCTGTGCACTCTGATTACTCGTAACCATCACAATTACCAATTTCACGTCCAAAGTCTAACTCTTTCTCATTTTCACCAAAAATCACTGTTAATATACCCAACCGCACACTATCAGACGTCAATTCGCACACCAACCCAAATCTCTAAATCCTCCCAAAAGTTCCCACTTTTTAACCATCAAAGCAGACATAAGTAAAACTTTCGGCTTAACTCATCACGCACGACATAAACTTTACCAATAGGATAATTCGAGCCAAAGTCATAACTAATCAGGAATTCCAATCATCCGACCGTGCCTCAATCCGAGTCACCAATCAAAAGTTATGCAGAAAACAAAATTACACGAACAGCACTGTTCGCTGGGCGAACCTCCCTCGCGAGTATTCGCTAGCTCATTCGCTGGGCGAATGTCCCTCGCGAGCATTCGCTAGCTCCTTCGCTAGGCGAATGTTCCAGCGAACCAACTGTTAGATAAAAACAGACACAAAGTTCGCTAGGCGAACCCTCTAGCGAACCAAGGCAGCAACTACCAACATTCAAAACACCCAAACTTCGCTAGGCGAACAATCCAGCGAACCTTCGCTGACCTTCGCCAACTGGTTCGCTAGGCGAACCCACAAAAACTCAGAATTACAACAGTCTTGTTACTCATCCAAAACCGTTCATTCCTCCATCCAAACACCTTGAACCTAAAACCCTTAAAATAATACCTCTCAGTGTAGAACTGCATCTACTTCCGATGGATCCACAATCACACTCTCATCTGAAATAACATATCCAATAAACTAACCTTTTTCAACCCAAATTCTCACTCGAAGAACTCAGCATAAAACTTCGTCTCTTTTTGACACTTGTAATTCAAATCCCAAACACTCTACCTGTTCTTCCTCTGAGTTTATAACAGATCTGAATATCCTCAATCAAAGCCATTACGAACTTAACCACATAAATATGGAAGATACGATTCCTCTACTCCACAAATATTACAGGCGCATTACTATCACCGAACAACATCACTGCACGTTGTAATGCCCAAACAAACCAAACCTCATTCAAACTTGTCCAGACTCACATTAAATCAATCAAAGCCTCAACTCACACCATTCACCACTCTTATCAAACATTCCATCCAATTGCGATTTCACTCAAACCCAACCAAACCATTCCAGTTACCTAATCCTAGAAGTGAACACTCATTCTCAATCGTCACCCTATACCACTGTCCGTACTCCATACACAATTTCTGCTCTTGACAATCCAAATTCCATCCTGTTGCAACAACCAACCAAAAAGGAACTCTCAAATATTACATCCACCCCTAAGGGTTTCCTACTCACTTAGCAGATATAGTCTCGACTATTCCCTGTTGTCCAATTAAGTTCACACACTACTCTCTGAGAACAATCCTTAGTAATACCCAATCATTACCCTTCAGAGACATTCCAACTTAATCCGCATACACAAACCTCCAATCCGTCTCATCTTCTGATATAAGAATTCTCATCAACTCACCAAAACAATCTGTAATCATTTCCTTAAATTCCAAACAATTCATTTCACACGCTATCAAAGCCGGAAAGACACGTCTATTCCATCCAACATAATTCTCGTCTACTATCAACAAGAGATTAAGGGTGATCAGTTCCTCAATTTGTCAATAGACAGCCGATAATCATGATGGGGCATAAACCGTCTTTACCAAACTATAATAGCCGTTCTTGCATCCCATACATAAAGCTACCTAAGGCACAAATCCTTAGTTGACATAAACCTTACCTCCGCATTCCCTCCGGAATCGGGAACAACACTGTCCTAACAATACTTACAATTTTGCAATCAACGGCACACTGAGCCCACGCTCCACAACCGAAGCAACTTGGAGAAGTACCAGCTTCTCCCCCACTTATCTCATTCTCAATCCTGAAGACAAAGGATTAGAAAAACCAGAAAGCACTGACAGTGTTTCCCACACATATCACGTACTAAGGGACAAACAACAATGACAGTATTTAACTGTCACTCCAACTGACTCAACAACTTGGCCGGACGGACCGACCTGCTTTGATACCACTTAATGTAACACCCCAATTCCCATCGCGAATAAATAATACATAAATAACATCAGAGTAACTAAAAATTTATTTTTCCGACAGAAACAAGGATGCCACATTTAAATAAACAAAACATCATCCCTGCTCATAAATTTGATACATAGCATAAAATAGAGTACCCTCAAGGGGGAAACTTTTTCCATAATAAAGGAAATGTCAATTATGGAATAAAACGGAAAGTTCCATAACCGACTTGTTTTACAAAATAAACTGTTTTATACATCAAAATATTCATACAAAATATATCCTACAAATATATACATATATAACATAATCGTTCCCCGACTCCCGTGCTACGTATCAGAGCAGACACCAAGACCTAAGCAACCGAAGATCTAACTCTTCCACTTGCCTCCACGCCTCTAAAGCTGACAATCTGCACTATGCCATAAAAAGCATATTCCAGCAGAAGGGTGAGAAATAACAACTATAACAAGATTGCATAATAATATGCCACAACACAGATAATTCACATATATAATATCTCTCACCACATACATCACATACTAACACATATAGCATGGCACCAATACATAACATATCACACATAATAAATCGAATCATGATTTTCCACACATAACGCATCCATTCACAATTCTCACCACAATTCATCACAACTCACTCATATACATCACAATGTATATATGTACAAATCCAAGCATATTCATCGTGAACACTTCCACAATTCTTATCACTCCACATAAACATACATATTTATATTTATTCAACAACACATCATTATAAAGATGATAAATGCAAATCATAGAGACCGACTCACGACTCTATGCAAATGCAATGCGGTACCGACTCAATCATCACTAGTTCACTCAGGAACTCTGCTGGAACCATCGCTCGTTACCGAAGTAACTCCCCGTCGGGCCTACGATGTTCACCCATTGCTCACACCCCACATGGGCACACAATGTTTATGGATCGCTCACACCCCACCTGGGCACACGACCCGATCGCTCACACCCCACACGCGGGCACACGATCTGATTGCTCACACCTCACCTAGGCACACAATCTGATTGCTCACACCCCACATAGGCACACAATCGTTCGTAATCATCGCTCACACCTCACATAGGCACACGACATTACAACGAATTCTCATTAGAATCACACAACACAAGAATGTACATCATTATGCTTCACATACAAAATGACTCAAGACATTCTTGAAATGCACACATATTCACAATATATTCATGCATTCATCTCATACAATCACAATTCAACCATATGAATTAATCAACATCATCACACTCATGCATTGCAAACCAATTCAAACAATGCATTTCAAACCATAAAGGCCACCAAATAACACACATTGAATTTCACATAAACAATGCATATCATCACAAACCACAAAAATCATACAACCATAATTACCTCCACAAGGGATTCACACCACAAAGGCTACCCACAACACATCATAACAACATACATTGATATTCAATCAAACAATGTATTTTACTACCCAACAACATCATTAAATTACGCATCGAAGTCTAATCCAAAACAATGCACATATTTGCCATAGGGCCACAACCCATCATCACAACATTTCATCATGTATATTCACATCATATAATGGTCTACAAGCTACACATTACATGTCACAAGCATATATCATGCTAACACATCAATCGCACACATTGTACGCGATAAAAACCCAACAACCCAACACTTTTCCAAAACCACGACCTAAATAAATCATCTACTGCCCTCCAAACCATTTTTAATAGAAAGATCTTTTCATTAGCTTCCCAACGCTTCGAACGGAGACCAAAACGGACTTACGGTTTGAAAATTACGACGAAAACAAAATTGGAAAATATCACGTTCGCTCCAGTATTCGCTAGGCGAACCCTAGCGAACCAAGGCAGTGGAAAACAGTCATAAAGTTCGCTAGGCGAACCTCTAGGCGAACATTCGCCCGTTCCTTCGCTGGGGTTCGCTAGGCGAACCCGCGAAACCCAGAATTCGCAGCAGCGTCAACCTAGGTCATATGGGACCAAAATACATCATTTTTACCACCCCAAACCCTTCTAATTGATACCAGAACAACCAAAACATGTTTAGACATAATCAACGAGTATTCTACGCGGTTTATATCAAATTTCATCCGTGAAAACATCGATTTCTATCAATTGCTCCTAATTTGAATCGATAAGAAAAATCGCGAAACAACCAAAACAATTACAACAAACAACACATATACATACACAAGCAAGATATAATTGAAACTTCTCACCCTTACCCGATTATTCGCGCTCGAAACGGGGTTCCCGCGATTTTCCTCTTTTCTCCTCTTTTCTCTCCTCTTCCTTTCCTTCCCTTCTCTTTCTTTCCTTTTTCTTTCCCTTCTCTCTTTTTCTTTCCACTTACTATTTATATAAAATATCTAAACCCCTAAAAGACTATTTTACCCCTCAAACTCAAATATCTCGCAAACGCTCTCAAAACGCGATAAAACTTAAACATCGATTAAATATATTTCGGGAAATAAAAGTTGAAAAGAAATTATAATTTAATACAATTATTTTATCTATCAGAGAAATTAACCAATTAACTCAATTAGCAGGTAAAATACAATAAATTCACATATTCCACCAAATTCACATAAATGAAATAAATAAATGGAATTAAACAAATCGGGGCGTTACAATTCTCCCCCACTTAGACATTTTCGTCCTCAAAAATATACCGAGACGAACAACCCCGGACACGACTCTCGCATCCGACCCATAAACCAACATGCCAACAAAAGGCACACCACGAATAACACAACTGACAAACCACCTTGCTAACTACCACAACGACACGACAACGACGACAACTACAACGACAAGATGCAAAGCCCATACAATGCACTTGACGACCAACTCACAACTCAAAGAAAACCAAGATACCAACACACAGGTTCACTCTAGAACCGAAACACAACAAGATCGTTACCCTACCCTAGGTAACACTCCCCTAATTCCCCACACATGAATTAGCTACACACACTCGAAACATCACCATGGAAACGAGGCAACAACACAAACAAGAACATAAAGTTCCACGACACCACAAGGTCTCAACAACATCAACAAAACCAGAACACCAACAGTAGTGCTACGATTCACCAATCGAACATGCAACCAAACATCCATCTACATAGTAGCCCATAGATAACATTTGAACCTTTCACCTAACACTTCCATTCTAAAACATCCAATGGCCTCCTCACTCCTACATGTTCCCAATGTTCAACCTATGAACTCTTACGAGTCCCACACGCAAGTACAAATTGTGCCACACCACGCATCCGCTGTGCACTCTGATTACTCGTAACCATCACAATTACCAATTTCACGTCCAAAGTCTAACTCTTTCTCATTTTCACCAAAAATCACTGTTAATATACCCAACCGCACACTATCAGACGTCAATTCGCACACCAACCCAAATCTCTAAATCCTCCCAAAAGTTCCCACTTTTTAACCATCAAAGCAGACATAAGTAAAACTTTCGGCTTAACTCATCACGCACGACATAAACTTTACCAATAGGATAATTCGAGCCAAAGTCATAACTAATCAGGAATTCCAATCATCCGACCGTGCCTCAATCCGAGTCACCAATCAAAAGTTATGCAGAAAACAAAATTACACGAACAACACTGTTCGCTGGGCGAACCTCCCTCGCGAGTATTCGCTAGCTCATTCGCTGGGCGAATGTCCCTCGCGAGCATTCGCTAGCTCCTTCGCTAGGCGAATGTTCCAGCGAACCAACTGTTAGATAAAAACAGACACAAAGTTCGCTAGGCGAACCCTCTAGCGAACCAAGGCAGCAACTACCAACATTCAAAACACCCAAACTTCGCTAGGCGAACAATCCAGCGAACCTTCGCTGACCTTCGCCAACTGGTTCGCTAGGCGAACCCACAAAAACTCAGAATTACAACAGTCTTGTTACTCATCCAAAACCGTTCATTCCTCCATCCAAACACCTTGAACCTAAAACCCTTAAAATAATACCTCTCAGTGTAGAACTGCATCTACTTCCGATGGATCCACAATCACACTCTCATCTGAAATAACATATCCAATAAACTAACCTTTTTCAACCCAAATTCTCACTCGAAGAACTCAGCATAAAACTTCGTCTCTTTTTGACACTTGTAATTCAAATCCCAAACACTCTACCTGTTCTTCCTCTGAGTTTATAACAGATCTGAATATCCTCAATCAAAGCCATTACGAACTTAACCACATAAATATGGAAGATACGATTCCTCTACTCCACAAATATTACAGGCGCATTACTATCACCGAACAACATCACTGCACGTTGTAATGCCCAAACAAACCAAACCTCATTCAAACTTGTCCAGACTCACATTAAATCAATCAAAGCCTCAACTCACACCATTCACCACTCTTATCAAACATTCCATCCAATTGCGATTTCACTCAAACCCAACCAAACCATTCCAGTTACCTAATCCTAGAAGTGAACACTCATTCTCAATCGTCACCCTATACCACTGTCCGTACTCCATACACAATTTCTGCTCTTGACAATCCAAATTCCATCCTGTTGCAACAACCAACCAAAAAGGAACTCTCAAATATTACATCCACCCCTAAGGGTTTCCTACTCACTTAGCAGATATAGTCTCGACTATTCCCTGTTGTCCAATTAAGTTCACACACTACTCTCTGAGAACAATCCTTAGTAATACCCAATCATTACCCTTCAGAGACATTCCAACTTAATCCGCATACACAAACCTCCAATCCGTCTCATCTTCTGATATAAGAATTCTCATCAACTCACCAAAACAATCTGTAATCATTTCCTTAAATTCCAAACAATTCATTTCACACGCTATCAAAGCCGGAAAGACACGTCTATTCCATCCAACATAATTCTCGTCTACTATCAACAAGAGATTAAGGGTGATCAGTTCCTCAATTTGTCAATAGACAGCCGATAATCATGATGGGGCATAAACCGTCTTTACCAAACTATAATAGCCGTTCTTGCATCCCATACATAAAGCTACCTAAGGCACAAATCCTTAGTTGACATAAACCTTACCTCCGCATTCCCTCCGGAATCGGGAACAACACTGTCCTAACAATACTTACAATTTTGCAATCAACGGCACACTGAGCCCACGCTCCACAACCGAAGCAACTTGGAGAAGTACCAGCTTCTCCCCCACTTATCTCATTCTCAATCCTGAAGACAAAGGATTAGAAAAACCAGAAAGCACTGACAGTGTTTCCCACACATATCACGTACTAAGGGACAAACAACAATGACAGTATTTAACTGTCACTCCAACTGACTCAACAACTTGGCCGGACGGACCGACCTGCTTTGATACCACTTAATGTAACACCCCAATTCCCATCGCGAATAAATAATACATAAATAACATCAGAGTAACTAAAAATTTATTTTTCCGACAGAAACAAGGATGCCACATTTAAATAAACAAAACATCATCCCTGCTCATAAATTTGATACATAGCATAAAATAGAGTACCCTCAAGGGGGAAACTTTTTCCATAATAAAGGAAATGTCAATTATGGAATAAAACGGAAAGTTCCATAACCGACTTGTTTTACAAAATAAACTGTTTTATACATCAAAATATTCATACAAAATATATCCTACAAATATATACATATATAACATAATCGTTCCCCGACTCCCGTGCTACGTATCAGAGCAGACACCAAGACCTAAGCAACCGAAGATCTAACTCTTCCACTTGCCTCCACGCCTCTAAAGCTGACAATCTGCACTATGCCATAAAAAGCATATTCCAGCAGAAGGGTGAGAAATAACAACTATAACAAGATTGCATAATAATATGCCACAACACAGATAATTCACATATATAATATCTCTCACCACATACATCACATACTAACACATATAGCATGGCACCAATACATAACATATCACACATAATAAATCGAATCATGATTTTCCACACATAACGCATCCATTCACAATTCTCACCACAATTCATCACAACTCACTCATATACATCACAATGTATATATGTACAAATCCAAGCATATTCATCGTGAACACTTCCACAATTCTTATCACTCCACATAAACATACATATTTATATTTATTCAACAACACATCATTATAAAGATGATAAATGCAAATCATAGAGACCGACTCACGACTCTATGCAAATGCAATGCGGTACCGACTCAATCATCACTAGTTCACTCAGGAACTCTGCTGGAACCATCGCTCGTTACCGAAGTAACTCCCCGTCGGGCCTACGATGTTCACCCATTGCTCACACCCCACATGGGCACACAATGTTTATGGATCGCTCACACCCCACCTGGGCACACGACCCGATCGCTCACACCCCACACGCGGGCACACGATCTGATTGCTCACACCTCACCTAGGCACACAATCTGATTGCTCACACCCCACATAGGCACACAATCATTCGTAATCATCGCTCACACCTCACATAGGCACACGACATTACAACGAATTCTCATTAGAATCACACAACACAAGAATGTACATCATTATGCTTCACATACAAAATGACTCAAGACATTCTTGAAATGCACACATATTCACAATATATTCATGCATTCATCTCATACAATCACAATTCAACCATATGAATTAATCAACATCATCACACTCATGCATTGCAAACCAATTCAAACAATGCATTTCAAACCATAAAGGCCACCAAATAACACACATTGAATTTCACATAAACAATGCATATCATCACAAACCACAAAAATCATACAACCATAATTACCTCCACAAGGGATTCACACCACAAAGGCTACCCACAACACATCATAACAACATACATTGATATTCAATCAAACAATGTATTTTACTACCCAACAACATCATTAAATTACGCATCGAAGTCTAATCCAAAACAATGCACATATTTGCCATAGGGCCACAACCCATCATCACAACATTTCATCATGTATATTCACATCATATAATGGTCTACAAGCTACACATTACATGTCACAAGCATATATCATGCTAACACATCAATCGCACACATTGTACGCGATAAAAACCCAACAACCCAACACTTTTCCAAAACCACGACCTAAATAAATCATCTACTGCCCTCCAAACCATTTTTAATAGAAAGATCTTTTCATTAGCTTCCCAACGCTTCGAACGGAGACCAAAACGGACTTACGGTTTGAAAATTACGACGAAAACAAAATTGGAAAATATCACGTTCGCTCCAGTATTCGCTAGGCGAACCCTAGCGAACCAAGGCAGTGGAAAACAGTCATAAAGTTCGCTAGGCGAACCTCTAGGCGAACATTCGCCCGTTCCTTCGCTGGGGTTCGCTAGGCGAACCCGCGAAACCCAGAATTCGCAGCAGCGTCAACCTAGGTCATATGGGACCAAAATACATCATTTTTACCACCCCAAACCCTTCTAATTCATACCAGAACAACCAAAACATGTTTAGACATAATCAACGAGTATTCTACGCGGTTTATATCAAATTTCATCCGTGAAAACATCGATTTCTATCAATTGCTCCTAATTTGAATCGATAAGAAAAGTCGCGAAACAACCAAAACAATTACAACAAACAACACATATACATACACAAGCAAGATATAATTGAAACTTCTCACCCTTACCCGATTATTCGCGCTCGAAACGGGGTTCCCGCGATTTTCCTCTTTTCTCCTCTTTTCTCTCCTCTTCCTTTCCTTCCCTTCTCTTTCTTTCCTTTTTCTTTCCCTTCTCTCTTTTTCTTTCCACTTACTATTTATATAAAATATCTAAACCCCTAAAAGACTATTTTACCCCTCAAACTCAAATATCTCGCAAACGCTCTCAAAACGCGATAAAACTTAAACATCGATTAAATATATTTCGGGAAATAAAAGTTGAAAAGAAATTATAATTTAATACAATTATTTTATCTATCAGAGAAATTAACCAATTAACTCAATTAGCAGGTAAAATACAATAAATTCACATATTCCACCAAATTCACATAAATGAAATAAATAAATGGAATTAAACAAATCGGGGCGTTACAATTCTCCCCCACTTAGACATTTTCGTCCTCAAAAATATACCGAGACGAACAACCCCGGACACGACTCTCGCATCCGACCCATAAACCAACATGCCAACAAAAGGCACACCACGAATAACACAACTGACAAACCACCTTGCTAACTACCACAACGACACGACAACGACGACAACTACAACGACAAGATGCAAAGCCCATACAATGCACTTGACGACCAACTCACAACTCAAAGAAAACCAAGATACCAACACACAGGTTCACTCTAGAACCGAAACACAACAAGATCGTTACCCTACCCTAGGTAACACTCCCCTAATTCCCCACACATGAATTAGCTACACACACTCGAAACATCACCATGGAAACGAGGCAACAACACAAACAAGAACATAAAGTTCCACGACACCACAAGGTCTCAACAACATCAACAAAACCAGAACACCAACAGTAGTGCTACGATTCACCAATCGAACATGCAACCAAACATCCATCTACATAGTAGCCCATAGATAACATTTGAACCTTTCACCTAACACTTCCATTCTAAAACATCCAATGGCCTCCTCACTCCTACATGTTCCCAATGTTCAACCTATGAACTCTTACGAGTCCCACACGCAAGTACAAATTGTGCCACACCACGCATCCGCTGTGCACTCTGATTACTCGTAACCATCACAATTACCAATTTCACGTCCAAAGTCTAACTCTTTCTCATTTTCACCAAAAATCACTGTTAATATACCCAACCGCACACTATCAGACGTCAATTCGCACACCAACCCAAATCTCTAAATCCTCCCAAAAGTTCCCACTTTTTAACCATCAAAGCAGACATAAGTAAAACTTTCGGCTTAACTCATCACGCACGACATAAACTTTACCAATAGGATAATTCGAGCCAAAGTCATAACTAATCAGGAATTCCAATCATCCGACCGTGCCTCAATCCGAGTCACCAATCAAAAGTTATGCAGAAAACAAAATTACACGAACAGCACTGTTCGCTGGGCGAACCTCCCTCGCGAGTATTCGCTAGCTCATTCGCTAGGCGAATGTCCCTCGCGAGCATTCGCTAGCTCCTTCGCTAGGCGAATGTTCCAGCGAACCAACTGTTAGATAAAAACAGACACAAAGTTCGCTAGGCGAACCCTCTAGCGAACCAAGGCAACAACTACCAACATTCAAAACACCCAAACTTCGCTAGGCGAACAATCCAGCGAACCTTCGCTGACCTTCGCCAACTGGTTCGCTAGGCGAACCCACAAAAACTCAGAATTACAACAGTCTTGTTACTCATCCAAAACCGTTCATTCCTCCATCCAAACACCTTGAACCTAAAACCCTTAAAATAATACCTCTCAGTGTAGAACTGCATCTACTTCCGATGGATCCACAATCACACTCTCATCTGAAATAACATATCCAATAAACTAACCTTTTTCAACCCAAATTCTCACTCGAAGAACTCAGCATAAAACTTCGTCTCTTTTTGACACTTGTAATTCAAATCCCAAACACTCTACCTGTTCTTCCTCTGAGTTTATAACAGATCTGAATATCCTCAATCAAAGCCATTACGAACTTATCCACATAAATATGGAAGATACGATTCCTCTACTCCACAAATATTACAGGCGCATTACTATCACCGAACAACATCACTGCACGTTGTAATGCCCAAACAAACCAAACCTCATTCAAACTTGTCCAGACTCACATTAAATCAATCAAAGCCTCAACTCACACCATTCACCACTCTTATCAAACATTCCATCCAATTGCGATTTCACTCAAACCCAACCAAACCATTCCAGTTACCTAATCCTAGAAGTGAACACTCATTCTCAATCGTCACCCTATACCACTGTCCGTACTCCATACACAATTTCTGCTCTTGACAATCCAAATTCCATCCTGTTGCAACAACCAACCAAAAAGGAACTCTCAAATATTACATCCACCCCTAAGGGTTTCCTACTCACTTAGCAGATATAGTCTCGACTATTCCCTGTTGTCCAATTAAGTTCACACACTACTCTCTGAGAACAATCCTTAGTAATACCCAATCATTACCCTTCAGAGACATTCCAACTTAATCCACATACACAAACCTCCAATCCGTCTCATCTTCTGATATAAGAATTCTCATCAACTCACCAAAACAATCTGTAATCATTTCCTTAAATTCCAAACAATTCATTTCACACGCTATCAAAGCCGGAAAGACACGTCTATTCCATCCAACATAATTCTCGTCTACTATCAACAAGAGATTAAGGGTGATCAGTTCCTCAATTTGTCAATAGACAGCCGATAATCATGATGGGGCATAAACCGTCTTTACCAAACTATAATAGCCGTTCTTGCATCCCATACATAAAGCTACCTAAGGCACAAATCCTTAGTTGACATAAACCTTACCTCCGCATTCCCTCCAGAATCGGGAACAACACTGTCCTAACAATACTTACAATTTTGTAATCAACGGCACACTGAGCCCACGCTCCACAACCGAAGCAACTTGGAGAAGTACCAGCTTCTCCCCCACTTATCTCATTCTCAATCCTGAAGACAAAGGATTAGAAAAACCAGAAAGCACTGACAGTGTTTACCACACATATCACGTACTAAGGGACAAACAACAATGACAGTATTTAACTGTCACTCCAACTGACTCAACAACTTGGCTGGACGGACCGACCTGCTTTGATACCACTTAATGTAACACCCCAATTCCCATCGCGAATAAATAATACATAAATAACATCAGAGTAACTAAAAATTTATTTTTCCGACAGAAACAAGGATGCCACATTTAAATAAACAAAACATCATCCCTGCTCATAAATTTGATACATAGCATAAAATAGAGTACCCTCAAGGGGGAAACTTTTTCCGTAATAAAGGAAATGTCAATTATGGAATAAAACGGAAAGTTCCATAACCGACTTGTTTTACAAAATAAACTGTTTTATACATCAAAATATTCATACAAAATATATCCTACAAATATATACATATATAACATAATCGTTCCCCGACTCCCGTGCTACGTATCAGAGCAGACACCAAGACCTAAGCAACCGAAGATCTAACTCTTCTACTTGCCTCCACGCCTCTAAAGCTGACAATCTGCACTATGCCATAAAAAGCATATTCCAGCAGAAGGGTGAGAAATAACAACTATAACAAGATTGCATAATAATATGCCACAACACAGATAATTCACATATATAATATCTCTCACCACATACATCACATACTAACACATATAGCATGGCACCAATACATAACATATCACACATAATAAATCGAATCATGATTTTCCACACATAACGCATCCATTCACAATTCTCACCACAATTCATCACAACTCACTCATATACATCACAATGTATATATGTACAAATCCAAGCATATTCATCGTGCACACTTCCACAATTCTTATCACTCCACATAAACATACATATTTATATTTATTCAACAACACATCATTATAAAGATGATAAATGCAAATCATAGAGACCGACTCACGACTCTATGCAAATGCAATGCGGTACCGACTCAATCATCACTAGTTCACTCAGGAACTCTGCTGGAACCATCGCTCGTTACCGAAGTAACTCCCCGTCGGGCCTACGATGTTCACCCATTGCTCACACCCCACATGGGCACACAATGTTTATGGATCGCTCACACCCCACCTGGGCACACGACCCGATCGCTCACACCCCACACGCGGGCACACGATCTGATTGCTCACACCTCACCTAGGCACACAATCTGATTGCTCACACCCCACATAGGCACACAATCGTTCGTAATCATCGCTCACACCTCACATAGGCACACGACATTACAACGGATTCTCATTAGAATCACACAACACAAGAATGTACATCATTATGCTTCACATACAAAATGACTCAAGACATTCTTGAAATGCACACATATTCACAATATATTCATGCATTCATCTCATACAATCACAATTCAACCATATGAATTAATCAACATCATCACACTCATGCATTGCAAACCAATTCAAACAATGCATTTCAAACCATAAAGGCCACCAAATAACACACATTGAATTTCACATAAACAATGCATATCATCACAAACCACAAAAATCATACAACCATAATTACCTCCACAAGGGATTCACACCACAAAGGCTACCCACAACACATCATAACAACATACATTGATATTCAATCAAACAATGTATTTTACTACCCAACAACATCATTAAATTACGCATCGAAGTCTAATCCAAAACAATGCACATATTTGCCATAGGGCCACAACCCATCATCACAACATTTCATCATGTATATTCACATCATATAATGGTCTACAAGCTACACATTACATGTCACAAGCATATATCATGCTAACACATCAATCGCACACATTGTACGCGATAAAAACCCGACAACCCAACACTTTTCCAAAACCACGACCTAAATAAATCATCTACTGCCCTCCAAACCATTTTTAATAGAAAGATCTTTTCATTAGCTTCCCAACGCTTCGAACGGAGACCAAAACGGACTTACGGTTTGAAAATTACGACGAAAACAAAATTGGAAAATATCACGTTCGCTCCAGTATTCGCTAGGCGAACCCTAGCGAACCAAGGCAGTGGAAAACAGTCATAAAGTTCGCTAGGCGAACCTCTAGGTGAACATTCGCCCGTTCCTTCGCTGGGGTTCGCTAGGCGAACCCGCGAAACCCAGAATTCGCAGCAGCGTCAACCTAGGTCATATGGGACCAAAATACATCATTTTTACCACCCCAAACCCTTCTAATTCATACCAGAACAACCAAAACATGTTTAGACATAATCAACGAGTATTCTACGCGGTTTATATCGAATTTCATCCGTGAAAACATCGATTTCTATCAATTGCTCCTAATTTGAATCGATAAGAAAAGTCGCGAAACAACCAAAACAATTACAACAAACAACACATATACATACACAAGCAAGATATAATTGAAACTTCTCACCCTTACCCGATTATTCGCGCTCGAAACGGGGTTCCCGCGATTTTCCTCTTTTCTCCTCTTTTCTCTCCTCTTCCTTTCCTTCCCTTCTCTTTCTTTCCTTTTTCTTTCCCTTCTCTCTTTTTCTTTCCACTTACTATTTATATAAAATATCTAAACCCCTAAAAGACTATTTTACCCCTCAAACTCAAATATCTCGCAAACGCTCTCAAAACGCGATAAAACTTAAACATCGATTAAATATATTTCGGGAAATAAAAGTTGAAAAGAAATTATAATTTAATACAATTATTTTATCTATCAGAGAAATTAACCAATTAACTCAATTAGCAGGTAAAATACAATAAATTCACATATTCCACCAAATTCACATAAATGAAATAAATAAATGGAATTAAACAAATCGGGGCGTTACAATGATGCTAAGTAAAGGTAATGTTGAGAGAAATGTGAATGTTGATTTGTGTTGCTAAGAATTTTCACCTTGGTTGAAAGTTGTAATTGGAGCAACCTGAATTTGATCGTTCTCAATGTTGTAGCGATTTCGGTGTTGGAAAAATATTTAAAGTCGTGTTGTACTATGAACGTGCATAAGAGGATGCGTAATGGATTTTGAACGTTTTTGTATCGTTGACGAAGTTGAAACTAAAGAAACTAAGAGTGGCATTGGTAAGCCTTAGAAAGTTGGCGGAGCATTATGCTTACGGACTTTGGGCACAAGTTGAAGTACGCTATTGTGTTGGGTACTGATGATTTATTTCACCGTTATGGTTGTCGGCTGTCTATTGACAAATTGAGGAACTGATCACCCTTAATCCATTGTTGATAGTAGACGGAGTCATAATTGATGGATAGATGTGTCGTGCCAACTAGTATAGTATGTACGTTGAATTGGTCGAAGTCAAGCCAAGTGCTTGAAGGTTGTTTGTTTTGCTGATACAAGTTCATATGTTAGAATATTAGTTAAATTTAAGGATGACAGCACGAAGCTGTGTTTGATTGATGAGTAGTATGGAAAATTTCAGTTGAGACTGGAGAATGTGAGGGTTGAGTTACAGGTAGAACAAGAAGTTAAATTATAAGTTGATTTGTAAAAGTGGAGTTTTGGTTGGTAAAGACGATTTATCTTGTTGAATTTAAGTGGACTCAGGTGTCAAATGTTGTTGATGTTGTTATGCGCCTAAGGTGATTTTGGGAACTATGTTGATAAAAGATAGTAAAGTTGTAATTTATGTGTGGTGTTAACGGGGAGATCCCGAAGAGTTAAGTCGAAAGCCTTGGTATTATGTCGATTTTGATGATTGGAAGTTGGAGGTCAACTGAGTAGAGTTAGTACCTTGAAAGTAATCAGAGTGCGCAGCGAACGCGTAGTGTATTGCGGTTGTTCAGACGTGAATTGTACCGATGTTGATATTTGGTTACGTTGATGTTGTGTTTAAGTTGGTATTCTTAAGTTGTTGTGTTCTGGTTCTTAAACCGGTAAATTCTTAAGTTGGTTACTTCTTGTGTTGCGATGTTAGTTGTCAATTGCATCACTTGGGTAGTATTCGCGTTGTTGTCGCCGTTGAGGTTAAGAACCGTTGTGTGTGTTATACGTGGGTTTCCTTCAGAGTATGGAGATAAGGATCGTATATGTGTTTTGGTGTTGTTTACGTTGCTGCGGTAATGATGCGATGTTGTATAGTCGAGTATAGGCAAGTGAAGGTTGTTACTATGTTGTAAGGTGATTGTTTCCAAGGTATTACTAAAATGGTTGGCGAATAGTAACGATCATGTTGTAAGAGTAATTGAAGTATTGGAGTATACATATTGGGTTTAAAACCGTGATTGAGTTGTTGTTGGACTGGAAGATTAAATACGAGATTTGGGATAAGGATGGTGGTGTCGGATAGATTTTCGAGGACGAAAATATTCTAAGTGGGGGAGAGTTGTAACGCCTGAATTTAATTAATTAGTTAATTAAATTATTGAAGGATTCAATTATTGGAGTTAGACGAAGTTTTAGAATTAATCGGAGTAGTTGGATTTGTCAATATTATTTTAAGAGGCGTATTTGGATTATTAAGTTAAAGTTGGATTATTAGTCGGTTGGATCGGAGAAATTAATATTGGAGATAATATTATTTTAGAATATTGTTTATTTAATCGGATTTAGTGTTGGAGTGGTATATAGCAATTTGGTGGTGTGGATTAGTTGGCCCATTAAAGAATATTATTATTATTATTATTATTATTATTTGGTTAAAAGGAATAAAAGGAAATAGAAATTTAGTTTTGTTGTATCCGTAGAAAAAAAAAGAAGTTACACGAGGGATTTGGAAAACATGGTCGGAAGAACGTGAGAGAAGTTGGGAACGAGAGAGAAAACCGCTACCGGCGTCGAATTTCCGGAAGACGATCGATTGTCGAGCTGCCTTCAATTCAAGGTAAGGGTGGGTTCGACTATTATAATCGGGATTATGATAATTTTTATGTGGGATTTAGGTTACATGAATTTGCTATAAATCCTGTGTTTGTGATGAATTTGTGATTCTGCGAATATCTTGGGTGTATCGCGAAACTAGGTTGTTCTGTGCATTAATGTTGCTCGCAGTGTGCGATTGTGAGGATTTACATTTAATTTCCATGTAATATATTTGATGTAATATATTTGGTGAATTGAAGTTGTTTTATTAGAAAGGAAAAGAATAGGAATTGGAGGCGGGGGCCTCAAAGTAATGGAGGTGAGCACCCCCATTTAATTAAAGGATGGAGGCGAGGGCCTCCAAGTATTGAGGTGGGCGCCTCCAATGGCTTTTTGGGATTCTTTGGATTTTTGCTGGCACGTATACACATATATTGAACCATTTTACAATATATATATATATATATATATATATATATATATATATATATATATATATATATATATATATATATATATATATATATAATATTAATTATGATAGTAATAATGGTTAATGGATAATTTAGTAACAGAGTTGTTGGTATTTGTATCTAACAGACTAATTAGTAGCAGCATACGATTACTAGAGATAAAACAGTTAATTAATTTCAGTATGGGTTTATAGCAGTAGCAGAATCAATTAGCAGTATGTGTGGTTATGTTGTAGTAGCAAATAGCAGGTTCGATGATTAAGTTGCAGAGGTCTGGTATACAATTGATATACTTATATGAGTAGCAGAATTAATATTTGTAGCAGGTTTGGTTAAATGGCAGAAGAAACTCAAATAGCAGCACATTGAAGTTAGCAGTATAGTAAATAACAGAGTGTTGTAAATAAATAGCAGGAACACAACGTAGTATTAGCAGCAGATTTTAAGGAAGTAGCAGACCTTGGTATTATAAAGCAGTGTTGAAATGTTGTTGACAGCAAAGGTTAAGTAACAGAAAAATAAACTGGCCGCAGAATTGGGACAGAAGACAGTGCCGAGAGCAAAATTAAGCGGTATATTTAGTTGCCCGGAATCGAATGAAAATTTATGGGAAGGTTTGTAATAATTAGTAGGTAGTGTGGTTGATTTATTTTGTTGAAAAGATGTTGGGAGTTGAAAACAGTAGGAATTTTAGTCGCCCGGTAGAATTAAGCGGAAAAATTAGTTGTCCGGAATTTAACGAAAATTGTCGAGGTAGTTCGTAATAATTAGTAGGTGATTTTAGTCGGTTTGTTTTGTTGAATTAAGTTGAACGCGTGGAATTGCAGGTACAGTTGGATAAGTTGTATTGTCCCAATTTACGGACGAAGTATTTAAGTTGCAGGTCTTATGACCAATGTTGTTTGAGTTGTGTTGTTGTTGATTAAGTTGTAGGTCGAATGACCAATGTTGGATTAAGTTGATGCTATTGATGCATGTTTGAGTTGTTGTTTTCGTTGTTGTTGTTCTGGTTGTTCTTGTTGATGATGTAGTTGATTGTATGCCTTTGATAATTGTCGCATACATTGCATTCATGAGTCGGGGCTGTATGCTCACACCACGTTGGCCTGGATTGGCACCTGTTTAAGTTGGCCTTGATGGCACCACGTTGAAGGCTTATGCCTTGTTGAAATGCCTCGATAACCTGGCAATGTTTAAGTTGGGAGCTATGCTCCAATGGTACCACATGCATGTGCATAGTTGTGTCACATTTTGAGTCGTTGTGAATTTGTTGTTGTTATTGATTCGTTGTTGTTGTGAAGTTGTTGTTGTTGTGAAGTTGTCGTTGTTGTGAAGTTGTTGCTTGTTATAAGTTGCTATTGCTATATCTTGTTGCTTGATATAAGTTGCTAATGTCGTGAGCTATTGTTATATATGTTGTTATTACTATAATTTGCATCTTTTATATAAGTTGTTGTTATATGTTGTTATTACTATAAGTGCTGTCGATACAAGTTGTGGTTATGAGTTGCTGGTTGTTATAAGTTGTGGTTGCTATTAAGGTGTTTATTTCTAGTTGTTGCATGACTGTGGTATGAAGCGGTGAAATTTGTATGACTCTAATCTAGTATATTAATTATCATACTTTTGTTTATAATATTCGATATATCACCCCTTCTGTAATGATGTTACCTATTATGGGTAACTGAGCAGGTACTCAAGAATAGTTGCAGAAGTTGAGGTATAATGTGAAGTCTTAGATGCTGTTAGCTCGAGTGGGTCTTGCTCTGATACGTAGCACTCGGGGGGAACGTTTTGTTCATGTTGTTGTTTCTAATTGTTGTTACTACTAATTGTTGAATAGTATAAATTGTACAATGTTTAGTTGAATAAAGTTGTTGACCGGTTTATGATTTAAAAGTTGTGACAACCGATTAAAGATATGAATGAAGTTTAAGTTGAAGTTGGTTTCCGAATGCTATGTATCCATGTCGAATGAATTACAGATTCTAACGATGTTGGTTAAGTCGCAAATGTGACATCTCATCCGTTTTATGTTTGAAAATTTTTGCACTCTGATTTCAATAAACGTTGGGTAGAAAATGGGGTGTTACAAAAATCACGTCACAACTCTTTTAAAATGATAAAAAAAGTGAAATTCTACTTTTCAAGTGGGGAGAGAGTAAAATTTTCAAAAAATTTGTAGTGACGTTAAAAACACGTTGCCACCTTAAAGTTAAAAAATAATAATAAAAAAAAATGAAATTCAGCTTTTCACGTGGGGGAATTTTAAATTTTTTGAAAAATTCGTATAGGCGTTGAAAACATGTCGCTGCCTAAATTTAAAAATTTTAAAAAATTTGGTAGAAAAATTTGATTGTTGAAATTAATTGGGAAGTGGATTGACTGACACATTTATGGTGTGAAGTGATATTCATGTCGCTAATATCCTACCATTACTGACATGGCAGGTATGGCGTTGTAATTTTCACATCGTTACCCCAACAGACTGATTGGTTGTGACATGATTTCCACACCAGTAAATTAGTTATTTAATTCCCCATCTGCACCGCTCCCCTCTCATTCTAGCAACTCAAAAGTCTATTTTTATCTTCCTCCCCTCAATTCCAATTTCCAACATAAAATTTAGATGATTTTAAGGTATAAAATTTAAAAATGCAAAGAAGTTGAGAGTATCTGAAATGGGGGCTGCCTTAATTCAGTAGTAAGTATTAATATCGGCAAACATGCTCAACCTAATAATTATTAATAACTACTTTTAAAGTTATATTTTGATTTATTAAGTATTTTTAATTAAAGTTAACTATATTAATTAGACTAAGAATGGGGGTGATCACCACGAATTAATGAGCTATTTGTGAAGACTCGTACCAAAATATTGGAGGAAATTGTTGTTGGTCATTCTAGAAGAACTTTAGTAAGTTGTTTATATATTATTATTTTATTTCATTTAATTCTTGTATATAACTAAATTGTTTAAAGTATATTTAATTTAATGGAAAATTTGCTACGTGATTTTCACGTGGTAATGAGTTGCCACATGCGTCATTATCACGTGTTTGCTCTCGTCGCTAATTTATGGTTTGTGACGAGATATTGTTGTTTGTGGCGTGGAAATCACATGACTATATTTTTTTATTTTATTTGATTTAAGCCTTGTATATAACTAAACTGTTTAAACTATATTTAATTTTTGTATGTATGTGTAGGAGGACTATCAAAGATTACTTAAATAATTTCTAATTGAAAAATCTTAGGTATACTCTGATAGGTTCAAATCTGATTGATCCACATGTAGATCTTTATATTTGGACTTTAGTAACTGGCAGAAAGAGAACTAATGGGTATTTTTGGGTGTTGGACCTTTGGCCGACAACTACAGAAAAGGGAATAGAAATTTATTTGAAAGAGTTGCAAATGGGGAAGGAACGTCACGTCCACCACAATTGATACCCGAAATGATGAAAATAGTGAGACAACTGGTGCTAACGGAGGTGAGACGCGAGACGACGAAACGTGAGGCGACGCTAAATGTCGAATTGGAGGCAATGAAGAATAGACAATTTGAGATAGAGGAGCAAATGTGACAATTTATGTCTTCAAAAATGAACTGACCATGTTCAATGGATGAAAATCAAGAGTTTGGTGGAAATGGAGGAGTTGGTGGTCATGGAACGATAAATGAGGAGGATGAAGATGAAGATGACAAGTTTGATGTCGATAATTGATTTTTTATTATTATTTTACTTTTTAACATTAATTTTTGTATATTATTATTAATCTTTTTTAATTAAAATTTTATAAAAAAAATCACATTGATAATTCCTATTTGAAAGTATTTTTATTATTTATTAATTTTCATTTTTTATTTAAAAAATACTCACCGAAATGAAAATTGTGTGGCAAATTTTTGACACATTTTCATTTTTGTGGCGTGTTTACCACGTTGCAAATCTGACACATATTCATTTTTGTGGCATGTTTACCATGTTGCAATATGTCAACATTGCACCTACTCTTATTCCTATTTTTGGCATTTGACACGGACCTGGCTGATTTTGCAGTCTATGTATAATTTTGTGGCGATTTCCACGTGGAAAAGTGTTGCAACTTGAATTTCACGCGGCAAATTTATGGCGTGATTTTCATGTGGCAACTGAGTTGCCATATTTGCTTTTTTCGTGTGATTACTCACGTCGCTAATTGAAGGGTTGTAACGTGATATTGTTGTTTGTGGCATGAAAATCACATGGATAACGAGTGTTTTTTTGTAGTGTATATGTCAAGGCCTGAGAGTTCTACTGTTGAACCATTTGGTAGACGTTCTTCAACTGTTTTTGGCTCCCTGCAAGCCAAGATTAGGCTACAATATTTGAAAGTCAGGGAGTGTTTCTCGTCCAAACATCGTAGGAGGTAGTGGGGGTCTGAGTGAAGGTTCGCCTAGATGAAACTGAAGTGGTGATATAAGGAATTAAGGAGGTTGAAATGCTTCTTGATATG
Source organism: Lathyrus tuberosus (assembly GCA_022829125.1). Classification (NCBI taxonomy): domain Eukaryota; kingdom Viridiplantae; phylum Streptophyta; class Magnoliopsida; order Fabales; family Fabaceae; genus Lathyrus; species Lathyrus tuberosus. The sequence continues at coordinate 260,375 of JALAZF010000031.1, read as the reverse complement.
CCCTAAGTTGGTCAGAATTTGGTGGCAGAGGAACAAATTGAGCAATTGTTAAAACTTGATTGTTCGTTCCTTGAGGAGGAGATGGACGATTTCTAGCAACTTCAGTCGTTGAGTGGCTTTCCATTGTACAACAGAGTGAGTACCTTTGGATGCCTCAATTGTTGAAGAATCTGATGGAAGGGAGTTTAAATATGAATCTAATGGAAATGATTAGGATATGGAGATCTTCACTTTGATCGAAGGAGATCTGAATTTCTATCTGAGGAGATTTAGTTGAATCGAAAAAAGTTAAATCATTGAGAATCACAGGAATCAGAAGTTGATTCTCACAAACTATGTCAATGTTCCACACTAGAATTAGATTTGATCGAAGAGGATGGATTCATAATCTGTTGTGGTGGCTCAGAACTTCTGATGCGGTGGGGAGGGGATGACCTGCAAGGTTACCACTTCAACGCTCAAGTCAGTAAGAGAGTGAAAAGTAATGTTTGAATGAGAAATGATTTGAATACCTGAGAAATGATGCAATCTCCTCTTTAAATAGGAGAATTAGTTAGTAATAAATATGTGAAATGTTTGAAATGTGGTCACTCGTCAGTTCAATCTAGCTAGGCGACTATGATAGGGCTCGTTGGAGAGATTATCTGCTTGGTGGGGAAAAAGAATCCACCTATTGCTCGTCAAATGTCGCCATTCATCATTATTAGACTTCTGCGCCTTTGATTTTTTTTTTTTAATTTCAATTCATTCAATGTGATGTTATTGAGTGAGTTGGTGCAACTTTTCGGTTTTAAGTCCTTACAAATATATTTTTGTATTGTTTTTGTCCTTATTCTTTTGTTTTACTCTTTACAAAATTAATTTATATTAAAATTATGGTTTAAATGCATTTTTTGTTCTTGTAAGTTAGCGAGTTTTTGAGTTTAGTTTATGTAATTTTTTTTTTGTCTGAGTTTCCATATCTCACTTTTATGTGCATTTTAGTATCTAAAGCTAAAATTCGCAGGAAACAAAATTAAAACAAAACAACAAGGACAAAAAAAACAAAATTGTTTTTCGTTTTTTGCAATGATAAACCAAACGAAAAAATTACAGAGAATCGAACGTTAGCTTTTTAAAAATCAGTACGGTCTATTATGCAAAATTAAGCAAACTTTAATCTCTATGCAAGAGCCTTGTCTTGTTGGCACTAGATTTTCTATGAACAAGAAGAATAACAACAGCACAGAGGCCCCTCTAGACTCTAGTTACAAGCAAAGTACCCATAAAAGTGAAAACAGTGTCACCCTCTAATGAGAAAAAGCATAGTCAAGAACCCCCACCATTTCTTAAAGTGGATTATTCTCTTCTAATAATCACAATAATGTCCTATAGTTTTTGCTTCATCTTCGTTTTATTCTTTATCCATTCCCCACATCAACGTTTCTCTTTGTGCATAGGCTCATATATATAATGCACTATAATGCAGCTCTTTTACAATCATATATATTGTAGTTTCACCTAGGCCTCTATTAAGGGTATTCTCTACTATTGCATTATATTAATTTAACCATGTCCACCATCAAGCTTGGTCTCTACCTTGTTCTACTCGTCTTCTCCCACAACTTGCTCCCAAGTCGAGTCACTCGTGCCTACGGAGGTATATATCGTAGCACCGACACTTCTGATAAAAACTATGTCCAATGAGTATCTGACACCGACATAACACTGACGCATGTGATTTTACGTTCTAAATATATAAGTTTAATATGTGACTTTTTGTTTTCTATGAATTTTTTTTCTGCAGATAAGGAGAAAGATCTACTTCATGACATCAACGTTTACAGAAAACTTCAGAACCTTCCAGTTCTTGAGAGAACTAACAAGCCATCTTGTTTAGCTGATAAAATTGCCAACGATTTAGAAGATAAAAACTGTGAAGAATTTCGTAACTATTACCCTATACCTGGTAAAAATGATAAAATTCCGAACTTCGAAAAGAGTGTTGAGAAATGCAAGATCGACATCAACACAACAAAAGATGGTGTGATTATGCCCGTCTATGTGCACAAATTGGACCAAGATGATGTGTTTTCGAATTATACTAAGAAAAGTCATTTTACAAAGTATTTAAATGATTCAAAGTATACAATTGCAGGAGTTGGTTCTGATGATGATTGGATGGTTCTTATTATTAGTACTAACTCAACTTCTGGAGATTTTTCTTCTGCTAGTTCTTTGATTGCTTGGAAGGGTCATTGGTTGCTGATGGCTACATTATTGAGTGTGTTTGTTTTTATGTTTTACTAAACTGAATGTTTTTTTCTTTCTGTTCTGTTTTTTGTTTGCTTCATTTGGTGGGATTTTCTTTGTTTGGGGGACAGTTTTTACCTTTTCTGTGTTATTTTTTTGTATATTGGATTTGGAGTGTTCTATTATTTTTTCAAGTTGTTGATTTAATATCAATGTGTACCACTTGTAATGTAAGGGGTTGTGTATATTGAGATTGGGATTTGGTTGTCAATATTTGGAAAATAAATTGTAAGCACTTTGTTGATGATATATGCATAATGCGCAGATTTTTTTACGAAGTAGTATAATTTACATCTATATTGAAAAAGAGGGTACTTACAATAAAGGGAAACTAGACAGTAGCGGAATTTTTTTTTTAATATAACGTATTTTTTCATAAAAAAATACCATAAAAAATACCATAAAAATATACATTTCAAATAAAGTATCAAAATGACATGGTTTGAAAAAAAATTAATAGGGTGGTGCCATATGGAAAAACCCTTAATGCCAATCCATATGACGTCTTGGTTTAATAGGGTGCCCTAGTTTTTTTGTTTTTTCTTTACAGGAGAGACGCCATATGGTATGGCGCCTCAGTTCCCCCTTTCTTTTTTTTTTAATTATTATTTAAATATGGAAATTAAAAAATTTAATAAAAAAAATGAGGGTATCCAAAACTACATAACCGTATTCAGAATAAAAATTTGTACAATTGATGGTAAAGAAAAATTTAATGATCGTGTCTATCTAAACGTCCACCGGCTCCACATGTCAGGACTCTTGCGCGGCGTCTTTGTCTACCACGATGTTGTTGAGGTGTGTCTGGCCTTTGCATCTGCTGAGATTTTTGAAGCATCTGTCCCCAATAGCCGGGGGGTTGCCGCCAACAGCGCTTCCGTAATCCAGTTGCATGCCCATGTTTTCGTAGTTTGTAATGGGGGGTTGGGTTGGTTGTGACGGTATGGTTGGTCGAAATGTTGCATTGAAGGGTGTTGGTACCGATCCAGTGGTTGATTTGGGGTTTGGTAGTCGAATAGTGAGTGGGTTTGTTGGTCATAGGACGATTGTGTTTGCTGGTTGTAGGACGCTTGTGTGTTCATTTGCGGGGGGCTATGGTGGGATGGGGTGGGTTCGAACGAGTTGTCAGGGCTATAGGCATTAGTGGGGTCGGTGTAGGTGGGTTGGGGGTAGGGGTAAGGCTTTTTCTTGTTGTGAAAGGGTTGGTGGCATGAAAGTGTTGCGGCTTTGTGAATGAGTTGATTCGGTTTGTCCACATGGTTGCTGGGTATAATAAAGTGTATGATGTTGGTCATGTGGTTGGGCATGTTGCTGTGAGGAAGAGGCACGGTGGCGCGGATCAATTAGATACGTCGACTGAGAAAGGAATTGTTGGGGTGTTGTAACAGACCTAAACCAAGTCATATATTGTTAAGTTGGTATAGCATCTTCCACAACAGGGTCGGATAAGATGTGCTGGTGTCGATTCTCCCAGTGTTCACACATCTCTGTTGCAAAGTTCGTCCAGTGACCCATGGCCCACTGTGTGTCCACTCTACATAGATGCCACTGTCCCAAACGTGTCGGAGCGACCGAAATATCCTGATGCATTCCGAACTGCAGTTTTACCCGATCGCTTTGATGTATCTCCACAGTGGTGAACCGAATGATGGGTGTCTTTGATGCCCACACTGCAGCATCATTCGTGTTTGGGACGTGGTCGAGAACCTCGTACGGCCTCCAGACAAACTACAAAAAGAAAATAATATTTAATTAGAAATTCGGCGGTGCTGCAATTCATTAGACAAAATTATGGTATTTCAAGAAAATATTACATCGTCTGGGCCAATGTGATCTATTAGGTTGCGGTAGACAGTTATTGCGCTCCTGGGATTTCGATGATAACTCATTCCCGAAACTGACCACCTAAAAAACGTGACACAAATAAGTAAGTTACAAATAAACATCTCATTAAACGACATAAGTTAAGTTCGAGTAGTAAACAGGAGCCAGCATTGGCATTCTGGACCAACCCCACGCTTGAAGGAGATATGCGCAGCCATAAAAAGTACAAGTGTCTTTTTTTCCAGTTTTACAGAGTGAACTATAGAGATGGGCCAAGACACTTGAACCCCAACTATATTCGCGCACTTTGTTGATGTTAGACAACAAAGATAAATACATAATATTAACACTATTTCCAGTACTTTCTGGAAATAAAAAGTGATCAAACAAAAGCATTAAATAGCACCGAGTTTTTATTATCTTGTAATACGGGATAGTTTCCTCGTCTAATACAATAGACTGGTAGTATTCTTTAAGGTATTTTAAGTTAATACCTTGGCCCCTAGGTCGACCATCCCGTGTTAGTTCAGGTGCATCGAGATTGAGCGGTGTGCCCAACAACTCATCACACAGTTAGTTGTTTACAAATACGTTCCCATTGACGGCCTTACCGTCGATGCTTAGGCCAAGCAACATATAAACATCTTGGAGGGTGACCGTGCATTCACCGAATGGAAGGTGAAATGTGTGGGTCTCAGGCCTCCATCGTTCTAGCAAAGCTAGAATGAATTTTGGGTCAACCGTGTATGGGGTGATTTTAATCAACTCACCAAATCCACATGCAGTTAGGTATTCTTCGATGAATGGGTCGTGTGGCATGTATTCGTGCCCACGACAACAGAACCTTGATACCTCCTGAACAAAAATATAAATAACATTAGTTGTAGTAAAAGATGGTTCTAGGTTTAGGAAGACAAAACGAACCAAAGTCAAGGAACTTACAAAGTCTTTAATATTTTCCAGTGTGCCTCTGTGATCGTTTCCCATGGTGAGTAAAGACATTTTTTGGTATGAAGAAGAAGAGGTTGTAATGGATGCGAATATTTTGTGATTTGAGTAGAAGAGTTGGTGATCAGAAGAGTTTGAGTAGAAAAGTAGAAGAGTAGAAGAGTTTGTGATAAGAAGATTTTGTGAAGAGTTATTTGGTGGAGAGAATGTATTTATAATGGTGAAGAATAAGATGAGGAGAGTCACATGATATTGCGTCCATTCTTGGTCATTGTGTAACGAATCTCTTAGGTGTTCTCTTGCATGCATGCTTTGGAATTGTAGTGTAATAAGTGTAGTCATAGAGAGAAGTGTATTACTTTTTCGTGTTATGTGAGGAGTGTAAGGAATCTTACTGACAATGAATGTAACCACATGTGAAAATGCAAGGCTAGTGTAGTCTTCTAATCTCGTAGACTGTGCAAATGAATAGTGGAAGGCTAGTGTAGGCATGCAGACTTGTGTGGTCTTGTCAAGGCTAGTGTAGGCATGCAGACTTGTGTGGTCTTGTCAAGGCTAGTGTAGCCATGCAGAGCTTTGGAATCACTTATTTCGTGGAGTGTGAGAAGTGTGGTTAGAGAGTCACATGAGAAAGTGAAGGCATGGTAGTATTGTCACATCCTTTGTTAACATTTTCTTCCAAACACTAAACCTTGCCAATATAAATAATACCAATAAAAATAATAACAATAATGAAAAAGCATTCTGAAGTGTGGTCTTGTCATAATAGTAAACCATTCTGAAGCAATTAAACTCTCAACACACGTTACTTGTATCAACTATGAATAATAGTGCATAGATGTGCTAAAGAATAATGGAAGGCTAGTGTAGGCATGCAGTCTTGTGAAGGCATGGTAGTATTGTCACATCCTTGGGAGATTCTTGGCGTGGAAATATGGTTTTGTCAAGCAGAAAAGCACATGGTTCATGCAAGGCAATGGTAAACCATTCTGAAGTAATTAAACTCCCAAGAGACATAACGTGTATCTACTATACGCCTATTAATACACATGAAACATACAACTTATGCTCACATCCTTGAGTTAACATTTTCTTCTAAACAATAAAGTTTGTAAAACATTTCTTCCAAACACAATTTATCAACGTTTTTTGTTATGGCTCAAAGACCACAATACATGATAAGTGCACATCTCAATGGTGAGATATTTGAATGTCCCGTCACAGGTTTCAATTTTAGGGATATTGCAGTTACCAGGTTTTTAATTGATAGTGAAAGCACTTGTTGTTTGACTAAATTTTGGCAAAACATTCTGATGATATAATTGAAGAATCTGCAGAAGAAAAAGATGTCGAAGGAGATGTCCTAGCATGGTGACTCGACATCCTGACAGACTTACTAAGTTAGCAGGCTTTATTATGTTGCAAGAATTAAGAAGCGGATCAAGGAATCACAGGATCAAAGATTGAAAGCCCAAGACAACAGAAGACTATATAAGGAGACTTAGACCTAGGGTAAAAACCCGAATGTACTTTGTATCACTTATAACTTTGTAACCTAGTTCTCTTGTGTTGAATAAGGGTTTAGGGTTTGAGAGTCGTTGGCTCTCTTAGGAGTTGTAAGTCTCCACTCTGTAATATGGGATGCAGAGTGGAAGACATAGGTACAGGGATACAACCAGAAGCCTGTAGGTAATGGTTGATGTATTATTCTTGGACAAAGCTTTGAAGCAAGTCCAAGATAACTTGAAGGTCAAGAAAGCGCGACATGTTCTAGACTGGCAGATGACAGAGATTTTACAGGTTATGATTAGGATGTGAGTGGGGTATCTCATATCAGGGTTGTAAACGTTTGAGTTTAGCTTTGGTAAAGATTTTCATTGGGTAGATGTTAGGTATAAAGTTGTAAACGGGGGAGTTTAGCTTTGTAACAGCTCTACAGATAGTGAAGTCTTCATCCTGGATTGGTATCCCCCAGATATAGGTGATTTGCACCGAACTGGGTTAACACATACTATCTTATTTAACATTCTGCAATTTACAGTTTTGTTATTGTTCTTGACTGACATGTTGGATCAGATGTCGTGACATCTGTGACTGTGCAGTTTTGATATTCAAGGTATCAGTCTGCTGTTGCGCCTCTGAGTTTAAATGATTATGTAGTACAATGTCTTGACAAGTGTTAGGACATCTGATGTCTGCATAGGCCATAATTTCAATTGGTATCAGAGCAGGCATCCTGTCTGGTTCTGGATGAGATCTTTGGGAGATACTTTCTGGCGTTTAAACAAGGAGGAGTTTTGAAGATCAGATCAATCAACTCAGACATACTCAAGGGTATTAATGGATGAGATGGATTCTGGATCGAAGGGAACAACCCGGAGGTTGTTCATGTTGCTGGGGAGATTCTACAACAACTACAGGAGTAGTGGCTAGTTCTCTTGTTGGTGTGTCTTATAAGATGTTGTGACATCTTATTCGGGCAAGCAGTATATGTTCCTTGGTGGTTCCGCTGCACATGTTTCTAATTGAAGAGCTCTAGAATTATAGGATTTTGGAGTTGTTACTGAAGACAGATGGTGGAAGATCTCAATTGTCGGCCTCTATATTTGAAGATATCTGCATTCTTTTATTCCAAAGTCGGGAGCGATGGAGTAAAGGGAGTTGTGGTTAGATATCCGATATTGTGACTTTGTACTTGGAAGCTTGGTTTCTTGGTGCAGTTGAAGTCAGTTGAAGAGGAGAGGAGTTGAGTTTAAGTTTATCAGGTTCTTGCTCTAGGAGTTTGATAAACTATTGATCGGCTAGGTTGTCAAAGATACTTGAGAATTCTCTCAAGTCCACTCATAAAGGTATCTCAGTCGTGTATCTGGAGTCTTTTAGTTACTCTTCTGACTAGAAGGTGTTTCTTGGAAACACAATCTGAAGAAAGTGGAGGTGATTTATTTTCACCATCAAAAATAGCAAGGAAGGATTCATCTCTCTTGACCCTAAGAGTGGATCCAATCTAATTGAAGAATTGTTAAGGTAAATAAGATTCGTTCAGAGAGAATCTTAGTTACTTGAGTCAAGGGTGGCAGCCTTGGTATCTCAACATTGTCCTTTGAAGTAGATACTTGTAAAAGATTGAATACTTGATAAGTGTTCATGACGTAATCTGGTGGAGCTAAGCTACAACAGTGAAGAAGGGTTATTGGACAAAGATTTAAGATCAATTGCTATTTGTGGAATCCACAAGTATTTAATTGATTATCCATGAAAGTCAAGATTGCTGATGTTCAACAAGATGTTGGAACATCTCATCATTAAAGTTTGTGCAGAATCATGGGAGGGGTATTGCATACGCTTTCGCATCTGTTTTAGTCTTAGGTGGTGACCTAAGAAGTGGCTTCAGTCGGGTGTTGATGCGTCCGCAAGTGCACGGAAATATCGAAGTAATATAAAAGATTATCGAACCCACAGAGACCAATGTCAACCTACTGTAATCTATCGTCGCTTTGTAAAGCTAAGGCTAATGATATTAGATAAAAGGGAAACTAAGACTAAAACTAAAATAAGACTAAGAAAATATAACAGAAAAGAGAGACCAAAATGTGGATTCCGTGTACCTCAGGCGCTCTGTAATTGGTTGGCGTTAATTTACTTACTGTTCTGGACTGGACCAATGGCTAGAATTGGCCCAATCCGCCTCTGCTCCGGAGCGGCCCAAATTGCCTAAGCCCAGTCCACAGAGGGGCAAAAATGACATTTATGCCCCTCCAACCGGGCAAGGAACGCAGCGTCCTCCCTGGCTTTTATGCGCGTTACGCACGGCTTCCTCGCTGCCCGAACAATAAGGGACAGGTGCCCGAAAATGCGTTTATGCCCGACATAACGGCTAGTTTCTGGCACCCTGCCCGACACAACGGCTAGTTTGGGCAGTTACCTATTCTTTGGGGAAAACGGTTATTTCGCCCCGAAAATAGGACTGTTGGCCACGCACTGGGGGCTCTATATAAACCCTCTCGCTTGAGAGGGTCAAGTATCATTTTTTTCTCACCCTAAGAATACACTTTGTACTTGCTCCCTTTTCTCTGACCCTTTCTTACTTGAGCGTCGGAGTGCCTTGCAGGTACACCCCCATTTTCTCCTTATCAATATTCCGAACACCTCGCCCATCTGACGACCAGCAACCATCCGAGCACCTTGCACTCTGACGACCAGCTTACTTGGACTCGTTCGAATACCCTGGATCAGTGGCGCCGTCTGTGGGAACTTCTTATTCTCCCCTTCTTTCTTTCCTCCTCGGAAACTAAAAGATCAAAACATACTCTATTTGATCCGCCCACATATGGCCGCTCAAAACTCCGCAAAAAGTGCTGACGTTACGGTTCTCGCTCCCGTCAACAAGATGGACGTCGACGGCAGATCTCCGTTACTTTCAGATCCCCGTTTCCTCCGAGACGGGGCTGCTGCATCTCCAACTCCCCCTCCCGCCGGGCAAGGAGACAAGCAGCCGCCGTCGGGGTGAACGACAAATTCCTGGCCCTCCTAGCGCCGAGCTGGCCGTTGCAGCTCTTTTGGAAGCTGTCAACCGCACAAACCTCCTTATCTTGCAGCAAGGAGAGAGAATAGGAGCTCTCGAGGGAGCATCTCTTCCAAGATCCTCTCCTCCAAAGAGTAAGCACCGGAAATCAAGAAGCCCGCCACCTAGGCGCGGGGAAGACCACAGATCGAGGCATGAGCCTGAATCACAACACGTTCGCAAGCACGACCAGATCTCCCCGCGGGATCGATCACCACCAAGACACAAGAGAACGAGGCAGGACAGGCATTCTCCACCGGTCAGACCTCGTGACCGGCCACGTTCACCCTCACCTCGCAGAGACCGCCACCGCGAGCGCAGACAACGGTCACCATTAACTCCAAGTTCAGACAGTGACGACGAGCCTCGCGACCCGTTGTCCCGCAGGATCCTGGCCACCCGTCTCCCCAAAGGACTGGAGAAGCCTCCGTCTCTAGGGACTTACGATGGAACCACCGACCCAGACGAGCACATAGAAAACATAGATGCTCTTTTGGACTACAGAGGGGTACGAGGAGCCATCAAATGCCGCCTGTTCCCGACCACGCTCCGGAAAGGAGCAATGACATGGTACAAGCAGCTACCAGAAGAATCCATTACATCTTGGAGGCAACTGGGGAGGATTTTCTCCCGTCATTTTACTGCATCGCGACGCCATCCAAAGACCGAGGCGTCCCTCGGAGTTGTCATGCAGGGAAGAGATGAGCCTCTTCGAGCCTACATTGAGCGGTTCAACAAGGAGGTCGTCCAAGTGCCAACGACCGACGAGATGAAGAAATTCAAGCAGGGATTACGTCCTGGCTCAGACTTCCCGAAAGCCATCGGCCTCGATCCACCGAGGAACCTTAACGCCCTTCTCCTCCAAGCCCAGTCGCATATACAATACGAGGAAAAGGTCGATGCCCACTCTGTCCGGGCCTCTCGAAACCAAGAAAGTTCCCGGTCATCCAGAACTGAAGAACCCTCGACATCCTGTCGAGGAGATAAAAGACGCGACGATCGGCCTCGCGATGCACGCGAATAGAAGGGACCTTCTGGCGGTTCCATGACTATACCCCCCTCACTACCTCGAGGGAGAAAATCTTGTCCGAATGCGCCAACTCAGAATTCAAGCAGGCGGGAGTCCGTTTCCCCAAATAGCTGCCGGCCAGGCCGGGTGTAGACAAATCCAAGTATTGCCACTTCCACAAGAGTCACGGTCATACGACGGAAGAATGCATCCACCTCAGAGATGCAATAGAGATCCTTATTCGCGACGGCCACCTGAAGCAGTTCGCGAAAAAGAAAGATGCTCCCCGGCAAGAAACCCAGGAGAGAAAAAAGGTTACAGAAGAGACTTCGCCCTCCGATGACACCAATGTACAGGTCGCTATGTCCATAACTCGGCCGGAGGACTTCCGCATCCCTGAGAGTCTGCCCGTCTCCACATACCTCGTTGCTCGCAGCCCATGGGAGGCCTTCCCGTCGGCCATGGTCATTTTCGGTGGTGGATTCAACAAAATCACGGTCGGATCAGTCAAGAGGAGATTCGATCAACTGATCAGCAAAAGCTCTAATGAAGTCACCACGCTGGACACCACTCACAAAGGGTCCGCTCATATTTCCTTCTACAAGGAGGAGCTCCTCGGCGGGGCACCGAACTCGAGCATCCCGCTGCTTATCCGGGCAAGGATGGCGAACTTCGACGTTCGCAGAATACTCATGGACCAGGGCAGCTCAGTTGATATAATGTACAACCACCTGTTCAAAACGCTGCAGCTGGACGACTCTCACCTTACTCCATACGTTGGATCCGACCTGCAGGGATTCAGCGGAGCAGTGACAAGGCCCCGGGGTTACGTAGAGCTCATCGTAACCTTCGGTTCAGGAAAGATAACCCGAGCAATTAAAGCACAGTTCCTGGTAATTGAATGCCCGTCACTATACCAGTGCATTTTTTGAAGGCCAACTCTGGCAGAGTTGATTGCAGTACCTTCCACCGTACATCTCAAGAAGAAGTACTACACTTCTAAAGGGATGGTCGCCACCCTCCACTGCGATATCGAAGCTGCCCGTCGGTGCTTTGAAGCAGCATCAAAAGGACTACGCACCATCTCAGCAAGACCGAGGACTTCTGGTCGTCCCCATCTGCCCAGCAGCTCCGAGCAGCCAAAATCGTTCCCCCAGGTCGAATCTATCGACTTGGACAGCCATTTCAGCGAGGAAGATCATGCCAAGGACCCAACGACTTCGGGCAGCCAGTCCGACAACGGCAGTCATCTCCTACGCCCTGTCCCAGATGGCAACTTCGAGATCGTTCCGTTCGGAGAAGACCCCCAACGGGGAGTGAAGATCAGAGCAGACCTCCCCGACCTGGCCAGGAGACAACTAAAAGCGTGCCTCTGGGAGAACGCAGACTTGTTCGCATGGAGCGCTGCTGAAATACCAGGATTGGACCCCTCCGTCGCTTGCCACCAGCTTATAATTGATCCGGCCGTCAAAGTCGTTGCCCAGCGCAGAAGGAAACAGTCCCTGGAGAAGATGGAAGCCGCGGAGAAAGCCGTCAAAGACCTTCTAGAATCTAGGTTTATTTCTGAGGCCAAATACACTACATGGCTCTCAAATGTTGTACTTGTAAGAAAAAATAATGGCAAATGGAGGATGTGTGTTGATTATACCGATGTTAATAAGGCCTGTCCGAAGGACGCCTACCCCCTCCCCAATATAGATAAGCTCGTAGATAACTCAACAGGTTTTAAGCTTTTATCGTTCCTCGACGCCTAATCGGGCTACAACCAAATCCCAATGGCCACGAGCGATAAAACTTACACGACCTTCATGACCGAATCGGGCAACTATTACTACAACGTAATGCCCTTCGGACTGAAGAACGTCGGCGCTACGTACCAACGAATGATGAACAAAGTCTTCCAAGGACAAATAGGCGACATGCTCTAAGTATACATGGACGACATGATCGCCAAGTCCCACGAGGAACTAGATCATGTCGCCCATCTTTGCAAAATTTTCGAGCAAGCCAGAAAGTATCAAATGCATTTTAACCCAAAGAAGTGCACGTTCGGTGTACGGGCAGGTAAATTCCTTGGCTTCTACCTAACGAAACGAGGAATAAAAGCTAACCCCGACAAATGTCGGCCATTCTCTGAGTTTCCAATGCCCACGTCTAAGAAGAATATCCAGTCCCTCAACGGGGTACTCACTTTGTTGTCCCGCTTCGTTGCAAAGTCCGCCCAACACGCCCTTCCTTTCTTCAAGCTCTTGCGAAAAGAAGCAGCGTTTGAATGGACCGAGGAATGTGAAGCATCCCTCATTCACTTGAAGCAAGCTCTGTCGAAACCGCCCGTATTATCACGACCAGACACCACGGAAGTCTTGTTCCTGTACCTCGCCATCACTGCCGAGGCCGTTAGCGCCGTTCTCATCCGCGAGAATCCTGGCGGGAAAAAGCCAGTATACTTCATGAGAAAGCGTTGCAGGACGCAGAGTTGCGATATCAACAGATAGAGAAGGTAGCATTGGCCCTCGTCAACGCTACCAGACGACTGAGACACTATTTCTTGGCCCACACGATCGTGGTAAGAACGGATCAACCCATCAAGCAGTTACTGGGATGACCAGACATGGCCGGGAGAATGTTCAAATGCTCATTAGAACTGTCTGAGTTCGACGTCCAGTATGAAAGCATGAAAGCTCTTAAGTCCCAAGCCCTGGCCGATTTCGTAGCGGAAGTAACCTTCTCAGACTCCTCGTCCCACATTGCAAACAGATGGACCATCTATGTAGACGGAGCATGGGGCAGGAGTAATTCTGGAGAACGAAGAAGGGACCATAGTCGAGGCTTCTCTCAGATTGTCCTTTCCCACGTCGAACAACCAGGCCGAGTATGAAGCCTTCCTCGCCGGTTTGTGCCTAGCCGAAGACCTAGGGGCTGAAGAAATCATCATCTGCACGGACTCCCAACTCGTAGCCCACCAGATATCGGGAGAGTATCAGACCAAAAACGATAGTCTCTCGGAATACCTAACCCTAGTGTTGCACCCCAAAATTTGCCCTCCTTACCTTTTTACTAACTGGCTTATGTTTCATTTCATTTTTTTGCATTATCATGTGTGCATATCATTAGCATGGGATCAAGGTTCTCTGTTCAAGCATCGTCAGGTTACAATAGACGTTTATTTCGTCACTCGACATATGCGCAAAGTATTTCTCCGGGTTACGTAATCAACGGGTCAGCAAAGCTCTTATCAAACATAATTTTTCATGTCAAGAATCTCAGAGAAAGTCGAAGTTTTCAGCCGATTCAGAACAGTTTGAGCAGAAAATCAGCTTGCTGTGCAAATTTGCAAAATTCATAACTCTTGCTCTGGAACTCATTTTGGCTGGATATTCAACAGTTAGAACCGTCTTGGTATTCTCTACAACTTTTATGTTCGGCTCGGAAGTCAATTCATCAAGGAAAGTGGTAGAAATTATTTGTTTCTGGAATGTCGGTTTCGCTGGATAATTGCGTTAGTGGCATTCAAAAGAGCTTAGCTTCTGATTGGATCATCATTTTTGAGCGATTCTTATGCCAAAAGTTCCGTCTGGATATCCTCTCCAACTTTCGTGTTTTGGCCAAAAGCTAATTCTTTGAGGAAGATCTCCGAATACGCGAATTCTTTGAGTCGATACAGCAGAAGAACAACTGAAAATAGTGCTGAACCGGTGTATTTCGGACGCTAAAAAATTCATAACTCTCAGCTCGTTTATCGGATTGATGTCGTTCCGATGCCTAAAATTCCGTTTAGATGTTATATTCGTGCCGTGAATTCAGTTTGGGTCAGGTCCGAGCGGAAGCACCCCGAAAATGTGAATTACCAGTGGGGTTCTTTGATGCAGTGCACTGTCTGTCAAATTTTGTAAAATTCATAACTCGGTCAATTCTCATCGGATTGCGTCCGTTCTTGAAGCGTTGGTTTACAAATTTTATCATCTACAAGTTCCAAGACAAGCTCGAGTTCGAACGATGCTCCGAAGATCATCGTTTTGGTTTATTTCGCAAAACGGAAGTGCTGAACCGAAGAAAAAGGCTGAAAGTTGTTTCACGGGAAAATTCATATCTCACTCGTTTTTTGTCCGATCGCGCTCATCTTTTGACACAAGGTCACTGACTCATAGATCTACAACTTTGCTGACAAAGTCGAGTCGAGATTATGCTCCAAAAAGGTTGACCTCGTCACATTTTCGAGTAGCGGACACCAAATAAGCTGAAAAAAACGACTTATTCAGTGACGTCTTACAGCTTAAACATATCGATCGCACTCAATTTGATCGTATGAAGTCCGTTCTTTTTGCGTTGCGACCGTGATTCAGAGGCGGAAGATGTTGTGGAAGGCTCAGAGTCGAAATTCCTTACCGAAGACGGTGTTATTTTCACTGAAGCTAAAATTCTACCTTTTGCCCTTCATTTTAGACTCCACTATATATTCAAAACTCTCTCTCATTTTTCCATAACTCTCACAAGATCAAAAAACCAAAAACCCTAACCCTTCTCTCCTTCGAATCTCATCATCCACAAGAGTTTTTCACAAACTACTTTCACAATCTGAATCCTTGGGTTCCATAGAGCACGAATCAACCACCGTTTGAAGTTAACAACAAGGGTACGGATTGCGTGATCTCAGGTTAGTGCATTTTTCATGATCTTAGAACTCAATTTTTGGAGTGTATAATGATATATGATATCCACTGGTAATTCGGGTATGTTTTATTTTGAGATTGGACGTGTATTATGTGCATATTGTGAGTTTGAAAGTTTGAGATCTAACCTTGTTTCATTCGATTTGGCTTATGCGTTGTTTGTTTGTGATTTTTAATTGCATATTATTAATCCTGGTGAAATTCTGGCCAAGAATGTATATTCGTTTGCGTGTTCTGGTGACTTTTTGGTTGCAGGTGGTCGGAAGGGATGACCGGAACCCTAGCTCCGGCGGCTGGTAAGGTTTCCGGCGAGGTTAGGGTTTGGGCGAAGAAGATGAAATCCTGGTCGTCCGTTGGCCAGATCCAACGGTCATCAGCTGACCACGTTTATTTATTTTTTATTATTATTATTTTTTTCCATATTTTTATTTTTATTTAATCATTACATTTCATTTTAATTTTTTTTAAAAATAGTTAATTGCATTTAAAATTTCCATAAAATCCATACATCATATTTATCATTTTAATAATTTTTTTTACAAAATTTATTTTTTATTTTTATTTTATTTTTATCATTTAAACTAATTATTTATTCAATTTCTTTTTGCATTATCCATACCATGCATGCTTAAATTTCTTTATTTTATTTCTCTGCAATCATAAAACATTTTTCACCCGTTCTTTTCGCATTTGTTCACTAATATTCTAAAATACATTAAAATATTTTTTTATCATTTTTAAAATCATTTCATATTGCATTTAGGTCCTTCTCTTTGGCACATTGAATCCTATCCCTTACTTGAGTTTTGTATGATTAGTTGAATGGCTAACATTTTGGATTTTTGCAGGGACTTTTTATATGTTGTTTGCCTCTGGTTGAGGAACCTTAATGATTAATTTGCGAATTTTAGGAACCATTTTTCTAATTATCGGAGTTATTTTCACTTGAGATTTTCTTGCAGGCGCATCTTTGACCTTATATGATTATTTGTTTGAAAAGGCACTTGTGCCATTTGCTTTTGGGGCTGTTCTTTGTTTCTTTGATTCATGTTTGGATTATTCTCATTATTGTTTGTCATTTCTTGATTTTCATTCACCTCCTTTCTCTTACTTGTATCTACTTTATACTAACCTTTTATGCAGGATCAAGGTAAGTTCCTTAAGGGTATGCATAGGTATCCATGGTTACCCTTACCTTTTTCCTTCCCTCATCTTCTTCCTCTAGGATTTAGGTTGCCTTCAAACCTCACTAACCGTAGGTCACCCATGCATGATAACTTTAGGATTCTTAGTTCCCTTTAGAGTTACCCTTGTGTCTTCTCTCTTCTCATCTCAAATTTCTTTAAAACACTTAATAATAATAAGGTGTATTGCGCACGAGTCTTAAGTATGGGGAATGAGAAATGAGGGGCTTCCTCTCATATTTCTAGAGTGCTTAGCGAGCGTCCTGTCTTGGGACGATGCGTTAAGTATTCGCCCCTGTGCCCTAGACTTTGGTGCAATGCAGCTTAGGAACTAACTTAAGCCACTTCTGTCCTAAAAAACACCAACCAACTTCAAACCTTTTTGTCCTTCGGGACCTTCAACTTAAAGGCTATTTTCAAAAAGGGCACGTTACCTTCCGTCTGAGTCGCAAACAGGCATCGACCCTAACTGTCGGACGCGAACTTAACGTCGCTCATAAAAAATACAAAAAGAACTTGGTCCGAACTACGTTGACTCTGAATTCCCCATTGCACAAAGGGGGTACGTAGGCCTAGGACGTCGACGTCCTACCGAGTCTGTCTTTGTCTTTCCCTCTCCGTCTTAGCACAGCCCTAGATGATAGTATAACTTACCCTTAGAATAGACAACAAGCGTGGATCCCATCGAGTACGATGGACGCGTGGGGTGCTAGCACCTTCCCCTCGCGTAACCGACTCCCGAACCCAGGTTATGGTTGCGATGACCATTCCTTTCCCCCTTCCTAAGGTTTATGCGGTGTTCCCTTTCCCTCTCTTGGGATAAATTTACACGGCTGGCGACTCTGTTTTTTCCGCGCCACTCTCGCGTTTGTACCTGGATGAAAATCCCGGGAGCGACAGCTGGCGACTCTGCTGGGGACTCTGGTTGACCTATGCTGGTCTATCCCTAAGCGAGTCAATCCTAGCGCTTGCTTGTCTTTGTTCTCTTTGGGTGTTTTGTGTTTGTTTTGCTTTATTTGTTGTATTTTATTTTTACCGCATTTTCTGTATTGCATTTCATTTTTATTACTGTCATACTAGATACTGTTGTGTTGTGCTGGCTGTTTTTGTTTTGCAGGTTGGGTGGGTTTGAGAGCTAAGCCCAATACCAAGGCTTGAGAATACCCTAGGACTAGAGTGGAAAGTAGTGGGACCTACGTGCACGCTTGGTACGTTTGTGTGTTCACGAAATTCACAACCAGACGAGGCTATCTTGGGACGCATTCTAACGTGTGTGTCTTGCGTATGTTGGGGTGTTGATCTAGAGAGCTGTCGACTCTGGTGACCGATCATTGAGGACCTTAGTGGAAACATCCCTCTTCAGTGGTGACAGTGGCAGACCACATCCTGTGGCAAACCCATTCGCACCTGAGGGCCCTCTTTGGAACTCGCATAGGACGGCCCCTATGTTTTGAAGAGAATCAGCGGAGGCACTCCTCGATTGACTTTAGTACTGTACCCCGAGGAATGAATGCCCCTCGAACGTAAGGATACTTTAGCGAAAGACGCTTACGAATAATATCATCACAGTCCCTTCGATATAAAGATCATAGTCCCTCGATGACCCTTCAAGTTACCTACAAAAAATGATCTTGTCCCTCGATGACCCTACGGAAAAGTAATGGTAGTCCCTACGAATTGCTAAGGTATCCTTACATGTTGCCTCCTATGACCATTTGATGACCCTTCGATGTCCCTCCACATCCAATAGATAGGACTACCTACCCACTAATGGTATGGATAGTGCTATCTCTCAAGGAAAATGATAAGTACAAGAAAGACCTTATAAATTAAGGGTAGGTAACTTTTAAATGCTCGCTCACAACTCAAAAAACAAATACTTTTCACACCTCACACTTTCAAAAATATTTTCAAAAACAAACACTTTGTATACGTTCTTACACGAATTATTACAAAGTCAACTTTTACGAAATATTTTCTAAACACACACCACATTTCAAAAAAAAGCAAGTTAAAGTGAGCTAGCAATTAAGAGCCCGTAGATAACTACGGATGAAAAGGGGTGCTAACACCTTCCCTTTTCATAACTTACCCCCCGAACTCAAAAATCCTTTCAAAACGGTTTTTCCTGTTCTTTTCACCTTTCCTAAATAAATTGGATAAAAGAAAAGTCGGTGGCGACTCTTGCTAACCGCAACATGTTTTGCGAAAAACAAAAGTAAAAAGTCATTTCTCCACCGTACTATTGTTTCTCGACCTCAGTGCCAAAGCTGAGGACCTTCCGCCTTGGAGAATCAGTTGAGGCCTCCTCGATTGATGATGATGCCAAATCAGAAATGGTGAACGTATCATCATTTCTCGACCTGAGAGCCCGAGATATTGAACATCCTAGTACCTACATGTGAGAGGGGATGGGTGTTTGCAGGTTTGCAGGTAACCGAGACCTTCAACCTACCCTTATTATGGATTTCACACCAACGTTTGATTATTTGGGTTATCTCAGTGGTTCAGAGTTCTGGTTTTCTGGTTTCTCGTTCAGCTAACAGCACAACACATCCAGCAGTGTGCCTTGATCCCATGTGTGCATTTGCATTATCATTTTGCATCCCAACATGTTTATTCATTCGTAGGGTTGCATCCTAACTTTGATTCTGGTTCTTGAAATTAAACTGGAATCAAGGGGTGGATCGCCCTGCGAATTTTTAAACATGTCCATTGGCATTTGCATATTCATAATCATTTTGCATATTCATTTTGCATGACAGGTGTTTATCTTTAGAGTTCTTATATTATCCTAATCTCAGAATTTCAGATCAGCACATTCACCAGTATTCTACCAGACAGAATCAGAGGAGACTTATGGATCAGCTACAGAATGAGGTCATTGAGATGCGGACTCGCATGAATCAATTCATGGAACTAATGCAAGGGGTTGCTCAAGGCCAAGAGCAGTTGAGGACTCTCGTTCAGCCACTGATTGCAAGGAATGAGGAAAACAGTAATAATGATCAGAATGGCCCTACTGGCGGGGGCATTCCCGTTTCTGGTGTTGTGATTCCTCCGGGCGGAGGAGAAAGTGTTGTGATTCCTAAGGCTGGGGAAGGAGGTAATGGTGCTGGTGCAAATCATGGCCGTCTGTATGATGATGTTCAAGACGATGCATTTTCTCTGCCAGATAGGGATGCTGGTCCCCAGGCTGACAACGATCAGAGGATCAGGTTGATTGAGGAACAACTGAAGGGTGTCATGAATCAGGATTCTGTGGGAATGTATTTAGAGGATTTGGGGCTGGTCCCAGGCGTTGTGATCCCGCACAAGTTTCAGACTCCCACTTTCGAGAAATATAATGGTATGTCTTGTCCAAGGACCCATGTCAGAGCATACGCGAATAAGATGGCCGCGCATGCAAAGAATGAAAAGCTGATGATGCACTGCTTCCAGGATAGCCTATCTGGGGCATCCCTGGAGTGGTACATGCAACTGGAAAGGAGGGATGTGCGTAGTTGGAGAGATCTGGCAGGGGCATTTATCAGACATTACCAATATAACACTGATATGGCTCCTAACAGAACGCAATTGCAGAATTTATCACAGAAAAATAATTAGAGCTTCAAAGAGTACGCCCAGAGGTGGCGTGAACTGGCGGCGAGGGTTCAGCCTCCCATGTTGGAACGAGAAATGATAACTATGTTTATGGCCACATTGCAGGGTCATTACTTTGAAAAATTGGTACCATGTATGTCTGGAAAGTTTGCTGATCTCATCTTAGTAGGAGAAATGGTCGAAAGCGGTATCAAAATGGGAAAGATTCAAGTTACTCCCGGTTATTCCGAAAATACGAAGAAACGTTACAGGGGAGAAGAAGGAGAGACCAATGTCGTTCAGTACCAGCAGCCTTATGCTCCTCAACAACAGAAGTATCGGCGTCAGAATCAGCATAGGCCTCGCAATAACTTGGAAAGAAGGAATGCTCCTCTTCATCCAGTTCCCATATCGTACAGTCAACTCTTGCCACACCTGGTTCAAAATTCATTGGTGGAGCCCAAGACTTTGAAGCCTGTTCCAGAACCATACCCTCCGGGGTACAATCCCCATGTGCAATGCGGATATCACGGAGGATCTATGGGACACTCAACCGAAGATTGCAAAGCCTTCCAGGCCAAAGTGCAAAAATTGATTGACAAAGGGTACATATCATTTCCAGAAGGAGACTTGGTTGTGCATGTCGACCTCTCATCTGCTTGAAGACTTCAAAGGACATCATCAGAAGAAACCAGTCCAGACGGAGTTAAGTCTCCTCAATGGCAATCATCAGCTTCCTTTACTGCATTTTCATATGTAGCTTTCATTTGTTTATTTAAACGGTGTTTGCATGTAAAAACGTGTTTGTGTTTTGAATGCTGATTTTAATATAATAAACGTGTTGTTCCTGAAGTATGTTACTTTTATGCACTCATATCATGTTTATATGCATTGCAATACCAACTTTCTTGCTTAAACTCTTTGAGGGAGAATGACGAAGTAAGAACGCGACCTTCTGATGGTATGCTTTTGGATAAAACCCTGTTAAGGATGTACATGCATTGTTTCAAATCCCCAAACACTGGAGGTATAAGGGAGATAGACCCTCGTTAACCACTTTGAGCCTTGAAGTAGGAGTTTCTTTCGCTTGAAAAAACCCTCATACTTAACCCAGGGGCAGGGTAGGCGTCAGTTAGTTTGACCGAGCATTCAAATTTCAAAAGGAGTGTGCATCTGAGGATCCATTACCTTCCATTCCACCATCAAGAGGTCAAGAGATGTGAAACCACAATGGCTATCCATCAATGATCAAGGAGTGAGACAGTCACAATCCTTTCAAGCAAGTAAGACAACCGGTGTCACACGCTTTGTTCAAAAAGAGAAAAAGAAGAAAGCCCGCTAAGTCGAAACTTGAAAACAAGCGACTTAGGCAAAAGTTAGGGCATCCCGCTGGACTTCAAAATTGAAAAACTCAGAAGAGGCAGTCCAGGCAAAAATTAGGGATCAAGAAAGCAAAAGAATGAGAAGCGAAAAGCTAAAAGGATTACAAGAACAAATTCATGTGGCACCGGACACAAAAGATAAAAAGGGATGACTGTCACTCCAGAACCTCCTTAGGTGTCAAACCATCAGTTGCACGGGTTCCTTAAAGATCAGAAACCTTCGGAGAGATGAGCGTTTGTGTCAGATTAACTGAACATAGGACTGGAGAACATCACGAAGAGTGGGTGGGCACCAATTAACTTTGAGCCATAAATCCTTTTTTCTGAAACCGTGAACCAGACCACGTTACAACCCTTAAAAGTCCTAATTGAAATAGGGTTTATTCCGAAAGCGTACTTCAACAGGATAGCGTTCCTGACTCCTATGAGTTGTGCTAATAAGATTTTTGTTGGTATTGCATGTGCGTATTGTTTTCCATTCAAAAATAAATGTCGCATCCCGGCTAGTGTTCGTTCATAAGGCTTGGCGACACATTTTCAATAAAACTTCAGGTTAACACGAGCGTTGCATTAGAATTGTCATTCTCATAATATATATTTTCTGCTTGCATGTGTTTGACATCAAAGAAGCTTACATGATGAACATCAGTTGAGAAGCTCGATCACGCCAAGTGGAGATGGTGAAAACTCCGAAGGACAGTCATGTCAAGGGGTATGTGCCCAAGAGACTGTGCGCAGCCCGGAGGTTCCCGATAAATGGTGATAAGATGCAGCCAATCTAGAGCAGTCACGTTGAAAACTCTCCCTAAAGCCGCCGAATAGGGGCAATCAGGTCGATTTGACAAATCTCTGTAAGATCAGCCAGGGGCAAAGTTTCTTCAAGACTTGGGGTAGGCCACCTCTGGAGCGTAAGAAGTTGTCCACTCCTGAAGATGGTTAATTGAAAACACCTCTTTAAAGTTCAGAATACTGGGGCAGGGTATTTTCAAGCCATTACGAGTCCTCTCGAGGCAAATTCCTTCAAAGATCACGCGGTCCGGGACAATTAAGTCGAGATCCGATAAATCTCTCTAAGAGTTTGAAGACCCCGGGGCAGTGCGAACGCCCGGTCTTCTGTAAAATCCTCTTGAGATGATTTCTTCCATTAGACCTGGTGGTCTGGGGCAGGTGGAAAGTTCAGAGAGCCGTCAGGCTGCAGGGCAACGGGTTTGTACTTCCCCAGCAGTTTGCTCTCCCCAGCATTGAGATTGCACTTTCCTCAGCAGAGCAGACCTTCCCCAGCAGAAGACTTGGGAAGTATTTTCTGGATCAAGACATGTTTCCCCACAGAGTCTGAACACCTATTTTCCTCAAACAGTCAGGAAATGTTTTCCTCAGCAGCAACGGTGTGACCTGATCCTCAACAGATAAGTAAGCTTGATATTATCCGCTAGCAGGATAGATGTTAGCATTTACCGTTCCCCCAAGCAGAGTTTGGTGGTGATCCTCGCAACAGTTTGTCCAACAGGGGTTGACATCCCTAGCAGGTTTTAAATCCAAGTGATATCTGACACTCTTCTGATTCAAGCCGTAGCCTCCCTTTTCAAAAGGTTATGTATAATCCCCAGTAGAGTGGATGTTCTTTTGAAATTTCATCCCCAGCAGAAGTTGTTGATCCAGAGAGTCGGTCACTATGATCCTTCCCAACGGAGTTCCGGTTCAGAGGACAATTTATTTTTGTCATCCCCGGCTATTGGTCTTTCTCTCCGGCATTTATTTTGCTGGAGGGACCCTTTTTGCATATCATGAGCATTTGCATTGCATCAAACATATAGCATTCTCATTTGCATTCGAAGCGTAAGCCAGGTTTGATACTTTCTTCGCCAATTCTCTTTCTCAGCAGAGATGGCGTAACTCAGGAGATTTTGAAGGGACGTGTTCCTCAAACTTGTGCTCCCCGGCAGGGTCTTTTATTTAGACTTCTCTTTTTCCCAGCGGAGTCATCTTATCTGTGGACCGTGAGTCCATTAGAAGTTTGGCCTTTCTTTGGTGTAAACCCAGTTCTCGTCTGGTAGTCAGTTCTCGTCTGACTTATTTGGTGTAAACCCAGTTCTCGTCTGGTAGTCAGTTCTCGTCTGACTTATTTGGTGTAAACCCAGTTCTCGCCTGGTAGTCAGTTCTCGCCTGACATCTCTTTGGTAAATCCAGTTCTCGTCTAGTAGTCAGTTCTCGTCTGACTTATTTGGTGTAAACCCAGTTCTCGTCTGGTAGTCAGTTCTCGTCTGACTTATTTGGTGTAAACCCAGTTCTCGCCTGGTAGTCAGTTCTCGCCTGACATCTCTTTGGTAAATCCAGTTCTCGTCTGGTAGTCAGTTCTCGTCTGACTTATTTGGTGTAAACCCAGTTCTTGTCTGGTAGTCAGTTCTCGTCTGACTTATTTGGTGTAAACCCAGTTCTCGCCTGGTAGTCAGTTCTCGCCTGACATCTCTTTGGTAAATCCCGTTCTCGTCTGGTAGTCAGTTCTCGTCTGACTTATTTGGTGTAAACCCAGTTCTCGTCTGGTAGTCAGTTCTCGTCTGACTTATTTGGTGTAAACCCAGTTCTCGCCTGGTAGTCAGTTCTCGCCTGACATCTCTTTGGTAAATCCAGTTCTCGTCTGGTAGTCAGTTCTCGTCTGACTTATTGGGTGTAAACCCAGTTCTCGTCTGGTGGTCAGTTCTCGTCTGACTTATTTGGTGTAAACCCGTTCTTTCGCTAGTTTCCCTTTGTCAGCAGAGATGGCATTTATTTTGCTAGATTCTCTTTATCAGCAGGGAACAACAATCTTTTGAAGATTTTCTTTCGTCAGTCTCCCTTTATCAGCAGGGATGGCATCAATTTGCTAATATCTCTTTATCAGCAGAGATAGTGATCTTCCGGATAGTTCTTCGTCAGCAGGGATGACACCTATTTTGCTAGATTCTCTTTATCAGCAGAGATAGCAGCCTTTTGAAGATTTACTTCGTCGGTTCTCTTTATCAGCAGAGATGACATAACTTCGGAAAGTTTGTTTCGTTCTATACCCAGCATAGCAGCATTTTTAGCTAACTCTCCAGTGAAGGATTGCAAATTTCCGGGTTCAGTAGTATTCAATCTCTGTGCATCCTGATTATCTGAAAGCTGTCGCTATCATACACTCAGGACCAAGTTGATTGAATAGGGAAAACTGTTGCACCCCAAAATTTGCCCTCCTTACCTTTTTACTAACTGGTTTATGTTTCATTTCATTTTTTTGCATTATCATGTGTGCATATCATTAGCATGGGATCAAGGTTCTCTGTTCAAGCATCGTCAGGTTACAATAGACGTTTATTTCGTCACTCGACATATGCGCAAAGTATTTCTCCGGGTTACGTAATCAACGGGTCAGCAAGCTCTTATCAAACATAATTTTTCATGTCAAGAATCTCAGAGAAAGTCGAAGTTTTCAGCCGATTCAGAACAGTTTGAGCAGAAAATCAGCTTGCTGTGCAAATTTGCAAAATTCATAACTCTTGCTCTGGAACTCATTTTGGCTGGATATTCAACAGTTAGAACCGTCTTGGTATTCTCTACAACTTTTATGTTCGGCTCGGAAGTCAATTCATCAAGGAAAGTGGTAGAAATTATTTGTTTCTGGAATGTCGGTTTCGCTGGATAATTGCGTCAGTGGCATTCAAAAGGGCTTAGCTTCTGATTGGATCATCATTTTTGAGCGATTCTTATGCCAAAAGTTCCGTCTGGATATCCTCTCCAACTTTCGTGTTTTGGCCAAAAGCTAATTCTTTGAGGAAGATCTCCGAATACGCGAATTCTTTGAGTCGATACAGCAGAAGAACAACTGAAAATAGTGCTGAACCGGTGTATTTCGGACGCTAAAAAATTCATAACTCTCAGCTCGTTTATCGGATTGATGTCGTTCCGGTGCCTAAAATTCCGTTTAGATGTTATCTTCGTGCCGTGAATTCAGTTTGGGTCAGGTCCGAGCGGAAGCACCCCGAAAATGTGAATTACCAGTGGGGTTCTTTGATGCAGTGCACTGTCTGTCAAATTTTGTAAAATTCATAACTCGGTCAATTCTCATCGGATTGCGTCCGTTCTTGAAGCGTTGGTTCACAAATTTTATCATCTACAAGTTCTAAGACAAGCTCGAGTTCGAACGATGCTCCGAAGATCATCGTTTTGGTTTATTTCGCAAAACGGAAGTGTTGAACCGAAGAAAAAGGCTGAAAGTTGTTTCACGGGAAAATTCATATCTCACTCGTTTTTTGTCCGATCGCGCTCATCTTTTGACACGAGGTCACTGACTCATAGATCTACAACTTTTCTGACAAAGTCGAGTCGAGATTATGCTCCGAAGAGGTTGACCTCGTCACATTTTCGAGTAGCGGACACCAAATAAGCTGAAAAAAATGACTTATTCAGTGACGTCTTGCAGCTTAAACATATCGATCGCACTCGATTTTGATCGTATGACGTCCGTTCTTTTTGCGTTGCGACCGTGATTCAGAGGCGGACGATGTTGTGGAAGGCTCAGAGTCGAAATTCCTTACCGAAGACGGTGTTATTTTCACTTAAGCTAAAATTCTACCTTTTGCCCTTCATTTTAGACTCCACTATATATTCAAAACTCTCTCTCATTTTTCCATAACTCTCACAAGATCAAAAAACCAAAAACCCTAACCCTTCTCTCCTTCGAATCTCATCATCCACAAGAGTTTTTCACAAACTACTTTCACAATCTGAATCCTTGGGTTCCATAGAGCACGAATCAACCACCGTTTGAAGTTAACAACAAGGGTACGGATTGCGTGATCTCAGGTTAGTGCATTTTTCATGATCTTAGAACTCAATTTTTGGAGTGTATAATGATATATGATATCCACTGGTAATTCGGGTATGTTTTATTTTGAGATTGGACGTGTATTATGTGCATATTGTGAGTTTGAAAGTTTGAGATCTAACCTTGTTTCATTCGATTTGGCTTATGCGTTGTTTGTTTGTGATTTTTAATTGCATATTATTAATCCTGGTGAAATTCTGGCCAAGAATGTATATTCGTTTGCGTGTTCTGGTGACTTTTTGGTTGCAGGTGGTCGGAAGGGATGACCGGAACCCTAGCTCCGGCGGCTGGTAAGGTTTCCGGCGAGGTTAGGGTTTGGGCGAAGAAGATGAAATCCTGGTCGTCCGTTGGCCAGATCCAACGGTCATCAGCTGACCACGTTTATTTATTTTTTATTATTATTATTTTTTTCCATATTTTTATTTTTATTTAATCATTACATTTCATTTTAATTTTTTTTAAAAATAGTTAATTGCATTTAAAATTTCCATAAAATCCATACATCATATTTATCATTTTAATAATTTTTTTTACAAAATTTATTTTTTATTTTTATTTTATTTTTATCATTTAAACTAATTATTTATTCAATTTCTTTTTGCATTATCCATACCATGCATGCTTAAATTTCTTTATTTTATTTCTCTGCAATCATAAAACATTTTTCACCCGTTCTTTTCGCATTTGTTCACTAATATTCTAAAATACATTAAAATATTTTTTTATCATTTTTAAAATCATTTCATATTGCATTTAGGTCCTTCTCTTTGGCACATTGAATCCTATCCCTTACTTGAGTTTTGTATGATTAGTTGAATGGCTAACATTTTGGATTTTTGCAGGGACTTTTTATATGTTGTTTGCCTCTGGTTGAGGAACCTTAATGATTAATTTGGGAATTTTAGGAACCATTTTTCTAATTATCGGAGTTATTTTCACTTGAGATTTTCTTGCAGGCGCATCTTTGACCTTATATGATTATTTGTTTGAAAAGGCACTTATGCCATTTGCTTTTGGGGCTGTTCTTTGTTTCTTTGATTCATGTTTGGATTATTCTCATTATTGTTTGTCATTGCTTGATTTTCATTCACCTCCTTTCTCTTACTTGTATCTACTTTATACTAACCTTTTATGCAGGATCAAGGTAAGTTCCTTAAGGGTATGGATAGGTATCCATGGTTACCCTTACCTTTTTCCTTCCCTCATCTTCTTCCTCTAGGATTTAGGTTGCCTTCAAACCTCACTAACCGTAGGTCACCCATGCATGATAACTTTAGGATTCTTAGTTCCCTTTAGAGTTACCCTTGTGTCTTCTCTCTTCTCATCTCAAATTTCTTTAAAACACTTAATAATAATAAGGTGTATTGCGCACGAGCCTTAAGTATGGGGAATGAGAAATGAGGGGCTTCCTCTCATCTTTCTAGAGTGCTTAGCGAGCGTCCTGTCTTGGGACGATGCGTTAAGTATTCGCCCCTGTGCCCTAGACTTTGGTGCAATGCAGCTTAGGAACTAACTTAAGCCACTTCTGTCCTAAAAAACACCAACCAACTTCAAACCTTTTTGTCCTTCGGGACCTTCAACTTAAAGGCTATTTTCAAAAAGGGCACGTTACCTTCCGTCTGAGTCGCAAACAGGCATCGACCCTAACTGCCGGACGCGAACTTAACGTCGCTCATAAAAAACACAAAAAGAACTTGGTCCGAACTACGTTGACTCTGAATTCCCCATTGCACAAAGGGGGTACGTAGGCCTAGGACGTCGACGTCCTACCGAGTCTGTCTTTGTCTTTCCCTCTCCGTCTTAGCACAGCCCTAGATGATAGTATAACTTACCCTTAGAATAGACAACAAGCGTGGATCCCATCGAGTACGATGGACGCGTGGGGTGCTAGCACCTTCCCCTCGCGTAACCGACTCCCGAACCCAGGTTATGGTTGCGATGACCATTCCTTTCCCCCTTCCTAAGGTTTATGCGGTGTTCCCTTTCCCTCTCTTGGGATAAATTTACACGGCTGGCGACTCTGTTTTTTCCGCGCCACTCTCGCGTTTGTACCTGGATGAAAATCCCGGGAGCGACACCTAGTCAAGGGAAAAATGTCGAAGTTCAAAGCAGTAGAAGTAAGACATGTTCCACGCGAACATAACGTGCGAGCAGACGTCCTGTCCAAACTAGCAAGCACTAAGAGGAAAGGCGGAAACAGGTCAGTCATCCAAGAAATACTTCCCCGGTCCAGCATCGATAAGGGATCCTCGACCCTACACGTGCACGCTATTGGAGACAGCGATTGCTGGATGACGCCCGTGTACAACTACCTCACCAGGGACAAACTTCCGGACGACCCCAAGGAAGCCAGCACCATCAGACGAAGAGCTTGCTCGTACGTCATCCTCGAAAATAAACTCTATCGACAAGGCTTCTCCATCCCACTACTCAAATGCATAGAGGAGGAAGTTGTCCCCCATGTATTACGAGAAATCCACGAAGGCATTAACGCCCAGGACCTAGGAGGAAGGTCCCTTGCCCGCAAGGCCCTCCGGGCAGGGTATTATTAGCCAACCATGCAGTACGATGCCAAGGAGTATGTGAAGAAGTGCGACAAATGCCAACGGCACGGGGATGTGTACCTAGCTCCACCCAATGAGCTGAAGAGCATAACCTCCCCGTGGCCATTCGCCTGGTGGGGCCTAGACATCCTAGGATCCTTCGTGACGGGGTCCAGCCAAAACAAATACCTGATAGTGGGCGTGGACTATTTCACAAAATGGATAGAAGCAGAAGCCTTAGCAAAGATAACAACACTTAACATTCTGCGCTTTTACAAGCGGAATATCCTTGCCCGCTTTGGGATTCCCCAAGCAATTGTCACGGACAATGGAACACAATTCACGGACAAGAAGTTCCAAGACTTTGTCGCCCATCTCGAAACAAAGCAACACTTCACTTCCGTAGAACATCCCCAGACCAACGGGCAGGCAGAAGCCGCCAATCGCGTCATTCTTCGTGGCCTCAAGCGAAGACTGGATGAAACGAAGAAAGCCTGGGTCGAGGAGCTCCACAGCGTCTTGTGGGTGTACCGCACCACTCCCCAGTCCACCACCGGGGAAACGCATTTCCGCTTAGCATATGGCACAGAGGCTGTTTTACCCATTGAAATTCATGTACCGTCCAGGAGGACCGAATCACCTCTAGACGAGGAAATGAATGACGAAGCGATAAGAGAGGAGCTCGACCTTGTCGAGGAAATCCGAACAGGAGCAGCCCTCCGCGAAGCATCTCTTAAGCAAAAAATAGCAATCAGGCACAACGCCAAAGTCTTACGATGAGAGTTCGATGTGGGCAGCCTTGTCCTACGAAGAAACCACAAGGACTCTCGTGAAGGTAAACTAGCAGCCAACTGGGAAGGGCCATACAGAGTCCGTGCCAAAACGGGGAATGGTGCATACTTCCTCGAAAACCTCAACGGGGACGCAATCCCTCGACCATGGAACGCTGAAAAACTTAAGCAATACTACAGCTAAGGTAACTATAGGCTTCCTCGCATCAAAGGACCACCTAACGGTCATCATGCTCGTCCAGGTACAAACGACGTAAACGTACAAAGTAGAATCCCGCTCAAGTAAATGAGCCGGAGCTCTGCTCGTCGGCGGTCCTCAACCGAGCATCGCCTTCGCCCAAGTACCATGATTGGCAGAACTCCAGCTCGCGATGGGACGTTCACGCCGCGACCTCAGGCCTCAATCGCGACCTGAGATCCGCAACCTCGCCAGGACCTTCCCCGGCTATTCGACCAGTTCTCTGCACTGACGATTTCACACACAACGAGCTATCTTTCAAAAGAAAACTCCGTTAACAGACACACCCTCCGACGGGCAGCCACACATGCACAACTAATGTAAAGTACAGCAATATAAACAGAAATTGTATAAATAACATAAATCGGGCATAAAGTGAAAAAGGCCACAAGGACCAAAGATTGTGCGAATTACATAAGGAGGGGGGCCACGCCCCCCTAAAATCAAAATAAAGTTACAAATAAATTAACGGCACGCAGGCCGGACAAGATACAACAACATCAAAATAACAAAACTCCTCATTCTTCCGCATGCTCGGTCGACGCGGGCTCAGGTCTCTGCTCCTCCGCGGGCTGGTCCTCGGGCTGAACCTCGGGGGCATCAAGAACAAGGCCTGCGGGCAAGACGATCCGACCATCCTCCACTCGTGCAAGATAGTGGATACCCTCGGTCGAAATCTCAAGCCCAGGATTCACCACCCGCAACTGGGCCACGGCACTTTCGAAGGACTCCACTGCCACAGCGATACCGTCATCCTCGGCCTGCAAAATGCTGGCGACCAGCTCAGCCCTAGTTTTCAACGCTCTTATCTCATCTGGTTCATCAGCACCCGGGGCACTGGCCGCCATCATCTCCTTGTTCAACTCCTCGGCAGCTTTTTTCTCTGCCGTCAGCTTGGTGACCTCCTCTTTCAGCTTGGCCGTCTCCTCTTCGGCCTTCTTCCTAGCCTCGCGAGCACTCTTGACTTCCTCCTTCAAGGCTGTCTCAGAAGCCCGGGCAGCAGTAAGTTCGACCTCAAGCGCAGTGTCCCCTTCCGCATAAACGGTCGCCATCTCCAACATCCTCACAAGGGCAGAAGCATCTTGGGTTACCAGCGCCCTCTTGCTCAGCCGGTCCATGCTCTCCAAGCTAAGAGACTCTGCCCGAGGAACGACCAGGTTGTTGCCTTCAAAAAATCTCCTATCAAGGATGCATGGGGGGAGCTCAAACTTCCCCTTCTCAGGTGCCCGTGTCAGGTCCACAGCATCTACCGTCCATGGCCGCTTCCCCCGTCCAGTCAAAGGCAGTGGAGAATCCCGTGGACCAGGAGAGGGAAAAGAGGAGGTCCCCACAACAGTTTGAACAAGGGGAGGAGCACGAGCACCAGCAGCAGTCCGGGTCTTAGGGGAGCCGCTCCACCTTTATTCCTCGCCATAGTATTCCTCACCACGCGATCGCGAGCTTGAGGCATCTCACCTGCACAAATGAAAACAAGCACGTTAGCTACGAGGAACAGAAATAACACAAACAAAGTCTAAACAACTAAGACTACCGAGCAGCTTCTCGGCATCCGCGGGAGTCTTCCACTCCAGCAGTGCCTTAACGTTGATGAATCTGCGCTCAACCCTTTGGCTCCCATCTTCCTCGAAGATAGGGTTGCCCTTGCTCGTCCAGCAGCTGGCAAGACTGAAGGAGTTGACCCAGTTCACCAGCTTCTCGTAAGACACGGCGTCCTGCCCGCGTAACACGCTCGGCTCAAAAACATAAACGCCGAGCTTCTTGGAGAAATGGTCAGGTGCCCAGCGGATCGGGAACTTATACACCCTCTCCCCGATATATTTCCCCTCCTCGTTGAGTATCTCCTATCCGTCCTCATCAACCTCTATCTCCCAGACATACGTGCTGTCCTGGGCTGCGTCAGACACTGACTCGACGATGAAATACCGTCCCTTGAACGTTCGGATTGACTCCGAGAACGGCTTGAATAATTTTTTGGGTTGCTTCAGAGAAACCCATCCATACTTTTTCCCCACCAGCTGCCGTTGAAGATGGAAAACCGCAAAAAATAGAGGGAGAGTAGTTCCCAGATTGAGATGCTCGCACACTAACTCAAAAGCCCGTATAAAGGCCAGTGAATTGGGGTGGAGTTGAGAGGGCGTCAGCTTCAGATGCTCGAATATCGACCGCTGGAAGTCAGTGAAAGGCAACCTCAGCCCTAACTCCTTAAAAGCGTACTCGTACATAGTAAAGCGGTCCCCGAAATCCGAACAGACCCGCTCATCCAAGGTGGGAAAATGCACTTTCCAATCCCCCTCTGGACCCACCTCTGTAAAGGCGTCTGCCGCAGACCGTGCAAACGTAGAAATGTGATCGGAAGGCTCGGCCACCTCCCACTCCTCCGGACAGAACCCTTCAACATCTTCCTCCATAACATCTAATTATTCTTCCTCCCCGACTCTGCTCGAGGAGTTCGACGCCGCCGAGCTCAAAGACGCCGAATTCGAAGTCGTCGAGCTGCTGTTCTCCTCGGAGCCGATTTCCTCCTCAGACGTGTCTAAAATATCCTCTCTCTCTCTCTCTCTCTGGCCCTGTCGCCATTACGATCACCTAAAAAAGCAGAAAAAGACAGTGAATTCGACAGGAAATCAAATCCACCCTTCCACTGCCAAGTCAAGTGAAAGGGCGCGCAAAAGGCTAAGGACAACGTCCCCGGCCTAAGCCCTAACATCAAACATAAAACCTCCCCGCGAGGAGATGCCCAAGATATACCATCTCCCTACGAAGAACCTCCCCGCACTCACGCCCAGATTTCGTTTGAAGCTCCACCAGAAACCACAAGGCTCCATCGGAATCTGGAAACATTCTACCGGAAAATTCACCGTTCCATCAGAAGATAATCAGACACGGTGGTCACGACTCGCAACCATGACGTGGACCACCACGCTCACCGGACGCACTCCCTACTCCGGCGAGGTGCTAGAAGCAGCGAAAGGGCAGAACCACCGTCCACCACCAACACTCGTCAGAAATCTACCTATTTTGTCACCTAAAACTAACCCTAGCCGCATGCAATCTACCACTAACAACAAGAGAAAGTAAAACAAGCTGGAAATCAGAAAACTTACTTGATTTGAGTAGAAGAAAGAGACTGCTCGAAGCCTGGCACGGTGGTCGGTTGCTCTGAAGACGGCGACGGGCAAGAACGCAGAAGACGGCGAAGAGAAATCAGAAGGGAAAAAGTGCAAAATGGGACAACCTTCCCCCTTTTATACTGAGGGGCACGTGCACCCACGCGCCCGTAGGCAATAATGACTGCCCACTAGCCATAATTACCTATTAACTGCTACACAGGGCTCGATGCACACGTGGCAACCCAACGTTTCCCATTCTGTCTGACGCTTTATCTCTCCGAATACCGGGCAATGTAGTCTCGACCACGAATATCACGGACACAGAGGGCCACGAGCACCTCGAGACAATCATCCTCGTCTCCAAACGACGACTCCGCGCTAGCTCCCCTGAGCGACGAGCAATCCTTAAGTCATCACTCTCATGCTCGGGAGCAACGACTTAGGGGGCTCCTATTCTGGACTGGACTAATGGCTAGGATTGGCCCAATCCGCCTCTGCTCCGGAGCGGCCCAAATTGCCTAAGCCCAGTCCACAGAGGGGCAAAAACGACATTCCTGCCCGACACAACGGCTAGTTTGGGCAGTTACCTATTCTTTGGGGAAAACGGTTATTTCGCCCCGAAAATAGGACCGTTGGCCACGCGCTGGGGGCTCTATATAAACCCTCTCGCTTGAGAGGGTCAGGTATCATTTTTTTCTCACCTTAAGAATACACTTTGTACTTGCTCCCTTTTCTCTGACCCTTTCTTACTTGAGCGTCGGAGTGCCTTGCAGGTACACCCCCCTTTTCTCCTCATCAACATTCCGAACACCTCGCCCATCTGACGACCAGCAACCATTCGAGCACCTTGCACTCTGACGACCAGCTTACGTGGACCCGTTCGAATACCCCGGATCACGTACATTCTGTAGAAAATATTGATCTAAAGACTCCGCCTCACACTCTCGCGTTATTGACTAAAGCCACATCTCCTAACCACAGGATTTTGCTCTCGCTCGCCCGTTTTAATTAGAAAACATATTTTGAAAATCAATTAGATCCTAATCGATACCTAAAGTGCTCTCGCTGTTTTTAGAATCGATGTCGCGTTCCCACTATCTGGTTCGATCCCCACGCTCTCGCAGTGCCGACTCTAACCTTTACTTGCTTCTCACTCTCATGACTAAACAGTGTTAAATAACCTCTCACTCTCGTGACAAGGCTATTTAAATTAAACTTGGAAACAAAGACCAAAACATAATTTATTCTAAGTTAACGCTAATTTAATTACCGAGGTCCGTCGGAACGAGGATCCTCACATACCGGACTCTAAACAATTTAGCAAGCCATGGAATTAAACGTAAACAAATTAAACATCATAATTGCATTTGAAAACATCATGATAATTAATTTAGGAAAGCGATAAACAATAATAATAAGCAATTAGATAAAGAACCTATAAAGACTTGAAGTAAAATGCGAGAAATAAAGAAACTTGAATTAAATTTAACTTCAATAATGACGGCAAGATTATTGATCCAAGCAAGTTACATAGAACATAGGCCTAAATACTAATGGTGGAGTAGTTCCTCGATGTGAGAAATTACCCCTTTTACAATTGTAATTTCTGCCTAAAACTATGAAACAACTTCGGTAGCGCTTCCGCGCACAAAACTTGGATCCTTCAAAATGTAAAGAAAACTACTATATATAGAGTAACAATGTGTCTGGTAACTCCCGAAGATCATGTGTGAGTCATGGAGAAAGTGGGAGAAAACCTTCCCAGTAGTGTTGTAGTGGGTGGTTACAAGACCATACGTGGAGAGAAATAAGGAACGTCATTGAAATATTCTGAGAAAACCAAGCCATGTCGGTCGCCATACGCCTTGTGACGAGGGTCACACTTTAGAAGGTGTTACGGTCGCCACATGCTTTGTGACGGTCGCCACACTAATTGAGTGTAGTTTTCTATTTTTCTGTCATCTGTCTTCTTTTCTTCTCCTTCTTTCCTATTCTTTCTTCTTTTCTCTTCTTTTCTCATACAAGTTGGTCTAGATGAAATACCTGGAAATAAGCTTAAATATTTGCATAATAAAATATAAATCAAAGAAATTAATAAAAATCGCAACTAAAATTCATGCAAGTCAAGTCGAATATACGATACATTTTCGAGTTATCAAACTCCCCCACACTTAAACCTTTGCTTGTCCTCAAGCAAACCATGACTCGCGAGAAAGATAGTATATACGGATACTCATCCTTGGCTACCAACTCTACTT
Source organism: Lathyrus tuberosus (assembly GCA_022829125.1). Lineage (NCBI taxonomy): Eukaryota > Viridiplantae > Streptophyta > Magnoliopsida > Fabales > Fabaceae > Lathyrus > Lathyrus tuberosus. The sequence continues at coordinate 225,143 of JALAZF010000031.1, read as the reverse complement.
CGGTTAAGTTTGTGTCGATAAGTACTTGCTCACACACTAAGGATATCGTAACAACACAATTTTGCTTTTGCAGTCATCAACCTCCCTCCTATACAAACCAATCCAAATCATGTCATTATACCTAAGTCTAACTCACTCATCCTTCTTTCGTCCCTTTTCATTCTGGCACAATCACATTAAGCCCGTTATCCTTTCACACTCATGGTAGGATAGCCTGTTAGTGACTATGATCTCATTATCATCGTTATTTTTCTTTTTGCACATTGGCTTAAAAATCAATAAAATAAAGAAGTTTGCAACGTTGGGCTAAATGATCGGGTGAGGATCACCAAACTTAGAAGGAGCATTTCTTTTTATTAATTCATCATTTTTTTTTCTTTTTTAATTTACCTTTTAAGCCTGAGATCATACACTTATTTGCATCGGCTTCCTACTTAGTGCGTGCTTAGGATGGTGCTTGCTAAATGAACTACTTAGGGACTACTAAAGGGGTGAGAACTTAAGGCTATGGCATAACAAGTACTCAAATTGATTTCCATAATTTAGAGGCTCACGGTGTTAAAACGATACCGATCTTGCGGAACTTTCCCAAGTTTCACAATCTAACCTCAATTTCGTCTATAACCTAAGATTTTCAAAAGAAACACTATTTTTAACTCAAAATTTTTCAAAATATTTGGTATGGCTCAAGAGAATGGGGAGATCGGTAAACAACATAAATCACGCATAAAGACTCGACAGCACGTGCACAGACACACGAAACATTAAAACAGGAAAAAAATTTAAAATCATGCTAGAAAACAGTAAATCTAACTAGAAAGCGGTAAAATGAAAGCGGTAAATGTTCCTCCCCCACACTTAAACCAAACATTGTCCTCAATGTTTTAATAAAAGGTGAAAAAGATAGAACCTGTACGAGTGCCAGGACCAAATTCGCTCTGATTCTTCCCATGTTGTCCTTGTCTTCGCTGGCCACTTCTACTCTGGCGTCTTGTACTACGAGTTATCTGAATTTGCTGAAACTTCACTTTACTGAAGCCGCTCATCATACTATTTGTTTCCGAAGGAAGTACCTGCAAAAAAATGTTAGAAAAATACGGTGCGATGTGTGCAGGTGGAACCTGACCATGCGAAAGGACAAGGAGGAGGTGAGTCACGAACTAGAGAGACATGCTCTCTCATATCATACTTATCATCGGTGTCACCACCAGCAGCGAAATTCGTAGGAATGTCCGTGGGCACCAACTCATCCTAAGGGATTGTCATCTAGAGATCTTTCGCCTAAATGTAACTGAGATGTGACAAGCGATACCATTCTTTATTTTCTGCAAACACAAATAATAAAAGTAAAACATTAAATTAAAAGCTCGTGGGTTGCCTCCCACACAGGGCTTTCTTTAACGTCGATAGATCGACGGTTATGAGTGTTAATCTTCGGTTTCCAAGGCCATTTATCAAGCCATCTCACATATCCCTCACCTTTTCTTTTCTTCTTTCTGTGGGGTGGTTCATTCTTTTGAAATTGTGGTGATGGTTCTGGATCTATCCTCAGTATTAGCTTTTCAAGTTTGGGCTTAGTTATTTCATCCATCACCTCAAAGTTTAACTAACCCTCTTAATAGTAATGATATCCCTAATTTCATAGTCCTCTAATTTTATCCTTTTATGCAGGACCTCAGACAAAGGTTCGTTAGTGTGGATATTTTCCAATATCTCCACATACGTTTTGGATTGGGATTCTACCTTAGCTTCCACAAACCTTTGCGAGAAAGGAATTGGTGGGGTATATGGAGGAGGAACGACATTAGGTGCTTCCTTCGCTGCCTCTTCGACAACCTCCCTTTCGGATGGTGTCGATGGATTTTTCTCAATCTCTACTCTCTTCTCACCAGAACTCTCCTCAACCTCATTATCACTCTCCTCAACCTCATTATCACTCTCCTCGGGATTCTCGATTTATTTTTCATTAATGGTTGTTACAACATCCACATGCTCCTCAGGGGAGGGTCATATAGGTGTCTGTGCAAGCAGGGAGATTTGAGTCTCCAATGCCTCAGTGTGAGTCACAAGGGACTCGACTATAGTGTTTATCTGCCTAAGGGTTTCATAAGTATCGAGATGTTGTCTTCTAAGCTCTTCATTCTGGAGAGTTTGTGTCTCCACAAAGTGCTCCATCATAGATTCTAACCTAGAATTAGTTGTTGTTTCAATGAAATCCTCCATTAATGTTTCGAGGTTGGAATTAACAAATTCTTGTGGTTCCTCGAAATATTGGGAATGGTGATCGTAGAGGAAATTTAGGTACGGTCCCTCGAGATATTGGGAGTGAGTGAGTGTCGCATTGAAATCCTGCATTAATATTTCTAGGTTGGAATTATGAGATTCTTGCGACTCCTCAAAATGTTGGGATTGGTAGTTGCAGAGGCAATTTGGGTGAGAATGAGTTAGTGATGCATTGAAATTCTCCATTTGTATTTCAAGGTTGGAATTATGGGATTCTTGTGATTCCTAGAAATACTGGGAGTGGTGATTGTAGAAAAAAATTTGGGTGATACATAGTAATGAGTGCCTTAGTCTATACGGTGCAACAACGGAATAACAATATTGACTGTTAGTCCCCGACAACGGCGCCAAAAACTTGATGCATCCGCAAGTGCACGGAAATATCGAAGTAATATAAAAGATTGTCGAACCCATAGAGACCAATGTCAACCTACTGTAATCTATCGTCTCTTTGTAAAGCTAAGGCTAATGATATTAGATAAAAGGGAAACTAAGACTAAAACTAAAATAAGACTAAGAAAATATAACAGAAAAGAGAGACCGAAATGTGGATTCCTTGTACCTCAGGCGCTCTGTAATTGGTTGGCGTTAATTTACTTACGTTCCATAGAAAATATTGATCTAAAGACTCTGCCTCACACTCTCGCGTTATTGACTAAAGCCATATCTCCTAACCACAGGATTTTGCTCTCGCTCGCCCGTTTTAATTAGAAAACATATTTTGAAAATCAATTAGATCCTAATCGATACCTAAAGCGCTCTCGCTGTTTTTAGAATCAATACCCTGTTCCCACTATCTGGTTCGATCCCCACGCTCTCGCAGTGCCGGCTCTAACCTTTACTTGCTTCTCACTCTCGTGACTAAACAGTGTTAAATAACCTCTCACTCTCGTGACAAGGCTATTTAAATTAAACTTGGAAACAAAGACCAAAACATAATTTATTCTAAGTTAACGCTAATTTAATTACCGAGGTCCGTCAGAACGACGGTCCTCACATACCGGACTCTAAAAAATTTAGCAAGCCATGGAATTAAACATAAACAAATTAAACATTATAATTGCATTTGAAAACATCGTGATAATTAATTTAGGAAAGCGATAAACAATAATAATAAGCAATTAGATAAAGAACCTGTAAAAACTTGAAGTAAAATGCGAGAAATAAAGAAACTTGAATTAACTTTAACTTCAATAATGACGGCAAGATTGTTGATCCAAGCAAGTTACATAGAACATAGGCCTAAATACTAATGGTGGAGTAGTTCCTCGATGTGAGAAACTACCCCTTTTACAATTGTAATTTCTGCCTAAAACTATGAAACAACTTCGGTAGCGCTTCCGCGCACAAAACTTGGATCCTTCAAAATGTAAAGAAAACTACTATATATAGAGTAACAATGTGTCTGGTAACTCCCGAAGATCATGTGTGAGTCATGGAGAAAGTGGGAGAAAACCTTCCCAGTAGTGCTGTAGTGGGTGGTTACAAGACCATGCGTGGAGAGAAATAAGGAACGTCATTGAAATATTCTGAGAAAACCAAGCCATGCCGGTCGCCATACGCCTTGTGATGAGGGTCACACTTTAGAAGGCATTACGGTCGCCACATAATTTGTGACGGTCGCCACACTAATTGAGTACAGTTTTCTATTTTTCTGTCATCTGTCTTCTTATCTTATCCTTCTTTCCTATTCTTTCTTCTTTTCTCTTCTTTTCTCATACAAGTTGGTCTAGATGAAATACCTGGAAATAAGCTTAAATACTTGCATAATAAAACACAAATCAAAGAAATTAAAAAAAATCGCAACTAAAATTCATGCAAGTCAAGTCAAATATACGATACATTTTCGAGTTATCAGGTGTGACAGAAGCATGTGTTCTCTGGAGAGTTTCCTGGAAAGAAACTTGTCTGGACTTTGATGTTGTTGAAGATAAAGATGAAGACATCATAATCTTGATGGTTACAGCTTGGATCAGTTTATTTCTGATATAGGTGCTTTGGAGCATGGATCTTGCTCTTCTTGGAAGTCAAAGTTAAGTGGTTGTTATCTCTGACTTTCTACAGTCTTCTCTACTAAGGAAAGTGGCATTCTTTGGTATGGCTATGGTGTAGTCTTTGACTACTTATTTTTTGAAGATTCAGACGTGGTAGGTGTGAAGTCTTTGGAGTTCTAAAGCAGGATGGAGGTTGTCTACTCAAACTTGGTTGTTGAATCAAGTCTATGAGAGCGTGGAACTCTTGTTCTGCAAAGGGAGGAGGTTCTTCTAAGTGGGAGAAGGAGGAGCTGAATTCAATAGTTGAATGTCATATCAAAATGTTCTGACATCTAGCTCAACATCAGAAGTCTCAGCTGGTGATGTGGCACATCACCTTAAGATAAGGTGATCTACAGGAGAATGAAAGTTATAGATGCTTCAAAAAGGTTTATCTCATGCAGTTTGCGGGAGCTGTGGATGGGAATATGTTACATGACTAAGAGGCTTGTTGGATCCAAGATGTCTTGTTATGGAGCAAGTAGTTTATGTGACTTGAAGATCTGTTTTCATTGGTGGATCAGTGTATCTTGTGGGAATTCTGGAGAAGAGTGATATTAATCAAAAAGTGGCATTTGGTTGGTCTCATAATGTGCATTCAAGCAGGATGCTTGAGACTGATTGCTCTTGTGCATAAGAGTAGTTAGTTGAAAACGTAAGGAGGTTCTGGTTCTCTTGGAGCTTGTGGCAGAAGTTCTGGGTTGAGGATGAAAGTATACCTTCTTTTGGTGGATGAGAGTTTATTTCTCTCTGGGTTTCTGAAGTTCTCTTTGTTCAAACTGGTGGCGCAGTGTTGTGTGAAGATCTTCAGTTTGGATTACTATGTTGATAGTAAGTCCAGTGGTGGAGCATATCAAGAACCATGGTGTGTGGTGTCTATGATGTGTGGAAGATGTCCTAAATGATGTTAGAACATCTTTGGGTTGGTTATCCTTGGTGGATGATTTCAGGTTCTATGAGGAACTGGTTACTTGCATCGTGTCTAAGAAGTATCTACATTGTCATATGGGAGAATAATGGAGTTGAAGAACTGTCTTGGAAGTTTGATGTAAGTGTTTTAGAAGACTGGAGTGGATCATGGGTTGATTGCATGAAGGTCTGATTTCTAATGCGTTCAGAAGTGGATATTCACCAGAGAATCAGAAGTATTCCAGGTTATCATATAGGATAATGGTAAGCAATGATTGTCTTGGATTGTGGGGTGTCTATCTCAATTGCTGGCTTGGTAAAGTCAGTGAAAATCTTGCGAAGGGGATATTGCCCCTGGCTGCAAGTCATGCTAGTAGTGGATCAGTTTGGAAGCTGTGAAGTTCTAGAGCATGCATACGATATCTGACATCGTTATAACAAACTGAGGGGCCCTGTGCGTCTCTTTGAGAAATGTGAAGCATTCTGATTCAATTGGTTTATGCCTCAAGCAGCTGTAGGTCTATACATGAGAATTCAAGAGGAGTTCGTGTGGTGTGTAGATGGTTGCAGGATGGGGGATCAATGGGACTTTGATCTTAAGCCAAGAGTTTGTTATGGTAGGATTGTTATCCATTTATTATTTCCTCACGGGTAGCATGATGGTGATCATGTGTGAGTGATTATTGGTTCTTGTCAGAAGAAGCAATAAGAGAGTTGATGATTGTGTTCAGCAGGTGGCTTGAACTAAGTGTGCGCTCTTGAAGACATGAAGATGTGTCTTGTGATTTCCATTCATCAGCTTAAGTGTTATGTGGAGGAACACTGGTTACCTTAGATATGGGAAGTTGCTCCTTGATCTAAGATATTTTACTGCGAGGATGCAGTTGGAGTTCCGGTTTGCATTTGTGCGTCAAGCAAGTTGTGATTATATGTCCATCCTGGGAGGATGAGATGTCGAGAAGGATGTCTTGACATTCTTGTATTGTTGCAAGTTGGGGGAGACTTGGCAGTGCAAGTTACATGGTTCTTATTGGATGCTTAAGAATCATTGGTTGAGTCTGGGGGAATTTATTTTTCTCTGTAGACTATGATCATAATTATGTGAAGAAGTCTCTGCAATGTCAAATCAGAAGAAGAATCTGGGAAGAATAGACAATGTCTGACATGATGCCAGGACATTGTTATAAAACATGTGTGCATGTAATGGGTTCTTTGGTCGGCGTTCTTAAAAGAAGAAACAGTCAAAGCAGTCTTGGTTAGTGCGCTATTGGTGGAGTTATTGCCTTCTATTAATGGTCCTTTGAATTGACTAGTGTTATTTTCCATGGTTCGTTACTTTCTAAGGAAATTGCTCGGCCATAAATAGGATTGCTTTGATCTTCTTTAGTCTCAATACTTTCTCTTTGGGTTGGTGACAGATGGGGTTTTTCAAAATCTGGGTATGTTGCATCTAGGTTTGGAGCTGTCTTGGTCACTTTTGCCAAGTTTTGGCTAAAAAGGGGGAGAATGGTTTTCTGATGCTGTCTGGGATTGGGTACATTCCTGCAGTCGTTTTGCAAGAATGTTGGTTAAGATGTTTTGACATCTTAACAATCTTATTTTCCTTGTGCCTTGTGATCTGAGTTGTGTAGCAGGTTGTGTCTTATGACCTGAGTTATGCAATCTTTGCTCTCAGTGTTACGAAGCCTACAACTGATGTTTCTTTTCTAGAAGAGTCTTCTGGTTCTCAAGACCTCCCTTGAAAGGAGGGGGAATATGTTGAGGGGGAGACTCTCTCAGACCTTAGCTCCAATCAATTCTCAAGATGAGTCTTGATGTAGGAGTCTTGCTTATTGCAGAAAGCAGAAAAAAATGTTTTAGCCAAATTTTGTCAAAAGGGGGAGATTGAAAGCACTTGTTGTTTGACTAAATTTTGGCAAAACATTCTGATGATATAATTGAAGAATCTGCAGAAGAAAAAGATATCGAAGGAGATGTCCCAACATGGTGACTCGACATCCTGATTGACTTACTAAGTTAGCAGGTTTTAATATGTTGCAAGAATTAAGGAGCGGGTCAAGGAATCACAGGATCAAAGATTGAAAGCCCAAGACAATAGAAGACTATATAAGGAGACTTAGACTTAGGGTCAAAACCTGAATTTACTTTGTATCACTTATAACTTTGTAACCTAGTTCTCTTGTGTTGAATAAGGGTTTAGGGTTTGAGAGTCGCTGGCTCTCTTAGGAGTTGTAAGTCTCCACTCTGTAATATGGGATGCAGAGTGGAAGGCATAGGTACAGGGATACAACCAGAAGCCTGTAGGTAATGGTTGATGTATTGTTCTTGGACGAAGCTTTGAAGCAAGTCCAAGATAACTTAGAGGTCAAGAAACCGCGACATGTTCTGGACTAGCAGATGACAGAGATTTTACAGGTTGTGATTAGGATGTGAGTGGGGTATCTCATATTAGGGTTGTAAACGTTTGATTTTAGATTTGGTAAATATTTTCATTGGGTAGCTGTTAGGTATAAAGTTGTAAGCAGGGGAGTTTAGCTTTGTAACAGTTCTACAGATAGTGAAGTCTTCGTCCTGGATTAGTATCCCCCAGATGTAGTTGATTTACACCGAACTGGGTTAACACATATTGTCTTATTTAACATTCTGCAATTTACAGTTTTGTTATTGTTCTTTATTGACATGTTGGATCAGATGTCGTGACATCTGTGATTGTGCAGTTCTGATATTCAAGGTATCAGTCTGCTGTTGCACCTCTGAGTTTAAATGATTATGTAGCACAATGTCTTGACAAGTGTTAGGACATCTGCTGTCTGCATAGGCCAGAATTTCAGATAGGAGATCACATTTTTTACATTTGAAAACCAGGTTAGAAAAGAAAATACTGTGCGGTCCAGTTGGGCAAATCCTATACAAAAATCCAATGTTTTTTTCGGGCACGACCAATGCAATTTTTTTCTGCTAAAGATTCGGGACGATGATGATGTGCGTAATATGTTTCGCAGTCATGAGTATTCTGGATTCAATGATATTGAGTTATATATTACATTACAACAGCATCAACTGTCTCAACAACTTAAAGTTTTTTAGGTTTTTAACGAATCTGATGACGAACACGATGAGGTCGATGTCGTTGACGAGGAAGAAGAAGAAGCGGAGGACATTATCCACGACATGCTAAACAACAAGGAGGAAGACCAATTACCAGGCTGTGTTTATTGCCCACCTCAACACATGACAAGACTCAACTTAGGCGAGGATAACCCGTCAACGGATATTTTTTACGACCCATACATGCAGACGGAGGGAGTATTAAAAGTTAAAGACAATTTTTGAACGAAAGAAGACTGTGTCCGAGCAATAAAACAATACCACATGAACTTATCTGCAGATTATAGAGTCGATCGAACAAATCCGACTCTATACAAATATATTTCCAGAATGAGGTGTGCCCGTTTAGATTAACAGCATTTTTCTGGAAGCGCAGCGATTCCTGGAAGATAAGGTCAATGGGTCCATATCACACTTGCATAATCACGAATCCAAGTCAGGATCATCGCAAGCTCAGCTCTCAGTTGATCTACAACGAAATTCTATCGCTCATTAGCGACAACCCTTCTTTGAAGGTGAGTACAATAATAGCGCATATGGTTCAAAGATACAACTACACTTCTTCGTACATGAAGGCGTGGATTGCTAGGACTAAGGCTGTTGAAACGGTTTTTGGAAATTGGGAGGACTCTTACAAAGAACTTCCAAGATACCTGGTGGCACTTAAACACTATGCTCCAGGGACTGTTGTCATGTTGGAGACACTGTCGGCGTATACGCCAGACGGGAATTGCGTAAGTGGAAATGGCATTTTCCACAGACTCTTCTGGGCATTTGAACCATGCATCAAAGGATTTGCGTACTGTAAACCTTTAATTCAAATTGATGGAACATGGTTGTATGAAAAATATAAGGGCACGCTACTAATGGTTGTGGCACAAGATGGCAACAGTAACATTCTCCCTATCGCCTTCGCTCTAGTTGAAAGGGAGACTGCTGAAGGTTGGAGTTTTTTCCTAAAAAATCTCCGACAATACGTTGCTCCCCAACCTAACTTATGTTTGATCTCCGATAGACACCCCTCAATCAAGAGTGCTTACAACAATCCTGGTAACGGTTGGCAAGATCCTCCCTCAAGCCATGTGTATTGCATTAGACACATTGGTCAAAATTTCATGCGGGAGTTCAAGGACAGGGGGCTAAAGAAGATGGTTACTAATGCGGGCTATGCACTAATAGAGCCTACCTTCAGATACTATTGTGACGAGATCATACTTATAAACACAGATGCATTGAGATGGATTGATAACATTCAACGGGAGAAATGGACAAGAGCATACGACAATGGGCAGCGATGGGGCCACATGACAACAAACCTCGTTAAATCTATGAACTCTGTATTCAAGGGCATCTGAAACCTACCGATAACCGCTCTCGTAAGGTCAACATATTTTAGGCTCGCTGCACTCTTTGATACCAGACATACCAAGTGGGGTTCGGTCTTACCATCTGGGCAACTGTTTAGTGATAGTTCAATGACATTCATGAAGAACGAAGCTGCAAAGGCCAACACACATGTGGTCACGGTCTTTGACCGCACTAAAGTCACTTCAGTTTTGCAGAGTCTATTGATCATAATGAAGGAAGGCCTAGGGGATGTTACTGAGTGAAACTGGATAGGAGTTGGTGTGACTGTGGAAAGTTTCAGGCATTTCGTATGCCTTGCTCACATGTTATAGCAGCCTGTTCCAAGGCCTGGCTGGACCCAACCAACTATCTCTCTGTTTTTCACCAAGTCATTACTCTATGCAATGTCTACGACAATAGCTTTCAAGTGGTAGCAAGGGAGGACTAATGGCCTCCATACGAAGGCGAAATTGTGTGGCATAATGATTTGATGCGAAGAAATAAAAAGGGTCTCCCTAACAGCACCCGTATTCGAACGGAGATGGATGCAATAGACAAAATGGTGAGGTTATGTGGTTTGTGCCGCCAGCCAGGCCACAATCGTACCAATTGTCCAAATTTGGGCTCTAGCACAACATCACAGTTTCAACTGTAAACTTGTTTATTTATAACACCAACACATTTTATTTCATTGATGGCAACCCTAATTGATTACAACGACATAACATAACATAACATAACTTAATAGCTAAACATCAACAAATAACAATGACATAACCTAATACCAAATCAGAAAATAACAACAATATATAGAAAATAAACAACCCAACACATCAACTTATCTAGGAAATTACAACCATCAACTGAATTTTCTTTGGTGTCAACATCATCATGAGGACACCGACATCATTTTCCACTTTTTTCCAAGTCTGGGTGACTCCGTTTGGACTAGACTGCTCAACCAGCCTCTCAATCTTCCTGGTCTTTTCACCTGCCTGAAATTCTCCTTCTAGCCAGCCGTGAAGTTCCCTATGCAAATGCTCCAACGTCTGCGTGTTCCACAGTAGCATCTTCATCGGAGGCTTGACAGCTAAGAATACAACTAGGGTATTTCTTTTCATCAGTGGAAATTCTGGAAACGGTTCCTCCGGTGCTGATGATGATGACGATGGACGGCAATTTAACCACTCATACATGGTGGGAGATGAGAGATTAGGATATTGGTGAGGGAAGGGAGGAAATTATGGTTTTGGTGAGAAGTGTGGTGTAATAACAAATGAGGGTATACCCTTATTTATAGGCACATGATACCCTATTAAAAAATAAAATTAATTATATATTAAAATCATAAAATTTAAATCATTTTTAAAAAAAAAAGGATTGGCCTGAGGCACCATACCATATGGCGCCTCCCCTGAGAATTAGGGCACCCCCATTTACACTGAGTCGCCATCTCATATGGCTTGTGGCATTTTACAGAAATTTTTTTGCCTGAGTCGCCATACCATATGGCGCCTCAGGTCATTCCTTTTCCCAAACCATGTCACTTTGGTAATATCTTTGAAAGTATAATTTGTTTGGTATTTTTTTTAACAAGTGTGTTATATTAAAAATAATCCAGTACCGTGTTAATGAATAGGACCGAAAATAATATTGTCTACATAAATTTGAATAAGTATGAATAAGTAGGATATTATACTCAGATTATTTTGACAAAAAGAATTTTATCAATTTGTCCTTTCTAAAATTTGTTCTGTAGCAAAAATTTGATTAGACGATCGTTTCTTACTCTAAGAGCTTCTTTTAGACCTTTTTAAGCTTGAAGACATTATCCAAAAAGGTTGTATTGATGAAATCTAGAAGTTGATCGACAAACACTTCCTTCTAAATGTAATCGTTTAAGAACATAATTTTTACATCAATTTGTATTAGTTTGAAATTTATGATGCAAGAAAAAGGTAGAAACATTCTTTTAGATTTTAATCGCGCTATAGGAGCATAAGTTTAATTGAAATCTATATTCTTATGTTGATTGTATCTTTTTGCAACTAGTCTTGCTTTTTTTTTTTAAAACTTTCATCTTCAGCAAGCTTTTTTCAATAGATTCATCGGGTTTCAATCACTTGATTAGATGGAGCTTTGGGAACGATTTCCCAAATATTGTATCTTTAAAATTGATTTAACTTTTCTTCCATAGCAAGAAACAAGTGTTTGTAAAAGAGAACCTATTAATTTCCTTTGGCCGAACGATGGCCTAGTCTTGCCCCCAAGAGGTCTTCTTGAGAGTTTGACTATAAAATTTGAACTTTTGAACGATATGCCCATGAACCTTTATATAGTCTGATCTTGAGATTTTCACAGACTTATCCTCAACCAAAGATAATTTTTACCATGAGCATTTTTAGAGATTTTTCAGGTTAATCTCAATATCCAAAGCATAACTTTTTGCAGCAAAGTTCAATAAAACAAAACAGAGATTTTATTACTAGTTTATCTCACGAACCAAACACAATCTTCTCAAGAATGTCGCACTACCAAAAATTAAAAAATAGCACAACCACTTACAAAAAATTTCCTCACAAACGTTAAGGAAATTCTTAAGTGAAAAAAAATATTTTCTAGAGAGAGAGGGAGAAAGAAATTCGAGAAATAAATTACAAAGAAAAAGTAAATCGTTGAAAAGTGGAGTGAAATGAAGAGGAAGTGGGGCTTCTTTATGTAGAAGTTGGAAAAATTAGAAAAGAAAATAATCCAAGGGCGTAATTGATGAGACAATCAATTAGCATAATTCTCCAATTGATTGGCCAAGTCATTTTTAATCGATTACCATGCCCAAAAAGGAAATATTGAATATATAGTCATTATAAGTCAATAAGGAGTTATCCTAATCATTTAAGCTCTCTCCAATCGATTGGCAGCTTCAAAAAAAGTTTTCCCAATCGATTGGTTGAGTCTCCAATCGATTAGTTAGTTTCAAAATCCTTTTAAACTATTATGGACAGTTTCTTAATCACTTAGTTTGGTTTTGAAACCATTTTTAAGATATGAAACAATTTGAAAAATTCTTTTAAGTATGTGTGTGTGTGTGTGTGTGTGTGTGTGTGAGAGAGAGAGAGAGAGAGAGAGAGAGAGAGAGAAAGAGAGAGAGAGAGAGAGAGAGAGAGAGAGAGAGTTGCCTTAGAACTTAAGAGTTACTTCCTTACTTTTATAAGACTCGTGTCACTTAGACAGAAAGATACGACCTGGCGAGCTTTCAAACTTTATCCGAGGCTTCAAGATTCTTTGTTCAATTTTTCTGATTATATAAGCATTGTAATCTTGAGTCTCTTCTATTGATGAGGTATGTGATGTTTCTCTAGTTAGGTCACCATCATCAAAGAGTTAAAAGATATTGCCATAGGCTTTAATCATCGTTGTCATCATCAAAACTTCAAATGAATAATTGTGGTATTTTCAACTTTATACATGCAAGCACATAAATCCACATTCTCCCTCTTTTTTATGATGACAATGCATCTCTCATGGGAGGTGGTAAAAACAAAAATAGATACATATATTTGGAGTGGTTAAACTATCCCTCAATTAAGTATAAAGTATACTCTACTCCCCTTGAGAATATACTTCTCCCCCTTTGTCAATATCAAAAAGGCTGAAAAAATAATGCATTTGAGAAGTAAATTATGCAAATATAAGCACATATATCACATAAAAAATATGAATATTAATTCATGCATTATTTGTTGAATATTCCTAGTTCAGTTCTTATGAAGAAATAACTTTCTTTAGGAATGGGTTTTGTAAAAATATTTGCAAGTTGATTAGATGATGCTACAAATTCAAGTACACATTCCTATTTTTCAGCATGATCTCTAATAAAGTGGTGCCTAACTTCAATGTATTTAGTCCAAGAGTGAATAATCGGGCTTTTTTTGTAAGGTTTATGGCGCTAGTGTTGTCACATCTTATCGGGGCATCAAGATTAACACTGTACTCACTGAGTTGTTATTTCGTCCAAATAATTTGAGCGCGACAACTACCCGCAACAACATATTTTTACTCGGCTATGGATATTGCAACACTTGCTTGTTTTTGTTAATGCCATGAGATAAGCGAGTTCCTAAGCAAGTTACATGTACCGCTGGTATATTTCCCATCAAAACTACACCAAGCGAAATTGGAGTAGGAGTATGTTGTATGCCAAATATGACTTAAATTGGACCATCTTTCTTGGCATTTTTCAACTCTTTAATTGTGTTTTAATTGAATTACTCCATGAAAATGTCTGAATCTTCAATATAACTGCATATACCTTTAGATTCCTTGATTTGTGTGTTATTGTGTAGGAAAAAGACACAAAAAAATAGAAAAGAAAGCCAAAGAAAAGAAGAAGAAATCAGCTTGTGCGTTGTACGAGATGCCAGCGAAGTGAAGGTGAGCTCTGTTAGTTCTTGTATTGGCTGGAATTTCGGTAAAACAATGGTGTTGTTAATGATGCCATATGTCTGATGTCTTAACATGAGTTCTTAACATTGAGTTGATGTTAAGTTCAAAAGGGTTGCTATTTTGTATGCTGATGATAAACCTAATGTCTTGACATCAGTTGACAGAACATCAGAACATCAGTCTGATGCATTTTGTTAGGGCTGCATTTGTTTAAGTGTGTCTTGAGAAGATCTGGTGGAGATATTGCAGGCGAATATCATGGGACAAATATATTCTGTTGCAATCTTATATTGAGCAGATATTGTTACTATTTTCATGCAAAAAGATATGGAGAATAATAAGATTTAATTGAAGATTTAATTGAAGATTTGATTGAAGATCTATTTAGTAGCAGAATCTTTTGCAGATTTGTAGCAGCTGATTTGTTGTGATTTGAAGGCCCAAATCCAGTTGGGAAATAGGTTATAAATAGAAGCATTGTAACCTAGTTTTAGCAAGTCAGTCATCATGTAAATTATAAGGGCTGTGTTGGTTGATGAACCACCCGGTTTGTGGGATGGTCACCGTGTTTATCTCGAAGCCTGTAGGTAAGACATGTATTGTTCTTAGAGGAAGCTGTTAAGCAACTCTAAGCATTGTTCTTAGTCATGAGGGTCATGTCTAGGTATTGTTATAGGAGTGTGTCTTCTATTTTTATGTGTTTGGAGAGTTGTTGGAAATCAAGCTGCTGATGCAGTAACTGAGATGTTGACTGCTAGACATCATTGCGATGATTGGAAGTGAGATGGAGTCTCTTACCTAGGGAGAACTTAGGTAGAAGGGTCATTGGGTAGGGATTAAGTGAGTAGATTGTCAGCTGGTATTGTTGAGTCTGTTATTTAATACTGCTAATAGTGGACTTCCTTCCTGGCTTGGTATGCCCCCAGATATAGGTTGTTAGACCGAACTGGGTGAACAAATTCTGTGTGCATTTTTCTTTTCAGCAACTTATTTAATTGTCTATAATTGCCTTGTTGTTTATGTCAGACCAGATGTCTCGACATCATGTAGGACATCTGGGATCTGTTATACCAGAATTTCAATTGGTATCAGAGCAGGCATCCTGTCTGTTTCTGGATGAGATATAGGGAAGATACTTTCTGGTTCATGAGCAAGGAAGATAGTTTTGCTGAGTTATGGACTTGGTCAGTTCATATAGTTGTTTGTATGATCCCTTGAAGTGAAGGATGGACTATTCATGACAGGGTATGTATTGGACTTGTCTGTTGTTATCAGGAGAACTGCTGTTGTGAGTTTGATTTGTTGGCACTTGGTTTATGGTGATGGTGTGCAAGGATTATTGAGTAGTGCTTGAAGGTTGTTGAGGAGTTATTGTGTGTTCCGCTGCATGGTATCTGATGTAACCCTGGTTGGTTCTTGTATCTCTGGTGGTGAGATTCTAGGAAGGTATTCTATTGGAAAGACATCAGGGTTTGGTCTCCTCAGCAGGATATTCTATGATGTTGTAGTTTATGCAAGACAGCTTCAACTGTTTGGTTAGAGATGCCAAAGATACTTGAGGATTATCTCATATCTTTGTTTTGGGAAAGAAGTGATCAAAAGGTGAATGGATCTTATTAAAGATTGTATGACATGGAAGTTTCAGTTTTTTTTGAAGAAGAATATATTTCAAATCAGGCATTGAAGACCAATTTGTCCAGAACATTGATTCCTTCTTTATCAATTTTCTTGATGGTGAAAGAAGAGGGTGGAGCCAAAGCAAAAGAGTATCACTGTCAAATCTTTCATGCGGGAGTGAAGATCTTGATAAGTTATCTCTTAAGCTTAGTTGTGGTGACCTAATTTGGAGGATCTTCCTGGTTATGATGTCAAATGTAGTTCTGGTATATCTGAAGATGAATTCTCTTGTGAAGATACATGTTTCTGATTTTCAAAATCATGAACTGGAGGAAGTTTCATCAAGAAAGAAGCTGAGCTTAATATGTCAATTATAATGTCTCGACATCACGCTACACATCATCAGTTTATGGTAAATGCTAAGTCAAAGACCTATTAGATTGTAGCTGTTTTGAAGGATCACTGAAGCTATGAAGTTGAACAATTTTTGAGATGTTGTTCATAATGTCATAGCATTTCAGTTGGAGTTGGTTGAAGAAAAGGTAGTTATCTTGATAGCAGAAGATAAGGAAATGATCCTTGTTTAAACTAAAATGTCTGAGGACAATTTTATAGGGAAAATGAACCCAAGAGTTTGTGTGCAGTAGCAGTGTAAATCAGCCTGTGGTCAATTGGTGTTTGCATGAGCTCTTTCAGTTTTGTAGCTTGAAGGATTGGAAGTAACAGATTGTCTATGGTATGTTTATGCAGAAGGATGGCAGTTATCACTCTTAAGTTAGACAAGAGGTCTGAATCTTGTGCTTATAAGAAGAAGCTTCTGGAAGAGTGTGTTATGCAAGTTACTACAGTTTTGTTGGTCTGATCTTGGAAGTTGATATGTTCTTGTGTGTTCCCTACAAGAGATATGTGTGGATTAATATGGTTGTAGTCTCCAAATCCATAGGAGATGTTTAATGTGATTTAGACTAATGTCGGAACTGATGTTGAAACATCATTTCAGTTCTTTGCTCAGGGTGGAGTAAAAGATCAAGACACTGACCTAACCTGGAAGGCTTTTGTGGTATGAATGGTTGCCATAATGGTCTGTCATGAAGAAGATTCAGAAGATGCTAGAATCTGAAGAAGGGTTAAACCACAGGGATCAATTGATATTTGTGAAATTCACAAGTATTTAATTAATTATCCTTGAAAGACAAGATTAAGGATGTTCTGTCTATTGTTGTAACATCTTTTCATCAGAGGTTTGGAGAATCATGGGAGGGGTTCTACATTCGCTCACAAGTCGCCTAGGTGTTGACCTGGGATTATTGCTTAGCATCTGTTCCTAGAAAGTATTGTGAATGACTTGTCCAGATGGTGGTGCTGTTGAAGATGAAGATGGAAGACTATGAAGACATCATAATCTTGATGGTTACAACTTGGATTAGTTTATTTCTGATCTAAGTGGTTTGGAGCATGGTGTTTTCTCTGGTTGTGAAGGTCGATGATAAGTGGCAGTTATCTCTGGATTTCTAATGATGGCTCTACTAAGGGAAGTGACTTTCTTTAGTATTGATATGGGGTAGTCTTGGACTACTTATTAACTGAAGATTTAGATGTGGTAGGTTTGAAGTCTTTGGAGTTTCTAAGCAGGATGGAGGTTGTCTACTCAAACTTGATTGTTGAATCAAGTCTATGAGAGCATAGAAATATGTTTCTGTAAAGGGAGGAGGTTTTTCTGAGTGGTAGAAGGAAGAGCTTAATTCAACAGTTGGATGTCATAATGTTCTGACATCTAGCTTAACATCAGAAGTCTCAGCTGGTGATGTGGCACATCAGCTTATGATAGGGTGATCTACAGGAATGAACAATAGGATGGTTCAAAAAAAATCATTCTCATGGCAGTTTACGGGAGCTGCGGGAAGGAGAAGATGTTACATGACCATGGCTTAGGGAGTCTAAGTGTGCTTGCTATTGAGCAATTAGAACATGTGACTTGAAGATCAAGTTTCCTTGGTGGATCAGGATATCTTAGTGAGAGTTCTGACAAACGTGAAAAACATCAGAGTGTGGCAGCTGGTTATTATTGAGGATTGTCTTGGAATAAGTTACTCTTGGGCAGAAGGGTGATGAGTTGAAGACTCAAGGAGATTATTTTTCTTGAAGGTGGATGAGAGTTTATTCCTCTGGTTCTTTGGATTACTATGCTAGAGTAAGTCCAGTTGGTGGAGCATATCAAGAATCATGGTGTTGGTGTTTTGGTGTGTGGAAGATGTTCTAACTTGTGATAGGACATTATCTGGGATGATTACCTACATTGTATCTAAAGAGAATCTACCTAATTATACGGGAGAATGATGAAGTAGAAGGTCTGCTTTGGAAGGAGAATGTAGAGAAGACTGAAGTAGATCAGGTATTGATTACTTGAAAGTCTGAATGTGGATATTCATCAATTGATCCAAATGTCAAAAATAAATGATTGGATGTGTATGGCTAAAGGCAAAAGAAAAGCATGTGAAGGGGACATAGCCATATTGTCAAGTCATGCTAGAGAGTAGTTGATCAGCCTGGTAAGATGTGGGGTTTTGGAGCATGTGAAGATAAGAAACCAAGAGGGAATCATGTGAGTATAATAATTTGCAGTCTGAACTCTTTGCTTCAGAGAGAGTGTGGGTGCGGAGTTGGATGCTCAAGCATTTGTGTCAGAAGAGATGTTTCTGACTATGTGAATTAGAATGTGGAGATTTTGGTCTTGTTTTTAGTAGTATGTTCTGGCAAAGCGTGACTACTATTTTTGAAGACCTCACTAGTGTCAACAACTACTAGTGGATGTAATGGCAAGGAATTGTGTCAGATGAGGTGATTTGATCAGGAAGTTTTGTTTAAGAGTTGTTCTTTCTCTTGAAGAGATTAGATCTCAGTCAAGCAGAGAATTTGTGGAGTCTGTGAGCAGTGTCAAACAAGTCAGGATACTTGGTTGTGTTCTCCAAAAGTGAAAGTACAGTATGTGAATGTGCTCAGCAAGTGTGCTCAAATGTTCATCTCCATCTGGAGCATTAGTTAACCATGACAGGAGGAGTACTTGTCTATGGATTCTGCAGCAAAGGTGCATATATTGTGAAGCTTGCATGCTAATCAAGCTTGTGGAGATTGGTTGCCTCTTATGAGGAGATAATGTCAGATAACATGTTATGATATTAGGCTGTTGGATGGCATGTTGGTGTGGACATGAATGGTTCTAGCCATGTGAAGCTAATTGTTTGTATCATGTGCGCACATGCTTCTGAGGAGAAGTCTGAAGACAATTTTATGCAGTTTTGGAAAAACTTTGTGAGGGTCTTTGTTGATGGGAGATGTCACACTTGTCTTGATGTGTGTTATTAATTCTAAGTAAGAGGAGTTTACTTAGAGTTCAGTGGAAGGCATTGTGAGTGTGCTTCAGAACTTGTGGATGATTGTGTGAAGCATTCCTGACTGGATGGATGAAGACTGTGTCTGAATTTTCCAAATGCTATGATGTACTTGTCAAAGAGCATCAATTGTGAAATATAAGGGGAGAACTTCTGTCTATACTAGTGTGGTACTTGGATTGTTTGAGGATTAAGCATTTTGTGAATGCGTTCAGCAGGTGTGTTGAACAGAGGGTGCACTCTTGAAGACATGAAGATGAGTCTTATGTTTTCCATTCATTTAAGGTGTTCTTCTTGCAAAGGAGCACTGGTTATCTTAGATATGGAGAGTTGATCTTTTGTTAAAGAAGTTGTTTATCCAGATTGTAATGTCAGACAAGATGTCGTGACATTGTGTTACTGGTGAAGTTCATGGTGTACTTGACAGTTTAGACCTGGTTCTATAGATTTGTGTGTCAATAGATTGAATCAGAAGTATACATTTACACCAATGTTTGTCAATTTTTGGCCAAAAAGGGGGAGAGAATGTACAGTAGTAGCTGTTGAGTCTGGATTTTGTTCTGAGTATGTTGGTTGGCAGATTCAGAGTTTGTCCAATTGTGGCTAAAAAGGGGGAGAGTTAGCCTAGCTGTTGCCTAGTTGTCTGTTGTGGTTCTAGGCTTAAGGGGGAGTCTGTAGTTTGTGCAGCTGTTTTGATGGTTGCAGTTTTGAGGGGGAGTTGCTGCTGCTAGTTGTGTGCTGATGTTAGTTTGTATGGTGTTTTTCTGCGGCTGGAATCTCTGGTGTAGGCTGAGATTGTTTTAGCCAAAATTAGCCAAAGGGGAAGATTGTTAGTTCTTGTATTGGCAGGAATTTTGGTAAAACAATGGTGTTATTAATGATGTTATATGTCTGATGTCTTAACATGAGTTCTTAGCATTGAGTTGATGTTAAGTTCAGAAGGGTTGCAGTTTTGTATGCTGATGTTAAACCTGATGTCTTGACATCAGTTGACAGAACATTAGAACATTAGTCTGATGTGTTTTGTTAGGGCTGCATTTGTTTAAGTGTATCTTGAGAAGATCTGGTGGAGAGATTGCAGGCGAATATCATGGGACAAATATATTATGTTGTAATCTTATATTGAGCAGATATTGTTACTATTTTCATGCAAAAAGATATGGAGAATAATTAGATTTAATTGAAGATTTAATTGAAGATTTGATTGAAGATCTATTTAGCAGCAGAATCTTTTGCAGATTTGTAGCAGCTGATTTGTTGTGATTTGAAGGCCCAAATCCAGTTGGGAAATAGGTTATAAATAGAAGCATTGTAACCAAGTTTTAGCAAGCCAGCCATCATGTAAATTATAAGGGCTGTGTTGGTTGATGAACCACCCGGTTTGTGGGATGGTCATCGTGTTTATCTCGAAGCCTGTAGGTAAGAGATGTATTGTTCTTAGAGGAAGCTGTTAAGCAACTCTAAGCATTATTCTTAGTCATGAGGGTCATGTCTAGGTATTGTTATAGGAGTGTGTCTTCTATTTTTATGTGTTTAAAGAGTTGTTGGAAATCAAGTTGCTGATGCAGTAACTGAGATGTTGACTGCTAGACATCATTGCGATGATTGGAAGTGAGATGGAGTCTCTTACCTAGGGAGAACTTAGGTAGAAGGGTCATTGGGTAGGGATTAAGTGAGTAGATTGTCAACTGGTATTGTTGAGTCTGTTATTTAATACTGCTAATAGTGGACTTCCTTCCTGGCTTGGTATGCCCCCAGATGTAGGAACTGGGTGAACAAACTCTGTGTGCATTTTTCTTTTCAGCAACTTATTTAATTGTCTATAATTGCCTTGCTGTTTATGTCAGACCAGATGTCTCGACATCATGTAGGACATCTGGGATCTGTTATACCAGAATTTCAAGCTCGCAGTGCGAGCACAAAGCCAAAGTGAAAGTGAAGCCTGCTTAGCCCGACTTCTAGTGCCGGTTTGAAGAAGAGACAGTAGCTTTTGGCCTCAATAGTCATTGTTGAGGCCTGGGCGAGATAGCTCGTTGTGCGAGCTCAGATATTTCTGAAGGGCGGTTTAACTGTTCCAAAGGCACTTGAAGTGTCTAAAAAGGGAGCACGTTGTACGAGCTAGTATAGATTTTGGGAGATATTTATGTACTTTTCTTTCTTTTTGGGAATCATTCTTAGATATTATTTTACACAAACATTTCCTTGGAGCACAAAAACCCTATGTTCTTTATTTCTTCATCAAGAAGTGGTCTTTATCAAATAGAAGCTGAATTCGCATCCATTATCGATTCTTCGCAGTTGATGCACATTCATCTTCTATCTTTCCTTCTGAAGCAAGCTACCATAGTGATGGGTAGCTAAATCCTTTGTATCAAGGGTAGATGTAGTCTTCCTTGATCTTGTATGTATTTTCTTTAATATTCTATACGTGAATAAGTTGATGATTAATATATGGTGAATATCTTTGTTCTTCATGATATATCTTTGATTTGAATCAATCTATACATAGATTTTGTAAAGTTTGTTATAAGATATTTATCTATCAATGAACAAAGTTTAGACATAGATTTGTGAGTTGATATTTGCTTTGTATCAATCTTAAAGATTATTGTATTGGTTGTTAGCATGAGACATCATCTAGTGATGGATACAATAATACTCACGAAACCGCTTTAGACATAAATGGTATTGAGAGGGTACGTGATTATATTGATCGGAAACAAATTCACATGCTTGATTAATATAATATATGCAAATTAAGTTGATGAAATCTATTCTTGATATGCTTTGTTAAACAAACATCTTTCAAACTTTACTCTTTGCTACTAAATCTTGTGAAAACTTATGATTCCAAACAAAACACCTTTGAAAACCTCACTTAAGACTTCATAAACTATAGAACGGCAAGTGATATCAAAACAATCCATGTGGAGACGATAAAATAACTTTCACCATGATATATGCTTTCAACAAAATGGCGTCGTTGTCGGGGATTGTTGATTGATATTACAAGCATTGCAATAGTTTATCTTGGTTTAAGCTTTGTATTGTTATCTCTTACCTCAGTTTATAATACTTGTGCTTGTTAATTTGTTTGGTTAATATTTCAGATATCAGTTTATGCAAGGAAGTGTACCTGCAGACCAACTTCTATTTGATCCTGAGATTGATAAAACTGTGCGGAGACTTAATAGAAAAACCAGAAGACGAAGGCAACTAGCTAAAAAAATAAGGGAGTGCGAAGGAACTTCTTCAAGTAATCCACCAACTACCCTCATTGTTATGCCAATCATGGCAGAACCACCTCCACCTCCTCACAGAGGTCCATGTTCCAATAGTCTGCGACATAATGCTCAGATTGCTCGCAATGCAAACAATGGAGGGCACTCAGAAATGAAAACGAGAATTCTTCAACTCTTATATTCAACTCCCTTTATCGGGCTAGATCACGAAGACCCGTTCACTCATCTGACAAAGTTCTACAAGATTGCGGGAGCAACGAGAGCTCTAGAAGCTAAAGAGGAACAATTGTTAAAGAGGTTATTCCCTCACTCCATGATAGGGAAAGCGAATTAGTGGTATCTTGATCAATCAAGTCTTGTTATGACAGATTAGAATTTATTGGAAGAAAAGTTTTTTGAAAGATTTTTTCCACATAATAGATTCATGGAGGCAAAGACGACAATTTATGTGTTCGCTCATGGTGGTAATGAATCTCTCAATGAAGCTTGGGAGAGGTTCAAATCTATGTTGCGAAAATGTAAAGGCCACGGTTTTGATGATCTTTCACAGGTGCATATATTTTGGAATAGACTCCAACCGGTTCACAAAACTCTCTTAGATGCTACCTCAGGTAGATCTTTGATTCATTGTCGCACACGTGTCAAAAACGAGTTTTTAAAAGTAGTAATGGGAAGCGACACTCGAATGTCGTATTGCAAGGACTCTTGTATGATTATTAACTGACTAATAACGATTAGGGTGGGTTGTTTAGGTTTCAATTTGATTACTAAAGTAAGGAGAAAAAATATTAAAATAAGTGATTATGAAAATAACTTAATCTGTTGTTTCGGTTCTATTCATATTCGATCACAATATCAATCAACAAGCGAGAATGACATTATAAGAGTTATGTTTCATGTTCGCCGAATTAAGCAAACGGATAAGAAATAAGCAAATTAACAAATTAAGCAAACGATAACACACAATTCAATTTAGGAACCATAAATCAACCGAATCAACAAAACTACTCAATGACAAATCGAATCAAGCAAAAGATAATCATAAAATAGAATTGATATGAATAGTAATTGAATTGTAAAGTTATATAAATCTCAAGGTAACTGAACCTGATTATAGCAGATCAACCTAAAAGGCTTAGTTCTCCATGAAATTTAGAAAAAGCAAAAGTAAAATTCGTGAATATTGAAAAAAAGGTGATGAACATTAGCGTGGATGCTAGTAGGTATAGGGAAACATCAAATCTGGTTTCTAACCCAACTGGGTCGAAAAACATAAAAATAAACCCGGCCCAAAGCAAAATATTTCTAAAGTCTGACACTTCAACGAATTATTCAACACTGTTTCACTCCGAATCAGCTCTCGACCTCAACACGGAATTTGTAGCTCTTTGTCTTAGCTTTCCAACGCCTATTAGAACGTGTCAATCCGATTCTTGTAGCTCTAGTTACGGGTTGCATAGTGAACATGTATCAAATAACTGTTAATGCTGAAAATAAGGTGCGAAAATAAAATAAAGCTAGAAACAAACTTAAATATGAAAACACATTAAAATAGTAAAAATACTCAAATAAACTGTAGGAATGCCTAAGTATAACAATGGAAGAATGTGCATGAAGATGCACTGATCAAAATCCCCCACACTTAAACTTTTGCACTCCGAGCAAAATAGTATCAAGACTCATGAAAAACAATAGCATTCAGATACTCATTCTAGGCTACAAACTCTTCTTCGGTTAAGATTGCATCGATAGGTACTAATTTTGCACACTAAGGATATCGTAAGAACACAAATCCGCAATTGTGCGGTCATAAACCTCCCTCATATACAAACCAATTCGAATCATGTTATTATGCCTAAGCCTAACTTACTCATCCTCCTTTTTGCTCTCTTTCATTCTAATACAATCACATTAAGCCCATTATCCATTCACACACATGGTAAATAAGCATGTTAGTGACTATGATCCATTTCTTGTCAACAATTCAAAATTAAACACTTTAGCCACAACAATTTTGTTCTTGAAGGTTTCATAACCGTTAGCCTACGTGGCCGGTTGAGGGTCACCTAACTTAAAAGGCGGGTTCCTATTCAAATTTCTTATTAAGCACGGGATCATTCACTTATTTGCATCAGCTTAATTACTTAGTATGTGATTTCTAGATGGTGTTGACTGCTATATAAACTACTTAAGAGCTATTAAAGGATGAGAACTCAAGGCTATGTCATAACAAGTATTTAAATCGATTTTCATATTTGGGAGACTTAAGGTGTTAAAATGGTATCGATCTTATGAATTTTTCCCAGTCTCCATAATCTAACCTCAAATTAATCTATAGCCTAAAAATTTCAAAAGATGCATTTTGTTTCACTTAAAAGAGATTATTCCCTCCCCCACACTTAAAACATGCATTGTCCTCAATGAAAGGACATAACTATAAAAAAAGACTGAGAGAAAGGAAAGAACACACCCAAGTAGTCAAGGTGGATAGAAGATTGCATAAGCATCATTTCCCAAAGAGATATTTCCTATAGTCTCCTCTTCCAAAGCGGGGAGTAAGTTTTGGTAGCATCCATTGACATTGAAATTTTTATTAGTGCATTCGCCTTTTATTCCAGGATCAAAGAAGAATCTTCGATAAGTAAAAGTGTCGAATTGGCACGTGAATGTGATCTCTTTTTTCACAACATCAAGAATCAAAGGATTAAGGGGTTGCCTCACTAATTTTGTTCCATCTTCAATTGAGACCCTATGCATACTCATGGATGGGCTAAAATCACGAGTGTCAACCAAGGTCCATCCAATTCCCTTCTTATGCTTCTTCAAAACCTGCAAAAGCTTATTTTCTTGATCAAAATAAAGGTTAGAAGAAATTATAACTGAAAGTTTTTCATCCTTCTCTAAATAAGCATATTTCAGATTATCAGGAAGTGGTTTAATCTCTAAGGGAAGAGGTTGTTCAATGGACGGTGGGGTTGGGGCAACCGTGATGTCAAGAGCTTCAGCTGCATAAACAACTTCATCTATAACTTCATTTGTAGGAAAAATGTCAACCTGCAAGGCATCCTCAATCTCAGTATATACAGAGCAAAGGTTAGTGTCAGTACAGTCATCACATGAGTAACTATCATCAAAATCAGACAATGATGGAAAATCAGCTGCAAACAAATCAGAATAAGCTTCATCAACAATTTTAGAAAGCAACTCTTTTGGATTCACTAATGTTTGGGCAGGTAGTAGGTTTGATTCTTGAGCTTGTAGCATGGCATTCATTGAAGTGGCAAGCTGTCTAATCTATGTCTGTAAAGCCTGAATACTAGAATTTGTTCGTTGCTGAAACTGGAGATTATTTATAGCATTTTTCTTGACAAGGTCCTCTAGTGAAGGTCCGGAAGGTGTAGAGCACACAATCTGGAATTCCTTCAGATTCTTATTCGGATCCTCACCTACAAGACCATTAAACCTTGGCAACAAGTGTATTAAATCAGATTTCAATTCGAAAGGAACGTCAACATCAGTATATTCAATACATAAACCATTGTAATGAACATCAGGAGCAACAAGCTCTCTTAATGTTCTTTGTTCAGCCATGTTATCAAAAGGGGAAAAAATTAACAAAGAATGAGAAATCACAAAACCAATTTAGCAATTCAACAAATGCGAAAATGCCACCAATGTCCTTATTAAGAAAAATAGTGGAAAAATATGAAAGCAATTAAAATAAAATCTAAAAATTATAAATACATGACTAAAAATCAAATCAAATCAGAATAATTGTCTACAAAAAATTTCAGATTTTTTTAAAAATATGAAAACAGAAAATAAATCAAATAAAATAGGAAAATAAGGAATTTGTGATTTTGGTAGATTTTTTTCTGATTTTCTGTAAAAAAATTCGAAGCAAATCGAAATAGTAGCTTCCAAACTTACTTGATAGGCTGGAATGTTTATCACTGTACTACAACCCTAAAAATCAACAAGCAAAAACAAAAAACAAAAAACAAAAAACTCTAACAAAACTCTAAAATTGGCTAATATCAACAAGAACCCCCGACAACGACGCCAATTTTGATCCGCTGTCGCACTCGGGTCAAAAATGAATTTTTAAAAGTAGTAACAATTAGGGTGGGTTGTTTAGGTTTCAATTTGATTACTAAAGTAAGGAGAAAAATGATTAAAATGAGTGATTATGAAAATAAGCTAAACTGTTGTTTCAGTTCTTACCTATCATCGATTATTATAACTTCACTGCCATAAGTGGATTTTATTCATATTCGATCACAATATCAATCAACAAGCGAGAATGACATTATAAGAGTTATGTTTCTTATTCGCCAATTTAAGCAAACGAATAAGAAATAAGCGAATTAATAAATTAAGCAAATGATAACACGCAATTAAATTTAGGAAACATAAATCAATCGAATAAATAAAACTACTCTATGACAAATCGTAGTAAGCAAACGATAATCATAAAATAGAATTAAAATGAATAGTAATTGAATTGTAAAGTTATATAAATCTTAAGGTAATTGAACCTGTTTACAGCAGATCAACTTGAGAGGTTTAGTTCTCCATAAAATTTAGAAAAAGCAAAAGTAAAATTCGTGAATAATGAAAAGAATGTGATAAACAGTAGCGTGGTTGCTACTAGGTATAGGTAGAGTTGTCAAAATGGGCTACCCTGCCCTAAACGGGCCGGCCCTAATGGGCTCGGGCTTTTTAGGGCTGGGCCAAAAAAGCCCGTTTCTAATATGGGCTCGAAAATTACTACCCGAACCCGGCCCTAGATGGGCTTCGGGCTACCCGGCCCTAAATGGGCCTTTTTAATAAAAAAATAAAAATAAAAATGCCATAATATTTATTATAAATAAAATTAAAAATTATATTATTTTAAACATAATACATTTTTATAATACATTTTTAAGTACTATATTGTTTTTTATCAATACTATAATGTGTTTTTAAATACAATACATGTCTAAATTGTATAAAATAATACTCGAATATTTAACATAAGGGAAACTAATAGAATACGAGAAAAGAGTATTAATTATATTAATGTATAATATTTAAAAGAGAAATATTAAATAGAATATATATAAAATTTAGCGAGGTAAGAAAAATCAATGTGTTATTTTAGAGTAAGATAATATAAGTATTAGTATAATTTTTTAAAATTTATAGTGATATGGGCCTAATGGGCTACCCACGGCCCATATGGGCTAGCCCTAATGGGTAGCGGGCTTTTTAGGGCTGGGCTAAAAAGGCCCTGAAAAATATGGGCTCTAATTTTAAGGCCCAAGCCTTATGATTCTGCGGGCCTGGTGGGCCGGCCCATATAAGCTAGCCCATTTTGACGGTTCTAGGTATAGGGAAACATCAAATCCGGTTTCTAACTCAACTAGGTCAAAAAACATAAAAAAAAAAACCGGCCCAAAGCAAAATATTTCTAAAGTCTGGAACTTCAACGAATTATTCGACACTATTTCACTCCGAATCAGCTCTCGGCCTCAACACGAAACTTGTAGCTCTTTGTCTTAGTTTTTCAACGCCTATTAGAACGCATCAATCCGATTCTCGTAGCTCTAGTTACGATCTGCACAGTAAACATGTATCAAATAATTGTTACTGCTGAAAATAAGGTGCGAAAATAAAATATAGCTAGAAACAAACTTAAATATGAAAACACATAAAAAAAGTAAAAATACTTAAATAAACTGTAGGAATGCCTAAGTATAACAATGGAAGAATGTGCATGAAGATGCACTGATCAATTTTTAATGTCGAAGAGTGCGGAGGACGCAATTGACATCATTGATAGGATGACACTCAACGATCACCAAGGCCAGCATAACCAGGTACACCTCAATGGAAGTCGGGAGTGCTTGAATTGAGCACCAACTATTCTATTCTTGCACAAAACACAACAAATGGAGTTGTTGACACAACAAATGTCAAAACCTCCACAACAAATTAAGGAGATGCATGAGCTTCCGAACAAGAGCCAACAAATTGCGAGTTGAGAGTTATGTAAGGGAGACCATCCTACCGGGTATTGTCCTCCAGTTGTAGAGGAAGCTAATTACACGGGAAAACAAAACCAAAATCAAGGCTATCAACCGAGACCACCTCCGTATCAACAAGGCAACCAAGGTTACCAACCAAAAGGTAATAACCAAGGTTATCAACAAGGATGGAGGCAAGATCCGGGAACTTCCAACCGTCAAAATCAATACCAAAACTACACTCAACCTCCACAACCTCAAGGTGGAAACTCAAAAATAGAAGACACATTCAATCAATTTATGCAAATGTCAATTTCCAACCAAAGAGTACCGATGCGGCTATTAGGAATCTTGAGGCACAAATTGGGCAATTGTGTAAACAATTAGCCGACGAACACACCGAGACTTTTCCCACAAATACTCAAGTTAATCCTAAATAAACTTGCAAAGCTATCTTTACTCGAAGTGGTAGGGAGATTGATATGGGCATTAGTGAGAAAGTTGTGGAAAAGGAGGTTGTAGTTGAAAAAGAAAAAAAAATTGTAGAAGAAGAAGAAGTAGAAAAAAATGTGTAGGATGATTTAGTTGAAAAGGAGGAAAGAAAGAAGGATGAAGTAGAAAATAATTCGAGAGAAGAGAAAAAGAAAAAGAGTGGAAAAGGAAAGAAGCATGTAATTAACATTCCAATTCAAAACTTACCTTATCCGCATGCTCCTACAAAAAAGGACAATGCGAGGCATTACGCTCGGTTTGTGGATATTTTTAGCCGATTACAAATTAACATTCCATTCTCTGAGGCACTTGAACAAATGCCTAAGTATGCTAAATACATGAAGGGCATGCTTACCAAAAACAAGAGATTTACGGATAAAGAAACCATCTTGCTTAATGCTAATTGTAGCGCTATCATTCTAAGTATTCTTCCACGAAAAGAAGGAGATCTGGGAAGAGTTGATTTTCCTATAACTATAGGTAATGATTTCAATTGTAAAGCTTTGATTAATATAGGTGATAACATAAATTTGATTTTCTTATCTATGGTTGAACGACTTGGAAACGTTGAAATGAGATCAACTAGAATGACATTGCAATTGGCGGATAAGTCAAGAACTCGTCCTCATGGTGTAGTGGAGGATGTATTGGTAAAAGTTGACAAATTCATGTTTCCGGTTGATTTTGTGGTAATGGATATGGAGGAGGATGAAGATATGCCTTTAATTCTTGGTCGACCCTTTATGAAGACCGCCAAAATGATGATTGACGTTAATGAAGGTATTATGAAGGTGGGGACTCAAGATGAAGAGGTTTGTTTCACACTTTTTAAAGGGATGGTTTATTCCAAGCAAGTGGAAAATGGTTGTCGCATGGATGAGAACGATGATGATGCATTGGATGCGAAAATGAACTCTTGTTGGAATTTTCCATTTATGAAAAAGATTGGAAAAGGTCGTGAAAAAGGTTGAAGATCTTTATGTTGGTGAGTTTGATCGGGGAGCTAATTCATTTGCTTTTGGCAATCCGTGATTTCACTGTCGGATCGTTGAGCTCAAACAAAGTTAAACAAAGTGCTTGTTGGGAGGCACCCCAACATTGTAAGTACTCCTTCATTTTTATTGCATTTTTAGAAGTGTTATGTTAGTATAAGAAAGTGTTGTGGTGAAACAATTGAGAAAAACTAGAATTTTTGAAATTTATGTCACCTTCAGCTCGTTGTGCTAGGTCGCCTTGAGCTCGCAGTGCAAGCTTGCGCGATCCTGACAAAATGCTATGATTTCGTGGGCCCATTTGGTGTACTTATGATTTTGTGGGGTTATCCCACCTTTCCCCCTCACCCTTGACCTTCCACTTTCACTTTTTCTCACTCTCACTCACAAACAAAGACAAACATTCTCTTTGTCTCTTTCAACCGTACCCAAGAGAAAGAAGTTCATTTTTAAGTTTCCTACTTTCATCTTCCATACTCTCTACCTTGCAAACTCCAAGTTTGATGTTATTTCCTTTCCATTGTTATCTTGCTTTAGAAAATCACCTATGGTTATGGTTTTAGTTGAACTTTGTGAAAAAATTAACTTTGGGGGTTTGAGTCTTAGTTGGTATGTGTTGTGAAATGTGCATTGATTATGATTATGAGATAACCATGGTTGCATGTCAAGTTCTTGTTTAGGTTTAAGTTTGGCATTATGAGGATTTTCTTTTGAAAAATTTGAATTGCATGTTCATATAGGTCAATTGTGGTGGTGTTGAAATTGCTTGTCATGCTTGGATGTTGTAAGATATTATTGAAAACATGTGAATTGGATGGAGTTGAAATTGTGTTATGTTGCCTGCTGCAGAACCTGGAAAAACTGAATTTTCGCAGGTTCGCCTTCAACTCGCAGTGCGAGCTCGCTTTGCGAGCTTAGGCGACCATGACAACAACATTTGTTTTATGTTTTCTTGTATGCTTAGCTGTTGATTTCTTTTCTCCAATGTCTTGCTTGTCTAATGTGTTATTATGTTGGTGCTGGTTTTGTTTTGTGTTGTGCAGATGACACTTCCGTAAACAAATGTGTCAAAGAAGCAAAAGACGACCAGAGGCTCCTCTTGTCAAGCACGGCCAAGAGCTTATGACACTGTGTGTTTTAAAGGTCACAAGTGGCTGAAAGGTATCTTAAGCTTGAGAAGAAGAGTATCTTTACTGAGAAGGTTTTCACCATTCATCCCGAAGGACCCTTCGAGCGGTCACTGCGGTCTTTGAAAATAAGAAGTGGCATAAGCTGATACATTGATGTGATAGTTTTAATGTTGACATTATGAGGGAGTTCTATGAAAACACCCTCCCTGGTGATGAGGAAAACTTCACATGGACCACGATGGTGAACGGAAGGGATGTGAAGTTTGGCAGAGATACCGTTAATGAGGTGTTAGGGAACCCTTTGACTCTTGGGGCTAATGAGGTGGATGTGTACCATAGAGAGTTGAGATTGCATAGGAATATTGTTGTGATGATCGTTGACTTACTGAGGGAAGGAAAGAGTGTGGAGTTGAACCCGTCTGGGGTTTCGGTTAGGTACAAGAGAGATGACATGCGTCTTGTGGCACAACTTGTGTTAGTCTTGGTGTTGCATAACATTAAGCCTAGAAGGCATTCCTCTACGGTTTCGATTGAGATGGCACACCTGGTGCATAGTATCCTTTTGGATACTCAGATGGATGTGGCACACATCATTATTGATGAGATGCGTGCGGTGGTAGAGAGTGGTGTAAAACCAGAGGCCAGAGCTAATTGCCCTTGGTTTTCCCATGCTTGATCATGTCTTTATGTGTGCACGGGCGTGTAAAGTTACCATCCCGCCACCATGTCACCCTGACTATTGTTATATATGATGCTTATGTGTCCAAGTTTTGTAAGCCAGAGAGGAAGGCTGGAGCTAGAGCTAGAGAGGTTGCAGGTGCAGGAGAGCATACAAGCTCTGGAGTAGCTAAATTCCAGAGATTTGACCCTAATCAAAGGGAAGTCTGCAACTTCAACTGGGATTTGGATGTAGGCGAATCATTATGCTATTATTTATGTACATGATTCTATGCAGCAGATGCAGCTACAACACTGTGAGCCTACCGTGGATCATTCTATTATGACTAGGGAGCAGTTCCTACCTCATGCAGTTTGGCCTGAGGCCAGACCATTTGATATAGAGGAGGCGGGAGTAGTTGATGTTGAGGATGTTAAGGATGATGGTGATGGTATTGAGGATACTGAGTCCGATTTTGAGGAGGGTTAGTTTCTGATGTTTTTTTAGCATGATCTTAAAAGCCTACTTCCTTGTGTTTTGACAAAGTGAAGTTTCTTGTTTAAGCTTTATGGACATTGCTATATTTTGATGTTGTTATATTTTATTTCTTTTATTTTTATGTTGTACTTTATCCAGTTTAGTTGGATTTATTTTGGCTTTGTACTACTACTTTTGTTGGTGTGTACACCATTACCTTATGTTATAAGAATTGAATATTTCAGTTTTGAATGTTCAATTAGTTTTTTATGGTTGTTAAAATTGTTTTGAATTTTATGCTTCTACATTGAATGTGATGAGGATGACTTCATAAATTGGTTGCTTTTTTGCATAAAAAGTATCTAATGAAGATTCTACCAAGTTTGGATGGTGATGATAGGATTTTGAATGTGATGAATGCAAGCAAGATACATGGTTACCTCTTTTTAGAATGTTAGAATGACTAAGAATTTTGTGCTTTGTACAAATGTATATTCTTGTTTAATTTTGAAACTAATTTGAATGCTTGAGTCACTTAGGTCCAAAAGCCACAAATTGTGAGAAACCTCCATGGTGCACTAAATGCTTGGATGACTGATAACTTTGTGTAACTCATTTAATCCATGGTTAATCTTTTGATTATTGTGATTTTGTGGAAGCTTTAGAAATGATCAAGACAATTTGTTTATATTGAGCACAACCATATCCAAAAAAGTAACTTACTTGGTTAGTAGTGAGTATTCGTTAACCCCTTTGAGCCTTAACAGATTAGATCCCATTTTGGTGATAAACTTGGTTTATGTACATATAGAAAATTGAAAGTTAAGTTCATCATTGAAATTTTGTGGGATTCTAAAAATTTTGTTCTTGAAACCTTTGAACTTTGATCATTGATTTAAACTGATTTCCTTGCCATAAAAAGCAAGGAGAACTCACTTAAGGTTTGATTGTATTCAAGTTAGGGTGAGCGAAAAAAAATGGTAGGTTGCTATAAATTTTGAAAAATGTTGAACAAGCATAAAAATTGTGTATATAATGGTGAAAAAGAAAAGAAAAAAAATGCTTGTTTGAAAGAGAAAAAAAAAAGCAAGGATGAAAAATAATTGTGCAAAGGAAGTTTGAAAGGGTGAGCAATAGAGAAAAGAAATTGGTGAAAGAAGTTGTCATGTGTAAATACCTTGTATAGTGAATGTTTCTTTTGCATGGAAACTTCGTTTCAATAGCCTAAGAAATGACCCTTTTGTTGTGAAACTCGGCCAAAGTACAACCTTATAAGCCCTTAGTGATATTTTGCTTCCATGATTTCATTTATGGTTGTTAGATGAATGTATGAATAGAATTGTTATTACCATTGTTTTTCAGATGAGTGTAAATTGTCCCGCGGTTGCAAACGCATAAATTTCTTCATCCTTATTTTGAAGAGGAGTGTTAGAGTGATTCAAGTATGAGAATTTAGTTGTTATTTGAATGCATTGCATGATATTTGTTTTAAGAACTAAATTCTTTATCATTGTTTGTTTCTAGGAAGTAGTGAACATTGCATGTGCGCATTCTTATGTTGAATTTGAACTGTTAATCCTTTCTTGGTTGAATTTTATGCTTGAGAAAATCCTCTTATTTTCATGAGAGGCATACTTTGCTTGAGGACAAGCAAAGAACTAGTTGGGGAGAGTTTGTTAAATGTCAAATATGACTTAAATTGGACCATCTTTCTTGGAATTTTTCAACTCTTTAATTGTGTTATAATTGAATTATTCCATGAAAATATGTGAATCTTCAATATAATTGCATATACCTTTGGATTCCTTGATTTGTATGTTATTGTGTAGTAATTAGGCTTGAACATCATAGAAAAAGACACAAAATAATGGAAAAGAAAGCCAAACAAAAGAAGAAGAAATCAGCTTGCTCGTTGTGCGAGATACCAACGAAGTGAAGGCAAGCTCGCAGTGCGAGCACAAATCCAAAGTGAAAGCAAAGCCCGCTTAGCCCAGTTTCTAGCACCCGTTTGAAGAGATGCAGTAGCTTTTGGCCTCAGTGGTTGTTGTGCGAGGTCTGGGCGAGATAGCTCGTTGTTGATAGAGATTCAAATGCTAATAAATCTTTGATCAAAACTAAACAATTTGTCACATCCATTACCTAAAAATGATGAGATTTTATTAACCATGATCCAAAATGTGTTACTCTTGAATATGGTTATGTATGTGCAGGAAAAGACTAAGGAACACATCAGCTGAAGCAAAAAGAAAAGTCATGCCCTGAAAACTTCGCATCGTGAGCAATACATCGCTACGCGACATTTGCATCGCGAGCAAAACATCACTATATGAAGTAGAAGAGACAGAATCAAATCCTCAAAGTTCGCTTGCAGCGACAAAAGTGAGGAGTAGCGAGAAAAGTTCGCTATGCGAACTTTACTTTGCATAGCGAAGTATGGCGGTTCCCAGGGACGGTTTAAAAGTTCTTCATGGTTAAGCAAGCTCACTTCGCATAGCAAAAGTGCCTCAACTCAACCAG
Organism: Lathyrus tuberosus; assembly: GCA_022829125.1. Lineage (NCBI taxonomy): Eukaryota > Viridiplantae > Streptophyta > Magnoliopsida > Fabales > Fabaceae > Lathyrus > Lathyrus tuberosus. Next base: position 190,498 of record JALAZF010000031.1, on the reverse strand, counting down.
TATAAAAGGGGTGCAGCAGGAACATTTTAAATCATCATCAGAGGAAATTAGAAGAAACCATATTGTAATAGATAGTAAGAGAGGGAAAGTGAGGATACGAGCTGGATACGCATCAATAGTCGCGAAATCGTCATTGATGCTGATTCATCTCAATTCCTCCATTTTGTATCAAGCAACCATGAATAGCTAAATCCATTTCTTGTTAGGATTGGTTGTAGTTCACCGAAATAGTATGTATTTTCATTGATCATGGCATTTAACTCCATGGATATGAATTGACATTGAGAAATACGATTCTAATCTCGATCCAAGATAATCATCTATTAAACTCTAAATGCTAGACATAGATTTAGGTTTAATATTCACTATAAGTATTGATTCTTAATGCTGTCGTGTGGTATAATAGGTTGAGAAATCGTCGATTAAACAATAAGGTGGAATCCTCATCAGATGTTTAAACATAAACTCTGTTTGTAAGCGATACGTGATGATATTGATACATGCTTAGACTGTGTATAATTGATCAGTGGTTTACATATTTAATCGATGGATGAAATCTAATCCCAGCAAGCTTAATCCTCTGAAAACTATCCTTATTAATTATATGTTTTGACATTGGGTAACTTACAAATCAAATATCTTGCAAAACTTCAGCTTAAAATCATATTAACTGTTGAACCGGATTGATATCGCACCAGTCCCTGTGGATAGATAAAAACAAATACTTACTTTTGATTACTCAACATCAAAATGGCGCCGTTGCCGGGGACTGGCGTTTAGATTTTACTTGTCGTTGCGACAATTTTTATCATTTTAAGCTATTGTGTATTTGTTAATATTGTATATATTCTTTTACATTTGCTGCTAACCACTTTTGTTGTGTTAGAATTGTGCTTTCTTGTATGCAAAATCAGGTATCATAAGGACAAGTGAAGCACAAGCAAGCTAAGCAACACCAAAAGGTAAAAATTCTACATCAACCCTCTTCAAACAACGGTCCAAGGCTGCAATTAAAAGATAAAAAAACTGAAGTAAATTACATGGCATTGTGGCAACGTAGACAAGAATCATACCAATATTACCAAGGGTATCCATGCGCAAACAACATAGATTATGTCCAAGATTGGAGACAGGATGCGGAACCATACCAGAATTTCTATCAACAGCCGCAAAATCTTCCACAACCAGACAGAATATCAAAATTAGAAGACACCTTGATGCAATTTATGCAAATGTCTATGGAGAACCAAAAAAGGACTGAAGCATCACTCAAGAATCTTGAAATGCAAGTTGGTTAAGTAGCAAGGAAGCTTAAGGATCAACACCAAGAGACATCCACTTATATCACACAAATCATTTCCAAGGACCAATGCAATGAAAGTACAACTCAAAGCGATAAAGCTACTAATGATGGTAGTAATGATCACTTGGAAACAGAATTTTTTTTTGTCAAGATTGAAGCTGAAAAACAAGAAGAAAATCAAGCAGAAATTCAGAAAAAAGAGGATAATGAAGCTGGTTTCAAGAGAAATGTTGCAGTTAAAATCATTATGCAATAGCACATATGAACTCAGCTGCAGATGGCTCTCATAAAAACACTTATTTACCTCAATATCAAAAAGGAAAAACATCATTGGGACTATTTGAAAGTAACTAAGACAGACAAGGTAAAAATGCTGAAACATTACGATGACATTGCAAGAATCACCATAATAATACCTCTGAAATATCCTTAACACAGACGTCGAGCTAATGACGTTAAACAAGCACTTGTTGGGAGGCAACCCAAATTTTTAAATATTTATGATTTTCTCTTCTTTCTTTTTTTTACAGATTTCAAAAAGTGAGAAGAAAATGGCATGGCATAACACAAGAAATTTTTGCAGAAAACTGAATTCTGCTGAGTTCGCTCAGCAAAAATGCCAATCATGCCATTTACTTCACTTCAGTGTGTTATGTTTTTTTTAGTATTTAGTTGTAGAAGTGTTCTATGTCCAATCCCTAATATGTTTGCTTAATCTTTTGTCCTTTAAATTTAGTTGAAAAGGAAAAGACTGGAAAAACTAAGTTACATGAATCAATGAAGGTGCAATGGTAATGATACAACTTTGAAAGAACTGCACAACCAAAGGTATGTGTTTATTGCTTTCATAAGAATTTAGCATGAATGTGAAACAAGTAGTATGCATAAAATCAGTTCATGCACTCTTATGCAATAACATGTCTCAAATGTGAATCACTTAGTTCTAAAACCAAAAAATGTGAGGTAGTTTTCCATTGTTTACGATATGCCTAGGAGACCGATAAATTATTGTTTTAACTCGTTTGATTCATGTTTAATCTTGCATTCGTGTTGATATTTATGGAAACATAAAAATGATAAAGGCACTTCTTTGAAATTGAGCATAACCATCAAACCTAATGTAGCCTCATTTTCCCTTGTAGATGAGTGAGAATTTGAAAACCCTTTTGAGCCACGTAGCATGAATCTATCATCTATGAACTAAACAAATTCATTAAGTAACCCACTTAGTGAATAACGTTCTCTATCATTAAAAATCATAAAAGTTCATGTATGATAGATTCTAAAAAAGTTTTCTTGAATTAAAACCTTGACAATAAATTGATGTCCTTTGCAAAATTTTGAAGAGAATTCAAAGAAAAAGTAAGGTTTTGTTCAAGTTGGGGAGAAGGGAAAAGTCCTTTTTCAAAAATAGAAAAACAGAAATAAGAAATAATTGAAATAACAGAATAGAAAAAGAAAAATGAGAAATGAAAAGAAAAAATACGATGTGTTCAAAGTGGTAACAAGGAGATGTAGGATGAGTAACAGGTTGAAGAAAAGCAAAAACTTTTGAATGCTCTTCTAAAAAGAAAGAAAAATCAATAACTCATTTTGTTTCCATTATCCATAGAAATGACCATTCCCTGGTACCCAAGCCACATTACAACAAGGTAAAGACCTTAGTGATCTATGTTTCTTCATATTAACATGAATTGCTAAAATGAGTGCATGATTTAATCTAGATGTTAGCAAATTTATCAGATGAGAGTTCAAAATCCCACATGATTTTCACTTATACAAAAAGTGTGATAGGTGTGATTCATGATAGACATGTTTATTGCTTTGGATTGATTGACATGAATTTTGTGTGGAAGACTTATTTCATATTTATGTCTAAGTGCTAGGAAATTGATAAGACTAACAAACTTGGATGTGCAATTTGAATTTGACATTTGAACCATGTACCTTAATTACTTCTTTGCAAAGATTGATTGGTCATGTGAGCAGGGGTATATAAACTCTTGCTTTCAACTACACTATTGCTTTTAAAGCTTTGATTGAGGACAAACAAAGATTCAAGTTGGGGAGAATTTGATAGAGATTCAAATGCTAATAAATATTTGATCAAAACTTAACAATTTGTGACATCCATTACTTAAAAATGATGAGATTTTATTAACCATGATAAAAAATGTGTTACTCTTGAATATGGTTATGTATGTGCAGGAAAAGACTAAGGAACACATCAGTTGAAGCAAAAAGAAAAGTCATGCCCTGAAAACTTCGCATCATGAGCAATACTTTGCTACGCGACATTCGCATCGCGAGAAATACTTCGCTACGCGATGTTCGCATCGCGAGCAAAACTTTGCTATGCGAAGTAGAAGAGATAGGACCAAATCCTCAAAGTTCGCTTACAGCGACAGAAGTGAAGAGTAGCGTTATGCGAACTTTACTTCACATAGCGAAGTATGGTGGTCCCAGTGGCAGTTTAAAAGTTCTTCATGGTTAAGCAAGCTCACTTCGCATAGCGACCAGAACTTCACATAACTAAAGTGCCTCAACTCAAACAGTATAAAAGGGGTGTAGCAGAAACATTTTAAATCTTCATCAGAGGAAATTAGACAAAACCATATTGTAATAGATAGTTTGTAATAGATATTAAGAGAGGGAAAGTGAGGATATGAGATGGATATGCATTAAGAGTCGGGAAATCGTCGTTGATGCTGATTCATCTCAATTCCTCCATTTTGTATCAAGCAACCGTGAATAACTAAATCCCTTTCTTGTTGGGATTGGTTGTAGTTCACCGAAACAGTATGTATTTTCATTGATCATGGCGTTATATGCAATGTTTTTAGGAATCATTATCGATGTTATCTTGGTTTTTTTGTTTAAATCCATGGATATGAATTGATATTGAGAAATACGATTCTAATCTCGATCCAAGATAATCATCTATTAAACTCTAAATGCTAGATATAGATTTAGGTTTAATATTCACCGTAAGTATCGATTCTTAATGTTGTCGTATTGTTTAATAGGCTGAGAAATCATCGATTAAACAATAAGGTAGAATCCTCATCAGATGTTTAGACATAAACTCTATTTGTAAGCGATACGTGATGATATTGATACATGCTTAGATTGTGTATAACTGATCAGCGGTTTGCATATTTAATCGGTGGATGAAATCCAATCCCAACAAGCTTATTCCTCTAAAAACTATCCTTATTAATTATATGTTTTTACATTGGGTAACTTACAAATCAAATATCTTGCAAAACTTTCGCTTAAAATCATATTAACTGTTGAACAACATTGATATCGCACCAGTCCCTGTGGATACGATAAAAATAAATACTTATTTTTGATTACTCAACATCAGTTGTTTGAGCTCATATATTTCTGAAGGGTGGTTTAACTGTTCCAGGGGAACTTGAAGTGCCTAAAAAGAGAGCTCGATGTGGGAGTTATACAAATTTTTGGAGATTATTATGTACTTTTCTTGCTTTTGGGGAATCATTCTTAGATATTCTTTTACACAAACATTTTCTTGGAGCACAAAAACCCTAAGTTCTTCATTTCTTCATCAAGAAGTGATCTTTATCAAATAGAAGCTAGATTTGCATCCATTATCGATTCTTCATTGTGGATGCACATTCATCTTCTATCTTTCCTTGTGAAGTAAACTATCATGGTAATGGGTAGCTAAATCCTTTGTATCAAGGGTAGATGTAGTCTTCCTTGATCTTGTATGTATTTTCTTTAATCTTTTGTATGTGAACAAGTTGATGATTAATATATGGTGAATGTCTTTATTCTTAATGATATATCTTTGATTTGAATCACTCTATACATAGATTTTGAAAAACTTGATCTAAGATATGCATCTATCAATGAACAAACTCTAGACATAGATTTGTGAGTTGATATTTGCTTTGTATTAATCTTAAAGATTATTGTATTGGTTTTTAGCATGAGACATCATCTAGTGATGGATACAATAATACTCATGAAACCGCTTTAGAGAACGGTATTGAGAGGGTACGTGATTATATTGATCGGAAACAACTTCACATGCTTGATTAATAGAATATATGCAAGTTAGGTTGATAAAATATATTCTTGATATGCTTTGTTAAACAAACATATTTCAAACTTTACTCCTTGCTACTAAATCTTGTGAAAACTTATGATTCCAAACAAAACACATTTGGAAACATCACTTAAGACTTCATAAACTATAAAACGGAAAGTGATATCAGAGCAATCCCTATGGAGACGATAAAACAACTTTCACCATGATATATGCTTTCAACAGAGTACCCAACTAAGTCATAATTCACTCCCTTGGGGTACCATAAACCCATTTGGCGTATGTCAGAGAGATATCTCATGATGCGTTTAACTGCACTGAGATGTTATTCTTTCAGAGATGCTTGAAAGTGGGCACACATACAGACTGCAAACATTATGTTAGGACAAGATGCAACTAGATAAAGAAGAGAGTTTACCATACCTAGATTTTTTTTTTCTTTAACTAGTTTTCCATTTTCGTCTTTGTCAAGATTGAAAGAGGTTGACATTGGAGTTACTATTACTTTGGTATTTTCTATATCAATCCTTTTTAATAACTCTTTACAATATTTGGATTGATATATGAAAGTTCCTCTGAGGAATGATATTCTTTTATATTACTTAGATATAGTCGTACGCTTGTGGCTGTCAGTAACAAGTTGGCATATATAAGCAAGAAAGTGAGAAATTCAAAGAAGCGTGAGAAGAACCATACTTGTCTGGTGAATATCTATTAGGTGCTAGAGATATTTGACTAAAACGGTGTAGTTCAACAAGTACAATATCAAGTGGAAGATCATTGTCGCGAAGGGGAGTGGGAACATGTTGTTTGTATTTTCTAACATATGCATTTCTTATTTATAATGTTCTATAAATTAACGCATGATAGAAAAAGTCGGAAGAATAACAATATCATTTATGGCAGAAGGACAATGGAACATAAATTGATTATAAAAAATGTTACATTCCTAGAAATGAGAAAATGATATTTAGAGACATTTGAACACACAAAAACCTTATGAGAGTGACTATCCCATAAATGCACACTGAATAGACTATTCTCCGAGCTTATGTCTTTCAGACGCGGATAGGTGTACAAAACACCTGCATCCAAAAGTATGTAAATTACTATAATTAGGTTGAGTTTTAAATAGGCAAAAGAAAGGAGAATTTAAACCAATAACTCTAGAAGGAAAAAGATTGATCAATAAGATATATGTGGGCAAAGTTTCTACTCAAAACCAAGATGACACAAAAGCTTGAAGAAGTTAAGTGTATGTTATATCAAGCAAATGACGATTATTGCATTTTGTCATCCCATTTTATTAGGGGTATTGGAACAAGATCTTTGAGACAATATGCATTTTTGTTGAAGGTACTCCTAAAATTTATGAGACATATATCCACCACAAGAGTCAAGGTTAAAGTGAGATTCAATATAGTTATAATGTAATTTAGTTGAGATAGACATTACTGGTGAGAAATTCACTTGGAATAGGCCTTGTACTGGTAATCAAATGGTCTATCGCAAGTTGGATAGGGCCTTGGTTAATGTTGATTGGCCCATGGCTTTCCCTGATGCATATGTTGAGGTGTTGTGTAAATTTCATTCTAATCACAACCCTATTTTCATTAGGTGTGATCTTCCTATTCAAGACCACAATTTGCATCCTTTTAGGTTTAAGGCTGCTTAGATAACTTACCTAAAACACTCCAATATAGTCTAGACTTCTTGGGGGAAATCCTCATATGGCATTGTAACTTGTCTCCAAAATGTGAAGCACAATTCTGTCATTTTTAACAAGGAAATCTTTGGCAATATCAGTAAATAAAAAGCACAACATTGATAAAAGACTTAATGGTATCCAACGCTTTTTGGAGAGGATAGATTCAGTAAGAATAGTTTTTCTCCAACAGGAGTTTCAAAAGGATTATGATTACATCCTTGCGCAAGAGGAGATTCATTGGTATCAAAAGGATATAAATGATTGGATTAAATTGGGAGATCATAACACCAAAATTTTCTATACCAAGACGATAATTAGGCAGAAGATAAATAAAGTACATGGCCTTCGTCTTCCCAATGGTATTTGGTGCAATGATAAAACTATACTTTGGGAAGAAGCACTGACTTTTTTTTAAAGGTATTTTCTGCCATACATCTCCTATACTCTCCGCTAGTATGGGTGACTCAACTATGGATCCAATCCTTACTGAAGAAGCCCAACACTCTTTGACTCAACAGGTGATGATGGAAGAAGTTACTTATGCGTTGAATAAGATGTTTCATTTCAAGGCGCCTGGCCTTGATGGTTTTAATGGTATTTTCTTTAAACAACTTCGATATATAGTTGGAGATGATGTTGTCCAACTTATATTAGATCCTTTTGTGATACGTAACTTTCACTCCTTTCTTTTTGAGACTTTTATTGCATTAATTCACAAGGTAAATTGCCCCCGAAATTAAGGAATTCAGACCCATTAGCTTGTGCAACATTATTTACAAGCTCATTATAAAGATTATGGTTAACATACTACTTCCTTATCTAAATAAGATAGTTGGACCCTTCTAGAGTAGTTTATTTCCTGGTAAAGAGACAATTGATAATGTCATTATCCTCCAATGAGTAATTCATTCTACGCGTAAATCTAAAAAGAAAAAGTTGGCATGGTGTTCAAAATAGATCTTGAAAAGGTGTACGATCATATTAATTGGGATTTCTTGGAAATTTGTTTAAGCAAAATAGGTTTCCTCCCATTACTATAAAGTTGATCATGAAGGTGAGAAAAATACACAATAATGGGGGTTAAATTGTGTTCTCCAATTTACGTTGCTTCTAATCAGAGTTCAAATTCTAAATAATAGTTTAAATTCTAATAATATGAATGCAACAGATTAATAAACAGAAGCAAGTAAATGACAAATGAACACATAGAATTTATCCTGGTTCCTCCCAAACTGAGAGTAGTCAAAGCCCCTTCCAGGACAAGAGATTTTCCACTATAATCAAAATGGATTACAATTGCTTATGCCCTCGAGCATAAGATTTTCCTTTGCTTAGGCCTGCAACCTAAGACTTGCTTGCTTAGATTCCATGAATCCAAGACTTCTTTGCTTAAACCCCTCGGATTCAACACCTCCTTGTTTATACCTACAATCCAAGACTTCCTTGCTCAATCAGCACCTAGTTCAGACTTCCTGCTTAAACCCCTAGGATTCAAGACTTCTTACTTATACCCTCAAGTACAAAACTTCATGCTTATATCCTCAAGTATAAGACTTCCTGCTTAGACTCACAGTCCAAGAATTCCTTGCTTAAATCCCACAGATTCAAGACGTCCTGCTTAGATCCTTAGATCCTAATAATTCCTTGCTTAATCCATAATTTGATCAAGGCTTCAATGCTTAAGCACATAGCAAGAGACTTATTTGGCTCACACTCACAATAATAGACTTTGATGCTCAAGCACATAGCAATAGACTTTCTTTCTAAACTACTAAACATTTTGTTTAGCATATTAGAGAACAAGGAGTACCTGATATACAATCAGAGGTACAGGGCAATATCCTTAACAAAGATCATAATCATATTATCTTAAGATATACATTGTTTAAGAAATCTTAAGGCTTTGTACAATTTACAACAGATGACAGAAACTATGCATACTCGATGCTTTTATTTATTGTTGATCTTGTTATTCTTCTATATTGATGTAATTGTGAAAACACTTCTTTTTATGCTCGGCCCTTTTTTCTTTATTCCTTTTTTATTCTTCAAATTGAATCTTTTGCTACTTAAATAGCAGATACAAAAAAGTAGTTGTTGGAAGAAATAACTTGCACAAGTGTCTTTGTCACTCCATAGTATTAGGAGACGTTGAAGATAGATACACTAAAAGATCTTTATCCATTATGTAACTTGTTTAAATGTAGCGTATTCCTTGTGAGCTGTACTATAGATCTGTTGAGGTTGGATATCCGTAAAGCATGCCATCTCTCCTTGAGCCATGTGAACACAAACTCTAGCTAACAAACTGATTTGACAATGTAGCTTGCTTTATGTAGTAAAGATTACTTAGCTTTGTCTATGGTTCTAAATGATCATCAGAATGTGATACATTTAATGAGTGTAGAGATAAAATATTGCTCTTCTGATGCTGATACATTCAACTTTAGAGTCTACGCAATCATATATCATCAGACTTCACTAAAGAACTTCTTTCAGTTTTGAACCATCAGAAGCCAAGAACTCAGCTTCTCTCAAATGCGTTCTCTTAACAGATTTTGAATAGATTCTCTTTCAGCTTTGGAACCTACTTACTTAGAACACACATTAGATAACACTGTTGTTCTTTCAATACTTTGTTATCATCAAAATCTAAAGAATATATGTCATAAAAAAATCTTGTTCTAACAATCTCCCCCTTTCTGATGATAAGCATAGGTATTTAAGAACAATGTTGGGCTATTTTAATATACTTGACAATGTCAAAATCTGAGGTTTGTAAGCTCTCCCTGAGTTTAATAGTTCAAAGGTTGAGGTTTGTAAGCTCCCCCTAATTTCTATATTCAAGAAAAATAAAATATATATATCTCAGGTAAACAAATAACCGTTCATAATTTTAAATGACAGAATTTTAAAATAGACAACAAATAAAATCTGAAGGGTTCAGATTCTCTTAAAATACTTTTATATCTTTCTCCCCCTTTTGTCTCATCAAAAAAAAATTTAAAGCAGAGTAAGAAAATTAAAATAAAAAAAAAACATCAAAAAGATTAGAAAAACAACCAAAGCAAATATTTAAGAAGAAAAACGCGTTGTCCCGAGACAGACAAAGATGCTTTATAGGGTTTAGAGTAGTCAGAGTCGAAAAAAGTGTAGATATCAGAAGACCAGTTTTCATTGGAGTATAGATTCCATACTGTACTCAATGGTTACTTAAGACACACTATAAAAACAGATCGACGGAGTTTCCTCAAGAATTCACCCAATTCATAGAAATATTTTGAGCAAAATTAGGTATGAAGAGAAAATCTCATAATCGAATTCCTCACAAGAGCGGGAAACAAAATTTTGCAAGAGAGATGGATTTGATGAGGAAGGTTGAAGCAGCAAGAGAGAAACGTTTGGCAGTCAAAGAACTAGCTGCAAAACTGCATGTTGATGCAGTAAAAGAGAAACAGAAACTGAAGGAACAAGAAGGTGTTCAAACCATATTGGTTGCCTACAGAGCATAAACTTCAGGGATGAAAGAGCATAGTGAGACAACCTATGTCCCATTAGTGAAATTCTAATGAAACCTTTAATAAAGATACAGAAAATTTGAAACTTTTAAATAACAAGACTGAATTAATTAAAAACATATTGCTTCACATACATATGCTTCAAATATATTTTACATAGAGTTTGACATCGTTAAGACTAGTGGCTTTGCCACATAGATAAAACATAAAATAAAAGTACAGAAAGGAAACCAAAAGAAAGCATAACAAAAAAGACCTCCTAGTCCAACGAGACTAACACTTATACTGACTGTAGTAGTAGGGCTATGATCAGCGTTTGACAAAACGCTAACAACTCCCAATATAGATGTTATAGTAACCCATCTCCACGTCACTTCATATCCTTTCCTTCTGAGCTGTCGGGAAGTAAGCAAGATTCGCGCTCGTTGTCTGATTGTCATAGATTAACCCACAAAACAAAAAGGGATACAAGGCTAAGATTTACATACAAGTTTAAAAGTGGGAATGAATATGTAAAATAATAATATATATGGCAAACACAATTATTCAAACAAACGTATCTTTATATATACTCTATCTCTATTGATTCTATTGCATCCCTGAACTATATGCTGACTCAGGCCACTAAACGCTGTCAATGATATCTATCTCATTTACCAAGATCAGATATCACAAGACCACATGCCACCAACGTACTCCCAATTACCAAGAGCTACGCCACCTAACTTCACGTGGAGTCTAGGTGTTATAAGTCGATCGTCTCTGAGAATTCAGGCCAAGAACCTTGCCTTGCCTAGCATGCATAGATAATAATCCCCGTCGGGATTGTAGGCGATCGATCAACCTCGTGTGTCTCATACTGCACGACAGCGGGCTTACACATTCCTCAATGTAATTCTATATGATCACTCAATCATCTTGTGGCAACTCTCAACCATAAGTATTAAGTTAATACTTGGGAAATATCGTATCAACCCTTAAAGTTATACTTATTATCTAGATACTTAAGTTGAGTGCCAAATCTATCACATGTCTTGTCGTATTCCTTCTTGGCATGATCATTATCTCTACATAATCAGTTCAGTTTGTACAATGAATAATTGTATGGTTGACTTCCCAGGTAAGAGAGATGGACCGTAAAGGACATAGTCGACCAAGTCTTTCCTTAGCCAGAATCCAACCAAATACAACTACTCAATGTATTCATCTTCCCTTATGTTATTGGGGATCTAATACTTAATATCTAGTAATGTTGTTCTCTCCTTAATAGATTATTATTCTTAGTCTATCAATCACAATCATTCAAGTATAAATAAAATAAACAAATTAAAAAATTAATCAAACAATGCAAGCACAATACAACCTCAAATTGTCATAGATTATTCATATGATAAATAATTAAGGTCGGCGTAACATCGCTCAATGCTTCGTGAAAATCATTACTCGAGAATAGGCTATCCTTACTTATTTATCGCTAGTAGGGCTTGGGTCACCACTACACACATATATATTAAGCTATTTTACGCTAAACGTCCCAACGTATACGAAATCTTGCCCCCACCTTTTGTTGTTTAGCGTTGTTGAAAGTCCACGAGCGTTTTTTCCGATCTTTGCCAAGAACCTAATTTACGATAACCGTTGAATTGTACGAAATTTATAAAATTATTAGAATATAATTTATGGTTAATTAAACATAATCCCATTATAACTTGAAATATTTATTTATTTAAATATTTAATAATAACCTCCATTATATTTAAATAATTATTAAATTCAAATATAAATTAGACTATAACTCTGTTTAGATTTGTTCGTTTTAGAAAATTATCAAGAGTATATTTCTAATAACATTTAAATTATAATATTACTTGGGCATTATAACGACTTAAAATGGTAAGATTTATTTTGGACTTTATAAGTTCAATATCTCGACGTCTAAATGGAATTTGCATAGAAATTTTAAAATAACCTTCATATAAATAACATAATTAAAATAATATAATTAAAATAAAATGGACATTATAACGGCTTACCGGTTACTTATGAAAATGATTTGGGCAGAACTTTGACGTATAAAACTCCTTTGAAACTTTAGAAGAACTTTTACCACAAAATAACTCTAAAAGTTACGAACCGACACCGTGAAAACCTCGATAGCTAAAACTAATATTGCTATATGAAGAAACTAGAGAAGGAAAGAAATAAAGAGGTGAGAAAGAAGATTTTTGAACGAGTGAATGAAAATGGGGTGGGAAAGACCCCTATTTATACTAGTTGTAAAATATTAAAATAACATAAATGTATCTTCTTTTGCCTATACCTTCTAACTTTTCAACTCTTGCTAGTAAATGTCTTTATCAAATATTTACTAGTCTTACATCAATAGTTCTTTAGATGTTCTAGTATGACTTTTGTGAAAATAATTTATGAGAAAGGTATGGGAGCTTGATATTTTAATGTTTCATGACATAATATCATTTATGATATTAATAAAAAAATGATATATATATATATATATATATATATATATATATATATATATATATATTATAAAAATGAAATGATAATAATAATAAAAATAATAATAATGACAACAAGGATAATTATTATTAATTAAGATTATTTTATTTACTAATTAGTTTGTAGAGTAAAATGATAATATTTAAATAAAATAAGATCAAATAATAATAATAACAAAACAACAACAATAATAATAATAATAAAAATAATATTAATAATTAATTAACTTAAAGTTAAGTATTTTTAAGTTTTAATTTCAATTTCAATATTTAGTTTGTAAAATGAAACGATGATATTCAAATTGAATAATACTATTAATAATAAAAATAAAGGGTAATTAATTGATAAATTAATTATTATAGGTGTTAGTTTCAATATTTAGTTTTTAATGATTAGCGATGTTAAAATCTCAAATCTAATCAGATATATTATTTAGGGTTAAATATACTTCACCTCCTGCCAATGTATCGAGTTTTAGTTTTACCCTCTGAAGTATTTTTTTTTATCCCCCATCACCAAACTAAGATTCTATTTGCACTCCTCCCTGTTGCTGACTGGACGACGGAATCTGCATATGTGGCCTATATTAATTTGCTGACTGGATAAATTTTGAAATAATTTTTTATTTTATTTTCATTTTGGTATTGAATTATTTTTTAATTTTCGTTTTGTTTTTAAATATTATATATTTATTTTTTATTTTTTATTTTTTTTGTTTTTTTTTTAATTATATATTTTTTACTTTTGTATTAATTTTTATTACTTTTTCTTAAATTAATTATTAAAATATATTTTAGGGCTTAGAGCCCAATATCATTTTAGGAGCCTATTACATGAAGTTTTGAAAAATATTGTATTAAAGTAGTATATAAACTCGTATATTTGGAATAACATTCCCGATGTTGGACTTGTGGAATTTTACTGAATGAACAGTTTTTCAACACCACCATGCCAGTTTCACATTTTCACATTTGGAAAAACATATTATCAAACAGTCGAAGCATATTAACAACATCTAAGCTAAGCAGATAGATACAACATGTTAATGGATTAAAAGTTTAAAGCTAAAATAGCATATTCTTCATATGTTACTTGGATTAAAGTTAAAAGTTTATAGCTTAAGTTCAACTCCAACCTGTTTGAAACGACTTATTTGAGCTTATTTATGGACATAATCACTTGTGATGTTACTTGGAGAGCTTATAAATCAGCTTATGGCATGTCTGTAAGTTACTTATGATTGTTTTTCATAAGCTCTCCATGATGTCTTATTAAAATATAGGATATAACTACCTTTTTTGTAAAACTGGCGTATATATAACAAGTTCTACTTTGAAAAATGTTTGTTATTGATAAAACTTTTCTACTTTATTTGATATAATTTGAACCTTCTAACAAGTTTTACATCATGAAGCAGTACACTAAAGGACTAGTGCCAGAGCATGTCATAGTTAGAACAAACAAAGAGGACAAAACAGCAGGAGAGTTATTCAAGAATTCCATTGCAAAACTAGTACCAGATGGTAGTGCATGGTTCAAATATATTTCTGAGTCTTGTTCTGTAGTAGCAGTACTCCTTGTCGGCGTTGCCTTCGCTACGTCAAGCATTGTGTTGGGTGGCAACAAAAGTGATACAGGTGAACCAATATTTAAAGGAAAGCCAGCATTTGATACATTTGCCATATCTTCACTAATTGGTCTTTGTTTCTCTATCACTGCACTCATAATGTTCCTTTCTATAATCACCTCTCAAAAAGAAGCCAATGATTTCAGAATTGATTTGCCAAGGAAGCTTCTTTTGGGATTGAGTTCTCTTTTTCTTGTCGATTGTTGCATTGTTCGTTGCTTTCTGTTTTAGCAATTTCTTTGTGCTTGGGTTTTAAAAACAGTCCCACATCGTTTTTGAAGATAAACATTTAAGTGTATATAAAGCAAAATCTCATATGTTATAATAACTTGAAAACTCCTTTGGTTATAACAGATATTGGGCATGTGTGTGTTGGATGACTAGGCCCAATATAATTTAATTATATTTTAATTAATTAATTTAAAAGATATGAAATTAAAAAAATTAATATATAATATTTAAAAACAAGACAAAAATTTAATAACCAAAACGAAAAAAAATTAATTCAAAATTTATCCAGTCAGCAAATTAATATAGGTCACATGTGCAGATTCCGTCGTAACAGGGGGGAGTGAAAATAGAATCTTGGTTTGGTGAGGGGGGGATAAAAAAAAATACTTCAGGGGGTAAAACCAAAACCCCCTACATTGGCAAGGGGTGAAGTATATTTAACCCTATTATTTAAAGTATGGAAAATTAGGATGTTACATTACCACCCCCCTTAAAAGAAATTTCGTACCTAAAACATGTGTGGATACTTCTGACGCATATCTTCTTCTCTTTCACAAGTAGAATCACCAGTTACATCATCCCACAAAACTCTAACCAATGGTATCTGCTTTCCGCGAAGTTCCTTAATTCGATGATCTAAAATCTTGACAGGTAAAGCCTCATATTCCAATTTATCTGTAAGTTCCACAGTTTCAGGCTCAATGACATGTGAAGGGTCGGGATAATACTTCCTCAATTATGATACATGAAATACATCATGAAGATTAGACAGGTTTGGCGGTAAAGCAATGCGATACGCTACAGGTCCAATTCGCCGTAGAATTTGAAAAGGCCCGATAAACCTTTGTGTTAACTTCCTAGTTTTGATTGCTCGTGCAATTCCCGCTCTAGGAGTTACCCTAATGAACACGTGATCTCCTGCCTCAAATTCCAAAGGTCTTCTCCTCTTATCACTATAACTCTTTTGACGATCCTGTGCAGCCTTCATTTTTTCTCTAATAAGCTTAACCTGGTTTGTCGTTTGTTGCACGAATTCTGAACCCAATATTTTTTTCTCCAACTTCATACCAACATAGAGGTGCACAACACTTTCGTCCATACAATGCTTTATATGGAGCCATGCCGATAATTGAGTGAAAGCTATTGTTGTAAGTAAACTCAATCAATGGTAAGAACTCATTCCAACTTCCTTTGTGTTCAAGAGCGCAAGCTCTCAACAGATCCTCTAACGACTGAATCGTCCGTTCAGACTGGCCATCTGTTTGGGGATGATAAGTTGAGCTTAACCTCAGTTTGGTTCCTAACTCTAAATGCAACTGATACCAAAAATTTGATGTGAATCTGGGATCTCTATAATTAATTATACTTGAATGTATCCCATGCAGTCTAACAATTTCCTTTACATATACCTGAGCTAGTCTCTCAAATTTAAACGTCTGGTTGATGGGAATGAAATGTGCACTCTTTGTCAACCTATCAATGATTACCCAAATTGCATCATGCTGCTTCTGAGTCTCGGGCAAAGCGGTTATAAAATCTATAGCTATTCAGTCCCACTTCCACTCTGGAATGTCTAAAGGTTGTAACAGTCCGGCTGGCTTCTGATGTTCAATATTTGCCTTCTGACATACCAAACAACTTTGAACATATTCTGCTATATGCTTCTTCATTCCAAACCACCAAAACATTTTCTTCAAGTCTTGATACATCTTTGTGGCTCCTGGATGAAAAATCATCTTACTTTTGTGGCCCTCTTCCAAAATCAACTTTCAAATATCCTGGTTTTGAGGTACACATAGCCTTTCTCTAAACCTTAGGATTCCATCACTCCTTATGTTAAAATCTCCATTTTGACCATCTCGTGTGGTTTCCTTTATGTTCATTAGATGGTCATCAAGCTGCTGTTCATCTTTGATCCATTTCAGAAATTCATTAGACACGACAACAACGCCTACGAATATACCTCCTTCATTGTGATGTACTCCTAAGTTTAAATCCACGAATTGGTTAATCAGCTCTTCTTCCCTTAACATCATTGCAGATACATGAAGTTTCTTTCGACTCAAAGCGTCTGCTACAACATTGGCCTTTCCTGGATGATACTGCAACTCAAAATCATAGTCCTTCAAGAATTCCATCCAGCGCCTTTGTCTCATGTTTAGATCCATCTGATCAAATAAATACTTCAGGCTTTTGTGATCACTTAACACGGTGAATTTGATCCATAAAGATAATGCCTCCAAATCTTTAAGGCGAGCACAATTGCTGCTAACTCTAGGTCGTGAGTTGGGTAGTTCCTCTCATTCACCTTCAACTGTCTTGATGCATAAGCTATCACTTTCCTTTCTTGCATCAACACATAACCAATACCTTGATATGACGCATCACAATACACATCAAATTGTCCTGATGGGTCTGGTAAGATAATTATTGGTGATGAAGTCAATCTTTCCTTTAACTTCTGAAAACTTTCTTCGCACTCTTTAGTCCATTCAAAGTTTTTACCTTTCCTCGTTAACTGAGTCATAGGCAAAGCGATCTTTCAAAATCCTTCAATGAACCTCCGATAATATCCAGCTAGTCCAAGAAAACTTCGAATCTCGCCAACATTCTTTGGACTCTCCCACTTTGTTACTGCTTCGACTTTACTCGGGTCTACTGCAATACCTTATTTACTGATTACATGACCAAGAAATTGTACCTCCTTTAACCAAAATTCACATTTCGAGAATTTCGCATACAATTGACGGTCCTTTAATATCTGTAGCACAATTCTCAAATGTCCTTCATGCTCTACTTCATTCTTAGAATAAATCAAAATGTCATCAATGAAAACTACAACAAATTAATCTAAGCATGGCCTAAAGATCCTATTCATGTAATCCATGAATACTGATGGAGCATTAGTCAAACCAAATGGCATAACTAAGTATTTATAGTGTCCATAACGGGATCTAAAAGCTGTTTTTGGAATATCATCCTCCTTTACCCTGATTTGATGATATACAGACTTCAAGTCAATCTTCAAGAATATTGATGCTCCCTTCAACTGATCCATTAAGTCGTCGATTCTAGGCAAAGGATACTTGTTTTTCACAGTAGCTTTATTAAGCTGCCTGTAATCTACACAAAGTTTGGAAGAACCATCATTCTTCTTCACAAACAAGATTGGAGCTCCCCATGGCGATACGCTTGGTCTAATAAATTCCTTCTCTAACCTCTCTTCTAATTGTTTCTTTAACTCAGCAAGCTCTGAGGGTGACATTCGATAAGGAGATATAGAAATTGGTCCAGTGCCTGAAACCAAGTCTATAGCAAACTCCACTTCCCTAACCGGTGGTAAACCTGGAACATCTTCTGGAAAGACTTCCAGGAATTTACAGACCACTGGAAAATTTTCAACACTAGGGGTTTCTCCTACTGACATGGAGAATAACATCATAAATCTTTTAGTGAGGTTTTCAACCTTGCTGATTTCTCCACTATCTTCTCCAAACGTTAAAATTTTCTTCTTACATCTCAAGTTTACATCGTTGGCTGATAACCAATCCATTCCTAAGATGACATCTAGGTCTTGTAGCGGGAGTACCACAAGATTTACTAAAAATCTTCTATTTTCTACGATTACTGGGCAGTCTACACAGACTGAACAAGTTACCATTCTTTCTCCCGAGGGAGTTGTAATAGTCAACTTATAGTTGGGATCAACAATTTCAAATCCCAAAAATTCAGCACAAGATGTAGATATAAAAGAATGTGTAGCTCCTAAATCGAATAAAACTGATACCAACTTATCTCCAATTAAACACATACCTTGAATTAACCCATCTGACTTTGAGATCTCAGCTCCTCTAATTGCAAATACTCTTCCAGTTGTTGGTTTATTGTGATTCTGAGGTCTCTGGCGCCTCCATTCCTTGCTCTCCCTACGTTGTTATTGTTTATTAGACCGCTCTTCTGGCCTATTGGTTGATTTTTTCCTTGGGGACAATCTTTGAGAAAATGGCCTTTCTGACCACAGCGAAAACAAGCTCCAATATTTCTATTTGGACAATCTTTGTTAAGATGTGCCCCTCCACAGCTGTAACACTTGAACATTAACCTCCTAGAATCCTGGTTATGATAAGGTGTAGGCCTTTAATATGGCCTACCCCCTTGTTGGGTCCTTCCTCCATGGCCTCGGTTAAAGTGGCCTTTGTGATTGTTGTTTCGAGTTGGTCCTCCTGATCCATATTGATTCTTCCTATTGTCAATTCCTTCCAACTCCATACACCTTTCTGTCATCTCACCAAAGCGCACAATATACAGAGGTAAAACTACCCTCTGGATATCATATTTCAATCCATCTTGATACTTTTCACACATCCATTCTTTCCTTGGATGCAAGCGGTAAAACTCAGAATACTTTAGTAAGGATTCAAACTTCCTAGTATACTCTCCCACTGTCATCACACCTTGACGCAGGTTCTGGAATTCTCTCTCCTTCTCTTTCCTACATAACTTTGGAAAATATTTCCCCAAAAATTATTCTTTGAACAAGATCCAGTTGATCTCTCTACCTTCTTCTTCCAACAATCTATGTTTTCCTCTCCACCAAGCTTCAGCATCACCTGTCAGCATGAATGTTGCATAACCGACCCTTCTATTCTCTCTACAGTGAGTGAAAGAAAATATCTTCTCTATCTCTTGCAACCATTTCTCAGCACCCTCCGGATTAAAGTCACCACCAAACTGTGGTGGTTTTCCTTTCAGAAACGAATTCAATCTCGTATCTTCATGCACAGTTTCCTTTTGTTGTTGCTAAAAAAGTTGATGATCTTGAGTGATTTGCAGGATTTGAGCATTTTGTTGTGTTTGAACTAACACAGCTGCAGCAAGTTCATGAACATCTCGAGTGTCAGCTTGAGAGTTCGTTCCAGTTTGAGACTAATCTTCTCGTCCCATGGGAATGGTAGGTGCTCCTTCGGGAGTAACTTCATCACTCGTATTCCTACGTACACCTCTAGTAGTTCCTCTACCAACACTCATACCACGCCTCACGTTTCTGACATTCTTAACCATAACTTCCTGAAAAGGATAAGTTATTAGGTTCAATCATTCACAAGACATAAAGAACATAACAATTATGTATATTTATATCCCAATGAATGATTCATCGATAAGGATTTTTTGTCACGTCTCTCACAAGAAAGGGATAGTTATGTCTAAAATGTTGAATTAATGCTTTAGACATGATTATATCTAGAATTCGGGAAAACATAATAAAAAGGTATCAATTTATTCAATAACAAGGATTACAAAAACCATGAGCATGTCTCATTCAAAAACCTCTATTTGTAAACCAAGCTAAGACTAATAATGGTAAAACTATAATTATCATTATTGCTACGAAATCTTTACCTAATTCTTCATGCTTGATAATACCAATAATAAAAAGGATAATGACAAGAAGAGTGATGAATAAAAGAAAACATTTAGCCATTTGAAAGGTATAGATAAATACTTTGAAATTGATATGAAAATAATGAATGGGTGTGAAGTATTTATAGAGTGAATTTTGTGAAGTGTCTGTTACGTTAACGTTGGGTTTGTGACCGTTGCGGAAGGGAAAAAAAGTTAAGGGTGCTAAAGACGCTTCCTAGATAACTGTACTAGAAGGCTCTCAAGATGAAGACTCAACGCACAGAAGAAAAGTTATCATCCAGTTTGGAATTCAACTTAATACAGTCAGTATAATTCTAGACACTTATGGTCTAAGCTGAATCAACCAACTCTGATACCATTAAATGAGACAGCCTATGTCCCATTAGTGAAATTCTAATGAAACTTTTAATAAAAATACAGAAAATTTGAAACTTTTAAATAACAAGACTGAATTAATTAAAAACATACTGCTTCACATACATATGCTTCAAATATATTTTACATAGAGTTTGACATCGTTAAGACTAGTGGCCTTGCCACGTAGATAAAACATAAAATAAAAGTATAGAAAGGAAACCAAAAGAAAGCATAACAAAAAGGACCTCCTAAGTCCAACGAGACTGACACTTATACTGACTGTAGTAGTAGGGATATGATAAGCTTTTGACAAAACGCTAACAACTCCCAATCTAGATGTTATAGTAACCCATCTCCATGTCACTTCATATCCTTTCCTTCTGAACTGTCGGAAAGTAAGCAAGATTCACACTCGTTGTCTGATCATCATAGATTAACCCACAAAACAATAAGGGATACAACGCTAAGATTTATGTACAAGTTTAAAAGTGAGAATGCATGTGTAAAATAATAATATATATGGAAACCACAATTATTCAAACAAAGGTATCTTTATATATACTCTATCTCTATTGATTTTATTGCATCCCTGAACTATATGCTGAGTCAGGCCACTAAACGCTGTCAATGATATCTATCCCATTTACCAAGATCAGATATCACAAGACCACATGCCACCAACGTACTCCCAATTACCAAGAGCCACGCCACCTAACTTCACGTGAAGTCTAGGTGTTATAAGTCGATCGTCCCTGAGAATTCAGGCCAAGAACCTTGCCTTGCCTAGCATGCATAGATAATAATCCCCGTCGGGATTGTAGGCGACCGATCAACCTCGTGTGTCACATACCACACGGCAGTAGGCTTACACATTCCTCAATGCAAGTCTATATGATCACTCAATCATCTTGTGGCAACTCTCAACCATAAGTATTAAGTTAATACTTGGGAAATATCGTATCAACCCTTAAGGTTATACTCATTATCTAGATACTTAAGTTGAGTGTCAAATCCATCACATGTCTTGTCGTATTCCTTCTTGGCATGATCATTATCTCTACATAGTCAGTTCAGTTTGTACAATGAATAATTGTATGGTTGACTTCCCAGGTAAGAGAGGTGGACCGTAAAGGACATAGTCGACCAAGTCTTTCCTTTCCCTTATGTTATTGGGGATCTAATACTTAATATCTAGTAATGTTGTTCTCTCTTTAATAGATCATTATTCTTAGTCTATCAATCACAATCATTCAAGTATAAATAAAATAAACAAATTAAACAATTAATCAAACAATGCAAGCACAATACAACCTCAAATTGTCATAGATTATTCCTATGATAAATAATTAAGGTCGGCGTAACATCGCTCAATGCTTCGTGAAAATCATTACTCGAGAATAAACTCTCCTTACTTATTTATCGCTAGCAGGGCTTGGGTCACCACTACACACATATATATTAAGCTATATTACGCTAACCGTCCCAACGTATACGAAATCTTGCCCCCACCTTTTGTTGTTGAGCGTTGTTGAAAGTTCATGAGCGTTTTCTCCGATCTTTGCCAAGAACCTAATTTACGATAACCGTTGAATTGTACGAAATTTATAAAATTATTAGAATATAATTTATGGTTAATTAAACATAATCCCATTATAACTTGAAATATTTATTTATTATAATATTTAATAATAACCTCCATTATATTTAAATAATTATTAAATTCAAATATAAATTAGACTATAACTCCGTTTAGATTTGTTCGTTTTAGAAAATTATCAAGAGAATATTCCTAATAACATTTAAATTATAATAATACTTGGGCATTATAACGACTTAAAATTGTAAGATTTATTTTGGACTTTATAAGTTCAATATCTCGACGTCTAAATGGAATTTGCATAGAAATTTTAAAATAACCTTCATATAAATAAAATAATTAAAATAATATAATTAAAATAAAATGGACATTATAACGGTTTATCGGTTACTTATAAAAATGATTTGAGCAGAACTTTGACGTATAAAACTCCTTTGAAACTTTAGAAGAACTTTTACCATAAAATAACTCTAAAAGTTACGAACCGACACCGTGAGAACCTCGATACCTAAAACTAATATTGCTATATGAAGAAACTAGAGAAGAAAAGAAATAAAGACGTAAGAAAGAAGATTTGTGAATGAGTGAATGAAAATGGGGTGGAAAAGACCCATGTTTATACTAGTTGTAAAATATTAAAATAACATAAATGAATCTTCTTTTGCCCATACCTTCTAACTTTTCAACTCTTGCTAGTAAATGTCTTTATCAAATATTTACTAGTCTTACATCAATAGTTCTTTAGATGTTCTAGTATGACTTTTGTGAAAATAGTTTATGAGAAAGGTATGAGAGCTTGATACTTTAATGTTTCATGACATCATATCATTTATGATATTAATAAAAAAAAATTGAGGTATATATATTTCTTTTATAAAAATGAAATGATAATAATAATAAAAATAATAATAATGACAACAAGAATATATATTATTACTTAAGATTATTTTATTTACTAATTAGTTTATAGAGTAAAATGATAATATTCAAATAAAATAAAATAAAATAATAATAATAACAAAACAACAACAACAATAATAATATAAATAATATAAATAATTAATTAACTTAAAGTTAAGTATTTTTAAGTATTAATTTCAATTTCAATATTTAGTTTGTAAAATGAAACGATGATATTCAAATTGAATAATAATATTAATAATAAATATAAAGGGTAATTAATTGATAAATTAATTATTATAGGTGTTAGTTTCAATATTTAGTTTTTAATGATTAGCGATGTTAAAATCTCAAATTTAATCATATATATTATTTAAAGTATGGAAAATTAGGATGTTACACGTAGAAAGGCTCCTAAGGATTCTTCCACTGAAGATGAAGATCCTTCTTCTAAAGATGAGGAAGCAGGTCAATCATGGAAGAAATATATTGTTAACACTGAGAGAGATGACTGAAGCAATAAAGAAGACTAGGGATAGACTAATTTATTGTATTGTCTTATCAATTCTCATGTAATTTTCTAATTCTAATGAAATTTCCTTTTTCAGTTTCCAATTGATCTTAAACTAGCAATAACAAGTTTTATTTACTTTTAATCAACATGAAAGAAATATAAAGCATTAACCAGTGAAACATATTGAATAGATAACCTGTTTAAACAAACTGAAATGTAATAATATCAAAAGCATATTATCAAACATATAACAAGTTCTACATCCTAGACCTAGGGTTTCTTTAATAATTCCATGACTGTCTTGAGATCATAACTGATTTCTTCTTGCCTAGCAACAATATATTTGAATTGAGCATCCACTGATTGTTGATTACTAGCCATCTAAGTTTTTATCAATACTTGACATTCAGCAACTAAAACTACCTTAGCTTCTAGATAAAGTAGTTGCTTCTGGCTAGCTGTAGTGACTTCCTTAGTGAAGAAATTCTTCAGATTTTGAATGACTGAGTTGACCGAATTTCTAAAGGTGCATTATAAGCAACAAAATCGGTAAAAGAAAATTATTCTTCCATTGTTGCCTTTGCCTCGTTATATAAACCAGTCCTAAAATATTCTAACTGAGAAAATACATGGTTAGGTAGAGGGTGGTAGTTGGTTATATATCGAGATGGTTCAGGTGAGTTTGTTTTACCTTTATGCAGTGTTTCTTGAATAGATTCAGATGAATTTTCTTTGTCTGAAGAATGGTTTGATGGAGATAAATGTTGAGTGGCTTCTTGGTGATTTAATGGTAAGGGTTGAGCTTGGTTAATATTTTTTGGCGTTAGATCAGATTCAGCACATTCATTTTCATTATTGAGATGATTTTGAACATGTTGATCTGAAATGGATTTGGTGGAACTGTGTGAGGGAGACATAACACTAAGAGGCTTAGAATCCAAGGCACTTTCAAATTCATCAGGAATTGGTGATGGTGGTCTTTTTGAACGTTAGTATTATGATTGTCCTAATTGGTTTGATTAATGAGTTAGTCTTGTGATGGACTGTAGCTGTCTTGTGTTTTATTTAGAGAGGTCTTTGGAGGAACATAAAATTTTATTCTTTCAGGAATGATTGGTTTTGATGGTTGATAAAGTTGTATGGCTAAGTTAGGGGTTTGGTTAGGTCTAGCAGGTGATGGTGAGGGTGACTTTTTCAGAGAAGAATTAAGAATTGAGTTATTACCGAGTTCAGCCTCATTACATGGTCCTACTGCCATTGACACAAGTTCTTTTGCAACCTCCACCTTTTTGCCACTTGTAGCTGGACTCTCATTCAACCAGTTCCTATAACCAACATAATTTTCTGTAGACACATCTTCTATCTCTTATTCTAGAGTATTTCCTTTTACTTCCTTAAAACTATTTCTGACAGGACATTCTTCACACACTTGAGCATCATCTATATCATTCTTACTATTCTCAACAAACTCTTAAGTTACTCTGGCAACTTGAAGAGAATTTATGATATATTCAAGTTTGTCTCCTAGTTGTTCTCTTATAACTTCCATGCTCTTTTCTATAAGCTTTATTGAGTCATCGATATGATTGCTTTTAATCAACTCCTTAGATAAAACTTCCATACTTCTCTTGAAACTTGTTGTCATGAAATAGTTAACCTTTTTCTTATTCTCCTTCCAGACTTGAGAAACTTCTGTTTCTTTTTCCTCTTCTAGCTGACTTAATTTCACCAATCTCCTTTTCTTTTGTGTAGGTACGGAGACTTCATTATTCATATCTAGACTACTGCCAGATCCTTCTCCTATAGTCTTGGTAGGACGAATCTCAGTAGATTCAATGAGTTCCTCCACTTCAAGTTGTAGTGCCTTCTTGGAGTTACAAGGATCCTTCTTCTTTATAGATTTCTGAGCACTTCTTTCTTCCTCCTTCAGTACTGCTTTTTGAGCATTTCCTAGCAAATTCTTCTTAGCAGGTATATGAGTATCTGATTCTTCATCTTATTCATCTTCATCAGAGGTGATTTCCTTTCTTTTTCTTCTTCCTCCACTACTACAAAATATACCTTTCATAACGACCATAGAGTTAACTGTGGTAATACTTTATTTCTAGGCATTTTTTTTTTTGTATTTACTAGAGGACATGTCATAACGGTCAAATGAAGCAACTGTGGTGAAAAGGTACATGGGGTGAAATGGTTCAAATCCCAGCACCTACAATAAGCCATTTATCATGATAAAAATGTTATTTACCTTGTATATCACCACAATTTTCATTAACAACCGTGATGAAATGTGATACTTTATTTATGTATAAGTGGAGTTATTTATTGCTTCAGTATATTACAACTGTCTCTCTCAAAACAAAACCCTAACAACTCTTTCACTCGTCTCTCTTAAAACAAAACCCTAACAACTCTCTCACTCTTCTCTCTCATATGGAAACCCCAAAACAAAACCATAACAACAAATCTTAGCCAATGGATATATACAGGTTCGTTTTCTCTATAGTTTTTTTTCAAAATCTGTTTCAATAGCTTGCTTCATGATGCTTGAACTTATTTCTTGTTTTGACTTATAGGTATGGATGCTTCTTTCAAAAAAGAGGACGAAGATAAATTTAGCCTCACAAACTTGTGTCAAAGATCTAGAATGACACCCATTCAAATTCTACACAAGTTTGCAGGTCTAAGTTTATCTTCATCCTTATTTCATTGACAACACGCCTTTATGGGACATGTGTGGTATGTTTCTAAAGCACTTTATGACTTGATATGTTTGTTGTATCATTTTTGTTGTTTATGGTTTTTTGTTGATCAAAGTTTTTTATGAATGTTATTGTTAATGTTTGTTTAAAAGATGAGTTTATTATATATTATGTGGTTTGAGTGTTTTTCCAATCCCTTACCGAATATATAACTTTCTAAACTGTATTAGAAAATTATGATATGATAGATAAAATTGTATTAGAAAATAAGTACACGTTTAATTCTTGACAAAAATTCTTGACACTGTTAACTGCATGTTGTTCTTTGACCGTTAGAACTTGGTTTAATGACCGTAGATCTTCAACCACCCCTCTCTCCACCTTTAATTTTGTATGAAAAATAAATAATATTTTACAAAAACAATTAGAGGTGAAGTCAAGGGCGGTTGAAGAACTAGGATCATTAAATGAAGTTCTTACTGTCAAAGAACAAAATACAAATAAGGTGTTGAAGATCGCTTGTCAATCATTGAACCTGAACTTATTCTTCTAATATAACTTAATTTGTCATATTATAATGTTCTAGTGTAGATTGGAAGGTTATATGTTTAGTGAGCATTGACGAAATAAGCATTTCACATCATTTTTAATAAACTCAGGTCTATATTTAATCACGGTTGTTTAGAACAACTGTGATTAAATATGTTGCATTAAATAATATCACAATGGTTGGTTAAAGTAACCGTTGTGGTAGGTAGCGTGTTACATGGATACAATCACATTTGCACGACCGTGGTAGAAATCATCATACATACAATCACACCTTATCTCACAACGGTTGGACCCACATGATGATATCCCTTTTCCAACTGTTGTGATATGTGTTTTTTGTAGTAGTGCTCTTTGACCATAAACATCAGGACACTTATCAAGAAGTTGATCAAGTGTTATAGTAATACCATAATCCCTTTTTGCTTCTTCAAGAAAAATCTTGATAACATCAAGATTATCTTCCTTGGTAAGAGTTGGCTAGTCTTCTAGAAAAGCTCCTCTTAAATATTTTATGATTCTGATAGGATTATGAATCATTACAATATATTCTTCTTTCTTTCCTTCATGTGAGCTAATAATGTTGCAGAAAGCACACTTCCATAAGCATCATCCAAATCTTATGTAGCTCCAAATTCCATCAATGTTTGAATCAACTTGCATTGATAGAATAGTTCAGAAAGTAGCCTTGCATAAGGAATTGTTCTTTTGAACTTCTTAGTAGATTCCTTGATGGATTCACATAAATGATGAAAAATGTACCTTGGTAGATTCAACCGTTGATCGATAGACAAATACCAAAAAAACATCTTATGATCCCATGAGATTTAATCTGAACTTCTTTCCTTAGGAATTAAGAAACCAATAAGAATTTTGAACAACAACTTTTGCTTGAGATGCATGTTATTTAATTTTCCATAATTTTCTTTCTTTTCAAAGAGTACTTTCTTAATATCCCTGGCATAATCTCCTTCATCCTTTTTGTTGATTATCACCATTCCTTTATTTTCAGCCTTGATTAGCTGAGCAATATTCTCTTGAGTTATGGTGATATTCATACCCATTACAACGGATCTTATTTCCACACATTTAAATTCCTTCAGACCCATTTCTGCTATTGATTTCCCTTTTAAGCTATTATCTTTTTCCACGACGATTCTTTCTTCATCTTGTGCTCAGTACTCATTATAGGCTTTTGCTCTAACTCATAAATCTTTTACCAGAGATGGGTAAGTTGGTCCATTTAGCATATCGAAGAAGTTCATCCATCCTTGGAACACAAAATGGCTTTCTAGAGAGCAACCATTTGCAGCAAAACGGTTGAAATCTACCACTTGTTCAATGAGAAGCTTTAACTCATCTTTGTCGAGTGGAATAGTCTTCAGTTTGATTCTAAGTTTCTTCATGGAATTAACATCTAAGGGAATAGTTGACGAGGATGCCATAGATGAGGTTTTAAGGTTTTTCTAGGATTTACAAAAAAGACACGGAATAGATAGTGATAAAGGTTGTGTGTGTTGGGAAGGTGTTAAGATAAATTAATGACATTAAAGAGATTTAAACACACGAGTATATAAAAAAATTCATTCCCCTTCAGATTCAAAACACAAAGAATTTTAGGCGTGCTGAAGACATTTCGGACAAGTGTAAAAAGTGGGACAGGTGTGTAAAATAATTTTCCACTTCAGTGTATGTAAGAAGCAAAGATTTCTCTATACAAGTTTCAGAAACAGAGATTTTTCAGGGGTTATCTTTTATCAAAACTTTGTTACCTAAGCTTTGACTAAGACATCATCTGATTAATATCTGATTCAAATACTTCATTCAGAATTAAGCATAAATTACTATGTTTAGAGTCTTTTACCAGCCATTTAACTCTTAACAAAATCACGAGTTGTAGCTCAAGCGTTAGTTCGCTAAGGAACATAACAAATACTAATTCTTTTCTGAACAGTAGTAAGAGAGCTTGATTCAAGAATGTTTACAGAGATTTCTTTGATGCAACACATCACCGGTTTTATCACAAACAGTGAGAATACTAATTTCACAAGTTTGAAAGTTCTTTAGCTAATATCTTTTTAGAGTAATTGAGTGTAGAAACTATACACACCAATAAACTTCGTACAAAATATTATGCTTGAAATAATAAATAAATAACTGAACATACCTGGATAGATTTTCTGATTCTGAATTCCCAGCTTGTTTTGATTTTCTGACTCGTTATGAAGCCAAAATATTGAACTATTTTCTCAAAAGGATAACGCTATTGATAGAGAGAGATCGGTTACTTTCAATAGATTTCCTCAACTTTGACATACTTCCCTTTCATATGGAGATGAAAGCATATTTTTCTCTATGGATCTTTATCTGCACCACTGTTAACTGTTATGCACAAACCATGCTTTGATGCCAACTGAAGGTGAGAAAAATACACAAGAAAGGGGGGTGAATTGTGTTCTCCAATTTGTGTTGCTTCTGATCAGAGTTAATATTCTAAATAATAGTTCAAATTCTGATAATATAAATGCAGCAGATTAATAAATAGGAGTAAGTAAATGACAAATGAACACACATAATTTATCCTAGTTCCTCCCAAACCGAGAGTAGTCCAGTCCCTTTGTAGCACAAGAGATTTTCCACTATATTCAAAATTGATTACAATTACTTATTCCTTCGAGCATAAGACTTTCCTTTGCTTAAACCTACAACCTAAGACTTGCTTGCTTAGATTCCACGAATCCCAGACTTCCTTGCTTAAACCCCTCGGATTCAAGACTTCCTTGCTTAGACCTACAGCCGAAGACTTCCTTGCTTAATCAGCACCTGATCGAGACTTCCTGCTTAAACCCCATTGATTCAAGACTTCATGCTTATACCCTCAAGTACAAGACTTCCTACTTATACCCCCAAGTACAAGACTTCCTACTTAGACTCATAGTCCAAGACTTTCTTGCTTAAATCCCACAGATTCAAGACTTTCTGCTTAGATCCTCAAATCCTAAGACTTCAACAATTTGATCAAGGCTTTAATACTCAAGCACATAACAAGAGACTTACTTGGACCAAGCTCACAGCAAGAGACTTTGATGCCCAAGCACATAACAAGAGACTTTCTTTATAAACTATTAAACAATATGTTTAGCATAATAGAGAACAAGGAGTACCTGATATACAATCAGAGGTACAATGCAATATCCTTAACAAATATCATAACAATTAATATTTCTAAGATATACATTGTTTAATAAATCTTAAGGCTTTGTGTAATTTTCAACATATGACATAAACTCTGCATACTCGATGCTGCTGTTTATTGTTGATCTTGTTATTCTTCCATATTGATGTAAGCGTGAAAACACTTCTTTTTTCTGCTCAACTCTTTTTCTTTATTCCTTGTTTATTCTTCAGATTGAATCTTCAGATAACTTAAATAACATATACAAAGTAATCTTTGGAATAAATAACTTGCGCAAGTGTCTTTGTCACTCCATAGTACTAAGAGACGTTGAAGATAGATACACAAAAAGATCTTTATTCATTGTGTAACTTGTTTAAATGTAACGTATTCCTTGTGAGTTATACTATAGATCCGTTGAGAGTGGATATCCGTAAAGCATGTCAACTCTCCTTGATCCATGTGAACACAAACTCTAGTTGGCAAACTGATTTGACAATGTAGTTTGCTTTATGCAATACAGATTACTTAGCTTTGTCTATAGCTCTGAATGATCATCAGAAGTTGATACATTCAATGAGTGTAGAGATAATATTTCTCTTCTAATGCTGATACATTCAGCTTCAGAGTCTACACAATCATATATCATCAAACTTCACTAAAGAACGTCATTTAGTTCTGAACCATCAGAAACCAAGAACTCAGCTTCTCTCAAATTCATTCTCTTAACAGATTCTGAATAGTTTCTCTTTCAGCTTTGGAACTTGCATACTTAGAACACGCATTAGATAACATAAATGTTCTTTTAATACTTTATTATCATCAAAATCTAAAGAATATATGTCATGAACAAATCTTGTTCTAACAGATCATGCATTGTGTAACTAGCTTATCTATGTCTATCATTTAGAATGGGAGACGACGACTAATTTTTGTTTTGACTAGAGGAACATGACAAGGTGACCCCCTTTCACCCTATCTCTTAGTTATCTGCATGGAATTCTTGTCGCAGACAATCATCTGAGCAGTCAATGAAGGCCAATGGAAACTTGTCAAGTTATCTCGTAATAGACCCCTCTATCACATTTATTTTTTGTTGATGATGTTCTTCTTTTTGTGAATGTGTCTAACTCTCATGCACAAGTCATTTTTTATATCTTGAATCGTTTTGCCATGTTTTTTGGCCTTAAAGTGAATGTTGGTAAATTAAAGGTGTTCTTCTTCGATACCCCTAAGTGGAGTAAAATGAATTTAATTGCTCCAAAACTGGTATCAAACGATATTACTCTAGATGAATACTTGGGTTTCCCTATGTTGCATGGTCGTCTTCAACGTATGGACTTTGAGTTCCTACAAGAGAAAATCAATTAGAGGTTAGCATTTTGGCAACATAAATTGTTAAACAAAACTGGTCGTTTGACTATAGTTAGGTATGTCTTGAACTCTATCCCAAATTACTATATTCAAGTGGCTTGATTACCTTAGCCAACTTGTGATTTTATTGATAGGATGACTAAAATTTTTTTGTGGAAAGATAATTCAAACTCTAGTGTACATCTTGCTGGCTGAAATAAAGTCACTAAGCCCAAAAAATTGGATGGTCTTGGGATCCGAAAAACAAAAAAAAACCCAATACTTCCATGTTAAGTAAACTGATTTTGGGTCTCCATCGGAGTTGTGATTTCCTATGAGTTCAAATTTTGAAGTATAAGTACATCTTTGAGGAAACATTTTGTAATATAAAAAAATTCGAAATCAGTTACTTAAAATGCACTTATGAAAGCTCTCTTTGCTCTTAATGATGACTTTGAATTTAGATTGGGGAATGAGAACTAGGCATGGCAAAAGGCGGGTCAGAGACGTTTTTTACCTCTCCCAAACCCAAACCTGAATCTCAAAATAATTCTCGCTTCCCACCCCCAATCTCCATCGAAGATGGAGAATTAAAACCCAAACAAGTTTGGATTGAGTTCAGGTATCCCCGCTCTGCCACCATATATTTAATAAAAACATTTTTTTTAATAAATTACATTACAAGTAATATATTAAAATAAATCTCAAAAAAATTCATGCATACATTTCTAATATTTTAAATAATAAATACAAATCAAAATATCTAAATATTAACTACATATTTAATATTTTAAATTATTAAAATTAAAATAATAAATTACATAATAAATTAAACGGAACAGATTCAGAGATGAATACTCGTATCCCATTGTCTAACTCGTCCCTATAATTTATAATTTGTTATGAATAATTGGATGGTTTGTCTCCCAATAACTTCTTTCCTTATTTAATCAATTTGTATTTATTATAATGTTTATATGATGTCCTATAAATAGGACCAATCTCATTGTATTCGATAGACCAATGAAATAATACATAATCATTCTAATCTTTCTCTCTTCTATTTTATATTCTTTCTCCTTATTTTATAATATGTTATCAGCAGGAAACTCTACCATATGAATGTTAATGAATTGTCTAAGAAGTGCTACAAATAATTTGATAATGAAGGTCTGACTATATGAAGCTCCAAGATTTAGAAGATAACATCATTATTTTTTGTTTCGTAATATTATATTATATTTCTAATTCTACCTATTATGTATTGATATAATGATTAGGAAAAAAAAACAACAATGATTACATGAATAATGTTAAAGCATCCCTGAAGGATCACAAAATAATTTTTTTTATATAGTTACTGAAGAACTTATCAAACTATCCCTGAAGGATAGGAAAATAAATTATTTATATAGTTCCTAAAGAACTTATAAAGCATTCCTGAAGGATTGCAAAACAAATTTTTTTATATAAAGTTCCTGAAGAACATATCGAACTATCCCTGAAGGATAGCAAAATAAATTATTTATAAAGTTCCTGAAGAACTTATCGAACTATCCCCGAAGGATAGCAATTTTTTATTATTATTTGTTATATCGTTCACTAAGAGCTATATAAAATTTTTTTGTATTGTCTTTGATTATTGAGTTATTGTTTATGGGTGTGGTGTTAAAATATTTTACTAGAAGAAATCTCGTTATGTATAATATATCACTTAATATATTTATGTATCAATTAGTCAATGTTATATATTTTATTGCTGCTATTAAATTTTTAAATTAAGAAACTTTTTTTTCTTCAAATATAATGGTGTGTTTATAATATTTATAAAAGTTCCTGAAGAACTTATCAAGCATCCCTGAAGGATAGCAAAACAATGTTTATATAAGTTTCTGAATAACTTATCAAGCATCCCTGAAGGATAGCAAAATAACAGTTTCTTATATAATTCCTGGAGAATATATAAAATATCCTGAAGGATGGAAAAATAATGAATTTCTGATATGGTTCCTGAAAAACATATAAATAATCCCTGAAGGATGGAAAAATAATGAATTTCTGATATAGTTCCTGAAGAACATATAAAGCATCCCTGAAGGATAGCAAAATAATAAATTTATTTTATAGTTCCTGAATAACTGTATAATTGCAAATATTATGAAGAACTTATCAAACATCCCTAAAGGATAGCAAAACAATGTTTATATAAGTTTCTGAATAACTTATCAAGCATCCCTGAAGGATAGCAAAATAACAGTTTCTTATATAATTCCTGGAGAATATATAAAATATCCTGAAGGATGGAAAAATAATGAATTTCTGATATAGTTCCTGAAAAACATATAAATAATCCCTGAAGGATGGAAAAATAATGAATTTCTGATATAGTTCCTGAAGAACATATAAAGCATCCTTGAATGATAGCAAAATAATAAATTTATTTTATAGTTCCTGAATAACTGTATAATTGCAAATATTATTATTTTTATTAATAAAGTATTTGTGATTGAGTGCTTGAATAATATTATAATAAAAATTGTGCAAATGATTATATTTTAATTTTGATTGTTGAAATTATTTATAGTTCCATAAGAACTTAAAATTTTAATATTATTATTAATAACATATTTTGTCTCCATAGATCAGAAAATCAATGATGATTTTTATGCATCACAAAATAAGTGCATCAATCATGTTAAA
This sequence comes from Lathyrus tuberosus, assembly GCA_022829125.1. NCBI lineage: Eukaryota > Viridiplantae > Streptophyta > Magnoliopsida > Fabales > Fabaceae > Lathyrus > Lathyrus tuberosus. The sequence goes on along the minus strand of JALAZF010000031.1, from coordinate 156,239 downwards.
CAATTCCAGAAAGATTGTATCAATAATATTTAAGAATCCCAGAAGGATTAAATCAATAATGTTGAAGTTCCCCGAAAAGATTACAAATATTATTATTTTTAGTAATAAAAGATTTGTGATTGAAATACTGAATAATCATTCTAAAAAAAATATTTAGATGTGAAAATTATAATTAAATTATATGCCATCAATTTATATGAATGATTTTATTATTCACAATGTATTATTTATTATGGATTGATACAAAATATAAGAATAAAATTGTATGTATTATTCTAACCCAGAAGTTTAGAAATCACACTTAAGTGTGTTGTTGGCAAAATCAGATGGGTCATCTTGAATGTATTATGATGTGAAAATTAGTATTGAAGAACTTGAAGTTTCTTCAATCCAATAGGTTTTGTAAGTTCCTAAAGGAAACTAAAATCTTATAAGTTGAGTTTTTATATAACATATGTAAGGTGATATTTGTTAATCAATACATCAATCATGTAGACGGTTTAAACATTTTATGATATTAACTATTGCATCGACTAAAAGATCATGCATATGTTTGTTGTCTACTCACAACCAGAAGTTTGTGAAATTGTTTTCTCAACTAAAAGATCATGAATATGTTTATGATCCGAAAATCTAGTATTGAAGAACCAGAAGTTTCTTCACTCCAACAAATTTTTGTGTGTTTCTAATGAAAAAAAAAAGTGAGAAATTGAGTTTTCATGACATTAATTGTTGCATCGACTAAAATATCATGCACATATTTATTGTCTACTCACAACCAGAAGTTTGTGAAGTTGTTTTCTCAGACTAAGATCTCAATTTCTGAATATTTCAGAACTTTCTTGATAAGTATCACATATATTATTAAAATTGATATTGAACATCTTGTAGCACATGTTCATAAAAAAAATGGACTTGAAGATCCATACTTTAGAGGTCTAAAGTTAGTTATATAGTTGATACTTGTGAGATCATCAATTCTAAATTAGATATTTGAAACACACAAAGTAAAATATTAAGATATTTATTCGCATTAAGCCAACAAGTTAATATAAGATGATTCTCCCCTTAACTTACAAATTATTTTAGGTTAATAACCTATTATATCTCATCTAAGTAAACTTTTGGATGTGTTGTAATAATTCAATTGCTCCAATATAGTACGCTAAGATGAGTTTTGAAAGAATGTTGAGAAAATTCATTTTACATGAATATCGTATTTGAGGTTTATCTTGGTCCAATAATTGGATATGTGCTTAAAGTTCAATAGGCTGATTATCAATTGATAAATTAATTTTCCCAACATTAGGGGGAGAGAATAAGCAGCTCAAAGTGTGAACCAGATGTTCAAATGAACAATTTGAAATAAAATATTATTATATTTGATCCTCGAAGTTCAAAACACAATTCATTTGTAAAGTCTATGAAACAAATTATCAGCTGCTAATATTCCAATTAAAGTAGATTCTCTTGTTAAATAATCTAATATTGAAAATGAGTTGTAGCCACGCCTGAAGCGTGGTAGAAAAGTCGGTTCTAATGTTAAAAAGTTATCTACCAAGAAAAGAAACTAAAGTTAAAGATGACCCAAGTGAGGATATGAAAATTCTAAGAGCACTTTGACATAATTTATTTTTCAGTTCCAAAAGAACTAATCAAGTACTTGAAATATGAAATAAAGAGATCTCGATAAATTAAGTCATGGATGAAATAGAATGGAACCGAAATTAAGATAACCAAATAAAGTCGACATTGGAAATGTATTTGTATACAATATAGCGCTAAAGATGACAAACGATAACGAGGATCGTGAAACAAAGTCTACAAAAGATTGTAGACAAAGTGAGAATTTGTCAAAATGAACAAATCATGAATCAAAGTCTATCAAAGATTGTAGACAAAGTGAGAATTGACCAAAATAAATAGATTCAATTGAAGAATAATTGAACTCACTTTAAAAGTGGATCGTTTTTGGACCCGTAGTCTGAATACCTCGAGGTGTGAAATCAATTTGATATAAATGAGTTTTGTGAAAAGTGAAATAAGAAGGGTGAAATTGTAAGATATAAAGCTTGATGTTTTTTCTCAATGATTTTCACAAATACCTAAGATCGAGTTTGATGAAACATATCTACCTGTAGTAGATTCTATTAAGATTCGATAATTAATTAGCGTTATAGCACATGAAGGACTTGATTTGAACATGATGGATGTTGTAACATCTTATTTGTATTGGTAACTTGACATGGACATAAAGTTGAACAAGTATCTCTATAGGCTAAAACAATATGGACACATCATCTCGGTAAATATTTACTAAGGTAGAGATATACAAATAACTACATTTTTACGAAAAAGGTTTGGAAAAGAATTTGCAATAATAGTTGTCTATGTGAATGACATAAATATTATTGGAACTCCTGAAGAGTTTTCAAAAACTATAAATTGTATAAAGAAATTATTTGAGATGAAGGACTTGGAAAATAAAGGTCCTTACTAAATGAACATTTAGACAATGGAACTTTCATACACCAAGAAAGTTATATAGAAAAGTATTAAAATGTTTCTATATGGACAAATATCATATGTTATGTAGCATAAGTGCTAAAACATTTATATATGGACAAATAGCATATGTCGTGTACCCCGATGATGTTAGATCACTGGACGTGTAGAAGATTCTCGAGAAGAGGATAAAAACTAATTGGTCCTGAAGTACCATATCTCAGTGCAATTGGAGCACTGATGTACCTTGCTAATTATACACGTCCTGATATATCATTTGCGGTTAATCTATTAGCAAGATATAATTCTTCACCTACACGAAGACATTGGAACGGAGTCAAACATATACTTCGTTATCTTAGAGATGCAGGTTACTTGTCAGATCCTCACAATGGTAGATCACAAACAGGTTATTTGTTTACATGTGTGGTGGTACAACAATTTCATGGAGATCAGTGAAACAAACAATATCAGCAACTTCATCTAATCATGCAGAACTTTTAGCACTACATGAGGCAAGTCGAGAATGCGTTTGGTTGAGATCCTTAATCCAACACATACAAAATACTTGTGGTTTGTCTTCAGGAAAAATAAATACGACGACCATATATGAAGATAATACTGCATGCATCACTCAATTGAAAGATGGTTACATTAAAGGAGACCAAACAAAACATACCTCTCTAAAGTTCTTTTTCACTCATCACCTTCTGAAGAACGGTGATATAAACATCCAACAAATTCGTTCATGTGACAATCTTGCAGACCTTTTCACAAAGTCACTCCCAAGTAGTACTTTTAATCAACTAGTACAAAAGATTGGTCTTCATCATCGAAGAAATAATCGTTCAACTGAGGGGGAGAAATAAATTTGTTTTAAAAGGATATTGTACTCTTTTTCCTTCACTAGATTTTTTTCCACCGGGTTTTCTCTAGTAAGGTTTTAACGAGGCATATCCAAAACAAACATCCAAGGGGGAGTGTTATGAATAATTGGATGATTTGTCTCCCAATAACTTCTTTTCTTATTTAATCAATTTGTATTTATTATAATGTTTATATGATGTCCTATAAATAGGACCAATCTCATTGTATTCGATATACCAATGAAATAATACATAATCATTCTAATATTTCTCTCTTCTATTTTATATTCTTTCTCCTTATTTTATAATATAATTGAAGAAAATTCAAATCCACTTAAAGCAGGTTTTCCTCGTCAAATTCAACTGTTTGATGTCCTCGATTAATAATTTAGTTATTTTTAGTTGTAAATATTTAATAATCAACCTTTTTGATCCTTGACCAATAATATACATTTGTTTTTGTTAAAAATTTACTCCCTCCGGTCACTATTATAAGCAAAAAAAATACCTTAAATCTTGGTCACTATTATAAGCAAAAGTCATTAAATTTTAGACTAATTAATATTTGTATTACTATTATACCTTTAATTTAATTCAAAAATATTTAATGTTGAAAGTTGATTCATCAAATAAACTAAAGATATTATCGTAAATTTTACTTTGATTGTACATGAAATCAAAAAAATTAATTACACTTAACTAATATTTTTAATATATGTGAAAGTAGTTATTTTGGCTTATAATTGTAACTGGAGGAAGTATAATTGGTATTAATGTAGTTCTCAAAAGAAACAACAGTATGTATGGAGTGGAGGGTCGATTAATTTAATAATTTTACTTTTATCTGAACAAACAATCTGGTGCTATTCTATTCAATTCAATCAAATGAAATTAAAGTATTCATGTACTAATTTTATTCAAATTTAAGTTCTATTTTATCATTATACTCGCCTTTGATTCATTCATTCATCCATAAATATTAAAATTGCAGTGGTGCCATCAGTGTCACACGTCAAAGTTAGCATTAACATTCGCCACTAGATCTATCATCATAAAAAAAAAGCAGATTTGTAAAAAAAAAAAAAAAAGCACATTTGGCACGAAAGAGAGAGCGAATCTCTCAGCTATGGCAGAGGATGAGGAAGACGACGAGAGCTTCGGTGACTTCAAGTTCGCTTCCCTTCCAAATCAACCACTCCCTCCCACCTCCGCTTGGGACAATTTCGTCAACCATTCCAATCACGTCAATGGCACCACATCCTCAAAACCCTCTGATCCATTTCCTGTTTCCCCGGATCCCCTTGGAAAAACTGCAAACAAACCTCGCGGAGGAGCTATTCCGCTTTCAATCTTCGGCGAGGAAGACGATGAGCCTGTTTCTGATTCCAATTCCAATGAGTTTTTCTCCAACGGCGGTGGTGTTGTTGTGAAAAAGGGATCCGATTCGAATGGTTCCGTTGGGATTAGTGATTTGATTTCCAATTTGTATTATCAGCAAAACGGATCAGCTTCGGTATCCAATGTTGGTCCTCCCAGTCCGAAGAACTTGGATGTAAACGATTTGAATCAGGATGAGGATGAGGATGATGATGGATGGGAATTCAAGTCTGCCGAACGGGAAACTGGAAATGAAAATTTGAATGTTAAGGTAAATTGGTGAAGCTTACGTGAATGCTTGGGAGTAGTATATACTATAAATTTTATTATTCATTTCAGCTTTCATTGGTTTTTGCTATCTTGATTTCAAATAATGTAGATGGATATTTGTCTTGGCTTGTTAAATGTAGAAACTAGCTTTAGGAAAAGATATGCACTGTTGTAAATATTCATTCATATATTTACTTTTTAATGGGAGGATCAAAGGCTTATTGATTGAATAGCAGTCAAATGGGAAGAAAAAAAGTTGAAAAGAAATGGAAATTGGTTATTTATTGATTGATTTTGGCACAATTACTCGAGAGGTGCTTTAAGTTTTTTTTTTTTTAACATTTTGGTCCTTTAAGTTACTAAAGGTGTGCACAATTACCCTTTTTAACAGAGTAAAGGTGCTAATTGGGATGCAATTATTTTGAGTGGTATGAAAATGATGATGTGAAATCAGAAATACAACAGTCACACATTTCTAAATGTTCAAAATATGAGAAAAATGATGTAGAAATCACTCTAATGAATCAAGTTGTTACAAAAAAACTTAAAGGATCAACTTGTTACAAAAAAAAATAACTTAAAGGACTTCTGGTGTAATTTCGCCATCGATTTTTATAAATGCTGTTGGAATTTCCGCCATCATTGCGGTCCGCCTCTAGTCGCCTTAATTGTGCCATTTGACTTGTCTCCATTGCAGCCTCCAACACCTTCGTTGTGTTGGGTTTGAAGGGGTGGATTTAGTCTCACGTTGTTTAGAGATATGACCTGTGTTGTGTTTATAAGTGGGGGCATTTCTCACCTTACGAGTCAGTTTTGCTCGGATGAGTTAGGTCCGACCCAAATTCTGAGAAATGCTTTACTTTTTGTTTTTTGTGCTGGTGAAGTAACATTTATGTTTTGGAGTAATGTATTAAGAAGCTATGCTTTAAGGCTAGAGGTTCATTTCATTTCATAATAAAACGTGCTTGCTTAAATATACAGATATTTTTTTCTTCTTTATGAATTGCATTTGATTGAAGTGGTAAAACGTGCTTGCTTAAATATACAGATATTTTTTTCTTCTTTATGAATTGCATTTGATTGAAGTGATAATATGTATTATATTTTAAGGTTGAAACGCCAAAGCATGGTAACGGTGCGGTTGGAGTTGGTGCTTTGTTAGATTCATCTGCTGCGTTTTCTGACAAAGTTGGTGAATGGAACCTGGGGTTTGAGTTTCCTCCTATTTCTGCATCTCACAGCCTTCAGCTAGGTCCGAAAAGTGAATCAAATGAAACTGGAGCTGGGTTTACTATGTTCAATCAAGCTTTTGGGAAGTTGGCGAATGCACATTCATGGCCAGGATTAAATCAAACTTTGGTTGGTTGCTTCAACATAGTTTCCTTATTTTATGCAACATTGTTTAGATTATCAACAAATATGCATTAACACAATCTGGTTATGGGTGTTTGGCATTAGGAAGCACCAAAAAAGGATAATATATATCCCACTGCTATAGAAGCACCCAATGATGATGGTGGAGCTTCCCATAGTACTGTTGATCCATCTCTTGCATCACAATCTCATCAATCTAATGGGTGGGGCTTTGACTTTAATTTCAAATCTAGTTCCATGGGCGAAAACGGCCTATTTTCAGAGTCATTCTTCAAGACGGAAAACAACTACGATGTAAACAACAAAAGCAATGCCTCCCCAACCAATATAAATGTTGATTCAGATGTCAATTTGTTTGAATCAAAAGATGCAGTCACGGAAATTGGAATAAAACATGAGGTACTGAATCAGTTTGATATCTTATTTTGTATATCATGGGGTATTGTCTGGGTTAAAAAAATTTTAAAAGCACATTCAATCTTGAGTTCTTAAACTTTGCTTATGTGTCTACTAAAAAATTTCATGAATCAGTCTTATGGCCCATTTGTTTGTCTAATAGTCAACTAGTCTTCACAATTTTTAAACATATTGTCCTTGCTATTATTCTCTCTATTTCCAGAAGCCGCTAATAGCTTCAGAGAATCGTAGGGAAGCCTTGCCTCTGTCAGTTTTTGGTGATGATATGCCTGATACAATTGAACATTCTTTATCTCAAGATTTGTCTCCCCTTGCACCAGTATCTCCAATGCAGAACAACTTTAATAGTCCTGGTTCCAACCTATCTATCAATGACTTGATATGGAGTTTATATAGTCAAAGTGAAGACAAAACCTCTCCTAATGTGACACCAAAAACAAATGAAAATCAAATTCATGCCTCCCCCGAATTATCAGGCTCCGGTTTGGATCACAGTGATGATTTTGATGATGACTTTGGGGACTTTAAGGATGCTTCACCTGAAACCACATTGACCCAGGAATCTGCACAAAACACGTCTCTTAATTATCCAACAGAAGTCACTGAGGATGGGTTGCAGACTTCTTTGGATGTTTTAAATTCTGATTTGATCAATGATAATGATGGTTTTGAAGATGACTCGTGGGAATTTAAGGATGCTATATCTGGAAAAAGTACTCAAGATCAAGCATCTACTATAGATCACAGAGATTTACTGACGCAATTATCCTCCAAATTAGAACCATCTGATTGTGTGGAGTTTTTTAGCACATTGAAGGATGAGTTGTGCAATCATGTTCTGTTCCATCTTCAGAACCTTAAAGTAGGTAACCTTTTGTGCTCTTTCTTTGATAAAAATTGGATGATAGTTACTAACACAGAAATTATTCACCAACAAATTTTCTTAGAAAGCTCGAGATGTTGCGGCTCTTTCAGGTGAAGATGCAAAAGTAAAAGCTCTTGAGGTGGAAATTCAGGTCAGAATATGGACTAGTTTATGATTATCAAATTTCGTGTCTAATATTTTTCTGTGGCTATTTATTTTCCCCTTACAATAGCAACTCCCCAAGCTATAGTGATTTGTGTTCATTGGTTCAAAGGCCTCTATCAAAAATGATTGAGCGAGGCCATTAATTAATGCTATTGTGAAATTGGTTTTCTTCTGCTTGATATGAGGGTATGCATTTCCTTTTTATTGATTAAATTAAATGCATACTTTAATATAGTTTCAGCCTTGTTCCTACTTTTCTTTTCTTGTACAGGAATTTTCTCAGATACTGCATCAGCACCATATGAGCGTACCTGTTGAATATCTCTCAGAAAATTATTCGCCGAGAAATGTAAACTTTAATGAGCTTCTTAAAGTTTTGAAGGAGCCAAAGTTCCTACCTCTTGAATCAGAATACCAGCTAGCATCAAGGTTGTCTGAGGTATGTCTATCTCTTGAAAATGTTGAGTGTTGTATTTTCAAGTTTTACTCTATTGTGTGTGCAAATATATAGTTATTTAAACTGCAATAGGATTTTATTAGTTCTATACTAAATATATAACGATATAACTGACTTTAGCAAAAGTAATGATACTCGTGAGTTCTTAAGATTAATTGAATTGATAAGGATTATATTTTCTTATTGTATTTTATTGCTAACCTTCTTTCTTACTGGATCATTTAGCTTGACAACACTTGTTATTGCATGATTATATTTCTATTTGGATAGGCCGAGACGGATATAAAATCTGCTATGGAACTCTTGAAAGAATCAGTATCAACATTAAGAATTCTCAAGTTGGGATCAGGAGAAGAACAATCTAATTATCTTACAATATGGTCCAAGATTGCCTTTGTTTGTTCTCAAGAGCTGCAACATGGTGCTTATACCTGGAAGCAAGCCGTTCAAAAGAATGTCCATGACCAGTTATTATCTATCCCAAAAGGTAAGCTACTTGATTAAATCATGCCCAGTCACGTGCTGCTGATGCAGATGAACTTATGGAGTATGAATTAACCTCTTCCTTTTTCTGCGGCCATGGATTGACATAGGTGTTCAGTATGTCCATGCACTTGGAGAAATTTATAGAGTGGCAGTAATTGTTGGAGCTTCGGCCAAACTTCACAAACCATGGATGTTATCAGGTTCCATAGATTGTACAAGTTTATTTGCCCTTCTGAACGAGTGTAATAGCCTATGGTTGGCTTCAGGACTTGAAGAAGCTCTTTCTAGTATATCAAACAATAATAACTTTGATGCGAATGGCATCTCAAGGGACTTACTTGAATCCATTAAGTACATTCATGAGCTTGATGAGCATGTACTTCAGACCTATGTCTTCTCAGGAGAGGAAACTATGTGCCAATTGTCAGCCTTGCCTGCTGGTTGCATACCAGGTACTTTTTGTACAATAAGCTTAGCTGTCTCTTCCCCACTGATATATAAGGTGCATGTGCAAATGTGCTGCTAGATTAATGTGGGAAAGATTCTTTCTGCATTCTGCATTAATAGCTGAATATTAAACACCAACTTACATTTGACTTGCTATCTATTTGGATTGTTAGCTCAGAAGTTATTATTTTTTAAATGAAATGGGAAATGATGTAATGTTGGAAATCTCTTCATTTTTCATTTAAAGCTGTTGGAAATCTCAATTATCTATCATCACGTACTATTATTTTTATGTACCAGGATTAAATTTGGTGACATGGAACGGGAAGCACTGCTTTGTCAAGCTCGCAAACTTGTGGGTCAATCTAATAAGTTCAGATCCTCCCAAGTGATACTTGCCAATTCAAGCCGTCTCTTAAAACAAGGAGATTCTTCCCCCTAGATTTTTCAGTGTGTAGTTAAGGGTTTTTACACTAAGAAAAATCAGTGTGGGATGGATCCTTTTTTGGGGGGCATTAGCAGCTGTCGTTAAAGATCAAGTAATATGGCTGCACTGCTCTTGTGTGTGATCAGACAAAATCACCAATTAAGTTCATTCTTTTTTCCGTAGGTACCATTCTTTAAGTGGAAGCTTTGGAACAATAGCTGGATGTTACAGGTGTATGATGTATTACTAGTGATAACAGATACATAGAGTAGAATTTTGGATGCGAACCAGTTTGCAAAGGGAATAATATTGTAAGTTATGCTGATGTTTGTAAAGCAACTGTAATTTTTCCCTTAACCATATTAATAGAATTTTGTCATGATTTAATTTCATAAAATAACTTGATTCAAGTTTGTACACAAACTGTCTCCGGTAATTTTGCAAAGACGAGCTGTAATTGATTCTTCATTTAATGGATGCTTTATTTAGAGAGAAATAAACATATGAAACTGTTACCTATTGAATACGACGGGTCACCTAAGAAGACAGTGGTTTGGCTGAAGAGTTGGCCAAACACAAACCCCTATGTTATTATGTAATACAAGATGGTTCAGTCGATGAAGATAAGATTGAATTTGAGCGGTTTGATATGACAATGCAGTAACACTTGAAACCCCTGTTCATAAGGGTCAAGGTCGATAATGTGGGCATAAACAAGGCTCTAGTTAATGGCGGAGCCTGTATCAACATAATGCCACACTCCTTGCTGAGGAAGATCGACAAGTTTGACACGGACCTGAAACCTCTCAATGTGGTCTTGTCAAACTATGAAAGGAAGACGAGTAAAACTTTAGGGGTTATACATGTAGATGTTGTTGTAGGAACAACCTCCAGACCCACTATATTTGGGGTCGTCCCTACCAAGGCAAACTATAACTTACTCTTTGGTCGAGAATGAATTCATGGTGATATTGTCGAGAATATCGAGGTTGATCAAAATTATTTTTTAGTTTATGTGAACCACATAGAAAAAAATAACTTTGATAGACAATTGACGAACATTTTGCCATGTACACTTTTTAGAATTGGATTTTCCTTGTAGAGAGATGTCTACTATTTAATCAAGTTGCACTAACTCTTGGATTTATGTGGGAATATGAGACCATCGGTGGGCACAATGGATGATATGGCTAAAAAGACAACAATGACTGAGTCGAGCACACTTGCTCGAATTTCGGCCTATGTGGTTGAAAATAAAATAAGAGCGGCCTTAGAGGCCAAATCCCAACAAAAGGTGGTTGTCGGAGCCACAGCAGTTGAAAATGTTAAAACAATAAAATCTAGCCAAAATGGTCAAGAAATAACTTCAGAAATTCTGAGGCTCGACCGTATCTATAATGACGAGCCTTTGAGACTTGAGAAAGACCCTTTGACCTTCAACCAGGAGGATCCACGCCCAAGACCCTTTAAAAGATGTTGATTTAGGGAATGATACAATCAAAAGGCCAACTTTCATAAATGTCAAGATTGAACCAGGCCTAAAGTCTCTGATGGTTGAGTTGTTAAGAGAATTTAAGGACTGCTTCGCCTGAGACTCTGATGAAATGACAGGGTTCAGTCGAGAGTTGGTGGAATTGAAACTACCAATTCGACCTAACAAGATACCAGTGAAGTTGACCCCAAAGAGGTTTGTACCAGAAATAATGTCAAAGATAAAAGAGGAGATCGAAAGGCTGCTCAGAAATAAGTTCATAAGAACTTCCAGGTATGTCGAATGACTTGTAAACATTGTTCCTATAATTAAAAAGAATAAGACTCTTAGAGTCGATATAGACATTAGAGACTTAAATGTCGCTACTCCAAATGATGAATACCCAATGCATGTGGCAGAAATGCTAGTCGATTCAACTGCTGACTTTGAGTATATAAGACTTTTAAATGGTTATTCTGAATGTAACCAAATCTTTATTGTAGAGGAAACTGTCTCAAAAACGACATTTTGATGCCCTGGTGCAACATACCAAAGGGCGATGAATAATATGTTCCATGATTTCATCGAAACCTTTATGTATGTATACATTGATGACATAGTCACTAAATCCTCGTCGAAAAATGGTCATCTAGACCACCTTCGACAATCCCTTGAAAGGATGAGGAAATAGACTTAAAGTGAATCCATTAAAATGTGCTTTTGGTGTTCAAAGAGCATTGAATAATATGTCCCATGATTTCATCGAAACCTTCATTCAGGTATACATTAATGACATAATCATTAAATCCTCGTCGAAAAATGGTCATCCATACCACCTTTGACAATCCCTTGAAAGGATGAAGGAAAATGGACATAAAATGAATCCAGTAAAATATGCTTTTGGTGTTCATGTAGAGAATTTTTTAGGCTTTGTGGCTCACAAAAGGGCATAGAGATAAACCAGAACAAAACAAATGTTATATTCAACACCAAACCTCCGTCGAACAAAAAACAACTCCAATATTTGCTGGGAAATATAAACTTCTTAAGGAGGTTTATTTCGAATCTAAGTGGCAAAACTAAAGTTTTTTTCCTTTGCTACGTCTGAAGAAGGAAGAATGATCAATATGGGAACCTAAACATCAGATTTTGAGGAGATCAAGACATACTTGTTGAATCCTCTTATACTTCTACCCCCGAGAGGAATAAACCAATGAAGTTGTACATTTCTACATCTGATTCGACAATAGGCAGTATGTTAGCACAAGAGGATGATGATAGCTTCAAACGAACCATTTATTACCTTAGTCGAGTGTTGAATGATGCAAAAACTAGATATAGCTCAATAGAGAAATTGTGTCTTTGTTTATATTTCTCTTGTACAAAGTTGAAGTATTATATAAAGCCAACAAATGTGTTTGTTTATTCTTGCTTTGATGTTATTAAACGTATGTTGTTGAATCTTATTTTACATAGTAGAATAGGAAAATGAGCTTTAGCTTTAACTGAATATTCTTTAACTTATGCTCCTTTAGAGACCATGAAAGGTCAAATTGTGTATGATTTTATTGTTGATCAGGCGATAGTTAAAGGAACCCAAAATTATGTCAAACTTAAACCTTAGAGGTTGCACTTTGACAATTCTAGACGTAAAAATGGAATTGGCGTTGGAATTCTAGTTATTTCCCCAAAAGGAATTCCAACCAAGTTTAAATTCAAAATTCAAGGGTGTTGTTCAAATAATTGTTGGACTTGAGACTTCACACATAAAAGGGGGGGGGGGGGGGGGGAGTGAGTTGTGTGGTTTGAAAAAAATTGGTTTTAAAAAACTTTTAGAAGTAAAATCAGAGTTTGAAAGCATTTTGAAAAACTTAGCAGTGAAAAACTAAGATGCGGTAAATTAAAAGAGTTAAGGAAGAAGGAAAACACCAAGATTTATAATGGTTCAGTCAAAACTGACTTAATCTTGTCCCCAAGAATTGATCTTGAGAGTTTCCTTTAAAATATTGAGAATTTTTAGTAGAAAAGGCTCACAAACCCCCTTATACAAGGAATGGCGGTTGATCTTCAACCAAGAAATACAAGACGATAGATATGTGTGTTTGTATCTTTTCTTTAAAATAACTTGAAAGTGAAGTGACCAAACTTCCTTCCCAATAGTGGATTGAAGTTTTTAGTCTTCTTTCCACAAACAAGAACCTTGGAGCGATTAGTCTTCAAGTTCCAGAATCTTTGAGCTCAATACCTTGGGTTTACACTGGATAACCAAAAATCTATGAGATTTTAACACCGGACTGATCTTGAAACTCTGAAGCATTTAGTACCTGGTTGAGCTTTAACCTATCTTGATTTTAACATCGACTAACCGAGAACCTAGGAGATTTCATCACAGACTGATATCCAACCTAAACTAGGATTGAATCACACAATCCTAAACAAAAGCTTTTTAATGGTTTAACTTTTAACCCAAACAAATTCCTAAATGGACAGTATTCAACCAATGTGTATATAAAATATTCCTTTGGTGAATTTACATTCTACCCCTTTCCAGAATTACAAAAATAATCTCACTCACAAAGTCACTTAGGCTAAAAACATAGTGAGAGAAAGTTAAAGAAATGTTTTGAGAGAGAGAGAGATGAAAATGTAAAAACATGATTCTGAATGATTTGAAATAAGAAATGTAACCTCTATTTATAGGCATGATGTTGGCTCAAAATGGAAATTTCAATAAAATCATTTTGTAACAATCTAATCGATTAGAAGCTTGAAATAATTGTTTGTATGTTCTAAAAAAGGAAGGTTAATATATCTAGTCGTTGTACAAAATCAAGGCATCTTTAAAATAGCTTGGGCTTTAAGTTTGCACATTTCTAATCGATTAGAAAAATGTTATAATCAATTGGGAAAAATTCGCCTATAGTTATTTTGACTACTCCTAATTCATCTGACACAACTTCCAGATGTTCTTCAAAATATTTTCTTTTGGTAAAGCATTTTAAAAACTGGTTCAGTGTGCGCGCATGTGCTTTAGCCTTGTACTTTTACGATAAAGTCCTTTTGCCTTACAATTGTTCAATCATTACTAAAATAAAAGATCGCCATTACTAAGTTATAAGATCACCATATTGCTTCAAAACTTTGTCGAATACTTCTCTTTATGTTGACACATGCTTGAGTGGCTTTGAGATGAGACTTTAGTTGTATTCTTTGTTTGCCATCATTGGATAGTCAAGTTAATCAAATCCTAATGATAGGGTTTGCATCTATATTATTTGTTTGCCATTATCGTAATACTTTAGTTATCATCATCAAAAATTGATGTCCTTGTTAAAATCATATCACTTGCAAAACAAGGTTCAAAAATAATGAGGCTAAATATGAAGCCTTAATAGCAAGCCTTAGAATCCTATTAGACTTGGGGGCAAAAACAGTCGAAGTTAAAGGTGACTCAGAGCTGGTTGTAAAGCAGTTAACAAAATAATATAAGTGCATTAAAGAGACTTTGTTTATGTACTTCATCACAACAAAGCCACTTCTGACAAAGTTTGATTTAGTCAACATTAAACATGTACCTCGACTGGAGAATAAATAAGCTAATGACTTAGCTCAAATTGCTTCAGGATATACAGTCTCCAAAGTGAAATTAGAAGAATTAATTGAAGTCAAAGAAAATTTTATTCTACCCAGTATTCTCCCCTCAAAATCATCAAAGTCAAAACTGGTGGGGGTAGAAAGGTTGTAAGACTTGTAAAATCCTGAAATTTTTGAAATTTTTTCCATTGACAATTTTTCGAACAATGATTGGCAAAAAGTAACTATAAATTTTTGAAAATCCAACAGGAACAACATATCGAAAGATCAAGTATAAGGCATTAAGTTATGCTATTATTGACAATGAGTTGTTTAAAAGACTCCAGAAGGAGTTCTTTTGAAATTCCTAAGTGAAAGTGAAGCTTATTTGGCAATTTCAATGTCCAGAGTGGATCATGTGGCCCCCATCAAGCAGGTCATAAAATGAAGTGGCTTTTGTTTCGATAGGGTGTGTATTGGTCAAATATGTTGAAGGATTGCATAGAATTTGCCAAAGGGTGCCAAGAATCCAAAAGCATGCAGGGATCCAACATGTCCCTGCCTGTATGTTACACTCAATTGTTAAGCCTTGACCATTCAGAGGTTGGGCATTAGATTTAATTAGTGAAATTCGACCTACATCATCTAAGGGTCATAAGTACATCTTAGTAGGTATAAATTATTTTACAAAATGGGTCGAAGCGGTGCCTTTGTTGTAGGTTTGTGATTATTGCATGTTTTCTGTCATTACTTCATTCTATTTCATCTTGCTGTTGCCATTGCACAGAGATTGTATCTTGGTTGTTTTCAACCTAAATTAATAGCTTTCTTCGACCTCTTTTTTAGTTTTCTTATCTTATGTAACTACATTTTATTTACTACAATTGAACATTCCATATCAAATTGTTTCTGTTGTATCTGGTGCTTTAAATGATGTTGCAGCGAAGAAGTATGATCTTGAAGCATGGTTTCCAGCTTCTCAAACTTACAGGGAGTCAGTATCCTGTTCAAATTGTACTGACTACCAGGCCAGAAAATTAAAAATTCGATATGAACATAATAAGGTCAGTTATGCCCAAGTTCATCATTGATGGCTTCATTACATCATATTGATGGCTTTATTAGATAGTATTATTCAATTACTTTAGACTGAAGAAGTTTATTTTGAGAGAGTTGGGTGAGATATAGATAGAGATTTTTCCCCGTTTATGTCTAAAACTCGTAGTAAATGTAGTAGAGATGAGGATGTTGCGTACTTGTGTTATATGTATGCTAAGACTAGACATGATACGATTATAAATGACAATATTAGAGTGTTTGGGGTATCATCTATAGTAAAAAGACTATGGAAAATATACTTGGGTAGTTTGGGCTAGTAGAGAGAAGACCTACATATTTTGTTGTAAGGAGAGTTGATAAGATAGATAGAGATGAGTCAAACAACTAGAGGTCTAGGAAGACGTAAAAGAACTATAAGTGAAACTATTAAGAAAAATCTCGAGATTAATCAATTGGGTAGAAACATGGTGTTGAATAGAACACTATGGCATAATTGGATCCATGTAGCCGACCTAATTTAATGGGATGAGGAGTGGTTGTTGTTGTTGTTATACTTTTTGAAAATTCTAAGTACTTTCTTCTCTGGTGACTAGTCTTTCATTGAGATTAGATCATATTTTGCAGACAAAGTAAATTTTATCTGCATTAAAACATTCTGAGAATAGCTGCCAGTAACTTACTTAGTAATGATGGTGCTTACTTCTGTTTATAGTCATAATACATTATGTAATACCCCGTATTTTATTACTCCAGATAATATTATATTGTGATCGACTGAGCCCAGTGTACTCTGAGAAATTATTTGACAAAATAATTAGAATAACTGTGGAACTTAGAATTAATCCAATTAATATTATCTGACACGGAGGTTTTAACTTTTGGGGTTATAAAGACTTTTTGGACCTTTAGTAGTATTAATTCTTATTAATGCTTACTATATACTTTCTTTTCCTCCCATTGCCAAACAAAAGAAAAAGATAGTAAGATAAAAAGAGAAAAAAAGGAAAGGAAGGAGAAAAAGTGGAGAAGGGGAAAAATTGGAAGAAAAGTTCAAGAACTTCAAGAAGCATCATCAATCCTTCATCATATCATCTCATCTCCTTCATCTTCAACTTCTAATCCAGGTGGGTTCTAGATAGAAACCTTAGTGTAGAATTTGTTGAGGTTTTTGGGGTTGTGTTAGGTTTGGGAGAAAATGGGATTTTGGTGGAAAATCGAGGAATCTAGCGGTTGAAATGAGTTATAAATTGCGTAGTATAATCTATACAAGTGTGGAATCATTTACCGATAATCGTTGTGAATGTTTGGATTGGTTTATGTTGGTTGGAATGTTAGGGTTTTAGTGGAAATTAGGTGATAAATGTTGAAAATCGTATTGTATGAAGTTTATCGGTTAAACCGTATTAGCACCGTGATATTATACCTCGATGGGTTGTTGAGTATGTTGTAGAGATGTTGTTCAGGTTGGGAAAAGCTCTGTTAAGAGTTTTATTTTTCTGAGTATCGCAGAGCCCACTCAGCGCGCAGATGCCTGCTCAGCGCGCTCAAGAATTTCTGCAAGCCCTCAAGTCAGAGGAAACCGCGCTCAGCGCGGTCATGGGGGCGCTCAGTGCGCAGGTCTGGGAGTTAAATTTTTTTCCTTTAGCGAGAAAATTCATAACTTCTGGCTCGTTTATCGGTTTTGATCATTCGTTATATCAATGTAAAGCCGAGGAAATGTTCTATGCAATGGAGATGAAATATGTCGATTTTACCGACCGATTAAATAATCGAGAAAGTTCCAAAAGTGATATAATTATGTTTTAATTGTTATACGTTATTCTATTATGCAATTATGACATGTCTTGCTTATCCTGTTGTTGTGTAACATGATTGTGAGTGATTATGCCTGAAAATATGAAAACAATTAGAGGAAAGTGTGGAATGACAAAACGACGACGCTCGTGCATAAGAGGTCGAGGCGTGCGTCTATTGCCGAATGGTTGTAAGTGGAAATCACGAAATCGTAACCACTATTCTATTAGGTGCCATTTCACGAGTAACGAGATCCTCTGTAATGAATGCACGATTTCTTGGTAGGTTTGATTCCCAATGTTATAGTACGAATGGAGCCTACGGGTAAAGAGACTTGTGACGGTGTACGGGCCGTGTGAAGTGACGGATCACGGGTACGGGCCGATGATCCTGAATACATTTCGTATGCTAAGAAATCTACGAGGGTCCATGACTCGTTCCTACTTCTAGACGTAGAAGAGGGCGGGAGAAAGGGGATGCCTTAATTGGGTTAACGATAGTGATACACTTTCGGATTAATGGACCCGATAGAATCAAAACAATTGGTGTGTGTACTCAAAGTCACTTCCCTTCCCCTTAACTTGAGTTAGGATTGGTTAGAACCTTGTAAAGCCGAGAGGACTATAAGATAGCGAACTCACTGAGATTTGATGTATCTCACCCCACTGTTGTTGTTTACATCACAGGTACTACAGGTTCGGCGAAGGGTAAGGATAAAGTGGTTTGACTTTCCTTTCGGATCGTATCTTTTGGGATGGCATGGCTTCCGCTATGGCGTTTTATTTTTTTTTGAGATCATTGTATTGATCTAGTTCTTAGTGCATTTTGGCACATCTTGTATATGTGATGCCGTAGACTTTAGAACCTTGTATTTAGGGCATTTAATATACAATGTGTTAACTAGGAACTTGTTTATTTCAGTACCAAACGTATTATTCATGTATGATATATGCTTTGATGTATGTATTTATATATGGGCGTTACAGTTGGTATCAGAGCAGGTCGTATCCTCGACCTAGCCATGAAATAGTATAAGTATTTCCTTCCGTTTCATATGCATTGTGTCGCCATTGGTCTTACGTGTTATATTTATGGTATTGAGCCTGATCAACTTAATCCTATCTGTATGACATTCAGGAACATGGCAGACGGGCGCAGAAACAACCGTGGGAGACCGAGAACTACTCCAGCAGGGACAAATCCGCCAGGGGACGAAGGGAATACCCCTTTGTATCAATTCATGCAGCAGATGCAGCAACAACAAAATTAGTTTGTGCAACAAATGGTACAGCAAATGGCTAGTGGAGTGCATCCTCCCGTGGTTGTGCCTGAAGCTGCAGGGGGAACCTTTAGGGATTTCATTCGTATGAATTCTCCGGAGTTTCAGGGAGGATTAGACCCGGTGAAGGCTCATGAATGGATATCCGGTATGGAGCGGATTTTCTTAATAGTTCAGTGCAGTGAGGAAAACAAGGTGGTATTCGCTTCTCACTTGTTAAAGGGTCCTGCCATGAGGTGGTGGGAAAGCGCTTCAGCCTTTATGACAATTCAAGAGGTACCAAAGGTATGGGAGCAGTTTAAGATAACTTTTATGGAGAAGTATTTTCCAAGTTCCTTAAGGTCTCAGAAGGAATTCGAGTTTCAACAGTTGAGACAAGGCAACTTGACCGTGGCTTCTTATGCAGAAAAGTTCAAGGTTATGGCTGCTTATTCTAGGCAGGCCATGTATGCTCCTGATGAGAGGTGGAAGATTGATCGTTTCTTTTTGGTTTGAGGGCTGAAATTTCACATAGTGTGTCTCAAAGGGAATTTACTAACTATGCTGAGTTGTTACGACAGTGTTATGTGGCGGAGCATAGTTTAAAGAAAGTACAAGCAGAGGGAGAGTTGAGTAGGGTGAATCAAAGTGGTCGTGGGAGATCGAATCAACAATTTAGAGCAAGGCAACAATCTTTCAAAGGGAAGCAAGTTCAGAGTTCTAAGACTAGTGCACCTCCGGTGTGCCGTATTTGCGGAAAGATGCATTACGGTAGATATCGCCTCGAAGGAGTGGAGTGTCATCGGTGTCATAAAGTGGGCCATTGGGCGAGAGATTGTCCTCAAAATAGAAATCAAATACAAGAGAAGAATATCAGGCGAGTGTATACCTTGGATGCGAGGAAAGCAAAGGGTGATAACTCTTTGATTGCTGGTACATGTTTTGTGAATGGAAATACTTGTTTTGTTTTATTCGATTGTGGAGCTACACACTCTTTTGTATCGATGCAATGTGTAAAGCGGCTTAGGTTGCAAGCGGTTTCGTTGTCTCCATCCATGGTGGTTACTACTGCCATGGATGAAATGGTTGAGACACCGTTGATGTGTGAAAATTGTGTTTTGTCGGTGAATGATAGAGTTTTCCATATTGACCTTATCTGTTTACCGCTTAAGAAAGTGGATGTTGTTCTGGGAATGGATTGGCTTTCAGCTAATTCAGTATTTATCGGATGTGAAGAAAAACTAATTATTATTCCATCTACCGAGGCCACTCCGAGGGATGTGTTAACTACTATTTTAGAAGGTACGATCGGAATGATTAATTTCGTTCTTTTGATTCTTACTAAGGAGGAGGGTAGTAACCGTCAAGTTTTGAGTATTCCAGTAGTTTGTGACTTTCCGGAATTTTTCCCCGAGGATATCACTTATTTCCCTCCGGAGCGGGAAGTGGAATTCTCTATTGACCTGATACCGGGAACGGCTCCAATATCTGTTTCTCCGTATCGGATGGCACCACTTAAATTGAGAGAATTAAAGGATCAATTGGAAGAGTTGTTGGCTAAGCATTTTGTTCGACCCAGTGTTTCGCCCTGGGGAGCTCTAGTGTTATTGGTAAAGAAAAAGGATGGTGGAATGCGGTTGTGTATTGATTACCGTCAGCTGAATAAGGTCACCATCAAGAATAAATACCCATTACCAAGGATAGACGATCTGTTAGATCAATTGAAAGGAGCCTGTGTGTTCTCGAAGATTGATTTACGGTCGAGTTATCATCAGATTCGGGTGAAGAGTTCGGATGTACCAAAGACTGCGTTTAGAACCCGTTATGGTCATTATGAATTTTTGGTGATGCCTTTCGGTGTGACAAATGCTCCGGCAGTTTTCATGGATTATATGAATCGGATATTTCAACCTTACTTGGACCAATTTGTGGTGATTTTCATTGATGACATTCTTATCTATTCTCGTGATCCTCAAGAGCATGGAGAACACCTAAGAATCATTTTATCCATCTTACAAGAAAGACAACTTTTTGCCAAGCTAATTAAGTGCGGATTTTGGATGTCGGAGGTGAATTTTCTTGGACATGTCATATCTCGGGGAGAAGTAGCGGTTGATCCATCAAAAATTGAAGCCGTGATAAATTGGGAGAGACCGAAGAATGTGTCTGAAGTTAGAAGCTTCTTGGGACTAGCAGGTTATTATAGGAGGTTTATTAAGGGCTTTTCCCAATTGGCTTTACCGATGACGAGACTTACTCAGAAGGATTATTCTTATGAATGGGATTCGGATTGTGAGCAAAGTTTTATGAATTTGAAGAAGAGCCTGACGACCACTCCTATTTTGATTATTCCTGATCCTGGCAAGTCGTATGAGGTGTATTGCGATGCATCGAAGAAGGGATTAGGCGGTGTGTTAATGCAAGATGGACATGTAGTGGCTTATGCGTCTCGACAGTTGAAAGTCCATGAGGAGAACTACCCAACGCATGATTTAGAATTGGCAGCAGTTGTATTTACTTTGAAGGTGTGGCGTCACTATTTATATGGTGTACGTTTTGAGATGTTTAGCGACCACAAGAGCTTAAAGTACCTCTTTGATCAGAAGGAGTTAAACATGCGTCAAAGGAGGTGGATGGAATACTTGAAAGATTATGACTTGGAGTTAAAATACCATCCGGGTAAGGCAAATAAAGTGGCGGATGCATTGAGTAGGAAAGTGTTGCATAATGCCGAGTTGATGATGCTAGAGTATACTTTATTGGAAAAATTTCGGAATCTAAATCTTCAATTTGTTTGGACCCCTAATGGTGTCATTATGGGGAATTTGAATATCAATTCTACTCTTAGGGAAGAAATCCAACAAGAGCAAGGGTTAGACGAGAAGTTACAAGAAGTGTTGTTACAACCGGGTTTTGTGCGAGCTACCGACGAAATTATTTTGTTTAACCAAAGGATTTGTGTTCCGGATAACACGGAGTTAAAAAGGAGGATTTTGGGAGAAGCGCATAAGGGTGCTTTTACTATACATCCGGGATCTTCAAAGATGTATCAAGATTTAAAACGGGACTATTGGTGGCCCGGGATGAAAAGAGATATTGCGGTGTATGTTTTGGAATGTGCGGTGTGCCAACAAGTGAAGATCGAGCACCAAAGACCGGGTGGCTTGTTGCAACCTTTAGAAATTCCGGTATGGAAATGGCATAGTATCTCGATGGACTTCGCTGTTGGGCTACCCCATACTCAGGGTGGTTATGATTCGATTTGGGTAATTGTGGATCGGTTGACGAAATCCGCATATTTCTTAGCTGTGAAGACTACCTACAAGGCGAGTCATCTCGCAAAGTTGTTCATTTCAGAGATAGTGAGATTACATGGTATTCCCACTAGTATCGTTTCGGATAGAGATCCAAAGTTCACTTCGAGATTTTGGAGAGCTTTTCAATAAGCCATTGGAACGAAGTTGTGTTTGAGTACGTCGAATCATCCGCAAACGGATGGTCAGACGGAACGGACGATACAAACAATGGAGAACATGTTGCGAGCTTGTGTACTTGAAAGTAGAGGAAATTGGATAGAACTTTTGTCGTTGATTGAGTTCTCTTATAATAACAGTTACCATGCAAGTATTGGTATGACGCCTTATGAGGCATTGTATGGAAGGAAGTGTAGGACACCTTTGTGTTGGGCAGAAATTGGCGAGGATAGAATGTTGGGACCTGAGATTATTCATGAAACTACGGAGAAGATTAGGATGATCCGTGATAAGGTCAAACAAGCACAAGACCGTCAAAAGAGTTATGCGGATAACCAAAGAAGAACTTTAGAGTTTGAGGAAGGCGATCACGTGTTTTTGAAAGTTACTCCGAGATTGCGGTTGAAATGACCGTTTCGGTCGCGGAAATTAAGTCCAAGATACGTGGGACCGTATCAGATTTTGGAAAGAATTGGTGAAGTAGCTTACAGATTAGCCTTACCGCCTTCTCTGTCAGAGATGCACGACGTTTTTCATGTGTCTCAGCTACGGAAATTTGTCCCAGATCCTCTTCAGCCAATTTTACCAGATACAATTGAGATAGAAGCAGATTTGACGTTTGAGCCTCAACCAAGTCGTATCACAGGAAGAGAAACTAAAGTGTTAAGAAACAAAGAGATTCCTCTTGTCAAAGTACAGTGGGATGAGACGCATCCGGGTGATGCAACTTGGGAATTGGAATCCGAGATGCGAGAAGTCTATCCTCATCTTTTCAAGTAATTGTTTTAAATTCGAGGGTGAATTTCTAATTAAGGGGGAGAGGATGTAATACCCCGTATTTTATTACTCCGGATAATATTATATTGTGATCGACTGAGCCCAGCGTACTCTGAGAAATTATTTGACAAAATAATTAGAATAACTGTGGAACTTAGAATTAATCCAATTAATATTATCTGACTCGGAGGTTTTAACTTTTGGGGTTATAAAGACTTTTTGGACCTTTAGTAGTATTAATTCTTATTAATGCTTACTATATACTTTCTTTTCCTCCCATTGCCAAACAAAAGAAAAAGATAGTAAGAGAAAAAGAGAAAGAAAGGAAAGGAAGGAGAAAAAGTGGAGAAGCAGAAAAATTGGAAGAAAAGTTCAAGAACTTCAAGAATCATCATCAATCCTTCATTAAATCATCTCATCTCCTTCATCTTCAACTTCTAATCCAGGTGGGTTATAGATAGAAACCTTAATGTAGAATTTCTTGAGGTTTTTGGGGTTGTGTTAGGTTTGGGAGAAAATGGGATTTTGGTGGAAAATCGAGAAATCTAGCGGTTGAAATGAGTTATAAATTGCGTAGTATAATCTATACAAGTGTGGAATCATTTACCGATAATCGTTGTGAATGTTTGGATTGGTTTATGTTGGTTGGAATGTTAGGGTTTTAGAGGAAATTAGGTGATAAATGTTGAAAATCGTATTGTATGAAGTTTATCGGTTAAACTGTATTAGCACCGTGATATTATACCTCGATGGGTTGTTGAGTATGTTGTAGAGATGTTGTTCAGGTTGGGAAAAGCTTTGTTAAGAGTTTTATTTTTCTGAGTATCGCAGAGCCCGCTCAGCGCGCAGATGCCTGCTCAGCACGCTCAAGAATTTTTGCAAGCCCTCAAGTCAGAGGAAACCGCGCTCAGCGCGGTTATGGGGGCGCTCAGCGCGCAGGTCTGGGAGTTGAATTTTTTTCCTTTAGCGAGAAAATTCATAACTTCTGGCTCGTTTATCGGTTTCGATCATTCGTTATATCGATGTAAAGCCGAGGAAATATTCTATGCAATGGAGATGAAATATGTCGATTTTACCGACCAATTAAATAATCAAGAAAGTTCCAAAAGTGATATAATTATGTTTTAATTGTTATACGTTATTCTATTATGCAATTATGACATGTCTTGCCTATCCTGTTGTTGTGTAACATGATTGTGAGTGATTGTGCCTGAAAATATGAAAACAATTAGAGGAAAGTGTGGAATGACAAAATGACGACGCTCGTGCATAAGAGGTCGAGGCGTGCGTCTATTGTCGAATGGTTGTGTGTGGAAATCACGAAATCGTAACCACTATTCTTTTAGGTGCCATTTCACGAGTAATGAGCTCCTCTGTAATGAATGCATGATTTATTGGTAGGTTTGATTCCCAATGTTATAGTACGAATGGAGCCTACGGGTAAAGAGACTTGTGACGGTGTACGGGCCATGTGAAGTGACGGATCACGGGTACGGTCGATGATCCCGAATCCATTTCGTATGCCAAGAAATCTACGAGGGTCCATGACTCGTTCCTACTTCTAGACGTAGAAGAGGGCGGGAGAAAGGGGATGTCTTGATTGGGTTAACGATAGTGATACACTTTCGGGTTAACGGACCCGATAGAATCAAAACAATTGGTGTGTGTACTCAAAGTCACTTCCCTTCCCCTTGACTTGAGTTAGGATTGGTTAGAACCTTGTAAAGCCGAGAGGACTATAAGATAGCGAACTCACTGAGATTTGATGTATCTCACCCCACTGTTGTTGTTTACATCACAGGTACTACAAGTTCGGTGAAGGGTACAGATAAAGTGGTTTGACTTTCCTTACGGATCGTAGCTTTTGGGATGGCATGGCTTCCGCTATGGCGTTTTATTTTATTTTTTGAGATCATTGTATTGATCTAGTTCTTAGTGCATTTTGGCACATCTTGTATATGTGATGTCGTAGACTTTAGAACCTTGTATTTAGGGCATTTAATATACAATGTGTTAACTAGGAACTTGTTTATTTCAGTACCAAACGTATTATTCATGTATGATATATGCTTTGATGTATGTATTTATATATGGGCGTTACACATTATGCAGTTAGACCCTGATGATAGCTTAAAGTGTGTCAATAACTACATGCATATGGTTTGCCATGGGCAATATATTCTTTTGGCTAACTAATTTCAACCCTCCACAAGACTCTAATTTCATAATTTTGACTGTTAGATCTTTTTTCCTGTTGCCGAGCATTGTGCAGGTGGAGCAATACGTTCATTTGTTAAACTCTACTCTTACTGCTAGTGAGAGGACCATTTGCTGCATACTAGAGAACAACTAGAAGGAAGATAGGGGTAGAGATACCAGAAGTCCTCAGGCCATTCATGGGTGGAAAGACTTTCTTGCCCTTCAAGAACAAACCGAATAACGAAGCCAAAGGGAAGAAATCGAAGGCTTAATTGCATTATTTTGTGACGAATTCCAATTCAGAGACGACTTAGGTTTTTTATTCATCTCCAAGTGATCGGCCTGCTCAAGGAAGCTTTTTAAACCTCTTTCCACCTAAGTTAGAGGCATTTCATGCATATACTTATGCATATATTTGACTTTTTGTGTTTTAAATGTCGCCCTTTGTTGTAAATACATATTTTTTATTAGTATCAGTAGAAATTTATATTCAGGCTTTTAGTCCATTAGATTAGAATAGTCTTATATAAAGAGATTAGTGCTTGTAGTTTTAACATTCTTGAAATATATTATTCAGTTTAAAACATGGTATCAAGAGCTTTCGTTTGAGAGGGTTTCGCTTCCACGTAAAAAAAAACCTAGTCGCCTTAATTGTTGTTTATTTTTCAAAACCCTAACTGTCTTAATTTCTATTCTTTTTTCAAAACCCTAGTTACTTTATTTGGAAAATTGTATCCTAGCCGCTTATTTGCGAAAATTTTTCACGTACATTTGAAAATCAATTCAACTGGTTTGTCTGTATATCCAAAAATTTATCCTGGTCAACATTTTAGGCATTACGCGTGATGAAAGACATGTTATGCTATACAGATGATGCAAAGTAAAAATAAAACCGGATGCATGAAAGTTTGAATGTGCCTGAACAAAATTGGGGTATGACAGTTAGGGATGGCAAAAAAATTCGTACCCGCGGATATCCGTGGATAAAATCTGTCACGGATATGGGGCGGATAGCTTAATGGATATCCACGGATAAAATAAATGGATATTTAAATATCCGCTTGTTAATGGATATGGATATGGGTTTAATGATATCCGTATCCGCGGATATCCATATCCGTTAATAAATTATAAAAAATATTTAAATATCATTAGTTTATTATACCTTATCTTTTCATCTTCTAAAAAATTAGTCTTCTTATATTTCTTTCTTTTTTTCTTTTTGATATTTTCTTTGAATATAACCTTTCAAATTTCATTCAAATTATATTCGTCATTTCATATTTAAACTCTTCAATATTTCATACTTCACTTCAATAATTTCACAGTCCAACCAACTAGTGTCGTCATTCCTCTGTCAAACCAGTGTCTCTCTTCCTACTCCTCTGTCGTTCTCTCTTCCATCATAACTCATAATCACAATATCTTTTATTTGTTTGGTTAAAAATGAAATGTATGAATTGTTAGACGATGGCTATGGATCTAGAAGGGGGGTTGAATAGATCCCTAGAGTTTTACACGTAAATGGTTACCAAAAATTTAATTTTAAAATGTTTAACGGAAGCAACCACTGGATTGTACGTCTACCACGAACCTTCTACTAAAAGGATCGGATATGCACGAATATATTGAGAATGAGTACGGAAGAGAAAAATTCAGTTCATTTACTACACTTGTAATGCAATCAACAAAATATCGCTTACTTAATGATTAATCCAAACCAATGAGGTAAAACGATAAACAATTAAAAGCAATGCGCTCAATTTTTGCTTTGAAACAAACTATCAAACATCTGGTGTGCGTAAACACACTAAGTGCAGAATTTCTATGGAAGGTAATGTAAAGCTGCTCCAAGATACAATTCAAGGAATTGTATCAATTTAACAAAACAGTTTCTCAGCTTACGATTACACTACGACAGAAATTTCGATAACTTGCGACTTCACAAATTCGAATAAACTGAAATGTAAAAGAGTTAAAGGAAAGAGATAACAAACAAGATTTGATTAGGCAGTTCCTCAATCTTCCTCGCTTTGGGTACGTCTGCCCCCAATTCCACAATTTGGAATTGAGATATATATATATATATATATATATATATATATATAGCTGTTGCAAATTATTTATTACAAGAGAAGAACAATGAACATCCAAACCCTTGAACATCTTTGATCGTTGATGCAGAGTCTTCTCTCCCCTTGATTTAAGATGAATCAAGTGCTTCGAATATGGTTGATCCAATTACCGTCCCACGCTACTAAACCGAAAGAACCCGCCGTTCTTCGGTTACCTTCACTCGATCAATTGCGATCTACCAAAAATTTGAACCCAAACCTCTCTTCTACAATCCTCCGATTACAGCTACTAAACCGAACAATTGCTCCAATCTTCGGTTACCTTCGCCCGGCTGAATCCCTGTAGAACGAAATGGTTTGTGTAAAAACCCCCCAAAATCTACTCGATTCTTGGAGGACAAAACCAACTGGTTTTATTCAAGAAACACCTACTAAGCTCTCAACCCAGAAAATGAAGATCATACACTTCCTAAATTCTGAACGTTATCACTTCGATCAATGGGCGACACAAACAAAGATGATTATGTGTGATTGTTTATTTACTCAATGAAGAAGATGAAGATGAAGAGAAAAATGGTATCTATTCTCACGTTTCTTGTTTTATTTACTAATGAGAGGACCAAACTATTTATAGAGAATAAATTGATCCACCAAAGTTGTAACAGAAATAACAGAAGAAAAAAAATTTAAGTGAAAAAATCAGGTCAGGCAAGTTATGAGTCGACTCATGTTTTAATGAGGATCAGTGTGCGCTGACCCGTGGAAAACACTGTGAAAAAATGACTAGAATGCGTCGACTCAAAGTCACCATGCGTCGACGCATGAATACAATTTCTGCATTCCCAGAGTTATGCGCTTTCCCGTTTATTTCACACGTCTTGCATCAGTAATCATGCATCGACGCATGCACATAGTAGGTTAGCGCATAACTTGTATTTTTACATAAAATGCATTTTTTTTACATTGTAACTGACTAAGACCCAGAAAAAACATACTAGACACTAGTATAATGATCATGCATTATGGATAAGACAAAGTCCTATATGTCTAGACACATGAACAACAATGACTAGATGCAGTTTTCCCGACAAGAGAAGTGATACCGCTCAAATTACAATCTAATACTCAGCATATTTGTTGACATTATTAAAACGAAAAAGGTGAAAGACCATAGCCCTCACATACTCCCCCTTTTTTATGATGACAACACTGTTTTAGCTTTCACGTGATTTGTAATTTGTGAACGAACAAGCTCCCCCTGTCTTTAACACTTGATTAATTTCCTGCTAATTTTCTGCTTGCTATCCTCTTCTCCCCCTTTGTCAACATCAAAAAGAAGAGAAGAAAGAGGTCAAAATAAAACTATAACACGTAAGGATCCATCACATATTTGCAACACAGCAACATTAACACGCATCCACATATGATACAGTTAACGTAAATTGAAAGCGGGTAAATACGGAACATAAATCGCAAAGACAATTGATTCCATATGTAAGAATGTCAAAACAACTGAAGCAAAAGTCAAAGTTTAAACAATGGGATAAAGCATGCAAACCAAATAACAAAACAGAAATGCAAAACAAAAGTAATATGATGCCCTAATCTCTATGGCCTCCTCCCCCTATATGGATGACCTCTTCCTCCATAATACTGGCCTGGTGGTGGCAAATCTTCTAGGTGCAGGTTGAGTTCGATCAGGGTGCGATTTATAGTACCAAGATTGTTGGCAAGATTCAGATTCTATTGAGTCAAGTTCTCGTCCATGTGGTTGAAGCGAGTCATAGACACGTCAGCAAACCTGTTGAAGTTAGTGATGTGAGCCGAGACTTGATCGGATAAGTTTGTGAGTCGTTCTTCCTGAGCATTGTAGCGGCTCTCTTGCAATGCTTGGAATTCTTGTTGTTGAAGATTCATCTCATTTAACCTTGCCAGAATCTCTTCAGATGCCTGGTAATCATACTGAGGTTGTGGATTTGGAGGTGCCGAATAATCAGGTTGCTGCCAACCATACTCCTCGCCATAGGTGGGAGGAACATATGCGTCACCAAGAGTAGTCTAGCAGTTGTTTTGCCAATCTCCCCAGCCCTGATTCTCAGAATTGTCCTCATGTTGATCACCCATCCATGCGTCGTTGTCTTCCTCTTGCATAACCACATCAGCATCATTAACATCTTGACGATCACCATCATGTACGTCCTCATCAGCATTTCCTTCATAATGAACAGGTTCTTCAGGTTCAGGTTGAAAAGGATGAGTCGATATGTGTCGGTAATTGAATTTCTTATTAACCTTATCCCAATTGTAGCCCATCATGGTGAGGGTTTTTGGTTGAAATTATTGTTCAGATGAAATCTCAATGTAAGGAATATTTGGAACTGAAATACCAGCCTTGTTCAAGATGTTCTGAATACAGGATGCATAACCTAGAGCCTGAGATTTGTGGGAGTTGTGGGTAACGAACATCCGATATGCAAAATAGTATGGCCAGTTGATTTTGATCCGATTTTTCAGAATATACATGAGATGAACTTCAGCCTTCTCAGCCCGTGAGTATCCACTTTTCTTAGGTCTCAAGATACGAGCAATAATCCATTGCAAAATGTGGTCTTCAAATTTCAAATGACCGGTAGTGACATTTTCGGAAAGACGTCACTTGCCACAACATCGTCAAGATATGGTTCCCGTAGCATAGAGTTTAGAGCAGTGTTGAACTCAAAGTTTTGAACAAACGTTTTATCAGTTACTCTGGGTAGATTTTCATTTGTGTCCAAACTAAACAAAGTAGCCCATAAATCATTGTTTACATCATGAAGAACATTATTCATAGAAAACTTAAACTCACCCCCCTTAAACTTACCCTTGATTCCACAGTAGAACACTCGAATCAGATCACTGTTGTATTTATCATCACATTCCAGGAACTCACCAAGATTCTGAACATTGAGTATTTCACTTATCTCAGGAACGTGATAATCTTCACCCATCAATACATAGAAACCATGTTGTGGTATAACATCACAATTACTAAACAATGCCTCATAAGGACTAGATAGTGCATCAGAAACTAAAGAATTAACGGTTACCGATTGTGAAGAGGTTCTGGAAGATGAAGCTCTGGTTGTTCTTTTACCGGTTGTTCGTCTGGAAGCCATTTTTAATGAAGGTTTGAAGAAGATGAACAGTGCACACAGTGGTAGAGAGGATGATGAATAGTGCGCGAAAGTGGAGAGGATGATGATCAGCCGTTAGAAACCCTTGTTCTTATACCTTTGAGGATTCACTTTTTATGGGTTTTTATTTTTAGGGATTTTGATGGAGATTAATGGGTATTGATGAGGTTTAATGGAAGAAATAGAGAGAGGGAGACCAAAAAATCTGATATGATTACATGCAATGAACGAGAATTTAAAGAGAGTGAAAATATGTAGTGGAAATAGGTAGCAATAGGTCGGCGCACGCATTCCAATTAATGCAGGAATTCTGAACGTGACAGTTATGCATCGACCTAAGTACATGATGCGTCGACGCATGCAAGTGTTGCGCTAACCCGTTAGTTTCCATTAACAAATGCAACAGTTTATGCGTCGACCCATGATATGGTCTCGTCGACGCATGCAAGGCAAAAATGAAAAAAAAATTGAAAATTTGCAAACATAAGTTCCAAAGGATAAATAAACATGCACACACGTATGTCATACCCCAAATTTGTCCTACCTATGTATAGTTTGCATCTGTACATCCATCCACTAACCATATTCAGAAAATTCAAAAAAATATATCGCTTCTGGTTGTTGTAGTTCAGTCAGGGTTCTGTGTCAATTCAGGTTATTTGTGTGTGGATCAAACTATTAGAATGTGGTAAGTTTTTCAAGTCATACAAGTCATGATTTCAAGGTATGGTACATCTGGTCCACGGTGAAGACCTTGGTTCCTCAAGGCACAGGTGACAAGTTCAATATTGATTTGTGATTCAAAGTTTTTACTCCATCCAAGGTGCAAGATTGATTTGTGTTTGATCCAAGTTCAAAATTAGCTCAAAATTTCATTTCAAGCAAGAATTCATTGGAGATTCAAGTTTTAAATGTCATAGTCCATGAATAAATCCATTTACAATTTTACAAAAAAAAAAGAAAGGCCCATGGAAGAATTCATCATTTCATACAAATTTATTCCAAGGCCCATCTACATCACCTTACAGCAAGAAATTACAAACAAAAAAATAAAAACTAACCATTTCTTGAATTCACACGGCCCATGTTTGTATTAAAACTTTGTACAAAACATTACACCATGGTCCCACTTTCAACCACGAGCGTCACACCACAACGCACAGTATACGCATCAGTACCACAAGACACCAAACCACGTGATCTGCTGAATTGCAAATACACAACTTTGCAAAACCTTTCAATACGCAGCAAATTACGCAACATACAATTCACATACACAACCATATCCACACCTTCCGCAAAACCATACAGCAATGACACAACTTTGTGAAAGCTACAACAAATGAATTACAGCAGAAAAATTGAATAACAAAGGGACCCCACTCCAAGCCAATATCTTGCAACGTCCTCATATCTCACATACCGGGCATCAATTGAAGAAAAGGATGAACATGTACCAAGCTACAATCCACATTTTACCATGCCATTCGCACCTCTAATTCGTGCTGCCACAAATGACGCCACTTCACTAACTTGTGCAAGCCTTGACAACCTACACCATTCCACCACAAACTTTCGCAACTGTATGAGGACCCCACACCTTGCCAAGCCATTTTCTGCAAAAACAACAGCAATACAAGACGCACACAAATGATAAAACAATTCACAACCTGTACACACCCGAAACAAGGCCAGCTGTGAAATTCGTACAACAACCAAAACGCCCAAAATCGAGTAAAACGGCATCGAATTCTCACCCAACTCCATATATAAATAAAGCATTCTCATCCCTTAATTGTCCAAGTTGAAGTAGCATCAAAACCTCTGCCAAATTTCTGACTCAATTCCTTTTCTTGAAACCATTCAAACCACTCATATCCTTTAATGAAATCCTCTTTAAATCATCAAATCTTCCAATACCCTTAAATAAAACTTTCAAACAAAAACTATCATCTCTAACCAACCATCAACAACACCAAACGAAATCCATTACACAAACCATTCACTTGTTCCTCAAACTTTCACTTACACAACCCAGATCAAATCGGAACAGAAAAGAAGATGAGATGAAATAGAGAGAGAAATCGGACGAGATTGACACAAAATCTATAAACCTTATGCGATTGAAGCAAGAAATCTGGTGCGAAGGAGATCTTTCGCGAGAGAAGGTTGATTTTCTGCTTTAAGTTTAAATAAAGCGATGATGAAGAAATTCTGAGCATTTTTTTATTGAAGTTTGATCGTGTTCCCTTGATTCAAACTATGGATTTGTTTTTTTTTCTAAAAAAAGAATGATGAAGTGATGTTGTTGTTGACATTTTGTATAAACCGTGTTTTCATGGGTTGATTTTGTTTCATCTTTATTCATTTGCCTTTTAATAAAAACAGAGCCTAATGATATGCTGTAAAGGTGATGATGGGCTTTGGTTTAAAGCCCGTAGGATTCCCTTCATGTCAATAGCTAGAATACTCATGTTGGACTTTGGATCCATACACCCTGCTGAGTCAAACGCCCCCTCCTCTCTTTTTACTAGTTTTCTTCTTTTTCTTTTTAGTTTACTATTTTTTTAACAAGTTTTTTTGAAGCTTTTAATCTTTATTCTTTTTATGTTTTTCACTAATTTTATTCAAGTTAATCCATTTACTTTATTAGTTCATCTTATTATGGTTTCGATTATATTTTATTTTCGGGCCAATAATATAACAACAATCTTGATTGGTTGATTTATTCAAATCGATTCAAAAATCTTGATTAATATGAGGCCACTTTTTTTTTGTTGGTCAATGAAAGTCTAAAATCAAAGATTATCGATTTATCGATTTAAATCTTGATTAAGACGAGACCATTTTGATTTTGATTCCATTTCCATTTCATTTTGCATTTTCTCTTTTTCTTCTTTTATTTTCATTTTCGATCGATGAAGTCTTTCTATTCACGAATGTTGATGGTTGAAGCGATTAACCTTCATTATTTCAAATCTGTAGTGAGTGATCATCGAGATCTCTTTCTATACTTTGAGATCGTGATGGGTTACCTTCGATTAATCGATGAAAGTTTATGATTAAGACGAGATCTTCGCCTTTTATTTTCGTGTTGCACGATTTCATTGGAGAATGATCCTCAATATCATTTCTCCATCATGTTTTAGCACAAAGATCAAATTGCGAATCCTCCTATAGTGTGATCTTCGTCATAGATCGTGCTACGATGGTTTAGCGCTACATGTCCCGTATCATTTGCTTCTAACAACTAATCAACTAACAATTAACTTTACTTTCCGTCAAATATTATCTTGCTTTACTTTCTTGTCAATATTATCTTGATTATTATTCATATTGGTCATATCATATTCATACTTGTTCATCTAATCTTCTTCTTGTTTCTTTGTTCATACTTTAATCAAAACACATTAACAATTATCAAAACAATAAAAAAAAACTCAATTGGTGGACTGTTGGTTACTATCCTTTGCTTGGAGCTTTTGCCCGACTCTTGCTCAAGGCTTAGTTTAGGACACCTCGCACACACACGGCTTCCTCTTGGGCTACCTTACAACGAGACCTTTTATTTCATGTCATCACCTGTATTTTACATGTACCCCTCTCCCTATTCCGATGTATGCATTCGTTGTTTCTTTGATTGTGGTTTATTTACTAGGAGCACCCCTAGGGACTAGCATAGACAACCCATTTTCAAACTAATTCTTGATTCGTCGTCGAGCCATTTTCAAACAAACCCATTTTCAACCAAACCCTCGATTCTTCGTCGAGCCATTTTCAAATCAACCTCTAACCAAACTTTTTTTCAAACTAACCTCTTCGCATACAAATAAACCCTTGATCCAACGTCGAGCAGATTTTCACAAATAAACTTCAAAATAACTAACAACTATCGTAACTCTTTTCAAGGTGAAAAATGGGGGTTCAAGTCTTTGATCTCTCTTCGGTTGTTTAGGTGCGGGTTCTCTTACTCGTGTGTGAGCAATTGACGCCTTTAAAACAAACCAACTTCCCTCTTTTCGTGGGTGTACCACGAACTACGACTGCTCTGATTCTTTATTCTCGTTCGAGTAAAGATACGTAGGCACAGGATTGTGATGATCTTGGCGATCACACTACCATCTTTTTTTTTCGTCAAACCCCGTAGTCGAACTACCATTGCTCTGATTACCCATTCTCGTCCGAATGAGCATACGTAGGCACAAGATTATGATGATCTTATCGAGCACCCTATCCTTAAACCACCCATTTCTCCCTTAGCATCCTTCCCTTTTATCTTACCATTTTGCATTTATCATAGAGAAGAAAACAAACAAGCTTAGCTAACGAGTATCGCGATTCGAATCAAGAGGTTCCCGTTAAGTACAACGGACGTGAGAGGGCGCGCGTACCTTCCCCTCACGTAACCGACTCCCGAACCCGGAATGTGGTTGCGACGACCATGTTCTTATCCCTCCTTAAAGGTTTTCTCGATATTTTTCTTTTCCTCTTTTGGGATAAATAAAGTTCAGTGGCGACTCTGTCGAACCGTTCTGCGTCTTTCGCGCGAGGGTCGTGTATTCGATTAAGCGATTTTTTCGAGGTACGGCAGCTGGCGACTCTGCTGGGGACCATTTGCTTCATGCAAGAGAGAGTCGAGCCTATCTTGATTCGAATCGCGAGCTCGTTAGTTTCGTTTGCATGTTTTCTTCTCGCTTGTTTACTTATTTATGTGTTTTCCTATTTCCTTATCTGTGTTACCTTTTGTGACATTGTTGGGTTGTTCTTATAATGGGAACTTTGTGAGATGGCTCTACACCCGAGTCGAGAAAAACCCTAGGATTAGGATGGTGGTTGTGTAGTAGAGGCTTCCGTGGTCTCTTCCGCGTGAGCCAAAGAGAAAACCCCTCTTGGAGTAGAATCCCTTGGAGATGTTATCGTTTCGATGTTCCTTCGTCGCGATGGTAATGTTTCCGAGCATGAGTCGTTGATCCCAAAGACCATTAACCCATTTATCCATGGTGGTTGGTAGTGTTAACTCTTTGTGAGTTAATATGAATGCCCCAATCAGATGAGATCCCTCGAACGTATTACTTCCTGGCAGTAATATTTTCGACCTCGATCTAGGATTCTGAGAACCTACATAAAACCCATGTGTCGATGGTTGTGTAGTGGACGCCTCCGAGGAGTCTTTCTCGTGGGGAAGAAATGAAGACCTCACCTAGACGAGATTATTTTAAGGATATTATAATCAGATGTCTCTTCGTCTTGGTTATAATGTGTCAAAATATATCCATAAATCTAGGCACCTACCCGTCTTAGAAACCTACCCGTGGGCTCAGGAATAAGTTCATAAGAACTTCCAGGTATGTCGAATGACTTGTAAACATTGTTCCTATAATTAAAAAGAGTAAGACTCTTAGAGTCGATATAGACATTAGAGACTTAAATGTCGCTACTCCAAATGATGAATACCCGATGCATGTGGCAGAAATGCTAGTCGATTCAACTGCTGACTTTGAGTATATAAGACTTTTAAATGGTTATTCTGAATGTAACCAAATATTTATTGTAGAGGAAACTATCTCAAAAACGAAATTTTGATGCCCTGGTGCAACATACCAAAGGGCGATGAATAATATGTTCCATGATTTCATCGAAACCTTTATGCAGGTATACATTGATGACATAGTCACTAAATCCTCGTCGAAAAATGGTCATCTAGACCACCTTCGACAATCCCTTGAAAGGATGAGATAAATGGACTTAAAGTGAATCCATTAAAATGTGCTTTTGGTGTTCAAAGAGCAATGAATAATATGTCCCATGATTTCATCGAAACCTTCATGCAGGTATACATTAATGACATAATCATTAAATCCTCGTCAAAAAATGGTCATCCATACCACCTTTGACAATCACTTGAAAGGATGAAGGAAAATGGACATAAAATGAATCCAGTAAAATATGCTTTTGGCGTTCATGCAGAGAATTTTCTAGGCTTTGTGGCTCACAAAAAGGCATAGAGATCAACCAGAACAAAACAAATGTTATATTCAACACCAAACCTCCGTCGAACAAAAAGCAACTCCAATATTTGCTGGGAAATATAAACTTCTTAAGGAGGTTTATTTCGAATCTAAGTGGCAAAACTAAAGTTTTTTTCCTTTGCTACATCTGAAGGAAGAATGATCAATATGGGAACCTGAACATCAGATTTTGAGGAGATCAAGACATACTTGTTGAATCCTCTTATACTTCTACCCCCGAGAGGAATAAACCAATGAAGTTGTACATTTCTACATCTGATTCGACAATAGGCAGTATGTTAGCACAAGAGGATGATGATAGCTTCGAAAGAACCATTTATTACCTTAGTCGAGTGTTGAATGATGCAAAAACTAGATATAGCTCAATAGAGAAATTGTGTCTTTGTTTATATTTCTCTTGTACAAAGTTGAAGTATTATATAAAGCCAACAAATGTGTTTGTTTATTCTCACTTTGATGTTATTAAACGTATGTTGTTGAATCTTATTTTACATAGTAGAATAGGAAAATGAGCTTTAGCTTTAACTGAATATTCTTTAACTTATGCTCCTTTAGAGACCATGAAAGGTCAAATTGTTTATGATTTTATTGTTGATCAGGCGATAGTTAAAGGAACCCAAAATTATGTCAAACTTAAACCTTAGAGGTTGCACTTTGACAATTCTAGACGTAAAAATGGAATTGGCATTGGAATTCTAGTTATTTCCCCAAAAGGAATTCCAACCAAGTTTAAATTCAAAATTCAAGGGTGTTGTTCAAATAATTGTTGGACTTGAGACTTCACACATAAAGGGGGGGGGGGGGGGGAGTGAGTTGCGTGGTTTGAAAAAATTGGTTTTAAAAAACTTTTATAAGTAAAATCAGAGGTTGAAAGCATTTTGAAAAACTTAGCAGCGAAAAACTAAGATGCGGTAAATTAAAAGAGTTAAGGAAGAAGGAAAACACCCAGATTTATAATGGTTCAGTCAAAACTGACTTAATCTTTCCCCAAGAATTGATCTTGAGAGTTTCCTTTAAAATATTGAGAATTTTTAGTAGAAAAGTCTCACAAACCCCCTTATACAAGGAATGGCGGTTGATCTTCAACCAAGAAATACAAGACGATAAATATGTGTGTTTGTATCTTTTCTTTAAAATAAGCTTGAAAGTGAAGTGACCAAACTTCCTTCCCAATAGTGGATTGAAGTTTTTATTCTTCTTTCCACAAACAAGAACCTTGGAGCGATTAGTCTTCAAGTTCCAAAATCTTTGAGCTCAATACCTTGGTTTTACACTGCATAACCAAAAACCTATGAGATTTTAACACCGGACTGATCTCGAAACTCTGAAGCATTTAGTACCTGGTTGAGCTTTAACCTATCTTGATTTTAACAATGACTGACCGAGAACCTAGGAGATTTCATCACAGACTGATATCCAACCTAAACTAGGATTGAATCACACAATCCTAAACAAAAGCTTTTTAATGGTTTAACTTTTAACCCAAACAAATTCCTAAATGGACAGTATTCAACCAATGTGTATATAAAATATTCCTTTGGTGAATTTACATTCTACCCCTTTCCAGAATTACAAAAATAATCTCACTCACAAAATCACTTAGGCAAAAAACATAGTGAGAGAAAGTTAAAGAAATGTTTTGAGAGAGAGAGAGAGGGGGAGATGAAAATGTAAAAACACGAATCTGAATGATTTGAAATAAGAAATGTAACCTCTATTTATAGGCATGATGTTGGCTCAAAATGGAAATTTCAATAAAATCATTTTGTAACAATCTAATCGATTAGAAGCTTGAAATAATTGTTTGTATGTTCTAAAAAAAGGAAGGTTTATATATCTAGTCGTTGTACAAAATCAAGGCATCTTCAAAATAGCTTGGGCTTTAAGTTTGCACATTTCTAATCGATTAGAAAATGTTATAATCAATTGGGACAAATTCGCCTATAGCTATTTTGACTACTCCTAATTCATCTGACACAACTTCCAGATGTTCTTCAAAATATTTTCTTTTGGTAAAGCATTTTAAAAACTGGTTCAGTGTGCGCGCATGTGCTTTAGCCTTGTACTTTTACGATAAAGTCCTTTTGCCTTACAATTGTTCAATCATTACTAAAATAAAAGATCACCATTACTAAGTTATAAGATCACCATATTGCTTCAAAACTTTGTCGAATAATTCTCTTTATGTTGACACATGCTTGAGTGGCTTTGAGATGAGACTTTAGTTGCATTCTTTGTTTGCCATCATTGGATAGTCAAGTTAATCAAATCCTAATTATAGGGTTTGCATCTATATTATTTGTTTGCCATTATCGTAATACTTTAGTTATCATCATCAAAAATTGATGTCCTTGTTAAAATCATATCACTTGCAAACACAAGGTTCAAAAATAATGAGGTTGAATATGAAGCCTTGATAGCAAGCCTTAGAATCCTATTAGACTTGGGGGCAAAAACAGTCGAAGTTAAAGGTGACTCAGAGCTGGTTGTAAAGCAGTTAACAAAATAATATAAGTGCATTAAAGAGACTTTGTTTATACTTCATCACAACAAAGCCACTTCTGAAAAAGTTTGATTTAGTCGACATTAAACATGTACCTCGACTGGAGAATAAATAAGCTAATAACTTAGCTCAAATTGCTTCAGGATATACAATCTCCAAAGTGAAATTAGAAGAATTAATTGAAGTCAAAGAAAATTTTATTCTACCCAGTATTCTCCCCTCAAAATCATCAAAGTCAAAACTGGTGGGGGTAGAAAGGTTGTAAGACTTGCAAAATCCTAAAATTTTGGAAATTTTTTCCATTGACAATTTTTCGAACAATGATTGGCAAAAAGTAACTATAAATTTTTGAAAAATCCAACAGGAACAACAGATCGAAAGATCAAGTATAAGGCATTAAGTTATGCTATTATTGACAATGAGTTGTTTAAAAGACTCCAAAAGGAGTTCTTTTGAAATTCCTAAGTGAAAGTGAAGCTTATTTGGCAATTTCAATGTCCAGAGTGGATCATGTGGCCCCCATCAAGCAAGTCATAAAATGAAGTGGCTTTTGTTTCGATAGGGTGTGTATTGGCCAAATATGTTGAAGGATTGCATAGAATTTGCCAAAGGGTGCCAAGAATCCAAAAGCATGCAGGGATCCAACATGTCCCTGCCTGTATGTTACACTCAATTGTTAAGCCTTGACCATTCAGAGGTTGGGCATTAGATTTAATTAGTGAAATTTGACCTACATCGTCTAAGGGTCATAAGTACATCTTAGTAGGTATAAATTATTTTACAAAATGGGTCGAACCGGTGCCTTTGTTGTAGGTTTGTGATTATTGCATGTTTTCTGTCATTACTTCATTCTATTTCATCTTGCTGTTGCCATTGCACAGAGATTGTATCTTGGTTGTTTTCAACCTAAATTGATAGCTTTCTTCGACCTCTTTTTTAGTTTTCTTATCTTATGTTACTACATTTTATTTACTACAATTGAACATTCCATATCAAATTGTTTCTGTTGTATCTGGTGCTTTAAATGATGCTGCAGAGAAGAAGTATGATCTTGAAGCATGGTTTCCAGCTTCTTAAACTTACAGGGAGTCAGTATCCTATTCAAATTATACTGACTACTAGGCCAGAAAATTAAAAATTCGATATAAACATAATAAGGTCAGTTATGCCCAAGTTCATCATTGATGGCTTCATTACATCATATTGATGGCTTTATTAGATAGTATTATTCAATTACTTTAGAATGAAGAAGTTTATTTTGAGAGAGTTGAGTGAGAGATAGATAGAGATTTTTCCCCGTTTATGTCTAAAACTCGTAGTAAGTGTAGTAGAGATGAGGATGTTGCGTACTTGTGTTATATGTATGCTAAGACTAGACATGATACGATTATAAATGACAATATTAGAGTGTTGGGGGTATCATATATAGTAAAAAAATTATGGAAAATATACTTGGGTAGTTTGGGCTAGTAGAGAGAAGACCTACATATTTTGTTGTAAGGAGAGTTGATAAGATAGATAGAGAGGAGTCAAACAACTAGAGGTCTGGGAAGACGTAAAAAAACTATAAGTGAAACTATTAAGAAAAATCTCGACATTAATCAATTGGGTAGAAACATGGTGTTGAATAGAACACTATGGCATAATTGGATCCATGTAGCCGACCTAATTTAATGGGATGAGGAGTGGTTGTTGTTGTTGTTATACTTTTTGAAAATTCTAAGTACTTTCTTCTCTGGTGACTAGTCTTTCATTGAGATTAGATCA
The DNA here is from genome assembly GCA_022829125.1 of Lathyrus tuberosus. Classification (NCBI taxonomy): domain Eukaryota; kingdom Viridiplantae; phylum Streptophyta; class Magnoliopsida; order Fabales; family Fabaceae; genus Lathyrus; species Lathyrus tuberosus. The sequence continues at coordinate 115,432 of JALAZF010000031.1, read as the reverse complement.
TATTTTGCAGACAAAGTAAATTTTATCTGCATTAAAACATCCTGAGAATAGCTGTCAGTAACTTACATAGTAATGACGGTGCTTACTTCTGTTTATAGTCATAATACATTATGTAATACCCCGTATTTTATTACTCTGGATAATATTATATTGTGATCGACTGAGCCCAGTGTACTCTGAGAAATTATTTGACAAAATAATTAGAATAACTGTGGAACTTAGAATTAATCCAATTAATATTATCTGACTCGGAGGTTTTAACTTTTGGGGTTATAAAGACTTTTTGGACCTTTAGTAGTATTAATTCTTATTAATGCTTATTATATACTTTCTTTTCCTCCCATTGCCAAACAAAAGAAAAAGATAGTAAGATAAAAAGAGAAAGAAAGGAAAGGAAGGAGAAAAAGTGGAGAAGAGGAAAAATTGGAAGAAAAGTTCAAGAACTTCAAGAATCATCATCAATCCTTCATCAAATCATCTCATCTCCTTCATCTTCAACTTCTAATCCAGGTGGGTTCTAGATAGAAACCTTAGTGTAGAATTTCTTGAGGTTTTTGGGGTTGTGTTAGGTTTGGGAGAAAATGGGATTTTGGTGGAAAATCGAGGAATCTAGCGATTGAAATGAGTTATAAATTGCGTAGTATAATCTATACAAGTGTGGAATCACTTACCGATAATCGTTGTGAATGTTTGGATTGGTTTATGTTGGTTGGAATGTTAGGGTTTTAGTGGAAATTAGGTGATAAATGTTGAAAATCGTATTGTATGAAGTTTATCGGTTAAACTGTATTAGCACCCTGATATTAGACCTCGATGGGTTGTTGAGTATGTTGTAGAGATGTTGTTCAGGTTGGGAAAAGCTCTGTTAAGAGTTTTATTTTTCTGAGTATCGCAGAGCCCGCTCAGCGCGCAGATGCCCGCTCAGCGCGCTCAAGAATTTCTGCAATCCCTCAAGTCAGAGGAAACCGCGCTCAGCGCGGTCATGGGGGCGCTCAGTGCGCAGGTCTGGGAGTTGAATTTTTTTCCTTTAGCGAGAAAATTCATAACTTATGGCTCGTTTATCGGTTTCGATCATTCGTTATATCGATGTAAAGCCGAGGAAATATTCTATGCAATGGAGATGAAATATGTCGATTTTACCGATCGATTAAATAATCGAGAAAGTTCCAAAAGTGATATAATTATGTTTTTATTGTTATACGTTATTCTATTATATAATTATGACATGTCTTGCCTATCCTGTTGTTGTGTAACATGATTGTGAGTGATTATGCCTGAAAATATGAAAACAATTAGAGGAAAGTGTGGAATGACAAAATGACGACGCTCGTGCATAAGAGGCCGAGGCGTGCGTCTATTGCTGAATGGTTGTATGTGGAAATCACGAAATTGTAACCACTATTCTATTAGGTGCAATTTCACGAGTAACGAGATCCTCTGTAATGAATGCACGATTTCTTGGTAGGTTTGATTCCCAATGTTATAGTACGAATGGAGCCTACGGGTAAAGAGACTTATGACGGTGTATGGGCCGTGTGAAGTGACGGATCACGGGTACGGGCCGATGATCCCGAATCCATTTCGTATGCCAAGAAATCTACGAGGGTCCATGACTCGTTCCTACTTCTAGATGTAGAAGAGGGCGGGAGAAAGGGGATGCCTTGATTGGGTTAACGATAGTGATACACTTTCGGGTTAACGAACCCGATATAATCAAAACAATTGGTGTGTGGACTCAAAGTCACTTCCCTTCCCCTTGACTTGAGTTAGGATTGGTTAGAACCTTGTAAAGCTGAGAGGACTATAAGATAGCGAACTCACTGAGATTTGATGTATCTTACCCCACTGTTGTTGTTTACATCACAGGTACTACAGGTTCGGCGAAGGGTAAGGATAAAGTGGTTTGACTTTCCTTACGGATCGTAGCTTTTGGGATGGCATGGCTTCCGCTATGGCGTTTTTTTTTTTTGATATCATTGTATTGATCTAGTTCTTAGTGCATTTTGGCACATCTTGTATATGTGATGCCGTAGACTTTAGAACCTTGTATTTAGGGCATTTAATATATAATGTGTTAACTAGGAACTTGTTTATTTCAGTACCAAACGTATTATTCATGTATGATATATGCTTTGATGTATGTATTTATATATGGGCGTTACAGTTGGTATCAGAGCAGGTCATATCCTCGATCTAGCCATGAAATAGTATAAGTATTTCCTTCCGTTTCATATGCATTGTGTCGCCATTGGTCTTACGTGTTATATTTATGGTATTAAGCCTGATCAACTTAATCCTATCTGTATGACATTCAGGAACATGGCAGACGGGCGCAGGAACAACCGTGGGAGACCGAGAACTACTCCAGCAGGGACAAATCCGCCAGGGGACGAAGGGAAGGCCCCTTTGTATCAATTCATGCAGCAGATGCAGCAACAACAAAATCAGTTTGTGCAACAAATGGTACAGCAAATGGCTGGTGGCGTGCATCCTCCAGTGGTTGTGCCTGAAGCTGCAGGGGGAACCTTTAGGGATTTCATTCGTATGAATCCTCCAGAGTTTCAGGGAGGATTAGACCCGGTGAAGGCTCATGAATGGATATCCGGTATGGAGCGGATTTTCTTAATAGTTCAGTGCAGTGAGGAAAACAAGGTGGTATTCGCTTCTCACTTGTTAAAGGGTTCTGCCATGAGGTGGTGGGAAAACGCTTCAGCCTTAATGACAATTCAAGAGGTACCGAAGGTATGGGAGCAGTTTAAGATAACTTTTATGGAGAAGTATTTTCCAAGTTCCTTAAGGTCTCAGAAGGAATTCGAGTTTCAACAGTTGAGACAAGGCAACTTGACCGTGGCTTCTTATGCAGAAAAGTTCGAGATTATGGCTGCTTATTCTAGGCAGGCCATGTATGCTCCTGATGAGAGGTGGAAGATTGATCAGTTTCTTTTTGGTTTGAGGGCTGAAATTTCACATAGTGTGTCTCAAAGGGAATTCACTAACTATGCTGAGTTGTTACGACAGTGTTATGTGGCGGAGCATAGTTTAAAGAAAGTGCAAGCAGAGGGAGAGTTGAGTAGGGTGAATCAAAGTGATCGTGGGAGATTGAATCAACAATTTAGAGCAAGGCAATAATCTTTCAAAGGGAACCAAGTTCAGAGTTCTAAGACTAGTGCACCTCCGGTGTGCCGTATTTTTGGAAAGATGCATTACGGTAGATGTCACCTCGAAGGAGTGGAGTGTCATCGGTGTCATAAAGTGGGTCATTGGGCGAGAGATTATCCTCAAAATAGAAATCAAATGCCAGAGAAGAATATCGGGCGAGTGTATACCTTGGATGCGAGGAAAGCAAAGGGTGATAACTCTTTGATTGCTGGTACGTGTTTTGTGAATGGAAATCCTTGCTTTGTTTTATTCGATTGTGGAGCTACACACTCTTTTGTATCGATGCAATATGTAAAGCGGCTTAGGTTGCAAGCGGTTCCGTTGTCTCCATTCATGGTGGTTACTACTGCCATGGATGAAATGATTGAGACACCGTTGATGTGTGAAAATTGTGTTTTGTCGGTGAATGATACAGTTTTCCAGATTGACCTTATCTGTTTACCGCTTAAGAAAGTGGATGTTGTTCTGGGAATGGATTGGCTTTCAGCTAATTCAGTATTTATCGGATGTGAAGAAAAACTAATTATTATTCCATCTACCGAGGCCACTCCGAGGGATGTGTTAACTACTATTTTAGAAGGTACGGTCGGAATGATTAATTTCTTGTTTGAGGAGGAAAAATCTGTTCTTTTGATTCTTACTAAGGAGGGCGGTAGTAACCGTCAAGTTTTGAGTATTCCAGTAGTTTGTGACTTTCCGGAAGTTTTCCCCGAGGATATCACTTCTTTCCCTCCGGAGCGGGAAGTGGAATTCTCTATTGACCTGATACCGGGAACGGCTCCAATATCTGTTTCTCCGTATCGAATGACACCACTTGAATTGAGAGAATTAAAGGATCAATTGGAAGAGTTGTTGGCTAAGCATTTTGTTCGACCCAGTGTTTCGCCCTGGGGAGCTCCAGTGTTATTGGTAAAGAAAAAGGATGGTGGAATGCGGTTGTGTATTGATTACCGTCAGCTGAATAAGGTCACCATCAAGAATAAATACCCATTACCAAGGATAGACAATCTGCTAGATCAATTGAAAGGAGCCTGTGTGTTCTCGAAGATTGATTTACGGTCGGGTTATCATCAGATTCGGGTGAAGATTTCGGATGTACCAAAGACTGCGTTTAGAACCCGTTATGGTCATTATGAATTTTTGGTGATGCCTTTCGGTGTAACAAATGCTCCGGCAGTTTTCATGGATTATATGAATCGGATATTTCAACCTTACTTGGACCAATTTGTGGTGATTTTCACTGATGACATTCTTATCTATTCTCGTGATCCTCAAGAGCACGGAGAACACCTAAGAATCGTTTTATCCATCTTACAAGAAAGACAACTTTTTGCCAAGCTAAGTAAGTGCGAATTTTGGATGTCGGAGGTGAATTTTCTTGGACATGTCATATCTCGGGGAGAAGTAGCGGTTGATCCATCAAAAGTTGAAGCCGTGATAAATTGGGAGAGACCGAAGAATGTGTCTGAAGTTAGAAGCTTCTTGGGACTAGCAGGTTATTATAGGAGGTTTATTAAGGGCTTTTCCCAATTGGCTTTACCGATGACGAGACTTACTCGGAAGGATTATTCTTATGAATGGGATTCGGATTGTGAGCAAAGTTTTATGAATTTGAAGAAGAGCCTGACGACCGCTCCTGTTTTGATTATTCCTGATCCTAGCAAGTCGTATAAGGTGTATTGCGATGCATCGAAGAAGGGATTAGGCGGTGTGTTAATGCAAGATGGACATGTAGTGGCTTATGCGTCTCGACAATTGAAAGTCCATGAGGAGAACTACCCAACGCATGATTTAGAATTGGCAGCAGTTGTATTTACTTTGAAGGAGTGGCGTCACTATTTATATGGTGTACGTTTTGAGATGTTTAGCGACCACAAGAGCTTAAAGTACCTCTTTGATAAGAAGGAGTTAAACATGCGTCAAAGGAGGTGGATGGAATACTTGAAAGATTATGACTTGGAGTTAAAATACCATCCGGGTAAGGCAAATAAAGTGGCAGATGCATTGAGTAGGAAAGTGTTGCATAATGCCGAGTTGATGATGCTAGAGTATACTTTATTGGAAAAATTTCGGAATCTAAATCTTCAATTTGTTTGGACCCCTAATGGTGTGATTATGGGGAATTTGAATATCAATTCTACTCTTAGGGAAGAAATCCAACAAGAGCAAGGGTTAGACGAGAAGTTACAAGAAGTGTTGTTACAACCGGGTTTTGTGCGAGCTACCGACAGAATTATTTTGTTTAACCAAAGGATTTGTGTTCCGGATAACACGGAGTTAAAAAGGAGGATTTTGGGAGAAGCGCATAAGGGTGCTTTTACTATACATCCGGGATCTTCAAAGATGTATCAAGATTTAAAAAGGGACTATTGGTGGCCCGGGATGAAAAGAGATATTGCGGTGTATGTTTCGGAATGTGCGGTGTGCCAATAAGTGAAGATCGAGCACCAAAGACCGGGTGGCTTGTTGCAACCTTTAGAAATTTCAGTATGGAAATGGAATAGTATCTCGATGAACTTCGCTGTTGGGCTACCCCGTACTCAGGGTGGTTATGATTCGATTTGGGTAATTGTGGATCGGTTGACGAAATCCGCACATTTCTTAGCTGTGAAGACTACCTACAAGGCGAGTCATCTCGCAAAGTTGTTCATTTCAGAGATAGTGATATTACATGGTATTCCCACTAGTATCGTTTCGGATAGAGATCCAAAGTTCACTTCGAGATTTTGGAGAGCTTTTCAACAAGCCATGGGAACGAAGTTGTGTTTGAGTACGTCGAATCATCCGCAAATGGATGGTCAGACAGAACGGACGATACAAACAATGGAGGACATGTTGCGAGCTTGTGTACTTGAAAGTAGAGGAAATTGGATAGAACTTTTTCTGTTGATTGAGTTCTCTTATAATAACAGTTACCATGCAAGTATTGGTATGGCGCCTTATGAGGCATTGTATGGAAGGAAGTGTAGGACACCTTTGTGTTGGGCAGAAATTGGCGAGGATAGAATGTTGGGACCTGAGATTATTCACGAAACTACGGAGAAGATTAGGATGATCCGTGATAAGGTCAAACAAGCACAAGACCGTCAGAAGAGTTATGTGGATAACCGAAGAAGACCTTTAGAGTTTGAGGAAGGCGATCACGTGTTTTTGAAAGTTACTCCGAGATTGCGGTTGAAAGGACCGTTTCGGTCGCGGAAATTAAGTCCAAGATACGTGGGACCGTATCAGATTTTGGAAAGAATTGGTGAAGTAGCTTACAGATTAGCCTTACCGCCTTCTCTGTCAGAGATGCACGACGTTTTTTATGTGTCTCAGCTACGGAAATTTGTCTCAGATCCTCTTCAGCCAATTTTACCAGATACAATTGAGATAGAAGCAGATTTGACGTTTGAGCCTCAACCAAGTCATATCACAGGAAGAGAAACTAAAGTGTTAAGGAACAAAGAGATTCCTCTTGTCAAAGTATAGTGGGATGAGACGCATCCAGGTGATGCAACTTGGGAATTGGAATCCGAGATGCGAGAAGTCTATCCTCATCTTTTCAGGTAATTGTTTTAAATTCGAGGATGAATTTCTAATTAAGGGGGGGAGGATGTAATACCCCGTATTTTATTACTCCGGATAATATTATATTGTGATCGACTGAGCCTAGTGTACTCTGAGAAATTATTTGACAAAATAATTAGAATAACTGTGGAACTTAGAATTAATCCAATTAATATTATCTGACTCGGAGGTTTTAACTTTTGGGGTTATAAAGACTTTTTGGACCTTTAGTAGTATTAATTCTTATTAATGCTTACTATATACTTTCTTTTCCTCCCATTGCCAAACAAAAGAAAAAGATAGTAAGAGAAAAAGAGAAAGAAAGGAAAGGAAGGAGAAAAAGTGGAGAAGAGGAAACATTGGAAGAAAAGTTCAAGAACTTCAAGAATCATCATCAATCCTTCATCAAATCATCTCATCTCCTTCATCTTCAACTTCTAATCCAGGTGGGTTATAGATAGAAACCTTAGTGTAGAATTTCTTGAGGTTTTTGGGGTTGTGTTAGGTTTGGGAGAAAATGGGATTTTGGTGGAAAATCGAGGAATCTAGCGGTTGAAATGAGTTATAAATTGCGTAGTATAATCTATACAAGTGTGGAATCATTTACCGATAATCGTTGTGAATGTTTGGATTGGTTTATGTTGGTTGGAATGTTAGGGTTTTAGTGGAAATTAGGTGATAAATGTTGAAAATCGTATTGTATGAAGTTTATCGGTTAAACCGTATTAGCACCGTGATATTATACCTCGATGGGTTGTTGAGTATGTTGTAGAGATGTTGTTCAGGTTAGGAAAAGCTTTGTTAAGAGTTTTATTTTTCTGAGTATCGCAGAGCCCGCTCAGCGCGCTCAAGAATTTCTGCAAGCCCTCAAGTCAGAGGAAACCGCACTCAGCGCGGTCATGGGGGCGCTCAACGCGCAGGTCTGGGAGTTGAATTTTTTTCCTTTAGCGAGAAAATTCATAACTTCCGGCTCGTTTATCAGTTTCGATCATTCGTTATATCGATGTAAAGCCGAGGAAATATTCTATGCAATGGAGATGAAATATGTTGATTTTACCGACCGATTAAATAATCGAGAAAGTTCCAAAAGTGATATAATTATGTTTTAATTGGTATACGTTATTCTATTATGCAATTATGACATGTCTTGCCTATCCTGTTGTTGTGTAACATGATTGTGAGTGATTATGCCTGAAAATATGAAAACAATTAGAGAAAAGTGTGGAATGACAAAACGACGACGCTCGTGCATAAGAGGCCGAGGCGTGTGTCTATTGCCGAATGGTTGTATGTGGAAATCACGAAATCGTAACCACTATTCTATTAGGTGCCATTTCACGAGTAACGAGCTCCTCTGTAATGAATGCATGATTTCTTAGTAGGTTTGATTCCCAATGTTATAGTACGAATGGAGCCTACGGGTAAAGAGATTTGTGACGGTGTACGGGCCGTGTGAAGTGACGGATCACGGGTACGGCCGATAATCCCGAATCCATTTCGTATGCCAAGAAATCTACGAGGGTCCATGACTCATTCGTACTTCTAGACGTAGAAGAGGGCGGGAGAAAGTGGATGCCTTGATTGGGTTAACGATAGTGATACACTTTCGGGTTAACAGACCCGATAGAATCAAAACAATTGGTGTGTGTACTCAAAGACACTTCCCTTCCCCTTGACTTGAGTTAGGATTGGTTAGAACCTTGTAAAGTCGAGAGGACTATAAGATAGCGAACTCACTGAGATTTGATGTATCTCACCCCACTGTTGTTGTTTACATCACAGGTACTACAGGTTCGGCGAAGGGTAAGGATAAAGTAGTTTAACTTTCCTTACGGATCGTAGCTTTTGGGATGGCATGGCTTCCGCTATGGCGTTTTATTTTATTTTTTGAGATCATTGTATTGATCTAGTTCTTAGTGCATTTTGGCACATCTTGTATATGTGATGTCGTAGACTTTAGAACCTTGTATTTAGGGCATTTAATATACAATGTGTTAACTAGGAACTTGTTTATTTCAGTACCAAACGTATTATTCATGTATGATATATGCTTTGATGTATGTATTTATATATGGGCGTTACAGATTATGCAGTTAGACCCTGATGATAGCTTAAAGTGTGTCAATGACTGCATGCATATGGTTTGCCATGGGCAATATATTCTTTTGGCTAACTAATTTCAACCCTCCACAAGACTCTAATTTCATAATTTTGACTGTTAGATCTTTTTTCCTGTTGCAGCATTGTGCAGGTGGAGCAATACGTTCATTTGTTAAACTCTACTCTTACTGCTAGTGAGAGGACCATTTGCTGCATACTAGAGAACAACTAGAAGGAAGATGGGGGTAGAGATACCAGAAGTCCTCAGGCCATTCATGGGTGGAAAGACTTTCTTGCCCTTCAAGAACAAACCGAATAACGAAGCCAAAGGGAAGAAATCAACGGCTTAATTGCATTATTTTGTGACGAATTCCAATTCAAAGACGACTTAGGTGTTTGATTCGTCTGCAAGTGATCGGCCTGCTCAAGGAAGCTTTTTAAACCTCTTGCCACCTAAGTTAGAGGCATTTCATGCATATAATATTTGACTTTTTGTGTTTTAAATGTCGCCCTTTGTTGTAAATACATATTTTTTATTAGTATCAGTAGAAATTTATATTTAGGCTTTTAGTCCATTAGATTAGAATAGTCTTATATAAAGAGATTAGTGCTTGTAGTTTTAACATTCTTGAAATATATTATTCAGTTTAAAACATGGTATCAAGAGCTTTCGTTTGAGAGGGTTTCGCTTCCGCGCAAAAAAAAACCTAGTCGCCTTAATTGCTGTTTATTTTTCAAAATCCTAACTGTCTTAATTTCTATTCTTTTTTCAAAAGCCTAGTTGCCTTATTTGGAAAATTTTATCCTAGCTGCCTTATTTGCGAAAAATTTTCACGTACATTTGAAAATCAATTCAACTGGTTTGTCTGTATATCCAAAAATTTATCCTGGTCAACATTTTAGCCATTACGCGTGATGAAAGACATGTTATGCTATGCAGATGATGCAAAGTAAAAGTAAAATCGGATGTATGAAAGTTTGAATGTGCCTGAACAAAATTGGGGTATGACAGTTAGGGATGGCAAAAAAATTCGTACCCGCGGATATCCGCGGATAAAATCCGTCACGGAAATGGGGCGGATAGCTTAATGGATATCCACGGATAAAATAAATGGATATTTAAATATCCGTTTGTTAATGGATATGGATATGGGTTTAATGATATCCGTATCCGCGGATATCCATATCCGTTAATAAATTATAAAAATTATTTAAATATCATTAGTTTATCATACCTTGTCTTTTCATCTTCTAAAAAATTAGTCTTCTTATATTTCTTTTTGAAACTTTCTTTGAATATAACCTTTCAAATTTCATTCAAATTATATTCGTCATTTCATATTTAAACTCTTCAATACTTCATACTTCACTTCAACAATTTCACAGTCCAACCAACTAGTGTCGTCATTCCTCTGTCGAACCAGTGTCTCTCTTCCTACTCCTTTGTCGTTCTCTCTTCCATCATAACTCATATTCACAATATCTTTTATTTATTTTGTTAAAAATGAAATGTATGAATTGTTAGACGATGGCTATGGATCTAGAAGGGGGTTGAATAGATCCCTAGAGTTTTACACGCAAATGGTTACCAAAAATTTAATTTTAAAATGTTTAACGGAAGCAACCACTGGATTGTACTTCTACCACGAACCTTCTACTAAAAGGATCGGATATGCACGAATATATTGAGAATGAGTACAGAAGAGAAAACTTCAGTTCAATTACTACACTTGTAACGCAATCAACAAAATATCGCTTGCTTAATGATTAATCCAAACCAATGAGGTAAAACGATAAACAATTAACAGCAATGCGCTCGATTTTTGCTTTGAAACAAACTATCAAACACCTGGTGTGCGTAAACACACTAAGTGCATAATTTCTATGGAAGGTAATGTAAAGCTGCTCCAAGATACAATTCAAGGAATTGTATCAATTTAACAAAACAGTTTCTCAGCTTACGATTACACTACGACAGAAATTTCGATAACTTGCGACTTCACAAATTCGAATAAACTGAAATGTAAAAGAGTTAAAGGAAAGAGAGAACAAACGAGATTTGATTAGTCTGTTCCTCAATCGTCCTCGCTTTGGGTACATCTGCCCCCAATTCCACAATTTGGAATTGATATATATATATATATATATATATATATATATATATATATATATATATATATATGTGTAGCTGTTGGAAATTGTTTATTACAAGAGAAGAACAATGAACATCCAAACCCTCGAACGTCTTTGATCGTTGATGCAGAGTCTTCTCTCCCCTTGATTCAAGATGAGTCAAGTGCTTCGAATATGGTTGATCCAATTACCGTCCCACGCTACTAAACCGAAAGAACCCGCCGTTCTTCGGTTACCTTCACTCGATCAATTGCGATCTACCAAAAATTTGAACCCAAACCTCTCTTCTACGATCCTCCGATTATAGCTACTAAACCGAATAATTGCTCTAATCTTCGGTTACCTTCGCCCGGCTGAATCCCTGTAGAACGAAACAGTTTGTGCAAAAACCCCCAAAATCTACTCGATTCTTGGAGGACAAAACCAACTGGCTTTATTCAAGAAACACCTACCAAGCTCTCAACCCAAAAAATGAAGATCATACACTTCCTAAATTCTGAACGTTATCACTTCGATCAATGGGCGACACAAACAAAGATGATTATGTGTGATTGTTTGTTTACTCAATGAAGAAGATGAAGATGAAGAGAAAAATGGTATCTATTTTCACGTTTCTTGTTTTATTTACTAATGAGAGGACCAAACTATTTATAGAGAATAAATTGATCCACCAAAGTTGTAACAGAAATAACAGAAAAAAAATTTAAGTGAAAAAATCAGGTCAGGCAAGTTATGGGTCGACTCATGTTTTAATGAGGATCAGCGTGCGCTGACCCGTGGAAAACACTGTGAAAAAATGACTAGAATGCGTCGACTCAAAGTCACCATGCGTCGACGCATGAATACAATTTCTGCATTCCCAGAGTTATGCGTTTTCCCGTTTATTTCACACGTCTTGCATCAGTAATCATGCGTCGACGCATGCACATAGTAGGTCAGCGCATAACTTGTATTTTTACATAAAATGCATTTTTTTTACATTGTAACTGACTAAGACCCAGACAAAACATAATAGACACTAGTATAATGATCATGCACATATATTTATGGATAAGACAAAGTCCTATATGTCTAGACACATGAACAACAATGACTAGATGCAGTTTGCCCGACAAGAGAAGTGATACCGCTCAAATTACAATCTAATACTCAGCATATTTATTGACATCATTAAAACGAAAAAGGTAAAAGACCATAGCCCTCACATACTCCCCCTTTTTTATGATGGCAACACTGTTTTAGCTTTCACGTGATTTGTAATTTGTGAACGAACAAGATCCCCCTGTCTTTAACACTTGATTAATTTCCTGCTAATTTTCTGCTTGCTATCCTCTTCTCCCCCTTTTTCAACATAAAAAAGAAGAGAAGAAGGAGGTCAAAATAAAACTATAACACGTAAGGATCCATCACATATTTGCAACACAACAACATTAACACGCATCCACATATGATACAGCTAACGTAAATTGAAAGCGGATAAATACGGAACATAAATCGCAAAGACAATTGATTCCATACGTAAGATTGTCAAAACAACTGAAGCAAAAGTCAAAGTTTAAACAATGGGATAAAGCATGCAAACCAAATAACAAAACAGAAATGCAAAACAAAAGTAATATGATGCCCTAATCTCTATGGCTTCCCCCTATATGGATGACCTCTTCCTCCATAATACTGGCCTGGTGGTGGCAAATCTTCTAGGTGCAGGTTGAGTTCGATCAGGGTGCAATTTATAGTACCAAGACTGTTGGCAAGATTCAGATTCTGTTGAGTCAAGTTCTCGTCCATTTGGTTGAAGCGAGTCATAGACGCGTCAGCAAACCTGTTGAAGTTAGTGATGTGAGCCGAGACTTGATCGGATAAGTTTGTGAGCCATTCTTCCTGAGCATTGTAGCGGCTCTCTTACAATGCTTGGAATTCTTGTTGTTGAAGATTCATCTCATTTAACCTTGCCAGAATCTCTTCAGATGCCTTGTAATCATACTGAGGCTGTGGAGTTGGAGGTGCCGAATAATCAGGTTGCTGCCAACCATACTCCTCGCCATATGTGGGAGGAACATATGCGTCACCAAGAGTAGTACAGCAGTTGTTTTGCCAATCTCCCCAGCCCTGATTCTCAGAATTTTCCTCATGTTGATCGCTCATCCATGCGTCGTTGTCTTCCTCTTGCATAACCACATCAGCATCATTAACATCTTGACGATCACCATCATGTACGTCCTCATCAGCATTTCCTTCATAATGAACAGGTTCTTCAGGTTCAGGTTGAAAAGGATGAGTCGATCTGTGTCGGTAATTGAATTTCTTATTAACCTTATCCCAATTGTAGCCCATCATGGTGAAGGTTTTTAGTTGAAATTATTGTTCAGATGAAATCTCAATGTAAGGAATATTTGGAACTGAAATCCCAGCCTTGTTCAAGATGTTCTGAATACATGATGCATAACCTAGAGCCTAATATTTGTGGGAGTTGCGGGTAACGAACATCAGATATGCAAAATAGTATGGCCAGTTGATTTTGATCCAATTTTTCATAATATACATGAGATGAACTTCAGCCTTCTTAACCAGTGAGTATCCACCTTTCTTAGGTCTCAAGATACGAGCAACAATCCATTGCAAAATGCGGTCTTCAAATTTCAAATGACCGGTAGTGACATTTTTCGAAAAGACGTCACTTGCCACAACATCGTCAGGATATGGTTCCCGTAGCATAGAGTTTAGAGTAGTGTTGAACTCAAAGTTTTGAACAAACGTTTTATCAGTTACTCTGGGTAGATTTCCATTTGTGTCCAAACTAAACAAAGTAGCCCATAAATCATTGTTTACATCATGAAGAGCATTATTCATAGAAAACTTAAACTCAGCCCCCTTAAATTTACCCTTGATTCCATAGTAGAACACTCGAATCAGATCACTGTTGTATTTATCATCACATTCCAGGAACTCACCAAGATTCTGAACATTGAGTATTTCACTTATCTCAGGAATGTGATCATCTTCACCCATCAATACATAGAAACCATGTTGTGGTATAACATCACAATTACTAAACAATGCCTCAGAAGGACTAGATACTGCATCAGAAACTAAAGAATTAACGGTTACCGATTGTGAAGAGGTTCCGGAAAATGAAGCTCTGGTTGTTCTTTTACCGGTTGTTCGTCTGGAAGCCATTTTTGATGAAGGTTTGAAGAAGATGACCAATGCACACAGTGGTAGAGAGGATGTTGAACAGTGCGCGAAAGTGGAGAGGATGATGATAAGCCGTTAGAAACCCTTGTTCTTATACCTTTGAGGATTCACTTTTTGTGGGTTTTTATTTTTAGGGATTTTGATGGAGATTAATGGGAATTTATGAGGTTTAATGGAAGAAATAGAGAGAGGGAGACCAAAAAATCTGATATGATTACATGCAATGAACAAGAATTTAAAGAGAGTGAAAATATGTAGTGGGAATAGGTAGCAATAGGTCGGCGCACGCATTCCAATTAATGCAGGAATTCTGAACGTGACAGTTATGCGTCGACCTAAGTACGGGATGTGTCGACGCTTGCAAGTGCTGCGCTAACCCATTAGTTTCCCTTAACAAATGCAACAGTTTATGCGTCGACCCATGATATGGTCCCGTCGACGCATGCAAGGCAAAACTGAAAAAAAAAATTGAAATTTTGCAAACATAAGTTCCAAAAGATAAATAAACATGCACACACGTATGTCATACCCCAAATTTGTCCTACCTATGTATAGTTTGCATCTGTACATCCATCCACTAACCATATTCAGAAAATTCAAAAAAATATATCGCTTCTGGTTGTTGTAGTTCAGTCAGGGTTCTGTGTCAATTCAGGTTATTTGTGTGTGGATCAAACTATTAGAATGTGGTAAGTTTTTCAAGTCATACAAGTCATGATTTCAAGGCATGGTACATCTGGTCCACGGTGAAGACCTTGGTTCCTCAAGGCGCAGGTGACAAGTTCAATATTGATTTGTGATTCAAAGTTTTTACTCCATCCAAGGTGCAAGATTGATTTGTGTTTGATCCAAGTTCAAAATTAGCTCAAGATTTCATTTCAAGCAAGAATTCATTGGAGATTCAAGTTTTAAATGTCATAGTCCATGAATAAATCCATTTACAATTTTACAAAAAAAATGAAAGGCCCATGGAAGAATTCATCATTTCATACAAATTTATTCCTAGGCCCATCTGCATCACCTTAAAGCAAGAAATTACAAAAAAAAAAATAAGAGCCAACAATTTCTTGAATTCACACGGCCCATGTTTATATTAAAACTTTGTACAAAACATTACACCATGGTCCCACTTTCAACCACGAGCGTCACACCACAACGCACAATATACGCATCAGTACCACAAGACACCAAACCATCTGATCTGCTGAATTGCAAATACGCAACTTTGCAAAACCTTTCAATACGCAGCAAATTACGCGACATACAATTCACATACACAACCATCTCCACACCTTCCGCAAAACCATACAGCAATGACACAACTTTCAGAAAGCTACAACAAATGAATTACAGCAGAAAAATTGAATAACAAAGGGACCCCAATCCAAGCCAATCTCTTGCAACGTCCTCATACCCCACATACCGTGCATCAATTGAAGAAGAGGATGAACATGTACCAAGCTACAATCCACATTTTACCATGCCATTCGCACCACTAATTCGTGCTACCACAAATGACGCCACTTCACTAACCTATGCAAACCTTGACAACCCACACCATTCCACCACAAACTTTCGCAACCGTACGAGGACCCCACACCTTGCCAAGCCATTTTCTGCAAAACCAACAGCAATACAAGATGCACAAAAATGACAAAACAATTCACAACCGGTACACACCCGAAACAAGGCCCGCTGTGAAATTCGTACAACAACCAAAACGCACAAAATTGAGTAAAACGGCATCGAATTCTCACCCAACTCCATCTATAAATAGAGCCTTCTCATCCCTTAATTGTTCAAGCTGAAGTAGCCTCAAAACCTCTGCCAAATTTCTGAATCAATTCCTTTTCTTGGACCCACTCAAACCACTCATATCCTTCAATGAAATCCTCTTCAAATCATCAAATCTTCCAATACCCTTAAATAAAACTTTCAAACAAAAACAATCATCTCCAACCAACCATCAACAACGCCAAACGAAATCCATTACACAAACCATTTATTTGTTCCTCAAACTTTCACTTACACAACCCAAATCAAATCGAAACAGAAAAGAAGATGAGATGAAATAGAGAGAGAAGTTGAACGAGATTGACACAAAATCTACAAACCTTATGCGATTGAAGCGAGAAATCTGGTGCGAACGAGATCTTTCACGAGAGAAGGTTGATTTTCTGCTTGAAGTTTGAATAAAGCGATGATGAAGAAATTCTGAGCATTTTTTTTATTGAAGTTTGACCGTGTTCCCTTGATTCAAACTATGGATTTGTTTTTTTCTGAAAAAAGAATGATGAAGTGATGTTGTTGTTGACATTTTGTATAAACCGTGTTTTCATGGGTTGAATTTGTTTCATCTTTATTCATTTACCTTTTAATAAAAACAGAGCCTAATGATATGTTGTAAAGGTGATGATGGGCTTTGGTTTAAAGCCCGTAGGATTCCCTTCTTGTCAATAGTTAGAATACTCATGTTGGACTTTGGATCCACACACCCTGCAGAGTCCAACGCCCCCTCCTCTCTTTTTACTAGTTTTCTTCGTTTTCTATTTAGTTTACTATTTTTTTAACAAGTTTTTTTGAAGCTTTTAATCTTTATTCTTTTTATGTTTTTCACTAATTTTATTCAAGTTAATCCATTTACTTTATTAGTTCATCTTATTATGGTTTCGATTCAATTTTATTTTCGGGCCAATGATATAACAACAATCTTGATTGGTTAATTTATTCAAATCGATTCAAAAATCTTGATTAATATGAGGCCACTTTTTTTTGTTGGTCAATGAAAGTCTAAAATCAAAGATTATCGATTTATCGATTTAAATCTTGATTAAGACGAGACCATTTCGATTTCGATTACATTTCCATTTCATTTTGCATTTTCTTTTTTTCTTCTTTTATTTTCATTTTCGATCGATGAAGTCTTTCTATTCACGAATGTTGATGGTTGAAGCGATTAACCTTCATTATTTCAAATCTGTAGTGAGTGATCATCGAGATCTCTTTCTATACTTTGATATCGTGATAGGTTACCTTCGATTAATCGACGAAAGTTTGTGATTAAGACAAGATCTTCACCTTTTATTTTCGTGTGGCACGATTTCATTGGTGAATGATCCTCAATATCATTTCTCCATCGTGTTTTAGCACAAAGATCAAATTGCGCATCCTCCTATAGTGTGATCTTTGTCATAGATCGTGCTACGATGGTTTAGTAATTAACTTTACTTTTCGTCAAATATTATCTTGCTTTACTTTCTTGTCAATATTATCTTGATTATTATTCATATTGTTCATATCATATTCATACTTGTTCATCTAACCCTCTTCTTGTTTCTTTGTTCATACTTTAATCAAAACACACTAACAATTATCAAAACAATAAAAAAAACTCAATTGGTGGACTGTTGGTTACTATCCTTTGCTTGGAGCTTTTTCCCGACTCTTGCTCAAGGCTTAGTTTAGGACACCTCGCACACACACGGCTTCCTCTTGGGCTACCTTACAATGAGACCTTTTATTTCATGTCATCCCCTGTATTTTACATGTACCCCTCTCCCTATTCCGATGTACGCATTTGTTGTTTCTTTGATTGTGGTTTGTTTACCAGGAGCACCCCTAGGGACTAGCATAGACAACCCATTTTCAAACTAATTCTCGATTCGTCGTCGAGCTATTTTCAAACAAACTCATTTTCAACCAAACCCTCGATTTGTCGTCAAGCCATTTTCAAATCAACCTATAACCAAACTTTTTTCCAAACTAACCTCTTCGCATACAAATAAATCCTTGATCCAACGTCAAGTGGATTTTCACAAATAAACTTCAAAATAACTAACAACTATCGTAACTCTTTTCAAGGTGAAAAATGGGGGTTCAAGTCTTTGATCTCTCTTCGGTTGTTAAGGTGTGGGTTCTCTTACTCGTGTGTGAGCAATTGACACCTTTAAAACAAACTAGCTTCCCTCTTTTAGTGGGTGTACCACGAACTACGACTGCTCTGATTCTTTATTCTCGTCCGAGTAAAGATACGTAGGCACAGGATTGCGATGATCTTGGCGAGCACACTACCATCTTTTTTTTCCGTCAAACCCTATAGTCGAACTACGATTGCTCTGATTACCCATTCTCGTCCGAATGAGCATACGTAGGCACAAGATTGCGATGATCTTGCCGAGCACCCTATCCTTAAACCATCCATTTCTCCCTTAGCATCCTTCCCTTTTATCTTACTGTTTTGCATTTATCATAGAGAAGAAAACAAACAAGCTTAGCTAACGAGTATCGTGATTCGAGTCAAGAGGTTCCCGTTGAGTACAACGGACGTGAGGGGGCGCGCGTACCTTCCCCTCACGTAACCGACTCCCGAACCCGGAATGTGGTTGCGACGACCATGTTCTTATCCCTCCTTAAAGGTTTTCTCGATATTTTCCTTTCCCTCTTTTGGGATAAATAAAGTTCGGTGGCGACTCTGTCGAACCGTTCCGTGCCTTTCGCGCAAGGGTCGTGTCTTCGATTAAGCGATTTTTTCGAGGTGCGACAGCTGGCGACTCTGCTGGGGACCATTTGCTCCATGCAAGAGAGATTCAAGCCTATCTTTATTCGAATCGCGAGCTCGTTAGTCTCGTTTGCATGTTTTCTTCTCGCTTGTTTACTTATTTATGTGCTTTCCTATTTCCTTATATGTGTTACCATTTGTGACCTTGTTGGGTTGTTCTTATGTTGGGAACTTTGTGAGATGGCTCTACACCCGAGTCGAGAAAAACCCTAGCATTAAGATGGTGGTTGTGTAGTGGAGGCTTCTGTGGTATCTTCCGCGTGAGCCAAAGCGAAAACCCTGCTTGGAGTAGACTCCCTTGGAGATGTTATCATTTCGATGTTCCTTCATCGCGATGGTAATGTTTTCGAGCATGAGTCGTTGATCCCAAAGACCATTAACCTATTTATCCATGGTGGTTGGTAGTGTTAACTCTTTGTGAGTTAATACGAACACCCCAATCAGATGAGATCCCTCGAACGTATTACTTCCTGACAGTAATATTTTCGACCTCGGTCTAGGATTATGAGAACCTACATAAAACCCATGTGTCGATGGTTGTGTAGTGGACGCCTCCGAGGAGTCTTTCTCGTGGGGAAGAAACGAAGACCTCACCTAGACAAGATTATTTCGAGGATATTATAATCAGATGTCTCTTCGTCTTGGTTATAATGTGTCGAAATATATCCATAAATCTAGGCACCTACCCGACTTAGAAACCTACCTGTGGGCTTTCTTGATCCGAGCTGTGGTTCTTAACCTGTCATCTCCGGCTGACCTCATAATTGTTTGAAGTTGTTTGATTCTGCGATCCTGGATCTTGCATCTTGCATCTCATTTCATTGCATTGCATATGTTATACATCTTGCATTGCATTTCAGCCTCAGAATCTCACTTCAACTTCCTTCCTTCTCCAGTAAATCAAGCTGATTCCTCGACACCAGTACGCAACTCGAGCCAACACTAGACGTATGATGGAGCAGATTCAACAAGAGCAAGCTGCCTTCAGAGAAGATTTGGATTCTATCAAGGGAAAGATTGACCAGATTCTCGAAGCCATCATGATGGCCAGAAAAGAAGAAGAACTGCGTGAAGCCGCTGCTGCCAACAACAATGTGCCTGTGCAAGGGTTACCCTCAAGGCTCTCAGTTCCTGTTCCCAACCCTATCAATTATGGGATACCAATGAACTTCACTCCTGCCGCTGAAGGAGCCATTTCTCAACCACTCCCAACATCTGGAGTTACTATTGGAGCTATTCCGCAAGCTCAACCTGTTGTTACTCAGATTCCTATCCCTCGTGCTGAAGAAAATCTACTTGATCAGTATGATCAGGTCCAGAGCTATCATGCTGCCATCCCATTTGTCAATCCTGCTGCTGCTCAGGATTCTGAAGCTATCAAGATGTGTCGTGATCTAGCTGAGAAACTCTGAGTCATGGAGGGGCGCAACTTAAACTCTTTGAATGCTCTGGAGATGTCCTTGGTGCCAGATATTGTCATTCCTCCCAAGTTTAAAGTGCAAGAATTCTCGAAGTACAAAGGTCTCAGTTGTCCTCACATTCATCTGAAGACGTATTGTCGCAATATGGCTGTCTATGCCAAAGACGAAAAGTTGATGATCCATTGCTTCCAAGACAGCTTGTCTGGGGCATCACTCGAATGGTATATGCAGTTGGAGCGTACCAGTGTGTGTACTTGGGATGAGCTAGCTGATGCATTCGTCAAAGCAATACAAATACAACACCAACCTTGCTTCGAATCATACTCAACTTCAAAGTATGGCTCAAAAGGACAACAAATCCTTTAAGGAGTATGCACAATGCTGGAGAGAGCTAGCTGCAAGAGTGTATCCACCTCTGGTTGACCGTGAACTGATTGACATCTTCATGGGTACCTTGCAAGGTCAGTACTATGAAAAGCTGATTGGTAGTGTTTCTGTTGGATTCTCTGATTTGGTAATCGTCGGTGAGAGAATCGAAGAAGGTCTAAAGAGCGGAAGGATCCAAGGAGGTTTTAGCAGCCAGTCTCAAGCCAAGAAGCCTTTCAATGGATACAAAAAGAAGGAAGACGAAATAAATGTCGTCTCTGCTCAGAAAGGGCAAGCTCAACAAGCTCCTGCTCCAATGCCTTATCAAATCCCTTACTTCCAGTATCCGTATGTTGCTGCTGCGCAATATGCTCCGATGCCTTATCAGCTAACTGTTCAAGCTGTTCAAGCTCCAATGCCTCAGTAATAGGCTCCTCAGCAACAATCACACAACCAGCAAGGGTATCAGTATCCTCCTCAACATCAACAACAGAGAGTTGCTCAACAACGTTAGCCTAATCAACAAAGGACAAGGAGGCCAGATAGAGACTTTGATCATCTGCCGACGACATATGCTCATATCTTTGCTCAATTGATGGAGAAGAGGGCAATCGCTCTGAGGGACCTAGCTCCTCCAACTGTCATTCCCCCAAATTATGATGCTAATGCTCATTGTGAGTTTCATAAGGGTGCTCCAGGGCATACGATCGAGGACTGCAGAGCTTTCAACACAAGGTTCAAGACATGATCGACTCAAAGTATCTCACGTTCAACGGGAGGGCTCCAAACGTCATCAAAAACCTGTTGCCACCGCCAAACTAGTGCCAGCATCAAGTCAAGTCAAGTCAAGTCAAGTTCATTCCCCGAAGAAGGCAGTCATGTTGCCATCCCATCATATGCATTCTTGTATTTAGTCTTTATTTGTTTAAGTACTGTATGCTTTGAACATTGCCTTTCATATTTGGTTTATTAATGTAGTAATTATGCATGTTTTGAATTAGTTATGTCGTATTCACTCATTTTTTCATTTACTGCAAAACACCGACACATTTATCCACTTCACTCTCTATATCAAACTGTTGTTAGCAATGATTGGAGAGAGGATGATGACAATGAAATACCCATAATTGCAAAATGTATGCTTTCGGGTAGAATCCCGCCGATGATGTACAAACATTGTTTCAACCCCTAAACACTGGAGAGACAAGGAGTTAATCCCTAGTAAACCACTTCGAGCCTAGAAGTAGTAGTTTCCTTCGGATATTCAAACCCTTACACTCAACCTGGGGCAGGGTAGTGTTCAGTTAACCCAATTACGCACTCAAATCACAAAGCAAAATTCCACAAGACATTACGGTTGTTCATCAATAACCATGACTTGGCAGTCACAATCATCCAACAAAACCAAAAGCAAAAAAAAAAAATCAAAAGCCAAGCACCTCAAAGGAAACTTAGGCAAAAATCAAGGCAACCCTGATGGACTCGACAAGCGAAATCAGTCCATGCAAAAGATAGGGATCAAAAGCAAAATCAAAAGAGGCCCTCGAATCCTCAACAAAAACAAAATAAAGTCAGTGATCACCAAATCAAAACCAAAGGGTCACTGACATCCATCAAAAACAAAATAAGGTGACTGCCAGTTGGAGCAAACCTTGAGCCATCACTCTTACACCGTCAACCCTTTTGGAATACAAACATGTGTAGAATTAACTGAACATAGGACTGGAGTTCATCACAAAGAAGGGGTGGGTACAAACCAAGTTTTGAGCCTTATAACCTTTGTTTCATAACCGTGAACCAGACCACGTTACAACCCTCGAAAGACCTAATTGAGGCGAGGTTTATTCTGAAAGCATACTGTTGCAAGGTTGCGTAAACTGACTCCCTACAGACTTGTTAATCTTCAGCATTGGTGTCATTCTCCTTGCTATATCTTTCACCAAGCAAAATCAGCACAACGTCTGGACTAACGGTCCATTCGTCTCACTATCACTACACTCCAATAAATGACTCTTTTTTAAAACTTGCATGAGCATTGTATTAAGATTACCATTTGTGAATGAGCAATTTTAACTGCAAATCAATGCTAGACATTCAAGACAACTCCAACAAGGGGCAATCGAATAGGAACTTGAATTCTTCAGTGGTGCCAACCCGAAGCAAGACTCCCTCAAACCCTCAATCTGGGGCAAATCATTCAACATCTTAATCAGGGGCAAGCCATCTCAAAGCATATCAAACCTTAACTTTCAAAGATCAAATCACTTCAGAACTAGTTAATCAGGGGCAGACCATTACCATGCTCAGACTGGGGCAAGACTCATTGCAGCAGGCATATCATGTCTGTACTTTTAAGCAGTTCAGAGCAAGAGCATAATCTTCATGAGCTGATCACGTCGCTACGCTCAGTTTCAGGCCATCCTGACCCTCAAGCACAGAGTCATGGTCTTCTTAGAAACGACTTATCATCAAGTGACCAAACTTGAGGCATCAAGAGTATCTTCGTCTGCTTCGATCATGGCGTCTTCAACTAACTGAGTGTCAAGGAAATCAAATCCCCCCACCCAAAGTCCAATCCGCATTGGCAACTCCCAAAAGTCCATCATACTGGCACCTTCGAAACATATCCAAATCACCCATCTACAATCATATATGCTCATGCGCATCACATTCTTCATCATAGACATCATATGCATCATGTGCATCCCAAAAAACCAAATTATACTTCCCCAGTACTTGCATCTCCGCGCGTCAGCATTTGCATTTGCATTTCCATTCGTCATGGAACAACATTACAAAATCAAGCATTCGTGCATGCATAGTCAAGATCCAGGATCAATCTCAAGACTGCAAGACGATCTTCAGCCCAGCCAGGGGCATCTTCTTCAAATCCGTGAGCGTTCCTCACGAAGTTGTTCAACCTTTTTTTGACCAAGCTCAAGACAAGATTTAAAAGCAATCTTCAGCCCAGTCAGAGGCATCTCCTTCAAGTCCTTGGGTGTCCTTAGGGGTGGGAATAGGCTAGGCCGAGCTAGGCTTTACCAAGCCTGAGCCTGGCCTGCTAAAAAATTCAAAGCCTAAGCCTGGCCTGTAGCCTATCATACGCTTATTTTTAGGCCTAAGCCTGGCCTTTTTGAAGGCCTGATTAGCCTACTAGCCTATTTAAAAGCCTACTTCATTTGAACATTTGTAAATAAGAAATTCAACTAATGTTAAATAGACTAATAAGTTAAAAGATCAATGAGATTAAATGTTTGTTTTCATTGTCTCATTCAAGTTTTCTTATTAGCATAAGTTTGGTGATACTATTTGTTGAAGATAACTTATGAGAAGAACTTATGACAACAACTTATGACATTGTTTATAATGATTTTTCAACTTATTTTCATAAGTTCTTCAAGACAACTAAGGTTTATTTTCGTATTTTAGTTCAAAGTACAAAATAAAATATAATAATAATAAATTTATTTATTTTTTCTTAAATAGGCCAGCCTGATAGGCTTAAAAGGCTTTTCTTACGGCCTGTGGCCTAGCCTCTTTAGCTAAATAGGCTTATAAAAAAGCCTGGCCTGGCCTGAGCCTATGTAGGCTAGGCCATAGGCCCCTGTTAGTTGGCCTGGCCTATTCCCACCCCTAGGTGCCCTCCAATGAGTTGGTTCCTTTCGACCTTTTGTTGATAAGGATGGTGTCCATCAGTAACTTCTTTGCTTCAACCTTTTGTTGATGTCTCCAAGAAAGCCTCACCCATCATATCCCCAGCAAACTTAACCTTTTGTCAATTGCCTTACTATCATCCTTTTGGTGATAGCGAAACCATGTCAATTCATCCTAACCTGCATCCTTTTGGTGTTGGTCAATCCTCAAAATCAAAATTTACTATCATCTTTTTGGTGGTTGTCGTTCATGTTATTTCAACCTAACCTGCATCCTTTTGGTGTTGGTCCTTGCAAGTGGGAAGTTCTATCATCCTTTTAGTGGTAGCAACTGGTTATGTTGATCCGTCATCCTTTTGGTGTCGTCGATCCGTGAACCATTGGTCTGTGTGTCATCCTTTAGGTGAGTGACAACCTTCTGTATCGATTTTCTTACTATTATCCTTTTGGTAGTAGCAGGCTTTGACCTCATTTTCATCCTTTTGGTGGAAGGGTTTATGTGTGTGTGTGTGCCCTATTATCCTTTTGGTAATAGCAGGCTTTGACCTCATTTTTCATCCTTTTGGTGGAAGGGTCTGTGTGTGTGCCCTATTATCCTTTTGGTAATAGCAGGCTTTGACCTCATTTTCATCCTTTTGGTGGAAGGGTCTGTGTGTGCCATATTATCATTTTGGTAAAAGCAGGCTTTGACCTCATTTTCATCCTTTTGGTGGAAGGGTCTGTGTGTGTGCCCTATTATCCTTTTGGTAATAGCAGGCTTTGACCTCATTTTCATCCTTTTGGTGGAAAGGTCCGTGTGTGTGTGCCCTATTATCCTTTTGGTAATAACAGGCTTTGACCTCATTTTCATCCTTTTGGTGGAAGGGTCTGTGTGCCTGTGTTACTATCATCCTTTTGGTGATAGGTCTGTTATCCTTTTGGTGTCAGATAGCTGTGTGTGTGCCCTATTATCCTTTTGGTAATAGCGAGTTGGGACCTCATTTTCATCCTTTTGGTGGAAGGGCCTGTGTGCGTGTGTTACTATCATCCTTTTGGTGATTGGTCTGTCATCCTTTTGGTATCAGATAGCTGTGTGTGTGCCCTATTATCCTTTTGGTAATAGCGAGTTGGGACCTCATTTTCATCCTTTTGGTGGAAGGAGGGTCTGTGTGCGTGTGTTACTATCATCCTTTTGGTGATAAGTCTGCCATCCTTTTGGTGTCAGGTAGATGTTATCATCCTTTTGGTGATAATGACCTCTACAGGCTATTTGTTGTTCCACCCCCTAACATTTTCTTTCTTTTCAAACAAATTTGTGGTCTTCTTCATATCTAATTGTCTTCTACCTCGAAAAAATGAACGCCATAGCAGTTCATCTTACTAGATTTAAGCCAATTAGATAGGGGCATCTGTCATACCCCAAATTTATCCTACCTATGTATAGTTTACATCTGTACATCCATCCACTAACCATATTCAAAAAATTCAAAAAAATATATCGCTTCTGGTTGTTGTAGTTCAGTCAGGGTTCTGTGTCAATTCAGGTTATTTGTGTGTGGATCAAACTATTAGAATGTGGTAAGTTTTTCAAGTCATACAAGTCATGATTTCAAGGCATGGTACATCTGGTCCACAGTGAAGACCTTGGTTCCTCAAGGCGCAGGTGACAAGTTCAATATTGATTTGTGATTCAAAATTTTTACTCCATCTAAGGTGCAAGATAGATTTGTGTTTGATCCAAGTTCAAAATTAGCTCAAGATTTCATTTCGAGCAAGAATTCATTGGAGATTCAAGTTTTAAATGTCATAGTCCATGAATAAATCCATTTACAATTTTACAAAAAAAATGAAAGGCCCATGGAAGAATTCATCATTTCATAAAAATTTATTCCAAGGCCCATCTACATCACCTTACAGCAAGAAATTACAAACAAAAAATAAGATCCAACAATTTCTTGAATTCACACGGCCCATGTTTGTATTAAAACTTTGTACAAAACATTACACCATGGTCCCACTTTCAACCACGAGCGTCACACCACAATGTACAATATACGCATCAGTACCACAAGACACCAAACCACGTGATCTGCTGAATTTCAAATACGCAACTTTGTAAAACCTTTCAATACGCAGCAAATTACGCGACATACAATTCACATACACAACCATCTCTACACCTTCCGCAAAACCATACAGCAATGACACAACTTTCAGAAAGCTACAACAAATGAATTACAGCAGAAAAATTGAATAACAAAGGGACCCCACTCCAAGCTAATCTCTTGCAACGTCCTCATATCCCACATACCGTGCATCAATTGAAGAAGAGGATGAACATGTACCAAGCTACAATCCACATTTTACCATGCCATTCGCACCACTAATTCGTGATGCCACAAATGACGCCACTTCACTAACCTATGCAAGCCTTGACAACCCACACCATTCCACCACAAACTTTCGCAACCGTGCAAGGACCCCACACCTTGCCAAGCCATTTTTTGCAAAAACAACAGCAATACAAGACGCACACAAATGACAAAACAATTCACAACCTGTACACACCCGAAACAAGGCTAGCTGTGAAATTCGTACAACAACCAAAACTCCCAAAATTGAGTAAAACGGCATCGAATGCTCACCCAACTCCATCTATAAATAGAGCCTTCTCATCCCTCAATTGTTCAAGCTGGAGTAGCCTCAAAACCTCTGCCAAATTTCTGACTCAATTCCTTTTCTTGAAACCACTCAAACCACTCATATCCTTCAATGAAATCCTCTTCAAATCATCAAATCTTCCAATACCCTTAAATAAAACTTTCAAACAAAAACCATCATCTCCAACCAACCATCAACATTACCAAATGAAATCCATTACACAAACCATTCACTTGTTCCTCAAACTTTCACTTACACAACCCAGATCAAATCGGAACAGAAAAGAAGATGAAATGAAATAGAGAGACAAGTCAGACGAGATTGACACAAAATCTACAAACCTTTTGCGATTGAAGCGAGAAATCTGGTGCGAACAAGAACTTTCACGAGAGAAGGTTGATTTTCTGCTTGAAGTTTGAATAAAGCGATGATGAAGAAATTATGAGCATTTTTTTTATTGAAGTTTAACCGTGTTCCCTTGATTCAAACTATGGATTTGTTTTTTTCTGAAAAAAGAATGACGAAGTGATGTTGTTGTTGACATTTTGTATAAAACGTGTTTTCATGGGTTGATTTTGTTTCATCTTTATTCATTTGCCTTTTAATAAAAACAGAGCCTAATGATATGCTGTAAAGGTGATGATGGGCTTTGGTTTAAAGCCAGTAGGATTCCCTTCATGTCAATAGCTAGAATACTCATGTTGGACTTTGGATCCACACACCCTGCTGAGTCCAACGCCCCCTCCTCTCTTTTTACTAGTTTTCTTCTTTTTCTTTTTAGTTTACTATTTTTTTAACATGTTTTTTTGAAGCTTTTGATCTTTATTTTTTATGTTTTCACTAATTTTATTCAAGTTAATCCATTTACTTTATTAGTTCATCTTATTATGGTTTCGATTCTATTTTATTTTCGAGCCAATGATATAACAATAATCTTGATTGGTTGATTTATTCAAATCGATTCAAAAATCTTGATTAATATGAGGCCACTTTTTTTTTGTTGGTCAATGAAAGTCTAAAATCAAAGATTATCGATTTATCGATTTAAATCTTGATTAAGACGAGACCATTTCGATTTCGATTACATTTCCATTTCATTTTGCATTTTCTCTTTTTCTTCTTTTATTTTCATTTTCGATCGATGAAGTCTTTCTATTTACGAATGTTGATGGTTGAAGCGATTAACCTTAATTATTTCAAATCTGTCGTGAGTGATCATCGAGATCTCTTTCTATACTTTGAGATCGTGATAGGTTATCTTCGATTAATTGACGAAAGTTTGTGATATAGACGAGATCTTCACCTTTTATTTTCGTGTGGCACAATTTCATTGGAGAATGATCCTCAATATCATTTCTCCATCGTGTTTTAGCACAAAGATCAAATTGTGCATCCTCCTATAGTGTGATCTTCGTCATAGATCGTGCTACGATGGTTTAGCGCTACATGTCACGTATCATTTGCTTCTAACAACTAATCAACTAACAATTAACTTTACTTTCCGTCAAATATTATCTTGCTTTACTTTCTTGTCAATATTATCTTGATTATTATTCATATTGTTCATATCATATTCATACTTGTTCATCTAACCCTCTTCTTGTTTCTTTGTTCATACTTTAATCAAAACACACTAACAATTATCAAAACAATAAAAAAAACTCAATTGGTGGACTGTTGGTTACTATCCTTTACTTGGAGCTTTTGCCCGACTCTTGCTCAAGGCTTAGTTTAGGACACCTCGCACACACACGGCTTCCTCTTGGGCTACCTTACAATGAGACCTTTTATTTCATGTCATCACCTGTATTTTACATGTACCCCTCTCCCTATTCCGATGTACGCATTCGTTGTTTCTTTGATTGTGGTTTGTTTACTAGGAGCACCCCTAGGGACTAGCATAGACAACCCATTTTCAAACTAATTCTCGATTCGTCGTCGAGCCATTTTCAAACAAACCCATTTTCAACCAAACCCTCGATTCTTCGTCGAGCCATTTTCAAATCAACCTCTAACCAAACTTTTTTTCAAACTAACCTCTTCGCATACAAATAAACCCTTGATCCAACGTCAAGCGGATTTTCACAAATAAACTTCAAAATAACTAACAACTATCGTAACTCTTTTCAAGGTGAAAAATGGGGGTTCAAGTCTTTGATCTCTCTTCGGTTGTTTAGGTGTGGGTTCTCTTACTCGTGTGTGAGCAATTGACGCCTTTAAAACAAACCAACTTCCCTCTTTTCTTGGGCGTACCACGAACTACGACTGCTCTGATTCTTTATTCTCGTCCGAGTAAAGATACGTAGGCACAGGATTGCGATGATCTTGGCGAGCACACTACCATTTTTTTTCCGTCAAACCCCGTAGTCGAACTACGATTGCTCTGATTACCCATTCTCGTCCTAATGAGCATACATAGGCACAAGATTGCGATGATTTTGCCGAGCAACCTATCCTTAAACCACCCATTTCTCCCTTAGCATCCTTCCCTTTTATCTTACTGTTTTGCATTTATCATAGAGAAGAAAACAAACAAGCTTAGCTAACGAGTATCGCGATTCGAATCAAGAGGTTCCCGTTGAGTACAACGGACGTGAGGGGGCGCGCGTACCTTCCTCTCACGTAACCGACTCCCGAACCTGGAATGTGGTTGCGACGACCATGTTCTTATCCCTCCTTAAATGTTTTCTCGATATTTTCCTTTCCCTCTTTGGGATAAATAAAGTTCGGTGGCGACTCTATCGAACCGTTCCGCGCCTTTCGCACGAGGGTTGTGTCTTCGATTAAGCGATTTTTTTGAGGTGCGACAACGTAGAACAAACATCCACATGAACAATATGTACTCAAAAAGCAATAAACATCAAGTTTAATGTACTTAATATGGCACAAATTATGTTAAACATCTATAAATCGGAACGATATTACCTTGATCACCGTGACGATAAGAGCCCTCACATATAGCTAACTATCTCTTTACATTGTTAGTCAAAAGAATAAACAAGCGTGTATATATATATATATGTGTGTGTGTGTGTGTGTGTGTGTGTGTGTGAAGATCACTATCTTAAAGGATTATCCAACACGATCCGAGATATCGTGAATGCCAAGTTCCCTACGGATGTGAAAGAAAGGCTCAGTGGCTAACGGTTTTGTAAAAATGTCAGCAAGTTGATTTTTAGTATCAACATGCTTAAAGATCACATCACCTTTCTCTACATGATCCCTAAGAAAATGATGGCGTATTTCGATATGCTTGGTGCGTGAATGTAATACGGGGTTCTTAGTTAGGTTTATTGCACTAGTGTTATCGCATAAAATAGGAATACGCTCAAGTTTTAAATTGAAATCAAGCAATTGTTGTTTAAGCCATAAGACTTTAGCACAACAACTGCCTGCAACAACGTATTCCGCCTCGACTGTTGACAAAGCAACCGAAACTTGTATCTTGCTATGCTAACTCACCAAGGAATTTGCAAAAAGGTGACACGTGCCACTAGTACTTTTCCTATCCAACTTGCACCCGACAAAGTCAGAATCGGAATAACCAACTAAGGAATAAACACTACCTTTGGAATACCACAACCCATACTTTGGAGTACCGGAGAGTTATCGAAGTATGCGCTTAACTGCTTTTAAGTGGGATTCCTTAGGATGTGCATGATACCCCGCACACATGCATACACTGAACATAATGTCAGGTCGTGATGCGGTATGATAAAGAAGAGATCCAATCATACCTCAATACTTCTTTACCTCTACATCCTTACCATTTTCGTCACGATCAAGATTGGCACAAGTAGGCATTGGAGTATCTATTACTTTGTAGTTTAGCATATCAAAATGTTTAAGTAGCTCAAGACAATATTTCGTTTGACTCAAGAATGTGCCCTCTTCAAGTTGTTTGATTTGCAATCCGAGGAAATAATTAAACTCCCCCATCATACTCATTTCAAACTCCCCCTGCATCAAACTAGAAAACTCTTTGACCAAGGTCATGTTAGTAGACCCAAAGATAATATCATCAACATAAATTTGTACCAAGATTAAATGTTTTCCTTGACGTTTAATAAAGAGGGTTGTGTCAACCTTCCCTCTTGAATACCCTTGATCAATTAAAAATTTGCATAGACGTTCATACCAAGCCCTAGGGGCTTGTTTAAGTCCGTACAAAGCACGTTTAAGTTTGTAGACATGATCAGGATATTCATGGGATTCAAAACCCGGAGGTTAGGCAACATAAACCTCTTCATTTATGTATCCATTAAGGAAAGCACTTTTAACGTCCATTTGGAATAATTTGAAGTTCTTAGTGCAAGCATAAGCAAGTAAAAGGCGTATAGCCTCGAGTCGGGAAACCGGCGCATAAGTTTCCTCATAGTCGATTCCTTCCTCTTGGTTATAGCCTTGCGCTACAAGCCGCGCTTTGTTATGTGTTATTACTCTATTTTCATCAAGTTTATTCCTAAACACCCATCGGGTGCCGATTACTCGACGATCTCGCGGAGGGGGGACAAGGTCCCAAACCTCATTTCTCCTGAATTGATTTAGTTCATCTTGCATTGATAGAAACCAATGCTCATCGAGTAACGCCTCCTTAGCATTTTTAGGTTCAACTTGTGACACTAAAGCAGAGTAATAGCAAAAATTACTAAGTTTAGAGCGAGTGGTTACTCCCTTAGAGATATCATCGAGTATGTTGTCAATTGGATGGTCTTTTGAAGACTTCCAAGCTGGAGGAAGTTCATCTTTATCAGAATGATGATCATCCTCACTTTTCAACGGTTGGTGATCCTTTTCCTCCTCAATACGCATTGCTTCAGGCTGATCAGTTCCCTTATCAGTGTCCTTGAGTATGTCTTCAGTAGGTACACTTGCACCATGAAAAGAACTACCTTCTCTGACATTTCTCGGATAAGACTCATCAAAGGTAA
Organism: Lathyrus tuberosus; assembly: GCA_022829125.1. Taxonomy (NCBI): domain Eukaryota; kingdom Viridiplantae; phylum Streptophyta; class Magnoliopsida; order Fabales; family Fabaceae; genus Lathyrus; species Lathyrus tuberosus. The sequence goes on along the minus strand of JALAZF010000031.1, from coordinate 83,727 downwards.
CATGAACTGACTCTTCAACTACACGTAACCTCTTATTATAAATTCTATATGCTTTACTTGACTGAGAGTATCCAAGAAAAATACCCTCGTCGGCCTTGGCATCAAACTTACCAAGAGTCTCTTTCCCATTGTTTAACACAAAGCATTTGCAACCAAATACATGAAGGTGAGAGATATTTGGCTTACGCCCTTTTAAAAGCTCATACGGTGTCTTGTTTAGAATAGGCCGGATGAGCACCCTATTCAAAACATAACAAGCCGTACTTATGGGGTCGGCCCAAAAGTATTTTGGTAGTCCACTATCATTGATCATAGTCCTTCCAAGTTCCTCCAAAACTCTATTTTTACGTTCCACTACCCCATTTTGTTGAGGGGTACGTGGTGCAGAAAAATTATGATCAATTTCGTTGGAATCACAAAATGCTTCAAACAAATGATTTTCAAACTCACCCCCATGGTCACTTCTAATTGACCCAATGTTTGTGTTTAACTTGTTCTGAGATAACTTAGCAAATTGTTCAAAGGCCGAAAAGGTATCACTCTTATTTGCTAAGAAAATAGTCTAGCAAAACCTAGAAAAGTCATCGACTATTACAAACCCATAATAGTTACCACCTAGGCTTTTAACCCTAGATGGTCCAAAGAGGTCCATATGGAGGAGCTCAAGGGGTCTCATAGTTGAAACAATGTTTTTAGATTTGAATGAGTTCCTTGTTTGCTTCCCCATTTGACACGCATCACAAAGGTGATTCTTTGTGAATTTAATTTTGGGCAAACCGATGACTAGGTCTTTAGAGACTATTTTGTTAAGCAAATCAAAGTTGATGTGAGCCAACCGTCAATGCCACAACCATGAATCTTCATTCATAGCGACTAGACATTTGTCTCCATTCAACGATACCTCATTTAAGTCTAGCATATAGACGTTGTTCACCCTCAAGCCCTTAAACACATTCTTTTTGTCATTATCTTCAACTATGCAACAATCCTTTGAAAAAGATAATTTATAATTCTTGTCACATAGTTGACTAATGCTTAAAAGGTTGTGTCTAAGGCCTTCCACAAGCAGCACATCAGAGATAGTAGTAGATGAGGGGTTACCTACACTACCTTTACCAAGAATTTGTCCTTTGTTGTTATCTCCGTAGGTGACAAACACCTTTTTCTTCGCCACAAAGTCGATAAAAAGAGATATGTCTCTGGTCATATGTCTCGAGCAGCCACTATCCTGAACCCATCTTATTTTGGTGGTCTCAAGACTTTGTACCTACAAAAACAATCAAGGGAGAGTAGGTACCCAATTCTCATTGAGTCCTTTAAGGTGAGTGAAACCAAGACTGCACTTGGGCAACCATTGGTAGATGCCTTTCGGAACAAGAAACCTTCTGAAGCGGCATTTTGCAATAGTATGACCAGGCTTACAACAGTAAAGACAATTACGGTTCATTTGGAATTTACCTTTGCTATCACTATCTCGAATCACATAGGTATACTTTTGATATGGATTATTCATGCTCTCACGAAAATGTGCTCGATCGATAGCAAACGTAACTTTTGGCTTAAGAGCCTTGTCCAATTTGGCCTTGAGGGTTCTCACCTCTTGTTGCCAAATGTGACAAGTGTCACAACCCCAATTGAACCAAGAGGTAGGGTCCTCTTCAACCTTGGACTTTGATGTGTCCACTATAGAGTTTTTGAGGGCTTCCAATTCCTTTTCGGAATCAGAAACCTTCTTCTCCAAATACGAGAAAATCTTTTTATTTGAGGCTAAGCGTTGAAATGCTTCCTTAGCCTCATAGTGTAACATGTCAAAAGCCTTTTGTAACTCTAAATGGGACATAGTATTAACATGATCGTATTTAGAATGCTTTACCTCTTTTGCTTTGTTGTGGCGTGCCATAAGACAAAAGTTAACGGATTCACTTTTGTCGCTTGATGAGTCATCTTTCTCCGACTCACTATCGCTTTCCCAAGCGATGTATGCTCGTCGAGACTTGTTGGACTTTTTGTTTGAGCGACTTTTGTCATTATCCTTATCTTTGTCTTTCTTTAGAGATGGACAATCTGGCTTGTAGTGCCCGAATTTTCCACAATTATAGCATGTCCCTTTTACCTTGCCATTCTTATTTCCTTCGCTTCTAGATTGCTTCCTAAACTTGACTAGATTTCTATCCGAGTGTTGAATCTCGTTCTTACGAACGTATCTATTGCACCTCTTCACAAATAAGCCCATATCATCACCGAATTCTTCATCTTTGTCATTATTGGCTTCATCATCACTTAGCTCTTGATGTGTGGACTTTGAACAAGAAGCATTACGAGCTATCGACTTCTTCTCCGTATCTTTTGCCTTCTCTTTCTTGATACTCTTTTCATGTTTATCCAAGCTAATGAGCACTTGCTCATGCTCATCGAGTTTGCCAAAAAGTGTTGTGAGGTCTAGTGTAGCAAGATTGTTGGTCTCCTTGATAGCAGTGACCTTCGGTTGCCATTCCCTGTTTAAACACCTCAAAATCTTGTTAGTAGCAACCTCATTTGGAATTGGTTTACCAAGAACATGCAATTTGTTGATAATGTGAGTAAATCGTTTTTGCATATCCGCAATGGTTTCCCCATGCTTCATGTAAAACAAATCAAACTCTTGCGTTAGTGTATTAATACGAGCCAACTTAACATCATTAGTGCCTTCGTGGGCTACTTGTAAAGCATCCCACATGGCTTTGGCCGTTTCACAATGGGAGACTCGATAATACTCGTTAACTCCCAAGGAGGAGATAATCATATTACGAGCCTTCCAATCATAACTGTACTTTTTCTCGTCCTCCTCATTCCATTGAGCTTCGGGTTTAGGAACGACAATGCCTTCCGCATTTGTCATAGTAATTTCCATGGGACCGATTAAAATAACGTTCCAAACCTTCCGATCTATGGAATTAATATGGACGCGCATACAATCCTTCCAGTAGCTGTAATTCTCGCCTGTAAAAACTGGAGCTCTATTATAAGCCCCTTTAGGTTCGTTCGCCATGATCCAAGAAGTTTTACCGAAGCACCAGAATTAACCGGAGCTCATGATACCACTTGTTTGACGATGGCTATGGATCTAGAAGGGGGGTTGAATAGATCCCTAGAGTTTTACACGCAAATGGTTACCAAAAATTTAATTTTAAAATGTTTAACGGAAGCAACCACTGGATTGTACGTCTACCACGAACCTTCTACTAAAAGGATCGGATATGCACGAATATATTGAGAATGAGTACGGAAGAGAAAAATTCAGTTCAATTACTACACTTGTAACGCAATCAACAAAATATTGCTTGCTTGATGATTAATCCAAACCAATGAGGTAAAACGATAAACAATTAAAAGCAATGCGTTCGATTTTAGCTTTGAAACAAACTATCAAACACCTGGTGTGCGCAAACACACTAAGTGCAGAATTTCTATGGAAGGTAATGTAAATCTGCTTCAAGATACAATTCAAGGAATTGTATCAATTTAATAAAACAGTTTCTCAGCTTACGATTACACTACGACAGAAATTTCGATAACTTGCGACTTCACAAATTAGAATAAACTGAAATGTAAAAGAGTTAAAGGAAAGAGTGAACAAACGAGATTTGATTAGGAAGTTCCCCAATCTTCCTCGCTTTGGGTACGTCTGCCCCTAATTCCACAATTTGGAATTGAGATATATATATATATATATATATATATATATATATATATATATATATATATATATATATATATATATATAGCTGTTGTAAATTGTTTATTACAAGAGAAAAACAATGAACATCCAAACCCTCGAACGTCTTCGATCGTTGATGCAGAGTCTTCTCTCCCCTTGATTCAAGATGAATCAAGTGGTTCGAATATGGTTGATCCAATTACCGTCCCACGCTACTAAACCGAAAGAACTCACTGTTCTTCGGTTACCTTCACTCGATCAATTGCAATCTACCAAAAATTCGAACCCAGACCTCTCTTCTACGATCCTCCGATTACAACTACTAAACCAAACAATTGCTTCAATCTTCGGTTACCTTCGCCAGGCTGAATCCCTGTAGAACGAAACGGTTTGTGCAAAAACCCCCAAAATCTACTCGATTCTTGGAGGACAAAACCAACTGGTTTTATTCAAAAAACACCTACCAAGCTCTCAACCCAGAAAATGAAGATCATACACTTCCTAAATTCTGAACGTTATCACTTCGATCAATGGGCGACACAAACAAAGATGATTATGTGTGATTGTTTGTTTACTCAATGAAGAAGATGAAGATGAAGAGAAAAACGATATCTATTTTCACGTTTCTTATTTTATTTACTAATGAGAGGACCAAACTATTTATAGAGAATAAATTCATCCACCAAAGTTGTAACAGAAATAACAGAAAAAAAAATTTAAGTGAAAAAATCAGGTCAGGCAAGTTATGGGTCGACTCATGTTTTAATGAGGATCAGCGTGCGCTGACCCGTGGAAAACACTGTGAAAAAATGACTAGAATGCGTCGACTCAAAGTCACCATGCATCGATGCATGAATACAATTTCTGCATTCCCAGAGTTATGCGTTTTCCCGTTTATTTCACACGTCTTGCATCACTAATCATGCGTCGACACATGCACATAGTAGGTCAGCGCATAACTTGTATTTTTACATAAAATGCATTTTTTTTACATTGTAACTGACTAAGACCCAGACAAAACATACTAGACACTAGTATAATGATCATACACATATATTTATGGATAAGACAAAGTCTTATATATCTAGACACATGAACAACAATGACTAGATTCAGTTTGCCCGACAAGAGAAGTGATACCGCTCAAATTACAATCTAATACTAAGCATATTTGTTGACATCATTAAAACAAAAAAGGTGAAAGACCATAGCCCTCACATGAATATTATGTTTGGATCTAATTATATTTCGGTGAATAGTTTTTTGTGTGTTTAAAAGAAGTTAAAAATATTTTTTTCAAAAAATATTTTTTATTAAAAAATATATTATCCATGGATATTTGTAAATATCCACGGATACCATAAAACCCGTGGATTACCCGCTTAACGGATATCCGCATGGATATGGGCGGATATAGATATCATATTTATCCAATGGGGAGGATACGAATATCATAGTATCTGTCCCCATGGATATCCATTTACATCCCTAATGATAGTTGCCTCTATTTAATTACTGTTCTGGACTGGGCATGTGGCTGACCCACCGTCGAGTACGGCCAATCCAGTTCTACGTCGAGGACGACCAAGAGTGTTGGCCCAACCCGTTGGGGCCAGTGGAGAACATGTTCCCCACGTGCTCCTCACTCGAGGACACGTCACCAATTGAACCCAGACACCTTGTGGAGTCGTTTTGCCCTTCGTAACGGGCAAGTTTATCCACTAGCCGGGGAGTGCGGAGCGGTTGACGCAGGACGATGAGCATGAGCTGCTCATTCCTACTTTCACGTGGGAATCCTGGCAGTCATCTGTTGTGAGCCTGAACACTCAACCCATAACGGAGACCATTGGCCAAGTGTTGGGGGCTCACTATAAAAACCCTCCTCTGCATGAGGGTCAAGTATTCTATTCTTTAACCTTTTCTTACTTATCTCTTCACCCGAACTGAATTAAGCATCAGAGTGCCTGCAGGTACAACCCCCTTTCGTCGATCGTTCAAGACTGTGGGCGCATTGCTTGCCACTCATCTATTCTGATCAACTGGTCGGATCAGTGGCACCGTCTGTGGGAAACTGTTTTCCCCGTCTTTTCTTTCCTTGAAACCAAAAGATTAAAACAAAAAACTTTAGAAACCGATCATGGTCAGTTAACACGACGATAATAATAGCGGACACGAAACCGTCATAACTCCCGTCCATAACTCTAACAACGACAATGGTATGCAACTTTTGGAGGAAAACACTCCACCGAGGAAAGATAGGCGCACTGCCTCGCCCTTCCCCGACGATACGACCGATAATGACGTCCAATACATCGAAACCTGCAAAGTCCAGAAAGCTCCAAAGAAGACACAGAAGAAATTTCAACCGATTACGGTGCCACCTAACGCCGGTCCAACCATGGCGGCCCTATTCGAGGAACTTAACCAGACCAACGCGTTGATCTACCAACAGAATGAAACGATTGAAGCATTAGAGAAGGACCACCATCTACGCTCTCCCCCGCAGAGACACCATAGGTATGAGTCCCAAAGCCTGTCGTCGCGACGACTAGGTCGCTGCCTGCAGTTAAAGAGGTGACAGCCCTTGAAGCGCAACCATACTCCTTCCTGCGAGGATCAATGCTCCCCGGGATCCAAGAAAAGAAAAGCCAGTGGTCGACCAGATAATCGTCATTCTCCTCAGCATAAATCAAAGGGCCGACGGAAGGACTCGCCGCCACGTCACGATGACAGCCCTCGGTGAGAGAAGTACGACCATTCTCCACCATGCTCACTAGTTTGGAGCGACGAAGGCAACCCCTGCGGGCCATTATATGGAGCAATCTGGATGCCCCTTCTCGTCGGGCTGTAAAAACCACTGAACTTGGGAACATACGACGAAACAATAGATCCCGATGAACAGATCGAAAACATTGATGCTTTTCTCGATTATCGCGGTGTCAGAGGCGCCAACAAATGTAGGTTGTTCCCTACTACTTTGAGGAAGGGTGCCATGACGTGGTACAAGAGTCTCGCAGACAAATCCATCACTTCTTGGAGAGACCTATAGAAGCAATTTTCGAGGCACTTTGCCGCTTCTCGTCGCCATCCAAAGTCTGAGGCGACGCTCGAAGTAATCATGCAAGGAAAAGACGAATCCCTCTAAGCCTACATCGAGAGGTTGAAACGGGAAGCCATCCAGGTCTCCACGACCGATGACATGAAGAAGTATTTGCTCGAGCAGAGATTGCGCCCCTACAGTGACTTCGCTAAAGGCCCGGGCCTATATTCAGTACGTGGAGAAAGAAGCTGCCAACAATGCTCGAGACTCACGACACTAGAAAAACGCCAGGGTTTCGAGGCACGATGACCACCTAGCACCTCGCCGAGGAGGGGAGAAAATAAAAGAAGATAAGACCCCCGAGTCTCGGGAATGCAAAGAACCTTCTGGCCATTTCGCCGAATACACACCGCTGATCACTTCTCACGAGCGTATTCTGTTCGAGTGCGAGATCTCATAATTTCGCCAGGGTAAAGTCTGTTTTCCCAAGCAAACACGTCCTAAGCCCACTGTGGACAAGTCCAAGTACTGTCATTTCCACAAGAGCCAAGGGTATGTTACCGAAGACTGCATCCACCTCAAGGATGCGATTGAGATCCTCATCAGGGACGAGCACCTGAAGTAATACACTAAGAGAAGAAATACTCCCCGGGAAGACGCCCGGGAAGCCAAGAAGGTCGAGGAGGAAAAGCCACCCTCTGACGCCGCCGCCAACCTACAGATCGCCATGTCCATCTCTCAGCCTAAGGACTTCTACGTCCCCGACAAGGCCGAAACCCCATCTACTTTGCAACACACATCACATGGCAGACCATTCCCTCCGCCATGGTCATATCTGGAGGGGGATTCAACAAACTCATAGTAGGTTTAGTAAAAAGAAAATTTGAGAAACTCGTCGAAGCAAGCTCGAGCCAAAATTCTACCCTTGACAAGTGTCGTGGAAGCTCAATTCCTATCACGTTCTACCAGGAGGAGATCCCTAGTGGATCCCCCAACTCCAGCATCCTTTTGCTCGTGAGAGCACGAATGGCAAACTTTAACGTTCACCGCATACTGGTCGACTAGGGAAGCTTAGTTGACATCATATATTCTTAGTTATTCCTGACTTTATAGCTCGATGAAACACATTTGACACCCTACGCAGGCTCTGATCTGCAGGGCTTCAACGGCACGACCACAAAGTCATGGGGCTATGTCGAACTAATTGTCAATTTTGGAGCAGCTGAGACCGCCAAATTGGTCAAAGTCCAATTCCCAGTGATAGATTGTTCGTCTTTGTACCAGTGTATCTCTGGCTGAACTAGCCGTCGTACCATCCACCGTTCATTTGAAGATGAAGTATTACACGAACAAAGGGCCCGTCACCACTTTTCATAGGGACATAGAAGTTGTGAGGAGATGCTTTGAAGCGACCTCAAAGGGGCATAACTCCATCAACGTGCCGCCTAGAACTATCAACAAGCCATCATGATCCAACGGCTCGGAGGAGCCAAAACTAATGCCTGATGTTGACTCGGTTGACCTAGACAATCATTTCACCAAGGATGACTTGAAAGAGCAAAAGAAGAAGGAAAGAGAATCCCGACTAGCAGTGAAAAGCTCCTCGACGCCAAATAACAACAAGGAGCCTCCCCATCCTAGGCGTCCCATTCTAGATGGCGAGTTCGAAGTTATCCTCCTCGGCAACGACCCAAATAAAGGGGTGAAGATTGGCACTGGCCTCCTCGACCTCGCAAGGAAGCAACTGAAAGCCTACTTAAGAGAGAATGTTGACATGTTCGCATGGAGTACCGGTGAGATGCCTGGACTGAACCCCAAAGTGGCTTGCCACCAGTTGACCATAGACCCCGCCGCTAGGGTTGTAGTGCAACGTAGGCGTAGACAGTCTCCCGAGAAAGCGGAGGTTGTTAAAAATGTTGTAAAAGACCTTCTAAAGGCAAATTTTATTTCAAAAGCCCAATAAACAACCTGGCTTTCAAACCTTGTACTTGTGAACAAATCTAATGGAAAATGGAGGATGTGTGTTGATTATACCAATCTAAACAGGGCTTGCCCTAAAGATGTTTAGCCCTTACCTAACATAGATAGACTAGTTGATAATTCTACTGGATTTAAATTATTGTCTTTTATGGATGCGTATTTAGGGTACAACCAGATCCCCATGGCAAAGGGCGACAAAAAATACACGACCTTCATGACCGAGTCGGGAAATTACTACTATAATGTAATGCCCTTCGGCTTAAAAAACGTCGGTGCTACATACCAGCGGATGATGAACAAAGTCTTCCAAGGTGGGATTGGAGACATGCTCGAAGTCTACATGGACGAAATGATAGTAAAATCCCAAGAGGAATTCGACCATTCATTCCACCTGAAAAGAGTCTTCGACCAGGCGAGGAGATGCAAGATGGGGTTCAATCTGGAGAATTGCACCTTCGGCGTTCGAGCAAGTAAGTTCCCCGGCTTCTATCTAATAGGACGAGGAATCGAGGCGAACCCCGACAAATTCAGGGCCTTCTCCAAATTCACAATTCCAAACTCGAAGAAATAAATTCAATCCCTAAACTGGATGCTCACCTCGTTATCCCGCTTCGTAGCAAAGTCTGCCCAACACGCACTTCCCATTTTCAAACTTCTTCGCAAGGAGGCAACATTCGAATGGAGCGAGGAATGCGAACAAGCCCTCCTCCACCTCAAATGAGATCTTTCGTAACCACCGGTTCTCTCGTGACCAGACAGCGGGGAGAGTCTCTACCTTTATCTCGTCGTCGCAGCCGAGGCCGTCAGTGCGACTCTCATTCGCGAGACCCCTGAGGGGCAGAAACCCATATACTTTACTAGCAAGGCCCAAGATTTTATACCAGCAAATCAAAAAAGTAGCTCTGACCCTCATCAATGCGGCGAGAAGATTGAGACACTACTTCCTAGCTCACACAGTCATGGTGCGGACCGACCAACTCGTAAAGCAGTTGCTCGGTCGCCCCGACATGGATGGAAGAATGCTCAAATGGTCACTGGAACTCTCTGGATTTGACATCTGGTACAAGAGCATAAAGGCCCTTAAAGCTCAAGTATTAGCCGACTTCGTGGCAGGAATGGCCACGCCTGCCTCCCCGACACATCGAGCCCATAAGTGGACCATCTTCGTAGACGAAACATTCAGCTCGACAGGAAGCAAAGCAGACATCATCCTTGAAAACGAAGAAGGAATCTTGATCGAAGTTTCCCTCCCCTTATCCTTCCCAACCTCGAATATCCAGGCAGAGTACGAAGCCTTCCTCGCATGGCTACACTTGGCAAAGACTTGAGAGCTAAAGAGGTAAAAATATTCACTGATTCTCAGCTCGTCGCCTCTCAAGTACTGGGAGAATATCAAGTCAAGAATGGCAATCTCTCTGAGTACTTAGCTCTGGTTCGAGAAAGAATAACAAAATTCAATCCCGCCGAAGTAAAACACGTTCCTCGCAGGCACAACACCCGAGCAGACGTCTTGTCAAAACTCGCGAGCACAAAGAAGAAAGGCGGAAATAAGTCCATCATCCAAGAGATGCTTTCCCACCCAAGCATCGAAAAACCCTCTACAGCTCTCGACGTAAATGCCATCAGCGACAGCAACTGCCGAACGACCCCGCTATACAACTAACTCGCAACAAGGGAACTACCCCCCGTCCAGAAAGAGGCTAGCATGATCAGGTGCAGAGCCTGCGCCTAGGTCTTGGTCGAGGACAAGTTATAAAGACGGGGATTCTACATCTCTCTCCTCAAGTGTGTCGAAGAATCCAAGGTCGCCCATATCCTACACGAAATCTATGAAGAAATCAACGCCCAACACCTCGGAGGAAGATCCATCGTCTGAAAGGCCCTGCGAGCAAGATACTACTGGCCCACCATGACATACAACGCAAAGCGATATGTTAAAAAAATGTGATAAATGCCAACGCCACAGAGACATGCACTTGGCACCGCCCAACGAGCTTAAAACTTTCTCGTCCCCGTGGCCCTTCGCCTAGTGGGGAATGGACATCCTCGGACCGTTTACCATAGGTTCAAACCAGAACAAGTACCTGATAGTCGGCGTTAATTATTTCACGAAGTGGATAAAAGCAGAAGCCCTCGCAAAAATCATGACACACAATATACTTTGTTTTTATAAGAGAAACATACCCTTCTAATTCGACATACCACAAGCACTCGTCACCGACAACGGGACCCAGTTCACCAACAAAAATTTCTAGGAATTCATCGCCAAACTGGGCACCAAACAACATTTCACATCTGTTGAGCACCCACAAACAAACGGGCAAGATGAAGCCGCAAACAGAGTGATCTTACGAGGACTAAAACAAACATTAGGCGAGGCCAAAAAGAAATAGGTCGAGAAACTACACAACGTACTTAGGGCCTAAAGAACGACACCACACTCTACCACTGGGGAAACTCCATTCCGACTAACCTACGAGACCAAGGCAGTAATCCCAGTGAAGATCAGAGAACCTTCTAGGCAAATTGAATTCACCCTCAACGAGGAGATGAAGGACGAGGCATTAAGGGAAGAACTCGACCTTATCGAAGAAATTCGATCAGGGGCAGCCCTCCGCGAAACCTCGTTAAAATAAAAGATAACCATATGACATGACACCAAAGTCATAAAACGATAATTCGAGATTGGCAGCCTAGTCATGGGAAGAAATCACAAAGATTTTCGCAAGGGCAAAAATGAAAAATGGGGCCTACTACCTCGAAAACTTACACGGGGAAGAGCTAACTCGACCATGGAACACCGAGAAATTGAAAAAAAAATACAGTTAAGCATGACAGTTGGTGTACCACATTCGGCAACGACAGGGTACGCCCTGACCACAGAGGCATGCTCGGGTACAAGCACAACGTCCCAAACTTAAACAAAAAGGCAATTTCCACTCTTTGACGAGCAAATTCTTGGCCCGACGGGGAAACCTCAACCGAGCTCTGCCGTCGTCCTACCATTAAGGCAGAACACCCAGCTCGCGGTGGGAGGTTCACGCCCAAGAGCTAAGATCCCGACCGAGATCTTTCCACCGCTATTAGTACGGAACCCAACTCCGGTCACTCGACGAGTTCCTTATGTTGTCAAGCAATAACGCTGTCGAGAAAGACCCTCAAATACTCAGTAAAAATAATTTGCAAACAGACATCTTGTTACAAACTGCTCATATCAACGAGCATCCAGAACGCCAAACCGAGGAAAATAAGTACTTGGCAAACAAAGCATATAGGCGAGCAAAGGCATACACGAGCATGTCAAAATAGGGAAGTGCGATTAAAATAATGACCACAAAGACCAAGGATGTCATAATATTACAACAGAAAAGGGCAAAGCCCACTATCCGAATTTTATAAATCACGACGCGCAGGCCCGAATAAGTACAAACAAAACAAACAAAATTAAACAATGTGCTCCCCCTCATTGTTGAGCTCTTCCTCTTCCTCATCATCGTTAAAGGGATAGTCGGGAGAAGCGACTATCTGACCATTAACCACCTTTTGCAGGAACCCGGTTCCCCCAATGACGAGCTCGACTCCAGGGTTCACGATTCGGATCTGAGTCATTGCATTTTCAAAGTTCATCTTGACAACATCCACACGATCCTGCTCGAGGCTCCTAATCCGGGAAACTAGCTCGGCACGGGTCATCAAGGCTTTCACGTCGGCAGCCTCATCCTCGGCGGGGGCCGCAGCTGCTTCCAAGGCAGAAATATTTTCCCTGAAGCTTTTTTTCTCGGTAGCATGCTCGAGCATCAAAGCAGTCATGTCCACAGTTAACTTGGCCAGTTCCTCTTTCTTCTCACGCATCTTGGTAACAATCTCACTCTGGATCCGATACTTCTTCTTATAGTCCTCAAAAGCGGTCTCTAGCTTGAGCACCTCCGCTTCAAGATTTGCATTTGTTGTCTATAACTTCTCTAGCTTGTTAAAAGAGCAGGTCTCCTCGTCATTAAGGACAATTGCCACTTTCAAGACCCTCATAAAAGCGGCCGCATCTTGAGCCAATGCATTTCTTCTACCCACCGCATCGAGGCCCAAGATGACCGACGACTCTACCCGAGGTACAACTAGAGAATGGCCCCCTCGAAGAACCCCCTGTTAGAATAGCAAGGGGCAGTACGAACTTGTCCTCGACAACATCCCCCGTGAGATCCATATCCACGACATCCTCTACGCATTGCCTCTTCTTGGTCGGGGTGTCTTACTGAGGTGAAGACTGGTTGCCCTCCTGTGAAGAAGAAGTGTCGAGACCAGAATCACCCTTGGACTGGTTCAGGAGTTAGACAATCCGATTATTAGAGCTCATCTTTCCACCCTTTGCATTATTCCCCTTATTCATCATCATATTGATAACACAATCCTGAAGGTTTGCCATTTTATATACGACAAATGACGGGCACAAGTTAATATACCAAGAAAGAATAAGCATACAAACACGCTAAAAAGAAAGACAACTACCTAAAAGCAATATAGCATCCTCGACAGTATGACACTCGAGGAGCTCCTTAGTGTTGATATCAAGCATCATAAATGGGTTAGCCATGCTCGTTGAGGACAGCCTCCCCGTTCTTAGTCTTCCACTGAGCAGGAGCGAAGCTGTCAACGAACTTTACAAGCTTGTCGAAGCCACGTTGTTCCTCGGGGTCCAAATTGTTAGGCTTAGTAATATAATAATATGTACTCTCATCAAAGTGGGCGCTGCTCCAATGAAGGACGAACCTCGAGACCATCCTCGTCGCCTTAACCCCGTCCTCGTCGCAATGCACACTCCTATCTTCTTTGGTTACAACCACGCACTCGAACACATAATTGATAGTTGCTCGCAACATGGGCTTAATTGTGTAATACTTGTCCTTAAAAGTGCGAACGGAGTCCGTAAACATTTTGAACATCTTCTTCGGCTGCTTAAGGGACACCCAATTGTGCTTCCCATGCGAAGTTTGTCGTTGAAGGTGGAAACAACAGAAGAACAGAGGAATGGTAGCGTCGATCTCAAGATATTTGCACACGATCTCGAAGGCCCGAATAAATGCAATCGAGTTTGGATGCAGCTGAGAGGGCGGTAACTCCAACCAGTAAAAAATGCCCACTTGGAGACCGCAGAATGACAACCGAAGCCCCAACTCTTTGAAGGTATACTCATACATAGAAAAATTATTCCCCGAGAAACGCGAGCAAATCTGTTCATCCCTATCAGTTTTATAAACCGCCGAGTTCTCTGGAGCCCCCGGATACCCCGCACCTTCTTTGACGATCGTAAGCGCACTCTCCGGGAAGTCAGCAAAACACGAGGCTATCCCTCAAGGCTCCGGCCCGACCCAAGCTAATTCAGGATCGCTAATTATGTCGATCAAGCGAAGGTCATCGGCGCTACGAGCCATGCAAGCCTAAAATATAGAGGACAACAGTGATTTTGAAGATTAGATCAACTCCACCCTTGCATTGCAAATCAAGTGAAAGGGAGAAGAGAGGCACGACGATGCTGCCCTCGACCAAAGCCTATTTCAATGGCAAGGAAATCGTGAGGAACCTCTCCTCGTCGGAGGCCTCAGTCGGCTCACCAACAAAACCACGAGGAAAAGCCTCTTCGACACGAGGCTTCATTAGAAAATTCATGAGCTCCACCGGCACAAGTTCTATTCACCGCCTTAACAGTGGCTCCAGAAGGGTTATCAAAAGAGATAACACGCAAAATACCAACTTTCCTACTAAAAAATGCAGTTCTAGCATAAAACCCCCCAATAGCCGACGTTTGGAAATGGCCAAACCACCGCAAAACACCAACACCCACCGAAACCAAACATAGAGGGATGACAAATCTATATTCTAGAAGTAACATGCAAGCCAGGAGAAGAAGAAAACTTACTTGATTTGAGAAAGCGACGAAGGTTGATGATGATGGCAACAACAATTGGCGGCGGCGATGCTCTACAACTCGGAGAAAAAGTAGAGGGAAGAATGAAACAAACTTTGCAAATGTCCCTCAACTTCTTCCTATTTATAAGCCAACTCCATTGCATGGGTAAACGTGTCGTCGTTTAGCTTATAATTACCCCTATTCATAGGCCATCATTAAACATTTAATAGTTGTAACACGTGGCTCGAGGGGACAAAACATTTGTCTCTTCAAGTCCCGTCGATCTTCTGGATTCCAAGATGCTGAGCATCTCTTGTTGAACAAAGGCAATAAAATTTCGCACTCCTTCACGAGCATGGCCTTGGCGAAAAACTCGAAGCAAATTTACGGGCAACATGATAACTCGCGAGCAAAGTCAAACGCTCAACACGAGTGCAAGTTAAACTCTCGACCACAGTCCCTGCACGACGCATCTTCATCGTAAGCAAAACCAATGAGTTACGAGCAAAACGTCGTCCTTGTGTGCGAGCCCGAATGAATGCTCTCGTTGTGCAGAGTCCCTTGGCCCTCCTCAACACGCGAACTGACTCTAAGTCATTGATCCTCTGCCTAGGAGCAACAACCTGGGGGGCTCATGTTCTGGATTGGGCCTGTGGCTGACCCGCCGTCAAGCACAACCCAATCCAGTTTTACGTCGAGGAAGGTCCAGAGTGCTGGCCCAACCCGTTGGGGCTAGTGGAAAACACGTTCTCCACGTGCTACTCACCCGAGGACACGTCACCAACTGAACCCGCACACCTTGCAGAGTCGTTTTGCCCTTCGTAACGGGCAAGTTCATCCACTAGTCGGGGAGTGCAGAGTGGTTGACCCAGGACGATAAGCACGAGCTGTTCACCCCTACTTTCACATGGGAATTCTGGCAGTCATCCATTGTGGTCCTGAACACTCAGCCCATAACGGAGACCATTGGCCAAGCACTGAGGCTCACTATAAAAACCCTCCTCTGCAGATTCTATTCTTTAACCCTTTCTTACTTACCTCTTTACCTGAACTGACTTAAGCATCAGAGTGTCTGCAGGTACAACCTCCCTTTGGTCGATCGTTCAAGACTGCAGATATGTTGTTGGCCACTCATCTATTCTGATTAACCAGGCAGATCAATTACCTTGAATTAAAAGGTATGAATGACAGCGGTCTTTGTACATTCGTGGTGGAAAATAATTAAAAACAAAAACCGAATTCGTCCTTCGATATGCAAATATGAAATGTAGAGAGAATATGTATTGAAGATGTAATGAAGTAGTCATCAGAAGAAAGTGAAACAATCAAGACTCTCCAATAATTGATAGAGCAGTATCTTGAACAAAACAAGCGAGACTCCCTGGGAATCAACAAAGTCGTATCTTATGTGATATAATTAAAACTTTCCAAAGATGGACTAGTATCCCAATTTGTATCTAAGACTCACTGAGGATACTAAAATGATATCTCAATGAAAGCAAATGAGACTCCATGAGGATCAACGAAGCATCATCTTATATGATATAATTAAAACTTTCCAGAGATGGAACAATATCCCAATTTGTGTCTAAGACTCTTCGAGGATACTATAGTAGTTTCTCAACGAAAGCAAATGAGACTCCTTGGGGATCAATGAAGCAACATCTTATATGATATAATTGAAACTTTCAAAATATGGAACAACATCCCAATCGTATCTAAGTCTCTTCGAGGATACTAGAGCAATATCTCATCTAAAGCAAGTGAGATTCCTTAAGGATCAACGAAACAACATCTTATGTGATATAATTGAAACTTTACAAAGATGGAACAACATCCCAATCATATCTAAGACTATCCGAAGATAATAGAGAGTATCTCAAATGTTTATCAGCTGGGGAAAATAATTCAAAAAAGACTCCCTTTGGGGGAGTTTTACTGGCAAAGCTCTGCAGGGAAAAAGCTCATAAGAAACATTTTAGGATAACCTCTACTTGGGGAGTAACATCATGAAAATGTTAGGGAATATCATTATCAACCATAAAGTTGAAGAATGACTTACTGGGAAGTAATTTCGCGAGCACATACGGGATAATAACTCTTTTTAGAGAAGTACATCTGACTTAAATGAGGAGTGCATGGATACTTATGATTGATCCTGAATCCTGAATTATGTCAGGTATGCTTGATTTTTGTGTAGGATGTTCAACTTTGGGTGGAAATACCATGCATGGAGTGATGCATAGAGATTGCTCCATCCATCTCAAATTAATGACTTTTTAACAAAAAAAAGAAATATGTTAAAATAAACCCCATTTTCTTTTATGATATATAACATAAATTCGTTCATCATGGTTTTATAACAAAAATTCAAATTATTATACTTACTATACATTTGTAATGAAAAGTCATTACTTCCTAAAAGAAGAAAAAAAACATTAGTGATTCACATAAGTGTGTTTTTGCAAGGAAATCATTTTTATTGAATTGCACTTTCCACCTTAAATCATTACAAATGCGTAAAAATGAAATGACATCATTTGGAAGGTAAGACAGCGAGACTTGCTTTCTTCAAATTTAAAGGCCACAAACAACCTATCAGACATGGCCTTAGCGACACAGTCCACTCTCAACAACCTATATAACTTGTCATTGAATGATATATATATATATATATATATATATATATATATATATATATATATATATATATATATATATATATATATATATATATATATTCTTTTTCACATAAATATATATTTTTATCATTTAGTTTATTTAATATATAATCATATATGTCATAACTTTTATGATGTACATAAATCTTTAAAAAGTCATTTTGAAAAAAAAACTATTTTCCTACGTCTTTAAAATTATTTTGTTTCTCTTTTTTATTATTTCTCTATCTCATGAATCACTTTTTTTTATATAGTTATTTAATACAATAAAATATATATTATTATTATTTATTTTATAATTAAATAACTTATTTCAAATTTAAATGTATATTAAAATATAATTTATATTATATTAAATAAATTTATCCAAAGTAAAATCTCTAAAAAGATAATAAATCGAATTTAAAAACAGGAGATGAAAAATAAAAAAAATAAAGTACCAAAAACCCTTTATTTTTGGGTTTTAATTTTACGTGTGTAAAAAGAAAATGGTTAAATATGTTTTTTATCCTCGTAAATATGGCCATTTTCACTTTTATTCCCTTAAAAAATTTCTTCAAAAAATGATCCCTTTAATATTTTTCGTCAACACTTTTGCTCCCTCTTGTCAATGGCCGTTAACAGAAGCTGACATGTCATGCCACATGAAACTTTTTTTGATGACTAGGCATATACATGACAGTGCCAGAGTAGCAAGGATGTTGACGTGGCATGCCACATGGCTAAGGTCAACACCATACTTGAATTAAAAAAAAATCGTAGCTAATTGGTAGCTAAAATTGTAGCTAATCTGCAGCAAATCCATTGCAAAAATTCTGATTCTAAAAATTGCACTCTTTTCATTGCAGTATAAGTTTACGTTAAGTATTTGAAAATTTACCAGGGATGGATTTTGAATTTAGAATTTATTTAACAGACCATACAAAATCAGTACTCCAGCATACAATTTACCTATTAAACAAGTAGACAAAGCCCTTCATAATTTATTTTAATTGGAATAAGGCTATGCCTATTTAAAGGAGATCTAACCAAGCTTCCAATTGGCATAAATGTTCCACACATATCAACTACACTGTGATAATTGCCTTCTTGTTTTATTCCCTGCAATTGCATCTCAGCAAGCAACGAATGGAATTGGAAAGATATTATTATTTAACACATAATGGAAGCCATGTTATGAAACAACGCAACTAGCTCATACTTAAACGAGTTTAGTACAAAAGCTTGTGACTGCATAGCTTTTATATCAAAACTTTGTTAAGGTATCCACTGAAGTCTTTTCAAATTGAATTATGTTCTAGCACACCCTAAATCATGTATCATACCTTTTGTTTTTGTAGTTGTATTTCTTTTCTAGTCGCATTTATGACTACATTTCCTTTTCAAATTACAATTTATGATTGCCTTTCCTTTTCTACATCTCTGTTTGGGTGAGCACAAATTCCTAATCATTAATCTATATTTTCACATGCTATGATGACTTCAAGTGTATTGTGATTTGTATAACATAGTACCCAAACTCACTCCCACACCCTTCAATCACTTTAAAATCTAGAAATTTACATGTTTCTTTTGATAAAATAATAGAAAATTTGGAATAGTTCTCGTATGATGATTTCATGCTTCTTTTGATAACATATGATGATTTCATTATGTTGGTTATCCAAGAGGAGTACAGTAAGCTCCCATACAAATCATGTGTTTCGAAAATAACTTAATATTGAAATAATTTATATAATTTGTTACTAAGGATACTATTCCTTTTTTACAGTTCAGTTTCTTTAAGTTTAGTTGTAGTTCTGATGACGATGATGATGACGGTGAGTTTTAATTGAGGGAGTATGTTGTTTTGTGTGATGAAGCTTGTTGTTGTGTTATGAAGAATAATGGATATTGAGATGGAGGAGTTGTTTGTTATGTTTACTATTTGTGTGATGTATGTGGAAGATGAAAGTGCTAGATATGTGTTAATGGAGTTTGTGTAGTGATGTGAATCATGGAAGAACATGAATAAATAGAGTGCTGGTTATGAAGAAACCATGGTATGGTATTAGGAATGATTCAAAATAAAAAGGAATAAAACCTTAGTTAGAAATTAGCTACAGATTAACTACCATATCTAAATTTAGATATGATATTAAAATAAAAATTTTAAAATATAAAAAATTAACACATAACATCCATGTCAAACGTTTTTTTTCATGTTGATATTGTCACATATATGCCACATCATCAAAATTTTCTATGAGAATTAAAATTGAAAGTTAGCATATTTTAGAGGATGCTAACATATTTAACCCAAAAGAAAAAAACCTACTTTAAATTGCAAAACCCTAATTCATCTTTATTCATTCATCTATTTTCACCGAGTTTACAGTGAGAGGTTGACGGCCGGAGACATGCTGGACATCAACCTATTCAGAGAAGAAAAGGGTGGCAACCCCGAACTCGTCCGCGAATCCCAGCGCCGTCGATTCGCCAGCGTTGAAGTTGTTGATGAAGTCATCAGTCTCGACAAACAATGGCGAGAGCGTACTCATCTCTCTCTATCTCTAAATCTTCACCGTATAACAATGGCATCGACCTAATCTTGTTTTGTTGCAGGTCAATTCCAGTTGGAGAATCTCCGAAAAGAATTCAACAAGTTCAATAAGGAAGTCTCCAAACTCAAGCGTGTAAGCATCACTACATTCAATTTTTACTTATAAACATCCAATTGCAAATTCCATTGTTGTTGATTTTAATCTGCGTGTTAGGCCGGTGAAGATGCAACTAAGTTGATTGCTGAATCTGAAGTGGTTAAGAAATCGATAGCGGATAAAGAGGTTGAGGCTCTTGAAGCTCTAAACAGTTTGAATTCTAAATTGGAAACCATTGGTAACCTCATCCATGATTCCGTTCCAGTCAGCAATGATGAGGTCTGATCTAGTTCTATTTCTGATCGCATTTACTTTGATTATATAAACGACTCTTCAAAATTCGTGAAATAAATCATAAATCAATGCTTTAGGCCAACAATGCTGTTGTTAGAACATGGGGGGAGAAAAGAGTGGAACCTAAACTCAAGAATCATGTGGATCTTGTTGACCTTCTCGGGATAGCAGATTTGAAGAAAGGTTTGGAATTTATTCATAAACTCAATTTTTCTATTTCTATTTGAGTTATGATTTTCAGATTTATAATGTTATTCTGTTTTCACCACAATACTTCCTTTATCAATTATCATTTCTTGTGTGTTTTAGCTTATCTGTCGAATTTTGACACTGTTGAGTATTTTAATTTCATGTAACATGTTGCTTGATGCCTTTAAATTTAATTGTGCATCATCATTTTCACTGCATCTGTCTTTTCCAGATGAAGCTTTTTATGTTGATCACTAATGGAACACTGCTGTGTTTCAGCTTCTGTAGCTTTCGATAGGTTCTTCATTTCTGATTTTATCCTAATCTTTTTTGCCATGTTGCTTGATGCATAATAGGAGCTGATGTAGCTGGAGGTAGAGGTTTCTATCTCAAAGGAGACGGTGTTCGTCTTAACCAAGCTCTGATTAACTTCGGGCTTGAATTTTTGGAGAAAAGGGAATATACCTTATTACAAACCCCTTTCTTCATGAGAAAAGATATAATGTCTAAGTGTGCTCAATTAGCCCAATTTGATGAAGAGCTTTATAAGGTAAAATTCTCAAGTTAATTCAATGTTGATTTGGGTGGTTTTGAGTTTGCTCTGTTTGAAAGAGTAAAATTAGAGCATATGTAATAGAGTAGAAAATCATACGAGAAGAGCATGCTAATTTGATTTTATTAAAAACATACTAGTGATTTAAAGATTCTTATGCTTTATCTTTTTAAGGTGCCAAACTGTCAGAAACCTTATTGCAATGTTTATTTTTTCTGTTGATTTATTTTCATTCGTAAGGATAAAAATGCCACCTTTGTTTCATTTTAATATCCATTTTAAATTTTTGTAAAGGAATTGATTTCCTTTTCCTTGCTAAAACTTTAAAACAAGAAGCATACAGGTTTAGTCTCAATTTTAAACAAAAGTAACTAACCTCACATTTACTGAGAAATTTAGCTAATTGCAGTCAATTTTCTCTATCTCAGACTAAATTGCATTCTTTCTTATGTTTTTTTATTTATTTATTTTATTTTATTTTATTTTGTTTACATTCTTTCTTATGTTTTTGACAGAAAAACGTGTGCATTCTGAAACGTGATATTTATGAAAATTTGTTCAATGTTATGAGATAAGTTATTGAAAAAGAAAACTTATATTAATGAGTATTTTAGGAATGACATCATTAAAGATATTAAAGGTAGTTTTATATTTGAGATTTTAAGGCCACAGAATATGAATACTTCTATGCTTACTAGCAAGCCTAAGACCACCTCCAATCTTTTCCTCTGATCTGGTCATATCTAAGGAATTATTATATTAGGTAACCGGTGAAGGAGATGACAAATATCTGATTGCAACAGCAGAGCAGCCACTTTGTGCATATCATATAGATGATTGGATCCACCCTAGCCAGCTACCCATTAGGTAACATGAATTTAGTCACATGTTTCATATTAAAACTGGAAAACTATGCTATATTTTTAATTTTGGAATCATACTTTCTGCAGGTATGCTGGATATTCATCTTGCTTTCGTAAAGAAGCTGGATCTCACGGTCGGGATACTCTAGGAATATTCCGAGTTCACCAATTTGAGAAAGTAGAGCAGTTTTGCCTCACCTCCCCAGTTGACAATGATTCATGGGTCATGCACGAGGAAATGCTTAAGAACTCGGAGGAATTTTACAAGGCGGTACGGCAATGTCCTTCATAATAAAGTCATTTTTTTTCTTTCGTTTGAGCGCTTGTTTTGAAACGATTTATTAAGATTAGTTTGCGATCCCCTCCCCTAAGGGGTAGGGGTGTTATACATTATATAATATAATACTCATGTATAAGAAGAAAAGTTTGTCAAAAAAAAAAAAAGAAGAAAAGATTATCAAAACCTATGAAACGGACACCCCGGATTTTACCCTGACATTGACATGGGGACACCAATAATAATTTGAAAAAAAAAAAAATTAATTGTAATCACAAGTGTTGGTGCAAGTGTCTGAAATCGACATGGACATTGACACGCCTTTTGTCAGATGCCACATAAATCAAAACCAATGACGCGGCGACGCCCATTTAATATGGTAATTTTGAAAGTTTTTTACCTAATGTAACCTTGCATTAAATGTTTTCACACCCACTAATATGAAATGTTAAAAAATTTTTTACACTTAAAAAAAGACACATTAAAATTTGCAACTTTTTTTTTTTTAATAAAGTCCTAAAAGTTTCTTATATATGGGACCTGAGGGAGAATAGTTTTGGAATGGTTGTTGAATCCCAGGGTAAAATTAATCTATTGGATTAATCTGCCATCTTGTTTTTGACATGTCAAAGCATGTCTAAAGGGGAGAATGTTTAATGCATCTCAATATTTCTTGTAAGGTTTCATATGTAGGACTTTGTTGTATGTTTGTGATTATTGCCTGTCTTCTGTCATTACATCATTCTATTTCATCTTGCTGTTCAATTGCATAGAGATTGTTATCTTAGTTGTTTTCAACCTAAATTGATAGCTTCTTCGCCCTCCTTTTTAGTTTCCATAGTTTATGTAATTACATTTTATTTACTGCAGTTGAACATTCCATATCAAATTGTTTCCATTGTATCTGGTGCTTTAAATGATGCTGCCGCGAAGAAGTGTGATCTTGAAGCATGGTTTCCAGCTTCTCAAACTTACAGGGAGTTGGTATCCTGTTCAAATTGTACTGACTACCAGTCCAGAAAATTAGAAATTCGATTTGGACAGAAGGTCAGTTATGCCCAAGTTCATCATATTGATGGCTTCATTACATCATATTGTTTGCTTTATTACATAGTATTTTTCAATTACTTTAGGATGATTTTCTTTTCCAGAGAGAGGAGAGAGAGAGAGAGAGAGATTTTTCCCCGTTTATGTCAGAACTCAATAGTAAGTGTAACAGAGATGAGGATGTTGTGTTGGATTAGATGTATGGTAAGACTAGACGGGATAATATTAGAAATGACATTAGAGTGTTGGGGTGGTATCTATTGAAATTATATTTTCTTCTCTGGTGACTAGTAGTAGTCTTTCATTGAAATTATATTTTGCAGACAAGTTAATTTTATCTGCATTAAAACATTCTGAGAATTGCTTTTAGTAATGCCGATGCCTACTTCTGTTTATAGGCCTAATACATTATGCTGTTAGACCCTGATGATAGCATTTAAGTGTATCAATGACTGCATACCATATGGTTTGCCATGGGCAATATGCTCTTTTGGCTAACTAATTTCAACCCTCTACAAGACTGTAATTTCATAATTTTGACTGTTATCCTTTGCATCTTTTTTCCTGTTGCAGACTAATTCGCAGGAGAAGAAATACGCTCATTTGTTGAACTCTACTCTCACTGCTACTGAGAGGACCATTTGCTGCATACTTGAGAACAACCAGAAGGAGGATGGGGTAGAGATACCAGAAGTCCTCAGGCCATTCATGGGTGGAAAGACTTTCCTGCCATTCAAGAACAAACCGAATAACGAAGCCAAAGGGAAGAAATCGAAGGCTTAATTGCATTATTTTTAGTCTGAATGATATTTATGAGGAGATTAGTTCAGAATTGTAGGTTATGACCACTATCATACTCTTCATCTAAACTGTTTTTCAACCACCTTCTCGATGTATGATTTGAATAGTAAATTATCTTCAGGAACATGCACAATATTGTGCAGAAACTTCACATGTCATATTCTGTAACTCATCAATTTATAAACCTTGTGTTTTGTTGACTCTGTTGGGTTGGTTTTAAACATTGTGAAAGGTTTAAGATTCTGTATCGAACAGCCAGTTTTGCATTAAAGTTTCTGTGACAACAGTGGCTAAACATGTTTATTTTTGTTGGCTAAACATGTTTATTTTTGTTGGCATATTAGTAATGATTTAAGTGAAATTCAGTGCAAGTGAGACCTGGTTTATGGAGATTAGAATTCTGAAGTCTGCATTGGTTTCTATCTTGCAGGGCAATGAAACATGTTCAATTTAATCGAGCTGCACACGTACTTAATTCAATTAGGAATTTCATTGGAAAGAGGAATGCAGTCTGGAAAATTGGGACTAGAATTTTCAATGTATTGTAGTAGGGAGGGAATGCCTAGTTTTATAACTATTATTGAATTTACCATAAAATTTTGCCTGATTTTGAATCTGTGTTGTAAGAGACTGAAATTTGGATTTTGAGAAAAGGAAATTTCTTAATGCATCTTTAAATTTTAAAGATTATACTATGTAAAAATATTAAAATGTTTCTTTGGACACATTCAATACACATAATCTAGACCATTTTCAGTGATGTCCTAAAAGTTGGATTTTTTTTTGAATCTGGAGCTACATCTTCAGAATCTGTTTGGTGATACATTCTGGAACATATGCGCATTAGTATAGAGGCAAAAACCAAAAAACATATATTTTGATAAAATAAAATTATTATTTATAACATAAAATCAATATTACATAAATAATTTCAATATAAAATGCAACATTACACTTTAATATCTAGGTAGAGGCTTCAACATCTTTACAATATCTTTGATCGGTTTTGAAATCGTTGCTTCCAACATGAGCAGAATTTTTGTTTTAAAACAGAAAAATGTATTTCACATAGCCCTTACATCTGCATATGTCTTGAGCTTAAAGTTCATGAACTCAATCTTCTCTCTGTTGTCAATCCACAGTGAACGGTACTCGAGTTTGATAATTTTTCGATTGTCTCCGTAAGGTGGGAGATTATGGACTTCGTATTTCAGATCTGCAAAAGTGGTGTACTCATTGAGCTTAAACTTTCGCCCATGTGTCGCACTAGAGAACAAGACATTTGCGACATACCAGATGATATTTATTTGTGACATTTGAGACATTTTCTGTTTGTGTGAAATAAAAAACCAGAGCCCCTAAATTTATAGAATTTGTAGACAAATGTGGACCACAAAAATTCTATCAAGCAACCAGTACTGATTTCGGAGATACATATCTAGTATAACCTTATTGTCTTATTCCAGAGATACATCTTCGAAACCTCTCCTGAATTAGGCATAACGAAACAAGCAAAAAACATAACCTAATTGATGACTTTGTTTGGAAAATGAACAAATGTTTTGGCAAAGATAAAAAAATGTATTAAAATATTAAGAAATTGTATATATTACACTTCATTAATATTGAGACACAATTACATACACTTATTTGTCCGGTTAAACAAAAAATTAAAACGAATCGAAAGATTTTTCGATGACTAAATCTATGGGTTATACCCCCTTTGACTTTTGTACATTTGATACTCTTTCAATGTTGCAGAATTTTTTGAACTTTTGCATCGTTTCCACAAAATGGCCCGGCCAATCTCGGCTCTTGTTGTTGAATGAGCTACCCACTTCAGTGATATAAATGGTATATGGCATCTCGGTTTCAAGTAAACTTGAACAAAATGTGGTGATTTTGAAAGCCACTCAATACACATAATACGATCTTTTGGATTTTTAGGTGGGGCAATGCGCAGTGGGAAAAAGGTTTCTGAAAAATTGTATCGTGTAAGATCAATACAAACTCTATAATACACATATGCTATGAGGTGACCAGTATCAGGGAAACACATGCTATGAGGTGATCCATTTTAGGGAAGCACGTCCATTTAGCATATGGTGTCGGTCCACTAAGGCAAGGAACAAGAGACTCATAAATTGCATCAAAGTTTTCTTTCTTTTCGTAAAGTCGTGTGTATGATTCTTTATGAGTCCTCAACTCATGGATAAGTTGATGGTGAACAAGTGTATGATTATATTCTCTTTTATCGAGTAGAGGTAAAACAGCTTAATAAGTGCAATTACTGTCACCCTTAACATTGACGATCCGCTCTATGTATTTGTGCATAAAAAATGACTTCTCGTCAATGAATAGAATCTTTGGTGGAGGCGACAGAGGAGGTAGTTTGCTAATGTAAGCTCTTTTAAAAACACTTTCTTTGAGATTTTGGAGTTGGTGAGTCCAAAAAAACTTTGTCAACATGTTCAAAATATGAAGGAGACTGCACCGTTGAATTATTACTCGGTGTAGGCTTGAGCTTCTTCAGAGCACCTTTTGTTTTTATCGGTTGAGAGGGTGGTTTCCAGATAAGCAATATTCCTCAATTGTTCTTGGATTTGGAGTTTCATATTGTAATCGACTTTCAAAAATTTCTCTTGTATCACTTCCCACTCGGTCAAGATAGAGATATTTGATTTATCGTCTTTCATGACACCATCATCATCAAACCTAAGTCTCTTCCAGTGAGTGCAAATCTCATCCATTCCTATCGGGCTACCAAGTTTCACTTTTTTTTGCAATAAAACAAACACATAGGAGACCACATATTTCGCAATTGTGCATACACACTTTGTGTTATCGAACCACACATTATTAGCTTGTTTAGCTTTGTCAAAAATATTATTCAAACCCGCTTGAGATATGTTGTCGACCAACCGAGAATAAAGATTGTTGTCTTTAAATATGTGTTTCAAAACTGTGATGCTTTGACCAAATGATGTTTGTATCTCATTATACTGGTTCTGAATCATCTGGTTCACAAAGTCTCATTCTTTTCACAAATCGCCCTTACTATTTCCCAACCAATTCTTCAATGTAGCATAAGCATATTCAACTCAGTTTGTTGTTGTATTCTCAAGGTGTCTAACTTGATCAGTCTATGCATAAACATTTGTTTCTCCTTCATCTGGTCAAGAATTTTGCTTTCAACATATTTCAACAAATCTGGATATTTTTCGCACACCTTCATGAAATGTATAACGAAATCGACATATAACTCTTTAGTGGAAGATTTACTATACAATTCCATGCATCCATCGTTTTCCCACAACCACACCAACCTTCACCATTTTTCCATCTTTGAACTTTATTTGTTTTGTCTCTACCGCGAGTTTAACCCGGCTTCTCACATTCTTTGTTATGTGATACCTACAAAGCAATGCATAAAAAGTAGGGAATACCTTTGCTGCCGAATTCATCAATGTGGTATCATGGTCGGTAACAATCACTTTAAATGTCTATTCTTGGTCCTTCAACATTGTCCGACACACCTCTAAGGCCCAAGTAACATTCTCCTTTTTTTCGCTCTCTAGAAATGCAAACCCAACAGAATATGTCTTCACAGTAGAGTTAACGCCAACCATCTCCAATAATGGAAATTCGTACTTGTTAGTCTTGTACGTTGAATCAATTATGAGCACAGTAGGAAACGTGTTGAACAACTTGATGGAATCAGGATGAGTCCAAAATACATCTCTGACAGTAACTCCATCCTCGAACGTTAGGTACCTAGACACATAATTGTTATCATCCAACAGTTTCAATAGTTGTTACATTTCAGTTTTACCCCCCTCAGCACCTTGTTAGTTTGGTATAGAATATTGTACACTTGCTTGATATTTGAGATATTTTCAAGTTTCTTTACGTTTTAAAGTTGCAAGTATATTTTTCGGTTGAACCAAATTCAATTTCATGTCAGCAACGTGTTCCTTCTCTTCCGGCATGAGGCGACACACAATTGGATGACCGACTAACTATTCACACATGTCATGGTTATGTAAACCACACGTGACATTAAATCTCCATTTATTGTTTTCCAACATATAACCACACAACTTAAAGGGAGACTCACGTATTCTTGAACCAGTGTCGTCTCGTTTAAAATTTTGGAGAGGAGGTATATATTTCCCGCTTCTTTCGCACGTCATTGTCACAAAAGCACATCTTTTATCTAAACCATTATCAGACCTTTCGATTACCACACCAAATCCTAGTTTGGATGACTTCGTACGAATCCATTGAAGCATGTGACCATGAAATTCAAACTCTTCCTCATTTTTAAATTGGTTGTCAACATCTACCACCTTCACAACAACACCTTTGGCATCAAAGACATAACATATTTGGGAAAAACATCGGGGTGTACCATATCTAATGAAAACAATTACATTAGAACAATAAAATACTTTCTAATGCTGTAAACAGGACTGAAAATATGATAACCGACAGATACCGAAGATGCATGTTTGAAAGAGTTCATACTTGTTCCGGAAATGTATATCCAGAATAAATGCACGTTATTCAGGCTGAAAATAAGATTAATGTGAGCAATGAGGCTGGAAATAAATGATCTTTACCTAGAATTTCAACTTATTTTGCTCCCTTTAATGTGATAAAACACAAGATTGAAGATTTGGAGTGAAAATGTGGAGTGAGAATAGAAGGATTTTTTGTGAGGGTTTGGAGTAGAAATCAAGTATGGTTGTGTGATTATGCAGTTCAGTGTTTTATCTGACATGCAAATGTCACAAATATTTCAAAATTCCATCCCAAATCTCCGAAGATGCATATCCGGAATGTCCATCGGGCTGATCAAATATCAATATATTTGTTGAAAATATTCGAAGATGCATCTCTGGAATAATTTTTAGTATCCATATAGGGTGGCACTCATTTGGTGCACCACAACGTTGGTGCATGGTACGCTCGAAGATGCGTCTCTAAAATCTGATGGGCAATTTCGGTTTTCCATGTGGTGTTTTTCCATCCCATAGGGTGCCATAAGAAATTCTTTGAAAAAATTCAATTCTCATTAGTATAAAGATTTAGAATAAAGTATGATGCTAAGAGAAATCAAGAATGATTTAGCCTTGGGAATTCAAATTTTCCTTAATCCCTTATGCGTGTCAGAAATGTGAGGAATTTTTTGCAACTGTTGGATAACCTAGTGAAAGGTCCTTCATTATCCCTACGACTAGCTTTGAAATACATATAAAAGGGATTCAACTCTTACTATTTTTATCTTTTTCCATATCTTAATCTCCAAAACTTTCGTGAGACTTTATGAGAGAACAACAAGCGCATATTATACTTATTTTCCAACTTTATCAAGCTTGAGCTATAAACCCTTGTTTATAGATACATGTATGTTGCATTTCCCCTTTTTTCCCTTATAAAGATAAATAGGGATTTTGATGATAACACAAATCTAATAGAGCTTCTGACTCGCGATGAACGCATAATAATATGGAATCATTTCTATAGGAATGTCAAATCTCCTGATAGGATAGTTGATTACAAGTTAGTGGAACTAGGCATGTTTTGTAGTTGTGAGAGGTTCACTAGTTCTGATAGTGATGACATCAGTGGTTGCGAAATTAGTGACTCATTTTCCCTTTTACTTTCTTGTGAAATACGAAGTTAATGATGGTCGTCAATGCTGGGCACAAGGGCGTTCGATGATTTAAAGACCCATTATACTAGTGAAGGGAGGATAATCTTCTTTGGAGACTTGTTAGCCTTTCCTATTTTGATGATGATGACGAAGTTATCTTAGGGTGGGTTATGAGGTAAAAAGTGTCAATATGCACTACAAGAAAATTGGTAGATTGCGACGGTTATTTTCGCAGATTACGACGGTTAAAACCGCCGTAATTTACAAGTCACGACGGTTGCAGCCCTGTCGCAGAAACGTCCTTCGCGAGGCCGTATCGCGTCGGTTGTCAAAACTGTCACACCAACTGTTGTTATCTCTCACGACGGGGAGGGAACTGACGTAATCTGTGTATTACGACGGTTACAACCGTTGTAAATTTCTATTTGATTTTTGTTTTTATTGTTAATTACGACGGTTCCAACTATCGCAACTTTCTGTTCCACATGTACATCTGCATGTAAATCCGTAGGAAATTTCCTTTCCACAGGTAAATCTGCAGGTAATTTATTTTTAAAATAAAAAAAAATTATTTGTAGAAATAGTAATAGAATGAATGGGACAGGAAATCACATATATTCTTCATTCAACTAAACATATATTTCAAATTACACTCTTTTTATAAAGGCAAAAAATGATATTAATCTTACAAGCATAAGAAATGCTAGCTCAATAACACAAAATGATACAATATACCAGTTCAAACTTATAGCAGCAAATATTGATCATACAATGTACTTCCTGCTATAACAGAACACCCACTCTACCAAAACCAATAATAGCAAAGAAAACCTAATAAAAGAACAAACACCCTACCCCCTACAAACTGGTACAATAAACCACTGCAGAACAAAGAGACAGAGAAATCCGCGTCGCCTCCTCCACCACTACGCGATACCTTGCCACGTGACCCGATCTGAAACCAAAAACAGCCACCGGACATGAAGGTCTAAACCAACGGAAAGAGCCATAACCGCTGCAGAACCAAGAAACTAAAATAGCCACGACGACAGCACCACCACTAGGCCAAGCCTATCCACCCAGCCCGACCTGAAACCGAAGATATCCACCAACCATGAAAACTAAACCTAATGGATAAAGCCACTGCCTGCAAACAAGATTAAACACCAAAGACAACCAGTGCACCCCACAATCGAAATAATGCAAAGCATACATTGAACACAAACTGACAACAAACAATACTTTTTCCTTCTCTCCTAGTATAGAAAGTTGTGTCAAGAAACTACATTGTTTCTGTTTCTGCATATAAAAGAACCAAATGTTTTTGCATCTTCTGTTGGACACAAACCAAGCAATGCTATTTACTACATGGATAATGATGTTACTTGAGACTCTCCCCGCTGCTGCTGCATCATTGTCTAAACCAAACCAAGTTGTTATATTCAAACACCTTCTCAAACTATTAAAAAAAATTGGGGAGTGTTAGCTTGATTGTCAGGTGACAAAACCTGGACTGCTCCTGATGGTATTCTATCTAGCAAATCACCTGCAATAAACAAAGTAACCTTAATCAATAATAATGAAATTGAACAAATACAACAAATCAATAGCAACTTCTGAAAATTGAATATAAAACTCCTATCTGTTATTCCCATTCAAGTTCATACTGCAGTTTCTAATCAATTTTAATAAATGACACTCAGAAATTCAATTTACCATTTGTTACATGAAATTGGTCCCCAAACGCGACTCGACCACTACCATCAATCTCTCCTTCCTGCAACAAAAAACAACTAACACCCACAAGTTCATTTCAGAATATAATCTAACTAAAAAGAAGGTAAAGGATCAAAGGAAAAGAAAGTACCTCAGGCTCAGGTGACATTGCTACTTCATTATGACCATAATCAACCATTTAATTTTAAATTATCAATGAATGACACCACAATTTGCATAACAAACATTATCAAATAAGAATATCTAATCAAAACAAACACATCAAATTAGCAGATATGTCAATCTGCCTTTATAACTACATACAATAAAGAAATCCCGCCAAAATGATTGGAATCATGGCAACATAAAGAAACAGAGATTGTTTTATCCAAAAAAAGAGGTAGCTACCATAAATTGTACTTGAAAATTAATCTGACTTTCCTTTACAAACCATAGGCGACCACTGGTCAATGCATGTATTGCTAACTGTCCAATAACAAAAACTATTCCTGATTTACTCCTCTCAAAACTTCTAAATTACAAATGAATAATTGCTCTAGAATTCTGGACAAATGCAATTTATACTAGTCCTCTGTCAGTACTATAAAATACCTAAATAGTTAAGTATATTCCATTTTAAGCCATTTTACCCAATAACCTCCCCCAACCTCAACTGGTTGGTTTCAAGTATATTCCATGCACAAACTCGCCCCAAATCGAAGAAAAACAACATCCATGGAAGCAATAGATGAGACAGCTCACTGACATGTAACTTAACATTAGCAACCTTAAATACTAGTAGTCCACTTTCTTCCAATTTTCATTGGAATGGGTTACAAAAATCTATCTTTGCTTCACTTTAATTTTTTCATGCATAAGCTCAATATATATTTCTCCGCATAAATTTCAATATAGTTTTCTCCTCTTAAATCGTGTACACCAAATCTATTTATTTTATGGAAGATCTCAAAAACTACTTTTATTCTATTTCTCTAATCAAAGGGAAGATCATAAAAACTCATGTATACTTGTCTCTGTAGCTACTGTAAGATCAAAACACACTCAAAGCAGGATTGGAGATTAAAATATAAACAGTTACAGAGATCATAATCATTGTCAAGTTAATATTTTTCAATTAGTACATTCAAATCTAAAATCATTCACTTCTCAGCATTACAATACAACACCAATTAAAGAACTTTAAAAGAAGAACCTCACTTTAATTTCAACTCAAGTAAAAAAAAACTTACTGATTTCCGAGAATTAAGAGGCACAACTTCCTTAGAACCACAAAACTTAGCAACTTCTATCTAGCAAATCACCTGCAATAAACAAAGTAACCTTAATCAATAATAATGAAATCGAACAAATACAACAAATCAATAGCAACTTCTGAAAATTGAATATAAAACTCCTATCTCGTATTCCCATTCAAGTTCATACTGTAGTTTCTAATCAATTTTAATAAATGACACTCAGAAATTCAATTTACCATTTGTTACATGAAGTTGGTCCCCAAACACGACTCGACCACTACCATCAATCTCTCCTTCCTGCAACGAAAAACAACTAACACCCACAAGTTACATTTTAGAATATAATCTAACTAAAAAGAAGGTAAAGGATCAAAGGAAAAGAAAGTACTTCAGGCTAAGGTGACATTGCTACTTCATTATGACCATAATCAACTATTGTAAGAGTTGCACTCTTACTAATTCTCAATTCCACCCGCTGTTGGTCCTGCGATGGTGAAAATAACCTGTTCACCTGTGGCGTTTTACTCTTCTCTGTCGGAGTAAAACCATCACCAGAGACTTCGTTGCCGGAATCATCCACTTATGCCAATGATCACTTTGCACAAACAACTAGGCAACAATATTAGTACACACCTAACTCCAAACCATAGAATCACCACACAGCCTAAAAAACACAGTTGACTGCAGCCAGAAATGCTCAAACCAGAAATAAGACAGCACCACAACACCTACTGCTACCTTGTCCAGAACTGCTGATGAAGGTGGTAAGCCAATTTTCTAGAAATTGTGTTACCTCGAATTCCAATTCACACAGGCAAATGACCATGATAATACCGACATTTCAGCCAAATGCAAGAAGCAACACCACCTGAGAAAAGTTTGTAACTGATAGCATTAGATTTATGTAAATAATAGAGGAAAATATAAGTGCACTACATTACAACTTCTATTTATTATTGAATAACAAAAACTTTATGCATGCCAACATTAGGTTCATATCCTAGACCAAAGATATGTGCTAAAATTTTATTATTAAATATCTTGCAACTGAATGACTCTTGGATATATGTTACCTGTAACACTCTCAAGGAGAAACCTATATTGTAACCTCCTGTGACTTAATATGTTTATGAATCAGGGTTCCAACTACCATCTACTGCAATTGATTTTTATGTGTTTATGTCAAGATGCTGACTAACTTTTGCTTCCAACACCTGCCCAAATACAACACATGATTACCACCACAATATCACATATAATAATATTTTAATCAACACAATTATGCCGTATGTACGAGTAAAATGTAAACATTTCACTAACAACTATTCAACATCAATATTCATACACACATGTTAGCTTAATTTAAATCACCATGGATTGTGAAGTTGGCTCCTCTTCTAAATTCTTTGAAAACCATGAACTTTGTAAACTTAATTATGCCTAACCCGTTCGAAAATAAATCTGAGATAACAACCAAAGGAATATATGAGAATCACTTATCTTTTAATGTCGGTGTCAGTACGACCAATCTTCCAAACCACCGGGTACTCGTCTGACGACTTAATTGATGTCCCATATCCACATTATGAGATCGACACAAGTAGTTAAGCAAAACTATTGCAGGACAATAATACATAGAGAGATCATAAGCCTATAAGGAATTTTCAATCCCTGTTCTAAATCCTACTAGCCAACTAATGTCATCATCATATAGCCATGGTCAAAACAACAAAATGTTCAGGTTTCAATTTGATCAAATTATGCATTATTTTTCTGTTTAATGATGGCTTAAATCAACTATAGATAGTATCTGAAATAACTGATCAAACCACATGCCATAAGTCATTTGTATAGTTAATAGGGTGCTAAAATTGGTGGTGGCCACGATAAACTCCTTACCCAAAATACAATAGAAATAGGCACAGTATATCCCATGTTTTTCCTCAAGCGCATGAGGCACAAACCTGAACAGATCTCAAAATAAAAATCGAAACATAAAATTTAGAATCAATTTAACTAAATAAACTGGAAGACTTATCTGAACCGAAACTATCCTGTAACCTATCGTTGGAGAAGATACCGAAAGGATTGAAGCGATGGCCTCAGTGCCGCGAATGTCTTCACGGTTGATGGAAAAATTCATATTTACAAGAAACAAACAACACAAAGTTAATTTACTCAACAGAGACAATAATATATAGATTCAACATAGAAAGTAGGGTTGGGGTGGAGGGGAGAAATCTATTTACTCACTGTGAAAACCAGGGAATGGACATTTATTGACAAATCAATAAACTTAAGGACTGTCGTGACTATCATAAACACCCAAGTAGATGGAGGAAGGGGGTTTTTGGAATTTGGGTTCGTCGGTACCGTCGTACACGCTCAAGTAGATGGAGGAAGGGGTTTTCGGATTTAGGGTTTTCCATATGAAATAAAGTTGTTTATGATGATTCAATGCAATGAGAGGGATTTCTTAAAGGAAGCTGTTTGAGATTCAGTATGAAGAAAGCGAAGGAACGGGTGGAAGGAATTTTTATTTTTGGAGGAAGGTTTTTTTTTATGATAAATAGGAGAGGTTTTTTTGGAGGAACGGGTGGAAGGTTTTTATCAAATAAATTTTATTCTTAAAAATAGTTTTTAAAAATTGATTTATAATAGAATTTTCAAAAACTTAAAAGTAAAACACAATCAAACAATCCCTTAGTATGTGAGAGAAATGATTGATTTTAATAATCTACCAAATGAATTCCCGATGCTATGAATTCCCACTAACATATAATCGTATTAGTTATATGAACAAAATATTGCGACAGTTACTTAAAACTGTCGCAGGCACTGTCGCAAAAATCATATTGCGACGGTTGAGGTCAAACTGTCGCAATCTAAGTGTCGCAAAATGATTATTTTCTTGTAGTGATGGCCATCCTAGATGACTCACCCAGTCTCCGCTTCAATTTGCACCTCCTTATTATCCATGATTTAAGGGTTATAATTCCTTTCACCTTGTTTAACGTGGAGGTTCTAGCGACCACCGACGTTGCTCCCTCCCAGATTTCACCCAACGGGTGAAGCCTAATTAGGGAGTTTGAAATCATGTGTCGGCGAATGGAAGTCTTCCGTACTATAAAGAAGTTCTTATATTTTTATAGTACCAAGAATGGTACTAAATGTGGTTGAGTGACCTTTAGTGCCTTGCCTTGAATAGTTAATCGTTTATGGATTTTGTGTTCTATATTTGGTATTATGTATGCATACTATGATTTTGATTTTTTTTTGTTTATAAAGTTTTATATTTAGCTATTTATACTTTGTCGAATAAGATTATTGAATGATCTCACTAAAGTAAAGTTGGACGAATTGAAAATTGACATGTACAAGCCACATTCTTATGATTTTCATGTTACAAATTTCATGATGAATATATGTCATTTAGTTATGTCACTATCGGTAATCACTTATGGGTTTTAGCTATGATAGATATAACTAAAACCACTTTGGTTCTTAGTACTGCTATAACTAATGGACGAGATAATCTGGATATGCTTGAAATATATAATAGCAAATTTTGAGCTTATAAAATCTAACATATGTGTAAAGTTACATATGTGACCACTGAGAAATTGTTAGAATTTTGGGTCACATATGTAATATTACATGTGTTAGAACCATTATTTAACTGGCCAAAACTATAGTGGTATAATTTATATCAAGTATGTGACTAAAAGTATAAATGTCAGAAAAGACAAGGTTATTATGTAGATGCCATAAGTTAATATCTAATTTGATGAAATGACAAATTAGAATATTGAAAATTGAGAAATAACCGTACGCTTATTTATATGGGTTATAGTCTCCGTTTGTAGAGCAATCGAAACACACATTTTATCAAGAATCTCTCCTCATCCCCATCAGAAGATATTCAAGAAACCCTAATGAACTCTATAAATCGGAAGATCACATATCTGCCACCTTCAATGATTCCAATGGAAAACTCGAGTACACTTCCGCTTTCATTCTCTGGTTGAATTCTTGTATGAGTTTAATGGATATGAGTTGATGGGATATGAACTCATAGGGTTTTCTGTTCTTTATTTCGATATGGGTAGAGACACATAATGCAATTAACAGATCTAACATTCGTAGCTAAGAGAATTACTTGTAACATAAGCATTGCAACACTATGTGTAAATCAATGTGCTCGTAGATATGAACCTGGTGATCCTGACATTGGTGACCTTATTGGTGTTTTGATGATGACAACACGTATGCTTGTTGAAGTCGGTGGCAATATCTTTCCAAATTTTAGATGATGGTGATTAACTTGAATATTTCTCAAGCCACATAAAGTATAATATTTAAGGTTCCATTGAAGTGCTTATATGATCGACATATCAGACAAAAGAACTTGAAAGCTTTAGAATTGTGAAGAGAGGAAGTGTGAAAGCTAGTATGGTCGTGTCTGTCTGAGTGACTGAAGTCATGTGAAAGTACGAGAGTAACTCCTAAGATACTTAAGCAACTCTTACACATACATAATATACTTTTAAGTTATCTCTCTACTTAGCAAAATCACCTAAAAATGTTTTCAAGGCCATTGATTAGGGGACTGCCTGCTTGATTAGGATAATTTTTTCAATTATCTAATCAATTAAATCCTGAACTTTATCGATTAGATGATGCCTAATCGAGTATCTAATTTTTTGTAACAGTCTCTTAATGACTGTTAAAAACTCTATATCAAAACCTTAAATTTTTTGCCACAATAATCAATTATTTGAAGTGCCTAATTCATTAGACTCAAGACTTAATTGATCAGATGAGTTAATTGGCCCATGAATTGATTTCTTTTTTAGCCAATTTTTCTTCTATATAAAGGAGACCTTTCTTACTTTATTTTACACCAGAATCCAAGAATTTTATAACTCATATATATATATATATATATATATATACACACACACACACACATACACACACAGACACCAAAGGTGCTTTAGTGTCTTGTGAGTGAAAACGACTTATGATAAAAGAGTTCTATCGGTGTTGTGCCATTGTTGTTATTTTCAAGAGTGTGATACTCTTGAAGAATTGAGTATGGTTCCTGAGATCCACCATTTCCTAAATCTATATTTGGTTATAGAGCTCAATCTATAAAAGTTTCGTTTGGTTATTGAGATCAACCTGTGTAGAAAAACTCTCTTTTGGTTGGGGGTATAAGTTAGTGTAAAATCTCTCGAATCACCTGTATCAAAGGTTCAAGGGCATAACTAGTAAAAACTCAATATTATAGTCAAATTTCAAGAAAATATTTTAGGGACAAGATTAAGTCAATGTTATGTCAAACTTGGATAAATTTTCAGTGCCATTTTTCTATCTCTAATGTCTTTAATTTATGTTATTTATTTTACTATTTTACATTTTTTCCATTGCATTTCTTTGATCTCGAGATACTAATATAATTTACTTCTTAAGTAATAAAACAATTAAATTATTTTTAAATTTTGAATACCACAATTCATCTTATTAGGTACTTAGAATCACATGTCCAACACTGTGTACATCGCCTATAATAGTGAAAGAAATTTTTATAGATTCTTGACCAAGAATGGATTAGACCCCATTCGAGGTTGAGTGAGGTTCAACCAATATAAGTTATTTTATTGATATCTCTTTTTATCACTCTCCCTATAATTATTGTTGAGTTGTTGAAATATGTTCAATAAGCATATATATTAGATTTTAACTTAGCTATATTAGATTTTAACTTGAAAGAAAAATTAAAGAGGTGGGGGATGAGATCAACAAACTCGAGATTAAAGGATAATCATTGGAGCTATCTACAGAAGAGAATAATCGTAAAATAGATTTGACCACAAATCTTCACGATTTCATGAAACTCAATTGCAACATTCAATGCCAAAGATCTCGCATCATGTGGTTGAAAGAAGATGTCAAATGAGTGAAACAAGAGAGTGAAGAAGAGGCCAATTCTAAATATTTCCATGGTTGTATAAACAATAGAGTGAAACATAATGAAATTCTTGCGTTAGAAGTAAATGGGAGGATGTCAAATGACGTTGATAAGATCGAAACAGAAATTGGAGATCATTTCCGAAGATTGTATGAGGGGAGAGGAGTGAGACCAGTACCGACAAACATCGAATTCACAAAAATGGGGGTTAATGATGGAAATTATTTGATTGTTGAATTTTTGGAAAATGAAGTTCGGAGAGCAATATGGGTCTGTGAAAGTTCAAAAAGTCCAGGACCAGAAGGTGTTAACTTTGGGTTCGTGAAAGAGTTTTGGGAGATCATCAAAAGCGATTTTATGAGAGTCAAAGCTGAATTCCATAAGTATGGTAGAATAGTGAAAGGTGCTAACTGTTCGTTCTTGGTTCTCATTCCGACAAAAAGCAATCCTACAAAGATTACAGAGTATAGACCGATCTCTTTGGTAGGTTGTATTTACAAGGTCATATCAAAAGTGTTGGCCAACAGATTGAAAAAAGTGATGAATAACATTATTGCGGAGACTCAAACAACGTTTATAGCAGGTAGGCAAATACTGGACGGGATTTTGGTGGCCATTGAAATTGCGGATGAGGCAAGGTGTAAAAAAAAGAAGTTGTTCTTTTTAAGGTGGATTTCGAGAAAGCATATGATACGGTATATTAGAATTTTCTGTTTTATGTGATGAAGAAGATGGGTTTTTATGATATATGGAGGAGTCGGATTTTAAAATGGCTAAGATCGTCTACAGTCTCAGTTCTTGTTAACGAAAGCCCTACGAAGGAGTTCACGATGGGCAGAGGATTAAGACAAGGGGATTGTTAGATGTCAAGCATGCCTTATATTTCTCATTTATACTTGGCATTTTTCAACTCTTTTATGTTGATTTGTTGGAATTTATACTTGAAAGTTGTCATTCTTCAAATTATGTGAAAATACCTTTGGTACTTGTAATTTATGTGTTATTGTGCAGAAAAAACATTAAGTCATCAAAGAGTAAGAGACAAGAAAACTAATTCAAGTTGCCAAAGGAAATGAAGAAACTTCAGTAAGTTTGCTAGGCGAACTTGCTAGGGAATGTTCGCTGGGCGAACATCAGGCGAGGTGCCAGCGAATGCTTCCAGATTTGAGGTAGTAAGAAAAGACACCTAAGTTCATTGTGAAAATATACCAGCGAATGTTCGTTGTGGCAACCCTCCAGCGAATACCTGGCGAAGCAACTCAGAGAAGAGGCAGTAGCTAAAGGGACCTAAGATTGCTGTGCGAACTTGTAGGGGAATAGTTCGCTAGGTGAATAATCATTCACCCTACGAACTTCTGAAATATCTCAGAGGCGGTTTAACTGTACAGAGGCACATCAGGTGCCTATTTTGCTGTTCACTAGGCAAATGAAAAGTTCCCAGTGCGAATATGACTGATTTTAAGTGATGTATTTAAGCACTTTTGGTCATTTTTGGGGATCATAACCTATTTTCACACACCATAACCTAGTTTTCTGAGTTTTCATCATCCAAGAGTGAGATTTCACATAGAGAAGCTGGATTTGCATCCAATCTCGATTATTCGACGTGGATGC
Organism: Lathyrus tuberosus; assembly: GCA_022829125.1. NCBI lineage: Eukaryota > Viridiplantae > Streptophyta > Magnoliopsida > Fabales > Fabaceae > Lathyrus > Lathyrus tuberosus. The sequence continues at coordinate 43,545 of JALAZF010000031.1, read as the reverse complement.
TTTTTCATCTCCTTCTGATACTTGTGAAGCAAGCTACCATGGTGATGGGTAGCTAAACACCTTTGCGTCTAGGTTAGAGGTAGTTTATCTTGCTTATATGTATTTCTTTTGATCTTTTGTACATGAACAAGGTTGATGATTAATATATGATGAAGTTATTTGTTCTTAATATTGTATTTTTTTATTTGGATCACTCTAGACATAACTTTTCCAAACTTTGATCTAATGTCTTCATCTATTAGCAACCAAACTCTAGACATAGATTTGGGAGTTAATATTTGCTTTGTATTGATCTTAATGTTTATTGTTTAGATTGTTAGGTTGAGACATCGTCTAACGATTTAAACAATAATACTCACGAAGTCGCTTTAGACATAAACGGATTGCGAGGATACACGATTGTATTGATTGAAACTAAGTTCATAAGCTTGATTAATCAGATACGTATAAAACAGATTAACGAACTCTAATCATGACATATTTTTACCAATCGATTTAAACCAAACTTTTTACCACTGATTACAATTTTATGCGAAAATTGCGATACTAAATCAAACCGACCACTTTCTTTGTTCTATATTTAAAACGTTTCCAATTGTAGAACGACAATAATACTGCACAGTCCCTGCGGATACAATAACAAAAACCCACACTATTACTCTTTCAACAAAATGGTGTCATTGTCGGGGATTGTTGTTTGATATTGCAAGCATTGCAATAGTTGATGCATTTTAAACTTTGTTTATCTCTGTACTTTTTCTTGATCTTCTTAATTTGTTTGGTTAAGTTTTGAAGACCCTGTTTATGCGAGGAAAGTTACCTGCAGATCAATCCAGAGATTGAGAGAACTGCACGTAAGTTGAATAGTAAAACTAGACGGAGGAGTCAACTTGCCAAAGAAAGACGAGAGATAGAGATAGAGAGAGAGGAGAAAGTTCTATTTCTACACCAACACCACCGTTTACACCAAACATGGCAGCTCCACTACCACCACCACCTGCTTCAACACCTTGCACTAACAGTCCGAGGCACAAAGCTCAGTTTGCGCGCAATGCCCACAACGGGAGGCACTCTGAGATGAAGATCGGCATCCTTGCTCTTCTATACTAAAATCTTTTCACCGATACGGATCATGAGGATCCCTTCACTCGTCTTACTAAATTTTACGAAATTGTTGGTGCAACGGGAGCGTCTAAAGCTGAAGAGGAGTTATTGTTCACGAGACTCTTTCCTCATTCCTTAATCGGGAAGGCTAAGGAATAGTATCTTGATCAATCGACTGTGATTATGACGGATTGGAATATGTTGGAAGAAAAATTCCTAGAACGAGTTTTTCCACATAATCGTTTTATGGAGGCAAAAATGTCAATTGCGGTTTTCTCGCAAGGCGGAAATGAGTCCCTCAACGAAGCTTGGGAGGGATTCAAATCCATGCTAAGAAAATGTAAGGGTCACGGTTTTGATGAACTTACACAAGTGCACATTTTTAGAAATGGTTTCCAACCGGTTCACAAGACCTTGTTGGATGCTACTTCGGACGGTTCTTTAATGACCAAAAGCGCCGAAGAAGCAATTTCTATCAATGATAAGATGGCACTCAACGATCATCAAGGGAATCATAATCGTGGTACTACGCAAAAGAAACTGGGAATTCTTGAATTGGGAATTATTGATGCGATATTTGCTCAGAACAAATTGTTATCCCAACAAGTGGAGTTGTTGACTCAACAAATGTCAAAATTTCCACAACAACTTAAAGAGAAGCAAGACTTGCTAAGCAAGAGTGTTCAGGTAGCTATTTGTGAGTTATGCAGAGGATATCACCCTACCGAGTATTGTCCTCTGGTAGTGGAAGAAGTGAATTATGCTGGAAATCCAAATCAAGGCTATCAAGGAAGACCACCTTACTAAAACACTCAACAACCTTACCAAAATAACCAAGGCTACAAACCAAGAGGGAACAATCCAGGTTATCAACAAGGTTACCGTCAATATCCTTGTCAACTAACACAAGATCAAGGTGGAAGTTCAAATATGGAAGAGACTTTCACACAATTCATGCAATTGTCAATGGCCACCCAAAAGAGTACGGAAGCTTCAATCAAGAATCTTGAGTCTCAAGTTGGGCAACTTGCGAAGCAATTAGCCGAGCAACAACCGAGGCCACCCTTTTCCGCTAACACTCAAACAAATCCAAAGGAACGTTGTAAGGCCATTTTTACAAGAAATGGAAGAACAATAGGTGGAGAAGTTGAAAATGAGGTGGTAGTTGAAAAGGAGGATGAGATTGTAGAGGAGGAAGTTGAAAAAATGATGAAGAGGTTGAAGTTGAAACAAATGATGTAAAGGTGAAAAAGAAAAAAGAGACAAAAAGAAAGGAGTATGAGAGATAAGTCTTACAAAGAAGGTTACCATATCCTCTTGCTCCTAAGAAAAAAGAAAATAATAGGCATTATGCGAGATTCTTTAACTTATTTAGTCGGTTGCAAGTAACCGTTCCTTTCTCCGATGCTCTCGAGAAAATGCCTAAGTATGCCAAATTTATGAAGGACATACTTACGAAAAAAAGAGCTACACGGATAAGGAGAACATTGATCTCAATGCCGATTGTAGTGTTGTTGTTTAAAGTATACTTCTATGGAAAGAAAAAGATCCGGGAAAAGTAGTTTTACCTATCATTATAGGTAATGATTTTAAATGTAAAGCTTTGATCGACATGGGTGCTAGCATCAATTTAATTCCTTTGTCCGTGGTCAAAAGACTTGAGAACATGGACTTGAAATCAACCACCATGACATTGCAACTTTTTGATAAGTCGAGGACTCGTCCTCATGGTGTTGTGGAGGATGTTTTGTTAAAAGTGGACAAATTTTTGTTTCCGGTTGATTTTGTGGTCATTGATATGGACGAAGATGAGAATACTCCAATCATTCTTGGAAGACCCTTCATGAAAACCGCAAAAATGTTGGTAGATATTGATAAAGGTATCATGAAGGTGATGATTAAGTCTAGTGGATGAGAGGAAGAAGCGTGTTTCACACCCTTCAACGGAGTGGTGTATTTAAGTCAAGTGGAAGACGACACTTATAAGGAGAAAGAATGTGCAAGAGAGGCTTTGTGGAAAAAGAAGGATGAAGACGCGAAAATGGCAATGATGAAATCATGTTGGGAATTTTCCTTCTTAAAGAAAAGGGGATCAAAAGCTAGACATGCTAATGGTTGAAGTCTTTGTTTGTGGAGTGTTGTTTTTCTCGGAAGCTAATTCGTGAGCTTTTGGTTTCGAGGTTTCAAGCCTCTGTATCGTCGAGCTCAAACGACGTTAAACAAAGCGCTAGTTGGGAGGCACCCCAACATTGTAAGTATTCCTGTAATTTTTACTGTTTTTGTGTTTTTAAGTTGTTAGAATGAGTGTGAAGGATGTGCTGCAGACATAAAAAAATTTCAAAGTTCTGTCAGCTTCGCTGGGAAGTTCGCACTGCGAACCTGGAGCGAGTATTTGTTGGCCAATTCGCACTGCGAATGTAGCGAGACAAACATAATTTGTCTGCTGCCACATCACTTAAAAAAAAGAGTAAAATGGTTGGTAGGCCAGATGTTAGGGCCCAAAACCCATACTTTTCAGACTTAAGGGAACCCTACCTCCCTTGCCACTCTCACTTTGTCATTTCACAAACTCTCTTACTCTCACAACTCTCACGAGCACTTTGAAATTCTGCAACTTCTCACTAACTTTCCAAGCTAATCTCATCATTATCATAGGTTTGAATCTCATTCTCTCTTTTGATTCTTGATAGAAACATGTGGTTAAGGTTAATGTTGAACTTAGAGAAAATTTTGATTCTAGGTTGAAATGTACCAATGCATGTCTGTTCTTAATGATTCTTTGTTTTTGCATGTGGGTATTTGTCAAACATTAAGAATAGAATGTGATTGTGGATAAATTGTTGTTAATGGATAGGTAGGCAGAACCTGCAGAATCTAAAATTCGCAGGGTTCGCCACTAGTTCGCCAAGACATCGCCTAGTGAATCTGGGGCGAATATTCTCCAGGGCTTCGCCTTGCAAACTTTTGGGTGAACAGAGCAGATTTTTCAAAAAAAAATTGATGCTTGTTTTTTATTCTGATGATAATTGTTGTGTTTCCTTACTAATTAAAGCTGTATTTTCGCTGGTTGGTTTTTGCTGATGGTTTTGCAGATGACACCAAAGATTGTTCCTTCCAAGAAACGAAAATTCGTGGCACTTCGCGACCAATCCCAATTCAGTTTGATTCAAACCGTTTTAAGGGGGCAAAGTAAGCGGCTTGATACCTCACACTTGAGTGAAGAAGCATCCTGCCAGAAAAACGCTTCAACCTAAATCCACAAGGAACCTACCGAGTGGTAGCGGCACTCTTGGAAACCAAGAAATGGGGGAAATTGAACACCTCTGGAGACAGTTACAATGTGGAGATGGTTCGAGAGTTTTACGCGAACTAACTCTCGGACAATGATAAGGCATTTACATGGACTACTTTGGTGTGCGGCCGAGAGGTAAAGTTCGACCGCAACACAATCAACAAGGTTCTAGGTAACCCTTTGACTTTAGGGGATAATGAGATTGATTCTTATCATCATACTTCAAGGTTGCATCGTGACACCGATGTTATGACTCGTGATTTATTGTTGGAAGGAAAGACTGTTGTTTTGAACCCATCTGGCGTTCCTAAGAGGTATCACAGGGAGGACATGCGTCCTTTGGCCCAACTTATTCTATTATTGGTTTTGACCAACATTAAGCCAAAGTCGTACACCTTCACTGTGCCTATACCCATTGCCCACCTTGTCCATAACATTCTTACAAATGTTCAGATTGATGTAGCCCGAATTATTGCGGACGAGATGCCCTCAGTAGTTGAAAGCAGACTTGGTTCCGGATCTAGGAAGAACTGTCCTTTAGTTTTCCCTTGCTTGATTATGGAACTCTATGTGCATGCGAGGGTGGACTTACCCTCCCGTCGTTAGGTGACGATTCTGGCTGCCATTGATGACCGTTACGTGGACAAGTTCTGCAAGCCAAAAGGTTGGAAGAGTGGACTGACTTCTAGCACCGGTATTGATGCCGGTGGTGCATCTAGTTCATGTTCTCATGGTTTTAACCCCTTTCAGAGGGATGTATGCATCTATAATTGGGGTTGGATAGTGGTGACTCAGCGCACCATGATTGAATTGCTTGACTCTATGCATGTACTTCAGCTACAGTATAGGGAGCCCGCAGTTGAGCACAAGATGATGTCTAGGGAGCACTTCCTAGCACATGTTGCGTGGCCTGAGGTCAGGCCACAGTTTGGTGAGGGGGCAGGTGCAGGTTATGAGGATGATGCTGAGGAGGCCGGTGATGATGATGTTATTGGTGGTGAGGGTTCTGAGTCTGGATCTGTTGAGGAGTCTGGAGAAGAGGTTGAGATAGAGGAGTCTGAGTCCGATGAGGACTAGTTCTGTTTTGATGTCATTTTGTGCAACTTCCTTTGGTCTACAAAGTGAAGTTTTTTTATATTTATGTTTATTGTATTAGTTTTTATTGTACTTTATCACTTTGTGGAGCTTTTTGGATATTATTGTACTATGTACCATTTTAGGGTACGAATACTTTTGTTGGTGTTTTTACACCATGGCACATTATTATTAGTATTATATTTCAGTTGAAGTGTTCAACTTGCATTTTTCTTTCATTTTTTATTGTTGTTAAGAGTTGAATTCTTCAGTCAAAGAATGTTTAACTCTTAAATTGTATTGTTGGTATGCTTATTTTTGTATTGTTGGTATGCTTGTTGAAATTTTAATGTTTCCATTTTTGGTGTTGAATTGAAAGAATTTCTAGGTTGGTGATGATAGTTTATCAAGGAAGATTCTTCCAAGTTTTGATGGCAATGATAGTAGTCAAGCATGTAAATGTTGGCAAGGTACATGGTTACCTATTTCTAGGGTTTAGAATGTGTTAGAACTTCTTTTCTTTTTGCAAATGTAATTTTGTTTCTTGTTGCAACTTTGTTGATTGATTATATCACTTAGGTCCAAAAGCCAAAATGGTAAGAAACCTCAATTGTCTACTAAATGCATAGGATTGCTGATGAGTTTTGTTTTGTACTTTTAATTCATGCTTTATCTTATGATTTGTTTGATTTTGTGAAAGCATTAGAAATGATCAAGACATTTGTTGATAATGAGCACAACCGTTTCCAAACAAGCAATTTACCTGTGAGTAGTGAGTATTCGTTAACCCTTTGAGTCTAAACAGTTTAGATCTCGTTTTAGTGATGAGCTTTGTGTATGTACATAATTTGAACATTTAGTTCATCATTGAATTTTGAGAGATTCTAAAAAAATTTCTTCTTGAACCTTTGAACATTGTTTTCATTGATTTCCTTGCCTTAAAAAGCAAGGAACATTCGCTTAAGGTTTAGTTGAAAATAAGTTGGGGAGAATGAAAAAGAAGAATGGTAAGTTGCTAAAACTTTTGAAAAATTTCAAGTAAGCATGAAAAGAAAAAGAAAATGTAAATATGAATGTGAAAAACAAAGAAAAATAATGCTTGCTTGAAAGAGAAAAATAGAGACCAAAATAATTGCGCATAAGGAAGTTTGAGAAGGTTTGTGGTAGAGGAAAGAAAATGGTGAATGAAGTTGAGACGTGTGAATACCTTGTAAAGTGAATATTCTTTTGCATCAGAAATTTCGTTTCAATGACCTTCAAAAATGTCCCTTTATTGTAAACCGACCAAGCTACAACCTTAAAAGCCCTTAGTGATCTTTTTGCTTCCATGATTTCTTTTTTGATCATTTAGATATTGTATGAGTTGGTTTGTATTTGCATCATTTGTCAGATGAGCGAAATTGTCCCACGTTTGTATGCGCGTTTTTCCTTCAATTATTTTTCGAAGAGGAGTATTAGAGTGATATGAGCATGATAGTTTAGTTGTTACTTGAAACATTTTCTGATATTTGTCCAAGAACCAAGTTCTTTTGCATTGTTCGATTCTAGAAATTTGTAATCATTGCTTGTTTACATTTGTTGTTTATTTGAGCCTTAAATCTTTTTTTGGTTGAGTTAAATGCTTGAGCAAATCCTCTTATTTTCAATGAGAGATATACTTTGCTTGAGGACAAGCAAAGAGTTAGTTGGGGAGAGTTTGTTAGATGTTAAGCATGCCTTATATTTCTCATTTATACTTGGCATTTTTCAACTCTTTTATGTTGATTTGTTGGAATTTATACTTGAAAGTTGTCATTCTTCAAATTATGTGAAAATACCTTTGGTACTTGTAATTTGTGTGTTATTGTGCAAAAAAAGGCATTAAGTCATCAAAGAGTAAGACACAAGAAAAGTGATTCAAGTTGCCAAAGGAAATGAAGAAACTTCAGTAAGTTCACTAGGCGAACTTGCTAGCGAATGTTCGCTGGGCGAATATCTGGCGAGGTGCCAGCGAATGCTTCCAAATTTGAGGCAGTAAGAAAAGACACCTAAGTTCGTTGTGCGAACATGCCAACGAATGTTCGTTGTGGCAACGCTCCAGCGAAGACCTGGCGAAGTAACTTAGAGAAGAGGCAGTAGCTAAAGGGACCTAAGTTTGCTGTGCGAACTTGTAGGCGAATAATCATTCGCACTGCGAACTTCTGAAATATCTTAGAGGCAGTTTAACTATGTAGAGGCACATCAAGTGCTTATTTTGTTGTTCGCTAGGCAAATGAAAAGTTCGTAGTGCAAACATGACAGATTTTAAGTGATGTATTTAAGCACTTTTGGTCATTTTTGGGGATCATAACCTATTTTCACACACCATAACCTAGTTTTCTGAGTTTTCATCATCCAAGAGTGAGATTTCACATAGAGAAGCTGGATTTGCATACGATCTTGATTATTCGACGTGGATGCTTTTTCGTCTCCTCCCGATACTTGTGAAGCAAGCTACCATGGTGATGGGTAGCTAAACGCCTTTGTGTCTATATTAAAGGTAGTTTATCTTGCTTATATGCATTTCTTTTGATCTTTTGTATATGAATAAGGTTGATGATCAATATATGATGAAGTTATTTGTTCTTAATATTGTATTTTTGGTTTGGATCACTTTAGACATAGATTTTCCAAACTTTGATCTAATGTCTTCATCTATTAGCAATCAAACTCTAGACATAGATTTGGGAGTTAATATTTGCTTTGTATTGATTTTAATATTTATTATTTAGATTGTTAGGTTGAGACATCGTCTAACGATTTAAACAATAATACTCATGAAGTCACTTTAGATATAAACAGATACGCGATTGTATTGATCGAAACTAAGTTCACATGCTTAATTAATCGGATACGTATAAAATGGATTAACGATTTCTAATCTTGACATATTTTTACCAATCGATTTAAACCAAACTTTTTACCGTTCATTACAATTTTTATGCAAACATTGCGATATTAAATCAAACCAACCACTTTATTTGTTCTATATTTAAAACGTTTCCAATTGTATAACGACAGTAATATCGCACAATCCCTGCGGTTACGATAACAAAAACCCACGCTATTACTCTTTTAGCAGGGATCCACTATCCCTATTTCTCTTCTTAATCGTCTCGGAAGATTTAACGTCTTGGTGAAGAAAGCAATTGAGTTGGAAAAATTGGTGGGATACAAGTTTGAGAAAGAAGGAAGGCGTTTTTCTCGTACTCTAATCATTTGTGAGAAGAGTTGGTCCAATATTAGAGTTGTAAAATCGATTATGCTCTTGTTTGAAGTGATGTCTGGCCTGAAAGTAAACTTTGGTAAAAGCTCGATTGTTCGGATCAATGTTTCGCGTAATTGGATGGTAGTGAAGGTTTGAGAAAAACACAAGAAATAAGGGTTTGAATTGGGGTTTTAAAAATGAAAGCTTTTTTTTTATGAAACTAAAAAAGAAACCACAAAGAAACTAACCAAGAGAGAAAGACACATGATATATCCTGGTTAACTTGAAAACTATAAAGCTAATCCAGTCCACCCGCCAAGGTAATTTTGCCTTATACACAATGACTTAATCCACTATAATCAACTGATTACAATTTGCACTAGCAACTGGTGGTGACTAACAACCACAAAGACTATTTGTCTATGTCTTCTTAAGGATTCTGACCTAATTGGTCCCTTAAGGAATTACAAACAATAGTTTGTGAAAATAAATGTTTATAATGAAATGCTTCTACACAAGCAGATATAAACACAATGAATATCTAAAAAATAACAAAGAAATTTTGCACAGTATGAATTTTTCGTTGTTGTGTTGTTGTTCTTCACTATTTGCTTGCTTGCATTTTCTTCAAGTTGTCAAGTCCTTATATAGCCAGTAAAAGATCTATTGGAGGGCAGATCAGGAATATCCTTGAGTGAGCTGGCAACTTGAAAGAATGTCGTTACGTAGGGATGAAAATCGTAAACAAAAGTTGTCTTTTGCACCATAAAATCAGGATAATGCAATGGAACGTTTTGATATGTACTATGTACTATTTCCCTGGTAAACTTTTGATCTTATCTTCTGTACATCAGAGGCATCTGGATGGAGATGTTTGAAGCATGCATACAAGAGTTGATCACTGGGTCTTTAGAGTCTTGAGTCTTTAGAGTCTTCAGAACTTGTTCACCATAACCTTGTCTTCAGAATCTTTAGCGCTTGGTCTTCAAAACCCTTAGTCTTCAGAAACTTAAGTCTTCAGAGTCTTCAGAACTTTGTCCAATAAAACCTTGTCTTCAGAGTCTTCAACACTTAGTCTTCAGAGTCTTCAGAGCTTTGTTCAACAAAACCTTGTTTCTAGAGTCTTCAGCACTTAGTATTCATAAGAGAACAACTTCAGAAGCTAGAAAGCCTTCAAAAGTAAATCATCAGAGTCACGCTCAGAGGAAGAATCCAATAGAGCATTGCAGCAACACCATATTGTCTTCTTATAATCTTTCTGAATGTGAGTAGGTACAGAAGCAGACTTGCTTCTTTGGCGCAGAAACGACTTGTGGTCAAACCAGAATGACGTTGCACATGGTCTCTATCAGAGTCAGAACCTTTTTGTTAAAACTTCAAAATAACAAACCGTTAGAGTACCAAAATTGTTTTCACACAAATACTATCTTGTTATTATCAAAACTTAAAGATAACTAGCAGAACCAAATCTTATTCTAACAATCTCCCTCTTTTTGATAATGACAAAATAATGTATTTTGATGAAACAATTTTGTACAAAAATAATCAATAGGTGATGACAGAGATATGTTGAGAAATAAACTCCCCTTTATCAAACTCCCCTGAATCTAAGACTTATAAAAATCTAATTAGATTTGGGATAACAGAGCATGATTATATAACAGAGCCTGATTTGTCTTATCAAAGCAGGTTAAAGGCTGGTTCTTATCATATGCATCAGATAGTCATGATTGCCAAGGTTTCAAATTTGTTCCTGAAAAACATTCTAAGAAGGATTGTGTGCATTTATAATGTTAGAATGTCAGAATTATGATTCAGAGAACAAGATATTTTTATCAAAATAATTTCTTCATTAATACTCCCCCTTTTTGTCACAATAAAAAAGGTAATCAAAATAAAATAAAAAAGACAAAGAAAATAACTAATGGGTAGCCTAAAATGTTTCTAAGGTTGTGGAGGAGAAAGGAGCCTCTGAAGGATCTGAGCAAGCACTTTCTGAATGCTGGATGCAACTTCATCTTGTTTATCCATTCTAGTTTCTGAATAACTCATGTTCCTTTTGAATGCTTTCTAGAGTCTTCAACACTGGATCAGAAGTATGTTTGTCAGTACTTGAAACATCGTTTAGAGCATTTTCTTGATTCTTCAGTTCTGCTTCTCTCTCAACTAATTCTTGAGCTTCCTTGGCATGTCTTTCAGCTTCTCTCTCTCAAGAGCTTCCTTGGCTAGTCTTTCAGTTAATTCCTTTTCAACAACTAACTTTTCATCAGCTTCTCTCTGAGCTTCCAATCTTTCTTCTGCTTGCTGGATAAAGTATTATTTTGTTTGAACAAAGAGATTTTTGATCTTCTAAAACTCCACTGACATCCATGGATTGAATCGATTCTAGGGAGCACCCAGAGCAGAAGGGTCATCGCTGGAGCTGGATTCATAAAAAAGTTTCTTGAATCTCATAACTACATTGTCTTTAAAAATAGAAATGACTTCATCAAGGTTAAGAGGGGGAAGATCAGAAGGTTGATGTTCAGGATGTGTTTGGGTTTCTTCATCAGAAGCAACTAGATTGGAAAGTGTTTGGTCAGAGTCTGAATCAGGATTTGTTTTTGGTGAAGAAGGGTCAACATTATTTGACATGATTACTACATTTATTTGTGGAGAGGTTGAGGATGTGGGTGATTAAGGGTTGGTTATTGGAATAGGTTCTGTAGTAATTTCTCCATAATTGGTTGTAGGAATAGGTTCTGTAGGAGGTTCCTCAGAAATGGGTTGAGTGATGATGTTAGAAGTTAATGGTAAAGAGATGATGGGAGTTGGTTGTAAAGATGTGGTGGGAGTTGGTTGTAAGGATATGGAGGGAGTTATTGGTAAGGAAATTGTGGGAGTTGGTTGTAAAGATGTGGTGGGAGTTGGTTGTAAAGATATGGCGGGAGTTATTGGTAAGGAAATGGTGGGAGTTGGTTGAGGGGAGGTGGTTTGAAATATCTGAGGTGGAAGTTGTGTAGATGGTGCAGAAGATGGGATTATCTGAGATGATAGTGGTTCAGAAAGAGGGATGGATGAGGTTGTAACAATGGTTGAAAATATTGGAGGTGGTGTTGGGATAGATGAAGATACAATTCTATTAGAAAAAACAGATGCAGTCATAGAAGAATCAGAAGACTTACTAGTCTGTTCTGGATAAGATGCCAATGAAGGATTCTTCGTGCTGGCTTCACCCAAGCCTTTCGTTTTCTTCTTGACAATATTCTTCTGAGGTGTCTTGGTATGGTGTCTTTTCTTCTTCATCAGACCAGGAGGATTGTTTGGTAGATCTTTAAACCGGAATCCTGACATATCACATCCTTCAGCTTCACGTATCTTAATGTAAGCCTCTATAGCTTCTATAGTGTCATGCTTGGTGAATAGAGGAAATCCATTGATTATCATCCTCATTGACTTCAAACGGTTCCAATCTGTAGCCATACTTGGTTCAACTCTTATCTCGTTTATAATTTGCATCCTCTTCAGATTTCTGCTATTCAGAGGTGTTCTAGTTATGATAGCTAATTCATCTTTGACATTCAACTTTGCCAGATGATCAATCATACCACTCTTAATCAGAATATCTGAGATAAGTCTACCAAAAGGAATGTAGTTTTTAAGCTTCTTTGAATTATTTCTGGTTTCTCTTACAGAATCTCTAAGATATCTGAAGAGAATGGAAGGGAGGCAGGTCTTTTCACCTTTCAACAAACAATACAACATGTATTTTTGATCAGTGTTGATGAAACCAGATGAACTTGAAGAAGGTCTATGATGGATACAACCCAGAATGATCCTGAGCCAGACGCGAAGCTCTTTAGATAGATCCTGACTCTTAAAGGGTGGTTTTCCATCAGATGATTGAGTGAAGATGGTTGGGTTTAACACATCAGAGAGAAACTTTTATTTTGAACTCATCTTATAGATATGCTTTCCACCAGAGTTCTCCATTCCAAGTAAGGTAGCTATGGATTTCTCCGTGATGATGAATTTGTTTCCCTAAACATATGACACAATGAAGTGTTCATCAGCATCAACAAATCTCCAGAATTCCTTGATTAGGTTAGGAATGATGGGACCGTAGAGACAATCAAAGTAGTTTCTCCTACCTTGAGCATTCGGTTCCTTAAACAAATCTATTCCATTTTCTAGCAAGTTATCAAAGTTTACCAACCATTCACAAAGAACTTCCAATTATGCAAAAGGAGTCGCGAGATGAATGTGAGGTGGACGATCCATAATATGAACTTTGACTAGTTTCTGGAATGTAGATAACGATTGATGTAGCGACGTTGAAACAGTTTGAGCAATGGTTGAAACCACCGGAGATGATTCTGCATGTTGTGATTGTTGAGAGAAGTCGTACACACTTTGTTGTTGAGGATCCATTAAAGAAGATGATGAAGGTTATGGAACACAAAGGGTTTTTAGGGTTTAGGGTTTCTAAGAAAAAGTGTGGGAAGTGAAAGAGTAGCGTAGTGTGTGATAGTAAGATAATGAGTATTTAAAGAGAGAAAATGATGATTACGAAAATTAGGGAGTAATTATTTTAAACCTAGTCTCACGAAATCACAATGCTCGAGGTGTCTCTTCAAAGTAAGATATGATATGGTATTGGACAAGTGTTACAAGAAAATCATAGCCGTCTATTTAAGTGAACACGTTTGATGTTCCCAAAGTCAAGAATACCAAGAGGTATCTGACTAGACAAGTTTCTGATCAAGACATCTTTTGACATGTAGAAGTATCTTTATTCAGAAAGACAAATAAATAAATCAGAAATATTTGCTTAACGTCAGAATCTCATTTTACAGAAGGAGATTAAACATATTCTGACAAAACTCATTTTGGACAAAAATCCATATTTAAGTTTTTCAAAATGAACTGAAATAATCTTTAACTAAGGGTTTTGTAAAGATATCAACCCACTGATGATCTGAATCTATAAATTTTAGAGTTAAAATCCCTTTCTCAACATAGTCTCTGATGAAATGATGTTTAATTTCAATGTGTTTAGCTCGAGAATGTAAAATAGGATTCTTACTTAGGCAAATAGCAGCTGTGTTATCACAGAAGATAGAAATGTTACCCTCGTGAATATGAAAATCTTCTAGCTGATTCTTCATCCAGAGTATCTGAGTACTTCAAAGTGACGCTTAGATGTATTTTACTTCTGCAGTGGAAAGTACAATGGTTGATTGTCTTTTGCTTGCCCAAGAGACGAGGTTGGTACCCAGAAACTGACAGTTTCTAGAAGTACTTTTCCTTTCTAACCTGTCTCCAGCATAATCTGCATTACAATAACCAGAAAGTTTGTACTGTGATATTTTCTTATACATCAAGTCAATGTTAGTTGTTCCTTTTAGATACCTTAGGATTCTCTTCACAACTGTTAAGTGAGTTTCCCTTGGATCTGATTGGAAATGAGCACAAAGACATACACTAAACAAAATATCTGGACAAGAAGCAGTCAAATATAGAAGAGAGCCTATCATACCACGATAGAGCTTATGACAAACTTTCCTACTTACTTCTTCTTTCTCTAGAATGCATGTAGGATGCATGGGAGTTTTTGCAGGTTTACTATCTGACATCTCAAATTTCTTCAGAAGTTCTCGGGCATATTTGCTCTGATGAATATACGTTCCTTATGGACGTTGATCAATTTAAATTCCTAGAAAGAATCTGAGTTCTCCTATCAGACTCATTTCAAATTCTGTCTGCATTAACTTAGAAAATTCCTTGCACAAAGAACGATTAGCAAAACCAAAAATAATATCATCAACATAAATTTGTACAATCAGAATATCATTCTTAAAAGTTTTGCAAAAGAGTGTGGTGTCTACCTTCCCTCTGGTAAAATCATTTTCCGAAAGGAAATTACTGAGTCTGTCATACCAAGCTCTGGGAGCTTGTTTCAGACTGTATAATGATTTCTTTAGTTTAAATACATAATCTGATTTCTCAAAATTTTAAAATCCAGGGGGTGATGTACATACACTTCTTCAGAAATATACATATTTAAGAATGCACTCTTAACATCCATCTGATAAAGAATGATGTTATGATTAACAACAAAAGAAACTAATAAGCGAATAGATTCTAACCTGACAACTGGTGCAAAGGTTTCAGTATAGTTTATCCCTTCTTGTTGACTATAGCCTTGTGCAACCAGCCGGGCTTTGTTTCTTACGATCTCACGTTTCTCATTAAGCTTGTTTTTGAATACCCACTTTGTTCCAATGACGTGGGTACCTTTTGGTTTCTTAACAAGATCTCAAACATCGTTTCTTGTGAATTGATTCAGTTCTTCTTGCATGGCAAAAATCCAATCATTCTCTAGAAGAGCTTCATCAACTGATGTTGGCTATATATGTGACACTAAACCCATAAGAGTTTCTTCAGAAGGTTTGAATGATGAACGAGTTCTGACTGGATCAACTTTGTCTCCCAAAATCAATTCTTCAGAATGAAAAGTCCTTAGTTTATTCTTCTTCTGATGAGATAGACTATTCATTGTTTCTGGTGAAGTTGTATTTGAGTCTATAGTTTTTGCAGCTTTGTCTCCTTCTTTAGAATCTTCCTCCTTGGATTCTGATAACGTAATCTTCAAATCTGCAAGCTTTTCAACTAGCTTTGACTTTTCAGGGTCAAGATTATCATCAAATCTAACATGAATTGATTCCTCAATAATCTGTGTTTCCGTGTTATAGATTCTGTAGCCTTTAGAGCGTTCAAAGTATCCTAACAATGAACACTTTTGAGCTTTGGAATCAAACTTGCCAAGATTCTCTTTAGTGTTCAACATAAAACAAATATAGCCAAAGGGATGAAAATAAGAGATGTTGGGTTTTCTATTCTTACACAATTCATAAGGAGTCTTCCCCATAATAAGTCTGATGGAAATCGTGTTCTGAATATAACATGTTGTGTTTACTGCCTCTGCCCAGAAGTGCTTAGCCATGTCAGTTTCTTGGATCATGGTACGAGCCATTTCTTGCAATGTCCTATTCTTCCTTTCCACTATTCCATTCTGTTGCGGAGTTCTAGAATATGAAAAATCATGGGAAATGCCATGGGAATCAAAAAGATTCTCAAAGTATTTGTTCTCGAGTTCTCCACCATGATCGCTTCTGACTCTGACTATTTTGCAATCCTTCTCTGTTTACACTTGTAAGCAAAAGGTAGAGAACACAGAATGTGACTCATCCTTGTGTTTCAAGAATTTTACCCATATCCAACGACTATAGTCATCTACAATGACTAATACATATTTCTTACCATTGATAAAGGCAGTTTTCACTGGACCAAAAAGATCAATGTGAAGAAGTTCTAATGGTCTAGAGGTAGAAATAATATTTTTCGCTTTAAAAGAGGTTTTGGAAAACTTGCCTTTTTGACATGCTTCACAAAGAGCATCTGAAAAATACTTCAGATTTGGCAAGCCTCTGACTAATCCAAGCTTATTTAGATGAGAAATCTTTCTCATGATAATATGGCCCAAACGTCTATCCCATACCCATTGCTCTTTATTTACAGACATTAGACATTTAACATTCTGGTCCTTAAGATTAGAAAGTCTGATTTTGTAAATGTTGTTTTTCCTCTTTCCATTAAAAAGGATTGTGTCATCCTTCTGAATAATAGCCTTACAGGACTTTTGATTGAAAATGATATCATAACCATTGTCACTAAGGTGGATAATTAACAATAAGTTATGCATCAAACCATCGACCAGAAGAACATCAGTAATAGAAGGAAGTTTACCATTACCAATTGTTCCAGAGCCAATGATCTTACCCTTTTGGTTTCCTCTGAAACCAACAAAACCTCCAGGCTTAAGTTCCAAACTTTGGAACACATGCCTTCTTTCTGTCATGTGTCGCGAGCAACCATTGTCCAGGTACCATGGTTAGTGTTTCAACTGAGCTGCTAAAGATATCTGCAACATAGATTATCTTATCCTTAGGTACCCACTTTCTGGGTCCTCTTTTGTTAGTTTTCCCAAAGTTTTTCGCGACTTTGGGTTTCTGTGCAACATAATAATCAAGTGGAATTTATGCATGATACTTTGGTTCAGGATCAGATTTCTATGTCTGTGAAGGTGCTTGCACAAGCTCAGAACAATCAAGTTTAGTGCCAGAAGGAACAAAATGATCATAGAGAGGTTTTGGTTTAACAGGCTGACTTTCGTCTACTTTAGATGTTTCTATACACCCAAACCTTTCTTGCCATTTCTGCTAACTCCATAGATCATGGAAGCCATTTTGCTTTTATCTATGCCTTTAACCAGAAAGTGCTGGAATGCTCTATCATACTTGTTGACACAATTAGTGTCAGAGATATTAGAGACTAATTCTTCTTCTAGTTTAGAAATTTTGCTTTTCAAAGCACAATTACTATTTTTTAAAGAAAAAATATTTTCATTCAGAGAAGAATTATTCTGTTCAAGCTTATCTCTAACTTCAAAAGTAATTACATGGGATTTTTTAAGATCCTTGTATTTACTTTGAAGAATTTGATATCTTTCCAGCATTTCAAAAAGACACGACTCTAATTCACAACGAGAGAGTTTAGACAATACCTCTGAGTCAGAGTCTGAATCTGATTTTGGTTCTGATAGCATTTTGTCTTTTGGTTCTCCAGAGACTTCAGCGTTAGCGTTAATTGTTGTTGCCACTAGCGCAATATTTGCTTGTTCTTCATCAGAATTTTCTTCTTCAGAATCAGAATCATCCCAAGTTGGCATGAGTCCCTTCTTGGCTTTGGTGAAGTTCTTCTTAGGCTTTTTGTCTTTCTTAAGCGTTGGACACTCATTCTTGTAATGACCTGGCTCATTACACTCATAGCAGATGATTTCTTTTCTAGAACTCTGCTTCTTTTGTCTAGATGTTGAGTCAGAACGACTGTTGTTCCTTCTTGATCCCCTGAACTTTCCTTGCCTATGTTTCCATAGTTTGTTGATCCTTCTGGAGATAAATGATAACTCATTTTCTGAGTCTTCATCAGCCTTTGCCTTTGCCTTTTCAGGTTTAGACTTAAGAGAAACTGATTTACTATTCTTCTGAGGTTCATCTTCCTCTAGCTCTATCTCATGACTTCTTAAAGAACTAATAAGTTCTTCAAGACTTATAATGTTCAGATCTTTAGATAGCTTTAGAGCAGTTACCATAAGTCTCCATTTCTTGGGAAGACTTCTGATAATCTTCTTGACATGATCAGTAGTTCAATATCCTTTGTTTAGCACTTTGAGTCCTGCTACCAGCATCTGAAATCTTAAAAACATAGTTTTTTACAAATTCATCATCATCCATCTTGAAAGCTTCATATTTATGGATTAGGGCAAGAGCCTTTGTCTCATTTACTTGAGCATTTCCTTCGTGATTCATTTGAAGTGAATCAAAAATGGACTTGGCAGTTTCTCTATTTGTTATTTTCTCATACTCAGTATAAGAAATAGCTTTCAGCAGTATAATTCTTGCCTTGTGATGATTCTTGTAACCTTTCTTTTGTTGATTAGTCATAACACTTCATGACACTTTTACTCCTACAACATCAACTGGGTGAGTGTAGCCATCAACTACAAGATACCAAAGATCTACGTTGTAACCAAGAAAGAAACTTTCAATTCTATCTTTTAAGTAGTCAAACTTTTCACCATCAAAGACTGGTGGTTTGGCACTGTAGTGATCTTTCTCTTCTAGAATAAGATTAGCATTAGTGGCAGCCATGATGTCTCACACAAATACTGAATCGATATTGAACACGTTGAAGTGTTGATAAAACTATTATCACAATTAGAATCGGAGCTCTGATGCCAATTGAAGGTGTGAGAGAAACACAAGAAAAGGGGGTTTGAATTGGATTTTTAAAAATGAAAGCTTTTTTTTATGAAACTAAAAAAGAAACCACAAAGAAACTAAGCAAGAGAGAAAGACACACGATATATCCTGGTTCACTTGAAAACTATCAAGCTAATCTAGTCCACCTGCCAAGGTAATTTTGCCTTATACACAAGGACTTAATCCACTATAATCAACTGATTACAAATTGCACTAGCAACTGCTGGTGACTAACAACCACAAAGACTAATTGTCTAAGTCTTCTTAAGGATTCTGACCTAACTGGTCCCTTCAAGAATTACAAACAATAGTTTGTGAAAATAAATGTTTATAATGAAATGCTTCTACACAAGCAGATATAAACAGAATGAATATCTAAGAAATGACTTAAAGAAAATTTGCACAGTATGAAATTTTCATTGTTGTGTTGTTGTTCTTCACTGTTTGCTTGCTTGCATTTTCTTCAAGTTGTCAAGTCCTTATATAGCCAGTCAAAGATCTGTTGTAGGGCAGATCAGGAATATCCTTGAGTGAGCTGGCGACTTGAAAGAATGTCGTTACGTAGGGATAAAAGTCGTACACAAAAGTTGTCCCTTGTACCACAAAATAAAGATAGTGGGATTGTAGTGGAATGAAACGTTTTGATATGTACTATGTACTATTTTCCTCGTAAACTTTTGATCTTATCTTTTGTACTTCAGAGGCTTCTGGATGGAGATGTTTGAAGCATGCGTACAAGAGTTGATTACTGTGTCTTCAGAGTCTTTAGAACTTGTTCACCAGAACCTTGTCTTCAGAATCTTTAGCGCTTGGTCTTCAGAAACTTAAGTCTTCAGAACTTTGTTCAGCAGAACCTTGTCTTCAGTGTCTTCAGCACTTAGTCTTCAGAAATCCAAGTCTTCAGAAACTTAAGTTTTCAGAGTCTTCAGAGCTTTGTTCAGCAGAACCTTGTCTTCAGAGTCTTCAGCACTTAGTCTTCAGAAGAGAACAACTTCAGAAGCTAGAAAGCCTTTAGAAGTAAATCATCAGAGTCATGCTCAGAGGCAGAATCCAAGAGAGCATTGCAGCAGCAACATATTGTCTTCTTAGAATCCTTCTGAATGTGAGTAGGTACAGAAGCAAACTTGCTTCTTTGGCGCAGAAGCGACTTGTGGTCAAACCAGAATGACGTTGCACATGGTCTCTATCAGAGTCAGAACCTGTTTGTTAAAACTTCATAATAACAAACCGTTAGAGTACCAAAATTATTTTCACACAAATACTATCTTGTTATTATCAAAACTTAGAGATAATTAACATAACCAAATCTTGTTCTAATAGGTAGAGGTGGCAAAGATTCTAAATTGTAAAGTTGGAGCTTTACCTATAATTTACCTTGGCCTACCTATTGGGGCGGATTCTGGCAAAATTGAAACATGGAATCAAGTTCTAAAAATGGTGAAATCGAGGCTGAACAGTTGGAAAAATAATCTATTGTCCATAGGCGGAAGGGTGGTAATCCTGAAACCGGTCCTAAATGCGATATTGGTCTATTTTCTTCCTTTCTTCAAGGCTCCGTCAGGTTTTATCTCTATACTCGAATCCTTATTTAAACAGTTTTTATGGGGGGGATCAGAGAATACGAGGAAAATCAGTTTGGTAAAATGGGAAAAGGTTTGTAGGTCGGTCGAAGTAGGAGGGTTGGGAATTAAAAATCTACGACTGCTTAATAAAGCTCTATTAGACAAGTGGGAATGGAAAGTTAAAACATAGAGAAGGGGAATATGGTTTGAAGTATTGGCAAATAAGTATGGAATGATTGATGGGGAGTTAAATATGAATGAAGAAGAAGGCTCAAATTGGTGGAAGAATATTATTAATCTAGATATAGTTAGGAATGTTCAGTCTAATGAGTATTCGGTTAGAGAAGTGTACAAAAACCTTCTGTCGATCGAGTATCCGGTATCTAATCAAACTTGGACGAAGATTTGGAACAAGGCAATCTCGCTAAAAGTGTCGTGCTTGATATGGAGGATGCTTCATAATAAAATTCCTACAAGAGTAAATTTAGCTAAGAGGGGAGTGTTGTCTTCGAGTCAGGTTGGGTGTTCGGGAGAGTGTGGTAACGAGGAGACAGTTTCTCACATTTCTTTCGAGTGTCCTAATTTTGCATGTGCTTGGAGCTTCATCTATCTGTGGATTGTGCTGCAAACAGCTTTTTCAAATGAAGGTTGGATGCACATGGAGCACTTCGAAAACTTGGTAGTCAAAGGTAGAGATTTTACCTTAAAAATGAGGGTCATTCGGACTGCTTGTGTGTAGAACATATGGAAAAGTAGGAATGACAGTATTTCACAATGCGGTAAGTAGTATCGAGAAAATTATAGAAGAATCGAAAGTGACAGCGTGGAAATGACTCAAAATAAAATCAAATATTATTAAAGATGATTAAATGGTGTGGTGCACAAATCCTAAAGTTTGCCTCGACATCCCAGATTGCGGCTAATTCTGTTTTTGATTTTCACCATTGTTACCTTCATTTTCTTGTTCAGTTGGCGAGGTTTTGTAGGGGGATTAGGCTTCTGGCTGGGAGTGGAGTCATTCTGGTGAACGCATTCAGGTGAAGTTGCTGTGTTGTGCAGATGTTATTTAATATTGGCTTTGGCAGCAGGGTGTTGGCCGGTTGGTCTCGATATCAGTTTTCTTTCCTGCTGTGTTTTTGGGGATAATTGTTGGCTCCATGATGTATGGCTTTGCGGTAGGTAATCTTTAGGGTGCTCTTTGATGGCTGTATTCTAGTCTCAGTTGGGGCCTTGGTGTGCAGTAGCTTTGATCTTTGGGTCGTGGCTTGCTTATATCAGGTGGTGCTGCTCCCTGCATTTGGCTGGTCTACTGGTTTTTAAGCTTTGTTTTTTCTTTCCAAATAGGAAATTTCTCGTTCATTTGCCGGTCTTGGTACTCGTTTTGGGTGGTTGTCTAAGTATTACTGTAATGCTAGTTTTAGACAGACTTTAGTGTTGGTCGGGATGATCTTGTTTTCATATTTATGGTTGGCGTTAATTATTTGTTGGTTGTTCTGAGGCTGGTGTAATGTTTCTGTGATTAGGTCTATGAGTTAAATATGTTTTTAGTCCCTATAAAGTTTGAAATTTTATTTTTAGTCCCTCCTGGGTTTTGGCAACGGTTTTAGCTGGTTTTGGCAACAGTTTTTTTGTAAAAGCCGTTGCCAAAAGGTAGGGAAGGACTAAAAATGAAATTTCAAACTTTATAGGGACTAAAAACATATTTAACCCTAGGTCTATTGGCAATACTGATGTACTGATGTATCTGAAACTAGCATGTCTCATGCTAGTTTTATTTAGAGTCTGTTTGGTAACACCAAAAAAAGAGCTTTTAACTTTTCAGCTCATTTTTATTAAAAAGCTCTGTTTGGTAACTGCATTTAGCTTTTAGCTTTTAGCTTTTTAACTAGCTTTTAGCTTTTTTTTCAAAAGCTATTTAAAGTAGCTTTTGAGCTTGTAGCTTTTAGCTTATGACTTTTTATTCCAATTATACCCTTATTATTTTAAATATATATATATATATATATATATATATATATATATATATATATATATATATATATATATATATATATATACTCTATTAAAAAACTAATTTTAAAAGATTGAATTTAGAGAGATTTTGAAAAATGTTATAGAAAATTTTTACAATTTTTTTTATTTTATTAAACATTATTTTTATTTAATAAATATAAATTATATAATTAATTTAGAAATACTGTTGATAATTCTCAAGTTAGTGAAACATTGGAGGAAAATCAATGAAATTTAAAATATTAGACAATAAACTTGTTTTTATTATTATTTTAGATTAATATAAATAAATTCAAAATTACAATGTTATTATTTCACATATTTTATTAAATTTTATTATAAAATTAGAAAGAAAAAAAAACTATATTTTACGAAAGAATGAGTTAACCAGATTGAAAATCGTAGTTATTAGGATTAATTTTACTTTTATGTCTTCATAAATGGCTTTATAAAATACATGTACTTCATATATGATTTGCTGATTCTTTTATTCTTGAATTTCGTTGTCAATATATTCATACAAAATAACAAAGCTCATAAAATGTATATACAAATTTATATATTTTGATGATATATTCAATTTTTCATATATATTAACATTGTTTTGTATTTTGTTATTAATACATTTATTTTTATAATAAAAATTAATTTAATAATATGATATAACAAGATAATAAAATCACAAATTTCTTAATTAAAATGTATTTTTATGTCATTTTATAATTATCAGCTAGTGTAACAGCTAATTTACCAAACACTCAAATTAACTTATCAGCTACCAGCCATCAGCTATAAGCTATTAGCTATCAGCTACCAGCTATCAGCTAACAACTACCAACTACTAGCTAACAGCTACCAGTTAGTTTTACCAAACAGAGCCTTAGAAATCAAATTTGTTTTTTTTAAAAAAAAAATTCTGAACAAATCATGTTTGTGAATTCCAATTGATTTAATTGCCGATATTATTCAATACAACTTGTAACAAACATCTTGCTTACTAATTCAACATGCGATCCAACTCCTATTAATATTAGTTTGTAATTGTTTTATTGTGATAAACTTTAGGTCTATATTTGTGATTGTATAATACTTGATCAACTTATATTTATTAGTCTATAACTGTTTCAGATTAATTGACAGTTCTTTAAAAATATATAATTCTAATTGAAAGAGGCAATTGATCGAAATTTTTTAATAAGTTGATTTATAAATTCTGGATTTAAAAAACAATTTAAACACGAGTGGTAAAAAAAAAAAGCTTATGTAAACAATTTAAACATTGATGAATACCATTTGATAATGGTGATAAATGATAATCACTAAGTTTAAAAAATACACACAGCTTAATTTTCTCTTTATTTGGGCTATTGGTCCTTCCATTCTAAAAAAAAAATTACACAACACAATACTTAATCTATTCCTTCATTTAAAGCAATCATAAAAAACCTCTAGATGTTACTTCATTTTAATTTGAATTATTATGAAAAACTTTAAAAAATAATTAAAAAATAGTAGAATTTATAACAAAAGAAATAAAAAATACCTTGATAAAAATTAGGTTGAAGGCATAAGTTAAGAATCAAAAACAAAAATATTTATTTTATAAGTCGTTAAATATAAAAATTTTATATCAAATATTAATCGTTAATAGAAATAAATCTAACTATCACATAAAAATCGCACATTTAACCAAAATATTAGGTTAATCAATAACAAATTTCCTTTTGAATGTTTTTTTTTAATTTCTAAAAATTATTATCCAACAGATTTTCCAAGTAATTTTGAACACACGGCTTAAAAGAGGTAGCGTAGAGCAAAAAACGACTGAAAAGTATCAGACGGTGCAGTAGGATGCAAGACAAGTAATAATAATAAATCAAACCACAAATATTATTAACACAGTGGAAGTGGAAGTGAAAATATAACATTAACAACTACTCCTCCAACCACGCACCCTCTAGAACACACCGTTAGGTTAGGGTTTCGCGCTTCCGTTTCAATGGTGAGAGCTTCAGCTAACTCCGTCAATCCTCACGTTCATTCCGGCGTTCGTATCGTCGTCGCCGGAGACAAAGGAACCGGTAAGTCCAGTCTCATTAGCACCGCCGCCTCCGAGAATTTTCGCCCGAATGTTGCCCCGGTGTTGCCTCCCACCACGCTTGCTGTGGATCTGTATCCGGATCATGTGCCAATCACAGTCATCGATACCACTTCCACGTATGAATTCTCTACGTTCTTATCTAAGAATTCTTTTATTAATCGACGCACTATTCGTTTAGGTTATTGCACTAGGTTTTTTTCTTTGTTGAATCTTTGATATTTGATTTTGGAGCCTCTGCATTTCTTGCTTATGTGTTTATCTATGCTACTGCTAGGAAAACGTTGTTTACCCTAATCTGAATGTATTCACTATTTTACTTTATTCTTGTTGCAGTATTGCGGACATTGATAGAGTTTCTGAAGAACTAAAGCGGGCTGACACAGTTGTCCTCACTTATGCTTGTGATCGCCCCGAGACACTTGAAAGTCTAAGTACATTTTGGCTCCCTCATCTTCGCAACTTAGAGGTTATGATATTTCCTTTTCTTGTTTTTTACATCTCTAGTATTAATTAATATAATCAATTAAAGCTCCTCTAGTTCTTCTTAAAGTGAAGATATAGAATAATGTGAGAGAAAATTAATATTCCTAGAGAATGGAAGGGGAAGACTTGATATAGATAGTGATAAACGGCTAAATCAATTACGCTCATCTGTTTTGTAGAAACACCTATTTTATATGCACATGCTTGTATACATCTGTTTATTGTACATCTTAATCGAATTCGCATAAGATGTTTGTACTTTCATTTTTAGAGATTGAATGCTTGACATAGATATCTGAACTTCATGAACAGGTGAGAGTTCCGGTTATAGTGGTTGGCTGCAAGCTTGACCTGAGAGATGAAAGTCAGCAGGTGAGCCTAGAACAGGTGATGTCACCAATAATGCAACAGTTCCGCGAGATTGAAACCTGCATCGAATGTTCAGCATCTAGGCAAATCCAGGTATTTTTTATTCATACTATATTACAATCAAATTCCTCCTTTTTTGAAAGCTTATTTCCAATTTGCTACAATTATTTCTGGATTTTGTTTCATACAATTGTAATCATGTTTTCCTTGTTGAAGGTCCCTGAAGTTTTCTACTATGCACAAAAGGCTGTTCTTCATCCAACAGCTCCTTTATTTGATCAGGAGACACAAACTCTAAAGCCTCGATGTGTGCGGGCTTTGAAGCGGATTTTTATCCTCTGCGACCATGACAGAGATGGTGCCCTTAGCGATGCCGAACTGAATGATTTTCAGGTTTTAAAATTTCCTTTCTTGTATTAAATGTCAAAATTGCGGCTTGTTTATTATCCAAGTATTGTAGTATGGAACTTTGTATCTTGATCAATAGCTTGTTCACATCATGTTATAGTAGGGCGGTTAACTTGTGTATGTGTAAAATCTAACAAAACTATTTACAGGTTAAATGTTTCAATGCTCCTTTGCAACCATCTGAAATTATCGGTGTAAAGAAGGTTGTGCAAGATAAATTATCTGAAGGTGTGAATGAACGAGGACTTACTTTGACAGGATTTCTATTTCTTCATGCTCTTTTCATAGAAAAAGGGCGTCTTGAGACCACATGGACTGTGCTCAGGAAGTTTGGATATAACGACGATATCAAGCTCGCTGATGATTTATTTCCTCCTTTGAAATACACTCCTGATCAGGTGGTTCTTTTGAGACGAATTGTGGCTGCGTGTATCATGCTCTTTATTTGTTATACATGTTTGCGTGTTCAATTTGCTGACAGCTAGAACTTATATATTTTCTACTCATTGGATTTAATCTCTGCAGAGTGTTGAGTTGACAAATGAAGCCATTGATTTCTTGAAGACAATTTTTGATGCATTTGATGCTGATTTTGTATGTCATTTCCACATATGACCTTGAATAATTTCAATTTTTCATGCTGCTCCCCAATCATTTGTGTACATTTTCTCAATTGACTCTATCGTTATACAGTGTGAAAACTAACCATATCTTTTCCTTCCTTTAGGATGGGATGCTGCGACCCCGTGAACTTGAAGAATTGTTTTCCACTGCCCCAGAAAGGTAAACTGCTTTCCTCCAAATGCGTGCCTAGATAGATGTACTTTAATTTTCACCATGAAATGGTGGGTTTATTTGCACTGGTTTCATACGAAGTTGATAGCGGAGCAGTGTGATGTGGTGGAATCTTTCTTATGTTGTGCAATTTTTCAAATGTACACATTACACATGCTTTAAGGATGTGGTATACACCTCGGACTTTGCTTCTTCAATGTTTTTATGAAGTTCAGCTATGGCATTTTTTTTACGTATATATACCTTTCTCAAGTCTAAATGTCAACGAGGACTCTTGGCAAAATTATTTTATGCTTATAATTATTAATTGCAGTCCCTGGATCGGAAATCCATACGAGGATGCTGTAGAAAGGAATGCGTTTCCAGGACTATCACTTGATGCATTTTTGTCAGAGGTGCACAAGTTTTTTATCTTTCCCTCCACTCCCTCTTAAATTTCGTTAAACAATGTTTTGTAGAGACTGGTGGGTTTCTACAGACAGTTTAATCACTCAATTTGGATAGTGTTTTGAGAATCTAAGGTTTCCTTAGTTTTACATGATATATGACTTTATGTTTGGTCTGTATCTTTTCAGTGCATATAACATTAAATTTACATCACCATTGATTTGTTTTTAATATATATATTATATGTTTTCTGGACAGTGGGCACTCATGACATTGCTAAACCCAACCTTTAGTGTGGAGAACTTAATATACCTTGGTTATCCTAGTGATCCATTATCTGCTGTCCGTGTGACTAGGAAGCGTCGCACTGATCGTAAAAGACAACTTTCAGAAAGAAATGTATTGCAGTGCTTCGTTTTCGGGCCTAGGAATGCTGGAAAATCCGCATTATTGAATTCTTTCATTGGAAGGTATGTTGCTGTGTTACCTTGAAGAATCCTGGTACATAGATTTAATTATTGAGCTTCATATCTTAATTTTTGTTCAATTTACATTGCAGGCCATATTCTGAAGCTTACAATCCAACCATCGAGGATCGTTATGCTGTAAATGTTGTTGATCTTGGGAAGGTAAATGACACTTGATCGACATTTGGCAATATCTTTTTACTGTGACGGAAATACTTTATTTGCTTTCCCCTTTTTCAGCACCAGAGTCTTCATTTGATGCATTCATTTTGTTCATCTTGGCATTTATATATTAAAGTTCATGGTTTTATCATATACTTTGCAGGAAAACAAAAAATATCTTGTTCTGAAAGAGATTCCAGAAAGTGGAATTGCAAAACTGCTGGCCAATAAGGAGTCTTTGGCCTCATGTGACATTGCAGTTTTTGTTCATGATAGGTGACCTTTGATATTAAATTAAATTTCACTTTTCTAGCATACCATAGAAATTATGAATTACCGTTTCTTTAGTTTTTCTTCTCAAAATTGCATTAGTATTAAGGGTATGTTTCACTATTGATCTATTTAGTGCACATGGTGTATTTGAACATAAAATTTGCAGTCGTGTCATAGATTTTTAGCTCATGTAAGCAACTTTTCAACATCTGAAATCAAATGCATTTAGAAAAACTTCATTATGCATCTGGATCAACTCCATAGAGTTGAAGATAGTAAAATAAGAAATCAAAAGATTTCTTTGAAATTGTTTGTTTGGAAATTTCCCGAAAAACTTATCATGGGTTCTTCTCTCCAATGGAACAACAACACCGTTATGCTCATTACTGAACTTTTGAAGAGATAAAATAGAACCATGATATCCCTTTTTGATCCGAAGTTGGATTGACCATCAGAAGAAGAATTAGGCCAAAAGTTAGGATCAATTATGGAAAAGTAAAACTTCCATCGAAAAGAAGCAAATAAAAGCCACATTTGGATCGACTTCCAGTAGTTATTCTTCATTTGCATTAGTATAAGGATAGGTTTCACTATAAAATTACTTTGTGCCTGTGGTGTATTTTAAACATAAAATTTGTAACCGTGTCTTGGATTTTTAGATCATATAAGCAACTTTTCAACATCTGAAATCAAAAGCATTTAGAAAAACTTCATTGTGTATCTGAATCAGCTTCCTAAAACAACTAGATGGTTGAATACCACAAATTCTGGGTTGAATTTGTCAAACTAATGATGTGAATTATCCCCTCTAGTCTTGATTATAAGTAATAAACCTAATTTCACACTAACTAGTAGTTTTATTTAACTGCAATATTAATGTTCATGTTATGTAAAAGTTATTGTATTTCTTAGTGTCCTTTACGGAAACATGTTCCACGGGAATAAAGGGTGGTTAGAAAAATAAAACTTAGAGATGTTTTTGGAATGACATCATTCAACAGGGGTGGAAGTAATTGAATTTGTTTATATTTTAGATCACCAAACATGTATTTTTTTTTTTGCTTATAATTGTTACCACCAGGAATACAACATAAGCTTCAAACAGCATGGTATTCATTATATTTAAATTTACAAGTCATCCAAATTATCTATGGGTAGTCAACTGTAATTTCATATTCATGTGGTCTGGACTGTGGGCAACTCATACTTATTACCTGGAAAAATGTTGGTTGTTTAAAGTTTAGCTGATTAAAAATTCATTAATTCATTTAAGGTCTGTTGAGTCTTCATGGAGGGCATCATCTGAACTCTTGGTAAATATTGCTGGACATGGAGAAAATACTGGCTTTGAGGTGCCCTGTCTTATAGTTGCAGCTAAGGATGATCTGGAATCATTTACATCGGCAATACAAGATTCAATTAGGGTATTTTTCATTAACTTATTAATTTACATGATAGTATTCGAAATTTCACATGCATGTTTCTCTATACTTAATTGTTGCATGGTTAGATAATGAGATATTTAATGCGGTGAATGGATGTGTCTTGGAAATATGATTTTATCTGACTTTCCGACTAGCAATAATTATATATAGTGGTCTGTGTATGTGTAGGCTATGATCTTTCAATTGAAATTTGATTAAGCTGGTTGAAAACTACTTCAACTTTTTTGAAATTGGGATGTTTTGGTTGTGATTATTTTTTGCACATTTACACTTTACTGGATTTTTTTCAAAGAGTAAAAAAGGAATGTTCTAAAGAAATGGTCTATGTGTAAAAATGCCGAATTGAAAAAAAATATTAGAAAGCTAATAAAGAGATCAAGAAGGCGGTGAGTGAAGCAAGAACCCCAAGCGTTTAACGGTTTATACCAATCTTTAGGAGTCAAGGTGGGAGAAAAATCTATATATAGGATTGCAGAGGGAAGAGAAATAAAGATGAGATTTAGATCAAGTGAAGTGTGGTAAAGATGAAGGCAAAGTCTTGGTCTAGGAAAAGGATAGAAAAGATAGGTGGAAGACGTACGTACTTATTGAAGTGTGAATTTTTTTTGGGAGATAGAGGAATTGAGTGACTCACTAAATTCTTTAACAAAATTAAAAGGTTAAAACAAATGGTCATAAATGGAGAAGAAGCACTTTAGTTCCAATCTATAAGAACAAGGGTGATATACAAAATTGTGCAAATTATAGGAGAATTAAACTTTCATACCATGAATTTATGGGAAAGAGTGATTGAACGAAGACTAAAACAGGAGACTCAAGTTACTGAGAATCAATTTGGTTTTATGCCTGTGTGGTCGACCGTGGAAGCAATCTATGTACTACGACGTGTGATGGAGCAGTATCGAATGGACTAATTAGACTTGCACTTAATTTTCATTGATTTGGAGAAGGCATATGATAGTGTTTGGAGAGGCATATGATAGAGTGTCTAGGAGATGAAAGGGGTTAGGGTTGCATATATTTGAGCTATCCGTGATATGTATGAAGGGGCATCGACTAGTGTGCGGACACAAGGTGGATAGACAGGCGATTTCTCAATTATAATAGGATTGCACCAACGTTCAACCCCAAGTACCTCCCTTTTAACTTTAATCACATCCAAAAGCCAACACCGAGATGTTGAAAGAAGGATTTAAATGAGAGGTTGGAGATGAGTCTTAGAAACGCATGACTTTTGCCATAGCAAAAGTAAGCCGGAAAGTTCAGTAAAAGGAGAAGCGTTTCTAACCTAGAGGTAAAGTTGGAGACTATATTATCCTGCAAGTTATGCGGTTTAAATAAATATCTTGGGACTGCAACACAATGACAAAGAAGCAGTAGGGAATGTTAACCATCGAATTCAAGCTGGGTGACTGAAATGGAGGAGGGTCTTAGGGATACTATACCTCATTTGCATAAATGTTGCCATACCCGATTCAAGCAGAAGTTTGATTCGGCTCTGCAAATCATCTTTGATTTGTGAACTGTTGTTGACTGTTGATCTTTATAATTAGACAATTTTCACTCTTATTACAACATCTTCACGTGCATTTTAGTATAGGTCCATGTTCTGATATATGTTCAATTAATCTGTTTGTGGCTGACTTATAACTAGAAACCTGATAATGTGTTCATTTTATGGCTTTGCGTGCATTTGATCTGATTATAAGTTATATTTTTATCAACTTTTCCCACTGACTTGCAAGAACAGGCAAAGTGTATAATATGTTAGCTTTTTCATTTATGGGCAAGATCTATTAGGGATGATCTACGGACAAGCAAAACTGAGTGTTAGAACAGATTGTCAAGAAAAAAATCGCATTCTGATGTCTTCCTTGACATATATATTCATGGCATATGATGTGCTTTCTTGTCGCTGAAAGCAACTGTTTCATCCTGCGGTTGAAATGTAATGATATTTCTGACATGCCAATATGTTTTGTAGGTTAGTCAGAATATGGGAGTAGAGGCTCCTATACCAATCAGTGTGAAGTTAGGGGATTTCAATGGTGTATTCCGACGAATTGTAAATGCTGCTGAGCACCCTCATTTAAGCATTCCGGAAACTGAAGCTGGAAAAAACCGCAAGCATTACAACAAGCTCATAGGTCGATCTCTCATGTGTGTTTCAGGTATATCAGTTTTTAGGTTGACGTCATTAAATAATTTTAGCCTATTGAGCTGTTTAAAGTTTGGATGATGTGATTTATCTTTGGCTGCATGTTCTCTCTTTTGGTTTCATTGTTTGTTTTTGATTTTACAATGATTTTCCACTTATAACCTTAGGGTGTCATGCCACTGAACTGGTCCCTATTGGCGTTTCCATTTAACTTGTTTTGTTTCTCCAGTGTTGTAGTTGAAGGACTTTTTCTGAACCCATTATTCGCCTGTGGTGTTGATTTCTTGTTTGGTAGATGGTTCTTGGAGTTGGAATTTAGGGATTAAATAGCAAATGAGTTATCAACAAAAATCAAATGGTAGCAAATGAAAAAATGGCTTTTACCGTGTCCCTACAGTATAGGAACTATCTGATTCTTCCAACCTTAGATCAGATTGCTTTCAATTTCCGAATACTCAAGTCACAAGAAAATATAACTGCAGCTTTTGTTTCTCTGTTAAATGATTTTTTAACACATCATATTTTGCAGTTGGAGCGGCAGTGGCACTCGTTGGGTTGGGTGCTTACAGGATATATGCTGCAAGGAAGAGTGCGTCTGGTTAAAAGGGAAGGTTTTGTGAATGGGTCGCGATCTATGCCTTGATCCGGATGCAGTCTGCTCTTTGACAACGTTACATCGTCTTAAGACATTAAAGGCTTTTTCTTAAGCCATCTGCTGTAGATTTTACAATCTTGTTTTAGTTTTTCAAGATTGAATTAGGTTAGTACCAATTTTATATACAAATTATTGGATGTTTCATCTTTTTTTTTAGTTAGGCCTTCGTGAAGTAGTTTATACAATAATGTGTTTTACAGTCAGGTCCAGTTCATTACTGGAAACTCTCGTAACATATCTTAATTCAAACTATTTATATTTTAAAGTAATTAAAATATTACAAAATATATAATAATAACTTTAATAATAGTGATTAAAGTGGTGGTTTACCGTAGAGACAGATGGTACAAATAGTAAAATATAAAATTAACTAATCTAATAAAGAATTATGGTTACTCCTTCATTGCTCTTGTTAAGGATGTATAATTTATATTATAACTGTTATGGTAGTTACTTAATTTGTAAGGATAGTTATAAAGTTGTGAACTAATTCAGACTTAAAAACATGTATATATTCATGATACATGTATATATTCCTGATACTATGTCACTATGTTGTAAATAACAATTATTCTCTTTCAATAACAAAATTGTACAACAATATATATTTTTTACAATCAACTTAATATCTTTCTTAATTTTTAAGAAATACAAGATTATCTTAATTTTTAAGAAATACACGACTGTTTGGTATTAAGGAGTCTGGTTCGATCCTGAAGGTGAAAATTATAATGGTGGATTTGGTTGAAATCGTGTATGATGGAGTATCGAAATTGGAGACATGCAAATGATGCTTAAAAGGTTGCACACAAGGAACAGAAAAGAAAGATAGAAAAACTCTCTTAATTCATTAGTGCGTGGATCCGAATGTTTTTTAGAAGATCATCGAAGAAAAAACAACTAAGGAAGCATGGGAAAGTTGAAGAAACTGTATGGTGGAAATGAGAAGCTGAAGAAAGTAAAGTTGCAGACTTTGAAAAAACAATTTGAGATGACTCAAATGAAAGAAGATAAGTCAGTTTCAAAATTCTTCTCGCGAGTGGGGATGCTAACAAACTAGATGAAGGCATGTGGTGAATCAATAAATGATTTGCAAAAGATCGAGAAAGTGTTGAGATCTTTAACTACAAGCTTTGATTACATTGTAGTGTCGATAGAAGAGTCCAAGAACCTAGTTGAGATGAAGTTAGAATAACCTCAAGCTTCATTAGAAGCTCATGAGATGAGATTGAAGCAAAGAAGCTCAGAAAGGGAGAAAATGGTTGAACATGCACTATAAGCGAAGTTCATCCAAAAAGTTAGAAAGGAAAAAGATAAGTAGAGAAAGATTCTTGCTATTGCTGAGAACTCAAGCAAGAATTCAAAGAATCATAATGATTTAATCAAGAAAGGCATGTCAAACAAGAATCCAAGAAATAAGGTAGGCATGAAAGAAGTGCAGTGTTATAGTTGTAAAAAATTTGGCCATTATGCAAGAGATTGTTATCTGAGCAAGGAGTCAATGGCAAAAGATAAGAAAAAAGTCCAGTTTACTCATTTAGAAGGAAGTGACTCTGACGATGTGCTGCTAATGGCTAACACTCAAGCTAGTGATGATCAAGCTAAGGTGTGGTATCTAGATTTTGGGTGTAGCAATCACATGTTTGATAACAAGAGTTGGTTCATCATGTTAGACGAATCAGTGAAGAAGGTGATCAGATTTGCAGATGGCAGACATGTCACATCAAAAGAAAAAGGAATTTGTACCAGACTATTATAAGTACCTTCTATTATAATAGTGGTGGATTGCACAATTTGCAGATGGCAGACATGTCACATCAAAAGAAAAAGGAATTTGTACCAGACTATTATAAGTACCTTCTATTATAATAGTGGTGGATTGCACAATTTGCAGATGGCATATGATGAACTATATGTATCTTCTATTATAAGTAATTTGATAAGCATATGTCAATTATTTGTAAAAGGTTACAACATGAAAATGACAGATAATCAGACGAAGGTATATGATGGTGCAGGAAGATTGATTTCGAGAGCACCATTATCAGACAACAAAACTTTCAAGATTGAGATCAACAAGGTTAATCATCAATGTCTTGCTTCAACTGTAAAAGAAGACAAGATCTGGTTATTGTACCACAAGTATGGACAATTGAACTTCAGAATTTTAAGTATGATCAACATGAAGAAGATGGTGTATGGTCAACCTCAAATAAAAGAGTCAAATCAGATGTGTGAAGAATGTTGCAGAGCCAAACAAGTAAGGAGGTCATTCAAACATGACTTGCCTATGAAGTTAAGTCAAAAGCTAAAACTTGTTAATTCTGATGTATGTGGACCTTTTGAAGTGAGATCAAATGAAGGTTACTGTTATTTTCTAACTTTCATAGATGGATTTACAACACATGTGGATTTATCTAATTGAAAGAAAAAGTGATGTATTCACACGGTTCAAGAGATTTAAATTACATGTTGAAAAACAAAGTGAATGCAATATTAAAAAATTGAGAATTGATGGTGAAGGTGTATACACCTCTATGGAATTTGCAAAATTCTGTATTGATGAAGGCATAAAGCATAAAATTATTGCACCTTATACACAACAACACAATGTAATAGCTGAAAGAAAGAATAGAAGTTTAGTGAACATGGCCAGAAGTATGTTGACAACTAAGAGTATGCGAAAAAGATTTTGGGGTGAAGCAGTTTCAACAACAGTGTACATTCTTAACAAATGTCTAACCAAGAAGATGTTGCACAACACACCTTATGAGGCTTGGACATGGTTGAAGCTAAATGTTGGTCACTTCAAGATGTTTGGATCAATGTGTTTCAGGCTTGTACCTGAAAAGTTGAGAAGAAAGCTAGATGATAGAAGTCAAGTTATGGTCCATATAAGTTATTATTCAATTGATGCTTACAAGTTGTATTCACCAAGTGAGGATAAACTTGTGATTAGTAGAGATGTTCAAGTAAATGAAGGCAATAGCTGGAATTGGACTTAGAAGTCAATTCAACACGATCAATTGTCAAAATTGTACTTGAAGATGATAAAGATGGAGTGGATTCAGAGGGAATAACTGCTTTGCATTTTGCTTGTGGTTACGGTGAGGTGAAGTGTGTGTAAGTTCTCCTAAAGGTTGGATCTAAAGTAGATGCTTTGGATAAGAATAAGCACATAATTCTTCATTATGCAACAAGTTATGACATGAAGGAATGTGTGGCCTTGTTCGTTGAAAACAACGCTATAATTACTGTGCAGAATGTGGATGGAAAAACTCATATAGATGTTGCAAAGCTAAACAATCAAGATGATAAGAAGAGTACTGCAAGCTACCTATTAATGATTGGACGTGCTCCAATATCTCGGAGTTCAATGAAGCAAAGAATAATAGTATTATCATCTTGTGAAACTGAATATGTAACAACTTCTTATGCAGCATGCCAAGCGTTGTGGATAAAAATGTTGTTAGAAGTGCTCAAGATCATGGAACCTAAGAAGATGAAGTTGTTTGTAGATAAAAAATTAGTCACAGACTTTGCTAACCACCCTATGTGTCATGGCAGGAGTAAGCACATAAAGAAGAGGTATCACTTTCTTAGAGATCAAGTGAAGAAAGGGAAGCTCAAGCTAGATTGTAGATTAGAAGTTCAATTAGCTGACATATTCAGAAAACCATTAAAGAAAACAAGGTTTGATGATTTGAAAGAGCTTATTGGAATGAGAAGTTTAGAGAATATGATTAAGTGGAGTGTTAAGGATGTATAGTTCATATTATAGTTGTTCTGGTAGTTACAAAGTTTGTAAGATTAGTTACAAATTTTGTGAGATTAGTTACAAGCTTTGTGGTTACAAAATTTGTAAGATTAGTTACAAAATTTAAAAAATTAGTTATAAATTGTGAGATTAGTTACAAAATTGTCAACTAATTGAGAAAAATATATATATATATATATATATATATATATATATATATATATATATATATATATATATTATGAATAATAATTCTTCTCTTTCAATAACAAAAAAGTTTATAGCTATTTTCTTACGATCAATTAATAATCTCCTTTTTATACTCTCCAAAAATGTAAGATTATTCCAAGTTCCAACAGCTCTTTGGACCCCACGTCACATCATATAACTTGCAATCACACGAGATGAATTTTGTTTCCACTTTATTAGATGTGAGTATGTGACATGAAATTAAACAACATAATTTGTGGCACCGCAAATCTAATAAGCCATTAATCAGTCCGAGAAATGATTTGATATGGTTTAAGGAATTTCATTGCCTCTTTAGAGGTGGTGGGAGTTTTCTTTAGCATTTTTTGAAAAATGATTTTTTATAAAATAATAAATTTGATATGGTTTAAGGAATTTCATTGCCTCTTTAGAGGTGAGAGTTTTCTTTAGCATTTTTTGAAAAATGAATTTTTTATAAAATAATAAATAAATCTTTATTATTAATATTGTTTTTTAATTTTTTGGAAGAGATTATAATTGAATAATATATCTAAGTCTTTGTAAATCTTTCAAATATCTTATTCAATGTAATTTTAGTTTTTTCAGACTAAGATATTTATATATTATGAATAAAATTAAACTCCTTAAAATCCTCTTAACTTTAATTCTTTAATATTTTTTACTTCATTTTCCCCCAAAGTCTTCCCTTTTCTTTCTCTCTAAATTCTCAAATAAAGTCTAACACTCTACAATATCTGTCTATATTGATGGTTTACATAACTCTTTTGATGATTTTGACCGAATTTCATCTTCTACACAATTTTTTATATAACAATATCTGTCATTTTAGATCATACAATCATACTCTCACTTTGATATTGACACAATAACATCTTACACATATGCATGTGTTAGTAAAAAACAAAGCATAGAAAAAAAATGAGAAACACAATCACAACACAAGAACATAACGTGAAAACTCCAAAACCAAAGAAAAAATCATGACCGTTGTTAATAGAAAACTAAAGAATAACACTATTTGAATAATGTTACAACACATATATACCCTTAACTAACTCAGGCCCATAGTACACTCACACACTCCAAAACAAATATTTAACTACATGTCACAACACTCTAATACAAGAGTATAAGAGAACAAAAAAAAAAGTCAAATACAAGCTTAAAGTGTTTTTGACTGTTGCATCTTAGAATGAAGAACTTGAATCCTCTATATAGTCTTGGACTCCCTCTTCGTTCACAAAACTAAGTGATCCGGGACTTCAAAAAACTTGTATCCTATATATATATATATATATATAGCATTAGACTCTCTTCATTCACAAAATAAAGCGATGTGAGACTTCTTCAACATGTATATTTTCAACCAACCCCAACAATCTCCACCTTGATTGAAAATAATACATAAGCTTTAATTGTCTTCACAGACAATCATACTCCATCATAAAGAGTATCAACATGTATATTTTCAACCAATCTCAACAATCTCCACCTTGATTGAGAATACATCAAATTTAATTGTCTTTACCGACAATCATACTCCACCATAAAGAGTATAGTCACTTGAAGCTACACCACTACAAGAGTTTTCACATTGTCTTCACCAACAATCATAATTTTAAAAACTATCATATTCTCTCATGAAAATATATTTCACTTGAAGATAAACCACTTTAAGAATTTTACATTGTCATCACTGACAATCATATACTTTATCATGTAGAATAAATTTCACTTGAAGTTAAACCACTCCAAGAATTTCACATTGTCTTCACTGACAATCATAGTTTTAAAAAATTATCATACTCCACCTAAAGAAGAGTATAATTCACTTGAAGCTAAACTACTTTAATAATTTTCACATTGTCTTCTACAACAATCATAGTTTTAAAAATGATCATACTCCACCTAAAGAAAAGTATACTTCATTTGAAGGTAAACCACTTCAAGAATTTTCAAATGTCGAAAACCAGATTGAAATATTATGGTGTAACTTTCTTGTTGGCAGGAAGCTCTTAAACCACCGACATAATCTTGCACCTTGTGTAATCTTGATTGCATCAACACATCTTCGAATTGCACTTTCCACTAGTCAAAAAAATTCTTCTATCAATTTTCTCTAGCCCAAACTTCATAGCAGAATTTGTGGCTGCAGCTCAACAACTCTTTCACATAACTACCCTTATTTCCTGATGTGGAAGATCAGACAAAACTGCAACCACAAAGCATACTAAGAACACTTATCCTCGGATCGAACCAAAAAATTCTGATACCAGTTGTGGAAAAAAACAAACAAAGCATAGAGAAAAAGAGGAACATAATCACAACACAAGAACATAACGTGGAAACTCCAAAACCGGAGAAAAAACCACGACAATTGTCATTAGACAACCAGAGAATAACACTATGTGAAAATTATTACAACACATAATATATCCTCAACTAACCCAGACCTCCAGTACACCCACACCCTCCAAAACAAATATTTAACTTATATTTCACAACTATCTAATACAAGAGTATAAGAGAACAAAGAAAGTCAAGTACAAGTTTAAAGTGCTTTTGAATGGTGCATCTTGGAATGGAGAACTTGAATCCTATATATAGCCTTGGACTCCCCCTTCCTTCACAAAATTAAGCAATGCAGGACTTCAAAGAACTTGTTTCCTATATATAACATTGGACTCTTTCTTCATTTACAAAACTAAGCGATGTAGGACTTATTCAACATGTATATTTTCAACCAACTCCAATAGCAAGTACAAAACCTTGTACAAATTCATCTAAATGCTTACATAAAACTATTGTTGTTGGTATATTCTATTAAAGCTAGCACATCATCCCAACTCATTCAATCATTCAAAACACACGCCTTAAAAAAAAACTTCAATGATTGGTTCTATTTCAATTTGTCTGCCAATCTACAGATGATATGTTAGGCTTGATCCTAACTTAATTTCTAGAGCATCGTACAAAACTCTCCAAAATTGTGACATTAATTTTAGAACACAATCTTATTTGATATAAATCTCTAACTAAGTCCTGTTGTATGTGGTGCTTATCAATAGAAAATGGGCAAATGTTGTCAAATGATATACTTTCACCAAAACTAAGTCACTGTTCCTTTGTGTCTTTGGAAAAGTATGGAGTAATAAAGCTCATAGATAAATTATAACATTTTCATATGTCGTTGATGTTTCACATTAGCATTATGAGAATTTTTTTAGAATAGCCTATTATTTCAAACAAAATACGAAAATATCCATGTTTTAAAAAAATTACCAAAGTAACGTAGTTTGAATTCTGAACAACACGGATACGCCAAATGAAATGGTGCATCCCTTGAATTTTCTTCCTATGCCCCATTTCAAATGGCTTATACATGTCCATCAAGCCATATGAAATGGCGCCTACCTTTAATGACACAACCCATGCACCATTTCATATGGCGCCACCTTTGTTTTTTATTTTTATTTTTTAATTTTTTTAACCACCTGTGTGTACACCATTTCAACTGGCTACTACTTCACATTCCCCTTATAAATACTGACCTTGTCTTCATTTTTCTCTGCATCAACCTCTCCTCATTTTTCTCCGAACCAGCTTCTCCTCATTCCTATGTCAAAATGGCTTCCTCTTCTTCCTCTTCTTACTCCAAATATCTCTATCAGGTTCCATATATCCACAAGAGAAATGTCAATTTAATTTTCTCGCCAGTCAAACCTCCAATGAAGATTCGCCTCTGGAATACACTGACATTATAACATCTTAACATGAGTCTGATATGTTGGTTAGATGGAGACATTCCAGAGGGTGAAAAGATCAGAAGAATTCAAAGGCTTGTTACCACGTTACCCCAAAATGGAGAAGTTCGTTTCTAGGAGAATGTTACTAATGACCAAGATGTTCATACGTTGATGTATAGTTTTCAGGAAGTTTTCCTGATGGTTGTAATCACTTAGTTATGTTGCTTAGTCATTATATTTGTTTGTTTTGTTGTTTAAGTGTTTAAATTATTGTTACTTGTTGTTTTTAAATTTTTTTTATTGAATGTTATGATATTAATGGAATGAAAGTTGTTGTTGATATAAAGAGACAAGGTTACATTTAAAACTATGATGTTGTGCTTGATCCTACATTGGGACAAACACAAACTATGTAAAACCGACCTTTATTACGGTCAAACACTGTGACCACATGTGTGTTATCTTTGCCAGCTTCGTCGTTAATAAATTTCATCGAACTATCAGTGAATAGCTGCCCAAATTGTAAGACAGAACTCCACTTTGAATGTCTGATATCAAAAAGTGCCCCAAGCTTAAAATATGTTACCCTTACCAAAACGGTTATCGGTAGGTTTTGGATGCCTTAAATATAAAGTTCATTGATTCAACAAGGTTTGTTGTCATGTGGCCCCATCGTTGGCCATTGTCGTATGCCCTGGTCCACTTCTCCAGTTGAATATTGTCGATCCATCTTAATGCATCTGCGTTTGTCAATCTGATTTCTTCACGGTAGTGTTTGAAGAAAGGCTCTGCTAATGCATACCCTGCGTTCACAACCTTCTTCCGCAGCGTCTTGTCCTTGATCTCTTGCATGAAATTTTGAGCGACGTGTCTAATGCAATAAACATACGTTGAAGGAGGATCTTGACAACCGTTATCAAGGTTCTTATATGCACTTTCGATTGATGGATGTCTATCAGAAATCAAACATAAGTTAGGTTGGGGAGACACATGCAATCAGAGATTTTTTAGGAAAAAACTCCAACCCCTAACAGTCCCCCCTTCAACTAGAGCGAAGGCGATTGGAAAAATGTTGTTGTTGCCATCTTGTACCACTGCCATGAGTAGCGTTCCTTTATATTTCCCGTACAACCATGTTCCATCAATTTATATCAATTATATCTTCTTACATGCATTTTTCTTGTCTCATTTATATCTTCTTATCACCTTCCTTGCATTAGTCTTGTCTTCCTTTATATCTTCTTATCTCCTTCCATGCATTAGTCTTGTCTCCTTTATGACTACCAAGACCCTATTGTTGTCTTCTTATTACATGCATTACTCTTGTCTCCTCTATGCATGCTTTACACGAATTTGATATTTTTTTCTACACTATTGTCTTGCATGCATTACTAAGATTCACATGCCTACAAGATAGTCTTGTCTCCTAGCCTTACAAGATAAGATAATGTGGTAAAGAGATTCACATGCCTACAACATAGTCTTGTATCATAGTCTTACAAGATAAGACAATGCTTTAAAGAGATTCACATGCCTACAAGATAATGTGGTAAAGACAAGTCTTGCATGCATTACACAAATTTGTTGCTTTTTTTCTTACAAGATTCACACGCAACATGCCAACAACATAGTCTTGTATCCTAGTCTTACAAGATAAGACAATGCTTTAAAAAGATTCACATGGATTTGTAAGAGATGCCTTACACAAGATTCTTGTAAGAGATGCCTTACACGATGTAAGAGATGCCTTACACAATGATTCCTTACATGGAAATTAGTAGAAGGCGCCATTTCATTTGGCTCACCTTCTTTTAATTTAAAACCCATGCGCCATATGGTATGACGTGCATGTCTATTAAACACAACCCATGCGCCATATGGTATGGCGTGTGTGTCTATTATCCCATGCAAACCCTAGTATTCTAAACTAACACATGAAGAAAGGAATTCCACTATAAATATGTTACTCACAACTTTGCTCCTCACAACTTTCAACTTTCAACAAGCGAACTTTCAACTTTCAGCAAGCAAACTTTTCTCCTCAC
Source organism: Lathyrus tuberosus (assembly GCA_022829125.1). Taxonomy (NCBI): domain Eukaryota; kingdom Viridiplantae; phylum Streptophyta; class Magnoliopsida; order Fabales; family Fabaceae; genus Lathyrus; species Lathyrus tuberosus. Next base: position 1,929 of record JALAZF010000031.1, on the reverse strand, counting down.
AACCTACCCTCATTCCAAGCCACAAAAATGTCTCTACTTACTATGGGCGATGAACACAGAGGAACAATTGAGAATTTTGCAGCATTTGTAAGTATTTTGGTTTATTTGTTTTGTCTCCCCTTACTTATTTGTTTTGTCTTTCTAACTTAGTTTCTTTATATCTTTTGTCAGGATGTAAGGAGATTTCGTTGTCGTGTACATGACTATATACCACACGACCCAATCATACAACCATACCTTGAATCATGCGGTTTTAGTCATTTGATAAACATTACTTTGTACTCAATTGACGCCAAATTTATTCTAGCTTTGCTAGAACGATGGATACCTGAGACACACACGTTTCACCTTCCATTCGGTGAATGCACCGTCACATTGGAAGATATGTATATGTTGATGGGCCTACACATCGATGGTAAGGCCGTTAACGGCAAAGTTGGGGTTGATAACCAAATTTTCGAAGATTTGTTGGGTGCCCTTCTTTGTGAAGAGACAAATCAGCCACAACGTGCAGGTCAACCAAGGGGTCAAGGTATAAACTTTAAATACCTTAGAGAACATTATAAAATTATCACATTAGACGACGAATCCACCGAGTATGATAAAATAATTAAAACTCGGTGTTATATTATGATTTTATTTGGACATTTTTTATTCCTGAAAGTACTAGAAATACTATAAATATTATGTATTTGCCGTTGTTACGCAACATTCATAAAGTGTGCACTTATAGTTGGGGTTCAGCTGTTTTGGCCCATCTATATAATGCCTTATGTAAAAATGCAAAAAAAGACACTTGTACGTTTTATGGTTGCGCTTTTCTACTCCAAGCATGAGGTTGATCAAGAATGCCGACATCGCTCCAGTCAACCCGAATCCATACACATTTCCCTACGCAAACAAGTAAGTTTATTTTAAAATATCAATCATGTATACTTTGATAAAAGGTTTATTTGTAACTAATTTCCTTATCTCACTTTTTTTAGGTGGTCGGTTCTGGGAATGACTTACCAACGATGTCCTAGAAACGCAATAATCGTGTAACATAATCTTTTAGAACACATTGGGCCGACGATGTAAATTATTCTACGCTACTATAAATTTGGCTATAAAATTTACACACTGCAATTTTTCTCATTATGTATTTTGATTATGAAGTTTGTCTGGAGGCCCTATCTGGGTCTCGACCATCAGCCTAACCCCGATGATGTTGCAGTCTGGACAACAAAAACACCAATCATTCGGTTCACTACAGTGGAGATGCACCAAAGTGATCAAGTGAAACTGTAGTTTGGCATGCAACAAGATATTCCAGTCGATCCAACGTGTTTGGGAGACTGGCATCAATTGAGAGTTGATGCACAACGAGGTTGCGATGATTGGAGAGACTTTGCAAAAGAGATGTGTCGACATTGGAAGAATCGACGTCGCCATATCTTAAACGACCCTGTCGTGCAATGGGCTAGACCAATTCATTAATACATGATTTGATTTAGGTCGGTTACAACACAACAATTTGTGTCTGAGCCGAAATATTTGATAGATCCGCGCCAACGTGCTTCTTCCTCATACACATAACAACAAACACCTGCCCAACAACCAACCCCCGCACCACACCCAACAACAATATCCATCCATACAATCAAACTTCCAAACCCGCTAACATCCACACACCGGCACGACATCTGCCTATAGCCCCGATGACTCATTCGAATTCACCCCAGCCCACCGTAGCCCCCCACAAATAAACACACAAACATCCTACCACCAAAACAACTAACCACCGTTTGACTACCTTACCCCCACAACAACCATTGCGTCGTTTTCAAAATGATTCAATGTACCAATTCGGCCAACCATACCGTCCTCACCTAACCCAACCCCTGCGTCCCAACTTCAAAAACATGGGCACGAAACTTAATTACGACA